>CM055314.2:56336314-57831314 GCA_029255685.2 Silene conica | reverse complement strand
GGAAAACCGGTTTTGTAACTAGCTTGTTCAAGTCTCGGTTGATTGAGGGATTGTCTTGGTGCATCCAAAGGAGGTATTCTATTTTGGGTACTTGGAGGATCATCCTTGCTAAACTTTCGGACCGTGTGTAAGGGTTCGAGAACTCTCTTATTTCCGCATTTTAGCATGCTTAAGATCACTTATAATATGTTAATTAAAGGGTTAATTAAAAGATTATGTTAGTAAGACTAAAGATTAGTTTATGAGTAACTAATAAAACCCAATAATTGGTATCAGAGCAATAGGTTGTTTGCATGCTTTCCGTTTACGTTTTTACGGAGTTATAGTGATAACAATACAAAACTTGAATTTTCGTTTGATATAAGATATGCACGAAATTAATGTAGCATGAATACCTACTGTTTTCTAAAATGTTTTAGAATATTTGGAATATATTTTGCATGAATATTGATTAATGGTATATTAAATCTCGGTTTTTATAAAGTTTTAATGGTTAAAGTCGTTTATTTTGGGAAAAATAGTTAAAATCATCTTTGGCCGAGATTTTTCAGTATGTTATCACATGTATTTTCTATAATATGAATATGAATTTTCGTAAATTATGGACTTATAAAACGTGTGATATGAATTTTAAGGGTTAAAATGCAATAAGATGAATAAAAATGGGTTAAAATAGTTATATTATGAATTTGACTATAAACATTTATGAGTATGTCACATGCAATATTTAAATTTTATGTTCAATTTTCCAGAAATTTATCTCAAATATTGCAATATTATAGATTTTTAATGTAAAAATCGGGTAATTAGTGACATAATTTCGACTTTAATAGTTTAATTTGGAATTTGGCCATAAAAATTTTAACACGATGTCATATATATTATTTCCAGCATGTATAAAATTTTCGAGAATTTTGTTTTATTTTATGCTTGAGAAATAATTTTAAAGGTTAAAATCGTACGATATATGACGTAAATCGTTAAAATTTGCAAAAGTTGTTAAAATGGCCGAAAAATATAACCCATATTAGTCATATGTGATATGTTCATCATGAAAATTTTCTTGGGAGCCAAAAGTTTCAGATTTGATTTAATTTTAATTTGTTAAAAGTAGCATTTAAAATTGAATTTTTAGAGTCATGTTTTAAAAAACAATTCGGCTATAGGGCAATGTGCCATTTAATTTTCTGTCCATTTTGTGTTCTTAAAATGTTTTGGAAGGTATAAAAATATTATTAGTATTTAATTTGCATTTATGAAGTTAATTATTGAATTTTCCGACTTAAATTGCTCGTTTTACGTCTTATTTACGAAATAATGTTAAAACCGTATAAAATACTAATATTTTAAGACTCTGAAAATTTTAAGAACATTCTGGATTTTTCAAAATTTGAATTTTGAATTTTTCGAAATTTTAGTGACTCTTTCGGATTTTTATATTATTTTTCCCGTAAAACCGAGTAATACCGATCAATATTGAAATATATTAAGTTAAGTCATGTTCAAAGTTTGAGTAAGACTAAATTTTGAATCCTATGCGAGTTAGGATGATTAACTTAAGGATGAAAACCGTTTCATATAATGCATAGTGTTGTTAACCGTTAAAACACGCGATTCCATAAACCGAGGTTTGCGATAACTATTTAAATAAGTGTTTTAAATAGGACGATTTGGCTTAGGATTTGCATGTTAATTCATATTTACATAAGCATTGCATATTTTATTATGAATGTCATGATTTTATTTACGTAATTTTGGGAATTATGTAATTTACTTAGTATGGCCTTAGTTTTAAATCGGTTTTTCCCGTAATGTAAGGGGTTACCGATTGGGTTGTAATTTGTGATCTCGTATCACCCAATTGTAATTTATTTCTATTTTATAATGTATAAAGTAGACTAGAAAAGTTGTAATATTTGTAAAATACGGAGTTCCTTGAAGACGGTGCCATTCGGAAAGGAGTTCCGATCAAGACGGTGTTTACCTCGAAGTGCGTGCCGCGTGAAGTTCAAGGGACCAAAGGAGTTGGTTTCCGAATTTGTACTTTGTTATTTCTTTTCTAGGAAAGGCCATACTAGGGTTTATTTTATGCTTTTATTTTGCTTTTATATGTTTGCATGCATAGCCAAATCGTCATACATCGTATCATGCATGTTTCGACCTAGTCGACCTAGTCATTTATTTTATCGATAATTCACCGACTTAGTTCACTTAAACGGAGATAGATAATAATTTGACTAGATCTCTTACATATAAATATTGAGACTTAGCCTTACCAAAAAGTACGGACCCATGAATCCCTTCTTCACAAGAACGTAGGCTCGGCTACACCGGGGTACTAAAATTGTCACGTTGGGTAAGTGGGGTAATAAGATTACACCTTGAAATTTGGTTGTTCTCAACGAAAGTATTCGTAACCGTAGTTGCAATAAGTTCGGGCTAAAGACGATTTTTATAAAATTGTCGACCGAGAGTTCTAAGAGTAGAACCGATTAAAGGGTTAATCCACCAAATTATACCGATACGGGTTGAATCGGCTACACCGTGCCCGGATTAGTATGGGTTTGGGTTTCGGGATTGTTTACTTAATTGGGTAAGAGATCATTAAGTAAATATACTTAACTTGTTTAAGGTTTTTAAAATTTGAATTATGAATTTAAAAATGATATTGTTTTTTCCTTTTATTATTGTAGTTTAATTTTCAACATCATCAATGGCAACCAACGCTCCACCTCTCACTAACGTATCATGGATTCGATCCTTTATGGATCGTTGCAAACTCGATAAGCATGGTTCAAACTTTAAGGATTGGGATGCGCAATTACTTTTGGCCGCTCAAGGTGACGATAAGAGTCGTTACCTATCCGAAGCCGCTCCTCTCGCTCCAACCGCTCGTTCCGCGGTCGGAACTCGTGAGGCCTATGAAGCCTACATGAAATAGTCCTCCGCTCTTAAAAATGTGCTCATCTTCTCCATGGAGCCGGATCTCCAAAGGAGTATGATAAAGTTGACCACATCGTATGAAATATACACCAAGCTTGCGACCATGTTTTCGCAAACTCCAAGGGTGATTCAATATGAGGCGGCTTCCGCCTTCTTTGACATTACATTCAAGGAAGGGCAAAAGATAAGCCCTTATGTGCTCAAACTCGTTGAGCTCGCGGAGACTCTAAAAGCTCAAGATGTTGATGTTCCCGATTCTCTTATCATTGACCGAGTTCTTCACTCGCTCAATAAGGTTAAAGCGTATGCTCAATTCTGGGTGAATTTCAATATGCGAAACCAAGAGACCACATTGGAAGAATTGCATAAGCTCGTCCAAGCCGAAAGGGACATGGGACTTCATGAAAGTTCCACCAAGGATGTTTTGAACATTGAAAAGAAAGGGAAAACGAGCTTCAAAAGGAATGCCTCTGAGGGCAAAGGCAAGAAAACGTTCAAGCCCAAAGCGACCAAAGAAAAGACCTTTTCGAAAGGCGTTTCCACCTCATCTTCAAAGGTTGAAGACAAGTGCCTTTGTTACATAAGGATAAATCTTAGGAAACGGAATTGCCCCAAATACTTAAGCGATCTCAGAAATGGGAAGGCAACCGCCGTAGTTTATAATTCTCGTTTACTTTCATGTTCTTTTGTTAACTTTTGTATGGCGATACAAGTTGTTGACTATCACCCCTTTTAAAATTGTTTTAAAGGGGCATCTTATAAAGATAAGGGCAAGGAAAAGGAAGCATGAAGTTCCTTACTTGGATGGCTACGGTAGCATCCAATTGATCGAAGACTTGAAAAGCGAGGCTCTAATTTTCATATCGTCTTCTTTCATATTTTGCATTTTATTTATGGAACAATTTATTTCTTGTAAGACAAGGATTAAAATCCTAAAACAATGGTTGTAATTTTGGATATTGGTGACTTGGTTTTCAACCCAAGTCACTACTTTTGTTCTTAATCAATGTCTTGATTTCTCAAATAAATTGCATACCTTGTTTAAACATGAATAATGGTGATTTTATCACGCAATAAACAATTGATACGATCAATATAATATAATCAAAGTGTTGATTAAAACGGAGAACTACACCCCATGAGATACTTTCAATCAAAATGAGACAATATTAGTTCATTATAAGATTTTCATTTTAAGTGAAAATGAGAATGTTTTCATCACACCTATAAAACTTCAAACATTCATATGCATTGGTTACTCGAAATAGCTATCCTTATACGAATAAATTTTATTGTTAGAAGGATAGAGTGGGAGAAAATATTTCGCTCGCAAACCAATGATATAAATAACGAATCTTAGAGAAGATTCCTACTTGGGAGTCTTAAGAAGAGCCCTAAATGATTTGAAGAAACTACGAGAGGATACTGAAGAAACTACGGGAGGACACTCGAAGAAAGGTTCTTTATGTTCATTGTTTCATAGAGAGGAAACATGAAACCCCGTATGAATTCAGAAGGAATATCGGCTCCTTGAGATAATGAATTTTTTAAAAGGATTATAAGATAATAGAGGAGAAATCATCTATCTATACAGGAGGAAAGACCGGTTCCTTAATAAATGATTTTTCTAAGATAAAAGAGAAGAAATCATTTCAATTCTCTCAATGTAGTCATAAAGAAATTATCATGTCATATTCGTCTCGAGAAAACGAAGACATGAAAAGAGGGTGATGATTGATTGAATGGAAATAGGTCACTATAGGGATGGTGATAATAATTCAAGTAATAGTTTAACATGCGAGAAAAGAAATGTTCATTTAAGAAATCGAGAGATATTGTTTTCAGTGGGAGCGATATTCATTAAAGAATTGAAACCTACCATTTAGAGAGAATGGGTGATTCTTTAAGAGTAAAGAATAAGAGGTACTCAATTTAGATGAACAGAATGCTAAATATCATAAGATGATGGAGCTTTAACGGGAAGGTTTATTATATGGATAATAAAAGGTCGCCCATTAGAAATCAGAATGGTTTGATACGTTATTCATAATGATGAACAAAACCATTATCAAATAGCCAAGATGGATGAAAATTATTAGAATGATGAAATCAGAAATAGACTACAATGTAGATTTCAGTACATAAGTGACTAAAGAGAGTGACTCCTTAATCTCTCCAGTATATCGATACGTCACAAGTTATAAGATAACAGTGGGAGCTTTCCTCCGGAAAGGAAACTCAAAATCTAGAAAGAAGTTCTAGATATGTACTCAAATAGAATCATATTATACGGGATAATATGAGAATCAAGGAGACCAAAATTTGTAAGTTTTGCAATCATGAATAAAGGTTATTCACAAAACACTAATACAAATAGATGATTGTGCATCAAATGCAATATAATAGTATTGACTATTGTTGCATGACAACATCATTTGAGTTATAATTAACTCAAAGTAAAAGATACTTTGTCAGAATCCAAATGGGTTGTAAGAGACAATATTGAACCCCATAAGTGAACTGGATTGACTTAGTATGGCCCCTAGCCGCTTACATGAGGTGACATCTCAAAGCGACTAGAGTGTGAGGCGATTGATGGCAAGTTCAGGTGTCATAGAGTCATATGTGATGACTAGTCGATCACATAGGCACACTGTAAGAGACACTCTGTCGGGCAATGTGACCGCTTATAGAGTTCTGGAAATTTTATAGCCGGGTCGTGGCGAGAGCTGCTATAGTATTCTTGTGAGTCAATTCTTAGACTAAAGACTACTCTCCCAAGATGGTACAGTTTAGGCATAACCTTGATCCATTCTCTACGACTTTTCGTAACTGGAGTCAAATGGGATTGTTTTGGGTTGTGACTAACTGTGACTAGTTGAAGGAAGTAGTGCGATAGAAATTGTCCACCCCTTGTCAGGGTTGTTCAAATCTCAGGGCCACTCGAGCAGAAGTTAACTGGAAATGCGTGGCCACGCTCGGAAGGTATCTATGGTAGATAATTTCGGTCAAACAGTTATTCTCCAGATCGAGGAAACCACTCATGATATGATCGAATGCAAGTACGACCTCAGAGAGACATCTTGCATTGAGTGGGAAATTGTAATAGGACAAGAGAATTGGTGACGCACACTTGTCGAGGACAAGTGGGAGATTGTTGGGAAATGTGTCCTCAACAATAGTGCGATCACATAATTAAATCTCATGACGAGAATGCGCAAGGGATGATACGAATAATTAGTCAACTGACCAACATTAATCGGTAATGATTGGCTTGCTAGAGTTTGACATTACTGTCGTATGACGGTGGTGGTCAGTTGATCCCTTTAGGTCACACCTTTAGGACAATTCCCTTAATTGATAAAGTGATCAAATGTATATTGATACGATTTGATCATATTCCTTAAACTCGTATATCGAGAAATCAGAGGTTAAATCTTATTGTAAGATTTATGTTTAAAATTGAAACGTGTCAATTATTAAACAATAAACGATATTTTAAAATATCGAAATTGGAATGAATCGGGTTTATAATTATTACAAGTGTTGTACATCGTATTGACGATTATTGTAACGACCATTTTATAAGTAATTACGAATTACTAATTGTTAAACTTTATATATTTAATTTACTAATGATGTTTATTTGATAAATATGCATTTTAAATTAAATACAATTGTTTTATAAATGTGACATAATGTATGTCACACATGATTATACAATTGTACAAAATAACAATGGATAAAATGGAAGTCCATTTTATCTTATGAGATAAGTGCACCGGTTTTTATGGGTGGGTGTTTAAGGGATTGTGTTATGTTTTTGCATGGGAGACAATCACTAAACATGCCTTAAATATGCAACATGGAGAATATAAGCTAGAGCCACCCTATGAGCATGGGTAAGGCAAAAAGCTCTCTTTTGTGCTTCCCATAGCCGTGCTCCCTTACACCCACCACCACACTTATGTGAAATGTTTACATCTCAATTCATTCCAATCCTAAGTTAGTTTTTCTAGTGTGAGAAAGCTAATAAACCCTCTCTAATGTTATAAGATAATATATACATACTATTTGTAGTATTCAAATAATATTCTAATAAGAGAGATTAGAATAATTTAAGGAAAACCGGTTTTGTAACTAGCTTGTTCAAGTCTCGGTTGATTGAGGGATTGTCTTGGTGCATCCAAAGGAGGTATTCTATTTTGGGTACTTGGAGGATCATCCTTGCTAAACTTTCGGACAGTGTGTAAGGGTTCGAGAACTCTCTTATTTCCGCATTTTAGCATGCTTAAGATCACTTATAATATGTTAATTAAAGGGTTAATTAAAAGATTATGTTAGTAAGACTAAAGATTAGTTTATGAGTAACTAATAAAACCCAACATGAAGGACTATGCACTGCTGCACAAACCTAGCTCAAGAATTTCTACATCAAAAAGCAAAGGTCCAATGGATAGACAAGGGTGATACTAATTCTGCATATTTTCATGGTTCACTAAAATCCAGAAGAGCCAGGAATACTATCCATCAGATTGAGGACCAACATGGGAAGGTTGATACTGATACTGTAGGTATTCAACACAGTTTCCTTCAATTCTATGAGACCCTCCTTGGGCAAAAGGCTCCTACTGTAGCAGTGAAGCATATGATTCTTCAACAAGGGAACAGATGTACTGCAGACCATGAACAGATTCTTCTGAAACCTGTCACAAATGAGGAAATAAAGGGTGTAATGTTCAGTATTCCTAATGAAAAGTCCCCTGGACCTGATGGGTTCACTAGCAAATTCTTTAAAGATGCATGGGACATTGTTGGCAAGGATGTTTGTACAGCTATACAGGATTTCTTCAGAAATGGCCAGATGCTCAAACAGTTGAATACAACTATTCTTACTTTGATTCCTAAAATGGACAGACCTAGCACAGTTAAGCAATATAGGCCTATTGTTTGTTGCAATGTTATTTACAAATGTATTTCCAAGATTCTTTGTAACAGGGTGAGCCAAGTCCTACCAGATTTAATTGGAGCAGAACAAGGGGGTTTTATAAAGGGGAGGAGCATCATTGAAAATATCCTCATTTGTCAGGATTTGGTGAGAGTGTACCAAAGGAAAGCTTTATCTCCTAGATGTCTGTTCAAACTAGATATGCAGAAGGCCTATGATACCATAGAGTGGACTTTTCTTGAACAAATGCTGAAGGGACTGCAGTTTCCATCTAAAATCATCCAACTACTCATGCAATGTGTCACAACAACATCTTATTCAATCAATCTGAATGGGGAGCAGTTTGGTTTTTTCCAAGGAAAGCGGGGACTAAGACAAGGAGACCCCCTCAGTCCTCCTCTCTTCACAATATGCATGGAATATCTAACAAGGATTCTGGCTTACACAACAACTCATATGCCTTTCAAGTTCCATCTTATGTGTAAGCCCATGAGACTATCATGTCTCATGTTTGTAGATGATCTGCTCTTGTTCAGTAAGGGAGACATTCAATCCATGATGGTTCTTCTTAGGTCTTTCTCCACATTTTCTCATGCATCTGTAGTTATGGACTGAAAATGAATCAGGACAAATCAAATGTGTAATTTGCTGGTGTAAGGGAGTCTATAAAGCATGACATTCTTCAGGTGTCAGATTGTAAAGAAGGGAATTTGCCTTTTACATATCTTGGTATCCCAATAAAAGCAGCCAAACTGAACATTAAGGATTGCCAATCCCTTGTGGATAAGATAGTTGAAAGGATACGAAGTCTGGGTACAAAAAAATTGTCATATGCAGGCAGACTGATTTTGGTTAGATCAGTACTTGCTACCATGACAAACTACTGGGCCTCTATCTTTATACTACCAGCAGCTATGATTAAACAAGTGGATGTTATTTGCATAAACTACTTATGGGCAGGTACAATAGACTACATGAAGGTCCCTCTTATTTCATGGGACAAAGTTTGCAAACCTCATAGGGAATGAGGTCTCAACCTGAAACAAGCAAAAGCGTGGAATACTGCTGCCATTGGAAAGCTGTCTGTGAGGGTTAGCAGTAATGCAGACCGGTTGTGGGTTCAATGGGTGAACCATATTTATTTGAAGGGGCAGAATTGGCAGGAGTACAATCCCCCTGCTGACTCAAACTGGTACTGGAAGAGAATTTGCAAAGTTCGAAACCAAATTCAGCAAGGATATGAGACAGGAGAATGGACTTGGACAGCAGAGAATGGGTACACTATTTCAAAGGGGTATAATATGCTGAGAACTAAGGCTGCAGAAGTAGTATGGCACAAGTTGCTATGGAATTGATGGACCTTACCAAAACATAGTATCATTGCTTGGATGTACCACCACCAAGCAATGAATACTAAGCATCGTTTGAAAGCTATTAACCTTATATCAGAAGATCTTTGCTGCATCTGTGCAACAGAATCAGAGCACCTACAAAACCTTTTTTGTCAGTGTGATTACAGCAACAGAATACTGCAGGGAGTCATGGAATGGATGGGTTTTAATATGGATTCTATACTTAGTATGCAGAGACGGTTGAGGCTCAAAGGTACTAAAATGCAAAGGGCAATGAGGAATGGTGCTATGAATGAAATTGTGTACCATGTGTGGCATCAAAGGAACAAAAGTAGATGTGAACAAAGTTTGGTCAGGCCTAGTCTAGTGATAGGCATTTTGAAACAAGAATTAGTCTCTCTTTATAAAAGTCGTATGCATTGTAATCTTAGTAACCGGGTTCAGGCTTTTATCCAAAGACTGATCTAGGTGCTCCCTTGTAATCTTTCTTGATATATAATATACTTACCCTTTACCAAAAAAAAAAAAAATCCCGATTTGGTGAGTTAACCCTTTAACTGGTTCTACATTAAAACTCTTAGTCGACAAATTTCTTAAATTTATCTATTAGTCCACAATGATTTCAATAGCTTGATTGAATCATTGTGTTGAGTTCAACTAGGTCAGAACACATTACTTACCCGAGGTAGAAGGGGTCCATATGGAGATAACAACAGGTCCTATATGCCCACCGACGAACATGGGATTCATAGTTGTTTGATCTAGAAAGGCTAAAGTCTCAATTTTATAAAGAGTGAGATCCCATCACTATTTTAAACTCATTTAAGTGAACTATTTGATATGAGTAGGAATGAGTGATGGCAAAAAAAATCATCATATGCAAAAATGCAAAATAATTTACATGAGTCATTTTACATGCATATAGGTGGTTTGGTTTAGGCGGAACATAATGATATGCAACATTCAAGCAATAAAGATAAGAACGTAAAACATTAAAATCCTAGTGTGTCTTATCCTATGAAAAACAGTAAATACAACTTGGAATCCAATCACATGGACCCTAGAAGCTTCATGGATCACCGTTCTTCATCTCGAGATGTAAACTGAAAATAGAGACCCGGATGCATCAAACTCCTCTTCTTCTTTTTCTTCTTTGTTCTAAGCTATAACAATGTAAATCCTATTTACATTTAATCTAAAATAAAGAAAATTTAAAATACAAAGCAGAGATGCGAGATCTCATAAATTACATCACTTGATTACTTTCCACCATTACCGAAAAGTAACCAAAAACTAAAGTCACACTAGATTACATGATTATACTTGACAACAATTGTAAAAATAAATTCAACCCTCATTGAAAAACAATATCATTAACAATCTACAACCCCTATAAATGTGCAAACTTGGTAAATTATGAACAGTAGGCCAGTAACTTTCGTGCCTGGCATGTGATGAACAGCGTCGCCTTTGTCATCTTCTTCCTTCAGCCCTTATAAATACCGGAACATTTATGCTCTGTTTTTTGTTTAAAAGGTAATTGTCTGTTTTCCTTTAGTCTGTTGTTTTTACCTTTCGTTGGGTTTCTTTATTAATTTCTTACACTTGCTGAAGTTTAATTATGTTGCTTTCGTTAAGATTATTAATTGAGTTTACCGATAAATAATGCTTCCTAATCGGCCCCTGTTTACACTGTTGTTAGGTGGATTTCCATTGTCTGTTTCTTAGCCTGGTGTTTTTGAATTCCGTTTTGTCTCTCTATTCTTTCTTCTCATCTGCTTGAGTTTAATTATGCTGTAATCAATAATCGGTCCGTGTTTTCTATAGAAATAATATTTGCTAATCGTTCCTTGTTTTCTCTGTTTTAGGTGGTCAGAGTGTGATTCGGTATGCCTATGCCTAACGTTGATGAGGTGCATTATCTTCAAGAACGGATTGATGGTATTGTTAATGGATTTCGTCCCTTGTTCCATCGTTTGATGGTTGTTCTGAACAACGATGTTATTTGGAATCTCATGAGGCGGGAGGGTTTCGGTCTTTCATCATTGGAATTGACAATGACTCGCCGGTACAAGGTTCAAAGACCTGTTATTCCTGATGAGAATATAACTAAGGGTATGTTTAATACGCTTTGCTTTAATTATAAGTATGATTCAGTTTCTTTGCTTTTAGGACTTTTGACAAACTTTCCTTGGCTGTTCTGCAAATCCTCTTCATGTATTTGATAATTTTGCTGCTTCTTCTCAACTGCTTAATATCTTTGTTTCTTGATCTTTTAACCAGTTTTGTCGTCCTGGGAAATCTTGTTTTCTGAATTCCATTGAATTAGTTACCTGGTTATTGGTTGAGATTACATATTCTGTGATTTAAGGAGTTCCGATTTACTTATTGGTACTGTTCTGCTTAGTTTCTTTATCTATATATGCTTGCTCTTTTATGTATTGTCAGCTGCATATTCTATTTATTTTTTGATCTTTACACATCTTTTATCAACTTGAGAGTTCTCACTTTCTGATTTAAATTGAATTGGTTATCTGATTATTGATTGTGCTTACATATTCTGTGATTTAGCGACTTTTGGTTTGACTTTTGTTGCTGCTCGCTGATGAAATTGATTTAGTTACCTGATTATTGATTATGCTTGGTGTCAATACTTAAATAGTTAACCTAATTATCGATACTGCTCGCATATTATGTGATTGACATTATTTAGGTTAACTGACACATTTGTTTTATTGTGTTACACAGAAGTTGTTGCGATGAAAAGGGTTGAATTAAGCAACTTAGAGGTTGAGGTTGTTGAGTTCTTCAAGAGATGTGAAACTATTGTTCCTCATATGACTCTATATCATCTATGCATGGCTACAGGTGAGGTTTTCGGAACGAACTTTAACAAGCTTGATATATATGAAATCTATTATAGTCATCTGGAAGAAGAGTTATGGAAGCCAAATTGTTCCTCGTCTGATGGTTGTTCTACGGATTAGGGGTTATAGTGGTTTAGTGACTCTCCCTGATGAAATTGTGATGTATTATCTTAGTTGTTGTGTGATTAGTTGTGGGTGGAGGTTGCGTTTCAATCTCTATGGAGATGTGATTTGTTTTGCAACGTTGCTGTAATATCTGGTGCTGTATTTTTTAACATATGTTTAATAGAAGTTTTAGTTAATTTAACATGTATAATTTTCTTATCCGCAAACTATAATGATAATGGTGTATTCAAAAACTTATCATTTATTACTGAAATCTTTGGTCTTCATATTGTAGGGTGTTTGCATAGGTAAGTAGGGGTGTTGTCTCGTCAGGAGACCTTACTTTTGCCCATACTCTAAGTACTAACAACCACTATAGTAGTATTGTTTATCTAAGTTTGCAAGCAACTTAAAAAGTATGGAGATATTTCCACTGTACACTTTTATGTACTATATTATGGAAGCATAAGCTGAGATTGTGTCTGTCCATTTACTAAGCTGATTATTATAGCTAATGATGAAAATTTTAAGCAATGTCTATACAGTCTTCCTATGTTGATAGATGGCTTTTGGTTAATTCTGAGTATTGTTGAACAACTACGATGGCTTGCTTTGTTACACGCAACTAGAATTATATATAACTATCAATTATGATAGATGATGATAGACATTTCTGGTACATTGTTGTTTATTTGTTCATATAAATACCTTTACCAGTTTTGCTATTGAAGGATTGATATGGGTTGCGCGACCATTGCTATCGGGAGGTTGTATGTTGAACTCATGTGTTACATGGTTCTGCGTTGGAGAGTTGTCTGTTAGATGTGTATAATTGCGGATATTATTTATGTCATCTTCTGAATACACACAATCGGCGATCTTATTTATAAGATCTCTATCCATCCCAGATGTATTTTTTTATAAAAAAAAGATCTTGTAGTTCGACTGACTCATTTCCACATGTTTGTAATTTGCCTTTGGTAAAAGACATAAGAAATGCTTATAAGTCTTGATCAGACTTAGCTCTTACATTGACAATTATGTTTTATTTATAAGATGTGGCTAAACATCAAAAGAGACCATCGTTGGGTGAATGAACTACCTATTTGGTCTTCTCAGAGGGTACCATTATAGAGTGAATATTACCTACTGGTGTTAAATTTATATCATGTGTTTGTAAGAGCTTCTGTTTAATAATCTTTACTTGAGGAAGCGTGTGAGTGAATTTAGACCTATGTTCTTCTATAATTGTAGGCATGTCTGTACGCCTTACATTTCAGCTTATGCATCCCGTTTGCGGTCCCTATGTCGCCTCATTTGTTCAAAAAGTTCGTGAAATATTTCACTGGTGTATAAACTTTACATCTACAACCTGTTTACAGACCTTATGTCGCCTCATTTGTACAAAAAAGGTAATGACAAATATGTCACTTGTGTATAAACTTGACATATATTTTTTCGATTCAAGGGGGATAATACTGTTAAATATGGAAAACTGACGTTTTGTTTGGAGCCTAGATTATTTGACGCTGTTGTGCTGGTTATGAAGTATATGAATTGCCATGGGCAATAACGATGGCTGTTTATAAACAATTCGACATTGTAGTTATTGATAGTTACTTTATCATGTTGTAATAAGTTAATATTTGTATCTGACACAAACTTTGCAACTTAAACGACCAGATATTAACTTAATAAGTACATTTACCTATAAAATTTGATACAAATCTTGTTGTGCGTGGCATAGTCGGGATTGGTTATTCATACGTAGGATATTATTAGTTTGGGTGTAAGAGATGTCACTAATTATATTTTGAATGTCTGAATTAGGTTCTGTAAGTTATACCTGGGATACATTCACATTGTCACATAATAGGCTTTATTATTTGGTCTGATGCAAGTAATTGGTCTGTGGTCTTCTAACTTTTGCGTTAGATACTAATGTTATGTTTGTTTTTCTGACTTAAATGATTACCTTACCTCTATGATCACATTTTATAGATTAACCATTCTTACACTCAATTCTGTACACTAGGTAATGTAATTGTTGTACTTTTCCTATATCTAGGGGATTTGTTTAATTACTATCCATCTATATCTTTTAAATAACTGATACACAGTAGTTATAGAACCATACCTTTCTGTTGCAGTCTTTATATAGGCTAAAGAGTTGATATCTTGGCATTCTATAGTTTCATTATCTATAATTCATTATCCTAATTTAGGTTTGTTTGAATCGAACTCTAATCATGCAGTTTTAAATTGTTTGGTATATAGTTTGTTTTAATTTGCTTGGTTGTGTTGTGAAATGGATTTTACTAATTTTAGTAAGCTTGATAAGTGTGCTATTATATTCTGAACTATTGTCTTACATATTTGAAGGCTGGCTTCGACGATTCTATTTAGGTGGATGATTGTTATTGTTTAATTATTTGTTATTTAAATTGGGTGGAGGGTGGGGTGGCCTAACATCATGTGCTGTGGTAAACTTCTATTCGTATGTATATAGCATGTATGTTTTTTTTTTCCTCGGGATTCTGGTAGACCGTGAAATGTAAAATGAGTTTTTGTTTTGTACCTCTTTCTGTTTCATTGCAAATTACTTTCAAACTTTGTTGTGAAGGTACTAACTTATAGCTCAATTTCATAGCTATTTGGCATGCTGTCACTTTACCTACATATTCTTGATTATATATTTCCCTGCATTCATTTTGCTTTCGTAATGATTGTTATATTTGCTGAAATTGCAGATGGCGCTTGCTACGCCGTTACAAATAGTGGTTCCTTACCATCCTTTACTTAAACAGATCACTGCTGAACTGCAATTTCCTGAACCTGCGTATCATGTTCTAGATTTGTCTGAAAATAGCGTTTACGTCGTAGTGGAAACGAGGTTTCGTTATTGTTCTACTAATAAGCATGAAAAGTTAACATATGTGTGCGAACGTGCAGTTACGCTTGAAGACTCATGTGAGCTTGCTGCTAAGAAAGTTGTCCATAACCTTATTCGACGATGGGCATTAGTTGTTGAGGACTTCTCGTTCGAGAGGTGTGATGTCCTTAAGCATTGCAGTGAATTATATCATTTGAAGCGCAGAGAACTCCAGAGTATCTACAAGTATGCTTCAAACTGTGGAGTAGGTGGAACTACATGTGGGCAGCGTGCCAGTAATAATCACATTTATTTGGAATATGTGCCTTTACTTAGGAAGATTATCAAAACCCTTCTAATACAGTGTACTCCGTTAGAGTCTGTTATGCATTCTGCTGGAAACTACAGCGCTTGGATTACTATTTTGTCTTCGGCCAGCCCTACCTATAACCCAATATTTATTGTATCGGGGCGTGAAACTCTTGCTGATGCCAGGAACTGTTTAGCTAAGAAGGTTGTCATGTACTTGGCATCGGCTTACAACCTTGAAATTATTGACGTGAATTATCAATCTTCAGAGTCTGAAATGGCTGCATTGTTATATAACCTTGAGATAGAGAGTTATTTGACTATGAGGGGGCGGATGTATGAGATATTTGATGAGCCTACTTTTTCCAATAATCTTATTGAGCGGGATGAATTTGCATCTGACTATGGAGTTGATGACACTGCAATTATTACGCCAGCCTCTCCCACGAAGGACACAGTGCATACCCGTTTTGGAAGTCCTGATAATGTCGTATACTGCCTGTCAGGTCCCTTTCCTGTTCCTTATTTGCTACCAGCAGTACGTGACTCGGGCTGCTGAAGTAGAGTGGATGTTTAGTTATCTAAATCTGGATGAATGATGTGCGTGGCTTCGAATTCTGGATATGACATTTTGTGACACTAAGATAACGCTTTCTCTAGCTCAACTGTTATTGATTTTGATTAGCTATTTTATTTTGACAGTGGTAGCATCACTGAACATTGTGATGTATCACTTATGGTATTCTCATGTATGCACGTTCTATTGTTATTGGAAGATTAATTATTATGTTGAATGTCTGTATTGTCTGTACATGGATAACGTAGAATTCCATTAGTTCCGTTTATAATGCATAGCTATATAATATATAGATTGGTTTTTAGCAGGAATTGCTTATGATTGTGTGAACATGATCAGTAACAAATGGGATGTAATTACTATAGTCTTGTCGGTCTAAACATGTCTTAGGATAGGGTTGGCGATGGCTTTTAGTGGATAGACTGACGAATCTACAGATATTTCTAAATAATGATAAATGTATCCAGATTACTTCTTTTCAGTTAACTGTTGCCTAAACACAACGGACGTTACAGTAGTTATTACGTTTGCATTCTTCAATAGTCATAGTTTCTATACTTTCCGCATTGGTGGAGTGTACGTCGATCTAAATAAAACAAGGCTACGCCATTAAGTATGTTTGACTGACCGTGATATCTACGCTGTAGTTTGTATTTGTTCTAATTTATAAATGTTTATATCGAGTGTTTAAATATTGCTGAATGTTATCCTCTATTCACTTTGGATAGTTAAACGCGTCTATACCTATAGCTGCGGTACTGTGGTGTTCAGTAACTTTACCGATTGAGCTTTAGGGTGTGAACAGTTTAGATTTGAAGATGGTTAGGATACAATGTAGTTAACTGATTGCTGGATATGTTTATAGTACATACTTGTAGATATGCACAAGTAATGTCCTGTCAGAAAATCTTAACTTCCCCCATACTGTCAATCAAACTTTTCCTCTATTTGTGAGTTTATATAATCATTAAAGCTTGTTTACAATTAATATAAATTGCTGCAGATGTTATTCTAAAAGTTGTATGTATACTTCTTGCAAACTCATTTACAAAGGTCTGTTTTTATTTAATTTCTTATTTTATTGTTGGTGCATAATGTTTGTGAGTTTGTTTTGTCATATTTAATGTTTGTTAGTAGTCGTAATACAGAATGGCACAGTTCAGGCAGAGCGCTAGATCCCTTGCAGGCAGAGATGGTGGGTATTCTTTGAGAGTTAGGGTTATTGAGACAATCAGCATACATGGTTCGTTAGGTGCGTGTGATCTCGAGTGTCAGCTAATTACGTTTGAAGATGAAAAGGTAATTATTTACGGACCTTGACTATATATTATATATGTTTCTAACATTGTAGAACTAACTTGTGTGGTCTATTTTGGGACATTATCGTGGTACTGTTTCGAGCTTTGTGTTAGTGTTCTTAAATAATGTATGGATTTATCTTTTTCTTTGCGTATCTGCGTGATTAAGAGAGTACTATATGTTGTGTAACTGTAGCTGCATTATATTATATGTTCCTTACAAGTATCTATTAGCTTTGGGTCTACTTAAAAATTGGTATTGCTAATAATTACATTTGTTAGTTTAATTCCTTCGGACAGTAACCTTTTATAATGAGCAATTGAGAAAGCCTCATTTAAACCAGAATTAGATTTGGCTATTTCGTGATGTATAAGTGGCTAATGCCATTAAGTTTCTGCCTTTTTCTTGTAATGAAATACAACTGCTGATGTAATGGTAGGGTGCTAAGATAAGGGTTGCGTTTCATAATGAAGAGTTGGAGTTGTTCGGTGATGTTATGCAAAATAATGTGGAATATGAGATTACCAATGCAAGGGTCAGAGTGGTTGGAGGTTTCTGCTCAGGTCATCAAGATGACCAAGTTTATGAAATTATATTCAACAAAGATACCGTTGTTCAGCCTGTATGTTGTAGGGTTGTTATTGATCCTCAGATTTATGTGGTGGTCGCATCCATTCCGCGAAAACTCTCCTTGGAAACTAAATATAGTAAGACATTAGTTACCATTATTTTGTTGATGACCTTGTACTTAATACCGCTGACTGTTTTGGCTCATTTTCTTAATGTAGATGTACTAGCTGTTGTTGTCTTTGTTGAACATATATGTCAGAAGCCAAGACCAGCTGGTCATACTTCTGAAATATGTGAAGTTTTCATCATCGATCAAAGGTATGCGATGTTTACAGCTGCTAAACCTTTGAAGCTTTTGATCCATTAATTGTTGTTTTGAATCATTTACTTGTGGATCCTGATTAATTTGATCCCCTTAAGTAGTTTCGAGCAGATTACGTTGGTTACTGTATGGGAAAAAGCAGTTGTGAAGCAGTGCAGGAACTTGCAGTGGAACACAGGTTCCTATCCTGTTGTCAGTTTCACGCATCTGAGAACGTCCAACCGAAATGGTTGTTATTTTACGCTAATAGTTGGAAATATGGATAGACAATCTTTATGATATATGTAAATAATGATGATGTGTGTTGAAATGTGTAGGTTTTTCCCTTTCAACGACCAGAGAAACAACTGTCGACATCAACCCACAGGGTGAAATGGATGATACTTTGCGTGACTGGTAAGAGATTATAATCCTTAGGTTATTTTATACTGATCCTTTACATGGTAGTGACGTCTTATCGTTTTCAGGCAAGCTGGTAATTACGCAAGCCTGAATGTTAAAAATGGTGTACTTTGCGATGTTCGTCGTCCGTCTAATGAGCGCGTTATCACCTCTATTGGATGACTGCTCCAACAGGATGTATGTAGACGCTTTTTGAATTTTACGTTGCCATTTTAAACTGACATGACACAGGGGTGTTAGTTTAGCAATCTGTGAGGGCATGTTTTGTTGTGTATTCAACGATAAGAATTCAGTTAGAAACTCTTACAGTCGGTCGCTTAGATTTATTACGCTCTAATGTGTTATCAGGGGAGGAGCATCTACCAAGAAGAGCGATATTGGCTGTGTGTGCATCTTGTTAAGCTAGATCAGATGAACATCCAGTATTACACAGGGTGTAGTCATTGTGGAACTGGTGGTTACGAGGATGTAGGTGTCATGTATACATGCTATACGTGCATAAAAGAGAACGTTATCTCAACCCCGAGGTACTAAATTAGTGGTCTGCATGGTACATGTGTTTACGCTTACGTCGTTCTGACATTTCATTTGAACAGGCTAATGGTTACCCTCAGCGTAACGGATGAAAGTGGATCTTGTACTTTCACTGCACTTACTGAAAATGCTGAAAAACTACTAGATGTCGACGCATATACCCTCCACTCAATGCTTCCACAGGTACTTTAAACTTATGCTGTTTTTTTTTGTTAATGTGGTTGTTCAGTATACGTGCTTGGGAAGATAGTTCCTGCAAATATGGTACTACGCTTCTAATATTATTTGGTTATCATGAAACGTTAATCTGCGCTATCTCCGTGTCTGTGTCAGGAAAAGCAGGACTACCTTTCTCAAGTTGAAAATCATCTGAAGACTAGCCAATTTGACATCCAAGTGAAGCCAGCTAAATCATTTTTCTTGACTCGCCAGTTGGTTTGGGAATTGTCTGAAATATCTCTCAATTAGGGGCGTCTATTGTTAGGCTATTGTGAGTGCTGGCGATATGTTTTGTATGTATGTTTGAACTTGATTACGCTATCCTGAAATGTTAGAACCTATTTGGCCATCAGCTTTAACAGGCTGTGATATAGTACTGTCTTTGTAGTTGTACGCTATGTTCTATAACACGCCGGCTGTTGTCGATTTTATGTTCATGTTTACAAGTTTCCTGCTGCGCTATCTAAGCGTTACTTAGTTATGGAACAGACCAACCATACTCTTAAAATTAAGCCATTCATTCCAACAACAACATCAGAAAATTACAACGTCATTGTTACTGTCAGGATTACATCTTTTGGAAAATTACATCCTTATGTTAAACTTTGAAAACAGTATTGCGATGTTAAAAAACGAAATGTTTTCGTTAGTCAAGCTGTAGTCTAGGATTTGCCAGTAATAGAATGGCCTAATTATTCATTGCTTCAGCAGTCAGAGTCATAGTATCCTTCACTGCCCGACTCGTCACTGGGACGATCTGCATATTGTGCTTCCAATCTGGCGATCTTCTGGTTTCTCCTGATTCTACCGTGAATTTTTCGCTTCTCCCTTTTTGACTTGGCGTACAAGCAGCAGCAGTAGATTGCAACTGTACGATAGCATCTGGTTACTCTTATAATGCCGCTGACATTTTCTTTCACTAATTGCCTCGCATAATCTACATCGACCTTTGAGCTTTCGGTCCCAACTATAAATAGTGATGCCCAGGCTTTGCATACTTCTGCCATGCTTCTCTTGTCTGCCTTATCAAGCTTGTCGAAAATAGCGGTTGTTATCTCTTCAAGACTCAGGCAGGGGTGGTGAGGCCTGCTGCCAAAGGCTGATTGCTCTTCCACAGTTGTTGTTGAGAACAGAGACTTAGATGTAAATTGTTCTCTCTTCCAACTATCGTAGTTTTTAACAAATTCGAGCTTGTCCTGGTTCCTAATGTCCTTAATTACTTTGCAGGTAAAAGCCATTGCTAAATTGTAAGTGTTTTCAGGGGGTGGTAGTTTCACCAGTTATCACGAAGAGAATGAAGTTTGAGGAGTTTACTTTTGGGCAGTTGTGATGGAATTTAGTTATGATGATGCAGAATTATGTCTAATCACTTCCTTTATAGGGAATGTGTAAGGAAGGCCAAAGGGCATGCTTTGAGTAGAGTGTATTTAATTTGTAACAATATATTCTAAATTGTACTTTACGATTCGATATAATTCGTTATGTCGTCGGTTTGTGTTGTCTGCATAGTTATGTCGGAATATGTATTGATTAATATTCTTGGTAATTAATACAGCTGGTTTAACTTATGTTTTGTATATAATCTTATTCATGTTTCATATTTAATAGATTTAACGTATCTCGTGTTGGAGTAAGTGTCCTCGACAATAATGTGATCACGTCAATTATATTATTAATTGACAAATCTCTATAAAAGAATATTCATGGGATGATTCTTATCATAAGTCAACTGGTCAACATTAATCGGTAATGATTGGCTTGCTAGAGTTTGACATTACTGTCGTAATGACGGTGGTGACCAGTTGATCCCTTTAGGTCACACCTTTAGGACAGCTATCTCAATATTAAATGTAACAACTGTATATTGATACGAGTTGATACATTTCTAGATTGTGAAGAAAAGAGGAGATAATTTATAATAAAGATTGTAAATTATTTTAATGATCGAAGTGTCATCACTATCAATTATTGTTTAATGAAACATAATAATTAAAATGAATGAATCGAATAAACTACAATTGTTGTAGTTATAGAATGCGATTAAATAATTATATGAAATTATTTAATTACTAATTTACGATAAAAGGTTTAAAATGTTAAACTACGTAAATAATATAATCCTAATGTTAAGTCACGGATGGGATCCGTTTTGGTCATGGTGACCGTGTGATATGTCACACTTAGACATACACATTTTACATAATACATTATGTAATAGGAACATGAGGATGACATGCATTTAATATGTTGAAGCATGCTTGAGACATTTGAGAGGATTGAGTGCCAATCTATTGGGCACTCTAACCCTTGTCTCGGCCGAACCAAATGGAGGAACAAAACAAGTTTTGTTCTTTGGTTCACTTGTCTAATTGATTCATACACAATTCACACTAGGGTTTTGTCTTTGAGAGAGAAAGAAAAGAAAGAAAAATAAGGTTCATTTTTCTCAAACCCTAGCCGTGTACTACCTTCAATCTAGTTAGTTTGTTTGTTGATTCTAGCACAATAACATACAAACATTGAGAGTTAGTGTGTCTTGGTGTTCATCTTTTGGAGGCCATCATCTCTTTGAAGGTTCAAGGAGGATCATCCACACATTAAGCTCAAGAACAAGTGAAGAAGGTGACTTCACTTGTGCCCTTATTTTGCCGAGATATCCAATGTAAGGGAGCTTATTCTTACTCCTTAATCTCGTCATAATCACTAGTTAAGCATGCTAAAGATCTATAATTTATATGATAAATAATAACTAGTATGACTATATAGGTATATGAACCTAACAATTGGTATCAGAGCACTTGTTGTTGCATGCTTAATCGGTTTATAGTTTTTCCGAGTTTTTGAGACTTAAAACAAAACTTATATTTAAAGACCCTTATTTATATCACTCGAATTTTTGGCATGTAAATTAAATCTGGTCCTAAAATGTTTTTAGGTTATATGATAATTTATGAGATTTAATATATTGTTCATAATTAAGATTTTAATCGTTTAAATGCATTTTTATGACAAAATCGAGTTAAATGATTAAAATAGAAAGAAAATGTTTCTAGCCTTGTAATTTTCACACGACCTCACATGCTAATTTTACTTAATGTATGTAAAATTTTGGTACAATATGACTTTGTATAGCATGTTTTACGATTTAATTGTTAAAACCGTAAAAAGAGGTAATTTGGCCATTTATATACGATATTTCGAAATTTATTTCGGTTAAAATGACCAAATTTTTACATTATAAATATTCAAGTAATATTTTCAGAATGTTAGTGAAAATGAAAATCCAAAATTTCGAATTTTATAATTGTTTGGATTTAATTCGTAAATGTTATACATTTTAAAGGCATTATGAACGATGTTAAAATAATTAAAATGTTAATTATTATCAAAATTATTTATGACTAATTTTGAATCCTAAAATGTGTTAGGATATTATTTAGAACATAAGTTGTGTATGTTTTAAATTTATGCTTTTTTAAAAGAGTTTAAAAATGCTAAAATCTCATAAAACCGGGTTAATTTCGTAATAAAGAGTTATTAGGGCGATTTGGCATTAAAATGAACATATCTATAACATGTTATATTGCTGCGTTTTCCTTATGAATGTCATTTTATATTGCATAATTTTGAATCATGTAATTATTCTAGTATGGCCTTAGTTTTAAATTGGTATTTCCCGTAATGTAAGGGGTTACCAATTCGGTTGTAATTTTGTGATCTCGTATCACCCAATTGTAATTTATTTCTATTTTATAATGTATAAAGTAGACTAGAAAAGTTGTAATATTTGTAAAATCCGGAGTTCCTTGAAGACGGTGCCATTCGGAAAGGAGTTCCGAACAAGACGGTGTTTGCCTCGATTTGCGTGCCTCGTCAAGATCAAGGGACCAAAGGAGTTGGTTTCCGAATTTGTACTCTTGTTATTTTTTTTTTTTTTTCTAGGATAAGGCCATACTAGGAATTTATCGCTTGCTTTATTTTGTTTTAATATGTTGCATGCATAGCCAAATCGCCATTAACATATCATGCATATCGAGTATCGGGTCTTCAACGTATCAATTTTTATCGATAATTCACCTAAATTAGTTCACTTAAAAGGAGATAGATAATAATTGATAAGATCTCTTACGTTTAAAATATTGAGACTTAGCCTTACCAAAGAGTATGGACCCATGAATCCCTTCTTCACAAATATGTAGGCTCGGCTAAACCGGGGTACTAAAATTGTCACGTTGGGTAAGTGGGGTAATGACGATTACACCTTGAAATTTGGTCGATCTCAACGAAGGTATTCGTAACCGTAGTTGCAATAAGTTCGGGCTATAGATAATTTTGAGAAAATTGTCGACCGAGAGTTCTAAGAGTAGAACCGATTAAAGGGTTAATCCACCAAATTATACCAATACGGGATGAATCGGCTACACCGTGCCCGGATTAGTATGGGTTTGGGTCTCGGGTTTATTTACTTAATTGTGTAAGAGATCGTTAAGTAAATACTTAACTTGTTTAAAACGTTTAACAAGTTTTTAATGATGAACGTTAATTTTCCTTCATTTCCGTTTTTGTAGTTATTTTATCGCAATGGATTCATTCAACCCTATCACTATTGATTCTTGTCATAATGTTTTCGACGATATTTGCAACCAAAACAACATTGATACTACTAGAGAAGTTCATTTCGGAACGGGTCCGGATGGCAGTATTAACTTCATTTCTTCTCTCCCACCTCCCAAAGGTTCATTTCTTGACACGGCTTATATAGATGAGCTAAATGAAGAAATGGACGCCTTATACTTGAAGGAAAGAGCTTATGATGAAGCTAGTGGGAGTTCTAGCAAGAAAGGTCTTGCAAAGAATAAAAGGAAGAAGAGAAAGTTAGAGAAAGGGCGATGCCACTATTGTAGTGTCATGGGCCATTGGAGGAGGAATTGCCCCAAGTACTTACGTCATATCCAAGAAGGTCTTGTGATTCCGTTAGGTAATTCCAAATCTGAAATTTTTGTTATTGACATAAATTTTACATCCAACACATCATGGGTATTGGATACCGGATGTGGTTCTCACCTTTGTAATCGTTTGCAGGGTTTAAGAGAAGTGGAGAAGGTAGACAAGGGTGATATGGATCTCCGACTTGGAAATGGAGCTCGGGTAGCGGCCACTTCAAAAGGAACTTGCACTCTTGCCTTGACGAGTGGATATGAGCTCAAACTCAATAATTGTTATTTTGTACCGTCTCTTTCCAAAAACATTATTTCTGTCGCAATGTTAGACATTGAAGGATATGATTTTTCCATTAAAAACAATTGTTGTGTAATTTCAAAGAATGACATGGTAGTTGGCCGTGCCAATTCTATTAATGGAATTTATGTTTTGGAAACTTCCGACTCGTCTAATAATGTCTACAACGTCAATAACAAAAGAATTAAAACAAATGATCCAAATGAATCATATGTTTGGCATTGTCGACTTGGTCACATAAATGAAAATCGCATTAAAAGATTGGTAAAGACCAACATAATCAAACCATTCGAATATGAATCTTATGGAACATGCGAGGCTTGCCTTCTAGGAAAGATGACTCGTAACCCCTTTAGTGGTAAAGGGACACGAGCAAGTGAGTTATTGGGACTTATACATACGGATGTATGCGGACCATTATCTATCACCGCTAGAGGCAACTATGACTATTTCATCACCTTCACCGATGATTTAAGTAGATATGGGTATATCTACTTAATGAAGCATAAGAGTGAAGCTTTTACAAAATTCAAAGAATTTCAGAATGAAGTAGAGAACCAACTCGATAGGAAGATTAAAACATTACGATCCGATCGTGGTGGAGAATATCTTAGTAATGAATTTGATTCACATCTAAAGAAATGTGGCATTGTGTCACAACTTTCACCTCCAGGAACACCACAACTTAATGGTGTGGCTGAAAGGAGGAATCGAACCTTATTGGATATGGTCCGATCAATGATGAGCCAAACTAATTTACCCAATTCATTTTGGGGATTTGCGATCCTCACCGCCATCAAATCGTTGAACAATAGTCCAACGAAAGCGACCGATAAGACTCCATATGAGATGTGGAAAGGAAAGGTTCCCAACTTATCCTATATGAAGATATGGGGGTGCGATGCTTATGTCAAGTCGAAAAACGATGACAAACTCGCACCAAGATCCGAAAAATGCATATTTGTTGGTTATCCAACCACCTCTCGTGGCTACCACTTTTACAAACCTCAAGAAAACAAAGTGTTTGTGTCTTCTGAGGCTGTCTTCTTAGAAAAGGAGTTTATTTCTAAGAGACAGAGTGGGAGAAATTTTGAACTTAATGAAGTTCGAGAAGTTCAAGAGCCACAAACTGAAGCTGAGACTGAAGAAGATGTTCCTTCTTCATCCACTTCGGTACCTATTCCACCTAGGAGGTCGAGTAGGGTCCCACATCAACCTGATAGGTATGTTGGACTTATTGAGGAAGATGGTAGCCTGGACGTTTTACTTTTGGAAAGTGACGAGCCTACCACTTACAAAGCTGCAATCTCTAGTCCCGACTCCATAAAATGGCATGAGGCCATGGTATCTGAAATGGATTCTATGCATCAAAACCAAGTATGGGACTTGGTAGACTTGACTAAGGAGATGAGACCTCTCCAATGCAAGTGGATCTTCAAGGTGAAGAATGGCATAGAAGGACATGATGATGTCTATAAAGCTAGGCTAGTAGCTAAGGGTTTTTCCCAAGTCCAAGGTCTTCATTATGATGAAACCTTTGCTCCGGTAGCCATGCTAAGATCCATTAGGATAATGTTAGCGATTGCCGCATTTCATGACTATGAAGTGTGGCAAATGGATGTCAAAACCGCCTTCTTAAATGGGCATTTAAAGGAGGATGTGTATATGATACAACCCGAAGGTTTTGAAGATCCTAAAAATCCTAACAAGGTATGCAAGCTTAAGAAATCCATCTATGGTCTTAAGCAAGCATCAAGGAGTTGGAATCATCGCTTCAATGAAGTCATAAAAGAAAATGGTTTCACTCGAAGAGTCGAGGAACCTTGTCTATATATGAAGTTCAGTGGGAGCAATGTTGTATTCCTGATCTTGTATGTGGATGACATACTGCTCATTGGAAATGATGTTCCAATGCTTTCATCAGTGAAAGGATGGTTAGGTAACCATTTTCAGATGAAAGATCTAGGAAATGCACAATGCATATTAGGTATCCGGATCTATAGAGATAGATCCAAGAGGATATTGGCACTAAGTCAAGAACCTTACATCGATAAGATTCTTCGACGGTTCAGCATGGGAAATTCCAAGAGAGGGTTTATCCCCATGGGAAGTGGCATTATATTGAGAAAGTCTCAATCACCCACAGAGCCCAAAGATGTTGAACGCATGAAAACGATCCCTTATGCTTCCGCCGTGGGATCTATCATGTACGCCATGATATGCACTCGTCCTG
The DNA here is from genome assembly GCA_029255685.2 of Silene conica. Classification (NCBI taxonomy): domain Eukaryota; kingdom Viridiplantae; phylum Streptophyta; class Magnoliopsida; order Caryophyllales; family Caryophyllaceae; genus Silene; species Silene conica. The sequence continues at coordinate 57,804,524 of CM055314.2, read as the reverse complement.
ATGTCTCGTATGCTTTGAGCATAACTAGTAGATATCAAGCAAATCCAGGTGAAAGTCACTGGATTGCTGTCAAGAACATCCTTAAGTACTTAAGAAGAACTAAGGATTCATACTTAGTGTTTGGAGGGGAAGAAGATTTATGTGTAAAGGGTTACACAGATGCAAGCTTCCAAACAGATAAAGACGATTTTAAATCCCAGGCTGGATTTGTCTTTATCTTGAATGGTGGTGCCATTAGTTGGAAGAGCTTCAAAGAACCAGTCGTTGCGGATTCTACAACGGAAGCAGAGTACATCGCAGCATCAGAAGCTGCTAAAGAGGCAGTATGGATAAGGCAATTTATCGAGGGACTAAGGGTAGTTCCAAATGCTGAAGATCCTATCACCCTGTACTGTGATAACAGTGGTGCTGTCTTTCAGGCTAAGGAGCCGAAGTCTAGTAATAAGTCTAGACATGTACCAAGAAAATATCATGTAATACGGGATTTCATTGATAGGAAGGAAATAGCGATATGTAAGGTTGGGACAGACGATAATGTGGCTGATCCTTTAACCAAACCCTTGTCGCAGACTAAGCATGATTCTCATGCTCGTTCTATGGGTCTTAAGAGTTTACCCAATGTGTAACCGATTATGCGATATGAAATGAAAAATGTTGTTTTTACGTTCATATAAGATAATCTCGTTCATCATTTAAAGTTTTATACAACTTGTTTATTTTATATACTTTGTTAAATCCAACAGGATTGTAGGACAATTGTTGAACCCTGTTCAAGTGAACTGGATTAACTTAGTATTGCCCCTAGTCACTTATATGAGGTGACGTCTCGAAGTGACTAGATTATGATGCGATTGATGGTGAGTTCTTACACCATAGAGTCATAAGGGATGACTAGTCGATCATATAGACAACTGTAAAGTACACTTGTGTCGGGCAGTGACCGCTTATAGAGTTCTTTAGAATTCAATGAAGCCTGGTCGTGGCAAGAGCTGCTATATATATTCTTATGAGTCGATTCTTAGACTAGAGACTGGTTGCTCTAGAGGTGACGTTATTCAGAATGACTTTGATTTATATTCTACGATCTTCCGTAAAAGGGGTCAAATAGATATATTTTGGGTCACAATGGATGATGTTGACCAAGGAGAACAGTTGGAAAGAAATTGTTCTGCCCCTTGTCAGGGTTATCTTAAATCTCAAGGCCACTCGAGGAGTAGTGAACTGAAAATGCGTGGCCACGCTCGGAGACTGTCTATGGTAGATAATTCCGGTCAAACAGTTACACTCCATGTCGAGAAAAACCACTATTGATTTGATCACGTGCAAGTACGACCTGAAAGACACCTTGCATTGAGTGGGAGATGATGTAATAGAACAAGAGAATCGGTGATCCACACTTGTGAGGACAAGTGGGAGATTGTTGGAGTAAGTGTCCTCGACAATAATGTGATCACGTCAATTATATTATTAATTGACAAATCTCTATAAAAGAATATTCATGGGATGATTCTTATCATAAGTCAACTGGTCAACATTAATCGGTAATGATTGGCTTGCTAGAGTTTGACATTACTGTCGTAATGACGGTGGTGACCAGTTGATCCCTTTAGGTCACACCTTTAGGACAGCTATCTCAATATTAAATGTAACAACTGTATATTGATACGAGTTGATACATTTCTAGATTGTGAAGAAAAGAGGAGATAATTTATAATAAAGATTGTAAATTATTTTAATGATCGAAGTGTCATCACTATCAATTATTGTTTAATGAAACATAATAATTAAAATGAATGAATCGAATAAACTACAATTGTTGTAGTTATAGAATGCGATTAAATAATTATATGAAATTATTTAATTACTAATTTACGATAAAAGGTTTAAAATGTTAAACTACGTAAATAATATAATCCTAATGTTAAGTCACGGATGGGATCCGTTTTGGTCATGGTGACCGTGTGATATGTCACACTTAGACATACACATTTTACATAATACATTATGTAATAGGAACATGAGGATGACATGCATTTAATATGTTGAAGCATGCTTGAGACATTTGAGAGGATTGAGTGCCAATCTATTGGGCACTCTAACCCTTGTCTCGGCCGAACCAAATGGAGGAACAAAACAAGTTTTGTTCTTTGGTTCACTTGTCTAATTGATTCATACACAATTCACACTAGAGTTTTGTCTTTGAGAGAGAAAGAAAAGAAAGAAAAATAAGGTTCATTTTTCTCAAACCCTAGCCGTGTACTACCTTCAATCTAGTTAGTTTGTTTGTTGATTCTAGCACAATAACATACAAACATTGAGAGTTAGTGTGTCTTGGTGTTCATCTTTTGGAGGCCATCATCTCTTTGAAGGTTCAAGGAGGATCATCCACACATTAAGCTCAAGAACAAGTGAAGAAGGTGACTTCACTTGTGCCCTTATTTTGCCGAGATATCCAATGTAAGGGAGCTTATTCTTACTCCTTAATCTCGTCATAATCACTAGTTAAGCATGCTAAAGATCTATAATTTATATGATAAATAATAACTAGTATGACTATATAGGTATATGAACCTAACATCTCGGCCGGTCAGAAGTCTAATTGTACATGTTTTTTTTTTATTTTAAAAAATAGTAATAACTTGTTTTTATGAGCTATGTTTAAGTATACCCGTTTACAAAGTGTAAATTTCTTCTGCTAATGCAGATATATACAGCCATGTCTTAAACGTTATAAGTTTTACATTTAGAATACGTTTGAATAAAGCCCCTTCAGAATATATATGTTGTTGATCATTTTTTTTGACACGTTGATATATCACTATGTTGTTACTACGTTACCTGTATATATATTCTAACGTCTATTAGAACCAAAATGTGATGGTTATGCTCGTGATGAAAACATAAGCTTATATTAATACACGTTTTATCTACTTGACTGTAATATTAATTGTTTGTCTGTTTATTAAGTTTGGTTGTCCTTTTAACGTTTATTAGAACTGCATTTAGAACCGATATTATAATAATATCTGATTATGTGACCAACCATACCATTTGCATGTTCGATTTATAATTTGAATAGTGAATATATCTATTAACCATACTCATACTCAATGTCATATCTTAGGCAATGTAATTATTGTACTTTTCCTTAATCTAGGGGATTTCCTTTGGATAATGTATGTCTATAATTTTTACAAAGTCATAATAATTATTCGTAATATGTATTCAGATTTATGTGCAGTGTTCAATATGAATTTGATGTAGAATTTAATCAATTCTTACATTTACAAATATCGTATTTTTTTGTTGTAGATTTATAATTATGTTTACGTTATTATTTCTGGGGTAGGGGTGACATTTATGTAAGGACAGTAAGAAGATCACAATAACATGAACAGAACAAACACGTACATGGAATGCGTTTAATACGTATAATGAAATCACGTTCCGCTGATAATTTGCACGTTTCTAATTAACAAAAACATAATATGAGACTACAAACCGTAAACAACCTTACTAACATATCGGACTTTTAACATTCAGAAATGTCTAACTAGCCGAAACAACGGCTTGATTAACGGTTCTTGTTAAAAATTAACAATCGGAATCGTAGTATCCTTCACTCTCTGATTGCTCAGACCAATGTTCTATACTCTGTTCCTCCAACTGTGCAATCTTATATCTCCTCTCGTTCCTTGCGTGTAATTTCCTCTTCTCCTTCTTTGTTTTGCCAAAAAGGCAAGTACAGTATATTGCGATTGTGCGTCCATTCCTTTCTACTCTTATAGTTCCATAGTTGTTCTCCTTTGATAACTGCCTTTCATAATCTCGGGTAACTTTGGTAGTTTCTATCCCAACTAAAAATAACGAAGCCCAAGCTTTACATACTTCTGCCATATTCCTCTTGTCTATATTTCCCAATCTGTTGAATACATTAGTAGTCAACTCGGGAAGATTTAAGAATAAGTGATGGGGTCTGTTGCCAGACTCTGTTTGCTCTTCAACGGTTGATGTCGAAAACAGCGTTGTCGACTTAAATTGTTGTTTCTTCCAGTCTACGTATCCATCGACAAAATCTTCCTTGTCATTTTCCCTCATGAAGAAAGCTTCCTTACAATATTTAGAGATTGTAATATTGATTATGGAACAAGATTACGGATTTTTACAGATTTGTAATTATGCTGAATAGTAATTTCTGATTACTTCTTGTAACCCACTGTTAAAGAAGGGGAGGAGTCTTGCGTGTTGTTAAGATGGTCCAGATTCATGCCAAGTTATGTTAATTGCACTACATGCCCTGAACCAGTGTGTTTTTGGAGTTCTTTTCATATTGACTACAGATTTTAATTATGTTGACTACTTGTATATATTATGTGCATTTAAAACGTGTATTAATTAATTTTATGTGAGCATTTATCATCCTTTGAATTGTAACAGTGCAATTGTATAATTGTTATCATTTTAGTTTGTTAGGGCGTATAACAAACTCTGAATTTAGGAATTGTTCCGGTGTCCGATGTGCTTCTGTTTCAACATAATGGATGGCTTACCCGGTAGTGGGATGGTATAGACACCCGTATACGCAAAACAAAAGGTTACTAAATCATGAACGGTTATATATCTTATGTGCTTGGATATAAGATCCCTGCAATTTATCAAGGTGGGAATCAAATACCGCGACAATATTTCATTAACTGTATAATATTTGAACCACTAATTATTTATTAACATAACATGTTAAATAACGCGGTCTGTTGTCGTCTCAGTACTATCCGTCAGTAACAAGAGGGGTATTAATCCTCAAATGCAAAACCGTAAATTATTGATAAATTTTTATGGCAAAACCAATAACCCGCCCATAGTTTACTAGAAGAGGAAAGGGGGATCATCGTGCACTTAGACCAAATTAGACCTACTTGTTCCTTTAAAAATATACTTAAAATGTAGACCTTAAAGCTTATATGGTAAAAATGTCGAAATGATATGAGAGTACAAGTATAATATGAGAGTACAAGTATAATAATCATACTAACTTTATACACTACCTCTATTGACTATATTCATACTCAATGTCATGTTTTAGACCAAAGAGAGGTTGTTTCCCTAATTATTATACTTAGAAGTCTACTACTCCAATTCATATAAAATCTTTTAATAAACGTAGCCTAGGTCTGATTACAGTATGTTAACAAGATTTTAAAATTCGCAATTAACGGTTAAATAGAAGCTCTACATATTATAGGATATGTGAATCTGAAATGTTCACTAAGACCATATGTTGTGTGTGTTTAGTTATGCATTGATACTATCTTCGGTTTGACGTACAGTGGTAAAAAGGTAGGCTCTAATTAATACGGAGTAATAGATAACGTCATCAGTTAACGATAATATTGTGTTCTACGTTTTTACCTTTTGGAAATTAAGTTTTGAAATATATATTAATTTAGAGCGTGTAAATGGGTTGTATAATAATAAACGATGGTATACTGTAGTGTAAGTATTAAATCAAGTATGAAATATAAGGATATCGTGTATAGCTAACTCAAGTATATGCCATTGCGTAGAAGTGTTATGAATACCCCTGCTTTTCGATGGAGACGCTGGAACACAGATGGCCGTCTTGATTGACATTACTTGTTTCCAAATACTAACCACCTTAAACTCAGTGCTTTTACAATTCTAGACTTCTCAAAATATTCCGTAATATAGACGACTGGTGTCAAACTACATCGGAAGAATAACAAATCATGGAATATCTGAAATTGAAATAATAGTGGATGCTATATTTACTAGGTTTGCTGGAGTGGTGTAGCATCCTAAACTCGATGTCATGGACATTAGTTATGAGATCTTAACTTATACTTTTATGATACATATACTGATTTGCTAAGTTTCTTAATTTACTTTCTTCTGTCTTATCATTTAGTTTTGTAAGATTGTATTTCCTAAAGTTTTTGGATATATGTATGCGAATTCAAATCATGTATCCACTGTTATCAAAACTTTCTAATAATTAACACTCTCAAATGAACTGTACTGTAGTATAATTAGGCAGTTTTGTAGTCTGAATTACAGTGGTCCCTGAGGCTTCAGCTTTGTCCACTCAATACGTTTATTAAGTCGTTGGTAATACTTATCAGCCATAACTTTTTACACTTAAAAAATTACTATACAGTGTTTATCAGTATATACAATCCAGTATATGATACTGCTACAAGATATGCAGTATGGCGCCAAACGTATCTGTCTGTTACTCACTTACCTACTTTGTTGAACATACTTCCAACTGTTTTTCCTCTTTTTTATCATTATAAAAAAAAAGTATGTCATAAGGATTGTACTTAACTGACGTCAATGTTAGGGATCATATACATATATATATATATATATATATATATATATATATATATATATATATATATATATATATATATATATATATATATATATATATATATATATATATATATATATATATATATATATATATATATAGTGATATAAAGAAAGAACATCAACATATCATTACCATATTAACTACTTCTACTAATAAGCTTAACCCCTTGTCGTATAAAGGAAATTTCAAGTCTACCTTCCAGGTGGTTAAGTGTTTCTCTTTTATTTGCTCCATTAATTGTGAGGTCTTAGCACAATTAAGTTTTCTTGAAATGACAAACAGCAATAAAATTTACTTATTATGAATGTTATGTGATGTTGTTTAAATAGAGTATCATTCACTTAAATATGGTATTTACATTAAATATTGTCGTTAAATAATACAGACCTGACACAAACTTATGCCCATAATCTTTCAGGAATTTCCCATGAATGTGTTTACATATTGATCAATATACATTCTGTACAGTTTGTTCAATATCGTTTGTGTTAGAATCTGGTAGTTTATATGCAATTGTATGACATTGGTAAGCCCTATTGGATTGATCGTTTTATACACCTCGAGCTGTTAGTTTGTGTATGCATTCAATTCTGAATTATTATCTTGTTTGAGATATCTCATTGACAGGAAATGACGTCTCCGGTTCTAACAATCTCAATTCCTTTCCGACCTTTACTCAGTAGAATTACTGAATTACTGAAATTTGAGGAGCCTCACTACGCCCTGTACGATAAAGTACATAACGTTGGGTCTGTAACCGTGAAAAATGATTTAGAACATGAGGAGTATGTCTTCATAGGTGGTTCGTCATCTAACTTCGGAGGGTCTTGTGAACAAGCAGCAAGGCTAGCTGTCACTGATTTAATAGAGAAATTCGACATTTATATTGGTGATTTCACAGTTGCCACCAAACAGGCGTATGAGAGGTGCGCAAACCTTTGGAGATTGAAACATGAGGAACTAAAACGCAAATCTAAGGGGTTTCCTAAAGTTCCGTTAGTAGAAGAATTCGTGTGCCATGAAATGTGTCATTACCAATCACTTGCGTTAGACATGGTGTCTATCTTGCGTGTAGTTACTAATAAGATCCCTATCAGGTGCAGCTCTATCACCACATTAGAGCAAACACCTTCCTGTTTCCTATCATGGTTGACTATAAATCGTGACAGGATAGAGTGTGGTCCTACGCATATTGTAGGTGAAATAGCTTCATCTGAAGCTGCAGCTGAGCAAAACCTTGCTTATAAAACTATCAAATATCTGATTCCCATATATAATATTGATCTGATCGATGCAAATTATGTACCCTAAGAAGTTAAGCTAGCTGCGTTGACATGCGAATGTGCTAGGAATCATTTCGAAAATCTACAGAAGCGCCTGTCAGCAACTCAGGGAATACCTCCTGGTATCCAAACAGAGTTTCCCGGGTCTGTAGTCTTAAATGAAGATGAATGTATTACCCCAAAGAGCTCTCCACACACAATCCCTGATCAATCATACCTACCACCACCTCCCAAAAAACAGAAAACACCCCCTCAGTTAGTCGATATACGTGGCTGTACGTCTCGAACTAACAAGATTGTTGCATATCCCAGACCTGTCTCTAAAAGGAGCGTGTTCTACAAACCTTCCAAGTAACTTTGAAGCTTTAATAGTAGTTGCTGCATTATTTGAAAATTTGCTCATACATGAGAGCTTATGTTTAGCAGTGATATGTTAAGAGGGATCTTATTAGTCGTAAAGGATTAGTTTTGTCGGTTATGTGATCAGTAGTTGTAACCTATTTTATCACCATCTTTTACATTTTAATGATCAAGTTTATGCTTTTTAAAAATCTATATAACAAGTAATGGCTTGTTTGTGCAACTACTTCTTAGAAATGACAACATTCTATTGTTCCACTTGTTTTTGTCTACGCGTAGTTGCATCTTAAATGATTTGTTTGGCTATATACTACGAGCTCGTGAGATCCGTCAATTGTTACCTATTACGCTTACGAGCGTATTCATTTTGTTTTTGAGGTTATATTTTTCTATCGGTACGTACATATACGTTTTAATCCTCAACGTTTTGATGTTGCCAGTGCTGCAGGAATCACGGGATTGATATCATTGTATACGTACTTTACAGTAACCCATTGTGCAATGGGTATGTTGTAAGTTATAAAGGTATTTAACCAGCTTGATTTATGTAACGTCTACCCATTGTAAGTGTTGATATCTTGGATTTCAGATGACAGTTTCCCTTATTATATGGAAAAAGACGTTAGTGGACGAAAAAAACGCAAATGTAGGACTCAGAAACAGATTGATCCTATTGTGACAAGGTAGTGTAATACAACCTGTTTTTCCTTATTGAGTTCCTTCCATATTATCATTTATCAACTACTAACAGTTGCTTGTTTGCACTTAGTCATACCTCAAAAAAGGCTGGTGTTGATGTCGCTGCAAAACGTCCCGGAAGACCCCGTTTGCAATTACAGATTGGTCAGTGTCTGTGTAGCTGTAATGTATATTATTCTCTTACGTATGGTATAGTTTACAATTGCTATGCTTAATTGCAGGGTTACCTGCTGCTATGATTGGTCAGCCATTAGTCGGCACTCCTTACAAGTTGCCGGATGTGCAATCATGTGTACATTGCTTGGCAAAGAAATTTGTGTATGAAACTAGGAATTTCTGTTGTGGCAATGGATCAATTGTCTTGCCGTCCAACACGTATCCACTGCTGCTCACAAAGTTATACACTTCATTAGACGATATTTCAGTCCACTTGCGGCAATACGCCCGCTTATACAATAACTTGTTTGCTTTTACATCTATTGGAGGTAAATTTGACTCTAAAACCATAAAGGGTATATATGTGTTCAAACTACATGGTCAAATGTATCACAATGTCCCAGATCTATTGCCATGTGGTTCTCGCCCAAGGTATCTTCAACTGTACTTCTATGATGGCCAACATGAAGCTGCAAATCGTGTGGCGTGTTTCAACGAGCTGAATGCGGCTGTTATAGAAATTCTAATGAAAGTCACCCAATCTAACCCATATGCGCGTTTCTTCCGATCACTGAAAGATGTTCCCCTTACTGTCTATAGTCAAATAGTTTTAACGAAAAATCCTAGACAGGATCAGCGTGTGAGCAATGCTCCTACGTCAAACGAGGTGGCTGCTATATGGCCCGAAAACTCTACATCTGGTGAGACTGATGGACCACACATATTAGTTACCAGCCATTCTCAAAAATCCCACCGGGTTATGCATTACTATGGATGTTATGACCGATTGCAATATCCCTTATTATTTCCCAACGGTGAATGTGGATGGCAACAAGGACTGAAGAAGCACGTTGGTCTACGTCAGACAACATCACCTGCAGAGCCTTCAGCACCACTTCCATCCAGTTATCCAGATGCTGAATCTTTATTAGAGTCTGAGGCAAACCGTAAGTTATCGGTGTATATTTCAATTATGTATTTTTTAATAACTCTCCTAAACGGAATGTACTCTTTAATCTGTATAACGATATCTAATAGTGTTTTTCCCTCCTGGCAGATAACTCTTTTCAAACAAGTACAAGTGAAAAAAATGTGTCTTGCCGAGAGTACCATTGTTACAAACTACAGAATAGGCCAGGTAATATGCTGCTGACAGCTGGGAGATGTCTTCAGCAATATGTTGTGGACATGTATGTCAAATTAGAGAACACACGGCTAGACTATTTGAGGCATAATCAGGATACAATAAGATCTGAGTTATACCAAGGTTTGATTGACACAATTGATGCTGGAGAGCAGTGCGCTGCAAATGTGGGTAGACGGGTCATTTTACCAGCAACTTATATTGGAGGACCTCGGGATATGAAAAGGAGATACTTAAATGCAATGGCACTTGTACAGCGTTATGGAAAGCCAGATTTTTTCATTACTATAACTTGTAATGCGAATTGGCCTGAAATAAAAAATGAATTGGCGGCTGGGGAGGAAGCTCAGAACCGGCCCGATCTGGTAGCTAGAGTATTTCGAGCTAAATTGCTTTTGTTGAAAAAAAAACTGGTTGAGGAAAAAATATTTGGGGAGGTTGCTGCGTTTGTGTATGTGGTCGAATTCCAGAAAAGAGGACTACCTCATGCTCATTTGTTATTGATAATGAAGCCTGGGAGTAGAATGAATTGCCCGGTCGACTTTGACAAATTCGTATCAGCTGAAATACCTCCTGAGGCTAATGGGAACCTCCGTGCATCAGTGTTAAAACATATGATGCATGGACCATGTGGGAAGTTTGATCCTGACTGTGCATGTATGAAACATGATGATAGTCAAGGGCAGTGTAAGTTTATGTATCCTAAGCCATACACAGCTGTAACGACTAATAGTGAAGATGGCTACCCAGTGTACAAGCGGCGACCAACCAATGATATTGTACGTGTACGAGGTCAATACCTTAACAATTGCTGGGTTATCCCGTACAATCCATACCTGATAGCATTTTTTTATTGTCATATAAATGTGGAGGCGTGCTCAACTATCCAAGCGGTGAAATATCTATACAAGTATGTTTACAAGGGCCACGACAGAATATCATTCAATGTTGAGTCTGAGGGTGAAATTAAAGTAGTCGATGAAATACAGCAATACCAGACAGGTAGATGGGTATCTCCTATAGAAGCAATGTGGCGTATTTATGGTTTCGATCTCTTCGAAATTCATCCAGCAGTGATGGCACTTCCTGTACATCTAGAAGGTATGCAGACTATACAGATGAAACCCTACGAAAATTTGGTTAATGTAGTGACCAACGGGAGACGCATTAGAACTCCTCTAACAGAATTTTTCAGGTTGAATACTGAAAATGCTACAAAACCTGAGTGGAAACACCTTTACGGAGCGTTTACTGAGCATTACCGTTGGGTTCAGTCTGAACGGACATGGGTAAAGCGTAAGAACAAGACATGTGTAGTATCTAGACTTGTTTTTGTGGCTCCTTCAGAAGGGGAACGTTATTTTCTGCGGTTGTTGTTAACGCACGTGCCTGCACCAAAGTCGTTTGCAGATTTGAAGGTAGTTGACGGATATGAATGTGCAACCTTCCAAGAAGCGGCTTTAAAGAGAAAACTAATTGAAGATGATAATATGGTAGAGTTGTGCTTAGATGAGGCTGCGATGGTTCAAATGCCAGTCGCATTGCGACGTCTATTTGCAACTTTGCTCATATTTTGCCAACCTAAAGTTCCAGGTGCATTATGGGAACGATATTACAATTCGTTATCAGAAGACTTCAGAAGAGATCACCCAAACGATGCATACGCTGCACAGGTCCTCACTGTCAAAAGGTTGGAGCAACAGTTAGAAGCGATGGGCATATCTCTTAAGAGTTTTGGTTTATCAGGTATAATTAATCCACAAGATGCAGGGTTGCGTACATCCCAGGATACGCTTGATGCACTCAATGCTCCTATCCCGGATGAATGTGTTGTGTGCCGCAAAACTTTGAACCAAGAGCAGCAGAAGGCTTTCGATACGATCATCGATCATGCTACCTGTAATAAACCGGGGGCTTTTTTTGTCGACGGGCCTGGAGGAACAGGTAAAACATACCTGTACAATGCTTTGTATGCAGAAATACGACTAATGGGTAAAATTTTATTAGCAACTGCTACCTCAGGAATTGCTGCGGCGAATATCCCATCTGGCAGAACTGCTCATTCAAGGTTTAAACTTCCTTTAGATTTTGAAGCTTCTTTATCCTGTTCTGTGCCAAAGCAAAGTAGTCTTGCTGCGTTGATTAAAGTATCCACATTGATAATATGGGATGAAGCTTCTATGGCACGAAGGGAGAGCGTTGAGGCCTTGGATAAACTGTTACGAGACCTGTGCAATCCTGATATCCTGTTCGGTGGCAAACTTATTGTCTTTGGTGGGGATTTCAGGCAGGTTCTTCCAGTCGTTCCGAAAAAATCCAATAGTGAGCTAGTCCACTCTACAATGGTCTCTTCTGATATTTGGCCACATCTTATAAAATTCAGCTTAACTGTCAATCTAAGAGCTAAGACTGATCCAGAGTTCTCAGCATTTTTACTGTCTCTTGGCAATGGCGAGTTACAAACATGTGATTCTGAGATGGTCGAATTACCAGATGGGATAGTTTTAGATACAACTGGGATGGGTACAGATCTGATCAGCACATTTGCTGATTTTGTGTATCCAGATGCTGACGTCAAGAACATAGGCGTTAATATATTTAACCACAGGTCTATACTTACGCCTATAAATGACGATGTTGATGATATTAACACATACATGATAAACAAATTCCCGGGTGAAGCGGTTGTGTATAAGGGATTCGACTCGATGTTATCAGAAAACTGCAATATATACCCTTCAGAATTTATAAACACACTTTGTCCTGGTGGCATGAGCCCGTATGAATTGGTAATAAAAAAATGCCCCGGTTATTTTGTTGAGAAATTTACTCCCATCTGCGGGTCTCTGCAATGGTACAAGACTGATAAGTGCAGATTTTACCCCAAATATGATAGAATGCATCATAACTAACGGTCATTATAACGGCCAACATGTGTTTATACCTCGGATCAAGATGCGTCCATCCATCACTTCAAATTATCCATTTTAATTCCAGCGGAATCAGTTCCCAATAAAGCTCAGTTTTGCAATGACCATCAATAAGTCACAAGGTCAGACTTTAGATAGAGTTGTTGTATACCTTCCTCGGCCTTGTTTCTCACCAGGACAATTGTATGTTGCACTGTCACGAGTGAGGGAATCTAAGAAAGTGTCTGTCGTAGCAGCAAGTAGCAACTCAGGGACAACTAAAAATTCTATCAGGAACCTGGTATCGTTCGAAGTCCTGAGGCTCGCAGGTATTATATAGATTGTACGAATGGGTTACACATCGTTTATGTACTTGTCGTCTTTAATTTAATTGTGTACCAGACCCATTTAACAATTACATAAACGTTATTTTGGGTGGATTATACCATAGACGACAAATATGCTGCTGGTTAGGATACCGTCAGATTTGTTACATAATGTGTTTATTTTGTACTGCCTCTAATATTTAAATGTCAAAGTTGGCCTAATGAAGCTCAAAAATAATGCTTGTTATTTGCCTACTACTTGAGGTCTACCCTTGCATACTTAATTTAGATATCCTTCGAAATCTGACTAAACAGTTTGCACCCAAAACAGGGAGATTTAGAAATGGTATAATTTTCATCGTTACAGAACAATACAATTGTGTAAGCACATGAGTTCAGGACAAACAACAGTTATTTACGAAGCTTGAAACCGGTCTCTGAGATACAGAAATAGACGTTCCATGTTCTTTCTATTTATATCCGCTTTAAAATATCGTGTAGGCATCAAAATTTCAAGCTTCAGATTGACAATCACGCAGACATACCACACTCTTCATATTAAATCTTTACACCATACCCCTATCTAGTGCTATTTTAGACAAGTACACCCATATTGATATGAACAGTATACCTACAAATTCAAATCTACTCTACATGACACGGTATGGCCTTTAGCTAATATTGCACTCTACTATGATTATATACATAGATATATAACTACTACTCACTTCATAATCCTTCACCTTCTCCCTTAACACATATGCAGAATCAACCAACTATCTTAAAAGGTATGAATTTCCAAGATATTAATTTAATGTGATTCTACTAAAATAATAATAGTTAAAGACATAGTTGTATGAATTTAACAAATTTCCAATCCTATTAATATTCTAATGGTATTAAACTGATAATTATGGTGTGCCATAGTCCAAATGCTACTTACAAGCAACTTACTAAAAATTGTAATTCATTACTGGTTTCTGACAAATCTATGTCCCTTTTGTTTTTAATTTCGGTTCTGTGATGCAGAACAATGAAATCTAGAAAGGTCTACCTTGATGAGCTAACCAACGAAAGCAAGAAATTCAAGGTTAGCGTAAAAGTGGTTGAGAAGCGTCGTCCAAAAGAGTCTCCTGTAAAAGTTCGATACCAAAGCTTGTTATTTGAAGATGATGAGGTATTTTCGGTAATTTTAACAACTTCAGTAATCTTTTCTTTTTTTTTTTGATGAATTATGAAAACATTATAACATTAATTGCTCTATTATCTTCAAATGGTTATCGTTATTAAAAGTTAGATTTCTGTTTTTTCTAATCCTAGCTACGAGTTTGATACGTAAGCTTCTAGATGTGTTTGTAAGTATGTTGTTTAAATTGAGGATTCATAGGACTTGGTTATGACTTATGAGTCAGTTCAGATGAAGTATTATAGGAAGGTCATTTTGGGTCACAGTTACATTCAGTCTCTGACTGTCTTGACTCTTGCTACAGCAAAATAAATACTTCTAATGTGTTTTTTCTTATGGAGAGTTTCATTAATTTGTGTTATGATGGTATAATTCATGCTAACTCTATTTGGGGTAGTTGGTAAGGTTACTGTCTGTAGCAGTAGATATCCTTTCCTTTTCCTTTTCTACGTTTAGAAGACACCAGGTAAACCGGAAACATGTTGACCTATTCACCAGGTTCGCTCCGTTTTTTCTATTTGGGTGTGTTTGACAGATTATTAGATGTTATTGATTATATAGGCCTGCCGCGTTTAGATATATACTTCTATATAGCTTATCTTAGATCAAACCTGGTTTATAATACTACCTTCCAAACAAATAACATCGGAACATTAAACTCTTTAAAAATCTATATAACTACATCAACTCCTCCAGGTACACCACAATTAAATGGTGTGGCAGAAAGGAGGAATCGAACTTTATTAGATATGATCTGATCAATTATGAGTCAAACAGTCATAGTCCAGTCCTATACTGAATGCATCTTCATTAGCTTCCACCTATATATAACCATTTGTAAATTAATTGTAGTCATGGATAATTTTATTACCTTGAATTCTATTAACAATTGAATTTGCACCTGTGTTTATAGGTGTTGTCTTAATTAATGTTCGGCATTAGGAGTCATCATTGTAACGCGGAGCATTTCACATTTGTTGTCCTAATGTAAATTAAGCAGGTTGTTCTTTTTAAAATTTTCTTTTCTAGGGTAATAAGATGCGTGGTGCTTTATTTGATGATCAAGTAGAGATATATGAGGATGCTATCAAGCACAACCGGAGATATGAAATATCAGATGCAAGTATCAGTCCAGTTAAACCTGAGTACCAAACCCATGGTGCAGGTCTTGGATACCAGATGACCTTTAACCATCGTACAATTATCATGCCTGCTGATGATGATGAATGCACTGATGTTAACTACTGTCCAATTAACCAGCTGCCCCGATCACCTGATTATAGCGAAATGTTTGGTATATTTTCTAAGTACACTCAGAATATATACACTGGTTGTAGTACTACTGTATCCTGTTTCTATGTAATATACAGCTGATAGTTTTCGCTCACTTTGTAGACGTAGTAGGCGTTGTACTCTTTGTGGAAGACCAGCCACGTAAGGTGCTCACATCTAAGACCCGAGAGACCAGTGTACGTGAAATTGTGTTGGTCGACCACAGGTGCGATAATATGCCTACTAAGCTATCATTAAATTCAACGCTAAGGTTGACAAGATTATTATCTGATATATTTCTCATAGCATTAATACTATTGTTTATGCAGCACTGTACAACCATTGTCAATTTCAGTTTGGGATGATCTTGCTCATGATGATTGTACCCTATTGATACCCGTGCGTCGTAAATTCAGAATCGTCGGTTTAACTGCTCTTCGAGTATCTGTGCACAGAGGTTGTCATAAAATCTACTACCGTGGGCTTCAACAATTGGAACTTTGGAAATTACAATTCATCATGCTATTCTGTTATCCTTAGATATCAGGCATTTAACAATAATCTTTCCATTTTCTACAATGACACAGGTTTTTCAATGACTACAAGTGCTTCGACTGTCTTTATACATAAGCCTGTTGGTGACAAGGCAGAGGCTATTACGTCCTGGTACTGACCTAACCTACAAATATCGCTAAATTAGAACATACAGTTAATAAGTTGACAATTTACTAATGCCATATCTAAATGAGCTTGTAGGATGAATAGTCATGCTACTGCCTTGACACATCTGCAAACCAAACTTTTCAATGTAAAGATGCCTGTGCTGAATGACAACCCAATTACAATTTCCACCCTCCGCTCTAAAAAGGTATCAATGTTAGAACATAAGTTGTCGTTGCGTAGTTTGTTAATGTTTATTTTGTTTGCGAAACCGCAAACAAATCATATTTAACTTTCAGCATGTAAATCAATAAACAACGAGTAACTTGCTGATAACTGCACAAAAGCTACAATAATATTCTACCTGAAACTACATCAGGCAAATAACCTTACAACTTAGTTATTGTTTTAGTTAACCGATATGAACACCTGTTTTCAGGCAAAAACAACATTGCAAGATGAAAAACATTGGCTAGAAGTGACTATTCCAGAAATTGATTTTGAGAAAATCAATGCATATATGGGCTGCTCAAAATGTTGGAAGCGATCCACCGTACCTCAGGGTACTACATATACATGTAACAACTGCGCCAAGCCTTACTGCACTTCAGTGCCTAAGTATGCTTATGCTGATCTCTTTACTTTTGGATAACTACGTCTCCTGTTACATAAATCTATACTTAGAGGCGGGAATTTATTTAGCATACATCCAATCTGAAAGATTTACACAAACTGCAGGGTCACATTCAACTGTGATATATCAGATGGCACGGGGACCTTGCCCTTAACTATGTTTACAGATAATACTGAGCAACTGTTTAGGATGCCTGCTCCTCAAATATTCCACATGAAACATGCTGTAAGTGTCCAGATATGTGAATTTGTTTACATATTTTCAAATTACTGCTTATAATCATGATTTTGCTTTGTAGTCAGACGCTCAAGCTTTTTCAGCAATAAAAGAATTGCTTTCTCAAACTCCTTTTAAAGCACAAGTTGTTCCAGCCAAAACACTTTCAATAAATAACGTGTTGCAGTGGGTTGTGAAGACGGTTGTCGTTAATGGTGACGAGGACGTTTCTTCCAAATCTGACATAAACCGCCCCAGAGCAGGACAAAACTCAAAATCAAACAACCCAGAGGGAAGTCAAACCTTAGAAGACCTTAATGAGAAGCGTCTCAGTTTCCCTAATACCATTGAACATTCTGATGAAACTTCCATCCCAGGTATTACTGAGGTCGACAGTGCTAGCAGAGTTGAGAGTTCTACTTCTCCTATGGGAAATCATTCAGTAAAAGATGTGCCCTTAAGTTCATCACACTCAAACATACCAAAGAGGAAGTGCAGGAAAGATAAATCAGGTTCCCCATCTACGGTGCACGCACCCTGAACTTACACTCCCACAGTCTGAAAATCACTGAAGTCTTATAATATTAGTTTATCTTTTGCTGTTTTCGTGCATCCAGTATGCAGGGATCACTCTACTTGACCAAAATGCTTAGGAACATTGTGTCCTTATATTAGTAGGTTGCGTTTTGCTGTTTTTGTGCAACTGCTATGTCGAAGTCAACATAATATTGTAGCAGGTACTGGTTTAACTGTATGTTGCACTCGTGTTGTGATTCCCCCATTTCCCGGAAGGATCATATAATATATGGGTATGTAAATATAATCACTTTGTATCCCCTTTTGGAAACTTGTTATAAATCGCAACCTCTTACCATCTTAAGCTTCTAGCGGATGTTTAAGACCCAAATTGCGGTTGTCCAATAATGCTCGGTTACTGAAGTAACCATCACACGCTAACAACTTATTTATAAACAATTTGTGGACACCTGCTGTTTAATATAAATTGCCTTACCTCATCAGAATTTTGAATTCAAACTCATTTATGAAATAGTTTGTCTTACAGTACGGAAAGCGTTTTACACTAACTCACATATCATCCCGCAATAATCATCATGATTTGTGACTTGATATAGCTAATAGGTGCAGTACGTATCAATTGTATCTAAATGCTTACTCTTCATATATCTAATATCTATAATCATATATACTTGTACAATAGCTTAGTCATCATCATGAACGCTGTTAATTATCCATGTAGACTATCGAAGCAGGAAACTCATCCAACATTACTTAGCATTTATATAACAAATACATAATCCGATAGCGTTCTATTATAGTTTGAACATCATATGATAACAAACACAAATACATAATTTGGACACCGTTTTACCAGCACAAAAGGGGGTAGTTTTATATGTACTAATACTAACATAAAGATACTTAAGTTCTTATACGATAGATCATTACCAAAATGTTGCAGACCAATCGATTATGCTAACATCAAAAACATACAGAACTTTGGGCATTGCTGAGACATAAAAACATAACCTTTTAGGGGATAGTCATCTTACCAGTCAGTTAATTATCCAAATTAACAATCAGAATCATAGTACCCTTCACTTCCCGATTTCTCAATGTACGGTTCATATGAGCTGCTGCACCTCCTGCTACGTTTCCTATTCTTCTGCTGCACTCGAGGCTTACGTTGCTTGATCACCTTGTAAATTGACACCACAGTCTGATCTCTCATCACCCATATTTTTTTCCCACAATTTTCCCTAACTAACCGACTTCTGTAATCTATGTCGACCTTAGAGGTCTCCATTCCAACAAGGAATTGATTAGCCCATGCTTTACAAACCTCAGCCATATTCCTTTTGCTTGCATGGTCAAGTCTGTTAAACACATTTTCTGTGAGTTCCGGCATCTCAAAAAAAGGATGATGATGTTTACTACCCACTACCGTCTCTTCTTCAACAGTTGTTTTATTAAACAGAGACTCAGACTTGAATTGAGCTTTTTTCCACTTAACATAATCTCCCAAGAAGTTTGGTTTATCATCTTTGTTAAAATATAACAGTTTTCCTAGACTTTGATCCATTGTGTGTGGGTAGATTAATTGAGTTCCTGCGTAGAAAAAGGATGATGATGAAGTAGGAAATGTTGCATTTGATGTTAATGGCTGAATATGGGTGTAATTATGGTGTACAGTTGTGTCTAATCAAAATGGAGAGTGAACACCAAAAGCAAAAAGCCGTCTTTCGATAATTGTGTAAGTAGGCGTCTAATTAAGATAACTAATTATTCATAATACAGCGTAAAATGTGATAGTAATACAGTATTGGTACAGTCTAGCGTAACGTTTTACGTCTTTTGTAAAGTTATTTATACAAACACAAATTATAAGCATATTACGTGTGTTGGATAAATCTATAGTAAGCCTTTGACGTAAGTAGAATTGTAACGGACACGGCCAACAACGTGCACACAAACACGAACAACGCTATCCATTTAAAGCTTGTAACGGATACTGTTATATCACAAAAAAAAAAATGGTCCTCTCTCTAACTCATTTTGTATCCATTTCATATCACCAAATATTCGTCAAAAGTGTTAACTAGTCACAAACAAAATTTACTATATATTATATAATGACAACAATTTGTTGACATTTTAGACAGCTTATTATAACTTGAGTTAAAACCAAATCTAAAAAGTAATGTAGCTCTTAACATGTAAATCAGCCATTTGACCTTATTACAAATAGTTGTAGTTAATCAAGTTGCAATACTTACGTTTCCAATAAAAGGTTGTTGTCACGGTTGATAATAAATTAATTAAGATTAATATTTAAAAAGATATACATTCGGAACTACTTTTAAGTTTATTTACGTTACTAGCAGACACATTGCATAGTGCCGTTGCAAATAAGAATTTGTGTTGCAAGGTTAATTGATTTAACAATATAATTAACCATCCCAAAATAAATAGTTAAACTAATTGTATCGATAGGGTCAAATTAAAATTTCTTCTATATACTACAATCTAGGTTAAAATCTGTCTCTCATTACTCTTTATTCAATTTTAATTGTCAATTGATTCCTTTGTACAGCACAAATGAAAATGCGTTTGATACAGTTTAAATGCACAAATGAGCACACAAACAACCGAGAATAAGTCATACTCCGTATATATAACTAAATTAAAATTTACCGAAGTACCGCAAAATAAAACAATAATTTGAATAAGTACATTAGTGAATAATGACATAGCCACTACATGAAATAAGACGGTTAGAAAAATATGACACATTAGTTCACGACAACAACATGGTACATAAACATATTGTTGTCGTTAAGAATCATCATTATCAAAAGTCATTATCGTAATCATCATCAGATGAGATATTGTCGGTGGAAGAATAATTAAGGCGGTACGTTTGTAAATGCTGTTCGCGTAAATATTCAAGCTCTTCCTCCATTGTGACCTCGTTGTATACGTGATAATAGTGGAGGCATTCACGAGGAGTGTAAAGTCTCCCAAATCCAGATAGTAGATCTAATAAAGAGTCGGGATTCATGACGTTGAACAAACGTCGAATGATTTCAACTACTTCTTTTCTTAATTTGCGATGTTCTTCTCCTTTTGAAATATAGGTATCTAAAAAAAAACAAGAGAAAAAAAAAATGATGGATTTAACCACAAAAGGAAAATACAAAAAGAAATTAAAAATAATAATCTACTTGGCTGCATAAAATAAATTAGAAATGACATTACCAAGTGTTGAATTGTTCAAAACAGGTGGACTCAAAACAATATGTGCATTTCCAGCTATGATTGAGATCAACATTGACAATGGTGGTGAACAATGTAACATATTCATGTACACTGATTCTGGCATAACTAGATTCAAACGAGCAGCAAAGTTAAGGGCATCGTCTCTTATCAAGTCTATGCCTCTTTGAAAATCCCTGACTTTATCATCCAAGAAAGTCATTCTCAAATACTCTTAATTTGATACACTAACAACTGATATAGGAGTGAAAAAAAAATATGTTGGATATGATAATTTGTGACCTGTAAAAATCTATTTAAATAAAGAGCTTAGGACAATATAGTAATTTGTAATAATGACATTATAGCTAATGATAATTGAAATGGAGAACATGTAAATTCAATATATGACAAAATTATGACTCCGTTAATTAAAACAAAAGCTTACATTCGAATAATACATTAATTAAATTAATTAGAAACTACCCAAAACAATAAAATAAATTGAAATATTTATTTTTGGGTTTTTAAAGCTAAGAAAGGTAAAACAAGTTAGAAAAGAAATTGGTGGTGCGTTGAAAAAAGTTAGTATTATTACTCATTTTTATAGACAGAAACCACTTATCCAATCTTATCCGTAATCTGAATAGCCCAATCATAATAAAGGGGTTGAGATATCATTTATTCAACCCTATCCAATCTTGTGTTGCTATAACTCAAAATATTATTGAGCTTATTTACTAACCTAATGAATTATATACTTTATTCATGTGTTAGATTTATTTACGTTATTTAAGTTCACGGGTTTACTTTATGATTTTGACGGTTTAATTTTAGTGTTATACATTGTCACTTATATATGTTCTTTTTTGATTCTATTTTACTCAAATACGAAAATTAAACGTTCATTGTAAAATTATATTTAACATACTAAAATAAATTTGTCTAAATACAACAACTAATTTTAACGGTCACGTACATGAAACAGTGTACCGGCTTAACCATACTAATTTTAACGGGATTCTAGAGTTACTAAACTTTTAGTAGACGAAATGTCCACTCAAAATTCAAACTATTGTAGACATCTGGTTGGTAGCGTAAATGAAATTTCACAAATATATGTTTTAGACAACACGTAATAGCTAATCTCTCTATATCCTTGATATTTTTCAAATCTCCAACTTTTTACTATCTTTGGGGAACTTCCAGTTTAGATCAAGCACGAGGACGGGATCACTTGGTCAAACAAATGTAAGATCGAAAACCCCTAACCACCATTCACCATCAAACCAGAACACGCTCATTACAAAAACTCTGTAACACCACTCATACTTCCAGCTACTTACTCACTGCTTCTCTACATCAATTTGTTCTTCGCGTTTTCAATCAATTATTCTACACATTAATTAATTAAGGTTCTATCCTTTACTTGTTCTTCAATTTCACCTTTTTTTTCGCTTCTGTTAATCATTTATTTGCTGTTTAATCTGCACTTTTATAGTTTAATTTATTGTTCGATTTCATAAATTACTGTTGAAAGATGATGAAACTCTAATGTGGTAGGACACTTGCCGCCCCTCCATCATTTGTTTACCTTTTTTTATCAGCTGCTAAGGGGTGTTTTAATCAAAATTTAACAAGTGATTGGGTCGGAGAGAGTATTAATTTTGGGTTTTTTAGACTTTGTGGCTTCAGGAGTCCAGTCTAACTTGCAGATTTAGTAGCTTAAGTTTATGAAGGACTGGTTTTGAAATGATTTTATATCTTCAGCTCTTTTGGTTAATCACTCCATCGGTTGCTTATCATGCCAGGACGCGAATCAGAATAATGGACCTAAAACTTCCTGATCTTTGTGATTTCATGACTTCTCCATGGTTTTCAGAATTTTGTTCATTAAGTGTATTGGTTTAAGTTCTAGCATCTCAACTTATAATAGCTATTTTATTCAATCACTTTAAGTCCCCAAACCTCGACCTGTCGTGATAAGCAACTGATGAAAACAGAGATAGAAAATAATAGAATTAGGAAAGCTGTATTAGTAGGTATTAAGTTTGTTTACAGATGTTGATACTAGATAGACTTCTGCGGTTGTGAGATAATTTTGCTTGGCTTGTGTGATAATGTCGCGATTGCTTAAGAATATTGTTAAAAAAAATGTGAGGATTAGGCATTTTGCTTGTGTGATTGTATTACATTTGTTTGAGAATGTTGTACATAGATTTGTGAGATTAAGCTTGTGTGATCATTTCGAGTTTGTTTAAGAATTTTGGTAATAGTCTGTGAGATAACTTAGCCAGGCTTCTTGTGGATCATATTGAGTTTGTTTAAGAATGTTGTAAATATACGTGTGAGATAACTTTGTTAGGTTTTTGGCTTCTGTGATCTTAATGAGCTTGCTAAATACTGTTGATAATAGTTTGTCTCTTGTGTGATAATTTTGAGTTTGCCAGTTTTTCGTTCATCAATTTTATTGCTTTAATAAGTTTTATCTTTTCGAATTATAATGGTGCTGTTTTACTGCACGGGACATCCCCATAAGATAAAAATATAGGATAAGAAAATAGAACAAAAGTAAAAGAAGATGATAGTCTAAGGATATGAGGGTCAAGTAGAACTTACAAGCTTCACTGGATTACGTTTGGTTTTATAGTTGTTTGGTCTAAAATATTCATTCAATCTCTTAGCAATTAATTACTTCTTATCTATGATTTTTAGTTCACCCATGTTACCCTATCTCCTCCTGCCTCATTGCTATTTTTGCAAGGTGTTACAGTGTATCTCGCGTAGCCTTAGTGTAGTTGAATTCAACAATTACGTTTGCGACACAACTGTAAAAATATATAGCTTACTTTGTGAGGCTAAAGGAGGTCTACTTGTTAGTTGTGTAAGCATTATGCTGGATGTGCAGATTATTATGTACACATGAAAATTTGCAACTGGCTAGCAAATATCACAGTACGCCTACTACACCCATACTGGACTTATGTATCATTGACGACTCTAACATTGAATAATTAATCAATGAAATTTTAGAAAGCTTGAAGTTTATGTCATGTAGTTCCATGTAATGCGGATATCGTACCTCTGTTCAGTATCAGTCAATAACAATAAATAAACAGATATGACATATAAACTATTTTGAGTTAAGGTTTGGGTGGTAAATTATGTAATTTCTGCAGGATTTGATTGGGTTTCTTTGTCTGCAATTAAATAGGTATGCCTCGCTGTACTGGTGTTAGCTACTTTTACAAAGAAGACAAGTGTGAGTTTGAGAATGACTACATACGATGGAAAAAGGAGCAGTTCAAATCTAAATCATTGTTCGAAACACAGTATGTGCTAAAAGAGACGACGGTAGGCGATCGAATTAACCATATCTTGCTCAGTTCTGATGAGCTAATGACTAGCATTTTTGAGAGGCTCAATCATCAAGACAAACGTAGTATGTCTGAAGTGTGCAGAAAGTGGGCTTCTTTATTTGCGATTGGGAAAGATACATCTAAGATGACAGCTGATTATAAAAGTCAGGTGAATAAAGAAGAGATAAACGGGTTAATTGTCAGATCAAGATGGGGTCGTGTGTTTTCTATCCAGTGTTGCTGTCTTGATTTACCAGAAAAAGACGCAAGGTATGTCTACCATTGTTGGATGGAGGGAAACAGAGACATGGATGATCCAACTGTCCATGACGATGGCCCCTTTGATTTATGGTCAGAGGATGAAGCGTATTACGATTAAGAATAGTAAACCCAACACAGTAGGTTTAATGCGACAGTGTTGAATTGTAATCTAAATTAATGTAGACCAGGAACTCTTAGTTAAAGCTTTTATTGAATAACAACAAACAATTAATGGGTATAAACATGTTACATATTATCGTAAATTAAATCATGTCGCAATTTAGTATATTCAAATATGCTATACTCGTATTAAATTTATACTCTGCATTTGTTCTTACATTGTGAACTCTTTCCGTTTACAACATATGTAAGGCTATGTTATTATCTATAATAATTCTTCAAATTAATACGTTCAAAGCAATTGATTAATTTGAATAAGTCAGAGTTCAATAATTAAGAAGGAAGACATTTTAAGATTGTAAACCGACATTTGTTATAAATACAGATTAACCTGGACTATTTGTAGATTACATGTATATCTTACTTATGTTCACATAATTTATACGAGGTACCCGATAGATGTACTATAACATTATAATCAAATATGTATATCTTCTTATTTTTACACACAACAAAAAATATATAAATAGATGATCAATGCAGATAGATATAATACGAAAAAATAGCTGAAATGTATTCAAATTAATAATATCAAAATAATTATAGGTTACGTTCATTGGAAGTCCGCGCGCATCGCGCACGTAGTAACAACTAGTATAATAAAACATTCATAATGCAATATTACCCAAACCACCATTAATTTTAAAATTACATGTCACACATGTAAACCATAATCCAAATAAATTCCAAACAATTTTAGAATCTAGTAAGTATCATCAATTAGATATAATAAACCTTTTAAAATAAATAAATGATTAAGTAACCGAAAAATTATCAAATAATTTTCGTTTATTTTCTTTCTTTCCCACGGCAATCACACGGTTATACCCCTTTTTTTCGAAAGAAAATAAAAAAATTGTTACAATTACAAAACATCTTTTATAATTTAGTTAATATGAATATTATCTCATAATCTACAACCCCTATAAATGTGCAAACTTGGTAAATTATGAACAGTAGGCCAGTAACTTTCGTGCCTGGCATGTGATGAACAGCGTCGACTTTGTCATCTTCTACTTTCAACGCTTATAAATACCGGAACATTCATGCTCTGTTTTTTGTTTAAGAGGTAATTGTTTGTTCAGCTTTACTGTGTTGTTTTTAGCTTTCGTTAGGTTTCTTTATTAATCTTTTACATTTGCTGAGGTTTTGTTATGTTGCTTTAGTTAAGATTATTAACTGATTTTACCGATAAATAATGCTTCCTAATCGACCCCTGTTTTCACTGTTGACAGGTTGATTTGCATTGTCTGTTTTTAAGCTTGTTGTTTTAGAATTCCGTTTTGTCTCTCTATTCTTTATTCTCATCTTCTTGAGTTTAATTCTTCTGCAATCAATAATCGGTCTGTGTTTTGCTAATCGTTCCTTGATTTCTCTGTTTTAGGTGGTCATAGTGTGATTCGGTATGCCTATGACTAACGTTGATGAGGTGCATTATCTTCAAGAACGGATTGATGATATTGTTAATGGATTTCGTCCCTTGTTCCATCGTTTGATGGTTGTTCTGAACAACGATGTTATTTGGAACCTCATGAGGCGGGAGGGTTTCGGACTCTCATCGTTGGAATTGACAATGACTCGCCGGTACAAGGTTCAGAGGCCTGTTATTCCTGATGAGAGCATAACTAAGGGTATGTTTAATCTGCTTGGCTTTAATTGGATGTATGATTCAAATTCTTTGCTTTTAGGACTTTTGATGAACTTTAGCTGGCTGTTCTGCAAATCATCTTCATGTACTTGATTATTTTGCATTTTCTTCTAAACTGCTTACTATCTTCGTTTCTTGATCTTGTCACCACTTTTGTTGACCTGTGAAATCTTGCTTTCTGATTTCCATAGAATTAGTCATATGGTTATTGGTTGTGCTTACATATTCTGTGATTTAAGGAGCTCCGATTCTCTTTTGGAGCCTGTTTTCCTTAGTTTCTTCATCTATATGCTTGCTCTTCTATGTATTGTCAACTGCATATTCTATTTATTTGTTTAACTTTACACATCTTTATCAACTTGAGAGTTCTCACTTTCTGATGTAGATTGAATTAGTTAACTGATTATTGGTCATGCTTGGTGTCAATGTGTCAACACTTAAATAGTAAACTTGATTATTGATAGTGCTCACATATTATGTCATTGACCTTTTTTAATTAAATTTAGTGTGTCAGTACTGAATAAGTTAACTGACATAGTTGTGTTATTGTGTTACACAGAAGTGGTTGCCATGAAAAGGGTTGAATTAAGCAACTTAGAGGTTGAGGTTGTTGAGTTCTTCAAGAGATGTGAAACTATTGTTCCTCATATGACTCTATATCATCTATGCATGGCTACAGGTGAGGTATTCGGAACGAACTTTAACAAGCTTGATATATATGAAATCTATTATAGTCATCTGGAAGAAGAGCTATGGAAGCCAAATTGTTCCTCGTCTGATGGTTGTTCTACGGATTAGGGGTTATAGTGGTTTAGTGACTCTCGCTGATGAATTTGTGATGTATTATCTTAGTTGTTGTATGATTAGTTGTGGTCCGAGGTTGCGCTTCAGTCTCTATGGACATGTGATTTGTTCTGCAATCTAGCAACAGTTTATGGTGCTGTATCTTTTAACATATGTTTAATAGAAGTTTTAGTTTATTTAACATGTATAATTGTCTAATCGGCAAACTGTAATCATAGTGCTGAAATCTTTGATCTTGAGATTGTAGGTTGTTTGGCTAGGTAAGTAGGGGTGTTGTCTTGTCAGAAGACCTTACTTTTGCCCGTACTTTAAGTACTAACAACCACTATAGTAGTATTGGTTATCTAAGTTTGCAAGCAACTTAAAAGGTATAGAAATTGTTCTACTGTTCACATTTATGTACTATAGTGTGGAAGCGGAAGTTGAAGTTGTGTCCGTCCATTTACTAAGCTGATTAGTATAGCTAATTACGAAAATTTAAAGCAATGTCTATACATTATTCCTATGTTGATAGATGGCTTTCGGTTAATTATGAGTACTGTTGAATGATTACGATTGTTTGCTTTGTTACACGCAACTGGAAGCATATCTAACTATCGAGTGTGATAGGTAGAGCTAGACATTTCTGGTACATTGTTCCTGGCGTTGTTGTTCATGTCTCGTAAATATATGTTAGATGTTACATACATTGTATTTATAGTCTTTACGTTTAATGAATTATTTATTTGTTCATATAAATACCTCTATCAGTTCCTCTATTTAAGGATTGTTGTTGGTGGCGCAAGCATTGCTTTCGGAAGGTTGTCTGTTGAACTCATGTGTTACATGGTTCTACGTTAGAGAGTTGTTTGTTAGATGTGTTTAATTGCGGATATTGTTATTGTCAGCTTCTGAATATACGTAAACGTCAAACTTATTTATAAGGTGATATTCTTGTTATTATAATTGTAGGCATGTCTGTACGCCTTACGTTTCAGCTTATGTATTCCGTTTGCAGTCACTATGTTGCTACATTTGTTCAAAAAGTTCATTGGTGTATAAATTTGTCACCGGTGTATAAACTTCGCATATACATCCCGTTTGCATACCCTATATCGCCTCATTTGAAAAAACAAAGAAGTAGTGACAAATATGTCACTTGTGTATAAACTTGGCATATATTTTCTTATTCAAGTCGGATAATGCCAGTTAAACATGGAAATCTGCCGTTTTGTTTGTAGCCTAAAATATTTTACAATAGGCTTTATTATTTGGTCTGTTGCAAGTAATTGGTCTGTAGTCTTCTAAGTTCTGAGTTAGTTACTAATGTTACGATTGTTTTTCTGACTTGAATGATTACCTTACCTCTATGACTGCATTATAGATTAACCATTCTTACACTCAATTCTATACACTAGGTAATGTAATTGTTGTACTTTTCCTATATTTAGGGGACAACTGGTTTAGTTACTTTCCACTTATATCTTTTAAATAACTGATACACAGTAGTTATAGTACCGGACCTTTCTGTTGCAGACTTTATATAAGCTCAAGAATTAATAACTTGGCATTCTGTATTTTCATTACCTATAATTCATTGTCGTAATTTAGGTTTGTTTGAATCGAACTCTAATCATGCAGTTTAAAATTGTTTCGTATATGGTTGTTTTTAATATGCTTTGTTGTGTTGTTAAATGGATACTACTAATTTTAACCAGCTTGATAAGTGTGCTATTATATTCTGAACTATTATCTTTCATATCTGAAGGCTTGCCTCGACGATTCTTTTTTTGGTCGATGATTGTTACTGTTTAATTGTTTATTCTTTAAATTGGGTGGAGGGTGGGGTGGCCTAATATCAGGGTGGTCTAATATCAGGAAGTGTGATAAACTTCTATTCCTATGTGTATATATAGCATGTTTTTATTTTTTCTCCGGGCTTCTGGTAGACTCTCAAATGTAAAATGAGTTTTTGTTCAGTACCTCGTTCTGTTTCAGTGCAAAGTATTTTCGAACTTTGGTTTGAAGGTACTAACTTTTAGCTCAATTTCACAACTATTCGGCGTTATGGCGCTCTATCTACATATTCATGATGATATACTTCCCTGCATTCATTTTGCTTTTGTAATGGTTGTTATATTTGCTGAAATTGCAGATGGCGCTTGTTAATCCGTTACAAATAGTGGTTCCTTACCATCCTTTACTTAAACAGATCACTGCTGAATTGCAGTTTCCTGATCCTGCGTATCATGTTCTAGATTTGTCTGTAAATAGCGTTTACGTCGTACTGGAAACGAGGTATCGTTATCGTTGCTCTAATAAGCTTGAAAAGTTCACGTATGTGTGCGAACGTGCTGATACACTTGAAGACTCGTGTGAGCTTGCTGCTAAGAAAGCTGTCCACAACCTTATTCGACGATGGGCATTAGTTGTTGAGGACTTCTCGTTCGAGCGGTGTGATGTTCTTAAGCATTGCAGTGAATTGTATCATCTGAAGCGTAGAGAGCTACAGAGTATCTCCAAGAATGTTTCAAACCGTGGAGTAGGTGGAACTACATGTGGCCAGCGTGTCATAAATAATCACATTTGTTTGGAATATGTGCCTCTACTTAGAAAGATTATCAAGACCCTACTAATACAGTGTACTCCGTTAGAGTCTGTTATGCATTCTGCTGGTAACTACAGCGCTTGGATTACTATTTTGTCCTCCGCAAGCCCTACTTATAACCCAATATTTATTGTATCGCAGCGTGAAACTCTTGCTGATGCTAGGAACTGTTTAGCTAAGAACGTTGTCATGTACTTGGCATTGGCTTACAACCTTGAAATCATTGACGTCAACTATCAGTCTTCAGAGACTGAAATGGCTGCATTGTTATATAACCTTGAGATAGAGAGTTATTTGACTATGAGGGGGCGGATGTATGAGATATTTGATGAGCCTACTTTTTCAAATAATCTTATTGAACGGGATGATCTTGCATCTGGACATGGAGTTGATGACACTGCAATTATTACACCAGCCTCTCCTACAAATGACACAGTGCATACCCGTTTTGGAAGTCCTGATAATGTCGTATACTGTCTGTCGGGTCCCTTTCCTGTTCCTTATATGCTACCAGTGGTTCGTGACTTGGGCTGCTGAAGTAGAGTGGATGCTTAGTTATCTGAATCTTGTTGAATGATATGTGTGGTTTCAATCTATGGATGTGACATTTTGTGACACTGAGATAACGCTCTCTGTAGCTCCATTGTTATTGCTTCTTGATTAGCTTTTTCCTTTTATAGTGGTAGCATCCCTAAACATTGAGTTGTATCACGTATGGTATCTTCATGTATGCATGTTTTGATGTTATTGGAAGATTAATGATTACGTTTAGTGTCTGTATTGTTAGTACATGGTTAACGTGTATCACCATTATATCGGTTTTTAATGCATAGCTATATAATGAGGAGTAGATTGGTTTGTAGCGGGAATTGCTTAGGATTGTGTGAACATGGCCAATAACAAATGGGGCGTAATTACTATTGTTTTGTCGGTCAAAGCATGTCTTAGAATAAGGTTTACGATGGCTCTTAGTGAAAAAAATGACTAATCTACAGAAAATTCAAGATTGTGATAAATGTATCTGGACTACTTTTGTACAGCAAACTGTTGTCTAATCACGCCGGACGATACAGTAGTTACACCGTTTGCAAACTTCAATATACATGGTTTCTATGCTTTCCGCGTTGGTGAAGTGTACGTCAATTTCAATAAATCAAGGCCACGCTGTTGAGCATGTTTGTCTGGCTGTGATATCTACGCTGTAGTTTGAATTTATTTTTATGTATAAACCTTTTTTCCGAGATTTAAGTTAATCCTGCAGGTTGTCCTTCATTCACTTTGGATAGTTAAACACGTCTAAAACTATGGCTGTGGTACTGTTGTGTTCAGTAACTATACTGATTGAGCTTTAGGGTGTGTACAGTTTAATATTGGAGATGGTTAGGATACAAGGTAGTTAACTAATTGTTGGATATGTTTATAGTACATACTTGTAGATATCCACAAGTAATGTCCTGTCAGAAACACTTAGCTTCACCCATACTGTCTAACAAACTGTTCCTCTACTTGTGAGTTTATATAGTCATTAAAGCTTGTTTACAGGTAATATAAATATCTGTAGATGTTATTGCGAAAGTTGTATGTATACTTCTTGCGAACTCATTTAAAAAGGTCTTTTTTTATTTCATTTTTTATTTTATTATTGGTGCCCAATGCCTGAAAATATGTTTTATGATATCTAATGTTTGTTAGTACTCGTATAACAGAATGTCACAGTCTAGGCAGAGCGCTAGATCCCTTGCAGGCAGAGATGGTAGGTATTCTATAAGAGCCAGGGTAATTGAGAAAATCAGCATACATGGATCCTTAAGTGCGTGTGATCTCGAGTGTCAGCTGATTACGTTTGAAGATGAAAAGGTAATTGTTTACATACTTACATTACAGTTTCTATATGTTTTAAACGTTGTAAGGTATAGTTTTATGGATAGTCGTCGTACTATTTTGTGTATTTGATTCGGGACGTTATCATGGTAACGCTGCGAGCTGTGTGTCAGTGTTTCGTGATAATGTACGTATTTTTACTTTTGTTACTGTAATAGCATGGTTAAGAGAGTAGTTTAAGTTTTGCACTCGCCCCTGTATTATATTTTATGTTTCTTATAGACGGTTGATAACTTTGGGGTTTACCTAAACATTGTAATTGCTAATGATAAACACATTAGTATGTTGAATTCTCTTATTCAGTACCCTCTTAAAATGAGCGATTGAGAAAGGTAGATTTCAGGTTACTAAAACCATTTAAAAAAACGACTATTTTGTGGTGCGTAGGTGGTTAATGCTGTTGAGATACTACTTTTGTCATTGTAGGGTGCTAAGATAAGGACGACGTTTTATAATGAAGAGTTGGAGTTGTTCGGTGATATCATGGAAAATAATGTGGAATATGAAATCACTAATGCTAGAGTCAGAGTGGTTGGAGGTTTCTGCTTGGGCCCTCGGGATCACCAGGTTTATGAAATTATATTCAATAAAGATACCGTTGTTCAGCCTGTGTGTGATGGAGCTGTTATCGTTCCTGAAATTTATGTAGCTATCGCATCCATCCCGCGAAGGCTCTCCTTGGAGAATCAATATAGTAAGGCATGATTTACCATTTATGTTTTAGATGACCTGGGTGATTATTAACGCAAACGGTTGGGACTTCTTTTCTAAATGTAGATGTAATAGCTGTAGTTGTCTTCGTTGAACATATATGCCAAAAGCCAAGACCAGCTGGTCGTACTTCTGAGATATGTGAAGTTTTCATAATTGATCAAAGGTATGCGATGTTAACAGCTGCGAATCCTTTGGAGGTATTGATTCATCATTTGGTGATTTGTATCATTTGATCGTTGTTTATGTTCTGTGTGTTCCTTTTGCGCAGTTTCGAGCAGGTTACACTTATAACTGTGTGGGAAAGAACAGTTGTAAAACAGTTCAGGAATTTGCAGTGTAATACAGGATCCTATCCTGTTGTCAGCTTTACGCATCTGAGAACGTGTAACCGAAACGGTCGGTAATTTACAGTTGTATATAGAAATGTGCTAAGGCAATTTTCATGTCTCTTTTACTGATAATGAGTTGTGTAGGTTTTTCTTTTGCGACTACCAGAGAAACAACTGTGAACGTCAACCCAGAGGGTGACATGGCTGATACTTTGCGTGATTGGTGAGGAATTTAATATTGATGTTAGTTTATATCCTTTGTTTACATGGTGGTAATGTCGAATTGTTTCAGGCAAGCTGCTAACTACGCGTGCCTAAATTTAAAAAATGGTTTACTGTGCAACGTTCGTCGTCCGACTGATGAGCGCGTTATCACCACAATTGGATGGCTTCTTCAACAGGATGTATGTATACCTCTTTTAGATACTACTGAACTATTTTTATCTGACATGTTTCAGAGAGACGTAATCTGCCAATATCTGATGGTTCTGATTTGGTGGATATTCATTGTTAGTAACTGTCTGGACAACTACTAAGAACGGTCGCTTAAACTACATACTGCTTTAATGTACTATTAGGGGAGAAGCATTTACCAAGAAGAGCGTTTCTGGCTGTGTGTGCATCTTGCTAAGATGGATCGGATGAACATCCAATACTACACCGGGTGTAGTAATTGTGGGACTGGTGGTTACGAAGATGTAGGCGTATTGTATACATGTTATACGTGCATACAGGAGAATGTCGTCTCCACTCCAAGGTACGATATTAGTGACCAGCAAGTTACATCCTCTTATGCTTACGTTACTTTGACATCTCGATCGTACAGGCTGATGGTTGTCCTTGACGTCGCGTATGAAACTGGGGCTTGTACTTCCACTGCACTTACTAATAATGCAGAGAAATTACTGGACGCAGACGCATATACTCTCTACTCTATGCTACCGCAGGTATTCATACCTTGTTCTGTTATCGTTGTCAATGTGGTAGTCAGGTGTACGTGCTTAAGAATATAGTTATTGCAAATATGGTGTTACAAAATTAATATTATCTGGATATGATAAATCGTTAATATGCGGTATTTATGTAACTGGAACAGGAGAAGGAGGACTATCTTTCTCAAGCTGAAAATCATTTGAAGACTAACCAGTTTTACATCCAAGTGAAGCCAATTAAATCATTTTACTTAACTCGTCATTTGGATTGGGAATTGTCTGATATATCTCTCAATTAGGCCTGAGTACTGTTAGTCTATTGTGAGTGCTGGTAATATGTTTTGGTATGTATGTTTGTATTTGCTTAGGCTATTCTGAACTACTATAACATATCTGGAAACCGGCTGAAGCAGGTTAGGGTTAGTACTGTCTTCGTAGTTGTACGCTACGTTATAAAACACACCTGTTGTTCTCAAGTTTATGTTAGTGTTTACGTGTTTGTTGCTGCTTTGTGTAATAGATTCTGAAATATGGACAGATATCAAAAGATTAGGACATCCTTGTTAAAACCAGAATTACACTACTGCAAAACTACATCGCTTGTTTTAAAATGCGATAACAACTAAAACACACAAAACAGACTTGCGATGTTTACAGAACATGGTTTTCCTTAGCCAATCCGTAGTCTAGGATTTACAGGTAATATAACGGAGTAAATTTCCGTTCCTTCAGCAGTCTGAATCGTAGTATCCTTCGCTGCCTGACTCTTCACTGGGACGATCTGCAAGTTGTGTTTCCAATATGGCGATCTCCTGATTCCTCTTAATTCTACGATGAATCCTTTTTTCCTCCCTCTTTGACCTGGCATACGTACAGAAACAGTACATGGCAACTGTGCGATAGCCCCTGGTCACCCTTATAGTGCAGTTGACATTTTCTTTCACTAATTGCCTCTCATAATCTACATCCACCTTTGAGGTTTCAGTCCCAACTAGAAATAATGAGGTCCAGGCTTTGCAGACTACTGCCATGCTCTTCTTGTCTGCTTTATCAAGCTTGTCGAAAATAGCAATTGTTATCTCTGGAAGGTTTAGACAGGGGTGGTGAGGCCTGCTGCCATAGGCTGTTTGCTCCTCGACTGTTGTTGTTGAAAACAGAGACTTAGATTTAAATTGTTCTCTCTTCCAACTATCATAATTACTAATAAAATCCAGCTTGTCCTCTTTCCTGATATCCTTAATTACTCTGCATTTAGAATCCATTGTTGAATTGAAGATGTTTTCAGGGGGTGTTAATTTCAGCGGTTATCAGAAGGGAGGTGAAGTTTGAGGGGAGTTTTTTTGACGTTTGTGATGTACTTAATGATGATGTAGATTTATGTCTAATCACTTCCTTTATAGGAAATGTGTAAGGAAGGCCAAAGGTCATGCTTTGGGTGTAGTGAATCTGAATTGTTATATTCTTAACCATATTTTACAAACTGATGCAATTTGTTGTATTGTCGGAATATGTTATCCGGACCATCCCCAAGCAATGTCGGTTGGGTGGTCGATTTGGGGTCGAGTCAAGTTAATTGTAATTAAGAATTTTATTTAAATTGTATCGAGAAGATTTGCGTCACAAATCGACCCAATTAGAGGTAAATTGTCTCACCAATCGACCTCATACGCGTCACATTTTACTTGGTTCCAACCATTTAAGGAAAAAAAAAACAAAAGAAACAGCTTAAAAATTGGTTGTACGTTCTGACTTTCTGCTTGGGAGAGTTAAAATGGTCAAGGTCAATAAGGAGAGATTAAAGCTTAATATACAATTGACCCAATTAAATTGACTTGTAGCTTGAGAATGGTCTTAATAGTCTTGTTAATTAACATAGTCTTTTAAACTTTGGTTTTGTAAATAACTTATTTGTGACTTATATATGATCGATCGAACATAACTGAACCGGATAGAAACTATTTCTTACACATCAAACGATAGGCATACTTGCGTTGATTACAATACATAACCAAACATTATGAAAAAGGAAATTCAATGTTTGCTCAACTTTTGGTTCGGGAAAAAGACTTAATATGTGTAATAATAACGTTACGGCCATATAATTAGCGTGTTGTCTAAGTATTCTTATATACATAATGTCAAATTGTTCCGCTAATGCATATATATATACAACCACGTCTTCGATGTGAAAAGATTTTAATCTAAAACACGTTCAAACATAGTAAGATTTAAATATATATCTGATTGTTAATTCGTACTGACATTATGATCTTTCCCTCCCCAAATGCAACACTACACGTATATACGTTCTTGCGTCTAATAAAATTAAAATGTGTCTGTTATGCTCATAGTTAAGACATAAGATCAAATTAATACGCATCTAAACTACTCAAATGTAATGTCAAACATGAGTTTGTTTTTAAATTTGGGTAGTTCGTCTAACGTCTGTTGGAATTAGAATTGCAATTTCGATCGATTTTATAATACTATCTGATTATGTGACTCACCTTACAAATTGCATGTTTGGTATATAATTAGAATAGTGGATATATCTATTAACCATACTCATACTCAATGTCATATCTTAGGTAATGTAAATATTGTACTCTTCCTTAATCTAAGGGATATTTTTTGGATAGTGTAAATCTTTTGGTTTTACAATGTTATGTATTAGACCATTTACAAGCCCAAAATCGATTTAATCGGGTCAACTGCGTATCATATCTTTATTTTCCCTTATTGACCTTAACTCACTTAAAGTCGATTAAGCAATAGGTCACAACCTATGTCAGTAACCCAAACAATTTATTTGGTAAATAAAATATAATCACTCGTCCTTTTTTTTGCTTCTTTACTTAAAAAGTTAAAACGAAATAAAATATGCCATACATGAGGACGATTGTTGAGTCTACTAACCTCAAATTGGGTTGCTACGTGTCTCAGATCGACGTGAGTCCATTTCAATTAATTTCGTACCCGCAATTAATTTGGCTCGACCCCATATCGACCTCCTAATTTACCTTGCTTCAGGTTTATCTTATGATCTATGTGTACTGAACAATATAAAAAAGATGCATAGTTTAATACAAAAATTAATCCAACTACCTAAATCTGGGAAAACAGGGGTTGTTTAGGAAGTGGTAATTTTACAGTACTCTAAATTAATAGTGGTAATGATAACATCTTAATTAAACTTAGGCAGATAAGAAATAAAAGGAATACAGAGACGTAAATATGGAACAAACACTTACATGTACTACGTTCAATACGTATAATATAATTACTCTGCCTTTAATCATATGTATGCGCCAATTTAACGAATGCATAATATAAAACTACAAACAATTTAATACATAACAAACATTGCGAATATCCCACAAATGGAAGTATCTCTCCAGTTGGTATAGCGGCTTGATGAACAACTCTTGTTACAAATTAACAATCGGAGTCGTAATATCCTTCACTCCCGGACTGGTCATCCCATTGTTCTTGTGTCTGTTCCTCCAACCTTGCAAACTTATATCTGTTCTCGTTCCTTGCATGTAGTTTTCTCTTCTGCTTCTTCGTTTTGCCGTACATGCAGGAACAATATATCGCAACCGTCCGTCGATTCCTTTCAACCCTTATAGTTCCATTGTAGTTCTCCTTCAATAACTGCTTCTCATAATCTAAATTGACCTTGGAAGTTTCTGTGCCAACTAAAAACAACGCAGCCCAAGCTTTACAGACTTCTGACATATTTCTTTTGTCTGAATTTCCAAGTCTGTTAAATACATTAGTTGTCAGGTCGGGAAGATTTAAGAATAGGTGATGGGGCCTGTAGCCATTCTCTGTTTTCTCTTCAACGGTTGTTGTCGAAAAGAGCGATGTCGACTTAAATTGTTCCTTTTTCCAATTTACGTATCCTTCGACAAATTCTTGCTTGTCATTTTCCCTCGCAAAGAAAGCTTTTTTGCAATACTTAGGCATTGTAATGTTGGTTATGGTACAATTTGTCAGATTTTGAAAGAAATATCATTATGTTTTACAATGTCTGATTACTTTTTATAACCACTGTTAATAGAAGGGGATGAGTCTTGCGTGTTGTTGGGTTGGTCCAGATTCATGTTGAGTTATGTGAATTGTACTGTATACTGTGAATCAGTGTGTTGTTTCGAATTCTTGTTCATATTACTTATTGTTTGCAATTTGTGATGATTACTATATATTATGTGCATTTAAAACATTTATTGTTTGATTTAACCATGAGAAATCGTTATATTTGGAGGACGAGGCGTGTTTGTGTAGGCCTGATAAACTACTGTTCTAGCAGGTTGGACGTGTTAGATACCCGTACTGACAAAACAACTGATTAGTCATTTATATATGGATATATGTCTTACGTGGTTGAATATAATCACCCTCTAATGTATTAGGTTAGCGTTCTTCTTATAATATTCGCCCCGCAATTTATTAGTCCACTCATCATAAAAAATAAAACAACTATATGACATTCTAATACGTATCTGTTTAGTATTGGAAAAAGTATAGAAATCTTGAAATGCAACATTGTTAATTAATACAAAGTACTTCGTTGACATATCCAACAAAATCGTAATTCTACAATATATACATAAGCCCACGGGAAAAACAATTGAATTTTGCTCGTATATGGTTTTCTAGGAGACGAAATGGGGAACATCGTGTACTTAGAACAATTTATAAATACTTGTTTCTTTAAAAATATACTTTAAGTGTGGTGCTTAAAGCTTAGTATATGGTAGAAATGTGACATTGACTTTAAAACCTATCTTACAACTTTAACACATTTGCATAATGGTCATCATTAACTTGTTGCAATAACATGAGAGTACAAGTGTAATAATCAAACTAACTTTATACATTACCTCTATTAACTATATTCGTACTCAATGTCATGTTTTAGACTAAAGAGAGGTTGTAACCATAATTATTGCACCTAGCAATGTACTACTCCAATGCATATTTTTTTTGGTTTTTAAAAAAAACGTATACTAGGTATGTTTATGGTATATTAACAAGATTGATAAACACGCAATAAACGGTTAAATAGAAGCTAAACATGTTATAGGATATGTGTATCTAACATGTGCACTCATACCATATGTTCCGTGTGTTTAGTTATGCATTGATGCTATCTTCGAATAGACATACAGTCGTAGTAAAAATTATTTGTTGATATGAACTACGTTTTCAAATATATATTGATTTAGAGCGTGAAAATTGGTTGTATAATAAGCAATAATAACATACTATGGTGAAAAATATTAGATCGATTATTAAAACACAGAGTATGTAAGCAGCTAACTCAAATATAAACAATTGCGTAAGAGTGTTGTGAATACCCCTGCTATATGACGAATACGCTGGTTAACGGTCAGACGCCTTAACTGACAGACCTCGTTTCGATATACTTACCATCCTATAACACAGTGCTTTTACGATTCTGGACATTTTATAATATATATTAGAAGATAGACTATTAGCTAAACACTGCACTAACAGAATAACTGATCATATGAAAACTATAATTGAAACAGAACTTGATGTTATATTCATCAGTTTTTGCTGGAAACGCGTAGCATTGTAAACTCGGTGTTATGGACATCAGTGCTTAATTATTAACTTATACTTCTAAGATAAATATTCTAGTCTGCGTAGTTCTTTAGTTTACTAACTTAGATATATGTTTGCAAATTCAACTTGCTTATCAACTGTTCTCAAAACTTTCTAATAATAAACATTCCCAAGGGAACTGTACTATGGTATGGTTAGGCAGCATTGCTGTCTGAATTACAGTAGTCTTTGAGGCTTCGTCTTAGTCCACTCAATACGCTTATTAGGTCATTGGTATTACTTACCGGCCATACATTTATACATTTTAAAAATAATAAACAGTGTTTATAAGTACAGACAATCAATTATATACTACTGCTGGAAGATATGCAGAATGGCGCCAAACGTACCTGTCTGTTGCTAACTTACATGCTTTGCTAACCATACTTCCAACTGTTTTTTTAACATCCCCAACCAAGGTCGATTGGGAGGTCAATATGGGGTCAAGTCAAGTTAATTATAATTAAGAAATCTATTAAAATTGACTCAAGTCGATTTGAGACACAAATAGACATAATTTGAGGTAAATTGACTCACCAATCGACCTCATTCGTGGCACATTTTAATTGGTTCCAACCATTTAAGAAAAAGTAAAAAAAAAAAAAAAAAAAAGGTTAAAAAGTGGTGGTTTGGGAAAGATTATTGGCCTAGGTCGTGACTTTCTGCTTGGGAGGGTTTAAGTAGCCAAGGTCAATAAGGAGAGATTAAGGCCTAATATACAATTGACCCGATTAAATTGAGTTGTTGCTTGGAAATGGTCGATTTATCATTTTACAACAAACTTATCTTATAAGGATTTTATTTAACTTACGTCAATGTTCGGGATCCTGTAAATGAACGTCGGCACTATTTAATCTGCATATATATATATGTATATATATATATATATATGGTGGTATAAAGAAATAACATCAACATATCATTACCATATTAACTACTTCTACTAATAAGCTCAACCCTTTGTTGTGTAAAGGAATTTGAAGTTTATCTTGCAGGTGGTTAAGTGTTTTTCTTTTATTTGCTTCATTAATTGTGAGGTGTTAGCACAATTCCGTTTTTTTAAAATAACAAACAGCATTAACATTTATTTATTAGGAATGGTTTCTGTTGTTGTTTAAATAGAGTATCAGTCACTAAAATATGGTATTTACATGAAATATCATCGTCAAACAATACAGAAATGACACGAACTAATGCTCATACTCTTTTACGGATTTCCCACGAACATGCTCATATATTGATCAATATACATTCTGTGCAGTCTGTTTAATATTTTTTGTGTTAGTATCTGGTAGCTTATATGCAATTGTATAACATAAGTTTGCAACATACAGAGTTCTTGATATATAATATATCTTTGGTAGAGTAAATTGGTAAGCACTGTTGCA
Source organism: Silene conica (assembly GCA_029255685.2). Lineage (NCBI taxonomy): Eukaryota > Viridiplantae > Streptophyta > Magnoliopsida > Caryophyllales > Caryophyllaceae > Silene > Silene conica. The sequence goes on along the minus strand of CM055314.2, from coordinate 57,763,791 downwards.
TTGATCGTTTTATACACCTCAAGATGTTGTTTTTTGTATGCATTCAATTCTGAATTATTATCTTGTTTGAGATATCTCATTAACAGGAAATGATGTCTCCGGTGTTAACAATCTCAATTCCTTTCCGACCTTTACTGGGTAGAATTACTGAATTTCTGGAATTTGAGGAGCCCCACTATGCCCTGTACGATAAAGTACATCACGTTGGGTCTGTCACCGTGAGAAACAGTTTAGAACATGAGGACTATGTCTTCATAGGTGGTTCGTCATCTAACTTCGAAGAGTCTTGTGAGCAAGCAGCCAGACTTGCTGTAACTGATTTAATAGAGAAATTCGACATTTATATTGGTGATTTCACAGCTGCCACCAAACAGGCGCATGAGAGGTGTGCAAATCTCTGGAGATTGAAACATGAGGAACTGAAACGCAAATCTATGGGGTTTCCTAAAGTGCCATTAGTAGAAGAATTCGTGTGCCATGAGATGTGTCATTACCAATCACTTGCGTTAGACATGGTGTCTATCTTGCGTGTGGTTGTTAATAAGATCCCTATCAAGTGCAGCTCTATCACCACATTAGAGCAAACACCTCACTGTTTCATATCATGGTTGACTATAAACCATCATAGGGTAGAGTGTGGTCCTACGCATATTGTAGGTGAAATAGCTTCATCTGAGACTGCATCAGAGCGGAACCTTGCTTATAAAACTATCAAATATCTGATTCCTATATATAATATTGATCTGATCGATGCAAATTATGCACCTGAAGAAGTTAAGCTAGCTGCGTTGGCATGCGAATGTGCTAGGAACTATTTCGAAAAACTTCAGAAGCGCTTGTCAGCATCTCAGGAAACACCTCCCGGTATTCAAACAGAGTTTCCAGGAACTGTAGTCTTAGATGAAGACGAATGTATTACCCCAAAGAGTTTTCCACACACGATTCCTGGTCAATTATACCCACCACCGCCACCCAAAAAACAGAAAACAACCCCACAGTTACTCGATATACGTGGCTGTACGTCTCGAACTACCAAGATTGTTCCATATCCCAAACCTATCTCTAAAAGGATCGTGTTCTACAAACCTTCCAAGTTACTTTGAAGCTTTAATAGTAGCTGCTGCCTTTTTTGGAAATTTGCTCATAGATGAGAGTTGATGTTTAGTAGTGTTATGTTAACAGAAATCTTATTATTCATAGAATATTAGTTTTGTGGATTATGTGATCAGTTATGGTATTCTGTTTTATCGCTATCTTTTGCTTTGTTAATGATCAAGTTTATGCTTTTTATAAAATCTATACACCAAGTGATGGTTAGGCTGCGCAACTACTTCTTAGTATTGACAACGTTCCATTGTCCACTTGTTCTTGTCTACACGTAGTTGCATTTTTAGTGCTTTGTTTTGGCAATACAATAGCACCTCATCAGATTCGTCGATTGTTAACTATTATGCTTACGAGCGTATACATTTTGTCCTTGAGGTTTTATTCTGCTAGCGATACGTCCATATACGTTATAACCCTCAATGTTTTAATGTTTCCAATGCTGCAGGGCGCAACGATTTGACCTCATTATATACGTGTTCTACAGTAATCCTTGTGCAATGGGTATGTTGTGCGTTACGATAGTGTTTAACCTGTTTTATATATGTAACATAGACCTATTGTAAGTGCTGATATTCTGGAATTCAGATGACAGCTTCCCATATTATGTGGAAAAGGACGGAAGTGGGCGAAAAAAACGCAAATGTAGGGCTCAAAAACAGATTGATCCTATCGTGACAAGGTAGTGTAGTACAACGTGTTTGCCCTTATTTAGTTCCTTCCATATTATCATTCGGCAACTATTAACAGTTGCTTGTTTGCACTTAGTCATACCTTAAAAAATGCTGATGTTGATGTCGCTGCAAAGCATCCCGGAAGACCCCGTTTGCAATTACAGATTGGTGAGTGCCTCTGTAGCTGTAATGTATATTATTTTCTTATGTATGGTATAGTTTAGAATTGTTGTTCGGTATTGCAGGGTTACCTGCTGCTATGATTGGTCAGCCATTAGTCGGTACTCCTTACAAGTTGTCGGACGCGCAGTCATGTGTACATTGCTTTGCAAAGAAATTTGTGTATGAAACTAGGAATTTCTGTTGTGGCAATGGATCAATTGTCCTGCCGTTCAACACGTACCCACTGCTACTTTCAAGGTTATACACTTCATTAGACGATATTTCGGTCCACTTCCGGGTGTACGCTCGCTTGTACAATAACTTGTTTGCTTTTACATCTATTGGAGGTAAATTTGACTCGAAAACTATCAAGGGTATCTATTTGTTCAAACTACATGGTCAAATGTATCACAATGTCCCAGATCTATTGCCATGTGGTTCTCACCCAAAGTATCTTCAGTTGTACTTCTACGATGGCCAACATGAAGCTGCAAATCGTGCGGCGTGTTTCAACGAGCTGAATACAGCTGTTATAGAAATCCTAATGAAAGTCACCCAAACTAACCCATATGCGCGTTTCTTCCGTTCGCTAAAAGATGTTCCCCTTACTGTCAATAGTCAAATAGTTATAACAAAGAATCCTAGACAGGATCAGCGTGTGAGCAATGCTCCTGCGTCAAACGAGGTAGCTGCTATATGGCCCGAAAACTCTACATCTGGTGAGACCGATGGACCACACCTATTAGTTACCAGCCATTCTCAAACATCCCACCGAGTTATGCATTACTATGGATGTTATGACCCATTGCAATATCCCTTATTATTCCCAAACGGTGAATGTGGATGGCATCAGGGACTGAAAAAGCAAGTTGGTCTACGTCAGACAACATCACCTGCACAGACTTTAGCACCACTTCCATCCAGTTTTCCAGATGCTGAATCTTTATTACAGTCTGAGGAAAACCGTAAGTTATCAGTGTAAAATATAATTTCGCATTTTTTCAAAACTCTCATCAACAGAATGTACTATTTAATCTGTATAACGATATCTAATAGTGTTTTAACCTCGTGGCAGATAACTCCTGTCAAACTAATACAAGTGAAAAAAATGTGTCTTGCCGAGAGTACTATTGTTACAAACTACAGAATAGGCCAGGTAATATGATGCTGAGAGCTGGGCGATGTCTTCAGCAATATGTTGTGGACATGTATGTCAAATTGGAAAACACAAGGCTAGACTATTTGAGGCATAATCAGGATACAATAAGATCTGAGTTATACCAAGGTTTGATTGACACAATTGATGCTGGGGAGCAGTGCGCTGCAAATGTTGGCAGACGGGTCATTTTACCAGCAACTTATATTGGAGGACCTCGGGATATGAAAAGGAGATACTTAAATGCAATGGCACTTGTACAGCGTTATGGAAAGCCAGATTTTTTTGTTACAATAATTTGTAATGCGAATTGGCCTGAGATAAAAAATGAATTGGCGGCTGGGGAAGAAGCTCAGAACCGGCCCGATTTGGTAGCTAGAGTCTTTCGAGCTAAATTGCTTTTATTGAAAAAAAACTGGTTGAGGACAAGATATTTGGGGAAGTTGCTGCGTTTGTGTATGTGGTCGAATTCCAAAAGAGAGGACTACCTCATGCGCATCTGTTGTTGATAATGAAGCCTGGGAGTAGAATGAATTGCCCGGCCGACTTTGACAAGTTCGTATCAGCTGAAATACCTTCTGAGGCTAATGGGAACCTCCGTGCATCAGTGTTAAAACATATGATGCATGGACCATGTGGGAAGATGGATCCTGACTGTTCGTGTATGAAACATGATGATAGTCAAGGTTGGTGTAAGTTTATGTATCCTAAGCCATACACAGCTGTGACAACTAATAGTGAAGATGGCTACCCGGTATACAAGCGGCGACCAACCAATGATATTGTGCGGGTACGAGGTCAATACCTTAACAATCGCTGGGTAATCCCGTACAATCCATACCTGATAGCCTTCTTTGATTGTCACATAAATGTGGAGGTCTGCTCAACTATCCAAGCGGTGAAATATCTATACAAGTATGTTTACAAGGGCCACGACAGAATATCATTCAATGTTGAGTCTGAAGGCGAAATTAAGGTAGTCGACGAAATACAGCAATACCAGTCAGGTAGATGGGTATCTCCTATAGAAGCGATGTGGCGTATTTATGGCTTCGATCTCTTTGAAATTCATCCAGCAGTGATGGCACTTCCTGTACATCTAGATGGTATGCAGCCTATACAGATGAAACCCCACGAAAATTTGGTTAATGTAGTGTCCAACAGGAGACGCGTTAGTACTCCTCTGACTGAATTTTTCAGGTTGAATACTGAAAACGCTGCAAAACCTGAGTGGAAATACCTTTATGGATCGTTTACTGAGCATTACCGTTGGGTCCAGGCTGAGCGGAATTGGGTAAAGCGTAAGAACAAGACATGTGTAGTATCTAGGCTCGTTTTTGTGGCTCCTTCGGAAGGGGAACGTTATTTTCTGCGGTTGTTGTTAACGCACGTGCCTGCACCCAAGTCGTTTGCAGATTTGAAGATGGTGGACGGATATGAATGTGCAACCTTCCAAGAAGCGGCTCTAAAAAGAAAACTCATTGAAGATGATAATATGGTAGAGTTGTGCTTAGATGAGGCTGCGATGGTACAAATGCCAGTCGCGTTGCGACGTCTATTCGCAACTTTGCTTATATTTTGCCAACCTAAAGATCCAGGAGCATTATGGGAACGATATTACAATTCGTTATCAGAAGACTTCAGAAGAGAACACCCAAACGATGCATACACTGTGCAGGTCCTCACTGTAAAAAGGTTGGAACAACAATTAGAAGCGACGGGCAGGTCTCTTAAGAGTTTTGGTTTATCAGGTATAATTAATCCACAAGATGCAGGAATGCGTACATCCCAAGATACGCTCGATGCACTCAATGCTCCAATTCCGGACGAATGTGTGGTTTGCCGCAAAACCTTGAACCCAGAGCAACAGAAAGCTTTTGATACGATCATCAATCACGCTACCTGTAATAAGCCAGGGGCTTTTTTTGTGGACGGTCCTGGAGGAACAGGCAAAACATACCTGTACAATGCTCTGTATGCAGAAATACGGCTGATGGGTAAAATTGTTCTAGCAACTGCTACTTCGGGAATTGCCGCAGCAAATATCCCATCTGGTATAACTGCTCATTCAAGGTTTAAACTTCCTCTAGATTTTGAAGCTTCTTTATCTTGTTCTGTGCCAAAGCAGAGCAGTCTTGCTGCGTTGATTAAAGTATCTACTTTGATAATATGGGATGAAGCTTCTATGGCGCGAAGGGAGAGCGTTGAGGCCTTAGATAAGCTGTTACGAGACCTATACAACCCTGATATCCTGTTCGGTGGCAAACTTATTGTCTTTGGTGGGGATTTTAGGCAGGTTCTTCCAGTCGTTCCGAATAAATCAAATAGCGAGATTGTTCACTCTACAATGGTCTCTTCTGATATTTGGCCACATCTTATAAAATTCAGCTTAACTGTCAATGTAAGAGCTAAGACTGATCCAGATTTCTCAGCATTCTTACTGTCTCTTGGCAATGGCGAGTTACAAACATCTGATTCTGAGATGGTCGAATTACCAGATGGGATAGTTTTAGATACATCTGGGATGGGTACAGATCTTATCAGTACAGTTGCTGATTTTGTGTATCCAGATGCTGACGTCAAGAATATAGGCGTAAATATATTTAACCACAGGTCTATACTTACGCCTATAAATGACGATGTTGATGATATAAACACATACATGATCAACAAGTTCCCAGGTGAAGCAGTCGTGTATAAGGGGTTCGACTCAATGTTAACAGAAAACTGCAATATATACCCTTCAGAATTTATAAACACACTTTGTCCTGGTGGCATGAGCCCGTATGAGTTAGTATTGAAACGAAATGCTCCGGTGATTCTGTTGAGAAATCTTCTCCCATCTGCCGGGCTCTGCAATGGTACAAGACTAATTTGTGCAGATTTTACCCCAAATATGATCGAATGCATCATAACCAATGGTCATTACAATGGCCAACATGTGTTTATACCCCGAATAAAGATGCGTCCATCTAGCACTTCAAATTATCCATTTCAGTTCCAGCAGAATCAGTTTCCAATAAAGCTTAGTTTTGCAATGACCATCAATAAGTCACAAGGTCAGACCTTAGACTGGGTTGTTGTATACCTTCCCCAACCTTGTTTCTCACCAGGACAATTGTATGTTGCATTGTCGCGGGTGAGGGAATCGAAGAAAGTGTCTGTTGTAGCAGCGAATAGCAACTCAGGGACGACTATAAATTCTATCAGAAACCTTGTGTCGTTCGAAGTCCTAAGGCTAGCAGGTATTATATAGATTGTAAGAATGGTTTCTGTAGTATTTATGTAGTTACTTGTCGTCTGTAATTTAGTTGTGTACCAACCCTAATTATCAAATACATAGATTGTTAATTCAGGTGAATGACACTACAGATGACAAAGGTAATGCTGCTTACAATATTTACAGATTAGTTATATAAATCGTTTATTCTGGTCTGCCTATAATATCTGATTGTCAGAGCTGGCCTATTAAAGATCAACGACGGTATGCATATTATATGACGAGTTTGGAAGACAAAGCATAATTTCGATTGTAGGTGTTATTTGCATACTATCGCGTATTGTGCATTAACGATGAGTCCAGATACTGGGGGTCTATCCATGTCATACTTTAATTAGTTACTCCTAGAAATCTGACTAAACAGTATAAAGCCAATATTAATACAACTGTGTAAGCTTATGAGTTCAGGCGTAACACACAGATTGATATTTACGAATCTTGAAAACGGTTTCCGGTTTACAGAATTAGGTATTCCATGTTCCTTCTATTTCCATCCACTTCAAAGTATCAAGTAGTCTTCCAATGTCAAACACTGTATTTATCGTAATGTAAACTTTCCAAATTTCAGATTGACAACACGCAGACATACCATAATCTTTATATTAAATCTTTACACCATACTCCTACTGTGTACTGTTTTTATAGACAAGTACACATAGATTGACATGAACAGTTACCCTATAAATCTTAATATAATCTACATGATAAGGTATGGGTTTTCACTAACAATGCACTCTACTGCAATTATATACATAAATATATAACTACTACCCCCTCATAGTCTTTCACTTTATCCCTTCACACATTTGCAGTATCAACAAACTGACTTAAAAGGTATGAATTTCTAATACATTAATTTCATGTGATTCCATTAACAGTAGTTAGTTCAAGACATAGTTGTATGAATTTAACAAACTGCCAAACCTATTAATACTCTAACGGTATTATACAAACGATTATGGTGTTCCATAATCTACAGGCCACTTACAAGCAACTCATTAATACTGTAAATTTAATTCTGAATTCTGACGAATTTAATTTCCTTTTGTTCATTTTTTACCTAAACGTTTTGCAGTACAATGAAATCTAAAAAGGTCTTCCTTGATGAGCTAACCAACGAAAGCAAAAAATTCAAGGTTAGCGTAAAAGTGGTAGAAAAGCGTCGTCCAAAAGAGTCTCCTGTTAAAGTTCGGTACCAGAGCTTGTTATTTGAAGATGATAAGGTATTTCGAATTATTTTAACTTCTTCAATTATCGTCTTAATTTATGATGAATTACAAATCCATTATAACACTATCTACTCGTTTATGGTAAACCAATTAAAGCAGATATTGTGAATAGATGTTAATGAGTATATATGCCTAATGCATTTAGGTATATACTTTTATATAGCTGATCTAAAATTAAACTTGGTCTATAAAATTAGTTTCTGAACAAATACCATTACATCATGAAAATTTATTAAAATACATATACTCACATTTGAAAATATTGAAGCTGTGGACGTTGTAATCCAGACCTATGCTGTTTGCATCTTCATTAGCTTCCATCTATATGTAAACATTGGTAAAATAATGGTAATCATGAATACTTTTACTAGCTTGGATTATATTAAGAAATGCTTTTGCATCAGTGTTTATACATGATGTCTTAGTGAAGGTTTGGCTTTAGGAGTGGACAAAATAATACAAAGCAATATACATTTGTTATCCTAATGTAACTTAAGGGGGTTTATTTTTTGGGTTTTACAAGGGTAATAAGATGCGCGGTGCTTTATTTGATGATCAAGTAGAGATATATGAGGATGCTATCAAGCACAATGGGAGATATGAAATATCGGATGCAAATATCAGTCCAGTAAAACCTGAGTACCAAACCCATGGTGCAGGTCTTGGATACCAAATGACCTTTAACAACCGTACAATTATCGTGCCTGCTGATGATGGTGCCTGCACATATGTCAATTATTGTCCAATTAACCAACTACCCAGGTCGCCTGATTATAGCGAGATGTTTGGTATATCTTCTAAGTACACTCCTAATGAGTACACTGGCTGTAGCCCATATCATCCTTATTATATTTAATATGCAGCTAACATTCTTCGCATACTTTGTAGACATAGTGGGCGTTGTACTCTTTGTCGAAGACCAGCCACGAAAGGTGCTCACATCTAAGACACGAGAGACCAGTGTGCGTGAAATTGTATTGGTTGACCACAGGTGTGAAAACATGGCTACTAAGATGCTATTACATCCATTTATAGGACTAACAGTAATAATATTTAAGCTATTCCACATAGTATTAACACAAATCCTTTTGCAGCACTGTACAGCCACTGTCAGTTTCAGTTTGGGATGATCTTGCTCATGATGATTGTACTCTATTGATGCCCGTTCGTGGTAAATTCAGAACAGTTGGTTTAACTGCACTCCGAGTATCTATGCACAGAGGTTGTCGTAAACTCTACTACCATGGGCTTCCACACTTTAACCTTTAGAAATTACAAGTCATTGTGCTATTGTGCTATCCTAATAGAATATATATGTAACAGTAATCTTAGCATCCTGTGCAATGATACAGGTTTCTCAATGACTACAAGTGCTTCAACTGTCTTTATACATAAGCCTGTTGGTGAAAAGGCGGATGCTATTACGTCCTGGTACTGTCCAAACTTATAATTATCACTAAATCATAACGTACGTCTAACATATCAAAATTTTGATAATGCCGTATCTAAATGTTTATGCAGGATGAATAGTCATGTTACAGCGTTGTCGCATTTGCAGACAAAACTGTTCAATGTAAAGATGCATGTACTGAATGACAACCCGATCAAAATTTCAACACTACGGTCTAAGAAGGTATCAATGATTTAGTAGGAGTTGTCTTTGCGTACTTCATTAGTGTTTATTTTGACTGCAAATACACAAACCGATTGCATTGAAATTCAACCATTTGAATTGATAAACAACCAAAATGTCGCTAATAATTACACAGATGCTATTATAGTATAGTATTTGATGCTCCATCAGGCACATAAGTTTATGAAATAGTTATTGAGTTATTACACATATATAAACAACTGTTTGCAGGCAAAGACAACATTGCAGGATGAAAAACATTGGCTGGAAGTTACCATTCCTGAAATTGACTTCGAGAAAATTAATGCTTACATGGGATGCTCAAAATGCTGGAAGCGCTCCACCATACCTCCGGGTGCTACATATACATGTAACAACTGTTCAAAACCTGACTGCACTTCAGTCCCTAAGTAAGTTGACGCTGATCTCCTTTCTTTTGGATACCTGCATTTCCTGTTACAAAATAACTATGATTAGAAACGGAGATTTAGATGGCATACATCCTAACCAACAGGTTTACACTAACTGCAGGGTCACATTTAACTGCGATATATCGGATGGTACAGGAACCTTGCTTCTCACTATGTTCACGGAAATTGCAGAACAACTGTTTAGGATGACTGCCCCTCAGATATTCCACATGAAACATGCTGTAAGTGTACATATTTGTAAATTGGTTTTCATATTTTACAACTACTGCTTAATAATCCTGCAAATTCTTTGCAGTCTGATGCTCAAACTTTTACGGCGATAAAAGAATTGCTCTCTCAGACTCCTTTCAAATCACAAGTTGTTCCAGCTAGAACACTTTCAGTAAACAATATATTACAGTGGGTCGTGAAACGTGTGATCGTTAATGGTGACGAGGATGTGTCGGCCAAATCTGACATAAGCCGTCCCAGGACTGGTCTAAACCCAGAATCAATTAACCCTGAAGGAAGCCATGTCTTGGAAGACATCAATGGGAAGCATATCACTTTTCCTAATACCATTGAACATTCAGATGAGACATCCATGCCAGGTATTAATGATGTTGACAGTGTAAACAGGAATGACAGTTCTACTGCTCCGACAGGAACTAACCAAGTTAAAGATGTGCCTTTAAGTTCATCGCACTCAAGCATACCGAAGAGGAAATGTAGGAAGGACAAATCAGGATCACCTTCTACGGTTCACGCACCGTGAAATTACACCCCCAGACTAAAGATTGTTAAGACTTTATGATAGTGTTTTATTGTATGCTGTTTTGGTGCATTTACAGTGCACGTATCACTCTTCTACACCAAAAAAATTGGGATCATTGTATCCTATAGTAAGTAGCTTTTGTTAAGCTGTTTAAGTGCAGCTAATAACAGGAATCAGGTAACTGTATTGGGCACTAAAGATGCGATACCGTCATATCGTAGATGGATCGTATGTAGACCTGTCAAACAGGTCGAACGGGCGGGTTGCGGGTCGGGTAGATACGGGTTCGGGTAAAATACGGGTCGGGTGTATTTCGGGTCGGGTAAAATACAGGTCAAGTCTATACGGGTTCCGGGTCGGGTTCGGGTAAAAATACGGGTCAATCAATATCTTTTCCTCGCATTTTTTAAAACTTATTTTATATCGTAATTCCAACCCTTTATACGTTTTTTATCCTCTTGCTCGTCTTAGTTAACTTAATTGTCACCATTTTTGCCCTCACCACCAACATCACCATCGTTATCATAATCATCATCATTACTAACTCGCTAAGTACGATAATGAGACTCAAATAAGTTAACAATGATGACGTGACATGTGATCTGAGGTGATGAGGTGGAAGTGTTGACGCGAAGTGCGGTTCAGTTCGACGTAATACGGTGAAAGTGACGGTATGACACATATTTTGAGGTGATGATATGACAGTGGTCCTAGACAATTATGTGGAATGAGGTGTAAGTGATAGTGTGACACACATTTCGATGTAATGACGTGACATGTGGTCCGTCGAAATAATAAGGTGACAGTGCTAACGTGAAATGTAACTTGATGTACTACACTAAAAGTGACGACGTGACACACACTTCGATGTGATGACGTGACATGTGGTTCGAGGTGATGAGTTGGCGCTGCTGACGTGGAATGCAATTCGACGTACTACGGTGAAAGTGACGGTGTGACACACACTTTGAGGTGATGACGTGGCATGTTGTTTTAGGTGATGACGTGGCATGTTGTATGAGGTGATGACGTGATATACCGCATATATATATATACATATTTCTCCTCAAAAATTTATAAGTCATCAATAGTTATTTGACATTGTATATTTTAAAAACGATATATTGTCTTGACCCAACGGTCAACCCGCTGCGGGTCGGGTTTTGACCCGCTGTTTACGGGTCAAAACGGGTTCGGGTATCTTTCGGGTTCGGGTTGAAAAACCCGGGTCATTTACGGGTTATTTACGGGTCGGGTTACGGTCGGTTTTCGGGTCGGGTCAGGTTTTGGCAGGTCTAATCGTATGCCATTGTTTGATGTGTAGTTATTTGTAGTATGCTTGATAGTATTGTTAAATGAATGTTACTAATCTTTCCAGGCTTGCTAAGTGTTATGTCATATTCTGAACATTTTAAAGCTCGCCTCGACAATTCTATTTATGTGTATGATTGTTATTGTTTAACTGTTTGTTACTGAAATATCGTATAGGGTGAGTGGGGATATCATCAAGGTCTGAGGTAAACTTGTACTTGTATGTATATTACATGTACGGCCTTTTTCCACGGGTTTCTGGTAAATTCTGTAACCCTAAACATATTATGTAATTATAAACACTACAAAAAAATACTGCCATTGCGACGGATTTTTTGCGACGGACAGGAAATCCGTCGCAAAATTAGTTTTGCGACGGAATTCGCGACGGATTTTTTGTTTGCGACGGAATTTGCGACGGACCTGAATTTCCCAGACCCGCGAAATGAAAGTCAAATGGCGGGAAGGTTTGCGACGGAAAGTCCGTCGCAAATATTGACTTTTGCGACGGAAATTCCGTCGCAAACATATTGACCAGACTTGCCCAAAAGTTGGTCAAGGTCAAATGTTGACCAGAGTTGCGACGGAATTTCCGTCGCAGGAGTCAATATTTGCGACGGAAATTCCGTCGCAAATCTGGTCAAGATTTGACCTTGACCAGATTTGCGACGGAAATTCCGTCGCAAAAGTCCGTCGCAAAGTTTTTTTAATACAGACCCGCGGATCTCATTTTTCCCCCAAATCGATTTCACAATTAATAAAAAAAAACCCTAAGGCGATTTATCGGCGATTCGTCACCACACCACCCACCCAACCATCCTACCCTACCTCCCCCGCCGGAGCCGCCGGAGCCGCCGTCGCCGGAGCTCCCAACCGCCCCTCCTTCTTCCTCTCCTTCTCCTTCTCCTTCCTTCCTTTTCCTTCCTCCTCCGCCCCTCCTTCCTCCTCGCCGCCCCTCCTTCCTCCGGCCAGCCGCCCCTCCTTCCTCCTCCACCTGCCACCTCACCGCCACTTCTTTCTTTCTTATGTATGTATACTAATTTTATTAATATACCGTCTTAATTTTTTTTGTTTAATCCGTCGCAAAATTCCGTCGCAAATTCCGTACTATTGTTTTTTTATTGTTATTAGGAATAGTTAGTTTAGTTTAATTGTTATTTGATTAGTTTAGTTAGGATTGTTAGGTGGTTAGTAATATTAGGTTAGTAGCTAATTTCGTCCCAAATCCGTCGCATATTGTTGTTAAGATGTTTAGGAGGTTTGTTTTTTGATATAAAATTTACATTGTTGTTGATTGTTAGTGTTGTTGATTTGTTTAGAATATTCTTGAATAGTACCCGTTCAATAATTACACATTAGGTGTAATTGTTGAATAGTCCCCGTTTTGGCACTGTCTTTGAATCTTTCATGCCATTTAGGTAGTAAACATTCTTATATTTTCTTGATTGTAATGAAACAAAAATTGGGCAACACTTCCTTATTGTTCTCCAAATACATTCTATATAATGTATTTGGAGAACAATAGGGAAGTGCTGCCCAATTTTTGTCTCATTACAATTAAGAAAATATAAGAGTGTTTACTAATGGTATGAAAGATTCAAAGATGGGTTTAGGCTGGAGAGATAAGGACCCCAGACCAATATATGTAAATTGTTCTTTTTTGCAGGTTGGTGTTGGTGTTGGTGTTGGTGTTGGTGTTGGTGTTGGTGTTGGTGTTGGTGTTGGTGTTGGTGTTGGTGTTGGTGTTGTTGTTGTTGTTGGTGTTGGTGTTGGTGTTGGTGTTGGTGTTGTTGTTGGTGTTGGTGTTGTTGTTGTTGTTGTTGTTGTTGTTGTTGTTAGTTGTTGTTGTTAGTTGTTGTTATATATGTAGTTGTTATTTAATTGTTGTTGTTAATTAATTGTTATTGTTGTTAATAAGTTGTTAACTAGTTTTTGTTGTTAGTTGTTGTTATATATATATATATATGTAGTTTTTATTTAATTGTTGTTGTTAATTAGTTGTTGTTATTGTTTGTTAAAATATGTAGATTTACTATGAAGAGATTAGAAAGAAAATGGATGTATGAAAGGTTGGATTCTAGGAAAAAAATAAGGCAGGATTTCGTAATTGGTGTTAATGAATTCATTAACTATGTTAAGCAACAAGACGAATACGTTAGGAATAGAGAAATTAGGTGTCCATGTTCTAAGTGTAAGAATACAAAGTATTTAGTTGAGCAAGATGTACGGAAACACCTTGGTTTGAGAGGGTTTTGTGATAACTACTACGATTGGGTGTGTCACGGAGAGAAATTCTCCGTTGAGGAAGAGGGAGGATCATCAATGCACTCCGACAATCCTTATAGAGATATGGTGGAAGATGCGTTACGCGATAGCATTGATCAAATTAGGGAAGATGCTCTAAACGCCGAGGTAGTCGATGAATCTCCAAATCCTAATGTATTAGCTTTCTTCCAAATGCTAAAACATGCCGAACAACCTCTTTATGTAGGAAGTCGTATGACATTGCTACAGTCGGCTTCAAGGTTGATCACTTTAAAATGTGAATTCAACTTAGCTGAAAAATGTGTAGATGGTTTTGCGTCATATATCGGAGATATGATTCCTGAAAATAATCTTATGACGCGTAACTACTACGAAACCAAAAAAATTCTTAAAGCTCTTCAACTTCCCCATCAGAAGATAGATGCCTGCTCGGTAGGATGTATGCTTTTCTGGATGGACGACGCTCACCTTGATAAGTGTAGAAAATGTGGTACGAATAGGTACAAATTAGAGAAAAATGCAAATGGCAAAAGAGTTCCCGAAAAGTTCTTAACTTATTTTCCATTAGGACCACGGTTGCAACGCTTTTATGCCACAAAGCACATCGCGGGCGAAATGCGTTGGCATTATGAAAACCCTCGTGTTAGTGGAACAATGTCTCATCCAAGTGACGGGGAGGCTTGGAAACAGTTTGACCGGCTACATCCTGATTTTGCATCTGAGCCTAGGAATGTCCGTCTTGGACTTTGCACTGATGGTTTCGCACCGTTTAGTCAATTTGGGAAGCAATATTCATGTTGGCCGGTGATACTTACTCCATACAATTTACCACCCTGGCTCTGTATGAAAAGACAGTTTATGCTCTTAACATTACTTATTCCCGGTCCCCACAATCCAAAGAAAAACCTTGATGTCTATTTGCAGCCTCTTATTCACGAGTTGAAGCAATTATGGGAGACGGGGATCTTAACCTATGACGTTTCCCTGAAGCAAAACTTTGATCTTAGAGCCGCACTCCTATGGACGATAAACGACTTTCCTGCATATGGCATGTTATCTGGTTGGACAACCCAAGGTGAGCATGCATGTCCATATTGTATGAAAAATGAGACTAAGTCAATTTGGCTACAACATGGGAAAAAATGGAGTTGGTTTGATTGTCATCGACAGTTTTTAGACAGGAATCATGTTTTTCGTAACGATAAGGTGCATTTTAGAAAAGGGAAAGTTGAGCACGATGTTGCTGCGAAGAGGTTAACAGGCAATGAAGTATGGGATTGTGTCAAACATCTACCGAAAATTGTGGATGGATCTGAACGTGATCTGAATTTGCTTAAAGGGAAACGGATTGGGTGGTGGAAACAAAGCATCTTTTGGGAGCTTCCCTATTGGAGCACGCTACTAATTCGACATAACCTTGATGTCATGCATATTGAGAAAAATTTCTTCGAGCAAATAATTAACACCGTCATGGACGTGAAAGGAAAAACGAAATTAAACTCAAATGCAGAGAAAGACATGTTACTTCTTTGTTCGAGTAGAAGAAAAGGGGATTCGGTCGTTTTGAAAAAGGAACAAAAGAAGGTCCTATGTGAATGGGTATACAAACTGAAGTTTCCCGACGGTTATGCTTCAGATTTGAGAAGGTGTGTCGATATGAATGAATTGAAGATACACGGTTTGAAAAGTCATGATTGTCACGTCTTCATGGAGCGATTACTCCCAGTTGCTTTGAGACATCTTCTTCCAAAAAACGAGGTTGAGTATGAGGATGAGTATGAGGATGAGTATGAGGATGAGAATGAGGATGAAGATGAAGATATTATAGATTCTCTTTGTAAGGATGTAGGAATAAATTGTTCAAGTGGTGATGAAGATGATGATTAGGACTACTATCTATTAGATTCGATAATCTTGTATTTGTTGAAATTATTGTAGATGCCGTATGGCTTAATGTCAATGAAATTATCTTATTAATCTTATTATTCAAGTTTTTAATTACGTAAAGCATTTCTTTTTAATTGTTGCTATATTAGTTTGATAATAATATGCCGGGCGGAAGACGACGAGGTGGTGGTAGTCGTCAGCCTGAGGGAGGACGATCGGGAGCTAATCATGATGAGGACGAGATTGTACCTGAGACTCAGCCGCCTACACATCGAATACACCTCGATCCGACTGATTACGAAGGCGCCAAGTGGTAAGTATCTTATTTGTTTACGGATAATTGATTATATATACGTATATATTGATTATAATATGATTACTTGTTGACTATTTTATTTTCACATTTAACTCTTTTTCAGGTTCAGTGACAAAGACGTTTCTACTCTTATAACACAGACCATTATTTGCAACTACAAGGAGTATGCGCCCAACTGGTCAGAAGCGTCGGATTACATTAAGGAAGAGTGGTGGAATTGGTTTGAGGTATTTATTAACTGTTTACTACCTATTTCCGTTTTATTATTTATTACCTATTTATTGTTTCATACTTATTTAACTATTTTTTTTCTTGAAACAGAAAAAAGTTACCTTTCACCCTCGTGATAGAGCAGCGGTTAGGTCGGCGTGGGAAGAGATGATGAAAGACCGTCTTCGCAAAAGAATTCACTACGCTATGCAGAAACCAACGGAGAAAAGGCCGCACTGGATACCCTTGGATATTTTTGAACAACTGAAGGCTAGAAAGGACAATCCAAAATTCCAAGAGAAATCCGACAAAAACAAGACCAACCGGATGTCGGGAAGTACCGAAAAGGGCAAGGCCTTAGGTACTCACATAATGGGTCGTAAAAACACCCTACAGATGATGGATGAAATGGTAATTGTTTAGTTTTTACTTCATTTTTCTTGCCTTCAATAATTTTCACCCTTTGACAATATTGAATGTTTTTTTCAACAAGTGTCGTTGGATTTAAATTGCAGGCTGGAGAAGATGGGAGGGATGTACCATCGGCCTTGAAGTTGCTTGAGAGGACAAAAAAGAATGCCAAGAAGGGTTGGCTATCAACGAAACCCAAAGCACTATTTGTAAGTTAACAGAAACTTTTCTTTATATTTTAGTAATTTGGTTTACTAATTAATTAACGTATACTAATAACATTTTATTTTTGTTTTGTAGGAAAAAGTTTTTTCAAGAAAGAACAAAATGATAAGTGAAGGGATCCCGGAGCAAGATATCGACGACAACGAGATCTACTTCGAAGAACACGGCGGTTTCAACAAGAAAGGGTTGATACTCGGTATGGGAAATGCAGCCCCAGTCATTTACGAGCGTCGTCGCCACTCAAGTGCTGGGACCCAGTCACAATACACCCCAGGTTAGTATTTTATAGTTTATTAAAATTTAAGACTAACCAATTATTTAACCGTTTACTAAATGAATATAATATCATGTTTGACTATTCATTGCAGGTATTCTCGGCAAAGTTCTTCGAGAGAATGCTCAGCTAAGACAACACGATCTCGAGACATCCCAAAGGCTGAAGGCAATTGAAGAATACTTAAGTCAACAGGGGGCGGAGTTCACTACTCAGAGCTGCAACCCGGGAGGCTTTTCTCAGCCGAGACGCGACTTTGACGATGATGGCGGCGACAATGCTAGGGCGGCCAGTCATTTCGCCACCCCACAGCCCACCGACACGACCGTTAGATAGATTTCATTAGGTTGTTTAGTTGATGTACCGCGGACTATGTTTAGTTTTGAGTTGGATTATCATTTGTAAAACTTTCTTATTATTTATGAAAAGTGATATTAAAAACCCTTGTCTCCGACAAGTTTTTGTTGCTGGGTCGTTTTTCTGAAATTGCAGGTTTACAGATCATGCAAAAGGGAAAAAATGAATCATTTCAATGGAAATGGGGAGCTGGAAAAAGGGCTGAAACCGGAAAATCACACAGGAATTTGCGACGGAAATGTCTCAATTTGCGGCGGAAATTCCGTCGCAAACCTTGACCAGAAGTCAAGGTCAGTCAAGGTTTGCGACGGAAAATCCGTCGCAAATGGGCCTCTTTGCGACGGATTTTCCGTCGCAAACCTTGACTGACTATGACCAGAAGTCAAGGTCAATCAAGATTTGCGACGGAAAATCCGTCGCAAATGGTCCTCTTTGCGACGGATTTTCCGTCGCAAATCTTGATTGACCTTGACTCCTGGTCAAGGTCAATCCGTCGCAAAGAGTGGTCAATCCGTCGCAAAAAAGTTGCGACGGAAAAATCCGTCGCAAATTAACTTTTTGCGACAAAAATATGGGACAGACGCAGTCCGTCGCAAATCCGTCGCAAAAACATCATTTGCGACGGATTTCACCTTTTTTGCGACGGAAAATTCCGTCGCAAACAGAGCATTGTTTTGTAGTGAAACACCCTATAAACCCTTTACACAGGTTTTTATAAATTGCAACCTCTTTCTAACTTAAGCTTCTAGCTACTATTTTAAAGCAATGATATGGGTGTCCAATAATGCTAATCTAATTCAGTTCCCGTCACACCCTGACCAGTAATTTAAAAGCAATTTGTAAGCGCCTGTTGCTTATTATTAAGTGCAAATTTGAAGTACAAACTCATCCATGAGGTAGCCTTACCAGTCTAACTTAGACGCTGTGACTATTTGGATAGGAGAATGATATAGAGTGCAGAAATGGTTCTACGCTACCTCACGTATCATCGCGTACTAATCATCATTATTTGAGACTTACGATGGATATATATATATATATATATGAATGCTTACTTTCCATGTATCTAATAACAAAAAATGATTGTGTACTATATAAATTTGGAGATCATACAAGAACAACACACAAATACATAATATTGTCTCTGCTTTCCAGACACAAAATATCAATTTCAATTGTTGGATAGCTATTAAGAATACAGACATTAGCAGCAGTGACAATCAGCATAGCAGGACAACAAACATCCCTCTACAGAACACATAAGTAGTCACCATTACAGTAGCCTAAGATATCGTTAAACAACAGACGAGTAAGTATTAGCCACTGTTGTAGCCTAAAATGTCTTTAATAGCACATTACAGCCACATTTACAACAGCGTCTTGTGGGTGATTGCCAAATTCAGGACGAATAACTAAACATCATTATTGTAATGTACCGATACTAACATTAAGATGCCTAAATTCTTATACAATATAACATTACCAAAACGATGCAGACACAGCGTTTATGCTAACATCGAAAACATGCATAACTTTAGCCATCCCCAAAACATAAAGATGCAACCTTTTATAGTGTAGTCATCTTACCGGATAGTTAATTTTCCAAATTAACAATCAGAATCATAGTATCCTTCGCTTCCTGATTTCTCAATGTAGGGTTCATATGAGGTGTTGCACCTTATGCTACGTTTCCTCTTCCTCTGCACTCTAGCCTTACGTTGCTTAACCACCTTTAAAATTGACACCACCTGCCCATCTCTCATCACCCATATTTTTTTTCCACGATTTTCCCTAACCAACTGGCTATTGTAATCCAAGTCAACCTTAGAGGTATCCATACCAACAAGGAATTGATTAGCCCATGCTTTACAAACCTCCGCCGTATTCCTTTTGCTTGCATGATCAAGCCTGCTAAACACATTCCCTGTAAGTTCCGGCATCTCAAAAAAAGGGTGATGAGGTTTACTACCAATTACTGTTTCTTCTTCAACTGTTGTTTTAGTAAACAGAGACTTAGACTTAAATTGATCCTTTTTCCACTTAACATAATCTTCCAGAAAGTTTGGTTTATCATCTTTGTTAAAATATACCAGTATTCCTGGACATTGTTCCATTGTACTTGAGTAGATTAATTGAGCTTCAGGTTACAAATGTGATGATGATGAGTTCAGAGATGTTGCGTTCGTTAATGACTGAAAATGGAAGTAATTATGGTATACAGTTGTGTCTTATCATAGGGGGTGTGTATTTGATTAGATTACAAGAGAATAAGCCGTTTTTCAATAGTTGTATAAGTAGGCGTCTAATTACGAGTATACTATTTATATAAAATACGGTTTTAGAATGTGTTAGTAATACAGTATTAGTCTGGTTTAGAGAAAGCAATATACGTCTTTAGACAGATTGTTGGTGCAAATTTTTAAAATAATACGCAAGTTGGGCTAATATATAGTACGTATTTGACGTAAGTACAACTGTACCGGACACAGCCAGCATCCACCAACATTGACACACACACAAAAAATAGGACACCATTATAAGCTTGTAATAAATTTTGTTCTATCTAAACCAAATTAAACGATTTTGTTGCTCGTTCTAACTCATTTAACATCCATTACATATCGCAAAGAATTAGAAACAAATGCTCACCCGTCATAAGCCAAATTTACGATATATTATATAATTACAACAGTTTGTTGAAAATTAAAATGACTTATAACTTAATTTTAAACCAAAGAAAATAGGGTATCCATTTGTCCTTGGTTACAATTACTTGTAGTAAATCAAAATGCAAAAAATACCTTTCCTATAACAGGTTAAGATAAATCCTAAAAAAGATATATATACAAATCAACTTAAGTTTGTTCTTTTTCAATAGACTATACTATTGGTTAAAATTTGTAGTGCGTTACCCTTGTTTCAGTCTTAATCATCGAACAATCTCTTTATATAGCACAGTCGAAGTTGCGTGTACTGCATTTTGAGAGAACAAATAAGTACATCGACAACTAAGAACAAGGCATACTATATAACTACATTTCATTATACGAAAAAAAAAAAAAATAATAATATAATAATCTAAATAAATACATAATTTAAGTGTGTCATAATCAACACATAAGATAGGACTATTAGGGTAATATTACACATTAGTACACAACAACAACATAATACATAATATATATTGTCATCGCTGCGAATCATCATTACTAAATGTCATTATCGGAATCATCATCAGATAAAACGTTGTCAGTAAAGGAATAGTTAAGGCGGTTTGCTTGTAAATGTTGCTCACGTAAATATTCAAGCTCATCCTCCATTGTGACCTCGTTGTAGATGTGATAATAATAGAGGCATTCACGTGGGATATAAAGTCTCCCAAACCCAGATAATAGATCTAATAAACAGTCGGGTTTCATGACGTTGAACAACCGTCGAATAATTTCAACTACTTCTTCCCTTAATTTGCGATGTTCTTCTCCTTTTGAATTGTAAGTAGCTGCAATCAAAAAAATCTTCAAATTGGATGACTTTACCCTAAAAAAATTACAAAAAAAAAAAAAAAACAATATAAACAAACTTTAAAAAAATATTTAAAAAAGGAATCACTTTTTAATGAAAAATTAAATAACTTAGTAATAACATTACCAATTGTTGAATTGTTCAAAACTGGTGGACTCAACACAGTATGTGCGTTTCCATTTATGATTGAGATCAACATCGACAATGGCGGTGAACAGTGTAACATATTCATGTAAACTGTTTCTGGCATAACTAGATTCAAACGAGCAACAAAATTAGGAGCATCATCTCTTATCATGTCTATGCCTCTTTGAAATTCCTTAACTTTATCATCCCAGTACGTCATTCTCAATTTCTCTTAATCTGATACACCATAAAATAATATAATACTAAATAAAAATTAAATTGTTCGTGCGATAATTTGTGACTTATAAATATCGATTTAGTTAGAGAGCTTACAACAATACAGCCGTTTGTAATAAAGACATTTTATCTAATGGTAACTAATATGCATAACATGTGTATTCAAAACATAACAAAATAATTACTACGTCAACTAAATGAAAAGCTTACATTTGAAAAAAAAACATTAATCAAATTAACTACACACTACCCAAGCAATAGAAAAAATTAAATTAATTTTCAAACATTTTAGAAACATAATAGTACATCAATATTTGAGATTAGGCTTTTTAAAATTGCATTAAGCAAATTTGGTCTATCATTGATACCTGAAAAGGAATCTTGAAAAAAAATTAGATCATTTTTTAATGGGTTTTTGTGGGAGGTAAGCTAAAGAGGGTAAAGGAAATTATAAAGAAAAATGGTGGTGTGTTGAAAAAGGGTGGTAATATTATTTATTTATATAGACAAGATAAACTTATCCAATCTTGTTAGTAATCTAGACAGACCAATCATAATAAGTAGTGGAAATCTCATTTATTCAACCTTATCGATTATTGGGTTGTTATAACTTAGAATATTATTGAACTTATTTACCAATATATTGAATTGTATACTTTATTCATGAGTTAGATCTATTTACGTAATTTAAGTTAATGTGTTCATTTTTAAATTTAGTCAGTTTAATTTAAGCGTTTAAAAATGAAAAATATACGTAGTATTTAATTACAATTTAATTCGACTACAAAACTTAAACGCTTGTTCGAAAACAATATCTAATATAGTAAATAACAATTAATAGGTACAACGACCAATAGATTGGTCAAAATATGTAACCTATTATTAACTATTCATAGAGATTGGATATATCGTATACCTATTTTTTCATACAACAAACTAAAATAAAGTTATTACTACAGACATAGAGGTTGCTATTTTAACAACCCCCCCTAAAAGAAAAAACAAAAAGAAACCAAAATGTGTACAATTCCAAATATAGTACGTCACCACATAAAATCACTTATACTCCGTAGTATATAGCAACGTTTGTGTTCATGCGCATAACTCCGTTAACCGTTAAGATCCCCACATTTATGCATTTTTATAAACCTTGTTTATAAATTGTCAAGCCTCTTCATTTCGTCTCCTTTATAGTTTCAGTCTGTATGAAACTTATGATTTAATACGTTTTAATATCTTGCATAGTACTTATTATAAATGCCGAACTAAATTAGGTTGATATGTATACTGATGGTTAGACAATTACCCAAAAGATATACTCTTTATTTATCCTACCTAAATTCCTTACAATATTCCTATACATGACCTTAGACATGTAACAATCTTTTGATTATGGAGTTTTCAGAACTATTGAGCTAATTTGAATCAGGTTTAATTATGATAGCTTGTGCAATATCACACGTACATGGATTTCGTTCATTGCAAACCTGGTATTTTAATGGAATATATTTAAGATGTCATTGCTACCTAATCATGAATCAAATCTATTTACTGGTTACGTCGCTACAATGCATATCATCCAATGCGGTTGAATGAGGTACTTTCCAGCAAGAGTTTCCTGTTTTACTCGATAACCTTCCATACATACTGCTTCCTGCATTGTCACGCCACTTACGTAACTTATAATTTGTCGAACTTATTGCTGTAAATATATCTTCGTTCAAACAATGTAACCAACTGTTGAACGCAATTAGAACTCCTTTTGCAAGGTAATGTAAGTATACAGGGAAAGCTAGACTAACATCGATACATAATAAAACATCGAGCTGATCATGAAACTCATTAGAAATTTAGAAGTCTACTTCTTTTTAGGGTCATGGGAATTCGAATTACAGAACTACATAAGCCTGAAGATCTCATCAAAAAGGCTACCAATGCAACCCTTAATGATCTACATGTTGTTATTAGACTTTCTATTGTAGCGGAAACAAGGTATCTCTGAAAAACTCATGTCCATGTGCGGTAACGCTGATACATTTAAAGAGACCGGTGGTATCGCTGCTAAGAGGGCTGTCCATAGCTTTATTTGACAATGGACATTAGTTGTTGAGGGCTTCTTGTCTAAGAGGAGTGCTGCTTTTTAAGCATTGCAGTGACTTGTATCGTTAACAAAGGTAATTATTAGCAATTCCAATGTTTACGTATATCTAAATCTGATATATGTTTCTAAGAAACATATAAACTAAATCAGATAGAATTGCAAAGCATATAGTACTCTCTTAATCATGCTATTACAAAAAGAAAATTAATACTACATACATCACCAAATAACACTTACATATCAAACGCATTGGTAACACAATAACGCCCCAAATAACTGAACTTATCAGAACCTTCATAGGGCTAATGCTCACTATAATGACTTGTGTTATTCAATGTTTATGTTATAGTTACTGATCTATAAACATGTCACTTTACAGAAACAACATCACTGCCTTCAAAATGCTTATTTAATGTAAGATATACCAAATCAGAAACTTACAGTAATCCTTTATACTACTCGACTCAAATGATTACAGAATAAGATTTATGTCGTAACGGCTGTTCTGAAAGATTTCAACTGTAACAGCACCTCATTGCTACTTATACACAATTACAGAACAATAAAATGGTTACAGATATGCACCCAATTATCTTTTTATCAATGATGAAGCAGTACAGCCCTACACCATGTAAGGCTTCTGGGCAAAAAGATATTGCTAGCTCCGACTACTGTGTGATAAGTGCTTATATATGATGTTCAAGTGTCTGAGATGTACATGCACAACGCTTTAGAATATATTACAAACAATGATAACTATGTTCTACAGCAGTAGATTAACAGGAAAGACATAGAATTCCAAACAAAGGGAGAAGGAAATTAACAACGTAATGGGAGGGATAGATATTTCTAGCAATATATTTAATGAGGCGTAACGAACAACATTCTCACGCAGTTTTCACTTTTCAAATTCCCAATCAAACAGACCGAGTATTTGTTCAGTGGATGCACCTCTTTGTGTAGCTTCTTATTCTATAACTCCTAAAAGTCTAGCTATCATAATGATTCTAATGCTAAGTGTTTCATTAAATACTACATATCTAAGAACGGTTGCTTATCCAACAAAACTTAAGTTCCTAAGGTCCTTCGAAAAATACATGTTAATATCAACACATTAATTAGAAGACAAATAACCTATAAATCATACAGAACCATGTCTCATATTTGGCAATACTCACATAGTAGTACAGCTGATTTCCAGAATTCGAACTCAAATTTGTGCTTCCGTTCGCACGATAAGCGTACCTCCGTAATTATTTGTCTCTATAAATATCTCATCTAACCCATCAAATTCTGCTTTCATACCCATTCATAATTAGCACTACAAGTCTGAAACTTAATGAAATAACTATTATTGGGTTAACATAAGACATTTAATACCTAAAACACCCCTATAAATGTGCAAACTTGGGAAATTGTGAACAGTAGGCCAGTGTCACACGAGTAGCACGCATGATGAACAGTCCGCTGTTTGTCATCATCTTTCTTATCTTGCATACTTCCTCATTCTTCTCTTCTTTTAATAGCGGTTCCTCCTATACTTCCTCATTCTTCTCTTTAGTAAATCTATTTTTCCAGGTAGTAAACCTAGATCTAGACGTGAACTTCTTGATTGGTTGAACTCCTTTATTCCAGGTAATTTATTAGAGAAATCTCTCTATTTTTGTTTTATATTGATTTTCTGGGCTATTTGATTGAGTTTCATAGATTTATTTGTGTTATCCCCCCTCACCCACTCATCTTATTTCAATACACATCAAATAAACCATTACAATCATCTATCTATATTAATAAATGACATCAAGCATTTTGAACACTTGGTTATAATTTATATCATCAAGATTAAACAATGAATGATCATCTATTATTAGCAGTATGATCAAAATTGCTGATACACCTAACTACTCCTCGTATAAGATGAAGTATCGTAGATTTTTGTATTCTTTTCAAAATCAGTACCAATGTATATTGAATAACTTCCAAAATTACAACTATATGTAGCTTACCATGCGTTGTATATGACCTTAACCTTAAGTAAATAGTTCAATAATTATCATTACCTAAAATATCTTAGTACAATTAACTAATCATACTGTAATAGTACACAATCCTACTAGATGTTGCAGATTCATAGCAAGCATGAAAACCCTTAGATGCAGGAGCTGTTAGACTACCGTCAACTTAGCATACAACATATACATTACCAGTCAATATAATGATGACAGTCACTAATAGAAGTATAATACCAATCGTTACTTGTAAGATCCACACAATCATACCCAGTGCGGCGACTTATGCTGCTCTCGCATCTTTTACCTTCTGGTCTTTTAACCCTGTAATGTGTGCATGCACATCTTACTGAAATCAGTCGACCTCCCCTTAACACCCAAATAGTCCTACCACGATTTTCTGTGACCAGCTGCTGATTATAATCAATATTAACTTTCGATGTCTCTGTACCCACCAGAAATTGACTCGCCCAAGACTTGCACACCTCTGCCATACTTCTCTTATCTACATTTCTAAGCCTTTGGAAAATCTGATCTGTAATTTCAGGAATCATAAAAAGGGGGTGATGAAGTCTACTTCCACACAGTAAATCTTCTTCCACAATCTTTTTGCAAAACAGAGAGTTATATTTAAATTGTGATTACTTCCAACAAACGTATGCTTTGATAAAATCCACTTTGTCATCTTTGTCAAAGTATAACAGTTTCTTACATTGCTTCACCATTGTAGAGAATCTAAACAGTTTAGATTGTAAAGGTGATGTTCTATGTCAGCAGGTGATAGTAGGAAGATGGTCGTTTAAAGGATTTAGGAAGGTGATACAGTGTTGTCTAATTCGTTGTTTAGGGAGATGTATTAGTTTACAGAGTAAATGAAAGAGCTAAATATCAGATGAGAAGTTTGGTCATCATTATGGTGTACAACTAGCATTTGTGAAAAGATTGTTTAATTTTGCATAATTACGAGCAAGACGTATATATTGATTTATCGATCATAAATGTACTTAACTAATATCAGTATAATATTAGACCGTCATCTAATAACATGTGGCGACAAGATTCCTTTCATAAAGTTTACAAAGCTCAAAAAATGGTTTAAGGTAATCAACAACTGTGTATATAAACAAAATATACATAAATATCATATCTAAACGTATTACATACTAAACAGCAAGCTTAAAGCATATTTTTTATATTTAGTGTACTTTATTCATATTTTAGTAATATGTAATTTCAATATATAGTAAGCTATAAATATCAACTTGTCCAGATACGGAGAAATCAAAACGTAACGTAATCACCGGCAAGCAGATGACAAATAGTCTTGCCTTATTAACATTGTCACTCTTGTACCCTTTTACAAAGAAATTCATTTTAATCAAATAAAAGCGAGTTGAAAAATTACTTTTTACTTATTCAAGACACCTGAGGCCACCAAAATATACACGTGCAAACTTGACAGAATGGGACAGTATGCCAGTGACTTCGTGCATAGTGCATGATAAGTCGTGTTCACATTGTCATACTCTCCGTCCTTTTTATGGATTCGTTTACAGCTAGAGGTTAGTATTTGATATGGTGCGTGGTTTACGCTCATTAAATGTGCATACTTTGGAAAATATGAACTATAAACCAGTGTTTTGTGTGCCTTGCATGTGATGAATAGCGTGCACTTTGTATTCTTCCTTTTTTCTTTACCTTTTCCTTGCTTTTTAATTTTATATTAATTTTATCAAGATTTCGGAGTTTCGTAACTTTTAATAAACGAAATGACCAAATAAAATCCCAACTACTACAATCATTATAGTTAGTAGTAAAAAAGCAATTATGCTAGAGATGATCATTCGCAGAATTAGATTAGACGTGGGCCAGACATACCCTATCAAAACACCCGTACCCATTCAATATACCTTAATGAGCCAGTCGATAGGATTACGGGCTTTCTTCGGAGTTAATTACTATTCAATGTACAAATCCGTAACAGATAGTGTCCAGATTCCGGTAAAATAAACTAATTAATAGATATAAAAAAGGTACGTTGTATAAAACCCAAACCTTCATTATTATGCCTTCTTTGACTCCATTCTTTTCCAGTATTTGCCTTCTCTTCAGTTCTTAATGCAATAAATCAATCCCCCTTGCCAACAACTTCCTTCATCACCATCTGAGGAAACCACGTTCACCACCACAACAACGTAACAGTCTTCCTGCATTTATCTATTCAAATTAAGGTATGTTTTTTCAATTTAAATGTACTTAATCCTAAATAGGGAATTAAAAAAATTGTACCTTGAATTCCAATTGTCATACTGATACGAATATATGTTAAGAAATACTATTAATTAGATTGATTAATTTGATTCATTTTAATGTTTATTGATTGACTTGCTGTGGCCTGGATTAACTCTTGCAATAAAATGATGTTAATGTTATTAGACACCTACAATTCTGCAAATAATAAGAGAATTTAATACGTATGTCTGAGATATAAGTAGTAAATCAGCATTGACAGTAAGAAACAATAGAATTATGACTATGGCCTTAAGTTCAGAGTGGTTTCGTACTGGATCTGTAATTCTGAGTGTGAGTAGACAAGGGTTTTTGGGTAGATTATAAGGGTCAGAGCAAAGAAGTAAGATAGCCTGATATTTGCATGTTATTGCATAGCATCAAGGATTGAAGGTTCTTACAGAGAAAGAGTAGAGAGTTAACAACATTGTAATGCAAAAGCTAAGCACATAAACAACACCTAACCATTTCAGTTTATGAACAACACAAAAGGTTACTACTAAAATCAATCAAATTGCAGTGACTGAATCCAATTTCAAGTATTAAGCTAGAGTTGAATGACGTGTACCACTGTAGAGGTCCGGAAATATGCAGCATCTTCCCTCTGTTTTCAATGGGCATTTAGTTAACTTTACAATTACTCAGAATTGTCATAGCATTTAGTCACACTGCCTAAGATAATAATGCTGGTATAGTTGTCATCGTGTCCCCAAGATCTGTATTGCTTTGAGTTATTTGTTTTTTGTTATTAGTAGTTTAATGCGCCAGTCGTAGGTCTACTTAACTCGATTTGAGTAGAGGGAGCATGACATTCATAGTTGTCAGTTACCTTATCAAGTCCGAAACTCTAAATTGTATTGCTAATACATATTTTGGCGATTTAGAAATCTGGTAGTTTAGTGCCGCGTTGCTGTTGTTGCTATCTCTTTATCAAATTTATTCAAGTGTGGTAGTTATAGTTGACTAGGAGTGAATTGCATTAGAGGATGTATAACAATCGTAATGTGTCAGTGAGTATCTTATGACCAAATTGCATTGTTTGTATTACTTATTTGTATTGGTCGTATTAGGAATCTGGTGAGATATGACGCCCTTCATAAACACATAATTGATCTAAGCTCGAACTTAGTTTTTACTCTATAAAATCTTTAGCTTTAATGTATACTTTCTACAGCTAAAAAGGAATGCCTTCCTGTACTGGTGTTCACTATTTTAACAAAGAAGACAAGCATGCGTTTGAGAATGACTACCTACGTTGGAAAAAGGAGCAATTCAGATCTAAAACTCTGTTCAAAACACACTATGTGCTAAAAGAGACAACAATAGGTGAACGAGTTAACCATCTATTGTTCAGTTCTGATGAGTTAATGTCCAACATTTTTGAGAGGCTTGGTAATCAAGACAAACGTAGTATGTTTGAAGTGTGCAAAAAGTGGGCTTCTTTATTTGCAGTTGGAAAAGATACATCCAAAATGGCAGCTGATTATAAGAGCCAGGTGAAAAAAGAAGAAATAGAGGGGTTAACAGTTAGATCAAGATGGGGTCGTGTGTTTTCGATCCAATGTAAATGTCTTGATTTACCAACAGAAGACTCAAGGTATATCTACCATTGTTGGATGGAGGGAAACAGAGATATTGATGATACGACTGTCCATGACGATGGCCCCTTTAATATATTGACAGATGAAGACGACTATTATAAATCAGATTAGTACGCTAAAGGTGGTAGATTTAATGTAATAATGTTTAATTCTAAGTTTAACTAATATATTAAGAAACTATTAGTTGAAACTCTATTAGTACAATTTGGTGACTCCTCTAACAAGCTGTATCTGTACATCTTCTACTAGCTGCTTCGTGATATTCTGACAAGCTCTTTTGCAGGTGTGTCTTCTGCTCTCAGAATGTGGGACATAGTTTGCTAATAGTCCTAAAACAAACATTGCAGTACTTATTTACTGCTGGCACCCTTCATAAACATAAAGGAACCGCTCAAACCGACACTCCAAACGTTAACTTTAAGCAGTGTACAGACACTGTAAACACAAGTTGCAGTTGTTGATGCATATTACAAATCAGATTAGTAGGCCAAAAGTATTATACTTGATGTATTAATGTTCGATTCAAAGATGAACTAATGTAGTCAGAAACTATTAGTTGAAACATTACTTGAATAACAACGGACAAGGGATGAGAGAAAACATGTTACGTATTTTCATATATTAAATTGTAACATGAATTAATACATTCAAATATGCTATACTCGTGTTCAATTTATACTAAGCATTTGTACTTAAAATCTGAATCTAACCATATACAATCATTGTAAGTCTCAAAATCATACCTGCATAATAATCGAACAATTTAAGTAAGTCTTATTCAAACATCTAACAAATGAGAAATCTATTATAAATATGGTTTCATCTAAACTATTTTGACATTCCATACATGTCTTAGTTATGTTCACATAATTTACGCAAGGTATTATGTAGATAGTAATTGTTACAAAGAAGACTTATGTAGGTAATGTTTATCAGTTCACCCAATAAATACTTATCGAATAATTTGATGTAGGCTATGTGCAATGATCATGTCACAATCGCAAATATCTAATACGTGACAATATCAAATTTACATTCCACTTATCATTTTGTTGGGAACTCGTTCATTCAATATTTACTTACGTTTTGAGTTTATATTCAACAAAACAATAATTAGACTTAGAAATGTAATTTTCAATTACTACAGTTAGAATAGTAGGAGATCCGTAGTGGGGTGTAACTCTGACTTTGTAAATTGACAATTCAAGTGTGCTACCATTTCTGTAGCTTATTCAAGATAAATATATTGTATCATTATAATTACATACATTTATCATTCAATATATCAAAAACCACAAAAAAAAAAAAAACAAATGTGGAGACTAAGAATATTAACATGACGATGAATTACGTCGATTGGAATTCCGCGCGCATCGCGCGCGGAGTAACAACTAGTATAAATAAAAACGAAAACAAATAAAATAACCCTAAAATCCAATTTTACGGTTTTTTTAAAACCCCCCTTTTTTGTTATCTTTATAAATTTGTTATAATTATAAATATTTATTTATAATTTAGTTAATATAAATTATCATATAATATTAATAATAACAAAAGCAACAAATCACAAAATTTAGGGTAGGGCCGGATACAAAAACTTGCGGTCCAATATTACAAGTTTTTTTTTTTGGTTAAAAAAAAGGCAATTACTCATATTATCAAATAATATCATTTAAATTGACATATTCATAAGATATTATACTATTTTCTTAAATGGTATGATCAAGGTAGAAATAGATTTTAGAAACTTTACTGATTCGTGAACTTTCTTAAAATCACTCATAGTAGCACAAAAATCATCTCATAATTTTGTGTTATAGTTTTAATCATATTAGGTTTTTAAAATTTCCAAATATTGTCATCAAGATTAACTTTTTTAATTCATGTGAACAATATTCATTCATCTTAACAATTTAAAACAAATTAATCTAATTCTAACAATATCTTGATTGAACCTTTAATAATCATTGATATATATCATTGTTATGAGCATCATCACATGATAATTATTTTAACAATTAAAATAAAAAAAAAAAACGAAACCAAAAAAAACGTGAACCAAAACAAATTTTAGTCGTGACATATCACGGAAAAAAAAAACAGACCCGAAAAAAAACTTTTTTTTTTTATAAACCGTGAAAAATATGTGTGGCGTGGGATTTTAATTCTCAATTAATTATCAAAACGATTTTGAACAATGGCTCCGATACCACTTGTAGGAAATAATTTCCTAAATTACTCATAAAAGTATTAACTTAATTAATATTGCCAAGGATTATATCAAAAACGAATTGATATTAAAACAATAGAACTGAAATAATAGGACAAGGATCATAGAAATAACCTTTGGTCCTATATGAGATCGGCCTAAGAACAACCTAGTATAAACCCAAACTTCAAGGTAGAAGTTCTCCTTAGATTGCACCCAAGACGACTGGGAAAGATTCCCTCAAAGCTCCTCCTAAATTACTATTAATTATTTTAGAGGATTTATTTTGGGTTTAAGATGATAAACTAATCAAGGGGAATAAGAGAGGAAAAACGTTTTCTTCTTGTGTTTACAACCTCACGGCCGAAACCCTATATATATATGGTTTTGGTTTGTGTTGGTATTGTACTTTAATTAGGAAACCTCATTATAATATAATATTTTGAGTCAGTTTCCTTATTCCGAACTTCCTTAAAATATCATATATATTTTAATACTTTTCGGGGTACAAATTTAATTCCCGGAGAATATTAATTAATTATCTATAATTAATTAATCTCAATTATATTATTCTATCATATATTAAAATATAATTAATAAATATAACTTTTATATACATTTATTAGAATTAACATTTAATTCATTTCTCCTAGTTATTATTTAATCATATTAAATGTTTATCATCTACTTAACTACATTTAGCTAAGTTTAGCATATGTAGTTATATCAATATATAATCACATTTCTCAGTACTATCCTATAGGTGTGACCTTTAGGGATCAGCTGATTATCGTCATCATATGACAGTAACGTCAAACTTCTAGTGAGTCAATCGTTACCAATAAACGTTAATCAACTGATTAATATACTAAGTATATATCCCTGCGTGATCTTGTAAAAGATTTACTCAAATAATCACACACTGTGGAGGACATTTACTCCAACATCAAATACTCAGGTAGGTCGACATATTTTCTTTTTCTAAAGTCTCGGTCTGTGGGATTTTGTTTATACATTGAGTGATCCGTTCTGCCATAACATTCATGACCTAATCCCATCTTTATGTTATTGTCGGATTGTTCAGTCAGAAAGTTTAGTACGTTAGTACTTCCTTCCCATTTGTCGTGAACTTTCCGCGCATGAAGAAGAAGCTCTTTTAAGGAATCTATTTCCTTTTTACAGGCGCTATGGTCGATGTTGCTAGATTCTCTTAGGTTTTGAATGTTTTTATTGAAGTCAGATATTATATTAGCATGTTCCTTTTTTACGTTAGATAGGTTGAATTCCAAATCCATGATTTTCTTTTCGAGGATTTCAACTTCTTCTAAATGAGTCTCATTTTCAACGACTGTTGTAGATTTGGACTTTTGAAGTTCATTAGCCTTTCTCAATTCTGAAGTTATAGCTTCATTAGCTATAACTTTGGATTGAACCTCTTTAATGTTGAGTTTTAATTTTGAGGTTATAGCTTCATTAGCTATAACTTTAGACTCAAGAATTTTTTTTCTCAGACATTACCGTTTCCAATTTAACATTTTTCTCAATGTTAACTTTGGATTTCAATTTCTTAGCTTTGGCTTTAAGAAGTTGGTTTTCCTCAGCAATATCAAGGATTTATTCTTTAAATTCGTCTATTTCAAGAATTTGTTCATGGCATTGATCTAGGGTTTTCTCAAAGTATTTAATTAACATAGACTTAGACAAATTTTTGACTTGATTCTTAAGCTGTAAAAAGTTTACCTCTTGGTCTTCATCATTGGAGTCTGATTCTCCAAGAAGACATATTTGTGATGCGTTGTCCTCATGATAGTTATCGGAGATTAGATCTAAGCTAACATTGCTTAGGCACAGGTTAGCTACCTCATCTTCTTATGAGTCCTCGTCGTCCTCAGATTCTAACTCTCCCTAACATGAAGCGAGTATCACCTTTTTTTAACTCGGTTTTGGTCTTTTCTCTTTTGGATTTATCCTTGATTTTATCCCAACTTGGACAATCCTTGATCATGTGATCTTGTTGACCGCACTTAAAACATCCTCTTTTGAAGAATGTTTGTTTAGAACCAGTCTTCTTTTTGTCAGCTGTTTTGTTATTAGGGTTTTTGTATCTTCCTTTGAAAACAACTTTCTTGAACTGTCTTGCGAATAGAACTGTTTCCTCTTCTAGTTCTGGTTCGCATTCCTCGCTTGTAGAGGCTTGAAGTGCGACACCTTTCCCTTTAGAGCCGTTATCATCATCTTTATTTAGCATGATCTCATAAGCCATTAGAGATCCTATTAGTTCTCGATAGTCGTGACCTTGGGTTGCCACTTTTTAGTGAGACTTCGAAGAATCTTTCGAACGATATCTTCAAACTCGAACTTCCTACCAAGGTTCCGTAGTTCATTGATAATGCAAGAAAATCGTGCAGACATGCTATCAATAGATTCATTATTTTCCATAGTGAAAAGTTCATATCTTTGAATAAGCAAATCTATACGATGTTTCTTGACTACGGAGGTTCCTTCGTAGGCAAGTTCTAGACCATCCAAAATTTCCTTGGCGGAATTACAAGAATTCAGAAGTTATCATACCGTTTTGTAGAAGACTCATAGCTTTTGAGTTTTTCTCAGCTATATTGTAATCGGCCTCCACATAATCACTTTCCATCTTCTCGTAAGTAGTTCCGTTTGCGGCGGCGACCAAGATTTTCTTTGGTTCGGTTTGAATGATCTTCCAACATTCCTAATCACATCCCTTGATGTAGTGGGTCATCATGTTTTTCCATAAACTGTAATTCTTACCATCGAAGATAAGACACTTAAGGTGTTTAGAATCCATTGTAGATATATAATATATTTGATAGAATCAATAGCAGGATCAATCTCAGGCGGTTAGGCGATCAAGAGCACGAGGCTCTAATACCAACTGAAAAGTCTATTGATCTGAATATACTCAAGAGGGAGGGGGTGAATTGAGTATGCCAACTTTTTTACTTCTTCTTCGATGTAGATGATTGTATAACGCGTGGTTAATAAAAACAATAAATAAAAGGAGACACAATATTTTTGAAGTGGTTCGGTTTCACAAATCGAAACCTACGTCCACTATTCTCGATTAATAAAATTAGTACCTCTCTCCGAATTACAATTTTATCAACCCACTCGTACAACTAGACGTTAGTTGTAACTCAATCTAGATACCGTAAAATACCTAGCTACTTCAAGTACCGTGAAATACTTGAATACAACGAGTACCGTGAAATACTCAAACTATCTTAAGCAAATAAGATAAATCTTCTATGGTTCTTTGTGTTCACAAACTGAGCGCATAAGAACGATTTCTAACACTTAAATCTTGAAACGGAATATGACAGTTTAAGCGCGAGCAATACACGGATTATATGATGGCCTTTTTCTCAGTTTTTGTGCGTGTGAAGTATATATCAATTAATGTGTTATGAGCATCCTATTTATATAGAATTATATCTAGATATTTCAAACCCTAGATGATTTAGGAATATTACTCTATCTAGACTTCTAGTCTTTAGGAAATATTTCCTTAAATCTAATCTTAATTTATTTAGGAAAGATTTAATAAGATATTAAGTATTATATATAAAACTAATTTCCTATATCATATTTAGAAAAGATCTTTATATTATAAAACAAACAATATCCTAATTAAATTCAATCTCTTAAATCATGTCAAAATATAATACTTTATATTTTATTCCATAATCTAGTTTGTTTAGGATATTAAAGAAATACATAATATTTATTTAATTAACCTTCAACAACCTTAGAAACGTGTGGTCATGACACGGTTTCCAAAACCGTCACACACACGATTCTCTAGACTCGGTTATTTGACAATTATGGTCAAATAAAAATCCTTAGTATATTAGGAAAAATAATTAACTCATAAGATAATTATTTTATTCCCCTTTAACTATTGGATATTTTATATTAACCACTTAAGATTAATAACTCAATATTGTAAGATAAAATATCGATTACACATTAATTCTCACACCGATTTTGGAATTAAAATCGCTTTAACCGTCATCAGTCATCCGATCATTTCTTATTGCTTTTATAGGGTCATAGCTACGAGCTATAACTTGAAGCAATGTCATACTAAAGTTATAGTTGAGAAGTATAATGTTAGTAGAACTTCGTTACTTGATATCTATCCTAACTAATCTTCATAAAGACTTGAAAGGAGCTTGAGATCTTCCATCATTCTTCGACTAGTCACACTCTTGACTATTGATCTTGAATTTTCCATTACTGAAAAACTCTTGTATCTTTTATATTGATTGTCGGGATCTTCCAATCTTATAAACTGTACGCTTAACACACGATTATACGCACAAGTATATAATATATTTTATGTAGACTTGTCATTTTCAAAACATAAACAGATATGAAATCATATACTAATATATTACTCAACAGAAAGTTTGTTAACTGTCTGGCGAGCTGGGTTCGACCTTCAATAATAGCAATAATTTTTCTTTTTATTTTTTGAAAGTTTGTTAACTTTCTGGCATTGCAATTGCGTTCTTGTTTTCATAATTTTATAGGATTATATTATTTTATTACTAACTCATAAATTTACTACTTGTTATTTGTTTTTTGTCAATATAAGTTACGGACTCTCAAAATTATTCAAGTATTAACGAGACGCATGATGAAGTAAATGATGAAACGACTCATAGGGAAGAAAATGGTGAAGAAATTGATTTTGAACGTATTGATTTATTAGATGATGAAGAAGTTATTCCAGAAGATAATTCGACTAGTTTAGAAGAAACATGAGCGGTGACAGTGAAGAAAACAATTTAAGCAACATTCAAGAGGAATGCGACAATGATAATAATGAACATTCATTTATTGAAAATGTAGAAGCACCACAAGATGACATGGAATTTGAAACAATACAAGAGTTAAGCAAACATCTTTCTAGTTATGCTAAGAAATGTGGTTTTTCTGTTCGACGGAAAAATGTGAAGCCTGCACCGAAAACAAAGTTACCACCTAAGCATATTTTATGGGTTTGTCATAAGGGAGGAACACAAGTGAACATGTACCAAAATAAAATTAAAACTAAACCAACTCAAATGATCGGGTGTAAAGCAAAATTCAATGCTAAGGAGTTGGAGGGTAGGTGGAGATTTACGAAGGTAGAACTAGGTCACAATCACGACCTTAACCCCGAAGATGTGAGATATTTGTGAGCTTACAGAAAATTGCCAAAAGAAGTTGAAAGGAGAATTTTGATAAATGATGAGGCTGGCATAAGGCCATCTCGAACCTATTTGGCCGAGGGAGTGGAAAATCATGGTTTCCAAAACCTCTCATATTTAGAAAAAGATGTGAGAAACTTGTTGCAAAAGAAAAGACAAGAGAAATTGGTCGGGCCAGATTCCATAGGTATGTATTATTACTTTATGAAGTCTCTGAAGGAGTCAGACAATTTTTTTTCATGTTATATTTGGAACATGACAGTCGTCATAACAAGTACGAGATGCCTTTCGCTCCTTTTATAAGGATAAGCCACCATGGTCAAACTATACTTTTAGGTTGTGCACTGCTCTCTAGAGAGGATGCAGAGACTTTTAGGTGCCTACTTAGAGGCTTGGGTAGGTTGCATGAGGGTGGCACCTAGAGCAATTATCACTGATCAGAGTATGCCTATAACGAAAGTCGTTGGGTTCGAAATGCCAAATACTAGACATAGGTGCTGGTGCCTTTGGCATATTATAGAGAAACAACATAAAAAAATTGAAGAATTATAAAGAATTTGAGAAGATTAAAGCTACCATGACAAATTACGTTGATGATTCAATGAGTATCGATGAGTTCGAAGTTAGTTGGAAATTTTTTGTGGATGTATATGGATTGGCGAAAAATGCTTGGCTTTATACCTTATATAAATACAGAAGACGCTGGGCTCCAGCATTTGTGAACGATTGTTTTTGGGCCGGTATGTTTAGCACACAAAGAAATGAAGGCGTTAAAGCTTTTTTCAAGCATTATGTTAATAGCAAGACATCATGAAACAATTTGTGCTCAATATGATCTTGCTCTAGGTGCTAAGTGTGACAAGGAGAGGCTTTTGGATCATCAGTCCAAAAACACCAGATACAAAATTGTATCCAAATTTGCCGCTGAAAGAGTTTTCCAACCAATTTACGCTCACTACGCATTCCAAAAGGTTATGTAAGAGGTAAGAGGTTGCATGTATACCACTCCTAGTATCTTTGCGGATGAGGAAGACTATAGTGAGTACAAGGTGGAGGATACTCGTGAATTTGGGGACTTACCCATAGAGAGGAGAGTTGAGTACATGGTCAGGTTAGACAAGTGGACTAATCATGTTTAGCGTGGTTGTAAGCTCTTTGAAATGCGTGGTATTATGTGTAGGCATTCACTAAATTTTTTTTATGATTGCAGTGTACAACAGATTCCAGATTTTTTATATTGTGAGACGATGGAGGAAAGATATTGATAGACCATACACTAGGGTGAAAGTGCCTTACTATAATCCTTCGAAAAATGAATTGTAGCTAGGTATGAGAAAAAGCAGGAAGAGTTTGAAAAGTTTTGTGGGGAATAAAGCATGTATTCGCCCCAAACTTGCAGGATTATAATGAAACATACAATTGTGATTATAGTCATAAGTCAATAAAAAGCATGAAAAAGAAATCAACCTTGGGTCCTTGCTTGAATAGGCCTAAGAACAGGAATTAAAGTAAATTCCCTCCTATAACTTGCACCCAAGACTTAGAATGAGACGTGGCCGCGTGTGCTAGAAATCCTCTCCAACTGCCTTGCAATATTGGGAGAGCTATTAAGGTTTTAGATGTGAGATCTGAGGTTTTGGGAGAAGAATGCTCTCAAAACCCTAATTTTCCTTTGAGATTTGTTTAAACAGTGAAACAAGAGTCCCTGACATAAGGGGAGTCCTCCTCCTTATGTAGCTCTTTTGGCCGAAATTTCCAATAGGGTAGGAGTGGGCTTTCCACTCTTACCTTATTCTAATTTGTGATTCGACCCATTTAGCTAAACTTTATTCGCGGGTTTTGTTTATAAATCGTATGCATGTTATCAGATATTAATGCAGTCGATGTATTAATAATGGTCTGATAAAATTACGATATTGTATAATTACCCAAATTAATATAACTGTTTATATTAATACGCGAATACAATATTTAATTAAATATAACCGTTTATATTTAATTTTACGAATTAATCATGCAATCCGTATTAGCTAAAATTATTTAATCCGTATTAAATAATAATCTCAACATCTTATTGACTAATTTAATAGTCAATACCTCTGACTAACTGTTTAGTCATATCCGGCATAAATGTGATTGTATTTTCATACCTTCATATCTCTCAAACGTGTCCTATAGGTGTGACGTATAGGGACCAGTTGATCACCGCCATCCGTATGACAATAACGTCAAACTTATCTAGCAAGCCAACCGTTATTGATAAACGTGGATCAACTGGTAATAATACAAAAGTATGCCCTTGTGATCCTTAAAGAGATTTAATAAGTCATTGTACTTAATTGTCAAGGACACTAGCCCCAATAATCTCCCACTTGTCCGTACAAGGGTATGTGCAATGACGTTATCACACTACATGTGGAGGACACAAGCTCCAACAAACTCCCACTTGTCCGTACAAGTGTAGGTGCGATAACCGAATCTCATATCCTTTTAAAATTTCTCCCACTCAATGTAAGACAATTTGCAAATCCGCATTCGCAAAGGTCGTATCTCACAAGCGATCTGTATCAAGAGTGGTTTCCCCGACTATAGAGTAACTTAACTGATAAAACGAATCTGTATTCGAGCATGGCCATGCATTTCAGTTACTACTCCTCGAGTGGCCCTGAGAAATGATAAAATCCTGATAAGGGTTTGGATATTTCCCTCAACTCGAATCCTGCCGATATCGCCCAGCATGAAATAACCCAGAAAAAATCCTCTTGGCCCCTGTTACGGTGACCGTGGGAAAGAAACCAAAGTTACCCAAAATCTGTCTTAATCTCAAGAGACAGTTGAAGGTCAAAAGACTCGACTCTAAGGAACACTATGGAGGTCCTATCCACGACCCGGCACCCAATGTTATAAAACATTTAGGACTCCATAACGCTGTCACGGGGTGTCCTACGAGATATCCGTATAACTCGCCTTTGTGATTGGTCAGTCAGCCGCGTGACTTATGGCTCGTTGAACCCACCATCAACCAACGTCACAAAATGATTACCTGAGTTATCAGCTCAAGGGGGTAATCAAGGACCAAAACGATGTAATGTTAATCAGTTCACTTTGTGGTGTTCAAAATTGGCGTACAATTCCACATGAGAAACAAAACATTATATATCATAACAATAAGGTTGAATAGAGTACACGAGAAAATGAATTATTACATGAATTCATAAAAGAGTACTACAACTTAGGAACACATCTAATTCCCATGCAATGAATGTGCCCTTCATGCTTATCACGTGGTAATGCTTTTGTGAGAGGATCAGCTATGTTGTCATCCATAGTGATCTTATCAATAAAAATCTCCTTTTGCTCCACGTAATCTCTGATTAGATGAGCTTTCCGTTGTACATGCCTAGCCTTGTTGCTAGACTTATGCTCCTTAGCTTGGAAGATGGCACCTTTATTATCACAATAAACGGTGATTGGGTCATTCGAACTAGGCACTACTGATAGTCCTTGTAAGAATTGACGCATCCATATTGCTTCCTTAGCTGCTTCTAAGGCGGCATAGTACTCGGACTCAGTCGTAGAATCTGCTGTAACACTCTGTTTAGAACTTTT
This sequence comes from Silene conica, assembly GCA_029255685.2. NCBI lineage: Eukaryota > Viridiplantae > Streptophyta > Magnoliopsida > Caryophyllales > Caryophyllaceae > Silene > Silene conica. The sequence goes on along the minus strand of CM055314.2, from coordinate 57,723,181 downwards.
CCAGCTGACAGCAGCGCCATTAAGAGTAAAAACGAATCCAGACTGAGATTTCGAGTCATCTCGATCCGTTTGGAGGCTAGCATCTGCGTAACCCGTGGCGCAGAGCGTTGAGTCGCCTCCATAAGTCAATCCCTAATCTTTAGTCCTCCGTAGGTACTTAAGAATGTTTTTCACGGCCATCAAGTGTTGTTCACCTGGATGAGCTTGGAATCGAATGGTCATACTCAATGCATATGCAACGTCTGGACGTGTGCATATCATGGCATACATGATCGATCTTATAGCCGAAGCATAAGGAATCCAACTCATGCGCTCTTTCTCTTCCAATGTCTTAGCTTCTTGAGTCTTGCTCAAGTGAAGCCCAGGAGTCATAGGGAGGAACCCCTTCTTGGAGTTCGTCATGCTGAATCTCTCTAAAATCTTATCTATATAAGACTCCTGACTGAGAGACAACATCCGTCGTGATCTATCCCTGTAGATACGGATGCCCAAAATTCTTTGTGCCTCTCCCAGATCTTTCATCTGGAAATGGTTTTTCAACCTGCTTTAACCGAAGATAAGAGAGGTATGTCATTCCCAATCAAGAGTATGTCATCGACATACAGTACTAGGAATACAATCTTGCTCCCACTCGACTTGATATAGAGACATAGTTCCTCGACTGATCGAATGAACCCATTCTCTTTTATCACTTGGTCGAAGCGATGATTCCAACTCCGCGATGCTTGCTTAAGTCCATAGATGGAACGCTTAAGCTTGCAAACTTTCTTAGGATGTGCTGGATCGATAAAACCCTCGGGTTGTACCATGTACAACTCTTCCTCCAAATAACCGTTTAAGAAGGCGGTTTTAACGTCCATTTGCCATATTTCATAATCATGAAATGCGGCGACCGCTAAGATAATCCGAATGGAACGTAGCATGACTACGGGTGCAAAGATCTCATCATAGTGCAAGCCTGGCACTTGAGTGAAACCTTTAGCAACTAGTCTAGCCTTGTGGATATCTTGTTGTCCTTCCACGGCATGCTTTATCTTGTAAAGCCATTTGCATTGAAGGGGACGTACCTTTGCAGGTAGGTCCACAAGATCCCACACGTTGTTCTCATACATGGAGTCCATCTCGGATTGCATGGCTTCTAGCCATAGCTTTGAGTCAGAACTAGTCATGGCACCTTTATAGGTTGTGGGTTCATTACCCTCTAGGAGTAAGACGTCATCTGTATCATGTTCCTCGACCATACCAATGTATCTGTCCGGAGGAATAGAGACTCTTCCCGACCTCCTAGGTTCCTCAGGAATATCTACCGCAGCCTCGGTTGAAGGAACTGTTTCCTCCAATGGTTGCTCGGCAGTTGGTTCTTGAACCTCCGATAACTCGAAGGTTCTATTACTCCACTTGTTCTCGAGAAATTCTTTCTCTAAGAACGTCGCACTAGCCGCAACAAAAACACGTTGTTCGGTTGGCGAGTAGAAGTAATGACCAAAAGTTCCCTTTGGATAACCTATAAAGTATGTCTTGACCGATCGCGGGCCGAGCTTATCCTCGTGTCTCCACTTGACATAAGCCTCGCAGCCCCAAACCCGTATAAAGGACAAGTTAGGGACCATTCCCTTCCATAATTCGTATGGAGTCTTGTCAACAGCTTTAGACGGACTTCGGTTAAGTATTAGAGCGGCCGACAAAAGAGCATAGCCCCACAATGAATCAGGCACGACGGTGTGACTCATCATGGATCGAACCATATCGAGTAGAGTTCGATTTCTCCGTTCGGACACACCATTTAATTGTGGTGTTCCAGGTGGAGTTAACTGTAGCACGATGCCACAGTCTTTAAGGTGTTGATCAAACTCGTGTGAAAGATACTCACCACCACGATCAGAACGTAGTGCTTTAATCTTTCTACCCAGCTGGTTCTGTACCCGATTCTGGTATTCTTTGAACTTGCCAAAGGATTCACTTTTATGTTTCATCAAGTAGACATAGCCATATCTACTCAAATCATCCGTGAAAGTGATGAAATACCTATAGCCTTCTCGTGCGTTGATCGACATAGGGCCACATACGTCCGTATGTATGAGTCCTAATAGGTCGGCAGCGCGCATTCCAACACCTTTGAAGGAAATACGATTCATTTTGCCGATGAGACATGATTCACACGTGCCATATGATTCGAAATCAAAGGGCGAGATAGCTCCGTTCTGTATGAGCTGTTTTACGCGTTTCTCATTTATGTGTCCCATACGACAATGCCATAAGTAAGTTTGATCTTTGTCACCTACCTTTAATCTTTTATTATTCACATGTAATATCTCGGTGGTTTGATCTAAAACATAAATTCCATTCATGGAAACTGCCTTGCCATAAATCATATTGTGTAAGGAGAAAATACAGCTATTATTCTCTATTACAAATGAAAAGCCGAGTTTGTCAAGCGCAGAAACTGAAATAATGTTTTTGGATAAACTAGGAACATAATAACAGTTATATAAAAATAACTCGAATCCACTTAGAAGCTGGATCACGTATGTTCCCTTCGAGACTGCAGCAACGCGTGCTCCATTCCCGACACGCAGGTCAACCTCACCCTTGATTAGGGGTTCTTGGTTTCGGAGGCCCTGCACATGATTACATAGATGAGAACCACAACCAGTATCAAGTACCCAAGTTCCGCAACTTGCGTGGTTAATCTCAATCATGTGAATAAAAGAAGAAGAAGACATACCAACAGGAGTAACGCGGCCTGCCTTAATGTCCTCGCGATACACGGGGCATGAGCGCCTCCAATGCCCAGTCTTGTGGCAATGGTGACATTCCATGCTAGTATCCTTGCTCTTAGTCTTGCCCTGTGAGTTGCTCGACTCACCTGGCCCACTCTTAGTAAATCCTGGTTTCTTGAACCTGGGCTTACCTACTGCTAGGTCGCCCTGAGCTTTAGCCTTCCCTTTACCCTTTCCCTTACTGGAGATCATGAGAACATCCTGCTTCATGCTCCCACTTAATTTCAGATCCTTCTCAGTCTGTACGAGAAGGGAGTGGAGCTCATGAGGAGTCTTCTTCATGTCGTTCATGTAGTAGTTGGCCCTAAAGAGGGCGAACCCATTATGAAGCGAGTGAAGCATACGATCAACGATTATGTTCTCACTGATCTTGCAGTTAAGGGTCTCCAGTTTCTCGATATTCTCAATCATGTTGAGAATATGTGGGCTAACAGCTTGGCCCTTCTGGAGTTTCGCCTCAAAGAAGCGACAGGTATGCTCATAAGAAACGATTCTCGGAGCCTTGGAGAATTCGTTAGAGAGCGTGGTGAAAATCTTGTTTGCACCATGGGATATGAAGCGTCTTTGCAAATTTGATTCCATTGCATAGATGAGTACGTTCTTTATCGCACCCGCTTCCATAACGAAATCGCTATGGGCGCGAATTTCGTTGGCTCTAGCTCCAGTTCCTGGGTGTGCCGGAATGGGCTCAGTTAAATACTTTAGCTTTCCGTCAGCAATGGCAGCATTCCGTAGTGCTGCCTCCCAGTCAGAGAAGTTTGACCCATCATTCCTCAGTCTAGTTGACTGATTCATGGAGTCCATGAAGGCCTTCAGCCAGGATTCACGTGCTAGCTTGGCACTTGGCATTGGGTCTTCACCAGCCATTTTAGTTATACAGCAGTTTTAATGAACGTGTTCTACACTGAAAAAGAAGATAAAACAAAACCATATAAGCAACTCATTGTTGTGATTTAAGTCTATATTAAATTGAATTTAAACTCGTAGACTCATGCATTTATATAATTGATCTCCCTCAAGAATTATATAAACGATCCCAAGACTCAATTTCCGTATATTGATAAGCCCACAGTTTGGCTAATTCCACCGTTGGAACTCTTGGTCGATAGATTTCTGTATATCCTATCTATTAGTCCATCTCAGTCACTAGATAGTATCGAGTGACCATGATGTTGAGATAAAATAAATCATCTGTTCCCACTTACCCGACGTAGAAGGGGTCATATTATGCCTACCGACGAAGAAGGGATTCATGGGAGGCTGATTTATAAAGACTAGTCTCAATTTTTGGTTATACGAGGAAGACCCCATCAACTTTTATTTATTCATATTAAGTGAACTAATATCTAGCATATGCGTGAATGAATTAAATGAAGTGATGGCTTTGCAAATGACATGTGACATCTGTATTGTCACAGAAAACTAACGCGTAACCTCTACATGAGTCAGTTTTCAGGCATGATATAGGTGGTTTGGTTTTAGGCGGAATATGATGCAAGCTATTATCGATGAAAGCATAAAGTGAAAGCAATAAACGTAAATAAAAAGTCCTAGTGTGGCCTATCCTACCAAAATAAACATAAAACAACTTGGAATCCACCGTTGGACCCTAGAATCTTGTCTTGATGTTCCATCTTGGTCCTTGCAGCGGGAGTGAGCATCCGGTCTCCGTCTTGTCTTTGGTCTTCACAAAATTACTAATTTAAATTACAAAAGTAGTCCTAGATACATTCTAATTTAAATACAAAAGTAATTACATGGCAAAAACCCAAAACGGAGATTCAAGATCTCAAAATTACAAGCAAGATTGTGTCCCATCATTACGGTGACACAATATTCTAAGGCCACACTAAGTTACAACCGTTTGCAAAAATTAAATACGTTATTGAAAGCATTCATAAGGCATTCAACAAGACGATAAATGAAATGCATCAACTAAAACAAAATTCATTCATGACATAATACTGTTATTATGATTAACAAATTTTTACCAAACCACCTTTTAGGATTAAAATTATGTGATTATACCGTTTTAACCACTTTAATTTTAATAAGTTTATAATCCTATTATTTTAAACCGTTTTAAAATAATATGTATCAAACGAGGGTGAACCGTTTCACAAAATTAATAATATACTATTTCCGTATATAGTATATTACTAAAGGCCATGTGAAAATAAAACATGTTATTTTCGGAAAAAAAACGAGTCTGTTACAGGGGTGGTCTACCGACCCAATAAACAGGTCTACCGACCACCTGGCGAAAAAAAAAGATTTTTTTTTTTTTTTTTAAAGCAGAATGGTCGACCGACCCGAAAAACAGGTCGACCGACCACAAAACACGAAACTGAGTTTCTGAACACGATTTCTCACAAAAGATAAACTGTCGGAACAGAAAAACACGCAGGAGGCGGTCGACCGACCGCAACGGGGGGTCGATCGACCGACTTAGCGGCAGAAGACGATTTTTCAGGTTTTAAAACTTACGAAAAACACAAAGGTAAAATTTTCATGGCCTGGCTCTGATACCACTTGTGGGGAATAAAGCATGTATTCGCCCCAAACTTGCAGGATTATAATGAAACATACAATTGTGATTATAGTCATAAGTCAATAAAAAGCATGAAAAAGAAATCAACCTTGGGTCCTTGCTTGAATAGGCCTAAGAACAGGAATTAAAGTAAATTCCCTCCTATAACTTGCACCCAAGACTTAGAATGAGACGTGGCCGCGTGTGCTAGAAATCCTCTCCAACTGCCTTGCAATATTGGGAGAGCTATTAAGGTTTTAGATGTGAGATCTGAGGTTTTGGGAGAAGAATGCTCTCAAAACCCTAATTTTCCTTTGAGATTTGTTTAAACAGTGAAACAAGAGTCCCTGACATAAGGAGAGTCCTCCTCCTTATGTAGCTCTTTTGGCCGAAATTTCCAATAGGGTAGGAGTGGGCTTTCCACTCTTACCTTATTCTAATTTGTGATTCGACCCATTTAGCTAAACTTTATTCGCGGGGTTTGTTTATAAATCGTATGCATGTTATCAGATATTAATGCAGTCGATGTATTAATAATGGTCTGATAAAATTACGATATTGTATAATTACCCAAATTAATATAACTGTTTATATTAATACGCGAATACAATATTTAATTAAATATAACCGTTTATATTTAATTTTACGAATTAATCATGCAATCCGTATTAGCTAAAATTATTTAATCCGTATTAAATAATAATCTCAACATCTTATTGACTAATTTAATAGTCAATACCTCTGACTAACTGTTTAGTCATATCCGGCATAAATGTGATTGTATTTTCATACCTTCACATCTCTCAAACGTGTCCTATAGGTGTGACGTATAGGGACCAGTTGATCACCGCCATCCGTATGACAATAACGTCAAACTTATCTAGCAAGCCAACCGTCATTGATAAACGTGGATCAACTGGTAATAATACAAAAGTATGCCCTTGTGATCCTTAAAGAGATTTAATAAGTCATTGTACTTAATTGTCAAGGACACCAGCCCCAACAAGTTTGCCATCAAAGCTATGAATACCAAGGAAGAATTTGGTATTGTGATAAATGGTATTACCTTACTAACAAGAATCTTACAAGGTGGAAAGAAATTTCTGGTACGGAAGGTATGTCATCCGAGCATGTCATTGAAAATGAAGAATCATATACAAGATGTCGTATTTGTGTTCGATAATTCTCTAAGGAGGTAGGGGGGTCATTGGTCGAAGGGGGTTGTCAAGTGCCAATCAAACTAGACCTAGGTCGTTTTATGGAGGAGCAAGGTCACGAGTCTAAGGAGGAAGGAGCCATGGTGGTGTCGCGTGATGGTGCTAAGAAGCGCGACCACGTGAGGGTTAACTTAACAAGCCAACCATTGTTTATTCTTGCAGGAACTATGTGTTGGGAAATGTGTCCTCAACAATAGTGCGATCACATAATTAAATCTCATGACGAGAATGCGCAAGGGATGATATAAAATTATATAGTCAACTGACCAACATTAATCGGTAATGATTGGCTAGCTAGAGTTTGACATTACTGTCGTATGATGGTGATGGTCAGTTGATTCCTTTAGGTCACACCTATAGGACAATTCCCTTAATTGATAAACTGATCAAATGTATATTGATACGAGTTGATCATATTCCTTAAACTCGTATATCGAGAAATCAGAGGTTAAATCTTAATGTAAGATTTATGTTTGAAATTGAAAAGCGTCAATTATCAAACATTAAACGATATTTATGAAATGTCGTAGTTATAATAAATGGGGTTGCACTTTATTACAAATGTTGTAAATCGTATTGACGATTAATAAAATAACCATTTTATATAAGTAATTATGAATTACTAGTCAATTTGTTAAATGTGATTTATTTAATTTATAAATGACATTTATTTGATAAATAAACATTTTAAATTGAAACAATTGTTATTTATAACATTGTGACATAATGTATGTCACAAATGTAAAATTGTACAAATAACAAACATAAAATGGATGTCCATTCTACCTTAGAATGTGATGGTTTTGGGGGTGGTTTAAGGTGTGTTTAAGCATCTTAATTACCCTAAACATAATGATTAATAGGGGCCTTGAGAATTAAAGCTATAGCCACCCTAAGAGCATGGGAAAGGGAAAATGTTCCCCTTTTGTAGCTTCCCATGGCCGGCCACCCCATTACCCATGCAACCCTCTTATAACTTGTGTATTATTCACAAGTAATCTATTCTAATATTTGGCAAAAAAATTCTAGACAGAAAATCCTTCAATAACCTCTAAAATATTATAAGATAATATTAGTATACATTTTACTATATTGAAAGTATAAGGTTTATTATTCGAATTAGATTAAGATAATAAACTAAGTTTAAGGAAACCATTTCTAATCCCTAGCTAGTATTAGTTTCGGCTATTGAGGATTGTCTTGGGTGCATCTTGGAGGAGATATCCTACGTTGGATATTAGGGTTGGAGGATCATCCTTGCCTTTCTCGTCGGATTGTAAGTATTCGACTCCATTATTCCGCATCATTATAAGCATGCATAAGATCTTGTTTAACTAATTAAAATGTTAATTACTAAACTCATATTAGTAAGACTAAGTTTTAGGGCGTGTGAGACCTTAGAACCCAACACTATGTCCCAGGATCAAAGGTTCTTGAGCACTAAACATCAAGAATTGAGGTTAATTCTCATAAAGGAGGAGGGGATGATCCAATTATGGATAGGGTTCAATCTCGTTGTTGTGATTGGGGTTCGAAGGAGCGACTTGTGTTAGCCATGTTATCTTTGTTTATCTTAAGGCTAATATATTGACTAGTGATCTGATGATTCAGTTGATTCTACAACCTTGGCCCAACGAGGAAATAATGAAGATCGTCAGAAGACAATTTGGGGCTAGGCTAAGGTGGACGAACCACCTAGGTGAAGGTTGGGTCACGGCGTGGTACTTGGGCACGGCTTCCAAGGCCCGCGTGTTTGTTCGGTTACTTCAAGGACCAAGAACTCCAAATCGGTTTTGGAGTATCTTTAATTTTTATGTTATTTTAATTAGTTTTATTTTTGCTAGTTTGTTACAAGTTTGTTAGGTGGTTAATAAAGTTGTTACAACTAGGTAGTTATTTGGTTATTACAAAGTTAGTTATCCATAGTTAGTTATTTTAAAGGTTGTTAGGATTAGTTATTAGTTAGTTATTTAACAACCTAGATTTAGTTTATGATTTAATAAAGATTAAGTTTAATCCATTAAGATAGTTATTAGGACTCCCATTATTAGTAGGACTCGAGTTGATCAAACCGAGTGGGAGGCGTGTGATTGTGGCGTGTGGCTCTATTATAAATAGAGCGCATTGTCTTCTTTATTTCATACATTCAAGATTAATAAAAATACAAACTTTCGAATTATACGGCTATTATAATTTTCCGGACTCATCGCGTTGTTGATCCAAACCGTTAATATTTGTCGCGTTTCAAGTATTGACAAGATTTACGAACTATAGGTCTAGGGAGTAAATGACCATTGTTTATCCTATAGGTCTAGGGCAAACAAATATCCTTCTACCTTGAGGATTCACCTCAAGACCGTCACAACAACAACCATCATCACCACCATCGACGGCCATCACCAACCACCATCAACGCCACCTTCATCATCATTCACGTTCATCATCATCACCATATTCACCAAGATCGTTCCATACAAACATCTAAGATACTGTTTTCATTCAAGATTGTTCTTAAAGGTTCAAGAAGCTTCCGCGGACGATTTCTTTGCTAAGAATTCGTATCACCCGTGACCACTATTGTATTGAAAAGACGAAGAGGGTGATGAAGAAGAGCTCCCTGGGATGTTTAATGGAACAAATGAGCTTCTTTATCCTTTATTTTGCTTCTTTTAATAACTCGGTTACGACCTGGGATGAAGAAGAGCTCTTGGGGTGTTATTCAATTTGGGGAATAATGACGTACACGTCAATTTTTTATTTTTTTAAATATTCAAATTACTACTATAACTCGATAAATAACTCGTCTAATATTTGGACTAAAACTAAAATTTATAAAATTATAAAATTAATAATTTAATGATAATTGATTAAAAATATGATAAAAGGTTTGGTGAGCTAATTAGAAAGTGGAAAATGAATAGCTACGTGACCCAGGTCGTGATCTTCTGACTGGGAGGATAAAGATGGGTAAAGATAATTAAAGAATGATTGTGAGTAAAAATGAATCGTGAGCTAATTAGCGTGACTTACTTGGATGGTCTTAAAGTGATACGGAGTATTTTTTTTATGGATCGCACCGGATTGCTAACTCAATAATTAGCTTGAAAAACGGCGACACATGACTCATACTTAGACACGTCCCTCTTTTTCCACCATTCTTCATACTACACTCCTCCCACTGTACCTAACCTTCTTTTTCTAAATATATGCAAAAAGATTTCCTGAAAATTCCCTTGTTTATTAGCTAAGATTTCTGGGTTTTCTATTATTTATTCATTGTATTTGACTTCTGACATCAAAACATTCTTTTGTGAATTCGCCTAAACTGTAAGACTGTAAGTTAATTTCATGCTTATGTAAGAACAAACATTAGTTTAGTCTACTTTATGTCTTTGTCTTCCTTTTTTTATGATTTATTTAATACTTTTGGTTTGTTGTATAAATGGGGTCATTTATTTAATACTTTTGGTTTATCAAATATCCAATCACAAATAAAAAGTGTTAATAATTTAATTCAATTTGCAACATTACTTAACTGTCATTTTGCGTCTTTTGCTGTTTTACTTTATGAATGAATGTGGGTCTTATCCTTTATTTCTCTAAGATAAGCCTCTCTTGTTCATGTTTTTGGTATGAACTAGATCTTTCTGCTTCATAAACTTTGGATTTTGTCACATTATTCTAATTTGTTTGATTATTTTGGTAGTAAATTTTATTATGGGTGACATTAAATTGGCTCAATTTAATGGTATTTTGTTCCTGTTTAATACTGTAATATTTGTTGACAGTTTGTGCTGAGGATAAGCTGTTGATATACTGTACCATTTTGGGGGATTTTGTTACCAACATAGAACTTCAAGTTCGGTATCTGAAACTGAATTTGGTGAATGTATTGGGACATTCAGCATCTGGGTTTGGGTCAAATTGAAGTTTTGAGTCATGGGTTGCGTTTATTCGAGATCGTGTATAGGGCATTCTTGTGTTCCTAGAATTAAACAAGTAGAAAATGTGAAGCCTTCCGAAATTGGTGTGTTCTCTCCTACTCGTTCTGATGTCCAGGATGAGGAAGATCAAATTCATGACTTGAACCAATCAAGTTTTGGTAGAGACACTGAAGCTGGTATTAAGAGACTGTCTCGGGTTTCTGCTCAGTTTTTACCACCTGATGGATCTAGGACAGTTAAGGTTCCGTCCCAAAATTATGAGTTGAGATGTTCGTTTTTATCACAGAGGGGTTATTATCCTGATGCACTTGATAAGGCTAACCAGGATAGTTTCTGTATTCATACACCATTTGGCACTGACCCTAACGACCATTTCTTCGGAGTGTTTGATGGGCATGGAGAATTTGGGGCTGAATGCTCTCAGTTTGTTAAGCGTAAATTGTGTGAGAATTTATTGAGGAATAGTCAGTTCCACGCTGATCCTATCGAGGCATGTCATGCTGCTTTTTTAACTACCAATTCTCAGTTGCATGCTGATAGCTTAGATGATAGCATGAGTGGTACAACAGCTATTACAGTCTTGGTTAGAGGTCGGAGCTTATATGTTGCTAATACCGGTGATTCAAGAGCTGTTATAGCCCAGAGAAAAGGAAATGATTTAGTGGCTGTTGATCTGTCAATTGACCAGACTCCGTTTCGGAGTGACGAAATTGACCGAGTTAAGCTATGTGGGGCCAGGGTTCTTACCCTTGATCAGATTGAAGGGTTGAAGAATCCAGATGAACAGTGTTGGGGGACTGAAGAAGGGGATGATGGTGATCCTCCCAGGTTATGGGTGCAAAATGGGATGTATCCTGGTACTGCCTTTACGAGGAGTCTTGGTGATTCAGTTGCCGAAACAATAGGGGTAGTTGCAAACCCTGAGATAGTTGCTCTGGAACTCACGCCAGAGTACCCTTTCTTTGTTCTTGCTAGTGATGGTGTATTTGAGTTTCTGTCAAGCCAAGCTGTGGTTGATATGGTAAGTGATCCACCTCTTGTAAAAACTATCTTTAGATTATGAAATAAATTAGCATACCGATTTTTCTAATTTGTGCCCTTAGGCCGAATGATGACATTTAATATTTTTCTGTATTATCATGAGAAGATTTTTTTCCAACCACGGTAACATCAGAAGTATTATTTTTTTTCTCATGATAAATTGTGAAAAATATTTTATTATCAAGGGAAAATGTTGGAAAAAACGGGATTTTTACCAGGGCTTAGTTGATTCTTTGTATGAATCTATGTATTTGTGGTTGGCTAACTATTACTTCCACATTTTACTTAGCTAGCATCTCCCGTGTCCGACACAACATTCTACCCGATGCCCCAAAATCAGACGTGACTCTGGCATATCCTCAAAAGTCAAAATATATATTAACAATGTCACGTAAGTGCAAGAGAAAACATGAGGGAGGCAAGTACCCTCTTAAAACAAAGAGGATATTTAAATTTCCTCTCTTTTTTCTATCGGCCCAGGGCTAGTTTAAACGTTTTAGAAAATTTGTCGTGTCCGTGACTAATAGTTGTTCAAGATACTTGTTTGACCGTTTGTGCTCGTCGCTTATAATTTAAACGGATTGCTTGACACTCAACGCTGTGTTGCGCGGTTGTACCAGACACCTGTTTCCCTGAATCTGGTTTTAGCCTATTTTCCCTGAATCGTATTTCATGTAGGATTTTGAAGACCATTTCATGAGCCTTTCACTAAAATTTCATGATTTTCCGAAAGCTTGCACATGAGGTCACTGCCATTATGTTGTAATCTGGATAATTGGACAAGATTTAGGAAATCTTTGAATTAAATTTGTGGTATAAGAATGAATTTATGTTCGCATATGCTTAAAACTTATTAAATGTAATCGAACTGGAAAGCCAACATTGACCGTTCATCTTAGACGATCAAAAGTCATGTTTATACTAAGGGTTTTGTTGTTGGTGGTTGCATCAGTGTTGACAGTGGCGCTAGTGGCTTCTATGTTAGTGTTGTTGTTGGTGTTTATGGTCTACAAAGAAACCTTTGGATAATATGAGGTATGATATCAGCATGACATTTGTTGGTGTCTGTAATTGAAGAATCAAAGCAATTACTGCTCTTTTACTCGCAAAATAATTAAAAAATCTTTCAAAGTTTCTAATTCTATTTATCTGAAAATCTTAGGCCATTATCTTACTATAGTATATTATTATTTTGTTCATATCACTATCCAAAGTCTCAAATCGGAAAGATACAAACCGACGCGTAAATGTGAAATTAGCAGGCATTTTATAAGGGTACACCTCTGAACATTCATGTATTGTACCCTTAATTGCACCTTTACATTGGTGAAAATGAGGCGAGACAGCTCACAAGCAGCTCCAACTTGGCTCGGTCAAAACTTTGCTCGAGCTCGACTTGAGAACTTATCAAGTTAAGCCGAGTCAACGTTGACTCATCTTGAAAAGCTCGCTCTGATTTTATGAAAGTATTTTATGAGTATATGTATGAGGGGGCTAGTACAAGTGTTAGAACTAATGTTGGGAGAACGGAAGAATTCCCCATTACCATTGGTGTGCATCAAGGTTCCGCACGTAGTCCCTTTCTCTTTGCTATAGTTATGGATGAGTTGACAAAGGATATTCAGGACGAGATCCCTTGGTGTATGATGTTTGCGGATGATATTGTTTTGATTGATGAGACAAAAGAGGGGGTGTAGAGAAAGTTGGAATTATGGAGGCATACTTTGGAGACTCGTGGGTTTAGGCTAAGTAGGAGTAAGACCGAGTATGTGAGGTGTCAATTTGTGGGGCCGAGATCGACGGCGGTGGGGAACATTCTTTTCGATGGAAATGTTGTTGAGGGGTCAGATTCCTGTAGATATCTCGGATCTATTATCCAAAAAGATGGAGAGTTAGACGGAGATGTGGCCCATAGAATTAAAGCGGGATGGATGAAATGGAAAAGTGCTACGGGGTTTTTGTGTGATAAATGTATTCCCCAAAGATTAAAGGGGAAATTTTATCGTACGACGATTAGGCCTGCCTTAGTTTACGGCTCGGTGTGTTGGGCCGTGAAACAGTGTCACATTCATACGATAGATGAGTGTGACAGCGATGCGTATGTTGAGGTGGATGTGCAGCCATACAAGGAAAGACCGGTTAAGGAATGAGGTGATTAGGAAGAAGGTAAAAGTGGCTCCAATAAGAGGACAAGATGATGGAAAAACGACTAAGATGGTTTGGCCATGTGAGAAGGAGACCTATGGACGCACCTAGAGTGCAAAAAAGGTTGTTAAGGGTAGAGGCAGACCTAAACAAACTTGGAGAAGAGTGATTGAGCATGATATGAGATTTCTCGGGATTCAAGAGGGGATGGTGATGGAGAGGGCACTATGGAGAGATATGATACATGTGGACTTCTAGCATTTGATGTTTTTATTAAGTTTTCTAAAAACATTTTTTTTTTCTTTTCTTTTTGAATTTATTACAATTTTTTTTCCCAAAAACTTTATATTAAGTCTTACTTCTTTTTTCAAAATCACTTTAAGCTTTATTCTTGATTTAATTTTTGGGTTTTAATACATGTGATAAGTTCGATTTAAAATCTATAAAACTTGGAGAAGTGTGTGTATCTTGATTTTGAGCTTAATTTTTCAAGCTAGGGTGAGCTCGAGTTTTGCTTCATCAGCACGAGCCGAGCAAGGGCAAACTCGTGTTCGGCTCGTTTTCACCCCTAAAGTCCCTAATTTCATCTATGGTTATGCTTTTACATATTAACTTCAAGTGACTTTTTACTTGTAAACACTTGGGGTAACTTTAGCTAGCTAACCTAGTTTTCTCTTTTCTATTTATTTACCTATTGCCTATTTTGGTCTGTAAATTTACATTCCTGTCTTTACGTGTACCACACTCTCTGCCCATATAGTTGTTAATGTAAAACTGCTTCTTTAATCGTCGTTCTCCTTGCTTGCTTATTTCCTTTGTTCTAGAGTTTTTCAAGCTATAAAACCCACATCACTGCTTCAAGCGTTCTCGTCTATGACTGCATGTTACTTCGTAGTCGTCTTAGCTATTTTAATGAGATAGCGAGCCTTTAAACTTTTCCGTGATGCTCGGTTTGTTTACCTTGACATCATCACTTGCTCTTGATTATACCCTCTTAATTGTTTTGATGGCCTGCAACTTTTTCTTTCTCAATATTCTTTCCTTAAAATAATAAAATGATTTGCTCTAGTAGTGGATGTTCCAGAAATATGTTTTGTTTAATTGGTTCAGTCGTATTCGGAAGTGATTAAGTTCCTTTAGTTTATATTGAATTTCTTGTATGTCAGTCTCTGCATTTCTTTCTCTGCTATCCAGGTGGCAAGATGTAAAGACCCGCGTGATGCTTGTGCTGCTATAGTTGCTGAATCCTACCGACTTTGGTTGCAATATGAAACTCGCACTGATGATATCACTATAATAGTGGTGCATATTAATGGACTAACTGATGTAAGTTTGTTCCGAAATATTTTTTCTTATACTTTAGACGTGTCCTGTTTTCTCTTTTGGCTAATTCAATAGAATTTCCCCATTACCGTGTCCAGCTTTACCTGTGGAATGTCCTTTTGAACCTCACTATTTGATATCAAGTGAGAAAATTTCACTTGTTGCTTACTAGCTTACCTAATTAATTTTTCTTCTCCTCTTACTCATCGCACATGCTCTCTTGAATATTTGTGCCAAAAAAGCGATTCCAAACACTAAAGGGGAGTACTAGTGAAGCTTAACGTTTTAAGCTGAGACCTGTCTTACCTATGTTTGTCACTGTTTTTAGGATGCACGAGGCAGATCAAGTCCTGGTCCCATCATGAACTCACCAACTTCTCAAGTTTTGGAGTTAACCGGATCAGAGTCCCCTGCAACCATGGCCATGAATGCCAAGAATCAGCGTGTAAGGCATGATGTATCACGAGCCCGTCTCCGTGCCATTGAGACTTCATTAGAGAAAGGGAATGCGTGGCTTCCCCCCTCTTCAGGACACCGTAAAACTTGGGAAGAAGAAGTAAGTTTATTGACTAATTTGACTTTGGTTTTCAACCTATTTTACGTTGACTTTTAATTTCTCCAAATAGATTAGGAGAGACAATATAACCTTTGCCGTGTTTGACTCGTCAAAACCAGTAATTTCGTTGTGCCGTTTTTAAAAATTTGTCAACTATTGAGAGCCAGGCTTAATAAACCACCAAAGTCAAATGGGAACACTACTATGGGATGGAGTACTCATCAATTAATAATTTAACATCAAAACGAAGCTGTTCTCATTTGTTTTCTAGCACATATCTTTCTCCTATGCTCCGTCCCAAGTTTATTCTCTCAATTGACTTTGGTTTTCAACCGATGTTACTTTGACTATTAATTTCTCCAAATAGATTAGGAGAGACAATATAACCTTTTGCCGTGGTTTGGCTCGTCAAAACAACTAATTTCGTTGTCCCGTTTTTAAAAATTTGTCAACTATTGTATATTGTGAGAGCCAGACTTGATAAACCAGCAAAGTCAAATGGGAACACTATAATGGAATGGAGTACACGTCAAATAATAGTTTAGCATCATAACGGAGCTGTTCTCATTAGTTTTCTAGCACGTATCTTTCTCCTATGCTCCATGCTGAACACTTGTTGGAGTCCAATTTTGTGATACAGGCACATATTGAGCGGGCTTTGCACGATCACTTCCTCTTCAGAAAGCTTACAGATTCTCAATGCCATGTCCTGTTGGATTGTATGCAAAGAGTTGAAGTTCAGGCAGGAAACACTGTTGTTAAGCAGGTTTTCCTACGAATTTATTGCTTTGCTTACCATACTTTCCCTGTTGCGTCAAAGTAGAATTGTTATATACTTCCTCCATTTAACTCCACTCTACCACTTCACTATTTCACGTTTGCCAACGCGTATTTTACGTTCTAAAGATCGTTAGCTACGTATTTACAAAAATTATATAAGTTAGATATTTTTAAAGTATTCGTAAAGACGAATCAAACAAGATCCCACATGAATATATTTTCACTTATGCATTAAGAGAAAATTGCAAGTAAATGCTCATTTATAAATACTGTATAAGAGATAAAATGGAAGAGTGGAGTTGAATGGAGGAAGTAGTATTCTGAGACACAGTAAGTTTGTGATTGAAAGGTTGGTTGATGTCACTGATGTGGGATCTCATTGGTTTAAACAAGCAGTCAAAGTTTTGATTCTTTACTCTTGTGAGCATAAGAAATCAAAGTTGGTTGGAGTCATGACTTCTCCACGCCTCAGGGAGATACTTCTGGAGTTCTGGGCTACACTACAAACCAAAAAAAAACCTTCTGAGTGTGATACTGTGATGCATTCTGTGACAGAATCGGTTAAATGTTGGTGGGTTGCTGAACTGCAGTGAAAGACTATACAATTATACATTATCGTCAGATTGTCCATCATCTGTCTATAGCTTATAACAATCATGATCTACCTTTTTTTGTATGTTCCTTTTGGTGATGCCAATATGCCATGATGTAGGTAAATTACGCCATCCCGACCCCTTCAATATCTGCACAATCCTAGATAAGGAAAAAAAATCTCAAATGCAATGTCCGGTTTATTAATATTGTTATTTGCAGGTATTGTCATATATATGAAATTTGAATTTGATGTAAGCAATCGTC
This sequence comes from Silene conica, assembly GCA_029255685.2. Lineage (NCBI taxonomy): Eukaryota > Viridiplantae > Streptophyta > Magnoliopsida > Caryophyllales > Caryophyllaceae > Silene > Silene conica. The sequence continues at coordinate 57,706,007 of CM055314.2, read as the reverse complement.
TTTTAGGATAAGTTGAAGGGAGGTTTTATACAAACTTTGCTCTGGCATAGTTCTCATCTTGAAAAAAAAAGTTACATATCATATGATGTGATACATATCTCAGTTTTCGTTTTTATCAGGGAGGTGAAGGTGATTGTTTTTTTGTCGTTGGAAGTGGAGAATTTGATGTCTTCGCCACTCAGGAGGAGAATAATAATGAGGTGCCAAGAGTTCTGCAGCGTTATACAGCTGACAAGCTGTCTTGCTTTGGGGAGTTGGCACTGATGTGAGAATTTTCTTCATTGTTTGCACTTCTACATTCCATTATTGATTAGACTGTTAAGTTTCTTGGTTGCTCGCGTTAGATAAAGACATATATTACATTAACAGCCACACCTCTTGGTTTAAGCTCCAAAATAGTATGTGTGTTATAACTAATAATTCGCCATGTTTTGCCTTTTTACAAGAATACTACAGCAATCTTGAGAGTAAACATCCACCTATTTTAGTTATCTGACTCTATTTAAGCATAAAAAATATTGTATTTCTAATTTCAATCCCTCCGTAAAGTTGGTGCTACCTTCTGATTCTTCTCTCGAACCTTCCTCTAGCTATATAATCATGAACTGATTTTAGCATCTTTGTGCAGGTCTAATAAACCCCTTCAGGCCTCTGTTCGTTGTGTGACAAGTGGAACACTGTGGGCTTTAAAAAGGGAAGATTTTCGAGGAATTCTGGTATCAGAATTCTCAAATCTATCATCCCTGAAACTTCTACGATCTGTAGATCTTCTTTCAAGATTAACAATTCTACAACTTAGTCAGATAGCAAATTCTCTCTCAGAAGTTCCTTTTTCTGATGGACAGTTAGTAGTGGGCCAGGTAAATATTTTACTCCAAAGTGGTCATTTCCCTGCCTTTTTTTAACGGTTCCTCAGTTTAAGTCTGTAAAACTGCCGATGCTTTATTTGGTACACTTCATGTTCGTGCAGGATCAGTGTGTAAATGCTCTGTACATAATCCAAAAGGGAAAAGTAGTTATAGAATTCAATGTCGATGTACTTAAGAGTCCCAACATTTGTAGCTTAAAGTCTGATGTACAATTCCAAGATGATGACTTCCAAAGCAATAAAAGGCTGATGCTTGAGAAGACCGAAGGAAGTTATTTCGGGGAGTGGACCCTTGTTGGGGAGCAAGTTAATCAGATGACCGTACACGCTGTTGGTGATGTTATCTGTTCTGTTTTAACGAAGGATCAGTTTGATTTGGTTGTTGGTCCACTGACGAGAATATCACTAGACAGTCAGAAGTATGTTGCCACAGAGTGTACTAGACACAGTATGCACTATGTTAAGTTATACTACCTCCATCCCATTTATTCCGTCTCCGTTTCACTTTCTCGATCAATGATTTCAACAACTTTGACCTGACTGATATTTTCTCTGGGTAGACGATATCTATCACTTTCTGAAAGTGGTAGTAGTAGTAAAATACCTCCATTGTTAAATCAAGCATGATGAATTTCACATTGGAGAAATTAATTGTCGGAGGTTGACCACCAAAGTTAAATGGTGACTGTAAAAATGGGATGGAGGTGATATTATTATTATTATTATTATTCAAGGACCATATTTCATGGAATGCTTGTCTTCAATCGAGGTTGCTTGATCATAATTCAGGTTGAAGAAGCTCCAGGTGGATCTAACAAAGGACCCTGAACAAATTGTACAACCTTTGGTCGAGCAAAGTGTTCAGCTTTATGATTTAGTGAGATAAAAAAAACTATCCTTGAATTGGACCTGATATATGCTGTTCACAAGCATATTTCATCTGAAATGGTTTGTATCTTTGCCTCTGTAGGAGTGGAGAAGATGCTTGTATTCTACTGACTGTTGTGAAATTGGACTTGTATGTCAGAAGGGTTCAGGTACTGGTGTTGTTACTATACATTTTGGTGGGAAAAGCTCTAATTTGATTTGCTATTTCAGTTTGCTTTTCTGGGAAACATTCACGAGGTCTTGTACTCGCGAAATGCAATTGTGTTGGGAACTATGTTACTCAGACCCGGAGCCGGGTGTTAAACACGGTCACATGGGTATACATCCATGTGTTGGACTCACCATGCCTCGTATTTGGAGACAGGAGACATGTTGTTTTATGAGGATATGGTTACGGTCTTAAGGAGACATGTTTTCAAAATAGACATTTAATGTGAATTAAGAAATGTTGGAGACACAAGGCTTAAACTTTTCGATCTCCTCTAGAAGAAGTGTTGAACTGGGAAGTATCAAAGTAACATAGGACTTGGAAACTAATATAATTAATGGACCCTTTTGAAAGCCACTGATGATTTTTCTTGGCAGAAAATTTCTTTAGCCTGAAGAGGTTCTTGAAGCAAAAGGTGAAAATGCTCGGAAAGGAATCACAGGTTTTAAATGAGAAGAATCTGATGACATGTTTGAGCAATTCAGCTTGTGTACCAGAAATTCTTTGCACTTTTACTGATGAGACACATGCAGGCATACTGCTAAATACATCCCTTGCTTGTCCATTTGCATCAATCCTTGGGAAACCTTTAGACGAGTCATCTGCACAGTTCTGTGCTTCTTGGGCTGTTATTGCTTTAGAAGATCTGCATCAGGTCTGTCAGCTATGCCTTAATGAGCAACTATATCTGGTTCCCTCCAAGTTCCAATACAAAAAAACTGTCTGTTTTGTTGTTTTAAATAATCGTGTTACTGATTTTTCTTTATTAACATGGCGTTCCTTACAAGTGCAGAAGGGAGTTCTATACCGAGGTGTATCTCCAGACGTACTTATGTTTGATCAAGCAGGACAGTTACAGGTCAGTTGCATTATAAATTGATATTATAATCTTGTTCCATTATTCTCCTGTTATGGTACTACAGCTCATCGTGTTTTCTTGTAGATGCATTTCCCACTGAAGCATGGGTATGACATGAACACTTCATTTAAATCGAAAACATCATGGTGTTTAATATCCAGGTCCAACCCCCGGATACTCACCCATGCTGGATATGTCTAAATAGTAAATTCTAACAGTGTCTGAGTAACACTATTTTTTTCCTATGCTCCTCTGACTCCAAATGTCAGAATGTCGGACACGGCTACTTTGCAACATAGTTCAATGTTTTTTAGGTTAAAATGAATAGTCAGATTGTTTTGTTGGAACCCCCCAGTGTCTAACACGTGCCATACGGACAAAGTGGTTTCCTGTTAGAACATTCAGAATGACTTTATCTATTCATGTTGTTCCATTCCCGACGAATCTGAAGGTTCACTATTTTTTTTGGTTCTGGATTATATAGATTAAAGCAAAATGACTCATTAAACATGATGCTTCTTTTTATTGTTAAGTACCTTTGCTAGGAAACTCAATGCACTTTGTCATTTTGGGTCATTTAAGAACATCCTCTTTTTGTTGTGACTTGTGAATATGTGGTTAAGGCCGCGTACATCCGATCCTCCTTAGGCATTTAAGTAAATGCTGTTTCGTTGTAGGTTGTAGATTTCAGATTTGGAAAACAGTTGTCTGGTGAGAGAACATTCACCATCTGCGGTGTGGCAGATTCTCTAGCTCCAGAGATAGTCCTGGGAAAAGGCCACGGTTTATCAGCTGATTGGTAAGTGATGCTGTTGAGATTTTTCACCTCTGGTGATTCGTTCGTAGATTTCCATATTTTGGCGACAATCTCTTAACTATATGCTGCCAGCTTTTTTTAAAGTCTGTTTGAGAAAACCTAGCAAAAAACATGACTATTCAGAAGTAGCGTAAAAGAAAAGGTGGCTCGAAGTTTCAGGAAACCAACTGCCTAAATGGATATTCTTCAGTATGATGAACAAGTTCCTTTCTTGACTTTTCCGGTTTCAGTATTTATTAGTAATTCCGAATATGGTGCAGGTGGAGTTTGGGAGTTCTGATTTATTTTATGCTGCAAGGTGATATGCCATTTGGGTCGTGGAGAGAGAACGAGCTAGATACACTTGCAAGGATTGCAAAAGGGCAATTTAACCTTCCTCAGTCTTGTAGTCCTGAAGCCATCGATCTCATTACCAAGGTTTTTATCTGTCTCTAAATTTCTGTAAATTCTCACGAAACAGTCTCATGCTGATATGACTGACCCGCATGAGAATTAAATAGGATTTTGTTATTATGCGCAACTTTTTATAGTTAACTGACCTGAGCTCACTTATTTTAATATGAAACCGTCCTTCAAGAGACTAATCATTAAATTTTAATCATAGTGAGCTTTTTTAGTTAGTGTAAGGATAGAGTTTAGGCTTTAAATGGATTGGTCTTGCATTATATTAACATGAGACTGGCTATTAGGGGAAATTTTTTATTTTAATGGTAATGATGGGATTCTGCAGCTCCTTGAAGTTGACGAAACTAAAAGACTTGGAAGTGTGAGCCCTGACTCCGTTAAGAGTCATCCATGGTTTGCTGGGGTTGATTGGAGAGGGCTTGTGGATCATGCTGTCCCCGTTCCTCATGAAATCGTTTCTCGTATAAAGCACCACCTAGAGAATTGTTCTGAGGACTGTTCCTTACCACCATCTTCTCCTCTCCAAGATATGGATGGACTCAACTCCGTTGAGTGGCTCGAAGGCTGGTAATTAATACTTAAACCGGTGTTTTGTCTACTTGCAAAGCCTTGGTGGTAAGAATTATTTTTATGTGAGTAAGAATGATGAAAACGTCTTGCTTTCTGGTGGTCGGAGGAGTCGAAGTTTCAATAAGGTATAGTTTGCGGGAGGGATGTTTAACCACTGTAAAAATATAATGCTTGATTATAGTCACGGTTAATTTAGTTCATTCTTCATGTACATTGTCGTTGACATCGAAGCCGTGTATATGTTTTTGGTACATTTATATGGTAAATGCAATTTGCAGTAACACTAGCATTTCTGTAAATCTTGAATCGATTATTCCCTAAAAGAAGAAAATTTTTTGGTAGAATGTTATTCTGCCTTAGATGTTGTTATCCTTGTTTTTCGCTCTTGTTCTTCCTAAGCTTAAACTTCCAGGATCGAGTTATAAGCCAAATCATGCAAGACATAGAAGAGACTTGGGGAATTCATCATCATTAAGGGTTTGGGTTGAGGTTGGAATCAAACCAAACCATTTGATGATCCATTTATGTAAGTGAGTCAACACAAACACGAGACAAAATTTAATTGAGATAGCGTTTGGGTTAAAGGGTTCGTGATGCGTCTACATTTGACACGAATACGAATACGAATCCGACAACTGCCCAAGTAACACAAATGACGTAACTGTTGTTCAGAAACGCGCTTCAACAGCCTCATTGGAAAATCAAAGCTTACATCTAAACTTGCACTAAACATTGACCGCAGAAGATCAGCACAAAATAAAGTTCAATGTAAACCAAGTACAACATTGTTTTTTTTACACAAATATAGCAGCTCACAACAGATAAGCCTTCCTTAGAAATTGGATCCCAGTTGAAGTAATAGGCAATCTTTTACCTATTGAAAAAGCTGCTAATCGTGAGTGAACGGAAGAGAGCGAGAAACGTAAAGGTCATTGACAGTGTTGTCAGCCAGGAAAGAAGCTGGAATGAGATAGACCAAATCCCCAAGTTGTGAGAGTTTGATCCGAAGCATAACATACTCAGACAACTGAGGTGGGTCTCTAATCAGGTACATCGACCATTCATCTGCCAACAAAGTCGCCTTCTGCAATGACTCCCAATACTTCCAGCTAAAGGATACCTCATGCCGTTCTGCCTCCTCTTCGGTGCTCAGGATAATCCGGTTATTCAGTATGATGCGTACTGTTGGTGCGACGAGTGTAGCCTTAGCTGCATTGTGGGATTCGAAAGGACGATAATTATTAAGGGGACGAAATAAAACAAGATTATGAATACTACCTATCCTATCCTGTACATTGTTGAACAATTTAAAGAGATCCAAACTGGTATATGAATAATTAAAATAAGGCAGCTAACCCCCTAGTAAACAGAATTCAGTTCAAACCCAGATCGACTTACCCCTTAAGACATGTTTATGGTAGCACCTAGTCAGAAAAATATGACATAAATGTTTGTCCAAGAGTCTGACTCCACTATTTTACGAAATAATATGAGTAACTGTAACTGATGAAGAGAAGGATTAAGGAATGACCAATCTTAGGTTTATTTCGCAACGGAAGCAATTTTGTAAACGCGTCTTTCAAGATATCTGATGGTATAACAGCCTCAAACCCATACTTGACAAGAGTAGGGAGCTTTTGTTGCGCTTGTTTCACATCAGACAATTTAATAAAGACTGGCCTATCAAACTCACAACCTGCAATCAGAGAAAACAGTAACATCAAGCTCAGATACAGACCACAGTTGAAGCAGATTGTTAAGAAATATCTCTAATCAAGAATTGCATTATTATACACAGTTGATGATAAAATCATAGTCTACCCATAACCCATTTAAGTTAATTACATGATCAAAATGGAAAGAACAGGGGTATGCTCAAAATGTGATTAATTCAGTTTCATACCAGGAACAGCTCCGTCCCACTGAAACAAAAGTTTCTTCGACCCAAGATCAGAGTAAATCCTAATTCCACGCTCCTCATTCTCAGACGCATTTGTGAGAGCTCGATTAATTAATTTCAAACAACACATCTTTTGAAAAGACACGGTACACTTGAACTCGTGCAAACCAGTTGCCTTCAAGTGAACGTAACCAAAGATTTGCTTCTTATCTTTCTCGTCCATGAAGTCGACTATGATGTCAAACCCGTCTTTCCCGACTTGAATCATTGCCTGATCATCTCGCATCGGCTTCTTAAAGGTTAGGTCGTATAGAGCTTCTACTGCTTTCTTGAGTACAGAGGCTGATTTTAGAACGAAGGTGAAGTCGCCACTTCGACCCGTGCTTGAGGATTCACCCATGGTTACGCTGAATTCTTGGATTATTCCTGGGTCGGTACTGTCTTCAAAAGGTTGTTATTTCTGGTGGAAAATGCTAAAAACTGCTACTTAGCATTTACTTCCAACCTTTGATTGTTTATATAGTAAGTCTTGTTTGCGACGGGTTACCATTTGTGACGGATATTTTGTGAGATAAAATGGATACAAAATGAGTAGTGGAGAAAGGGGATCACAGTTGTGAGAGAAAACGGTATCCGTCACAAGCTTGCGACGGATAGTGCCGTTGTAAATAAGAATTTGTGTTGTTTATATACTCCGTACAATTTTAGCGTCTCCCATGCGTGTTTTTTTAATATTCTTTTGGCACGCAATTTTTTGTTTATTTAGGGGTGATTATCCACTATTTCTCCTCAATGTTTTGGTAAAAAATGTATCTAATGGATGAAAAATCGTATTCTTAGATTTAACTCATATCCCCTCCATACATCTATGATCTTTCCGTTTCATTAAAATAATGAAATGGGAGGATCATAGGCAGGTAGAGAGTATCATGTATGGATCGCTTAATAAGCTTACGCATAATCATGCGTGCAAGGTTATGTGTATGTAGGCCTTGTATCTTTCGAGTTCCAAAAAAAAAGGAAAAAAAAGTGGGTGATATATAGGTTATTTGCCAATATAGTTACTCTATTGTATTAGTTAATGGTTTTTAATAAAAGTACATTTCATCAAATAAGCCATATAAACGTTTTTTTACAGTTAATTAAAAAAAAAAAAAAAAAAAAAAAAAAAAAAAACAACATTTGGTAGAGAGTAAGAAATATTCTGGAGGATGGAGCATTATGGATATCAGAGCATGGTTCTTTCTAATTATTCCATTAGAAATATCACAAATTCTTATTTGTAACGGACATATCTGTCGCAAACTTGTGACATATATATCCGTCGTAAATTTGTGACGGGTTAAATAACTTGAGTAGGAAAAGACAAGCAAGTTATTTGGTATTCTCTATGCGTTGTCTTATATACTTGAGTGGGTGAACTTGGCTCGTCATAAGCTTGCGATGGACATATCCGTCGCAAGAGAGACTCACTATAGAAATGTCGGAGGTTTCAGATTTTTTTTAAAGATGGTTTTGGGGGTTTTGATTAAGGTGAGTTGGCAATAATAAAAGGAGGGAGTGATAAATGAGCGGTAAAACAGATATTTCACTTAAACATGAGTTGTATATGAGTTGCAGTTTCATAAAAAATGTCGAAAAATAAGAAAATTGTTAACATATTTAAAGTAAGGTGTGGGTTTAGTTAGTTATATTGAAAATGCGGTGGTTATTTGTAAAGTTCGACATATTAGGTGGTTATTTGTAAAAAAAAGTGAACATATTAGGCAGTTTTTAACCAAAAAAAATTATATCTTACTTTATAATCTAGCAAGTTTAGACCATGTAGTTCAAATTTTTTGTCAATGTATTTTGCTTTCAAAAAACAAGTTAAAATTGATAATTAATTATAAAAAAATGGGTAATATGCTGAAAAACATTTTAGACAAAATATTGTTATACAACAAAGCAAATGATTTTAATTTTTAATCTTTACGAAAGTAATAAGGGCTTTTACTTTATACGATCAAGTTATTAGCATCAATAAAGATTTAACAAATTATAGTTTTATATAAATTTTATTTCTATTTTAATTAAGAGAGTATAGTTGAGAGCTTAGTAAAAATAATATAATTTGATGAAAACATTAATTCTAACTAAAAAATAATATTTAATAAAATGAAATATAATTATTAATTTTTATTTACAAAAATGCACTTAATTCTTTTTTTTTTGAAGAAAAAACAATTCATGAATAGATACCCATACGACACTTACAAAGAATATGTATAATTGAAAACAAATTTAATGAAAACCAAAGAAAAATAATTTTCTTATAAACTAAGGATCTCAAAACAGCATCTGACAATTCGGCTCGTCCTATTTTCGCTATCTTCATGTAGCTTTTGAGGGGATCCTTCGTTTGATTTATGAGATAAGCCAAAAATACGACCGTGTAAACCATAAAATTTGAAAACTGCAATAATAATTAAAGAGGAACAAAAATAATACCGAAAAACAAAAAATTTATTTTATCATCGAAAGATTGTGGAATTACAATTTTCGTGATTCTCTTGATTCCATCTCTAGGGGATTAGGGGTTTTGATAGTGCTACGAGTATCTTATCGACTTAATCTCGTAGGGAGATTAATGGGGTCTCTTGTGCGACTTATTCCATCTTACCTACAATTTGTTAGTAGGAAGTCGGGGTCATTTTTTAGACTTGATCCATGCTCCCCTCTAACCCTAAACACAACATCTGTATTTATAGTGAAGTAGCTTAGAGGAGAAGTTAGAATATTCTGAAATATGTTAAGATATTATATCAATAATTTATGATAATTATCTTTAAATGCTAAAGATGCCAAATCATTAAAAGATACCGAAATATTAAATTTTCGGTGTCTACAGATGCCTCCTCGAGACTTGTTGTAGAGACTTTGATGTCGTCTGCAAAATTGTCTCGAAACTTACTACTAAACTCACCCTTGGAGAATGGAGATGAAGAGCGAAAATTGTCCCACCGAGCGTGCCAATTTGTAAACCATAAAATTTAAAACCTGCAATAATAATTAACGAGAAACACAAATAATATGGAAAACAAGAATTTTATTTTATTATCGAAAGATTGTGGGATTACAATTTTCGTAACTCTCTTGATTCCATCTCTAGGAATTTATTTAGGGTTTTGGGGGTTTTGATAGTGCTACAAGGGTCGTATCGACTTAATCTCATAGGGAGGATGGGGTTGTTTTGTGACTTATTCCATCTTACCCACAATATGTTAGTAGAAAGACGGGGTCGTTTGACTTAATCCATCTGCTCTCCCCAAACCCTAGAGTCAAGTTCTTTATTTATAGTGAAATGGCTGGAGGAGAAGGTAGAATATTTTAGAATATCCTAATTATTTCCTAAGATATTATCACAATATTTATTGATAATTATCTCGAAATATTAAAGATATACTAAAATCAATAGATACCAAAATTCAAAATTCAAAATTTTGGTGTCTACAAATGCCCCCTCAAGACTAGTTGTAGAGAATTTATGTCGGTTGCAACTTTGTCTCGAAACTTGCTATTAAACTTGATCCTTCGAGAATGGAGATGGAGAGCGAAAATTGTCCCACCGAGCGTGCCAATTTGTAAACCATAAAATTAAGACCTTCAATAATAATTAAAGAGGAACAAAAATAATACGGAAAAACAAAAAAATTATTTTATCATCGAAAGATTGTGGAATTACAATTTTCCTGATTCTCTTGATTCCATCTCTAGGGGATTAGGGGTTTTGATAGTGCTACGAGTATCTTATCGACTTAATCTCGTAGGGAGATTAAGGGGGTCTCTTGTGCGACTTATTCCATCTTACCTACAATTTGTTAGTAGGAAGACAGGGTCATTTTTTAGACTTGATCCATGCTCCCCTCTAACCCTAAACACAACATCTGTATTTATAGTGAAGTGGCTTGGAGGAGAAGTTTTAGAATATTCTGAAATATGTTAAGATATTATCACAATATTTTTTCATAATTATCTTTAAATGCTAAAGATACCAAATCATTAAAAGATACCGAAATATTAAATTTTCGGTGTCTACAGATGCCCCCTCGAGACTTGTTGTAGAGACTTTGATGTCGTCTGCAAAATTGTCTTGAAACTTGCTACTAAACTCACCCTTGGAGAATGGAGATGAAGAGCGAAAATTGTCCCACCGAGCGTGCCAATTTGTAAACCATAAAATTTAAAACCTGCAATAATAATTAACGAGAAACACAAATAATATGGAAAACAAGAATTTTATTTTATTATCGAAAGATTGTGGGATTACAATTTTCGTAACTCTCTTGATTCCATCTCTAGGAATTTATTTAGGGTTTTGGGGGCTTTGATAGTGCTACGAATGTCGTGTCGACTTAATCTCATAGGGAGGATGGGGTCGTTTTGTGACTTATTCCATCTTACCCACAATTTGCTAGTTGCAAGACGGGGTCGTTTGACTTAATCCATCTGCTCTCCCCAAACCCTAGAGTCGAGGTCTTTATTTATAGTGCAATGGCTGGAGAAGAAGGTATAATATCCTAATTATTGCCTAAGATATTATCACAATATTTATTGATAATTATCTCGAAATATTAAAGATACACTAAAATCAATAGATACCAAAATTCAAAATTCAAGATTTTGGTGTCTACAAATGCCCCCCTCAAGACAAGTTGTAGAGATTTTATGTCGGTTGCAAGTTTGTCTCGAAACTTGCTATTAAACTTGATCCTTCGAGAATGGAGATGAAGAGCGAAAATTGTCCCACCGATCGTGCAAATTTGTAAACCATAAAATTTAAAACCTTCAATAATAATTAAAGAGGATTAAAAATAATACGGAAAAACAAAAATTTTAATTTATCATCGAAAGATTGTGGAATTACAATTTTCGTGATTCTCTTGATTCCATCTCAAGGAGATTAGGGGTTTTGATAGTGATACGAGGGTCTTATCGACTTAATCTCATAGGGAGGTTAATGGGGTCTCTTGTGCGACTTATTCCATCTTACCTACAATTTGTTAGTTGGAAGACGGGGGCCATTTTTTAGACTTGATCCATGCTCCCCTCTAACCCTAAACACAACATCTGTATTTATAGTGAAGTGGCTTGTAACAACCCGACCCGCCACCGTAGTAACAGAAACCCAATAAGAAGGGTGTGCACTTTTGGGCCCGTTAATTTGTCCTCACTTAAGCCCAAAAGCACAAGGCCTTGTTACTAAGTGGTGGGTGGAAGTTATTATAAACATATCACAAGCCTCACATTCTACCGATGTGGGACAACTTTCCTCTCATACTCTTGGGGTGTTACAAACTCCCCCACTTAAAGAACACAACGTCCTCGTTGTGCCTCAACCTTGACCACAACCAGGGCCAGAATCCTCCCCGCTAGGTGTGTGACCCAGGTACTCCCGACCACAGGCTCACCACACGGTCGCAGGGTCGCTCTGATACCATTTGTAAAACCCGACTCAAAAACGAAAGAGGAAACAGAAATAACGAGACCACCGTGTGACATACCTCCTTCCCTGAGTGTTCGACCAGCACTTGGACCCCTGAAACACCGAGTAAACCCCTCCCTTGCGTTCTCTGACGTGGCGGCAGAGTTGGTGTGCGGTTGTATAGGTGTCGATAGGTTTAGAGTAGGGTTACGATTATGTTTTATAAGGCGGCATGAAAACGGGTTTGAGGTGTTTGCATAAGTTCATTACGTGGGCTGTGATTGGTGTTTGGATAGGTTATATCACATGGGCTGGTCATGCACGTATTACTAGACCTATTATTCATAATATACACTTAAGAACTAATACTCACATGGCATCCTACTAAACTCATTTAAAAAAAACAAATATAAAAGTAACACGTTTTCGATAAATTATCGATAATAACAATAAATTAATTATTAATAAAATACTAATAAAATATGAGGTATTACTATAAAATACTAATAGTAGTGACCATATAATTATTAACAAAAGCAAAACAACGATAACGATAATAATAATAATAAAAAGAATGATAAGGATAATAATATTAATAAGGATAATAATAATAAGAACATCAATAGTAATAGTAGTAATAATAATAATAATAATAACAATAAACGTAACAACACGATAATACTAATATTAATAATAATAATAGTGATAACAAGAATAATAAGGATAGAATAAGAATATCAATATTAATAATTAAGAAGAAGATAATACGAATCATAATAATAATATGAAGTATAAAATATCACAAACATATATACGAAATATCACACATGTATACATATATGACACAAATCTTTAGTTAAAATAATTATATTAATATTTCATTATACAAGATATAAATAATACGGGGTATTACAGTCTTCCCTCCTTAAAATGAATTTCGTCCCGAAGTTCGTTATAACCCATAACGATAAGGAAACACATAACAAGCATGAAACGATCACAAGTAGAACTTATACGAGTACCCAAAATAAAGCGAAATGTTACATAACAAATATAAAAGTAACACGTTTTCGATAAATTATCGATAATAACAATAAATTAATTATTAATAAAATACTAATAAAATATGAGGTATTACTATAAAATACTAATAGTAGTAACCATATAATTATTAACAAAAGCAAAACAACGATAACGATAATAATAATAATAAAAAGAATGACAAGGATAATAATATTAATAAGGATAATAATAATAAGAACATCAATAGTAATAGTAGTAATAATAATAATAATAACAATAAACGTAACAACACGATAATACTAATATTAATAATAATAGTGATAACAAGAATAATAAGGATAGAATAAGAATATCAATATTAATAATTAAGAAGAAGATAATACGAATCATAATAATAATATGAAGTATAAAATATCACAAACATATATACGAAATATCACACATGTATACATATATGACACAAATCTTTAGTTAAAATAATTATATTAATATTTCATTATACAAGATATAAATAATACGGGGTATTACAGTCTTCCCTCCTTAAAATGAAATTCGTCCCGAAGTACGTTATAACCCATAACGATAAGGAAACACATAACAAGCATGAAACGATCACAAGTAGCACTTATACGAGTACCCAAAATAAAGCGTTTAACACCCCCATTTATTTAAGAGCCTTTAGCAAGACATTCTCAAATAAATAGAGCTGTTACCATCTCGGAATGTTCGAGGTAGTGAATAACAAAGTAAAACAACCAAAGTACTTTATAAAACTGATAAAATTTAAACTTGGTTATTACAGAAGAAAATACAACTGAGGACTTCTCCCAGATGTGATATAATTCTAAGTCGGTCCAAGGTACGCATCTCACATTCCTGCCCCAGCTCCTAGCTCATCAGTCTCTGACCTGCAGAATCTACTCCCCATTCCGGATCATCGTAGGTGTACACGAATACACTGTCAACCTCGCGGTTGAGTAGGGTAACACAATAATTATAATGCGACAATTATGATATGCAAATGCAATGATATGCTCGAGCTCAATCTCAATCTCAATTCTCAATCTCAAACTCATACCCTTGCACCAAGCCATACCGAACCTCCCGGCAGACTATAATCGGTCGTCACCGAACACCAGCTCAATAGCTGATAAGACACCAGGCCTGGTCAGCAGAACCACCCTGGGCTTTATATCAGAACAATATCTCACCATAACTTTCTCAGTAACCAATGCACATGCTATGCTCATGAATGCAACGATATAAATATTCAATCATGCTATCAAATACTAAAATGCTCATGCCATTGCCAATAAACCACAATCAAACCAACCAATGTCATTCTTATATAGTTCATGCTTGCATCCATAACATACAAGGCAACATGCTTTCATAATACATCACAGAGTAAACATCCATTCATAACACTTCATAAAGTATAGTGTCAGTGTATCCTACCTGGAGTAGCAAATCTGTAAACAAGCAACACCGTCTAGCAATACTCCACCTCGAATTCCGTTCCTATAAATATTATTTAATATTAAAATTCTACTCATACATTACAGATTGTAACCAAGCATATACTTACTAAACATAGGCTTACTAAATATAGATTTATTAAATATAAAAGTACTAAATATAGCAGACGGTCAACAATCCAATTATTATTAACTTAACAACATACACGACTCCTTTAACGATATTACCTATATTCTCGACGATAATAATATAAATACGAACATTGACCATATACCTCTTACGATAATAACAATAACACCAAGTATACTATTGTACAATTATTATTAAAACCTATTAATAATATCATTTATATCTAATATTATGAAACAATATCAATAACCAAAAAAAACAATAAACAACTATAATACTTTACCATGTGATATTAATAATAATAGTAATAAGGCCATAAGATTAAAATAATAAAATAAGGCTAACACTAATTACTAATGCTAATTAAGTATGCATTGAAATCAAACACAAAATCCACGTAAAACACGCAAAACACGCAAAACACGCAAAACACGCAAAACCCAACAGACCCCCTGCCGTGAACAACACCTCGTACGAACAGCGCCGCCAGCACCAACCACCGTCATTGACCTCACCCGTGACACCACCAAACTCGCCACTGAGCCACGGTGGTTCCAGGGACGTCAGCCACGGCGGTCGACGACGCAACCACAACCACCCATTACCGTTCCAAACTCCCTGCCACAAAACCAACCTTCTGATTCCCGTTAAACCACCCAACTAAAACCTAGGTTATCGGCAGACGTAACCACCCTAGACCACCACGACTACCACCACACAAACCTATGTTTACCAATTAAACCAAAAACCTTAACACCCATAACAAAACTTACCCAGAAAGCATTCGAAAACACACCACAAAACCCGCGCTCAAACGCTGCTCTAACACAACCCAGATTCGTATATACGCAAACGCCCAAAACCACCACTATTGGTGGTCCTAAGAGGTCAACGACCGTATCCCTAGGGTCTAAAAGACAACTACTATTATCATAGCTCGGTAAAACGTAAAGAATTAGAATCATACATGCTCACACGATTTGTAAAACCCGACTCAAAAACGAAAGAGGAAACAGAAATAACGAGACCACCGTGTGACATACCTCCTTCCCTGAGTGTTCGACCAGCCCTTGGACCCCTGAAACACCGAGTAAACCCCTCCCTTGCGTTCTCTGACGTGGCGGCAGAGTTGGTGTGCGGTTGTATAGGTGTCGATAGGTTTAGAGTAGGGTTACGATTATGTTTTATAAGGCGGCATGAAAACGGGTTTGAGGTGTTTGCATAAGTTCATTACGTGGGCTGTGATTGGTGTTTGGATAGGTTATATCACATGGGCTGGTCATGCACGCATTACTAGACCTATTATTCATAATATACACTTAAGAACTAATACTCACATGGCATCCTACTAAACTCATTTAAAAAAAACAAATATAAAAGTAACACGTTTTCGATAAATTATCGATAATTAACAATAAATTAATTATTAATAAAATACTAATAAAATATGAGGTATTACTATAAAATACTAATAGTAGTAACCATATAATTATTAACAAAAGCAAAACAACGATAACGATAATAATAATAATAAAAAGAATGATAAGGATAATAATATTAATAAGGATAATAATAATAAGAACATCAATAGTAAGAGTAGTAATAATAATAATAATAATAACAATAAACGTAACAACACGATAATACTAATATTAATAATAATAATTGTGATAACAAGAATAATAAGGATAGAATAAGAATATCAATATTAATAATTAAGAAGAAGATAATACGAATCATAATAATAATATGAAGTATAAAATATCACAAACATATATACGAAATATCACACATGTATACATATATGACACAAATCTTTAGTTAAAATAATTATATTAATATTTCATTATACAAGATATAAATAATACGGGGTATTACAGTCTTCCCTCCTTAAAATGAACTTCGTCCCGAAGTTCGTTATAACCCATAACGATAAGGAAACACATAACAAGCATGAAACGATCACAAGTAGCACTTATACGAGTACCCAAAATAAAGCGTTTAACACCCCCATTTATTTAAGAGCCTTTAGCAAGACATTCTCAAATAAATAGAGCTGTTACCATCTCGGAATGTTCGAGGTAGTGAATAACAAAGTAAAACAACCAAAGTACTTTATAAAACTGATAAAATTTAAACTTGGTTATTACAGAAGAAAATACAACTGAGGACTTCTCTAGATGTGATATAATTCTAAGTCGGTCCAAGGTACGCATCTCACATTCCTGCCCCAGCTCCTAGCTCATCAGTCTCTGACCTGCAGAATCTACTCCCCATTCCGGATCATCGTAGGTGTACACGAATACACTGTCAACCTCGCGGTTGAGTAGGGTAACACAATAATTATAATGCGACAATTATGATATGCAAATGCAATGATATGCTCGAGCTCAATCTCAATTCTCAATCTCAAACTCATACCCTTGCACCAAGCCATACCGAACCTCCCGGCAGACTATAATCGGTCGTCACCGAACACCAGCTCAATAGCTGATAAGACACCAGGCCTGGTCAGCAGAACCACCCTGGGCTTTATATCAGAACAATATCTCACCATAACTTTCTCAGTAACCAATGCACATGCTATGCTCATGAATGCAACGATATAAATATTCAATCATGCTATCAAATACTAAAATGCTCATGCCATTGCCAATAAACCACAATCAAACCAACCAATGTCATTCTTATATAGTTCATGCTTGCATCCATAACATACAAGGCAACATGCTTTCATAATACATCACAGAGTAAACATCCATTCATAACACTTCATAAAGTATAGTGTCAGTGTATCCTACCTGGAGTAGCAAATCTGTAAACAAGCAACACCGTCTAGCAATACTCCACCTCGAATTCCGTTCCTATAAATATTATTTAATATTAAAATTCTACTCATACATTACAGATTGTAACCAAGCATATACTTACTAAACATAGGCTTACTAAATATAGATTTATTAAATATAAAAGTACTAAATATAGCAGACGGTCAACAATCCAATTATTATTAACTTAACAACATACACGACTCGTTTAACGATATTACCTATATTCTCGACGATAATAATATAAATACGAACATTGACCATATACCTCTTACGATAATAACAATAACACCAAGTATACTATTGTACAATTATTATTAAAACCTATTAATAATATCATTTATATCTAATATTATGAAACAATATCAATAACCAAAAAAAACAATAAACAACTATAATACTTTACCATGTGATATTAATAATAATAGTAATAAGGCCATAAGATTAAAATAATAAAATAAGGCTAACACTAATTACTAATGCTAATTAAGTATGCATTGAAATCAAACACAAAATCCACGTAAAACACGCAAAACACGCAAAACACGCAAAACCCAACAGACCCCCTGCCGTGAACAACACCTCGTACGAACAGCGCCGCCAGCACCAACCACCGTCATTGACCTCACCCGTGACACCACCAAACTCGCCACTGAGCCACGGTGGTTCCAGGGACGTCAGCCACGGCGGTCGACGACGCAACCACAACCACCCATTACCGTTCCAAACTCCCTGCCACAAAACCAACCTTCTGATTCCCGTTAAACCACCCAACTAAAACCTAGGTTATCGGCAGACGTAACCACCCTAGACCACCACGACTACCACCACACAAACCTATGTTTACCAATTAAACCAAAAACCTTAACACCCATAACAAAACTTACCCAGAAAGCATTCGAAAACACACCCCAAAACCCGCGCTCAAACGCTGCTCTAACACAACCCAGATTCGTATATACGCAAACGCCCAAAACCACCACTATTGGTGGTCCTAAGAGGTCAACGACCGTATCCCTAGGGTCTAAAAGACAACTACTATTATCATAGCTCGGTAAAACGTAAAGAATTAGAATCATACATGCTCACACGATTTGTAAAACCCGACTCAAAAACGAAAGAGGAAACAGAAATAACGAGACCACCGTGTGACATACCTCCTTCCCTGAGTGTTCGACCAGCCCTTGGACCCCTGAAACACCGAGTAAACCCCTCCCTTGCGTTCTCTGACGTGGCGGCAGAGTTGGTGTGCGGTTGTATAGGTGTCAATAGGTTTAGAGTAGGGTTACGATTATGTTTTATAAGGCGGCATGAAAACGGGTTTGAGGTGTTTGCATAAGTTCATTACGTGGGCTGTGATTGGTGTTTGGATAGGTTATATCACATGGGCTGGTCATGCACGCATTACTAGACCTATTATTCATAATATACACTTAAGAACTAATACTCACATGGCATCCTACTAAACTCATTTAAAAAAACCAAATATAAAAGTAACACGTTTTCGATAAATTATCGATAATTAACAATAAATTAATTATTAATAAAATACTAATAAAATATGAGGTATTACTATAAAATACTAATAGTAGTAACCATATAATTATTAACAAAAGCAAAACAACGATAACGATAATAATAATAATAAAAAGAATGATAAGGATAATAATATTAATAAGGATAATAATAATAAGAACATCAATAGTAAGAGTAGTAATAATAATAATAATAATAACAATAAACGTAACAACACGATAATACTAATATTAATAATAATAATAGTGATAACAAGAATAATAAGGATAGAATAAGAATATCAATATTAATAATTAAGAAGAAGATAATACGAATCATAATAATAATATGAAGTATAAAATATCACAAACATATATACGAAATATCACACATGTATACATATATGACACAAATCTTTAGTTAAAATAATTATATTAATATTTCATTATACAAGATATAAATAATACGGGGTATTACAGTCTTCCCTCCTTAAAATGAACTTCGTCCCGAAGTTCGTTATAACCCATAACGATAAGGAAACACATAACAAGCATGAAACGATCACAAGTAGCACTTATACGAGTACCCAAAATAAAGCGAAATGTTACATTCTATCCCCCTTAAGAAACTTTGTCCCCAAAGTTTAACACACAACAAAAGTACAAGACACTTAAAGAACCACAACATTGATCGAAACATAACAAATTAAAACAGCAGACTCCATGCATGGTAATTCTCAATCAGCCAATCACAACATATATACCACTTAGCTAGGTCGTAAAACATCAAGATTTTCCAATCCTATCCTCCTTAAGACATGGTTACGTCCCCGGAACCTCATTATAAAATTCCACACCCAAAGCTCAAGAAATCACTCAAACAACAGTCACAATTCATTTGATAAGCTAATTACTCTATACTAGCATACTAGCATCCGACTTTTAAAGCAACAACAGCTACTTGTCAACTTTCATGTTACACAGTTAAAACAAAATCAAGGTAACTAACACTTATATACCCTTGGAAATTTTTTTAACGCGACAGATCACATTTACACCATTGTAGACAAGCAGCTAACTCATAGTTCGTACTTGACAAATTAATCCATTTTCATGCTCATACTCATATTATAGAAGCAAAATCATGTTTATGCACACAGGTTTTAGAAGGACATTAGGCAATGATTTAATTAATGTAATTAAACACGGAGCAATGACATATTCCACGGGATATACTCCAACCATATACTAGCAAGGCAGCTTCACATTCGCAGATATCAATTAGTTAGAATCACTTAGTTACACTTCCCATCCACTCACATTACATCATTTATCATAAAGCCAGTAATAAAGATATCTTGCAAAATAAGATGTTTATATCATGTGGAACAATTGCATATTCAGGCAAAAATTTTTATCACCATGTAGTTACAGATTCTATCATGTTGCAAAACAATTACCATATAATAACGTTCAGATCCATATCATAAGTCTATTGTACATGCGATTAATGCCAAATCCGGATATCGCAGGGTACATCACATAATTCATATTTGATTAAACTTTTATATTTAAAACTTTACCATTTCAACAATCATACATCACGCAACAATTTTAAAAAAAAATCATAATTAACGTCTGAACAGAAACTTTACAGCAATTGGACAGAAAATTGAGCAACTTGCAAAATTCACTAGTAAATAACGACTCGTTAAGATTTTACGTGGCTTATCATTTGAAAACGTGAATGAATATTCTAAACAGTGGAGTTGGAATTATGCATAAACAATAAACACGTTTTAAATGATTTCCTTTGCAAAAACATGGGTCGAAACAGAATTGTACAGTGACAATCTGACCACTGTCTACTGAAATATTTATTTCTCGCAAAATAGAACTTCTATTAACATGAAATCAAACGCATTGGAAAGCTAAGTCAGAAGGTTATTATAAATAAAATTTTCACATTCATATAGAAAACACATTTTAAATGACAGTCCGTACAAACAAGATAACATTCTGGAAATTCTATTACAAATTTGGTTCCAAAAGAAAATTTGCTTCACATTATCACATTTGTGCACAACAACTCCTTCTCTAAAACATGTTGACGTATCATTTGAAGCATTGAAATCACATTGTACCATATTAACATGTAATTGTCATCTAGAAAACGGTAAAGATTGTGAAACCGTATATAAAATCAACTAAATAACTCCGTAATCATGTATGCATAGACAATGCATTAGTTTCTATCATCGTGCCAACACAACTTATTAGTGTACGGAAATATATCAACTAGGAGTTACTAAGATGTCCCTTATTGATCACTAACTTTATAACGAATTTAAGTGCGTATATAGGCATAAAGTTTTAAGTACGATTTATGCAACACATAACTATTTAGCATTCATGGCTTAGGGCAGCACATTCCGCATATCACTAGACAGGGTTTGCTATAACACGTAATCATAAGATCGACAAAATTACTCATCCATACCAGGAGTTAACATCAAAATCATGTAATAACGATAGTCATTTAAATACCAGATAACCGTATGAACATTTCAAAACACCGGAATCATATGATCATCTCACTCCAACTATTGCTCAATAAATAGACATCATCCATACTCATTTCGAATCAATCAGCATTTCCATATCAATCATAATCTTCTTATACACATCACTACCATAATTCACGTTACCACTTACCTCATTCTTCTCCTGCAAGAATGTTAGCACAACATAGGCAAGTTCTGATTCTTTATTTGTTACTACCCACTCTCTGCATCACTCAAGGCTACCAGGTTAGACTGATAGGGCCAGTGGCTTGGTTTGAGGGGGCCCCTAACTCATCCCAATCCTGGGGCTCCTAACAGTTACTAGCCTGGGGTTCATTTTATTTGACTCTTCCTATGTTCATTAACTTTATTCATTCGTTATTAGGCCTGAGGATCGTTCGCTCTGATACCACTTTGTAACACCCACATTTATTTAAGAGCCTTTAGCAAGACATTCTCAAATAAATAGAGCTGTTACCATCTTGGAATGTCCGAGGTAGTGAATAACAAAGTAAAACAACCAAAGTACTTTATAAAACTGATAAAATTTAAACTTGGTTATTACAGAAGAAAATACAACTGAGGACTTCTCTAGATGTGATATAATTCTAAGTCGGTCCAAGGTACGCATCTCACATTCCTGCCCCAGCTCCTAGCTCATCAGTCTCTGACCTGCAGAATCTACTCCCCATTCCGGATCATCGTAGGTGTACACGAATACACTGTCAACCTCGCGGTTGAGTAGGGTAACACAATAATTATAATGCGACAATTATGATATGCAAATGCAATGATATGCTCGAGCTCAATCTCAATCTCAATTCTCAATCTCAAACTCATACCCTTGCACCAAGCCATACCGAACCTCCCGGCAGACTATAATCGGTCGTCACCGAACACCAGCTCAATAGCTGATAAGACACCAGGCCTGGTCAGCAGAACCACCCTGGGCTTTATATCAGAACAATATCTCACCATAACTTTCTCAGTAACCAATGCACATGCTATGCTCATGAATGCAACGATATAAATATTCAATCATGCTATCAAATACTAAAATGCTCATGCCATTGCCAATAAACCACAATCAAACCAACCAATGTCATTCTTATATAGTTCATGCTTGCATCCATAACATACAAGGCAACATGCTTTCATAATACATCACAGAGTAAACATCCATTCATAACACTTCATAAAGTATAGTGTCAGTGTATCCTACCTGGAGTAGCAAATCTGTAAACAAGCAACACCGTCTAGCAATACTCCACCTCGAATTCCGTTCCTATAAATATTATTTAATATTAAAATTCTACTCATACATTACAGATTGTAACCAAGCATATACTTACTAAACATAGGCTTACTAAATATAGATTTATTAAATATAAAAGTACTAAATATAGCAGACGGTCAACAATCCAATTATTATTAACTTAACAACATACACGACTCCTTTAACGATATTACCTATATTCTCGACGATAATAATATAAATACGAACATTGACCATATACCTCTTACGATAATAACAATAACACCAAGTATACTATTGTACAATTATTATTAAAACCTATTAATAATATCATTTATATCTAATATTATGAAACAATATCAATAACCAAAAAAAACAATAAACAACTATAATACTTTACCATGTGATAATAATAATAGTAATAAGGCCATAAGATTAAAATAATAAAATAAGGCTAACACTAATTACTAATGCTAATTAAGTATGCATTGAAATCAAACACAAAATCCACGTAAAACACGCAAAACACGCAAAACCCAACAGACCCCCTGCCGTGAACAACACCTCGTACGAACAGCGCCGCCAGCACCAACCACCGTCATTGACCTCACCCGTGACACCACCAAACTCGCCACTGAGCCACGGTGGTTCCAGGGACGTCAGCCACGGCGGTCGACGACGCAACCACAACCACCCATTACCGTTCCAAACTCCCTGCCACAAAACCAACCTTCTGATTCCCGTTAAACCACCCAACTAAAACCTAGGTTATCGGCAGACGTAACCACCCTAGACCACCACGACTACCACCACACAAACCTATGTTTACCAATTAAACCAAAAACCTTAACACCCATAACAAAACTTACCCAGAAAGCATTCGAAAACACACCCCAAAACCCGCGCTCAAACGCTGCTCTAACACAACCCAGATTTGTATATACGCAAACGCCCAAAACCACCACTATTGGTGGTCCTAAGAGGTCAACGACCGTATCCCTAGGGTCTAAAAGACAACTACTATTATCATAGCTCGGTAAAACGTAAAGAATTAGAATCATACATGCTCACACGATTTGTAAAACCCGACTCAAAAACGAAAGAGGAAACAGAAATAACGAGACCACCGTGTGATATTCCTCCTTCCCTGAGTGTTCGACCAGCCCTTGGACCCCTGAAACACCGAGTAAACCCCTCCCTTGCGTTCTCTGACGTGGCGGCAGAGTTGGTGTGCGGTTGTATAGGTGTCGATAGGTTTAGAGTAGGGTTACGATTATGTTTTATAAGGCGGCATGAAAACGGGTTTGAGGTGTTTGCATAAGTTCATTACGTGGGCTGTGATTGGTGTTTGGATAGGTTATATCACATGGGCTGGTCATGCACGCATTACTAGACCTATTATTCATAATATACACTTAAGAACTAATACTCACATGGCATCCTACTAAACTCATTTAAAAAAAACAAATATAAAAGTAACACGTTTTCGATAAATTATCGATAATTAACAATAAATTAATTATTAATAAAATACTAATAAAATATGAGGTATTACTATAAAATACTAATAGTAGTAACCATATAATTATTAACAAAAGCAAAACAACGATAACGATAATAATAATAATAAAAAGAATGATAAGGATAATAATATTAATAAGGATAATAATAATAAGAACATCAATAGTAAGAGTAGTAATAATAATAATAATAATAATAACAATAAACGTAACAACACGATAATACTAATATTAATAATAATAATTGTGATAACAAGAATAATAAGGATAGAATAAGAATATCAATATTAATAATTAAGAAGAAGATAATACGAATCATAATAATAATATGAAGTATAAAATATCACAAACATATATACGAAATATCACACATGTATACATATATGACACAAATCTTTAGTTAAAATAATTATATTAATATTTCATTATACAAGATATAAATAATACGGGGTATTACAGTCTTCCCTCCTTAAAATGAACTTCGTCCCGAAGTTCGTTATAACCCATAACGATAAGGAAACACATAACAAGCATGAAACGATCACAAGTAGCACTTATACGAGTACCCAAAATAAAGCGAAATGTTACATTCTATCCCCCTTAAGAAACTTTGTCCCCAAAGTTTAACACACAAAAAAAGTACAAGACACTTAAAGAACCACAACATTGATCGAAACATAACAAATTAAAACAGCAGACCCCATGCATGGTAATTCTCAATCAGCCAATCACAACATATATACCACTTAGCTAGGTCGTAAAACATCAAGATTTTCCAATCCTATCCTCCTTAAGACATGGTTACGTCCCCGGAACCTCATTATAAAATTCCACACCCAAAGCTCAAGAAATCACTCAAACAACAGTCACAATTCATTTGATAAGCTAATTACTCTATACTGGCATACTAGCATCCGACTTTTAAAGCAACAACAGCTACTTGTCAACTTTCATGTTACACAGTTAAAACAAAATCAAGGTAACTAACACTTATATACCCTTGGAAATTTTTTTAACGCGACAGATCACATTTACACCATTGTAGACAAGCAGCTAACTCATAGTTCGTACTTGACAAATTAATCCATTTTCATGCTCATACTCATATTATAGAAGCAAAATCATGTTTATGCACACAGGTTTTAGAAGGACATTAGGCAATGATTTAATTAATGTAATTAAACACGGAGCAATGACATATTCCACGGGATATACTCCAACCATATACTAGCAAGGCAGCTTCACATTCGCAGATATCAATTAGTTAGAATCACTTAGTTACACTTCCCATCCACTCACATTACATCATTTATCATAAAGCCAGTAATAAAGATATCTTGCAAAATAAGATGTTTATATCATGTGGAACAATTGCATATTCAGGCAAAAATTTTTATCACCATGTAGTTACAGATTCTATCATGTTGCAAAACAATTACCATATAATAACGTTCAGATCCATATCATAAGTCTATTGTACATGCGACTAATGCCAAATCCGGATATCGCAGGGTACATCACATAATTCATATTTGATTAAACTTTTATATTTAAAACTTTACCATTTCAACAATCATACATCACGCAACAATTTTAAAAAAAAATCATAATTAACGTCTGAACAGAAACTTTACAGCAATTGGACAGAAAATTGAGCAACTTGCAAAATTCACTAGTAAATAACGACTCGTTAAGATTTTACGTGGCTTATCATTTGAAAACGTGAATGAATATTCTAAACAGTGGAGTTGGAATTATGCATAAACAATAAACACGTTTTAAATGATTTCCTTTGCAAAAACATGGGTCGAAACAGAATTGTACAGTGACAATCTGACCACTGTCTGCTGAAATATTTATTTCTCGCAAAATAGAACTTCTATTAACATGAAATCAAACGCATTGGAAAGCTAAGTCAGAAGGTTATTATAAATAAAATTTTCACATTCATATAGAAAACACATTTTAAATGACAGTCCGTACAAACAAGATAACATTCTGGAAATTCTATTACAAATTTGGTTCCAAAAGAAAATTTGCTTCACATTATCACATTTGGGCACAACAACTCCTTCTCTAAAATATGTTGACGTATCATATGAAGCATTGAAATCACATTGTACCATATTAACATGTAATTGTCATCTAGAAAACGGTAAAGATTGTGAAACCGTATATAAAATCAACTAAATAACTCCGTAATCATGTATGCATAGACAATGCATTAGTTTCTATCATCGTGCCAACACAACTTATTAGTGTACGGAAATATATCAACTAGGAGTTACTAAGATGTCCCTTATTGATCACTAACTTTATAACGAATTTAAGTGCGTATATAGGCATAAAGTTTTAAGTACGATTTATGCAACACATAACTATTTAGCATTCATGGCTTAGGGCAGCACATTCCGCATATCACTAGACAGGGTTTGCTATAACACGTAATCATAAGATCGACAAAATTACTCATCCATACCAGGAGTTAACATCAAAATCATGTAATAACGATAGTCATTTAAATACCAGATAACCGTATGAACATTTCAAAACACCGGAATCATATGATCATCTCACTCCAACTATTGCTCAATAAATAGACATCATCCATACTCATTTCGAATCAATCAGCATTTCCATATCAATCATAATCTTCTTATACACATCACTACCATAATTCACGTTACCACTTACCTCATTCTTCTCCTGCAAGAATGTTAGCACAACATAGGCAAGTTCTGATTCTTTATTTGTTACTACCCACTCTCTGCATCACTCAAGGCTACCAGGTTAGACTGATAGGGCCAGTGGCTTGGTTTGAGGGGGCCCCTAACTCATCCCAATCCTGGGGCTCCTAACAGTTACTAGCCTGGGGTTCATTTTATTTGACTCTTCCTATGTTCATTAACTTTATTCATTCGTTATTAGGCCTGAGGATCGTTCGCTCTGATACCACTTTGTAACACCCACATTTATTTAAGAGCCTTTAGCAAGACATTCTCAAATAAATAGAGCTGTTACCATCTTGGAATGTCCGAGGTAGTGAATAACAAAGTAAAACAACCAAAGTACTTTATAAAACTGATAAAATTTAAACTTGGTTATTACAGAAGAAAATACAACTGAGGACTTCTCTAGATGTGATATAATTCTAAGTCGGTCCAAGGTACGCATCTCACATTCCTGCCCCAGCTCCTAGCTCATCAGTCTCTGACCTGCAGAATCTACTCCCCATTCCGGATCATCGTAGGTGTACACGAATACACTGTCAACCTCGCGGTTGAGTAGGGTAACACAATAATTATAATGCAACAATAATGATATGCAAATGCAATGATATGCTCGAGCTCAATCTCAATCTCAATTCTCAATCTCAAACTCATACCCTTGCACCAAGCCATACCGAACCTCCCGGCAGACTATAATCGGTCGTCACCGAACACCAGCTCAATAGCTGATAAGACACCAGGCCTGGTCAGCAGAACCACCCTGGGCTTTATATCAGAACAATATCTCACCATAACTTTCTCAGTAACCAATGCACATGCTATGCTCATGAATGCAACGATATAAATATTCAATCATGCTATCAAATACTAAAATGCTCATGCCATTGCCAATAAACCACAATCAAACCAACCAATGTCATTCTTATATAGTTCATGCTTGCATCCATAACATACAAGGCAACATGCTTTCATAATACATCACAGAGTAAACATCCATTCATAACACTTCATAAAGTATAGTGTCAGTGTATCCTACCTGGAGTAGCAAATCTGTAAACAAGCAACACCGTCTAGCAATACTCCACCTCGAATTCCGTTCCTATAAATATTATTTAATATTAAAATTCTACTCATACATTACAGATTGTAACCAAGCATATACTTACTAAACATAGGCTTACTAAATATAGATTTATTAAATATAAAAGTACTAAATATAGCAGACGGTCAACAATCCAATTATTATTAACTTAACAACATACACGACTCCTTTAACGATATTACCTATATTCTCGATGATAATAATATAAATACGAACATTGACCATATACCTCTTACGATAATAACAATAACACCAAGTATACTATTGTACAATTATTATTAAAACCTATTAATAATATCATTTATATCTAATATTATGAAACAATATCAATAACCAAAAAAAACAATAAACAACTATAATAATTTACCATGTGATATTAATAATAATAGTAATAAGGCCATAAGATTAAAATAATAAAATAAGGCTAACACTAATTACTAATGCTAATTAAGTATGCATTGAAATCAAACACAAAATCCACGTAAAACACGCAAAACACGCAAAACCCAACAGACCCCCTGCCGTGAACAACACCTCGTACGAACAGCGCCGCCAGCACCAACCACCGTCATTGACCTCACCCGTGACACCACCAAACTCGCCACTGAGCCACGGTGGTTCCAGGGACGTCAGCCACGGCGGTCGACGACGCAACCACAACCACCCATTACCGTTCCAAACTCCCTGCCACAAAACCAACCTTCTGATTCCCGTTTAACCACCCAACTAAAACCTAGGTTATCGGCAGACGTAACCACCCTAGACCACCACGACTACCACCACACAAACCTATGTTTACCAATTAAACCAAAAACCTTAACACCCATAACAAAACTTACCCAGAAAGCATTCGAAAACACACCCCAAAACCCGCGCTCAAACGCTGCTCTAACACAACCCAGATTCGTATATACGCAAACGCCCAAAACCACCACTATTGGTGGTCCTAAGAGGTCAACGACCGTATCCCTAGGGTCTAAAAGACAACTACTATTATCATAGCTCGGTAAAACGTAAAGAATTAGAATCATACATGCTCACACGATTTGTAAAACCCGACTCAAAAACGAAAGAGGAAACAGAAATAACGAGACCACCGTGTGACATACCTCCTTCCCTGAGTGTTCGACCAGCCCTTGGACCCCTGAAACACCGAGTAAACCCCTCCCTTGCGTTCTCTGACGTGGCGGCAGAGTTGGTGTGCGGTTGTATAGGTGTCGATAGGTTTAGAGTAGGGTTACGATTATGTTTTATAAGGCGGCATGAAAACGGGTTTGAGGTGTTTGCATAAGTTCATTACGTGGGCTGTGATTGGTGTTTGGATAGGTTATATCACATGGGCTGGTCATGCACGCATTACTAGACCTATTATTCATAATATACACTTAAGAACTAATACTCACATGGCATCCTACTAAACTCATTTAAAAAAAACAAATATAAAAGTAACACGTTTTCGATAAATTATCGATAATTAACAATAAATTAATTATTAATAAAATACTAATAAAATATGAGGTATTACTATAAAATACTAATAGTAGTAACCATATAATTATTAACAAAAGCAAAACAACGATAACGATAATAATAATAATAAAAAGAATGATAAGGATAATAATATTAATAAGGATAATAATAATAAGAACATCAATAGTAAGAGTAGTAATAATAATAATAATAATAATAACAATAAACGTAACAACACGATAATACTAATATTAATAATAATAATAGTGATAACAAGAATAGTAAGGATAGAATAAGAATATCAATATTAATAATTAAGAAGAAGATAATACGAATCATAATAATAATATGAAGTATAAAATATCACAAACATATATACGATGTATCACACATGTATACATATATGACACAAATCTTTAGTTAAAATAATTATATTAATATTTCATTATACAAGATATAAATAATACGGGGTATTACATGGCTTGGAGGAGAAGTTAGAATATTCTGAAATATGTTAAGATATTATGTCAATAATTTTTGATAATTATCTTTAAATGCTAAAGATGCCAAATCATTAAAAGATACCGAAATATTAAATTTTCGGTGTCTACAAATGCCCCCTCGAGACTTGTTGTAGAGACTTTGATGTAGTCTGCAAAATTATCTCGAAGCTTGCTACTAAACTCCCCCTTGGAGAATGGAGATGAAGAGCGAAAATTGTCCCACCGAGCGTGCCAATTTGTAAACCATAAAATTTAAAACCTGGAATAATAATTAACGAGAAACACAAATAATATGGAAAACAAGAATTTTATTTTATTATCGAAAGATTGTGGGATTATAATTTTCGTAACTCTCTTAATTCCATCTTTAGGAATTTATTTAGGGTTTTGGGGTTTTGATAGTGCTACGAGGGTCGTATCGACTTAATTTCATAGGGAGGATGGGGTCGTTTTGTGACTTATTCCATCTTACCCACAATTTGTTAGGAGGAAGGCGGTGTCGTTTGACTTAAACCATCTGCTCTCCCCAAACTCTAGAGTCGAGGTCTTTATTTATAGTGAAATGGCTGGAGGAGAAGGTAGAATATTCTAGAATATCCTAATTATTTCCTAAGATATTATCACAATATTTATTGATAATTATCTCGAAATAATAAAGATACACTAAAATCAATAGATACCAAAATTCAAAATTCAAAATTTTGGTGTCTGCAAATGCCGCCCCTGAGACTAGTTGTAGAGATTTTATGTCGGTTGCAACTTTGTCTCGAAACTTGCTATTACACTTGATCCTTCGAGAATGGAGATGAAGAGCGAAAATTGTCCCACCGAGCGTGCCAATTTGTAAACCATAAAATTTAAAACCTGCAATAATAATTAACGAGAAACAAAAATAATATGGAAAACAAGAATTTTATTTTATTATCGAAAGATTGTGGGATTACAATTTTCGTAACTCTCTTGATTCCATCTCTAGGAATTTATTTAGGGTTTTGGGGGTTTTGATAGTGCTACGAAGGTCTTATTGACTTAATCTCAAAGGGAGGATGGGGTCGTTTTGTGACTTATTCCATCTTACCCACAATTTGTTAGTATGTAGACGGGGTCGTTTGACTTAATTCATCTGCTCTCCCAAGACCCTAGAGTCAAGGTCTTTATTTATAGTGAAATGGCTGGAGAAGAAGGTAGAATATCCTAATTATTGCCTAAGATATTATCACAATATTTATTGATAATTATCTCGAAATATTAAAGATACACTAAAATCAATAGATACCAAAATTCAAAATTCAAAATTTTGGTGTCTACAAATGCCGCCCTCGAGACTAGTTGTAGAGATTTTATGTCGGTTGCAACTTTGTCTTGAAACTTGCTATTACACTTGATCCTTCGAGAATGGAGATGAAGAGCGAAAATTGTCCCACCGAGCGTGCCAATTTCTAAACCATAAAATTTAAAACCTTCAATAATAATTAAAGAGGAACAAAAATAATACGGAAAAACAAAAATTTTATTTTATCATCGAAATATTGTGGAATTACAATTTTCGTGATTCTCTTGATTCCATCTCTTGGGGATTATGGGTTTTGATAGTGCTACGAGGGTCTTATCGACTTAATATCGTAGGGAGATTAATGGGGTCTCTTGTGCGACTTATTCCATGTTACCTACAATTTGTTAGTAGGAAGACAGGTTCATTTTTTAGACTTGATTCATGCTCCCCTCTAACCCTAAACACAACATCTGTATTTATAGTGAAGTGGCTTGGAGGAGAAGTAAGAATATTCTGAAATATGTTAAGATATTATCACAATATTTTTTGATAATTATCTTTAAATGCTAAAGATGCCAAATCATTAAAAGATACCGAAATATTAAATTTGCAGTATGTTGCGCGGAAGCGTGAATACCTCGTGTTGGGCCTCTGCTGCGCCGGTGTCCAATGTCCATAATAGTACGATATTGTCCGCTTTGGGCCAAGCCCTCACGGATTTACTCTTGGGCTCCTTCCCAAAAGGCCTCGTACTATTATATTTTCAGGACAGTTATAAAGATGATACTTCACCCTTAAACTACCGATGTGGGACATGGGTCTGTACCCTAACAATCCTCCCCTCAAACCAAGGACCATCATTTTAACTCGGACCTTGACCTCCATGGAGAACTCCCACACTCTACAGCCCCAACTTCTAGACACCCGAAACATCACCAAGTCTTGATAACCCCCCCCCCCCCCCCCCCCCTTAGCCGACACACCATGCTGTCACGAGTCATGTCTTGCACCACATGTCACCGCCTGGTCAAGTGAGTGCCCTCACATGCTCCTATACCAGCATGTCCATGTGCCCTTCTTAAATATTTGCTACACATGCATATTGAACCTCCTCTGCATCCAATATACCCTGGACCAGGTCCGCCACTCCAGAAGTTCTAAAACACAAATGGTCTCTGGCATCAAACCTGGAAAGGACCCACCAGACCTGTGGCACCCAATCTGATAATGGTTCACCTGATCAATCGTTCTAGTACACAAATGGTCTTTGTCCCACAAGACCTATGACGCCTTTCATCCATTTAAGCCTGGACGAGGTTTGCTCAAGGACTCACCCCCTAGCTAGGAGTTCGATGTCTTACGCTGTACAACTTCAAGTCTTGGGCCTGCTGATGCATCCTCGTGTCTAGCCCAAGTCAAACCTTGGGCTCTGATACCACTTGTTGTAACGGAACCAAAGAGAAAGACTAAAACAAACAATAAAGAACAATACGCATAGATTTACGTGGTTCACTAACGGTGTGTTTTCTACGTCCACAGGGCAGAAGGGAGAGAGTTTTATTAATGTGAGGAGTTTTCAGATTACAGATTTCAGACGGTATGATATGATAACTGCTAGGGTGAGGGTTAGAGAGTTGATATAGTACTCTCTAACCTAATACAAATTTGACTTAATAAGGCCCAAAACAGAACCCTAGCCCCCCAATACCAACATATTCAAAGCATTGACCCAACAAATCTCCAACTTGAGTTGAATTCTCTCACAAACAGACAGATGTACCGGATGCACCACATAGATGCCAGAAGTACCAGAAACTCAGACAGATGTACCGGATGCACCCCCATGGATGCCAGAAGTACCAGAAACTCAGACAGATGTATCGGATGCACCCCCATGGATGCCAGAAGTACCAGAAACTCAACTCTCTTCCCCCTCAGATATTGCCCTTAACTGGGCAATTAGTTGCTTCGAATATTGAGCAAGTCCAAACAGTGTTGGAACTTGCTATCAGGCACTAACTTAGAGAACATATCAGCTGGGTTATCAGCATTACCCACTTTGTTCACCTTAATTCTCTTCTCATTCCTCAGAAAGTGATATGTCATTGATCTTCTGCTATCAACATCTGAGGATGCAACAGAAACAGAATCTGACAGTACCCATTTTGTAGAGACTTTGATGTCGTCTGCAAAATTGTCTCGAAACTTGCTACTAAACTCACCCTTGGAGAATGGAGATGAAGAGCGAAAATTGTCCCACCGAGCGTGCCAATTTGTAAACCATAAAATTTAACACCTTCAATAATAATTAAAGAGGAACAAAAATAATACGGAAAAACAATTTTTTTTTTATCATCGAAAGATTGTGGATTTACAATTTTCTTTATTCTCTTGATTCCATCTCTAGGGGATTAGGGGTTTTGATAGTGCTACGAGGGTCTTATCGACATAATCTCGTAGGGAGATTAATGAGGTCTCTTGTGCGCCTTATTCCATCTTACCTACAATTTGTTAGTAGGAAGACGGGGTCATTTTTTAGACTTGATCCGTGCTCCCCTCTAACCCTAAACACAACATCTATATTTATTGTGAAGTGGCTTGGAGGAGAAGTTAGAATATTCTGAAATATGTTAAGATATTATATCAATAATTTTTGATAATTATCTTTAAACGCTAAAGATGCCAAATCATTAAAAGATACCGAAATATTAAATTTTCAGTGTCTACAGATACTCCCTCGAGACTTGTTGTAGAGACTTTGATGTCGTCTGCAAAAGTGTCTCGAAACTTGCTACTAAACTCACCCTTGGAGAATGGAGATGAAGAGCGAATATTGTCCCACCGAGCGTGCCAATTTGTAAACCAAAAAATTTAAAACCTGCAATAATAATTAACGAGAAACACAAATAATATGGAAAACAAGAATTTTATTTTATTATCGAAAGATTGTGGGATTACAATTTTCGTAACTCTCTTGATTCCATCTCTAGGAATTTATTTAGGGTTTTGGGGGTTTTGATAGTGCTACGAATGAAGTATCGACTTAATCTCATAGGGAGGATGAGGTCGTTTTGTGACTTATTCCATCTTACTCACAATTTGTTAGTAGGAAGACGGGGTCGTTTGACTTAATCCATCCGCTCTCCCCAAATCCTAGAGTCAAGGTCTTTATTTATAGTGAAATGGCTGGAGGAGAAGATAAAATATTCTAGAATATCCTAATTATTTCCTAAGATATTATCACAATATTTATTGATACTTATCTCGAAATATTAAAGATACACTAAAATCAATAGATACCAAAATTCAAAATTCAAAATTTTGGTGTCTACAAATGCCCCCTCGAGACTAGTTGTAGAGATTTTATGTCGGTTGCAACTTTGTCTCGAAACTTGCTATTAAACTTGATCCTTCGAGAATGGAGATGAAGATCGAAAATTATCCCACGGAGCGTGCCAATTTGTAAACCATAAAATTTAAAACCTTCAATAATAATTAAAGAGGAACAAAAATAATACGGAAAAACAAAAATTTTATTTTATCATCAAAAGATTGTGGAATTACAATTTTCGTGATTCTCTTGATTCCATCTCTAGGGGATTAGGGGTTTTGATAGTGCTACGAGGGTCTTATCGACTTAATCTCGTAGGGAGATTAATGGGGTCTCTTGTGCGACTTATTCCATCTTACCTACTATTTGTTTGTAGGAAGACGGGGTCATTTTTTAGACTTGATCCATACTCCCCTCTAACCCTAAACACAACATCTGTATTTATAGTGAAGTGGCTTGGAGGAGAAGTTAGAATATTCTGAAATTTGTTAAGATATTATATCAATAATTTTTGATAATTATCTTTAAATGCTAAAGATGCCAAATCATTAAAAGATACCGAAATATTAAATTTTCGGTGTCTACAGATACTCCCTCGAGACTTGTTGTAGAGACTTTGATGTCGTCTGCAAAATTGTCTCGAAACTTGCTACTAAACTCCCCCTTGGAGAATGGAGATGAAGAGCGAATATTGTCCCACCGAGCGTGCCAATTTGTAAACCAAAAAATTTAAAACCTGCAATAATAATTAACGAGAAACACAAATAATATGGAAAACAAGAATTTTATTTTATTATCGAAAGATTGTGGGATTACAATTTTCGTAACTCTCTTGATTCCATCTCTAGGAATTTATTTAGGGTTTTGGGGGTTTTGATAGTGCTACGAATGAAGTATCGACTTAATCTCATAGGGAGGATGGGGTCGTTTTGTGACTTATTCCATCTTACCCACAATTTGTTAGTAGGAAGACGGGGTCGTTTGACTTAATCCATCCGCTCTCCCCAAATCCTAGAGTCAAGGTCTTTATTTATAGTGAAATGGCTGGAGGAGAAGATAAAATATTCTAGAATATCCTAATTATTTCCTAAGATATTATCACAATATTTATTGATACTTATCTCGAAATATTAAAGATACACTAAAATCAATAGATACCAAAATTCAAAATTCAAAATTTTGGTGTCTACAAATGCCCCCTCGAGACTAGTTGTAGAGATTTTATGTCGGTTGCAACTTTGTCTCGAAACTTGCTATTAAACTTGATCCTTCGAGAATGGAGATGAAGATCGAAAATTATCCCACGGAGCGTGCCAATTTGTAAACCATAAAATTTAAAACCTTCAATAATAATTAAAAGAGGAACAAAAATAATACGGAAAAACAAAAATTTTATTTTATCATCAAAAGATTGTGGAATTACAATTTTCGTGATTCTCTTGATTCCATCTCTAGGGGATTAGGGGTTTTGATAGTGCTACGAGGGTCTTATCGACTTAATCTCGTAGGGAGATTAATGGGGTCTCTTGTGCGACTTATTCCATCTTACCTACTATTTGTTTGTAGGAAGACGGGGTCATTTTTTAGACTTGATCCATACTCCCCTCTAACCCTAAACACAACATCTGTATTTATAGTGAAGTGGCTTGGAGGAGAAGTTAGAATATTCTGAAATTTGTTAAGATATTATATCAATAATTTTTGATAATTATCTTTAAATGCTAAAGATGCCAAATCATTAAAAGATACCGAAATATTAAATTTTCGGTGTCTACAGATACTCCCTCGAGACTTGTTGTAGAGACTTTGATGTCGTCTGCAAAATTGTCTCGAAACTTGCCACTAAACTCCCCCTTGGAGAATGGAGATGAAGAGCGAAAATTGTCCCACCGAGCGTGCCAATTTGTTAACCATAAAATTTAAAACCTGCAATAATAATTAACGAGAAAAACAAATAATATGCAAAACAAGAATTTTATTTTATTATCGAAAGATTGTGGGATTACAATTTTCGTAACTCTCTTGATTCCATCTCTAGGAATTTATTTAGGGTTTTGGGGGTTTTGATAGTGCTACGAAGGTCGTATCGACTTAATCTCATAGGGAGGATGGGGTCGTTTTGTGACTTATTCCATCTTACCCACAATTTGTTTGTAGGAAGACAGGGTCGTTTGACTTAATCCATCTGCGCTCCCCAAACCCTAGAGTCAAGGTCTTTATTTATAGTGAAATGGCTGGAGGAGAAGGTAGAATATTCTAGTATATCCGAATTATTTCCTAAAATATTATCACAATATTTATTGATAATTATATCGAAATATTAAAGTTACACTAAAATCAATAGATACCCAAATTCAAAATTCAAAATTTTGGTGTCTACAATGCCCCCCTCGAGAGTAGTTGTAGAGATTTTATGTCGGTTGCAACTTTGTCTCGAAACTTGCTATTAAACTTCATCCTTCGAGAATGGAGATGAAGAGCGAAAATTATCCCACGGAGCGTGCCAATTTCTAAACCATAAAATTTAAAACCTTCAATAATAATTAAAGAGGAACAAAAATAATACGGAAAAACAAAAATTTTATTTTATCATCAAAAGATTGTGGAATTACAATTTTCGCGAGTCTCTTGATTCTATGTCTAGGGGATTAGGGGTTTTGATAGTGCTACGAGGATCTTATCGACTTAATCTCGTAGGGGGATTAATGGAGTCTCTTGTGCGACTTATTCCATCTTACCTACATTTAGTTAGTAGGAAGACGGGGTCATTTTTTAGACTTGATCCATGCTCCCCTCTAACCCTAAACACAACATCTGTATTTATAGTGAAGTGGCTTGGAGGAGAAGTTAGAATATTCTGAAATATGTTAAGATATTATCACAATATTTTTTGATAATTATCTTTAAATGCTAAAGATGCCAAATCATTTAAAGATACCGAAATATTAAATTTTCGGTGTCTACAGATGCCCCCTCGAGACTTGTTGTAGAGACTTTGATGTCGTCTGCAAAATTGTCTCGAAACTTGCCACTAAACTCCCCCTTGGAGAATGGAGATGAAGAGCGAAAATTGTCCCACCGAGCGTGCCAATTTGTAAACCATAAAATTTAAAACCTGCAATAATAATTAACGAGAAAAACAAATAATATGGAAAACAAGAATTTTATTTTATTATCGAAAGATTGTGGGATTAGAATTTTCGTAACTCTCTTGATTCCATCTCTAGGAATTTATTTAGGGTTTTGGGGGTTTTGATAGTGCTACGAAGGTCGTATCGACTTAATCTCATAGGGAGGATGGGGTCGTTTTGTGACTTAATCCATCTTACCCACAATTTGTTTGTAGAAAGACAGGGTCGTTTGACTTAATCCATCTGCGCTCCCCAAACCCTAGAGTCAAGGTCTTTATTTATAGTGAAATGGCTGGAGGAGAAGGTAGAATATTCTAGTATATCCGAATTATTTCCTAAAATATTATCACAATATTTATTGATAATTATATCGAAATATTAAAGATACACTAAAATCAATAGATACCCAAATTCAAAATTCAAAATTTTGGTGTCTACAATGCCCCCCTCGAGAGTAGTTGTAGAGATTTTATGTCGGTTGCAACTTTGTCTCGAAACTTGCTATTAAACTTCATCCTTCGAGAATGGAGATGAAGAGCGAAAATTATCCCACGGAGCGTGCCAATTTCTAAACCATAAAATTTAAAACCTTCAATAATAATTAAAGAGGAACAAAAATAATACGGAAAAACAAAAATTTTATTTTATCATCAAAAGATTGTGGAATTACAATTTTCGCGAGTCTCTTGATTCTATGTCTAGGGGATTAGGGGT
The DNA here is from genome assembly GCA_029255685.2 of Silene conica. NCBI lineage: Eukaryota > Viridiplantae > Streptophyta > Magnoliopsida > Caryophyllales > Caryophyllaceae > Silene > Silene conica. Next base: position 57,667,463 of record CM055314.2, on the reverse strand, counting down.
TTTGATAGTGCTACGAGGATCTTATCGACTTAATCTCGTAGGGGGATTAATGGAGTCTCTTGTGCGACTTATTCCATCTTACCTACATTTAGTTAGTAGGAAGACGGGGTCATTTTTTAGACTTGATCCATGCTCCCCTCTAACCCTAAACACAACATCTGTATTTATAGTGAAGTGGCTTGGAGGAGAAGTTAGAATATTCTGAAATATGTTAAGATATTATCACAATATTTTTTGATAATTATCTTTAAATGCTAAAGATGCCAAATCATTTAAAGATACCGAAATATTAAATTTTCGGTGTCTACAGATGCCCCCTCGAGACTTGTTGTAGAGACTTTGATGTCGTCTGCAAAATTGTCTCGAAACTTGCTACTAAACTCTCCCTTGGAGAATGGAGATGAAGAGCGAAAATCGTCCCACCGAGCGTGCCAATTTGTAAACCATAAAATTTAAAACCTGCAATAATAATTAAGGAGAAACGCAAATAATATGGAAAACAAGAATTTTATTTTATTATCGAAAGATTGTGGGATTACAACTTTCGTAACTCTCCTGATTCCATCTCTAGGAATTTATTTAGGGTTTTGGGGGTTTTGATAGTGCTACGAAGGTCGTATCGACTTAATCTCATAGGGAGGATGAGGTCGTTTTGTGACTTATTCCATCTTACCCTCAATTTGTTAGTAGGAAGACGGGGTCGTTTGACTTAATCCATCTGCGCTCCCCAAACCCTAGAGTCAAGGTCTTTATTTATAGTGAAATGGCTGGAGGAGAAGGTAGAATATTCTAGAATATCCGAATTATTTCCTAAGATATTATCACAATATTTATTGATATTTATCTCGAAATTGTTAGGTTCTTATACCTATTTAGTCATACTAATATTAATTATCTAATAATTAGTAGATCTTATGCATGCTTAACAAAATATATGTCGAGATATATGAGGAAAAACAAGCTCCCTTACATTGATAATCTCGGCTAATATAGGGCACAAGTGAAGTCACCTTCTTCACTTGTTCTTGAGCTTATCACACGGATGATCCTCCTTGAACCTTCAAAGAGATGATGGCCTCCAAAAGATGAACACCAAGACACACTACTCACAATATTTGTATGTTATTTTGCTAGAATGAACACACAAACTATCTAGATTGAGAAGGAGGCTCACGGTTAGGGTTTTTGAAGAAAGGAATTATTTTTCTTTCTTTTTCTTTTGTTCTCTCTAAACAACCAAAACCCTAAGTGAAGTGTGAATGAATGAGATAGTGTGAAGAAGCAAAGAACAAAACCCTCTTTTGCTCTCCCATTTGGTTCGGCCGTGAGCCATGGGTAGAGTGCCCAATGGTTGGCACCTCTACATCATACAATGTTTCCCATGCTTGCCTTCACATTTAATCTCTTGTCTTTCTAATGTTCCTATAATAAAATGTGTATGTTTGTTTGTGTGTGTGTGTGATCACACGGTCCATGTCACACAATGGACCCATACGAACATTAGTTAGAATAACATAATTTACGTAGTTTGTAGTTTAACATTTAAACTCTTTATTGTAAATTATAAGTAGTTATAAGTAATTAACTAATTACTTATAATATATTTAGTTACTACAAAAATTGTAGCTTTAAGTAATTCATTCAACAAACTTTACGTTTCATAAACATATAAATGATAGTGATGACATTTCAATCACTAAAACAATTTATAATCTTATTATAAATTATCTCCTTATTTTATTTATAATCTAGAAATGAACTAACTCGTATCATATACAGTTATTTCATTTATTATTGAGAGATTTGTCCTAAAGGTGTGACATAAAGGGATCAACTGGTCACCACCGTCATTACGACAGTAATGTCAAACTCTAGCAAGTCAATCATTACCGATTAATGTTGACCAGTCGACTTATGATAAAGAATCATCCCATGAATATTCTTTTATAGAGATTTGTCAATTTAATATATAATTGACGTGATCACATTATTGTCGAGGACACTTACTCCAACAGAAATATTAAAGATACACTAAAATCAATAGATACCCAAATTCAAAATTCAAAATTTTGGTGTCAACAAATGCCCCCCTCGAGAGTAGTTGTAGAGATTTTATGTCGGTTGCAACTTTGTCTCGAAACTTGCTATTAAACTTCATCCTTCGAGAATGGAGATGAAGAGCGAAAATTATCCCACGGAGCGTGCCAATTTCTAAACCATAAAATTTAAAACCTTCAATAATAATTAAAGACGAACAAAAATAATACGGAAAAACAAAAATTTTATTTTATCATCAAAAGATTGTGGAATTACAATTTTCGTGAGTCTCTTGATTCTATGTCTAGGGGATTAGTGGTTTTGATAGTGCTACGGGGGTCTTATCGACTTAATCTCGTAGGGGGATTAATGGAGTCTCTTGTGCGACTTATTCCATCTTACCTACAATTAGTAAGTAGGAAGACGAGGTCATTTTTTAGACTTGATCCATGCTCCCCTCTAACCCTAAACACAACATCTGTATTTATAGTGAAGTGGCTTGGAGGAGAAGTTAGAATATTCTGAAATATGTTAGGATATTATCACAATATTTTTTGATAATTATCTTTAAATGCTAAAGATGCCAAATCATTAAAAGATACCGAAATATTAAATTTTCGGTGTCTGCAGATGCCCCCTCGAGACTTGTTGTAGAGACTTTGATGTCGTCTGCAAAATTGTCTCGAAACTTGCTACTAAACTCACCCTTGGAGAATGGAGATGAGGGCGAAAATTGTCCCACCGAGCGTGCCAATTTGTAAACCATAAAATTTAAAACCTGCAATAATAATTAAGGAGAAACGCAAATAATATGGAAAACAAGAATTTTATTTTATTATCGAAAGATTGTGGGATTACAACTTTCGTAACTCTCCTTATTCCATCTCTAGGAATTTATTTAGGGTTTTGGGGGTTTTGATAGTGCTACTAAGGTCGTATCGACTTAATCTCATAGGGAGGATGAGGTCGTTTTGTGACTTATTTCATCTTACCCTCAATTTGTTAGTAGGAAGACGGGGTCGTTTGACTTAATCCATCTGCGCTCCCCAAACCCTAGAGTCAAGGTCTTTATTTATAGTGAAATGGCTGGAGGAGAAGGTAGAATATTCTAGAATATCCGAATTATTTCCTAAGATATTATCACAATATTTATTGATAATTATCTCGAAATTGTTAGGTTCTTATACCTATTTAGTCATACTAATATTAATTATCTTATAATTAGTAGATCTTATGCATGCTTAACAAAATATATGTCGAGATATATGAGGAAAAACAAGCTCCCTTACATTGATAATCTCGGCTCATATAGGGCACAAGTGAAGTCACCTTCTTCACTTGTTCTTGAGCTTATCACACGGATGATCCTCCTTGAACCTTCAAAGAGATGATGGCCTCCAAAATATGAACACCAAGACACACTACTCACAATATTTGTATGTTATTTTGCTAGAATGAACACACAAACTATCTAGATTGAGAAGGAGGTTCACGGTTAGGGTTTTTGAAGAAAGGAATTATTTTTCTTTCTTTTTCTTTTGTTCTCTCTAAACAACCAAAACCCTAAGTGAAGTGTGAATGAATGAGATAGTGTGAAGAAGCAAAGAACAAAACCCTCTTTTGCTCTCTCATTTGGTTCGGCCGTGAGCCATGGGTAGAGTGCCCAATGGTTGGCACCTCTACATCATACAATGTTTCCCATGCTTGCCTTCACATTTAATCTCTTGTCTTTCTAATGTTCCTATAATAAAATGTGTATGTTTGTTTGTGTGTGTGTGATCACACGGTCCATGTCACACAATGGACCCATACGAACATTAGTTAGAATAACATAATTTACGTAGTTTGTAGTTTAACATTTAAACTCTTTATCGTAAATTATAAGTAGTTATAAGTAAATAACTAATTACTTATAATATATTTAGTTACTACAACAATTGTAGCTTTAAATACTTCATTCAACAAACTTTACGTTTCATAAACATATAAATGATAGTGATGACATTTCAATCACTAAAACAATTTATAATCTTATTATAAATTATCTCCTTATTTTATTTATAATCTAGAAATGAACTAACTCGTATCATATACAGTTATTTCATTTATTATTGAGAGGGTTGTCCTAAAGGTGTGACCTAAAGGGATCAACTGGTCACCACCGTCATTACGACAGTAATGTCAAACTCTAGCAAGCCAATCATTAACGATTAATGTTGACCAGTTGACTTATGATAAAGAATCATCCCATGAATATTCTTTTATAGAGATTTGTCAATTTAATATATAATTGACGTGATCACATTATTGTCGAGGACACTTACTCCAACAGAAATATTAAAGATACACTAAAATCAATAGATACCCAAATTCAAAATTCAAAATTTTGGTGTCTACAAATGCCCCCCTCGAGAGTAGTTGTAGAGATTTTATGTCGGTTGCAACTTTGTCTCGAAACTTGCTATTAAACTTCATCCTTCGAGAATGGAGATGAAGAGCGAAAATTATCCCACGGAGCGTGCCAATTTCTAAACCATAAAATTTAAAACCTTCAATAATAATTAAAGAGGAACAAAAATAATACGGAAAAACAAAAATTTTATTTTATCATCAAAAGATTGTGGAATTACAATTTTCGTGAGTCTCTTGATTCTATCTCTAGGGGATTAGGGGTTTTGATAGTGCTACGGGGGTCTTATCGACTTAATCTCGTAGGGAGATTAATGGGGTCTTTTGTGCGACTTATTCCATCTTAACTACAATTTGTTAGTAGGAAGACGGGGTCATTTTTTAGACTTGATCCATGCTCCCCTCTAACCCGAAACACAACATCTTTATTTATAGTGAAGTGGCTTGGAGCTGAAGTTAGAATATTCTGAAATATGTTAAGATATTATCACAATATTTTTTGATAATTATCTTTAAATGCAAAAGATGCCAAATCATTAAAAGATACCGAAATATTAAATTTTCGGTGTCTACAGATACTCCCTCGAGACTTGTTGTAGAGACTTTGATGTCGTCTGCAAAATTGTCTCGAAACTTGCTACTAAACTCACCCTTGGAGAATGGAGATGAAGAGCGAAAATTGTCCCACCGAGCGTGCCAATATGTAAACCATAAAATTTAAAACCTGCAATAATAATTAACGAGAAACGCAAATAATATGGAAAACAAGAATTTTATTTTATTATCGAAATATTGTGGGATTACAATTTTCGTAACTCTCTTGATTCCATCTCTAGGAATTTATTTAGGGTTTTGGGGGTTTTGATAGTGCTACGAAGGTCGTATCGACTTAATCTCATAGGGAGGATGGGGTCGTTTTGTGACTTATTCCGTCTTACCCACAATTTGTTAGTAGGAAGATAGGGTCGTTTGACTTAATCCATCTGCGCTCCCCAAACCTAGAGTCAAGGTCTTTATTTATAGTGAAATGGCTGGAGGAGAAGGTAGAATATTCTAGAATATCCGAATTATTTCCTAAGATATTATCACAACATTTATTGATAATTATCTCGAAATATTAAAGATACACTAAAATCAATAGATACCCAAATTCAAAATTCAAAATTTTGGTGTCTACAAATGCCCCCCTCGAGAGTAGTTGTAGAGATTTTATGTCGGTTGCAACTTTGTCTCGAAACTTGCTATTAAACTTCATCCTTCGAGAATGGAGATGAAGAGCGAAAATTATCCCACGGAGCGTGCCAATTTCTAAACCATAAAATTTAAAACCTTCAATTATAATTAAAGAGGAACAAAAATAATACGGAAAAACAAAAATTTTATTTTATCATCAAAAGATTGTGGAATTACAATTTTCGTGAGTCTCTTGATTCTATCTCTAGGGGATTAGGGGTTTTGATAGTGCTACGGGGGTCTTATCGACTTAATCTCGTAGGGAGATTAATGGGGTCTTTTGTGCGACTTATTCCATCTTAACTACAATTTGTTAGTAGGAAGACGGGGTCATTTTTTAGACTTGATCCATGCTCCCCTCTAACCCTAAACACAACATCTTTATTTATAGTGAAGTGGCTTGGAGGAGAAGTTAGAATATTCTGAAATATGTTAAGATATTATCACAATATTTTTTGACAATTATCTTTAAATGCTAAAGATGCCAAATCATTAAAAGATACCGAAATATTAAATTTTCGGTGTTTACAGATACTCCCTCGAGACTTGTTGTAGAGACTTTGATGTCGTCTGCAAAATTGTCTCGAAACTTGCTACTAAACTCACCCTTGGAGAATGGAGATGGAGAGCGAAAATTGTCCCACCGAGCGTGCCAATATGTAAACCATAAAATTTAAATCCTGCAATAATAATTAACGAGAAACGCAAATAATATGGAAAACAAGAATTTTATTTTATTATCGAAATATTGTGGGATTACAATTTTCGTAACTCTCTTGATTCCATCTCTAGAAATTTATTTAGGGTTTTGGGGGTTTTGATAGTGCTACGAAGGTCGTATCGACTTAATCTCATAGGGAGGATGGGGTCGTTTTGTGACTTATTCCATCTTACCCACAATTTGTTAGTAGGAAGACAGGGTCGTTTGACTTAATGCATCTGCGCTCCCCAAACCTTGAGTCAAGGTCTTTATTTATAGTGAAATGGCTGGAGGAGAAGGTAGAATATTCTAGAATATCCGAATTATTTCCTAAGATATTATCACAACATTTATTGATAATTATCTCGAAATATTAAAGATACACTAAAATCAATAGATACCCAAATTCAAAATTCAAAATTTTGGTGTCTACAAATGCCCCCCTCGAGACTATTTGTAGAGATTTTATGTCGGTTGCAACTTTGTCTCGAAACTTGCTACTAAACTTCATCCTTCGAGAATGGAGATGAAGAGCGAAAATTATCCCACGGAGCGTGCCAATTTCTAAACCATAAAATTTAAAACCTTCAATAATAATTAAAGAGGAACAAAAATAATACGGAAAAACAAAAATTTTATTTTATCATCAAAAGATTGTGGAATTACAATTTTCGTGAGTCTCTTGATTCTATGTCTAGGGGATTCGAGGTTTCGATAGTGCTACGAGGGTCTTATCGACTTAATCTCGTAGGGGGATTAATGGGGTCTCTTGTGCGACTTATTCCATCTTACCTACAATTAGTTAGTAGGAAGACGGGGTCATTTTTTAGACTTGATCCATGCTCCCCTCTAACCCTAAACACAACATCTGTATTTATAATAAAGTGGCTTGGAGGAGAAGTTTGAATATTCTGAAATATGTTAAGATATTATCACAATATTTTTTGATAATTATCTTTAAATGCTAAAGATGCCAAATCATTAAAAGATACCGGAATATTAAATTTTCGGTGTCTACAGATGCCCCCTCGAGACTTGTTGTAGAGACTTTGATGTCGTCTGCAAAATTGTCTCGAAACTTGCTACTAAACTCACCCTTGGAGAATGGAGATGAAGAGCGAAAATTGTCCCACCGAGCGTGCCAATTTGTAAACCATAAAATTTAAAACCTGCAATAATAATTAACGAGAAACACAAATAATATGGAAAACAAGTATTTTATTTTATTATCAAAAGATTGTGGGATTACAACTTTCGTAACTCTCCTGATTCCATCTCTAGGAATTTATTTAGGGTTTTGGGGGTTTTGATAGTGCTACGAAGGTCGTATCGACTTAATCTCATAGGGAGGATGAGGTCGTTTTGTGACTTATTCCATCTTACCCTCAATTTGTTAGTAGGAAGACGGGGTCGTTTCACTTAATCCATCTGCGCTCCCCAAACCCTAGAGTCAAGGTCTTTATTTATAGTGAAATGGCTGGAGGAGAAGGTAGAATATTCTAGAATATCCGAATTATTTCCTAAGATATTATCACAATATTTATTGATAATTATCTCGAAATATTAAAGATACACTAAAATCAATAGATACCCAAATTCAAAATTCAAAATTTTGGTGTCTACAAATGCCCCCCCTCGAGACTAGTTTTAGAGATTTTATGTCGGTTGCAACTTTGTCTCGAAACTTGCTATTAAACTTCATCCTTCGAGAATGGAGATGAAGAGCGAAAATTATCCCACGGAGCGTGCCAATTTCTAAACCATAAAATTTAGAACCTTCAACAATAATTAAAGAGGAACAAAAATAATACGGAAAAACAAAATTTTATTTTATCATCAAAAGATTGTGGAATTACAATTTTCGTGAGTCTCTTGATTCTATCTCTAGGGGATTAGGGGTTTTGATAGTGCTACGGGGGTCTTATCGACTTAATCTCGTAGGGAGATTAATGGGGTCTCTTGTGCGACTTATTCCATCTTACCTACAATTAGTTAGTAGGAAGACGGGGTCCTTTTTTAGACTTGATCCATGCTCCCCTCTAACCCTAAACACAACATCTGTATTTATAGTGAAGTGACTTGGAGGAGAAGTTAGAATATTCTGAAATATGTTAAGATATTATCACAATATTTTTTGATAATTATCTTTAAATGCTAAAGATGCCAAATCATTTAAAGATACCGAAATATTAAATTTTCGGTGTCTACAGATGCCCCCTCGAGACTTGTTGTAGAGACTTTGATGTCGTCTGCAAAATTGTCTCGAAACTTGCTACTAAACTCACCCTTGGAGAATGGAGATGAAGAGCGAAAATTGTCCCACCGAGCGTGCCAATTTGTAAACCATAAAATTTAAAACCTGCAATAATAATTAACGAGAAACACAAATAATATGGAAAACAAGAATTTTATTTTATTATCGAAAGATTGTGGGATTACAACTTTCGTAACTCTCCTGATTCCATCTCTAGGAATTTATTTAGGGTTTTGGGGGTTTTGAAGTGCTACGAAGGTCGTATCGACTTAATCTCATAGGGAGGATGGGGTCGTTTTGTGACTTATTCCATCTTACCCTCAATTTGTTAGTAGGAAGACGGGGTCGTTTGACTTAATCCATCTGCGCTCCCCAAACCATAGAGTCAAGGTCTTTATTTATAGTGAAATGGCTGGAGGAGAAGGTAGAATATTCTAGAATATCCTAATTATTTTCTAAGATACTATCACAATATTTATTAATAATTATCTTGAAATATTAAAGATACACTAAAATCAATAGATACCAAAATTCAAAATTCAAAATTTTGGTGTCTATAAATGCCTCCTCGAGGCTAGTTGTAGAGATTTTATGTCGGTTGCAACTTTGTCTCGAAACTTGCTATTAAACTTGATCCTTGGAGAATGGAGATGAGCGAAAATTGTCCCACTGAGCGTGCCAATTTGTAAACCATGAAATTTAAAACCTTCAATAATAATTAAAGAGGAACAAAAATAATACGGAAAAACAAAAATTTTATTTTATCATCGAAAGATTGTGGAATTACAATTTTCGTGATTCTCTTGATTCCATCTCTAAGGGATTAGGTGTTTTGATAGTGCTACGAGGGTATCGACTTAATCTCGTAGGGAGATTAATGGGGTCTCTTGTGCGACTTATTCCATTTACCTACATTTTGTTAGTAGGAAGACGGGGTCATTTTTTAGAGTTGATCCATTCTCCCCTCTAACCCTAAACACAACATCTGTATTTATAGTGAAGTGGCTTGGAGGAGAAGTTAGAATATTCTGAAATATGTTAAAATATTATCACAATATTTTTTGATAATAATCTTTAAATGCTAAAGATGCCAAATCATTAAAAGATACCGAAATATTAAATTTTCGGTGTCTACAGATGCCCCCTCGAGACTTGTTGTAGAGACTTTGATGTCGTCTGCAAAATTGTCTCGAAACTTGCTACTAAACTCACCCTTGGAGAATGGAGATGAAGAGCGAAAATTGTGCCACCGAGCGTGCCAATTTGTAAACCATAAAATTTAAAACCTTCAATAATACCTAAAGAGGAACAAAAATAATACGGAAAAACAAAAAAATTATTTTATCATCGAAAGATTGTGGAATCACAATTTTCGTGATTCTCTTGATTCCATCTCTAGGGGATTAGGGGTTTTGATAGTGCTACGAGGGTCTTATCGACTTAATATCGTAGGGAGATTAATGGGGTCTCTTGTGCGACTTATTCCATCTTACCTACAATTTGTTAGTAGGAAGACGGGGTCATTTTTTAGACTTGATCCATGCTCCCCTCTAATCCTAAACACAACATCTATATTTATAGTGAAGTGGCTAGGAGGAGAAGTTAGAATATTCTGAAATATGTTAAGATATTATCACAATATTTTTTTTTAATTATCTTTAAATGCTAAAGATAACGAAATATTAAACTTTCGGTGTCTACAGATGCCCCCTCGAGACTTGTTGTAGAGACTTTGAAGTCGTCTGTAAAATTGTCTCGAAACTTGCTACTAAACTCACCCTTGGAGAATGGAGATGAAGAGCGAAAATTGTCCCACCTAGCGAGCCAATTTGTAAAGCATAAAATTTAAACCTTCAATAATAATTAAAGAGGAACAAGAATAATATGGAAAAACAAAAATTTTATTTTATCATCGAAAGATTGTGGAATTACAATTTTCGTGATTCTCTTGATTCCATCTCTAAGGGATTAGGGGTTTTGATAGTGCTACGAGGTTCTTATCGACTTAATCTCGTAGGGAGATTAATGGGTTCTCCTGTGCGACTTATTCCATCTTACCGAGAATTTGTTAGTAGGAAGACGGGGTCATTTTTTAGACTTGATCCATGCTCCCTTCTAACCCTAAACACAACATCTGTATTTATAGTGAAGTGGCTTGAAGGAGAAGTTAGAATATTCTGAAATATGTTAAGATATTATCACAATATTTTTTGATAATTATCTTTAAATGCTAAAGATGCCAAATCATGAAAAGATACCGAAATATTAAATTTTCGGTGTCTACAGATTTTGTAACAGCAGATATTGTAATAGCAGATTTTGTATCGCGATAACTTAAATACAAAACAATGAAACAAATAAATTTTATTAATTAAATATCAAAATGTACGTGTACAATCTCTAATGTATCCTCTGATTCTAATATGCCGTGACAGGTTACATATACACTCTATGTGGCAGGGTGTGAACGTTGTATTTGAATGACACCTATAGAGGTCGCGTGCACTCTAATAGGAGGTGTCGATTTGTATTCTTGAGAGGGTCGCGGTGACTTGTTCTCTCTTGAATGTTGTAGCTTGGACTTGAATCTTTTGGGCAGGCGGCACAGGTTTGGTGTGCTTGTTGACTGCTTGTAGAAGTAATTTGCAGAGGGAGCTTATAGAACCTTTGTGTCTTCTTCTCTCTCTAAATTCTGATTAATCCAATCTTCTGAAATGAATGAGGAGAGCTCCTTTTATAGGATTTCAACTCCCCTTAGTGGACTTTGACATTCACATGCCCATTTGTGGGTTTACTTGTGAACTTGGCCCAAATTTGTTTCTTTTCGGGTTTAAAGATCCGAATAGCTTCTTTTGTAATTCGAATCGACTCGTATTTAATTTAGTCGGTACAAAATAATTAAATTAAGTTAAAATTTGGTATTAACTCAAAATAATTAATTTATTTTATTTATTCGGCACATTAATAAATTTTCTATGCCTACAAATTGCCCCCTCGAGACCTTGTCACGTGCACTTTTGGGTGTCTTGACGTGACAGGGTCTCGATTCCGTTTACTTTGACTTGGAAGTCGATAATGAACACCCTAACTTGTCATCTAGGTAGTCCACTTTTCTTGTAATATCATCCGGTCATTTTTTTGTTAGATTTGTTGGATAACACACTTTTTTGTTTGACTTGAAAGTCATAAGGTACTCATACTTGTCGTAAGATAGCTCCGTTTGACTTCACTTTGGAGTCGATGACACCTCAACTTGTCGTCTTGATAGTCTATTTTTCTTGTAATGTCACCCTATCATTATCTGATTTTACGGATGACGAGTCACGAGATGACTCGTGTGATTGTGAGTAATATCATTTTGCCGTCTCACTGTAAAGTAAAATATCCATGAGAAGCCGATACACTTCCCATAATTCATGTGTTACACTTTGATTTTCTTTTGACAAATAGGAAAAATACACTTCACGTGGAAGGTAAGTATATGTCTGACTACGAAACCCCAAGAACTTCCCAGATGTGACGCCGAATGAACACTTGAGTGGATTCATCTTAAGTTGATATTTTCTAAGTCTTTCGAAGACAGCTCGAAGGTCGTTGATGTGGTGTTCTCTTTTCTTTGATTTAACAACCACGTCATCAACATAATACTCTATTGTTTTATGCAGCATGTCATCGAAGATCTTTTGCATCGCGCGTTGATATGTAGCGCCAACATTCTTCAATCCAAACGGCATGACCGTGTAGAAGAAGATCCCTTTTGGGGTTCAAAAACCTGTTGCTTCTTGGTATTCAGGAGCCATATGTATTTGATTGTAACCAGCAGTACAATCCATGAAGGAGAGTGCTTCGTGACCAGTGGTCGCATCAATCATCAGCTCTGTGACTGGTAAAGGGAAGTCATCCTTTGGGCATGCCTCATTAAGATATCGAAAATCCACGCATATGCGTGATTGTCCATTCTTCTTTCTGACTCGGACAATATTTGCGATCCAGGTAGGATATGTGACTTCACGAATGAAACCCGCCTCAATGAGTTTATTTACTTCATTTTCAATCTCAGGTACAAGCTCTGGCCTGAAACGACGGTGAAATTTTTTCTTAGCATTGATGTTTTTCTTGATTGCTAGGCGATGAACTGCAACGTTTGGGCTGAATCCAGACATCTCTTTATAACTCCAAGCAAAGACATCTTTGTATTCGATCAACAACTTGTAGTACTCTTCATCTTCTTCCTTAGTTAGTAGAGCACTAACATAAATGGGGCGAGGATCTTCAGCAGTTCCCAAGTTGAGTTCTTTGAGTTCATCCACAGGCGATTGCCCCCCGTCTTCAAGTGTTTCAGGAGCTTCGTCAGCTTCAGATTCTTTATCCACATCAGGCATCTATTCTACTGTGATGTGATATGATGACGTGACATTTTCGAAGTCCTTTGGTTCATTTGGACTGGAGTGACTTGAAGATGAAGAAGCAAGCTCTTCTACGTCTTTTGACTGGCCCGTGAGAACTAGTACACGCCTCCTTACTTTGAGTGGTTCATGTTGTATGATATCACTACTTGCATACATTTCATACGAGATGGTACCGCGCTTCTCAGATCATCACTTGATCTTATTTCTTCTTCAATTTGTTTCGCAGAAGTTGAGAAAGAACGTTTGTCAACACAACTCTTCTTGGGATCTCATAGTCGATTGAAGACTGTTTTTGATGGATTGCCCAAGCGATCATGTATTGTACTCTTCTTGTTCATGCACAGCGAAGGCACTTGTGTTTTGACTTCACTTTTATCTTGATTGCCAAGCCTAGCAAAGACTGAAGTGCGTTTAGTTGAAACACTTGGTCTTCCCAACCTTGTAAATACAGAAGAATGTGACTTTTTAGCAGGTGGACTTATGCGATCGAAGACTGAAGATGAATGCGCCTTTTCTCCTTCTTGTCCATCTTCTGTAACCTCTTCCACTGTGATGTGCTGAGAAGATATACTAGTGCCTCTTATGCGAGCACCAATCTTCACAGGTGCAGGAGACTCGTATCCCAACCCAGCTTTAGATGCTATGAAACTCCCTTCTTGCTTGAAGAACTCTTGTTGCGCCTTATTGAGGTCATATGGCTCAACTGTTATAACCTTCTCAAGGGGAGTCGGATTTGTGAAGTCATAACCAGCCTTTGCAAGTAGCCTGTATGCATTAGGATCAAACATGCCTTTGTTTTCCTCACTTGAAGGTTGACTGGATGAATGGACAAAACCCTAAGGAGGTGGTTTCACGATATTTGTTTGAGATGAATTTGTCAAAGGCACAGTGACTTTTGCGACCCATTCTTGCTTGATCGTCTGACTTGACTTATTTTTGTCCTTAGATTCTGTCTTTGACGTCGAACATTCTGCGAAAGGACTCTCCCCATCTTTGCGCCGAGACTTTGGGATGTAGCGCAGTACTGGTTGCGTGGTCTTCTGCGTCATTTCTTCCTTCTTGGTTGACACAACAGCAGTAGTTACCTTGCTTGCCTCTACCTTGACATCAACTTCTTCAGCATTATTTGGAGTTGCATTTTCCGTGTTGACGGTCTTTCCTTGCTTACCCCCTTTTCCTGTTGAAGAGATGGTGGTTGACATGAACTCACTGGACGTACCGCTTTTTTCAAAGAATTTTTAATCAGCGAAAAAGGCATCGACTTTGGAGAAAGGTTTTGCATCTCCATCTATCTTTCTCTCACCGCCGCGATAATACTTCAAGCATTGATGAAGGGTTGAGACAACGACTCCATTCTCGTGCTTCCAAGGTCGTCCTAGCAACAATTTTAATGATGTCTTGGCGTCGATGACGTGGAACAACGTGTTGGAAGATAAGTTACCCATGCTAAGGTTTACTCGGATCATTCCAACTGCGCGCTCCCCATTTAAGTTGAAACCATGAATCATTGTTCGACTATTTGATAGTTCATCCATTGTGATCCCCAACTCTTGCATGGTAGCCTTTGGCATGAGGTTGACTCCTGAACCTCCATCGATCAAGATACGCTTGACTTTATGCCCTCGGATATACCCTGACATATAGAGAGGCCTGTTGTGAAGTGTAGACCCAAGAAGTAAATCTTCATCTGAGAAACTCAAGGCCGCATTACAGGAGAAGCATCCAGTTGATTGATCAGTAGATTCAACCTTCTCTTTCATCTTGCCTACATACAACTCTGGTTTTTCGAGTCCTTGAAGTATTAATTAACGCTTCTCTTTAGGCAAATGAAATATTTCTTTCCATCCCATGTTTGCAGGGAGGCCATCTAGAACATTCATCACTTCATCATCCTTTTGAGGGTGAGGTTGCTGTGTTGGCACTACATCATCCGCCTCTCCTTCCTTTATATTTTCTTCATTGCTACCTTCAATTGATGAGGTAGTGCACGCGGTAACTTTGTTCAAGAAATCTTGTAGGAAGAATTCTTCTAAGGTAATATGCCTTAGTGGTTCCTGCTCTAATACATCTATAGGCAAGACATGTGGTTTGACCACAATTTTAGGCTTTTTCTTCCCTTTTTGCTTGCGAGGCTTTTTCTTCTTTGGCTTGCTTCGCCGATGCTGGATGTGTTGAACTGTTTGTTTCACTTTTTTCCTCGATTTCCTACGTGTCACCAAGGTCCAACCCTCATTGTCATTGTCTTCATCTTTATCTCCCTCATCCTTGTCCTGAGGAGTTGACTTTGTTTCTAACGACGTTGGAGGTAGTGATGGTGATGACTTTTGGATCCGTAGTGTCGTAGGCTTCAAGCTTCCAAATTGCAACATATGAACAAACCATCCTTGATGCATAGTTAGCTCTTCAAGCTCCTCCAGAACCGCAGTAGTTTGATTTGTTGAAACTGTTTCATCCAAGTCAAGAATGATCTTCCCTTCCTTGGAGAGTTGCATTATCTTCTCCTTAAGTGTTATACACTTTTCAAGGGGATTACCCAACAACCTATGGTAGCGACAATAGTTGGGATCTCATGTCTTGTTTGCTTGCTCAGGGCGCTTGGACTCTGGCAATTGTATAACCCTTTTCTCCAAGAGGTCATCTAGCATTCCTGACAAGTCAGAGTCTGGAAATGGGTACTTCCTTGCTTGTAACTCCTCCAAGGTAGGTTTCTCTCGTTGGTAGTTATAAGCAAACTTCTCCTTCTTCTTCTCGTACTTAGGTTTGGACGAGATCTTCACAGGCGCACTACTGGTCTCGACGGCCATTGTTTCCTTTGTTGATGACCTAGAGCTCTTATCTGTTTTCTTGAACTCCTTGTTTTCACTCGTTGTCTTTGAAGACGTTGATCGAGACTTGTCACGTTCTTTGATTGTAATCTCCATATCATGAGCGCGGGTCGTCAGTTCTTGAAAACTTCTTGGCCTAATCCCCTTTAAGATATATAGAATATCCCAGCTCATCCCATTGATGCACATCTCAACTGCCGAGGTCTCACTTAAACGATCCTTGCATTCCAGACTCAGCGCACGCCACCTGTTGATGTAGTCGACGACGGGTTCATCTTCCCATTGGGTTGTATCTGTCAACTCACTCATGCTGACGATGCGTCTTGTACTGTAGAATCTGTTGAGGAACTCATCTTCAATGCGACCCCAGCTGTCAATTGACTCAGAATCCAAATCCGTATACCAGTCAAACGCGAGTCCTTTGAGAGACCGCACAAACTGCTTTACCAAACAATCACCTTCAGTTTCGGCGCTGCTGCATGTCTCAACAAAGTGAGCGATGAGTTGTTTTGGGTTCCCCTTCCCGTCAAACTGTTGAAACTTTGGAGGTTGATAACCTGAAGGCATGCGCAAGCTGTCAGTCCTTTTCGTGTAAGGCTTGATGTAACGTCCATTGTTTGCTGAGTTGTTGTCTAGCTGACTCTTAATGGTCCTTGCTATCAACTCCTGAAGCTTTTCCTCGGTGAAGGCGCCGACTTCATTATTTGGCTTTCCACCATCTTCTTTGCCAACATCTTTGTCACTGCCATCCTCCTCCTCAGTGTCACCATACTCGCTCTCAGCCTTCCTATCACGGAGCGTCACCACCTCTTTTTGGAGCTCATCAATCTTCTTGTTTTTCTCTTCATTCTCCTTCATAATCTTTTCAAGGAGCGCGTTCAAGTTTTGGACTTGCTCCTCGAGAGTAGCGCTGTTGATCACCATGGCTGAAGTAGTGTCCGGAGTTGGGACTTCTTTCTTCTTTGGCGGCCTCTTTGGGTTACCAGGAGATGCTTTCTTGTCGACCTTAACACCCTTGGTCTCCGCACGTGGAAGAGAGGAAGCAGTCAAGAGTGTCGTAGCAGCAGCAACTATGGAGGCGACCGAGATCTTGCGCGGCCTACTTAGGACGTGAGCAGAGCGTAGACTTGCAGCAGTAGCATTGACAGCAACCTTCTTCACCCTTCCTCTTGTAGAGACGCCAACTGACTGTAAAGCTGGAGAGGTAGCAGCAGGAGTACTGTGTAGGATATCTGCGTACGTCCTCTTGGATGCGCTGGAGGAGATGGTTTGCTTGGTATATATCTTCTTGTTGTGGTAGACTTGAGTAAAACGACAGTAGAGATGAGAGGTAGAGATTTTCACGTCGGGTTCACCAAAATTTGTAACAGCGGATTTGTATCGCGATAACTGAAATACAAAACAATGAAACAAATAAATTTTATTAATTAAATATCAAAATGTACGTGTACAATCTCTAATGTATCCTCTGATTCTAATATGCCGTGACAGGTTACGTATACACACTAGTAGAAAAATAGCTATTTGCGGCGCCAAAAAAGTGGCCATTTGCGGCGTTTTTGGTGTAGCAGCAAATAAGGGGGCCGCAAATAAAAAAAGTTATTTGCGGCGAAAAAAAACGCCTCAAATAGAGAAGCTATTTGCAGCGTTTTTGCCAAAAAAAACGCCTCAAATAGCTTCTCTATCTGAGGCGTTTTTTTTGGCAAAAAAAACGTCGCAAATAGCTTCTCTTTTTGAGGCGTTTTTTTGCAAAAACGCCGCAAATAGGTAATTAAAATTTTTTTTTTTTTTAATAAAAAAATGAAACTTGCACTTCAATAAAGAGATCTTGAACTAAATCATATATCAAAAGATGAAGTCAATTCATACATTGCTGATTGCTGACAAAGTGAGGAATAAAAATCATATATCACGTCTTACAGATATACATTCAAAATGCCAAAGGTACCTAATTTAAAAGAAAGAGAAGGGGATATTTATACAATGCTGATTGCTGACAGAGTAAAGAATAAAAATCATGAGAAAAAGCTTAACTTGAAAACTATCAACTTGGAGTTGGCCATCAGTGGCTTCGAACATTGAAGTCGTCCACTCATTGCTCTTTGTGAAATCGATGCCAACGATTAAATTGGACGACTCAAGCCCGGCTTCTGCGGCAGTGACCTGTAAGACGTGACAATCGACAAGCAAAGTAAAAGTTTAAAGTGAAGACTGAATCACTAAACACTTTAATTGAAGAGCCTGAATCTTGTAAGAACACTCAAGTGAAGCCTTTGCTAAACATAATTTCATTCGCCACTGACTTGACAGGAACTACGCCTTAATAACAAAAAAAAGAGCTTCACAGTTCTCACTATACGATTTATCATTCAACTTTACAGGGGTTAATCATCAGAAAAAGCAGCTGATAACATGTTCCTTTATTATTGTTAGGCAAGTCTTTAAGAAGCTACCTTAAGAACAGGTACATATTCAAACACAAACATTTCGCCTCACACCAACAACATAGCCATAGGTAAACTAACAACACCTTAATTGGGAAGGACAAAATGTCAGGTACTTGGCTAGTCATCAGGAGAGCTGCAAAAAACAGTAGCAGCAGTCTCAACATTTGATTAGTTGAGAGACAAGAAGAAAAAAGCAGAAAGGTACACAAAACCCAACTATTCTTGAAAATTATTATTGATGTAAAGAATTCCTTCTAATTTCAATATTTGTACTAGTGTTATGCCACATTTCTAGTCATATAGTCATTCATATCAATAAGACAGATGACACAAAGGTCCACTTGTATAATTTGGCACATCACTGCTAACAATTATTGTCATGAGGATCCTAGTGTATGAGAACATAAGATATTATAAATAGAAAATGAGCAAGTATACCTGATCGCTGGAGAAAATGCGCCATGCTATAGGTTTGCTAGAGAGAATGTTCCCTGTGACCATTCCTGCAACACATCTGAGTATATGTAGCAAGGAATAAGCAGCAAGTATCCCATTGACTACGACAAAGAACCTGTTACAGAAAATGCAATTAACAAAAGTAGCAAAGACATGCGCGATGGTGATAGATATGAGTTGGGTTAAAGTTGTTACACGAGAGCCTTAATGTCAGTGTATTTAGTCTTCTTTTGGATGGAGAAGATGAGTTGCACCTGAGTGTTAGACACAATGAGGGCTGTTGCAAGGACGCCCAAACCCAATATCAAAATCTGTAACACCAACTCTGTTATTTTAAGTCTCGTTTCAGAAACTCTTACTACTACATTCCCTGGACTAGATCTGCTCTTCAGCAAATAAGCTCTGGATTAAATGGGTCAACAATATTTACATTAGCATCAAGACTAGCATGAGTATATGTTGGGAAATGTGTCCTCAACAATAGTGCGATCACGTAATTAAATCTCATAACGAGAATGCGCAAGGGATGATACCATTTATATTAGTCAACTGACCAACATTAATCGGTAATGATTGGCTAGCTAGAGTTTGACATTACTGTCGTATGACGGTGGTGGTCAGTTGATCCCTTTAGGTCACACCTTTAGGACAATTTCCTTAATTGATAAAATGATCAAATGTATATTGATACGATTTGCTCATATTCCTTAAACTCGTATATCGAGAAATTAGAGGTTAAATCTTATTGTAAGATTTATGTTTAAAATTGAAATGTGTCAATTATTAAACAATAAACGATATTTTATAATATCGTAATTAGAATGAATCGGGTTATAATTATTACAAAAGTTGTAAATCGTATTGACGATCATCATAAGTGACCATTTTACAATTAGTAATTTCGAATTACTTGTCAACTTGATAAATGAGATTTATTAATTTATGAATAATATTTATTTGATAAATATGTATGATTAAATTAAAACAATTGTTATTTTATTAAATTGTGACATATTGTATGTCACATAACATAAAATTGTAAGGTTGATAAAATTGTAAAATGAGGTCCATATTAGTGTATGTGTGCCGGTTTTGGGGTGTATAACAAGGAATGATTTAAGTGTTTTTAAGTTGTTAAAAACACAATCATTAAAGTACCTTGAGACTATTACCTATGAGCCACCCTATCTACATGGGAAAGAGGTGTGTTCCCCCTTGGTGCCCTCCCATACCCGGCCACACCACACCCCAAGCACCACACCATAAATAAGTCTGAGATACTCACATACAAACCCTAGTTCTAATGTTGGCATAATTTTCTAAGTGTAGAAAACTAATAAAATCCTCTAAGTAATATTATAAGATAATATTAATACTAGTTATATAAGAGATATAAATTAGTATACTAAGTTCATATTATTAGAACTTACATAGTTTAAGGAGAAACCGATTTCTAGTCTAGCAACTACAAGGTTTCGGTTCATTAAGGTGTTGTCTTGGTGCATCCATAGGAGGTATTCTTGTTGAATACTTGGAGGATCATCCTTGCTATACTTTGGACCGTGTGTAAGGGTTCGAAATCTCCTTACTCCCGCATTAATTTAGCATGCATAAGATCTATATAATGAGATAATTAAAATGTTAATTATAAGATTATGTTAGTATGACTAAAATATTAGATTATGAGATAACTAAACCTAACAATTGGTATCAGAGCAACTAGGTTGTTTGCATGCTTTCCGTTTACGTTTTTACGGAGTTATTAGGATAACAAAATAAAATTTGGAATTTCGTTTAATATATGATATGGCCGAAATTAATTAAGCATGAATACCTACTGTTTTCTAAAATGTTTTAGAATATTTGGAATATATTTTGCATATATATTGTTCATTGGTATATTATTTTTTGGTTTTATTAAGTTTTAATGGTTAAAAATCGTTTATTTTGGGAAAAATAGTAAAAATCATCTTTTGGCCGAGATTTTTTCAGTATGTTTTCAAATGTATATCCTATGTTATGAATATGAATTTTCGTAAATAATGGACTTATATAACATGTGATATGAATTTTAAAGGTTAAAATGCAATAAGATGAATAAAAATGGGTTTGTATAGTTATATTACGAATTTGACTATAAAAATTTATGAGTATGTCACATGCAATATTCAAAATGAATGCTAAATTTTCCAGAAATTTATCTCAAATATTGCAATATTATAGATTTTTAATGTAAAAATCGGGTAATTAGTGACATGATTTCGACTTTAATAGTTTAAGTTGGAATTTGGCCATAAAAATTTAACACGATGTCATATATATTATTTCCAGCATGTATAAAAATTTCGAGATTTTTATCTTATTTTATGCTTGAGAAATAATTTTAAAGGTTAAAATCGTACGATATATGACGAAAATCGTTAAAATTTGCAATAGTTGTTAAAATGGCCGGAAAATTTAACCCATAATAGTCATATATGATATGTTCATCAGGAAATTATTCTTGGGAGCCAAAAGTTTCTGTTTTGATTTAATTTTAAATTGCTAAAAGGTTGCATTTAAAATTGAATAATAAGAGTCATATAATTAAAAATTTCGGCTATAGGGCAGTGTGTCATTTAATTTTCTGTCCATTTTATGTTCTTAAAATGTTTTGGAAAGTGTAAAAATATTATTAGTATTTTATTTGCATTTATGAAGCTAATTATTGAATTTTCCGACTTAAAATGCTCGTTTTACGTCTTATTTTCGAAATAAATGTTAAAACCGTATAAATACTAATATTTTAAAGTTCTGAAATTTTAAGAACATTTTGGAATTTTCAAAATTTGAATTTTGAATTTTTCGAAATTTTTATGACTCTTTTGGATTTTTATATTATTTTTCCCGTAAAACCGAGTAATACCAAACAATATTAAAATATATTAAGTTAAGTCATGTTCAAAGTTTGAGTAAGACTAAATTTTGAAACCTAAAAGAGTTGGGATGATTAACTTAAGAGTGAATTCCGATTCACATTATGCATAGTGTTGTTAAACGTTAAAACACGCAATTCCATAAAACCGAGGTATACGATAACTATTTATATAATTGATATTTAAATAGGACGATTTGGCTTAGGGTTTGCATGATAGTTCATATATTCATAAGCATTGCATATTTAATTATGAATGTCATGATTTTATTTACGTAATTTTGGGAATTATGTAATTTACTTAGTATGGCCTTAGTTTTTAAATCGGTATTTCCCGTAATGTAAGGGGTTACCGATTCGGTTGTAATTTTGTGATCTCGTATCACCCAATTGTAATTTATTTCTATTTTATAATGTATAAAGTAGACTAGAAAAGTTGTAATTTTTGTAAAATCCGGAGTTCCTTGAAGACGGTGTCATTCGGAAAGGAGTTCCGACAAAGACGGTGTTTACCTCGAAGTGCGTGCCTCGTGAAGTTCAAGGGACCAAAGGAGTTGTTTTCCGAATTTGTACTATATTATTTCTTTTCTAGGAAAGGCCATACTAGGGTTTATTTTTTATGCTTTTATTTTGCTTTTTATATGTTTGCATGCATAGCCAAATCGTCATATATCGTCTCATGCATTTTTTCGATTTAGTCGACCTAGTCATTTATTTTATCGATAATTCACCGACTTAGTTCACTTAAACGGAGATAGATAATAATTTGACTAGATCTCTTACATATAAATATTGAGACTTAGCCTTACCAAAAAGTACGGACCCATGAATCCCTTCTTCACAAGAACGTAGGCTCGGCTATACCGGGGTACTAAAATTGTCACGTTGGATAAGTGGGGTAATAAGATTACACCTTGAAATTTGGTTGATCTCAACGAAAGTATTCGTAACCGTAGTTGCAATAAGTTCGGGCTAAAGACGATTTCTAAAAAATTGTCGACCGGGAGTTTTAAGGTAGAACCGATTAAAAGGTTAATCCACCAAATTATACCAATACGGGTTGAATCGGCTATACCGTGCCCGGATTAGTATGGGTTTGGGTCTCGGGATTGTTTACTTAATTAGGTAAGAAATCATTAAGTAAATAACTAATAAACTTATTTTAAGTTTTAAGTTTAAATTATGAATTTTAAAATGATGTTGTTTTATTTCCTTCATTTTATTGTAGTTTAAATTTCAACATCATCAATGGCAACCAACGCTCTACCTCTCACTAACGTATCATGGCTTCGATCCTTTATGGATCGTTGCAAACTCGATAAGCATGGTTCTAATTTTAAGGATTGGGATGCGCAATTACTTTTGGCCGCTCAAGGTGACGATAAGACTCGTTACCTATCTGAAGCCGCTCCGACCGCTCGTTTATCGGTCCAAACTCGTGAGGCCTATGAAGCCTACATGAAAGAGTCCTCCGCTCTTAAAAATGTGCTCATCTTCTCCATGGAGTCGGATCTCCAAAGGAGTATGATTAAGTTGACCACATCATATGAGATATACACCAAGCTTGCGACCATGTTTTCGCAAACTCCAAGGGTGATTCAATATGAGGCGGCTTCCGCCTTCTTCGACATTACGTTGAAGGAAGGGCAAAAGATAAGCCCTCATGTGCTCAAACTCGTTGAGCTCGCGGAGACTCTAAAAACGCAAGACGTTGATGTTCCCGACTCTCTCATAATTGACCGAGTTCTTCACTCGCTCAATAAGGTAAAATCGTATGCTCAATTCCGGGTGAATTTTAATATGTGAAACCAAGAGACAACATTGGATGAGTTTCATAAGATGCTCGTCCAAGCCGAAATAAAGGGACATGGGACTTCATGAAAGTTCCACCAAGGATGTTTTAAACATCGAAAAGAAAGGGAAAACGAGCTTCAAGAAGAATGCCTTTAAAGGCAAGGGCAAGAAAGCGTTCAAGCCCAAAGCGACTAAAGAAAAGACCTTTTCGAAAGGCGCTTCTACCTCTTCTTCGAAATCCGAAGACAAGTGCCATTATTGCACGAGGATCGGTCATTGGAAGCCTAATTGCCCCAAATACTTAAGCGATCTCAAAAATGGGAAGGCAACCGCCGTAGGTAATAATAATTCTCGTTTAAATTCATGTCATTTATCAACTAATGTATAGTGATACAAATGTGTTGATATTTACCCTTTTTAATTGTTTTAAAGGGCCACCTCCTAATGATAAGGGCAAGGAGAATGAAGCATAAAGTTCCTTACTTGGATGGCTATGGTAGCATCCAATTGATCGAAGACTTGAAGAGCTAGGCTCTAATTTTCATATCGTCTTCTTTCATATTTTGCATTTTATTTATGGAACAATTTACTTTCTTGTAAAACAAGGATTAAAATCCTAAAACAATGGTTGTAATTTTGGATATTGGTGACTTGGTTTTCAACCCGAGTCACTACTTTTGTTCTTAATCAATGTCTTGATTTCTCAAATAAATTGCATACCTTGTTAAAACGTGAATAATGGTGATTTTATCACGCAATAAACCTTGATACGATCAATATAATATAATCAAAGTGTTGATTAAAAACGGAGAACTACACCCATGAGATACTTTCAATCACATTAAGAAATCATTAATTCATTATACGATGATCATTTTAAGTGAAAATGAGAATGTATACATTCATATGCATTGGTTAAAATCGAAATTGCTATCCTTATACAAGTAAAAGTTATTGTTAAAAGGATAGAGTGGGAGAAAATATTTCGCTCGCAAACCAATGATGAAAATAAAGGATCTTAGAGAAGATTCCTACATGGGAGTCTTAAGAAGAAGCCCTAAATGAATGAATTGAAGAAACTACGAGAGGACACTGAAGAAACTACGGGAGGACACACGAGGAAAAGTTCCTTATGTTCATTATTTCAAAGAGAGGAGACATGAAACCCCGTATGAAATCGGAAGGAAAACGGTTCCTTAATAAATGATTTTTTCTAAATTTATATGATAAAAGAGAAGAAATCATCTCAATTCTCTCAATGTAGTTATAAGGGAATTATCATGTCATATTCATCTCGAGGAAACGAAGACATGAAAGAAGTGATGATTGATTGAATAAAAAATAGATCACTATAGGGATAGTGATAGTGATAATGATTCAAGTGATAAATAAAGATTTACTGTTCATTTAAGAAATCGAGTGATATTGTTTTTAGTGGGAGCAATATTCATTAAGGAATTGAACCTACCATTAAGAAAGGATGGGTGATTCTTTAAAGTGTAAAGAATAAGAGGTTTTCAATTCTAGATGAACTAATACCTTATATCATAAGATGATAGAGTTTTACGGGAAGGTTTATTATATTGATAATAAAAGGTTTATTCTTGATGAAATTGCCAAGATGTTTGAAAATAGTAAGAGTGATGAAATCACTAATAACTACAATATAGATTTCAGCACATAAGTGACTAGATAATTTCGAGTGATTCTTTAATCCCTCTAGTATATCAATACGTCACGAGTTATAAGATAACAGTGGGAGCTTCCCTCAAGAAAGGAAACTCAAGATCTAGAATGAGTTCTAGATACGTGCTCAAATAAGTTCATATTATGTGAGATAATATGAGATAGAAGGAGAACAAAATTTGTAAGTTTTGCGATCATGAATAAAAGGTTTATTCGCAAAACATTAATACAAATAGATGATCGTGCATCAAATGCAATGAAATAGTATTGACTATTTTTGCATGACAATGTCATTTGAGTTTTAATTAACTCAAGATGAAAGATACTTTGTCAAAATCCAAATGGGTTGTGAGAGACAATGTTGAACCCCATAAGTGAACTGGATTGACTTAGTATAGCCCCTAGCCGCTTACATGAGGTGACATCTCAAAGCGACTAGAATGTGAGGCGACTGATGGCAAGTTCAAGTGCCATAGAGTCATATGTGATGACTAGTCGATCACATAGACAGACTGCAAGAGACACTCTGTCGGGCAAAGTGACCACTTATAGAGTTCTGGAAATTTTATAATAGCCGGGTCGTGGCGAGAGCTGCTATAGTATTCTTGTGAGTCAATTCTTAGACTAAAGACTACTCTCCCGAGATGGTACAGTTTAGGCATAACCTTGATCCATTCTCTACGACTTTTAGTAACTGGAGTCAAATGGGATTGCTTTGGGTTGTGACTGACTGTGACTAGTTGAAGGAAGTAGTGCGATAGAAATTGTCCACCCCTTGTCAGGGTTGTTCAAATCTCAAGGCCACTCGAGGAGAAGTTAACAGGAAATGCGTGGCCACGCTCGGAAGGTATCTATGGTAGATAATTCCGGTCAAACAGTTATTCTTCAGATCGAGGAAACCACTCATGATTTGATCGAATGCAAGTACGACCTCAGAGAGACATCTTGCATTGAGTGGAAGATTGTAATAGGACAAGAGAATTGGTGACGCACACTTGTCGAGGACAAGTGGGAGATCGTTGGGAAATGTGTCCTCAACAATAGTGCGATCACGTAATTAAATCTCATAACGAGAATGCGCAAGGGATGATACGATTTATATTAGTCAACTGACCAACATTAATCGGTAATGATTGGCTAGCTAGAGTTTGACATTACTGTCGTATGACGGTGGTGGTCAGTTGATCCCTTTAGGTCACACCTTTAGGACAATTTCCTTAATTGATAAAATGATCAAATGTATATTGATACGATTTGCTCATATTCCTTAAACTCGTATATCGAGAAATTAGAGGTTAAATCTTATTGTAAGATTTATGTTTAAAATTGAAATGTGTCAATTATTAAACAATAAACGATATTTTATAATATCGTAATTAGAATGAATCGGGTTATAATTATTACAAAAGTTGTAAATCGTATTGACGATAATCATAAGTGACCATTTTACAATTAGTAATTTCGAATTACTTGTCAACTTGATAAATGAGATTTATTAATTTATGAATTTTATTTGATAAATATGTATGATTAAATTAAAACAATTGTTATTTTATTAAATTGTGACATATTGTATGTCACATAACATAAAATTGTAAGGTTGATAAAATTGTAAAATGAGGTCCATATTAGTGTATGTGTGCCGGTTTTGGGGTGTATAACAAGGAATGATTTAAGTGTTTTTAAGTTGTTAAAAACACAATCATTAAAGTACCTTGAGACTATTACCTATGAGCCACCTTATCTACATGGGAAAGAGGTGTGTTCCCCCTTGGTGCCCTCCCATACCCGGCCACACCACACCCCAAGCACCACACCATAAATAAGTCTGAGATACTCACATACAAACCCTAGTTCTAATGTTGGCATAATTTTCTAAGTGTAGAAAACTAATAAAATCCTCTAAGTAATATTATAAGATAATATTAATACTAGTTATATAAGAGATATAAATTAGTATACTAAGTTCATATTATTAGAACTTACATAGTTTAAGGAGAAACCGATTTCTAGTCTAGCAACTACAAGGTTTCGGTTCATTAAGGTGTTGTCTTGGTGCATCCATAGGAGGTGTTGTTGTTGAATACTTGGAGGATCATCCTTGCTATACTTTGGACCGTGTGTAAGGGTTCGAAATCTCCTTATTTCCGCATTAATTTAGCATGCATAAGATCTATATAATGAGATAATTAAAATGTTAATTATAAGATTATGTTAGTATGACTAAAATATTAGATTATGAGATAACTAAACCTAACAGTATATACCTGAGAATACTGCATCTTGGTCTTTGAAGAGTATCTGCAGAGTCGAGGATAGTATGAAATCAGGGTACCAGAATAACTGTTGGATGGCTAATGATAAATGCTACTCCATTAATGAAGGATATAACTGGCTAAGAGGAGCTCAACAGCATCCCCCATGGGTTCAAATGACCTGAAATTATATTCCTGGAACTATCCCAAGCATGCCATGATCACTTAGATGACTATGAATAATGGACTTAATATCAAAGCTAAGCTTTTTATGATTGAGGTTGACCTTGTTGTAAATGAGAGGTGGCCATGTTGTAAATCAATGATGCCACATAAGTTTAAACTGAGAAACAGACAAAAATATAAATACATACCAGTCATATCCTCCATATTTTGAGGCTTTACATCAACAATATTGAAACTTTGACTACTAATCTCCAAGTTCCAGAGATTTATACGCAAATCATTTGCTGATATAAAAGTCTCCCCATCACTGTAATCATAAAACATATAAATATGGATGTCATCAAAAGACACCGCATAACACATAGCAACAATGGTTAGGAACAAGTATGAGTAATTCCTGCACACCATCCTGAAGAGTTTTCTTGAGATAAAGAAAAAATGAGGTAGGGGGGATGATTTCTGTAAGACAAACATAAAAAAAGAACTTATAAAAAAAAGACAGGAACTATTTTATAGACACCAAGGAATGTACATATATGACTGCCCGTATATGTCTCTATTATGAAATGCACTCAACCCAACTTACTAAAATTATATACCCGGGGGAGTCATCACCTGTTATTTGATATCGAATTCATGTGATAGTCATGAGCATGAGCATATACTCTTCGACATTGGCAGTGTTGTTACCTCTCTGTAAATGCATGACCCCTTTTAGTAATTTTATTCAACTAATCTAGTAACTGAATGAACGACTAAGAGTATTAGAGATTAAGTAAAATGATTACGCGTTTTTCACAGAGCTCCATTCATCAAAGACCAGAATCAAGAACACAACAAATGGTAATGATAAAGCATTGTTAAGCAACATCATTGAAACTTCATTTAGAGATCCAAACTTCATCAACTGTTTTGCTTTGTCCATGACCATCCTTAAAGTAAGCTAAAAACATATACAATTACATCAATTTCATGGTATAGGGGGAAGTAAAGGTGATGATAAACAAGACTGAAATGACTAGAAAACAATACTGAATAGTTAGCCGTTAGAATGCAGTTTATAAATTGTGTGTATATCCTGTGGTGTTGAATGCAAGATCTGTGATAAGCAGAGATAAGCTGAGGAAGAGAAAATATCAAGCATAGAGGTCAAAGCATATATAAAGGTAAGTAACAGAAAAGGAATGCGAGTATCAACGGTTCAGTAGACTAATCTAGACTAAAGAGTGCTATAATTAATTGACAACATGATACCTGGACAAAGGTGAAAATTGGGACAAGAGGGTTGCCCGTC
Organism: Silene conica; assembly: GCA_029255685.2. NCBI lineage: Eukaryota > Viridiplantae > Streptophyta > Magnoliopsida > Caryophyllales > Caryophyllaceae > Silene > Silene conica. The sequence continues at coordinate 57,638,564 of CM055314.2, read as the reverse complement.
TACAAAGCTAAGTGAACAAATACGATATATATGGGATGTAAGGGAACACTAGTTCGATATCCCTATGAGCATCATGCAAATCATACAAATTTAAGTTTACTCCAGAATGACGCTCGGAGTATGGGTACCATACCATGTTCTCATGTACTCAGCAGGCAAACGGTTCGAATCAAATCCATCATTCATTGCGAATGGAGTGAAACTTTTCAGATAGCACTGGAGGTTTTGTTATTTCATTCATCAAGTTTTTGAACCTTATGCTGTAATCTCCACCACTACTCAGGGAAAAAAATTATGTGTAAATATTCAAGAGTTTAATATAAACATTTCATTATTCATAATTTATTATTGATTATCCAATCATTTTAGTCAACAACCCTGAATGTTTACAATGTTCATTGTAAAAAAAAAGGGGAAAAGGGGAAAAGGGGAATATTATCGAAAATGGGGGAGTATCGATAACAAACTGGAGGGAGTATCAGTTACAAGGAAAAAAAATAATGCACAGACCGGCAAGCACAACAGATAAACACTTCTCTGCCAGTTTCTAAGGGATTAGAAGGCACGACATAAAAACCCCAAAATCCCTGAATCAATCATAAACCCTAATATAAATCATACAAATTTAACCCTAAATTTGTCTACCCACTTAAATTTTCATACAAGATAGATATTAATCTGAATTAATTAACAATAATCCACTTGAAATAAGCATAAACTACCAATAATAATGTTGATGTTGTAAAAGACTAAAGAGATCCGAACATACATGAACGAAAGTCGGTGATGGTGACCTCATACACTGGACGACGGTGTAAGCGTTGAACGACGGTGGGGAAGGAGTTGAGTGTGCGACGGTAGGGGAGCGATGAAGGAGAGGGAGGGAGAGAGAGAGAGAGATGAGAGAGAGAGAGAGAGAGAGAGAGGGGAGGGTGGTTTATGACTGGATAATAATATGATACTCCGTATGAGGCTGCTTCAGGAAGGTTCTCTAATTTTTCTGGTTTATAAAATATTTGTTTCCCATTTGCTGCGTTTCTTTAAAAACGCCTCATATGGCGTATTTGCTGCGTCTTATATAAAAAACGCCACAAATAAATTAATATTTTAGAAAAAAATAAAAAAAATCAACTTTTATTTGCTGCCATTAGCAAAAAACGCCTCAATTAAGTAGCCCCAAATAACTATTTTTCTACTAGTGACACTCTATGTGGGAGGGTGTGAACGTTGTATTTGAATGACACCTATAGAGGCCGCGTGCACTCTAATAGGAGGTGTCGATTTGTATTCTTGAGAGGGTTGCGGTGACTTGTTCTCTCTTGAACGTTGTAGCTTGAACTTGAATCTCTTGGGCAGGCGGCACAGGCTTATAGAAGTAATTTGCAGAGGGAGCTTATAAAACCTTTGTGTCTTCTTCTCTCTCTAAATTCTGATTAATCCAATCTTTTGTGAAATGAATGATAAGAGCTCCTTTTATAGGATTTCAATTCCCCTTAGTGGAATTTGACATTCACATGCCCTTTGTGGGTTTACTTGTGAACTTGACCTAAATTTGTTTCTTTTCAGGTTTTAAGGATCCGAATAGCTTCTTTTGTAATTCGAATCGACCCGTATTTCATTTAGCCGGGACAAAATAATTAAATTAGTTAAAATTTGGTATTAACTCAAAACAATTAATTTATTTTATTTATTCGGCACATTAATAAATTTCATTCGCCTACAGACCGGTTCCAAAGATTGCTGACAAATTACTTGTACCCTTTGATAGAACACGCTACGAACCATCAACGAACTACTCTTGACGATATTATTGATAAAACTAAACCACAAATAAATGGACAAAACCCTGAAATAAGGGACAGAAAAACGATTCTCACCAAAAGGGAGACTTTTATTAAATAGATTATAAATAATCATATTATTAATTGCAATTTAATATAATTTTGGGGCTTACCATCGATCGATTGATAATCGATGGAGAAAAAAATACACTTAATTCTAATTAACCTCCTTATTTAGAAAGATGTGTTTGAAGGCAAAAATGGTGAAAACACTATTCTTTGTAAATAGGGGATGATTTAAAATGTCACAAGCATTACCCTTCAAGGTTTTGGTTAGCATCAATTACTTTTGAAGATAGAAGTTAGCTTATATTACTCCAACTACGGTTCAGTGCGGTTCGGGTGTTGAGCCCATGTAGATAGCACTCAACATGCCAATCTTTCTGGCAATGGCACTCCAACTTAAAATGATGATTTTTTTTACAGAGAAAATATAAATAGATTATGCTAAAGCTATTTTTGCCATGGAATGAGCCTTGAAATTCTTCGTCCTGCAAATATATTGAATACCCAACCAATGAAAATTGGCACAAAATTTTCATATACTCTTAATGATGTTCCCGCAATCAACCGTTGTAGTAGAAGTTCCCAAAAGCTGAGCGATGACTTTGAGGGAGTCTGGAGCAAACATGTAGGAGCTTGTTGTCAAAAGCCCATTGTAATGTCTTGATAGCCAAAGTTTCCGCTTGTAATTGAGATTCAGTTGTAGCCTTGTAATAGAAATAGGCTCCCTGAAAGGAATCGTTTTCGTAGTTGTCGGACTCATAAACAGTCCACCCAAACCCGGCAACCCCATTGTCAAACCAAGTAGCATCACATGTGATAAACGCGGATGAGCAATTGTTGTTCATTCCAAAGATAGACATTATCTTGTGCTGTTTAAGCATAGCCGTTTCCGTTTCCCAAACCATCGAGTCCTTAATGTCAACACCAACCACAGAAGTCTCATTTTTCATTGTGTTTAGCACATCTCTAACTTCAATCTGGTAAAGTTCCATAAAACATGTAGGTGATAACTCTTTTCCGTCGATTAAACTTGTATTTCGTCCAGGACAGATAACACTTATCAATGCAAGGAAGCCAATAATCTTCTCCTCCCCTCCCTCACATTTAACAAAGTAGTTTAGAAAGTTTGGAATCCAAAGTTTTAGAGGAATGTGACTATAATTATCAGTAGAGATAACCAATAGAATTGCTAGCCATAACAAAAATCATGGTCATCCGGGTCTGAAGGCTGCAACATCATGATTATTGCTGCCGAAGCATTGTCAAAGAGACTTTTAATGAAGTCATGGTTCCATTCATTATTAGATATAAGATGCTTTACACGTAGGCCTTCGACGGATGGTTGGTCAGCGTAGAGTGGTGGATGACTAAGATTAGGGATAAACCCACTGACCCAAAATTGCTTAGTGGCTTCTATATTTGAATTCTATCCCGAAATCCACCCAACATTATGCTTCAATAAATCTCAGCCCCAGATTAGACCTCTTCCACCCTAGGACGAGTTCCCAACATTGGTTAAGTGGGTGAAAAAGGTCATTTTCATTTTTAACACCATATTTTCCTCATAAAACCTGTCCAAGTAACGAGTTTTTGTTCCCCAAAATGCGCCAGTTATTCTTAGCAAGTAAGGCCTAGTTAAGACACTTCATATTCCTTATTCCCAGAGCCCCGCTCCCTTAACTTGTGATAAGAAAATCTTACTACACCAGTGGATAGATCTTCCACATTTAGTTCTCGTCCACCAGAAATATGTAATCAAAGAATCAATTTTTGAAGACACTTAACGGTAGCTTAAATGCCGATAGAAAATAACAAGCCACTTTGTCTACCTTGGTCATGCAGAATGCAGATCTCACTTTTTTGCTCTGTGGGATATGTCAGACTGATTGAATCGGGTATATAATTCAGACTCATCTTATTGGACATGGGCACCACTCCAATCAAAGTCCTAACATAGGGAAAAGGAGGAGAGGGAAAATGAGGCAAAGGAGAGGGAGGGGAGCGAGAAGAGAGGATCGATCAAACAGCAAGCAAAAGAGAGTAGAAACAGATGCTGAATGTAACTTCAAATAGCAAGTAGAAGCAAAGGAGATACATACATGAACACGAATCACACGATTCACTTCAAAAACAATGGAATTCCATCTTCTCAGCAATCTGCAAGCAGTGGAGCATAAAGATGAATCTGGGAAGACCTTCCTCATACACAATGTGGTTCAGGTCTTCAGGGGAACCTGCAACAAAAATATTACAAGGATACGCATCAAAACAATCTCATTGTTTTTTTTTCGGTCGCCAAAACTATGTCATTGTTACCATGAAAGCAATATGGAAAAGGCGAATAATTGGACAAAAAAAGGGTAATAACGAGTGCGATGTCATTCTATAAAAGGTTAACTTAGAAATTTGTCTGTATCAAAGTGTTAAGACATGTACAATAGCCAGTAACAGTGATAGTATTTAAAATTATACTAAGAATTACAGATACTACATTTGACACATAGAAGTATACTTCCATGAAGCAATATGCAAATTAAGATTACATGGCAATAAAACTGCACACTATGCCAACAATTTGGCAAGTTCATCAATTTTGAGGCTTCCCTGAGGAAAATCTAGGAAGTCCTCTTTGAAATCTTTTGCTTTCTGAATCCTAGGGCTCTTCCTTCCCTTTAATGCCTTTTCAGATGATTTAATTTCAGGAACTGCCTCATGCACTGCCTTGTCCACTTCTCCGACCTCACTTTCTTGGTTTTCAGATTGCTTAAGGACCACTTTTCGAGGCCGGCGTCTAAAACTGGGTCCAGGAGGGGCAACCTGGGCAAAGGCAACTGATTTTTCATAGACGACATCGGAATCTAAGGAACTATCATCTAGAATTACGGCGCTACCGCTGTCTAAAGCCTGTCTCAAAAGAATAAGTACCCCTTCTGTACATGCTGAATCCACTAAGGATGGACTGTTTTCTTGCAGTTCCTCGTTAGCTGCATAACTTTCAGATGAATTTTCAACAGCAAAATTCAAGTGGCTGATACTCTTGCCATCTGGCGCAAAATCAAACGACTGTGGAGAACAAGTTGGATCTACCTCACGAAAATCAACGACGGTTGCAGATTCTTTCTCACTGGAGTGAACAGTGGATTGTATGCCATTTGACTGATTTGGACTCACGCCATTGACCTCGGATGGCACATCATCCTCCACAAAGAATGCATTTTCACACCCTATAGTACCCACATCTGAATTATTCGTCAAAACATCACTCAAAGCGGGAATATCACATGTTTCAATATTTCGAATGTCTGGCGAACATTGTTCTGACTCTTGTTCGTCATCTGAAACAGAAGGATCAGAAGTAGCAGGCCCAAGAAATGCATCACGGTCACTTTCAGAAATCTGGTAACCTTGACTGCCAGTTTCAGGTAGCAAGATAGATGGCCTCCAATCTTTTCCTCTCGACATAAGTATGTGCTCATATTCAAATGAGATTAGCACACATGGGACAAGATCCTGATGATTTAGATACAAATTTAGTCTTTGATAGACTGATGAAAGGATCAATAAATGTCCTCAAACAGGGACAAGACACAATGTACTGACCTTAAGTTTAGCCCCAATTTTACGGTAGTCACTTGGGTTCAATCCTTGACAGTTAACTCTAACCAAATCACATACTTCAAACGCCTCCCGGACAGTTTTCACAAGGTTCACATAGACACCATTTTTCCCTGTAAAAGAAAAAGAGCTTCATTACTCAACAGTAAAAAAAACTGTCAAAAGACACCTCCCTAATGAAGAAAATAAGTACCAAGCTTGCAGATTGGTATCAAGTCACGTCCCCTCCTCCGCATATCAGTTGCTTCCTCTAGTGTTAGACCTTCTGGAACTCGTTTGACTAGTCTCGGGTAGACAGGTGAAATAGGTTTCCACAGCATAAGAGGAAAACGAGGTCGAGACTTGTAGTTATAGTTACGACCACGGAAAAGGTACACAATACCACCTCTACGGTATATAATTTTTCCTCCAGTTTTCTCCTGTAATGCGATTCAGATTGACAAACAACCCACGGTAAGGTTGTTGGATACAGCTCAGCAACGTATGTACTAAACAAAAAAAAAGCCCAGTTTACAATTCTGCAAGGTTTGACAGACTAAACTGACTGCACCTTTCAATTTGAAGCATTAGTCACTAATGCAATCCTCAATTGTAATTTTCACTATGAGAGCCATATAGAAATCGTCTGTTTATATTGTGTTATGTTGTTTAACACTTTAACCAAGGGCAAAGTTACACTCATCTGACTTCCCTAACCCTACGATTTGCAGGAGCACTTGAGGCATATACTTAAGATAAACAGCATTAAAAATAACTAAACTCATAGTCATGACTTGTAAATTGTAATGATTGAAGGAAACTAGGTTCACTAAACCCTAACCACTGAGCCGAAAATAACCAGATCCAAATAAAGTGATATGTACTTGAAATGAGATACACGTGACAGCTAAACCCACAAATGAACAGACCCAAAATAGATATCTAGTGCCCTAGCCACAAAAATTTGGGATCAGGGTCTTCGCAGTAAAATTTAATTACACCAATAAAATAAGTGTGGGTCTTAAACACAATTGAACTTGCACTGCATCTTATTAGAGTAAAATTACCAAAATTAGCCGGTCTTGATCACTCTACAATGGTAAGTGCCCATGCCAGTGTATATTATATCCACCCCACACCCGTCGAAAATAAGGTCTACTTCCAATGCACATGATCCAATTGAATTGGGCAGTGTTTTGGAGGAAAATTAACAAGTAACAAACACGCAAGGAAACTAAAATGCAAACAAAGAGGGCCATTGGGCAACACAAGTATTCGAAAGACTTTTATGGCTTGATTCACCTAATCATGAATAAGTCAACAATTCTCTGATTCTGTGTGAGATGGTTAACAAGATCATCATTTCTGAACACTGGCATGCAGATACCAATGTTCGTTAATGCAACCTCACATCTGCCATTTCGACCACTTGGACACTAACAGCAATGTCATATAGCTAAAGAAGTCAAATGTCAATCGCTCATAATCTAAGGATTCCCAAAACGAGCAACTGCTAAACCAAACCCAACATCAAAGAAGCAAAAGCATGTCATGTGGGCAACTATATGTTAGTTGTAGATATTCAACCTGGAGTAGCAGTACCTTGTATAATGTCAAGAAGAGTACTACGAGGTTTCTGTAATGGAATAGCAAAGGAGAGATAAATAAGAAATAGTCTATGTCAGGCACTTGGGCTTGTAACTGTAATGTAGTTCTTGCTCAGAAAACCACAGCATAATTTGTTCACCTTATCACCTATGAACGAATAGATTGTCCCTATGTAACTCCCAGCTAACATTTTTCATATTGCAAGTTTTGATAGCAGGAAGCACAAACCTCTAGTTGCTGACAAACATTGTCCATGTCCACAGTACAAACACCTTTGCACTTTATCTTGCACACCCTCCGCCGTTTCCAGTGAGCATGAATGTTATCCAACATGTTATGTGTCAAACCATCTCTGCCTACAAAGATCAAAGAAAAAAGCATTGGCATATCGAAAGAAGACTATCATTTCCCCTCCCTACTAGTGATGCTCTCGTTCATATAATTGCAGAACCAACTCAAATTGAACAATAATAGCAGGTTTGCAAATGACTGATAAAGGAAACTATGTCGTCCCATTTAGCAGTCAACCATGGTCTAATTTGGTCACATAAACAATCCAACATTCCAAGCTAACAGTAAATAACATAGGAAAACGAAACAAAAGACGAAAAATTAAGATAATGATACCCATATTAAGCTGTCTCCTAGTCTTCCTACACCCCTCAAGCATCTCCTTAACCTCATCCCCAGTCAGCTCCTCCCCCAACACCTCCTCCCTAGTCATCGCATACCTGGGTCCCGACCCAGGCAAAAACGGCCCCGGCTTCTGCACCGGCTTAACCCCCTTCTTCCCAGCCGGTGGCGGCTTAAACGAATCAAACTCAGGCAAATTCTTCTTACTGGCAGGAAAAGGCCGTCGCCCCGTCCAGGGCCTTGGCATGGTCCCAGGCCCGAAAGGCGCAATGGCGGCCTCTCTCAACGCAACCGGCCTCACCCCCTTAGGCGCCTCCGTATAACTATACATAAACTCAAACGGCGCCCCAGGAACAACATAAGTCAGGCCACCCACGTCACTGACCTTGACCTCCGGCGCGTCACCGGGCAGTTCCGGTTCGGCCTGCCGGTTCGGTCGGGTTGGAAGCCTGGACCGTTTGACGGACCTCCGAAAGGCAGGGTGGGAGGAGTTTCGGGGTTCGGGTTTGGAGTAGTTGGATTTGTGAGAGGGGATGGAGGGGGTGCCGGTGGATTTGTAAGGAGGAGGTGGGGGAGTGGCAGGGGTGTAATTATCGGTAATATTGAGGGAAGATTGGAAGCGGCGGTGGCGACGGAGGTCGACTTCTATGTTTTGATGAGTACGGTTGTTGAACTTTTCGGCGTTGGCGTTGTTCCATCTGGAGAAGCGGAGTTGGGTTGTAGAGGGAGTGGTGGTTGAGGAGGGAGTGGTGGTAGTGTGCGGTGGTGTTGGGGAGAATATTGGGAAGGGGATAACGTGTGGGTTTAGTGCCATTTTGTTGTTACAACCCCACTCTACGCCTCTACTTAGTTCACCACTCACCGTTGATGCCCATTTTTACCGTTTTACCTCATGTAATCGTCAAATTGAGTACACTTGTTACTAGGGCGGTTAATGACACGAAACAGCTCGTGAGCAATTTGAGATCGGTTTGTTCAAATCTCGATCAAAGCTCAGCTCGTGTGAGCCTGACTCGAGTTTGGGCTCGGCTTGAGAGCTTAACGAGTCAAGCCGAGCAAAGGCTGGCTCGAACATTTAAGATGATATAAGATATTAATCATATTTCATAAAAATATGCTCATATTTTATAAAAATATTTTATGATTATTATATCTTTGTATCATATATATCAAATAATTTGTTGATTTCCTAAATATTTTTACATAAAATCTTCGAACCTTGCTATTGAAAATATCGGAAGAAAAAATAAAAAACAAACAATTTTATATAGGCTCGATTTGGCTCGAGTTTGGCTCGAGCTCGTGTGAAAGCTCGTAAGTTTCGTAATTAGCGCATTTTTGTCAAGCTCGGGTAAGATTGACTCGAGCTCGAGTTTTGGTAATCGAGCACACAAGTCAAGCAAGCCCAAGCTTGGGCTCAGCTCGGCTCGGCTCGGCTCGTTAACACTGTTAGAACACTTAGGTTGATGATGACAAGTTCATTTGTTATTTGATTGTTTGCTCTTAGTTATCATTGCTTAGTGATTGAAACAAACAAGTGGACTAGTGAGGCAATCAAATGGGCTTGTAAAAAGATTCAACATGATCAATTGAAGTAGACACAAGTCAAGAACAAAGATACATCTCCTAGCATTAGTCGAAATGTTGTAAGAGCAAGTGTAACATTCTCATTAAAATCAAGTGACTGCTTAGTGATGCAACAGTGCACTAGACTGTTGCATCTGATATACCGTATGAAGTATTTTTCAAATAAAAATTATTTCGAAAAATTTGCAACTGTCCTCTTCTGTTTTTGAATAAGGTATTTTCACAAATCAGAAATGCAAAACGAATATTTTTGCAAAGCTTTCACAAGAAGATACAATCTTATTTATGCAAGTTGTTCTTTTTGTCAAAAATGGGTCTTTTACAATTTTTATAGAAAACTTGTGAGTTCTCATTCAAAAGTGTGCTTTATACACCTTGCTTCTAAATCGGATTTGTTTTTCATTTAGCTTATAAAAACTGAACACAACTTTTGCATTTTCAAATAGTTTAACTAATATTCAATGGACAAAAGGAAAAGGTAGTGTATTAACCATGTTTTGGGTAAAACCTATTACATTGATTTTACACTATAAAAGGAACCTTTATTGTTCATTTGATGCTAAGGCTTTACAAAATATTTATTGCGAGTTCCTGCAAAAAAAACTTGTGCTTTTAAAGTTTATCCTTTATGTCTTTTTTGCAAAACGATTTCAGTTTTAAAGTCTTCAAACGTGTTTTTCAAAACTGTAAAATCTTCATGTGTCAGTAAGCTGCATTGTGACATAATGAGTTTGTTCCATGATTATCGTGTTTAGATCTTAATTATAATCTCCATAAATTCTTGAAGCGGAGTAGGTTTAAGTTTGAGTCCAAGTCTTGAAGCGGAGTAGCTTTGAGCAAATGTAACCGGAGTAGGTTGACGAATTATTTTCATTGTAAGGGGTTTAGTTAAGTTTGAGTAACTCTGTAAACAAGCAATAAAATAACGGTTGGACGTAGGCTCCGGATTAGGAGCTGAACCAATTTTTAAAAGATCGTTTGTTTATTCATTTACTCTTATTTTTATTTATCCTTCGCATATCTTTTTCTAATCTCGCTGCCAGTGCTGTGCAACAGTCACTCATACTGTTGCTTAGACTTGTTATACCTCTTGTGAACTTATTATTCGTTAAGTTTCTCAAGTTAGTACTTAACAGCCTTTACTTGTATTTCATTTTATACAAGTAATCGAGAAATTTTTAAAAAGTCACCTAATTCACCCCCTCCTCTTAGCTGTTCAATCGTTCTTGACTCTTCAATTGGTATCAGAGTCTCGTGCTCTTGATATTGGTTAAATTCAAAGAGTTGATTCTATAGTTATGGACGATTCAAAACAACTAAGTATCCCATCTTTAGGGGTGATAACTATGCTTGATGGAAACATCGCATAGAGCACTATGTCAAGGGTACCGATTATGAATGTTGGTTGATAATTCAAAACGGCCCTCTCGCTATCACAGTCACTAATGCTAATGGCACTAGTACCACAAAGAGCAAGGACAAATATGTTGAGGCAGATTATAGGAAGGTCGAAAAGAACTCTAAGGCCATGTTTATTCTTCAATATGGCATTGGTGAACAAGAGATTAACCGGATATCCGGTTGTACCACGTCCAGGGAGATTTGGGACACCCTATGCCTTGCATATGAAGGAACGTCACAAGTCAAGAAGTATCGCATAGATACTTTCATGCAAGAATATGAAATGCTTAACATGACAATAGATGAGTCCATAAATAGCTTGTTTTCTCGTTTGTCTAGTATTATCAATGAACTCAAAAATCTAGGGAGAGTTTTTGAACCCGAGGATCTAGTCCGTAAAATCTTTCGTAGTCTAAATGAAAAATGGCAACCAAAGGTTACGGCAATTGAGGAAGCAAAGGACTTATCAAAACTACCCCTTAATGAACTAATGGGCTCACTCATGGCTCACGAGTTAACTCTCGTGAAGTAACCTGGGGAAAGCTCTAAAGAGAGATGGCTCGCTCTCAATGCTCTTTGAAGTGATGAGGAGGATGGAGATGACGAGTAAGCTCGAAAATATTTAAAACAAATACTAGTAAGCGTCTTCCTAAGGAAAGGTCGAGTTCCACAACTAGATGTTTTAAATGTGGTAACAAAGGTCATCAAATCAAAGAATATCCAAAGTGGAACACTATTAAATCTAAGGAAAAACGTGACTTTGCAAAACAAGATTATAAAACTAAAGTCATGACAGCTATTTGGGGCTTGTCCGATTCGGAGGAGGACGAGGTCCTTGAGGAAGAATTAGATGTCAAGTTATGCATTTTGTTAAGTTCCTCAAAAAGTGTTTCAAAGTCTCCTAAAGAAAATGTAGTGTGTCTTTGGCTCATTCAAATGATTCAAATTCAGATTCAGATAATGAGGTAAAGTCACTCAAGAAAAAGGTTCGATCTTTCTCAAACGATAAAGTTTGCATTCTCATAGATCAATTCATAGATAAGTGTCGTGTTCAAAGCAATAAATTACAAGGAATGCAAGATAAGATTGAAAATATTGCTAAAGAAATCATAAGTCTAAAAGAGAGTCTAAATGAGAATGACAAACCATGTTCCTCAATGAGTCTTGAGAAAGGAACTAGAACCCTAAAAAAAATATGTTTCTAGCAAAAAGAGCTAAACAGACTCATGTCACAGACTCTTGCACTGTTGCATCAGATCTTGATAATGAAATTGAAACCCTTAACAAACGTGTGTCTACGTTAACCATGGAACGTGACTCATTATCACTTAAGCTCACTACCTGCAAATACGATAACAAACAACTTGAGCAAATTGGAATCTTGTTAAGTGATGAAGTAATTAAGTCATACGAAGCAAACTTTTGATAAAGTAGGAAAGACAAACCTCGAGTATCTAGCTAAAATTGAAACATTGACCAAAGAGCTAGATAAGGCTAAAACCATCTATGTCAGGTGGAAAAGGAAGTCAGAAAGTCTTAGAGTTTCCGTTAAAACAATCACAAGAATATGAAAAGCGTGAAAAGAATGTTGGAATTGGTTTCAAGTGCAACAGTAGCACATACTGTTGCATTCGAAACCAAAACCCAAGCAAAACTGATTTTTGAAGAAGAAAATATGTCGGTCTTTCTAAATACATTGTTTGTAACTATTGTGGAAACACTTGTCATGAGCTTTATGGTTGCAAAAAAGAGATCTTTGACCTAAGACAAAACACTAAACTAACCAAACAAGTATGGGTCAAAAAGAAAGTTTTTAAAAATGAAAAGGTCAACAAGGTTGTTGTTAAGAAGGAACCCAAGCTTGTTTGGGTTCCTAAACTAACTATTTGAATTATTATAGGCAATAGCTGAAGGCAGCAACAATTGGTAAGTAGATAGTGGATGCTCTCGTCACATGACGGGAGAAGAAAACTAATTCCTCTTGCTAGAAGCCTACAATGGTGGCATGATGACTTTTGGTAACAACAAACGAGGTGAAATCATTGGTATTGAAAAGTTGGTAAGTCAAAGTCGCTATGTGTTGACAAAGTGTTGCTTGTCAAAGGTTTGAAACACAATCCTCTTAGCATCTCTCAATTATGTGATCGAGGTAATATCGTTGAATTTCATGTTAGTGTTTGTAGAATTCTTGATGGTAAAACCAAAAAGTTAATTCTTTAGGGGAAACGGGTCAAAAATGTGTACATGACTAATCTTTGTTCATTGTCGGGTCAAAGTTTATCATGCATGAGTGCTCACAAAAATGACTCATGGCTCTGACACAAATGATTAGGTCATGTTAATGCTAGAAACCTTAACAACCTCAAGAAACTTGACTTAGTTGATGACATACCTAACATGAAATTTAAGTTTAAATCACTTTGTGATGATTGTGTCAAAGGAAAACAAGTTAAAAACTCCTTTAAATCCAAAGATTGTGTTAGCACTTCACGTGTCCTTGAGCTTGTTCACATTGACTTATGTGGACCCATGCGTATTATTAGCAAGGATGGTAGTCGATATATTTGTGTGATTGTAGATAATTATTCAAGATATGTGTGGTTGTTATTTTTATGTTCCAAGGATCAAGTTTTTAATGAATTCTTAATTTGGGTTAAAATGGTTCAAAACAAATTTGGTTTAAAACTTGGTGCCTTAAGAACCGACCATGAAACCAAATTTGAAAATTCATTATTTGAAACTTATTGTAATGATCATGGTGTTAGCCACAATTTTTCGGTCACAAGAACCCCTCAACAAAATGGGGTTGTGGAACGAATGAATCAAACTCTTGTTATATCTACAATCGAGTCATGATTAGGAAGATAATTAACAAAACACCTTATGAACTACTACGAGGAAGAAAACCTAACATCTCTCACTTAAAAGGTTTTGGTAGTAATGCTTTGTTCACAACAATGGCAAAGACAACCTTGGTAAATTTGATGCCCGTAGTGAGGAAAGAGTTTTTGTTGGTTATTCTAGTCATGATAAGGCCTACAAAGTCTACAACAAAAGGACTATGAAAATAGAAGAAAGTGTTCATATAATATTTGACAAATCTAGTCTTTTGTGTCCAATAAACAGGTTGATGATGAAGAAGAGGATGATGATTTCGAGATTGGAATGACTCGCATAACGTGGACTTGGTGATGGAGGCTAAGGAAACTGTGCAACAGTTAGCACCTCTGTTGCATGAAGGAGCTGGCCAAAATTCAGGGGGAACTGACATTCCCTCATCTTCAAATGGAGCTAGCTCATCCAGGGGGAATGAGGATGATAGTAAATCACTCACTATTTGACCAGAAGCTGAATTACAAACACCCTCACAAAACCACCCTCATGCAACAGTCATTGACAATGTTGCATCAAAACAAAACGAAACAACTTAAGCCCCCAATACCATTGTCCCAAGAAAATGGAAACACCAATGTTCGCATCCTCAAAAATCTAACCAATGAACTTGATTCAGAAATAAAAACTAGATCATCCCTTTAAAACTTTTATGCCTTCAATGCCTATCTCTCACAAATAGAGCCTAGCCACATCTCTCTCGCTCTCAATGACTCATATTGGGTTACGGCTATGCAAGAGGAGCTACATCAATTCAAAAGAAGCGAGGTATGACATCTTGTCAGTAGACCATCTAATTGTACCGTCATTGGTACTAAATGGGCTTCCGCAATAAGCTTGACGAATGTGGAGAAAACGTAAGGAATAAAGCAAGGCTAGTGGTGCAAGGTTATAACCAAAAAGAGGGAATTGATTTTGATGAAACCTTTGCACCGATAGCTAAGCTTGAGGCCATACGAATGCTCATCGTTTTTTAGGCATATCATGGTATAAAACCTTTTCAAATGGATGTAAAATATGATTTACAAATGGTTATTTAAATGAAGAAGTTTTGTTAAACAACCATCATGCTTCATAGATAATTACTCTCCTAACCTTGTATATAAACTTGATAAAGCACTATATGGTTTAAAACGGGCTCCTAGAGCGTGGTATGATAGACTTTCAAAGTTTTTATTGGAAAATGGATTTATTTGTGGTTCGGTTGACAAATCATTACTTATAAAGTCACAGTCGGATGTAATGTTGCTTGTGCAAGTATATGTCGATGACATTATCTTTGGTGCAACAAGAGAAGTTCTTTATGAATACTTTGCGGATCTAATGAAATCTGAATATGAGATGAGTATGATAGGAGAACTAGGATTCTTCCTTGATCTCCAAATCAAACAAAAAGAACAAGGTACGATGATCCATCAACAAAAGTATTCGAAAAAAATGCTAAGTAAGTTCGGATTGACTAATGCCAAACCGGTTGCTACACCTATTGTATCTAACCCCAAACTTGATCAAAACCCAAATGGTAAGAGTGTTAGTGAAAAGGTGTATCGAGGTATGAATGGTTCATTACTTTATTTAACTGCTACTCGACCCGATATTCAATTTAGCATATGAGTGTGTGCCCGTTTCCAATCAAATCCTAACGAATCACATTTCAAAGCCGTTAAACGGATTTTTAGGTATTTGGTTGTTGGAACACAATGGTTACATCTTTGGTACCCAACTCACTATGTACTTGATCTTGTAGGTTTTTCGTATTCGGACTATGCCGGTGATTTATTGGATAGGGAAAGCACCTCGAGAATTGGTACATTCCTAGGACCATGCCTCATCTCATGAGCATCCAAGAAACAAAACACCATTGCTTTGTCCATGGCTGATAGTGAGTATGTAAGTGCCGCTCTTTGTTGTGCACAAATTTTACGGGTTAGACAACAGTTGCATGATTACGGTTCTACATTTGAAACCACCCCATATTTTGTGATAACACAGTGCCTTGTAAATTGGTTTACAAGGTGACATATTGTAAAATTAAAATTATCTTTCTCAAATGATTGATTAGAGGATGGATTAACATCTAAGTAAGATTAGCAAAATTATGTGATTTATTGCATGCAAATGAACCGAATACTTAGACAAACATGTGCTTTGTAATTGAGTTTAATTAACATTGAGCCACTCAACACTTTATATCATATCAACCTAACCCATTACTCAATTACCCTCTTTTACATCACTTCTCAACCGTTCTCTCCTACTTTTTACCTTACTTACCATGTAAAACTTTAAGTCTCTATTATCCAACAAACAAACAAACTTACCTCAAAAATCCAAACCGTCCGGAACTGTCAACTTTCTCCTTAAGTCTAAATGCCTTCCAAAACCAAAATTTCCAAAGAACTTGTAAATCTCAGAAATACCTTTGACCCAAAACTCGTACCAAAAAGAAAGATGGCTCCTAAAACCGCTGCAGACACTGATGATGCCGTCCTTGTCACGACCAAATCAAAAAGAAAAGGATATTGGAAATTTGAAAGAAAAGGAAGGTGTTTCTAGTGTAATGAAAGATAAAACCGAGGGGGAATCAAATGTGAAAGAAACGGAGAAAGAGGGGGAACTTAGAGAGACAAATCATGAGAAGAGGGAGAATCAAAAGAAGTTGACAGTGAGGATAAATAAAAAAAATGGTGATGTCAGAAATATTTGAGAGGAAAGTGATGATGTTGGTCTTGAAGTGTTGAAAAATTCAATGTCTGAAAAAGAGGAAGAAAGCAAAGAAAATATGAAGAAAGAATGATGTTTTTAATCATCTTAATTCAATCGATATTCTCAATACAACATTGAAGATATACCACAGTCTGCTGAACTGTTGTTTCTACAATCAAAGAAGCAAGATACAAGAAATCATGGATGTGTGTGATGTCGGGCTTACCACCTACTCAAAGAAAAATTGGGGTGAGGTGGAGGAAGTTACATTAACTCAAGTTATGAAAGTTCTTCAACCCCACAATGACATGGCCCCACAAATATCTATGCCCTTGAACTCCTGCCCAAATCCGTTTCATATTTAACCTTGTCTTTCGTAACCTCGTCCCTAACAACAATAGCAGTGGGAGATGTTCTCTTCTTGACATGCTCCTTATTTAACACACTGTCAAACACAATCCAATCAACCTTCCCCGCCCTATGTTTCATCGAACTCATAAGAAGTCGTTTCAAAATACAAACTATGCCAAAAATACCATGGTACCCTATGCCATGTGGCTCTCTATTATATTTGAAAATAAGGGGTTGGTGATGAAAAGAAGCCCAATTATTGAAAATATCAGTGATGATATGACTTCGAGGTTGTTCTCAAGGATGATTATAGAGCTTTTATGTGAAAAAATTGGTGAAGAAAATTCAGGGCAAGACTGATGCCACAATCGGGTCTACTGTTAGGCAAGGTGAAATAGTAGGTAAGATAAATCAGCTTGTTAAGCTCAAAACCATAAATGAAAACCTCATTGAGCATTTCTCTCCTTAAAAACCCATTGGCTTTATGTTTTTAAACTTTATTGATTCTCAGATGTTTCTTTATTTTGCTTGAA
The DNA here is from genome assembly GCA_029255685.2 of Silene conica. NCBI lineage: Eukaryota > Viridiplantae > Streptophyta > Magnoliopsida > Caryophyllales > Caryophyllaceae > Silene > Silene conica. The sequence goes on along the minus strand of CM055314.2, from coordinate 57,621,412 downwards.
CATTATTTGTATGTGTTTTGAACATTAACTTGCTCTTTTAAACATGTTTTATCGCCTTGATGATGTCAAGAGGGGGAAGTAGTTTATATATGCTATGTGTTATCTTTTAATTCTTAGGCTAACGTTCACCGTGTTTATGTCTTAGCTTCAATGATAAGATGTTCTACCTAGCCAAACTTGTTGACCTTCACATACTTTCATCATGTTTTTAATTATGTTTTATACTTGAAAGACCAAGACCGACTAACCATGGGCTTAGGGGGAATGCCACACATGTTTTAAACTTGTCAGCATCAAAGGGGGAATTTGTTAGAACACTTAGGTTGATGATGACAAGTTCATTTGTTATTTGATTGTTTGCTCTTAGTTACCATTGCTTAGTGATTGAAGAAAACAAGTGGACTAGTGAGACAATCAAATGAGCTTGTAAGAAGATTCAACATGATCAATTGAAGTAGACACAAGTCAAGAACAAAGATACATCTCCTTGCATTAGTCGAAATGTTGTAAGAGTAAGTGTAACATTCTCATTAAAATCAAGTGACTGCTTAGTCATGCAACAATACACTGGACTGTTGTGATACACCATATGGAGTATTTTTCAAATAAAAATTATTTCGAAAAATTTGCAAGTGTCCTCTTCTGTTATTGAATAAGGTATTTTCACAAATCAGAAATGCAAAAAGAATATCTTTGCAAAGCTTCCACAAGAAGATACAATCTTATTTATGCAAGTTGTTCTTTTTGTCAAAAACGTGTCTTTTACTTTTTTTTATAGAAAACTTGTGAGTTCCCATGCTAAAGTGTGCTTTATACACCTTCCTTCCAAATCAGATTTGCTTTTCATTGAGCCTATAAACATTGAACACAACTTTTGCATTCTCAAATAGTTTAACTAATATCCAATGGACAAAAGGAAAAGGTAGTGTAATTGCATTTTCAAATAGTTTAACTAATATCCAATGGACAAAAGGAAAAGGTAGTGTAATAACCATGTTTTGGGTAAACCTATTACATGGTTTTTACATTATAAAAGGAACCCTTATTGTTCAGTTGATGCTAAGGCTTTACAAAATATTTATTGAGAGTTTCTGCAAAAAAAAACTTGTGCTTTTAAAGTTTATCTTTTAAGTTTTTTTTTGCAAAAAGATTTCAGTTTTAAAGTCTTCAAACGTGTTTTTCAAAGTTGTAAAATCTTCATATATCAGTAAGCTGCACTGTGACATAATGAGTTTGTTCCATGATTCTCGTGTTTAGATATTAATTATATTCTCCATGTTTTTAAGTGAACCCTTGAGATTTTGATCCTGTAAACCAAAGAGATAGAACTTCATAAATTCTTGAAGCGGAGTAGCTTTAAGTTTGAGTCCAAGTCTTGAAACGGAGTAACTTTAAGCAAATGCAACCAGAGTAGATTGGCGAGTTATTTTCATTGTAAGGGGTTTAGTTAAGTATGAGTAACTCTCTTGCAAGCAATAAAATAACGGTTGAACATAGGCTCCAGAGTAGGAGCTGAACCAATTTTTAAAAGATCGTTTGTTTATTCATTTACTCTTATTTTTATTTATCCTTCGCATATCTTGTTCTAATCTCGCTGTCAGTGCTGTGCAACAGTCACTCATACTGTTGCTTAGACCTGTTGTACCTCTTGTGAACTTATTATTCGTTAAGTTTCTCAAGTTAGTACTTAACAACCTTTACTTGTATTTCATTTTATACAAGTAATCGAGAAATTTTTAAAAGATCAACTAATTCACCCCCAACCCCTCTTAGGTGTTCAATCGTTCTTAACTCTTCAAACACCCCTTACTTGTTACCCTTGATTTCTGACTTAATTTCAACTTGTTTTATTTCTCATTAACATTTTTAAGAGCAGGTGCAGTGGAAGAACTTTAAATAAAGTTATTCCTTTGCCAAGTCAATTTTTCTCAATTACTAAACTTAAGAATTTATCTTGCAATGGAAGAACTTTTGCTAAGTTCTTTAGTATGACCCACTATTAAATTTTTCATCTCTAAATTAATATTTTACCTTATTGAAATTGAACTTGGTTTAAGAAAGAACCAAGCTTTTAGATTAACAAACCCAATATAACCTTCATTGGGAAGAACTTCATAAATAAAATTCGTATTGACAAACCCGAGACAAAAACCCACCACTGCACTTGCTCTAAGTACCGTTTAACTTAGTTTCATTCACTCCAATTCAAGTAATCTCTTCAAAAATCAACTCTTACTCTAACTCTATTCAATTTAACGAAGTTTTATTCAATTTAGTTCACTTCAACTAGACTTCATTAAGTCAATTCAGCCTATTTTAGCCGAAAAAACAAAGCTTTAATACTTCTTTTTTCAATTACTAGTATGCATATATCAATCGTTTAGTTAATAAAAGTATCTCTTTTTGAAAATATTATTTTTTTATCCTTTATTGGGTTTTCCAGTTAATCTTCGGTTTAATTTCAATCTTAATATACATAAAATTAATTTGTTGAAAGTTCGTCGCCACTTGTAATTTCAAAGCTTTTATATGTAATTCGTTTTTCTGTTCAAGAAGATTGATTATCAGAAGTTGTTTTTAGGGGAAATCTTATTCATTTTTCTATCATATATATAGACAACTGAAGGGTAAAAGGGAAGGGATTGAGTCAGAATTTCTGAAGAGTTACAACTCTTCGAAATCAACCGCCAAAATCTGTTTTATTCGGATAAATTAGTGATTGTATATTACTGCTAATTGTTTTAGGTGACGAGTTGAGGTGAAATATTCTGGTTGTGATTGGATTGCTATTTGGATTATATTGCTATCCAGGTAGGACATACCTACTCAATCTCGGTTTAATGTGACTATCTTGGGTTTGCGTATTACATGTGATGTGTTATGAATGAATGATTAAATTGTATGTTATGATGCAAGCATGATTGATATGAGAATGATATTGGTTGAATTGAGTGTTGATTATTATTATTGGTATGAGCATTGCATTGTGTAATAGCATGATTGATTAAGAGTATTGTTGCATTCATGAGCATGATATATACATTGGTACTGAGAAAGATATGGAACGAATATTATTTTGATATAAAGCCCAGGGTGGTTCTGCAGACCAGGCCTGGTGTCTTCAGCCGTTGTGCTGGTTCTCGATGACGATCGAGTTATACCTCGGCCTAGGGAATGGCGGGGTTGGTGTTTCGGGATGTGATCACTGGAGTTTCGGGTGTGTGGAATTGGATGCGGAGGTGCATCGGTTGCATGGTCTCATGTAGTTGCATTCATTAATTATATTTGTTTGTTTATGTCCTACTCAACCGCGAGGTTGACCGTGTATTCGTGTGACACCTGTGATGATCCGGAATGGGGAGCAGATTTTGACAGGTCTCGAGTTAGCTATTTTGGGAGCTCATGGGGAAGCGTGAGGATGTTGACTTGCCTACCTAGTTGATTAGCCCACTTAGTCAGACTATCACGATGTAGCTTTAAAATTTAATGTTTCCGCTGTAGTAGTTTTGTAATTTGGTACTTCATGTTGAGTTAAGTAAGTTGTAATAATAAAAGTTGAAATTTAAACAGTTTTTATATAAAGTACTTTGGTTTGTTTACTTTGTTATTCACTACCTCGGTCATTCTGAGATGATAACAACTCTATTTATTTGAGAATGTCTTGCTAAAGGCTCTTGAATAAATGGGGGTGTTACAGGCCTTATTTGAGATTTTTGCAACTGAAAGTTGAGTTTTTTGTATATATGTTATAAAGTCTGTTGGTGGAGTGGCCCTCAAGCTTAAAAATTGTTTAAGTAAGGATGCAGGCTACATGAATGCATAGAATAAACAAGTATTTAAGATTCGAAGTGAATATTATGCCAAGATAGGCTATGGTCATATTAGTTTATCAGGCTAAATATTCCTAGCTAGGCACATAGGAAACAAATCAGGCATGTGGAATAAAAAACATATAGGAAATTTTTATTCATGTAAATATCATGTTTCATATATACAAATTGCAACAATCAGGTCAGGCAGGAAAAAGTTTGGAACCTGGATTAATAAGAATAGTTCTCTCAAAATCTTCAAATTAAAAGCCAAATGTCCAAATGTAAGCTATTGAACTTGATAAGGAAAGATTAAGACTAATTAACTAAGATTAACTAAAAGATTATGAAAATTAAAGGAAATTTTATGTGAGAATCTATCTAGGGTTTTGTGCCTAAGAATATTCAAAAGCGTAATTGATTAAGACTAAACCTGATTCTGAGTATTTCACCTTTGAAGCTTGCCTCCCAGCCGGTCAATCGGGTGCCGGTGGGGGACCGGCTAAGGATCCTTATTTATGGGTATGAAGTTGAATTATTTTTCATCCATCATCAGGTGTCATGGGACAGTTAACCGACTGCCGGTGAGGCACCAACTGGGACTCCCTTTCTCTTGGTTGTGAATTGATGACGAGTTGAGAAAAAAACTAAATATGTAAAGTACTTTTGAGCCGGTCCACCGGCTGCCGGTTGGTGGATAGCTAGGGACCCTCTCCTCAGGTTCTAAACTCTTCTCCTTCGAAAAAATCACTAAGTACTTGTGCAAGGACTCCCAGCTAGTGGATCGGCTGCCGCCTAAGGATCATTTCTTCTTTTCCTTCTTCAAACTTGGTCGGCTATTGCGTATCGATGTTGTTTATTGTTGGTGCATGTTGCTGCCTTGTTATTGTTGTATATCGTTGTTGTTATTGTGTGCGGTTGTTGCTATTGTTATGTTGTATTGCTACTATCGTTGCTGCACTGTGTTACTACGCTACTGTGTTGCGTTGCTGCTACTGCTACGTTGCTCTGTTGCGCTGCTGGCGCTATACTATTATTGTTGCTGCCTGTGGCCGCTGCCACTCTGCTAGGCCATGGCCAGACCATAACCTAGGCGTGGCTTGGCATGGTCTTGTTGTTGTTTTATGTTGTGTATAGGAAACACTACAACAAATTGACACTTGCGCCACGATTTATGCCACGGGAATTTATAATTTGTGGCTAAATTTTGTTTCGCCACGGGAAAAATTTCATTCACTATTTTAGAAAAATTTTATGCCACGGGAAAATTTTTCCCGTGGCAAATAGTCAATTGCGCCACGATTTAGGTAACAGTCGTGGCTAATAATCATTTTTGCCACGAACAATGTCACACCCATGGCAAATATATATTTAGCCACAGATCATTCCGTGACCAATATTTCTTTAGCCACGGCTTACATATTGTCCGTGGCAACATATTTGTTTAGCCACGAAACTAGTAACAAACACCAGTGGCTAAGATTTTCTTCAGACTTTTATCAAGATATTTCATATTAAGGTAAACGTAAAAACTTGGTTTTGTAAGAAATAAAAGGAAAATACAAAAGCTGCATGAAACTTAATCAAATATACATAATATGAAAAATTTAAATGTAAACTTTTGAAAATATTTTGATTAATTTAATAAATATTTGGTATTTGTTTTTTTAGTCTAATAAGAAATGTAAAACTTCTATAAAATGATACACACGTAAAGAAAATTACCATCGTCTTAAATTTTTTATTTTTTTTACAGACTAGAATAATATTTATTGATTTTTTCATAACATCGATAATTTAATAAATAATTAATTCTTTTTTTGTTACATTTTATAATATTGAATAACATTATTTAGAGACCGCATCACATTTAAAGAGAAAGTATGTCCAATTAAATATTAACTTATTAACACCTATCATTGAGAAAAAAAAGTAGTCTAAAGAATCAAATTTAAAATGATTTCCAATAAATCATTGAATAAAATGGAAAAAAAACATATTGATAGAATAACCGATATAAAAAAATCAATATAGAAAAACATTTTAATTATTGAAAATGAGCGTATGAGCGTATCACACCGAAAAGTAAAATGGAAATTAAAATAATAGATTTACATGTGTAAATAATGTGAAATTTTGTTAACAAAAAAAAAAATCAAGAATAATGAAAAGAAATCAATTTAGAGAAAACAAATATTTGTACGATCTTTTCTATGTTTTTTGGCAAAAAACTGATTATTTTCGAGTTAATAATGTCTTGGTCATTTTTTTAAAACTCGGTCATTGATACCCATATGTAATCATTATTCAAAAGTGATCATTACTTAGTAAGAAGTGATTAAACTTTTTTTCGTTACAAATACGACGATCTTACAAATAGTATTTGTGTTGAAAAATATATGAAAAAATGGATAGAAGAGAATAAAATAAAAATGCCGACAAATGAAAAAACATAAAAAAAATATATTAGGGAAAAAAATATAAGGAAAATTTGATTAAATAGTTTGGAGAAAATGGTTTTGTTGACTCGGGCAAAAAATAACCCGAGCATCATTAGTCGGGAGGTCAACATTGAAAACTCGAGTAATTTGAGAAAAATTATATTTTTTTGCAAAAATATGTAAATCATTTAATTTTTTTCTCAAAAATAATAGTGAAGGTAATTTAGAAAGAAAAAAAATATAATTTAAAAAGGTTTCAAAGTGTTAACTATATCAACAAGCTTAAGTTTCAATTTCGGTAGCTCATCATAATAACACCACAGTTAAGCGTGCCCAGGTGAGAGTAGTCTTGGTATGGGTGACCTCCTGGGAAGGATATATGATTCGCAAAAGTGAATGACTTCTGATTGTAAGTAACGAGTTGAGATAACTAGCTAAACAAGGATTAAAGCTTGACAAGATTCCATATGTAACCAAATGTGTTTGGTAGTGTGGTGGTTGCTCACCTCATCCCTTAACCATGAGGTCAGGGGTTCGATCCCTACCCATGGGAACTCTTCGTGAGAGCACCCGCGGCGAGGGGATGATACATCGTTGTCGACGGTGGACACCCCGGTTTATTTACAAAAAAAAAGATTCCATATGTGAAAATATTTTCATTATAAGTAAAAAATAATATTTTACATTTGTTTATTTATTTTTTATTTTTTTGTTTGCCACGGGAATAATTTTGGCCACGAGAATTAATTTTTGGCCACGGGAATTATTAGCCACGTGAGAATCTGTGGCTAAAAAATATAATTTTAGCCACGTTCTTGTTTTTCCCGTGGCTATCTGTTAGCCACGGCCACTTGGGCCACTGAAGGTATTTCCGTGGCAAAGAGCTTTAGCCACGGGAAATTAGTACTTGCGCCACGAATTTAGCCGTGGCCCAAGTGCTCAATTGTAGTAGTGAAATCGTGCAAGGGTTTAGAAATAGATTGTTATATTTGTTTTAAGTAGTACGTTTATAAAAATTCATATTTCGTTAATCGACGTACTTTCACTTTTTCCGAATGAGCTATATAATTAATATTGATTTGTTATTTATTTTACACACGTTAAGTCTATATGAAATCCGAAAGGTGATTATTCCGATCCTCAATACTCATACCACTGAAACTGGGTAATTTGATGTATCAAACCAGATCTTAGTTCAAAAGTAACTTCGTCATCCAATGCTTTAAAAGTGATGCACAATGGTTGAAAGTCAACATTTAGAGCTGTTGTAACACCCTCATAATCCAAGGCCTTTAGGAATAACCATCAAACTATGAGAACATTACCATCTCAGTTTCCTGAGGCATAATATCAAATATCAATACCCAAAACCTTTATTTAAAGTTTAACCAAGTGAAAAGTCTGATACAACCAAAACTGTCTCAACATAAGTCTAACATCAACTAAAATAAAAGTGCGTAAGCTAAGACTGAGACTCTTCTAGGTGACGCGTGATCCCCTCCATCCTAAAGCTAGCAATCATCAACTACGACATACCTGAGAGTCTGCTCACCATAACCACGGATCATCATAGTAAGAAACACCACAAACATCAGATACTGTTATATGCGACGATCTCATAACAACAACATTAAGCATAAACTGATATAAACACTTTACTGTCATAAACCACAACCACTGATATCAGAAATTCCATGGCGACCTCAAGCCTCATATCCATCCCCCACTTGCTCGCGGCAAGGGGTACCTAGATCCTTAATGTGCACATCCTCTCCGTGGCGGGTCCCACAAAGAGCGATCGTAGGAGTGAGAGTCGTTTCCCGCAACGGTCTCACACATATGTTCCAATATGACAATTCCAATAACAATATAAAGTGATATCAAATAAACAAACATAGCCGTCACAATACATACACACAGATCTGAGTAGGGAAACCCTAACTCAAGGAATTCACAAAAATCTACGCAAGGTTGTCCTACCAACGCTTCTTTACGAAACCTCCTCCTATAAGAAATGCACATATACTCGAATTAGTCTCAAAACATGGCTAATGGAGATAACGGTACAATAAAACAAGACTTACTTGAGAACTAAGGGCTAGGCTAGATGATCGACGCTCCTAAAACTTGCTACGGACTCTTGATGAAGATTGGAAGGGATGGGCGTGAAAGGGACTAGGGTTTTGAGAAGTTTCTGATTTTTTATAAATGAGAATTAACCCTCGGTTAATATATATAATTTGTGGGAAATATCTTTATACTTCCCAACTCATAATTTGTAATATTATAACGAAATTACTAAATACGATTTATAGTCAAGCAACGGGATACAAATATAAGGATCAAGAATCAACCTTTTGTCCCTGCAATAAGGCCTAAGAACAGATGTCAAAGTAGCTATCCTCCTAATTGTTGCACCCAATACGCTCCGAGAAATACCTTTTCTTGAGCTAGAAACTACAAAAATTACCGTTAACGTGTGTGTGTGTGTGTGAATGATGAATTAGAGAGAGGAAGAGGGAAAAAGTCGTGAGGTATGCTCTAGTTGTATCTCCTTTTTATCAGTTCTGCAGTCGAGTGTTTTAGGGAGTTATTATAAGAAAGACTCTCTCACTTCTCAAAACTCCTCACAACCTCAACCAAGTAGAGTCTAGATAGAATTCTCAAATCGGTATTTGAGTCTACCTGGAACTACTCCTCCAACCGATTGTGTAACAACTGAGCAAGAACCGTGTAAGCACACGCCCAAATCGAATATCAGGCGAGTATTATCTGTTTAATATCGGTTGAAGAACCATGCTTGTATATCAAGTCGAGTGGGAGCAAGATTGTCGTCCTAGTGTTGTATGTCGATGAGATACTCTTGATTGGGAATGACATTCCTCTCTTATCTTCGGTTAAAATATGGTTAAAGAACCATTTCCAGATGAAAGATCTGGGTGAGGCACAATGCATCTCGGGGATCCGTATCTATAGAGATAGATCACGACGGATGTTATCACTGAGTCACGAGTCTTATATAGATAAATTTCATCATAGTGCAACCCTTGCACTTGAGTGAAACCTTTTGCCACTAGTCGTGCCTTATAGGTGTCTGGTTGTCCCTCGATGAAATGCTTTATATTATAAAGCCATTTGCACTGAAGAGGTCGTAACTTATCAGGCAAATCAACCAACTCCAACACGTTATTCTCAAACATGGAGTCCATCTCGGATTGCATGGCATTGAGCCATAACTTTGAGTCGGAACAGGTCACATCACCGTTATAGGTTGCGGGTTCGTTCCTCTCTAAGAGTAAAACGTCAAATACGTCAAGTTCCTCGACCATAACAATGTATCTGTCTAGAGGAATGGAGAATCTACCCGACCTCCTAGGTTCATCGGGAATACTAACCGCAGCAGAAGATGAAGGAACAATTTCCTCCATTCGTTGCTCGGTTGTTGGTTCTTAAATCTCCGACAGATCGAAGGTTTTATTACTCGTCTTGTTTTCGAGAAAATTTTTCTCTAAGAACTTCGCACTAACCGCAACAAAAATGCGGTGTTTGGTAGGCGAATAGAATTAATGACCAATAATTCCTTTTGGATAACCAATAAAGTATGTCTTGACCGATCGCGGGCCGATCTTATCCTCGTGTCTCCACTTGACATAAGCCTCGCAGCCCCAAACCCGAATAAAGGACGACAAGTTAGGGATCGTTTCTTTCCATATCTAATATGGAGTCTTGTCTACAGCTTTAGACGGACTTCGGTTAAGTACGAGAGTAGCTGACAAAAGAGCAAAGCCCCATAATGAATCAGGCACAACCGTGTGATTTATCATGGATCGAACCATATCAAGTAATGTTCGATTTCTCCGTTCGAACACACCATTTAGTTGTGGTGTTCCAGGTGGAGTTAAATGTAGTACTATACCACGATCTTTAAGGTGTTGATCAAACTCATTCGAAAGATATTCGCCACCACGATCTGATCGAAGTGCTTTAATCTTTCGATCCAGTTGGTTCTCAACCTTCGCGTGAAATTGTAACACCCCCATTTATTTAAGAGCCTTAGCAAGACATTCTCAAACAAATAGAGCTGTTACCATCTCGGAATGTTCGAGATAGTGAATAACAAAGTAAAACAACCAAAGTACTTTATATTAAACTGATAAAATTTAAACTCTGATTGTTACAGTTATTACATCGTAGAAAACAAAATACAACTGATGACTCTTCTAGATGTGATATAATCCTAAGTCGGTCCAAAGTATGCATCTCACATTCCTGCCCCAGCTCCTAGCTCATCTGTCTCCGACCTGTAGAATCTACTCCCCATTCCGGATCATCGTAGGTGTACACGAATACACTGTCAACCTCGCGGTTGAGTAGGATAACACAATAATTATAATGCAACAATTATGATATGCAAATGCAATGATATGCTCGAGCTCAATCTCATTCTCAATCACAATCTCAATCTCAAACCCGTGACACCCAGCCAAACCGAACCTCCCGGCAGACTATAATCGGCCGTCGCCGAACACCAGCATAACAGCTGAGGTCACCAGGTCTAGTCCTGCAGAACTAGCCTGGGCCCAATAATATCTCATCATCCCAAATCCGTATCCAATGCACATGTCATGCTCGTGAATGCAACAATACTCTAAATCAATCATGCGATTAAATAATGCAATGTGCGTACCAATAATATATAGTAAACAACACTTATTCCAACCGACACCGTTCTCATATAAATCATGCTCAACATCCATAACACGCAATCCAACATTCATTCATAACACATCATAGAGTATAAGGTCAATGTATCCTACCTGGATAGCAATATAATCCAATCATGCAGCTAACATCCAATCAGTAGCATCACTCCATCACATACTCAACACCTAATACAATAATATACTTAATTACTAATTAATACAATTACGCAACCAACACAATATATCAATCATTCCAATTAATTATCTAAATAGTATATTACGCATAACGAGGCCGTATTAAACATTATTATTTCAATTAACTTAAACAACTCGTTCTTATTACTTTTATAACTAACTTCAATTAAATAACCGAACATAGAAAATATAATCGGATTATTGACAACCGTCACATTCTTATATGAAATTTACATAACAACTTATATACATAAGTATTATAAACAATATTTACTAATAATAATTAACTACCACACTATAACAACTATAACAATAATAACATTAATAATAATAATATAATACGTCGACAACGATAACAACAACGAATAATACTAATAACAACTAAAACAATAATACTTATAACAATAATAATATAATACTAATAATAGTAGTATACGTACAAACCACCTTAACCTATACTAATAATATAGTATTAATATTAATAATAATATAATAGTAATAATAATAATGCATGATAAAACTATATCCTACGCTTAACTCAATTAAATGACCCAAATACGAAAATAACACACTTCGACCACCAAACAACCTTCAACCACCAAACACCACCATGGCAGTGCCCTAACCGTCGACCCGACCACCCTAACCTAACCCACTGAGCCTAGTTTCGAGTAAGGTCTGGAAAGATTGGAATACGAGTTTTGTACTACGCTTTAAATACCTTATTTTGCGTCCCTGCCTACAACCACCATGTACTCCGCTTTCAGCAGTCACCCATAACCACCATGACGGTCGACTAAACCCCGTCGACCACCCCCTTGCACCCAAGGTCTGTTGGTTAGCTCCGACAAGCCCAGAACACGACACAACTCCCCTGTACAATCCCGTGTCACCGCGTCTTTCGAAACCAACCACCACCACAGTGGTCCAACATAGCCACGAGCAGGTCAGGGTGTCACCCACAGTCCTATCCTAGCCGAGTCCATGGTCTGGTTAGTCGAAACCCATCTAGTCTAGGTTTAGGTCGAATTAAGACTATGCGATAACGAAGTAAACCATAATCGAATTTAAATGATAAAAGCCATATATAATCGTACTAACTATTAAACCAAAACACGATCGAAAGAAATGTAGACTTACGATGATGATGAAGAAGACATACTATCCGTGTTGATAAAAATCCGGCGATGAAAGAGATAGGTTAGTTGTGAGTATGAAAGCGTGACGAAGTCGAAGGAACGAAATGAAGGAGGTTGAGGCGGTGGACATGATTATATGGGTTTAGGGTTTGAAAAAGAATGGCCCATAATTGGTGGGTTTGAGTTGAGCGTACTCCAACTTACATGGAACATAGTAATATATTATAATGTAACGTAATATTATAATAATAATAACAACGTAGTTTGTGCGTACGGAATATAATAATAATGTGTTACTACTACTAGTATTATTATTGTGCGTACGGAAAATACGGAGTATTATGAAAGAACGTATTATTATAACTATAAAATACGGAGTATTACAGTCTTCCCTCCTTAAAATGAACTTCGTCCCGAAGTTTGCCACCCCAAAACGATAAAGACAACATCTAACAAGCATGAAACGGACACAAGTAGCACTTATAAAGTCTTCGAAACACGAAACGTATTCCATGCTCCTTATGAAAACTTTGTCCCCAAAGTTTAACATACGACAGAAACACAGGACACTTAAAGAAGAACCACACATTGACCAAAACATAATAAATTAATCAGGAGACTCCGTGTATGGTAAATCTCAGTCAAATCAATCATGATATATATCATCTAGCCAGATAGCAATTCATCAAGATTTTACAATCCTATCCTCCTTAAGACATGGTTACGTCCCCGTAACCCCATTTTAAAATGTCACACCCAAAGCTCAAGATGATCACCGAAACAATAGTCACAAATCATCTGATACGTTAATTACTCGATACTTGGACAGCTAGCATCCGACTTTTAAAGTAACAACTATACTTATCAGTTTCATGCTACGCAGTAAAAAGAAAAATCAAGGTAACTAACACTTATATACCCTTGGAAATATATATATATATATAAATATATATATATATATATATATATATATATATATATATATATATATATATTTAAACACAACTTAACACATTTACACCAATGTAGAAAATCAGCTAACTCATAGTTCATACTTGACAAATTAAAACATTTCAGGCGCATAATCAAATTATGGAGACAAAATCTTGTTTATTCACATAAGAGAAAATGACATTAGGCCAAATTTCATCAACACGTAGTTATTGATTCTGTCATATTGCAAAACAATTACCATAATCGTCAACACATCCGTTTTATCATTAATTATCACCTTGAGAACATTTGAAACTTTCAAAACAACGAAGTTGTAATTAATGGCAATTTATAAACTTGAATCAACGGACGGTTTTACAAGCTACATACGAAAGCAAGACTACACGGAGACAATCTAACTCTTCTTCACTATAGCGTTATTCCTGTAAATTGTAACTCATGTAGTATAAAAAAAAAAAATTTAGCGATGAAAGAAAACGAATTCACAAGACTAGCGCGCCTATAATACACATGTCAACCAAATTACTAACTCAAAATATTGTGATCAGATTTGAACATAACAATATGTAATTCACCTTGTGGCATAACATTAGTGTCGGTATAAATGAAACTAACTTTATATAGACTTACCAAAAATACTTAAGGTTATATTATTATATAATAAAGTTCATATTCATATCATATGCCTACTGTTCATGAATCATGCTACTACTGTCATATCAGAATATTATATGGTTACATCACATAATTCATATTTGATTAAACTTTTATATTTAAAGATTACTATTTCAACAATCATACATCACGTAGCAACTTCCATAAATCATAATTAAATAACTGCTTAGCTATTTTGCGAGCTATTATAGTTTTAGAAAATATAATGAATTAATTAATCATAGAGAGAAGAATCAAATGCAAAGCTTAAGGTAATTATTTATAACAAATTTTACAACTCAGTTGGTCTGAACAAAAACTTTACAGCTCTTAGACAAAAATTTGGACAACTTGCAAAAAAAAAATCACTATTAAATAACGACTCGTTAAGATTTTACGTGGCTTATCATTTTGAAACATTGAAATCACATTGCACCATATTAACATGTAATTGCCATCTGGAAAATGGTAAAGATTGTGAATCCGAAAATAAAATCAACTAAATAACTCAATAATCATGTATGTATAGACAATGCATTAGTTTATACCATCCTAACAATCAAAACTTAATTAAATACAAAAATATACCCCAGAGATCACTAAGGTGCCACTTATTGGATACTAACTCTATAACTAGATTAAATGTATATAATTAGACGTAAAAATCGGCATGAAATTTTTGAACACGTAACTATATAACATTCATGGCTTAGGACAACACATTCCCTCATATCACTAGACATGGATTGCTAAGGCAATTAGTAAAATAATAACAATCTTAAATCTCAAAATCCGATCACATTTGTCTAGTAAGCCAAACAGTAAATTCTTGCAAAATTCTTGAAAAGAATAAAACATTCAGATAAGAAGTATATACACACTCAGAATAGCAACAAAACAATTATCAACAGACACGACATCCGTTTCGGTCTACTAGCTTTACACACAGGACTTAACTTGATTCTGCATCCTGTAACAACATTGCCTGACTGGCTCTATTAACCATTCCAGTCAATCATGGTCATATCTCTCCTACATCTAACCTCCTAGGTAGCTATAGCTTATGGTGCTTCTATCATCAATTCATTGCACACATCATTATACAATATCTCTACCTAAGGGTTCAGGGATCATATAGCCGCATGCATATTACCACACAAGTCAAACTCATATCTCAACTCATACACTCATACTCATATTCTCAAAACTTGGAAGTCATATATTTCAACCAACATTCAATATCATTATCATGCTTCACAATACAGATCTCAAACCATGTTTCACATCATAACTTTACCTCATTCCGCTCCTGCAAAGCTGTTAGTACAATATAGGCAATATAGGCAAGTTCTGATCTTTTATCTTGTTACTACCCACTCTCTACATCACTCAAGGGTTACCAGGTTAGACTAGAAGGGCCAGTGGCTTGGTTTGAGGGGGCCCCTAACTCATCCCAATCCTGGGGCTCCTACCAGTTACTAGCCTGGGTTCATTTTATTAGACTCTTCCTACATTCATTATTATTCATTTGGTTTAGGCCTAAGGATCGTTCGCTCTGATACCACTTTGTAACACCCCCATTTATTTAAGAGCCTTAGCAAGACATTCTCAAACAAATAGAGCTGTTACCATCTCGGAATGTTCGAGATAGTGAATAACAAAGTAAAACAACCAAAGTACTTTATATTAAACTGATAAAATTTAAACTCTGATTGTTACAGTTATTACATCGTAGAAAACAAAATACAACTGATGACTCTTCTAGATGTGATATAATCCTAAGTCGGTCCAAAGTATGCATCTCACATTCCTGCCCCAGCTCCTAGCTCATCTGTCTCCGACCTGTAGAATCTACTCCCCATTCCGGATCATCGTAGGTGTACACGAATACACTGTCAACCTCGCGGTTGAGTAGGATAACACAATAATTATAATGCAACAATTATGATATGCAAATGCAATGATATGCTCGAGCTCAATCTCATTCTCAATCACAATCTCAATCTCAAACCCGTGACACCCAGCCAAACCGAACCTCCCGGCAGACTATAATCGGCCGTCGCCGAACACCAGCATAACAGCTGAGGTCACCAGGTCTAGTCCTGCAGAACTAGCCTGGGCCCAATAATATCTCATCATCCCAAATCCGTATCCAATGCACATGTCATGCTCGTGAATGCAACAATACTCTAAATCAATCATGCGATTAAATAATGCAATGTGCGTACCAATAATATATAGTAAACAACACTTATTCCAACCGACACCGTTCTCATATAAATCATGCTCAACATCCATAACACGCAATCCAACATTCATTCATAACACATCATAGAGTATAAGGTCAATGTATCCTACCTGGATAGCAATATAATCCAATCATGCAGCTAACATCCAATCAGTAGCATCACTCCATCACATACTCAACACCTAATACAATAATATACTTAATTACTAATTAATACAATTACGCAACCAACACAATATATCAATCATTCCAATTAATTATCTAAATAGTATATTACGCATAACGAGGCCGTATTAAACATTATTATTTCAATTAACTTAAACAACTCGTTCTTATTACTTTTATAACTAACTTCAATTAAATAACCGAACATAGAAAATATAATCGGATTATTGACAACCGTCACATTCTTATATGAAATTTACATAACAACTTATATACATAAGTATTATAAACAATATTTACTAATAATAATTAACTACCACACTATAACAACTATAACAATAATAACATTAATAATAATAATATAATACGTCGACAACGATAACAACAACGAATAATACTAATAACAACTAAAACAATAATACTTATAACAATAATAATATAATACTAATAATAGTAGTATACGTACAAACCACCTTAACCTATACTAATAATATAGTATTAATATTAATAATAATATAATAGTAATAATAATAATGCATGATAAAACTATATCCTACGCTTAACTCAATTAAATGACCCAAATACGAAAATAACACACTTCGACCACCAAACAACCTTCAACCACCAAACACCACCATGGCAGTGCCCTAACCGTCGACCCGACCACCCTAACCTAACCCACTGAGCCTAGTTTCGAGTAAGGTCTGGAAAGATTGGAATACGAGTTTTGTACTACGCTTTAAATACCTTATTTTGCGTCCCTGCCTACAACCACCATGTACTCCGCTTTCAGCAGTCACCCATAACCACCATGACGGTCGACTAAACCCCGTCGACCACCCCCTTGCACCCAAGGTCTGTTGGTTAGCTCCGACAAGCCCAGAACACGACACAACTCCCCTGTACAATCCCGTGTCACCGCGTCTTTCGAAACCAACCACCACCACAGTGGTCCAACATAGCCACGAGCAGGTCAGGGTGTCACCCACAGTCCTATCCTAGCCGAGTCCATGGTCTGGTTAGTCGAAACCCATCTAGTCTAGGTTTAGGTCGAATTAAGACTATGCGATAACGAAGTAAACCATAATCGAATTTAAATGATAAAAGCCATATATAATCGTACTAACTATTAAACCAAAACACGATCGAAAGAAATGTAGACTTACGATGATGATGAAGAAGACATACTATCCGTGTTGATAAAAATCCGGCGATGAAAGAGATAGGTTAGTTGTGAGTATGAAAGCGTGACGAAGTCGAAGGAACGAAATGAAGGAGGTTGAGGCGGTGGACATGATTATATGGGTTTAGGGTTTGAAAAAGAATGGCCCATAATTGGTGGGTTTGAGTTGAGCGTACTCCAACTTACATGGAACATAGTAATATATTATAATGTAACGTAATATTATAATAATAATAACAACGTAGTTTGTGCGTACGGAATATAATAATAATGTGTTACTACTACTAGTATTATTATTGTGCGTACGGAAAATACGGAGTATTATGAAAGAACGTATTATTATAACTATAAAATACGGAGTATTACAGAAATTCCTTGAACTTTTCAAAGGACTCACTTTTATGCTTCATTAAGTAGACATATCTGTATCTACTTAAATCGTCCGTGAAAGTGATAAAATATCTATAGCCATATCTTTCGGTGATAGACATAGGTCCACACACATCTGTATGTATGAGTCCTAATAGGTCTATAGCGCGCATTCCAACACTTTTGAAGGAAATTCGAGTCATCTTGGCGATGAGACATGATTCACACGTGCCAAATGATTCATAATCAAATGGGGATATAGCGTCATTCTGTATTAGCTGCTCTACACGTTTCTCATTTATGTGTCACATACGACAGTGCCATAGATAAGTTTGATCTTTGTCAGCAAGCTTTAATTTCTTATTATTCATGTGTAATATTTCAGTCGTTTGAACTAAGATATAAATGCCATACATGGAACCCCTTTACCAAAATCATTCCATTCAAAGAGAAAATACAGCTATTATCCTTTATTGTGAATGAAAAACCGTCTTTATCAAGTATGGAAACAGAAATAATATTCTTAGATAAACTGGGTACATAGTAACAGTTATACAGATATAATTTAAATCCACTCGGTAGTTGGATCACATATGTTCCCATTGAGGTGGCAGCAACTTTTGCTCCATTCCCGACTCGCAGGTCCACATCACCATTTGCGAGAGGCGTGATGTTTTTTAGGCCCTGCAAATGACTACACAGATGAGAACCACAACCAGTATCAAATACCCAAGTTCTGAAACTTGCATGGTTAATCTCAATCATATGAATATAAGATGACATAACAACAGGAACAGCGCTGCCTACTTTTATGTCCTCATGGTACACTAGACAGTTCCGCCTCCAATGCCCAGTCTTGTGCCAATGGTGGCATTCAATGTCACCGTCTTTGCTCTTTGTCTTGCCTTGTGAGCTACTTGTCTCACCATAACCATGAAATATTATTCGGATCATAATGTTGAGGAAAAATAAGTCAACAGCTACTACTTACCCAACGTAGAAGGGGTCATATGGAGAGTAAGGTCCTATATGCCTACCATCGAATAAGGGATTCATAGTAACTTGGCTTATAAAGACTAATCTCAATTTTAGGTTATAGAGGAAGATCTCATCAACTTTATTTTAATTCATTTAAGTGAACGAATATCTAGCATGCGAGAATCAATAACCTAAGATGATGGCTTAGGTGATATACTAGTGACATCTGTATTTCCATGATAATTAACATGCATACTATATGAGTCAATTTTCATGCAATCTTAGGTGATTTGGTTTAGGCGGAAAAATGATGCACTAACTATCATGTCAATGAAAACAGTAAGAACGGAATAAAAAACGAAAATAAAACATGTCCTAGTGTGGCCTATCCTAACAAAATGAACAAATAACAACTTTGGAATTCATTCAGCAATGGACCCTAGAAGCTTGTCTTGTCTTGATGTTCCATCTTGGTCCATGTAGCGGGAGTGAGCAATCCGATCTCCGTCTTGAGTCTTCTCAATTACATTTAATAAATTATAAAATATAATCCTATTATCACATTCTAATTTCAAAAACGTAATTTAAAGAAAAATACACAAGAGGAGATTCAAGATCTCATAATTGCATCACAAATTATGTTTCCTTCATTACGAAAACATAATTTACTAAGGCCACACTAAGTATTACATTTTACAACTGTTTGTAAAAATACGTAAAATAAACCATTCAATAGACATTCAACATAAAAAAATGCATCAACTATAAAATTATTCTTTCAAGACATAATTCCATAATTTTGTAGAGTAATTTATCCAAACCACCAATTTAACAATGATTTAAATTATGTGACAATTCCGAAATTAATCTCAATAATTTTAATCAAACATAATCTATTCATATTATCGTATAATATGAATTAATCCAACATTATTTTAAACCTTTTTAAAATAATTGGGTATAAAAAATGTGAACCTTTTCACAACAACAATTATACAATTATCTTTATAATGTATAATAAAAAAACGAAAAACAACCTCATTTAAAAACAAAACTGCCGAAATCATACCCAAAAAGCGCCGTAACAAAAGTGTTGAAAACAAGACTGACGACGCAAAAACAGGGGAAAAACTCCGCAACAGCAGGTTTTGACGCAATAAAAACGCTGTAAACAGAGCGCGGGAAACAAGAAAAGCAATGTAATCTAAGCGCTGCAATTGAAAAACGCAGGAAACACTAAAAGCGTTGTTTTAAAAACGCTGTAAACATCAACGACAGAAATAAACAGCCCTTTTAAGTTTCTTTTCCAAAACTAATGAATTTGAACAAGTTTAAATCGTGTTGCTAATATTACAAGATCGACAATTACCAATACTTAATCATTATTAAATATCGATTCAAACTTGATGATTCAAATTAACCTTTTAAGATGAATATCAAAACCATGATTAAAATTGATTATCCGTATATTCAACTAATCATAATCTAAGATGAAAAACAACAATTTAACATTGTTATGTCGAAAAATATCTAGCAAAAACAAACTTGTTCAAGAACATTCAAAACAATTTCCTTTTACGTTTTAATTTAATCTTTATTAAATTAAAACATCTACAAATTTATAATATCGTCATGTTAACAGTTTAATATAACAATATTAATAAATCAAAAAGTAAACAACAAAACCAAAAAAAAAATTCGGCAGAAATAAAACGACACGTTTTGTTTTTTTTTCTTTCAATCAAATCCGTTTATGAAAACTCATATAAAATAAACTTTGTAAACCAATCGCTCTGATACCACTTGTGGAAAATATCTGTATATTTCCCAACTCATAATTTGTAGGATTATAACGAAATTACTAAATACGATTTATAGTCATGAACAAGGAACGGGATACAAAGATAAGGATCAAGAATCAACCTTTTGTCCCCGCAAAATGGCCTAAGAACAGATATCAAAGTAGATATCCTCCTAATTGTTGCACCCAAGAAGCTCCGAGAAATACCTTTTCTTGAGCTAGAAACTACAAAAATTACCGTTAACTTTTGTGTGTGTGAATGATGAATTAGAGAGAGGAAGAGGGAAGAAGTCGTGAGGTATGCTCTAGCCGTGTCTCCTTTTTATCAGTTCGGTAGTCGAGTGTTTTAGGGAGTTATTATAAGAAAGATTATCTCACTTCTCAAAACTCCTAACAACCTCAACCAAGTAGAGTCTAGATAGAATTCTCAAATCGGTATTTGAGTCTACCCAGAACTACTCCTCCAACCGATTGTGTAACAACTAAGCAAGAACCGTGTAAGCACACGCCCAAACCGAATATCAACCGAGTATTATCTGTATAATTTCGGTTTTTATTCTCTTATGTATATAATATTTATCTTCATAAATCGATAATTAAATATAAAAGTTTATATTTAATTACATTATTTAATCTTTATTAAATAATTACATTACATACCTCAATACGATATAACATTTTATATCCAATTACGAATTAACATTTTAATTCGTCTCAACTAATATTATTTAATCTTTATTAAATAATTGTATAATCATTACATTGACTAACCGTTTAGTCGTATAAGGTATCAATATGATTATATTTTCATTTAATCATATCTCTCAGATTACATCCTTTAGGTGTGACTTGTAGGGACCAGTTGATTACCGCCATCTGTATGACAATAACGTCAAACTTCTAGCATGCCAACCGTTATTGATAAACGTGAATCAACTGATTAAAATACAAAGTATACCCTGTGAACCTTTAAGAAATTTATTCATGTTGTCGCACTAACTGTGGAGGACACTACCTCCAACATAATTAACCAAAAGTTTTACTTACTGACGGACCTACTCGGCCGAGTACAACCTACTCGGCCGAGTGCGACTTACTCGACGGAGTACAGCATACTCGGAGGAGTGCGACTTACTCGGCCGAGTACAACTTACTCGGCCGAGTTCGACTTACTCGGCCGAGTTGAGTCATAACTCAGCTACGAGTAAGAGGGGTAATACAGCTATAAGCTCCCTTAATGTTCGAGTCTCCCTGGACATATTCTCAGTAGTAGCTGGAATTTCCGAAGTGTCTGAGTTAGAGTGTATATCCTTCTCGGAATCTGGGTGCTCAAAAACAACTAATAAACCTTCCCCGACCTGCCTTAACCTGAAAAGTGTGCGTTCAATCTCTGAGTCGTAAGGCTCGAGTGGTTGGTCTGAAGAACGAGTATTAGGCTTAAACTAAAACAATAAAATATAAGTCTACGCAAAAGAAACACAAAAATTAACTATTGCCTTCCCTGTCAACGACGCCAATATTTGGTGAGCCGAAGTCGTATGCTCCCAAAAATAATATTTATAACACTTAAAACCTTAAACTAATATAGTATATGGTAATAAAGATCGATCCACAGAGAAGGCGATGTCATTTATGTGAAGTATAGTATAGAAAATAACTAACAATAATAGGGGGTTTTGTGATTGAATAAACTATAGTCTACTAAACAAATAATAAAGATGACTGAATACAGATGATTAAAATGTCTTGTTTTAATAAACATCCACTATCAACAAACTAATTGGTCTTCGATTGTCTTTAACTCAGTTACTCTCAAGTACTTTATTGTGGAAATGCAAGTTTTTGTTTTCCTCTTAAGTATAGTAAACTAAGTCGAAACACGATATTAGAAGACCCTAATTATTAAATAATTTAATCCAAGCGTCTCGATTTAATCCAACAAAAGCATTAACAATCCAAGGAAGCAATAAAGTAATGATCTTTAACACACGCGATTAACGATTCGAATTATATGTTTAGTCTCTACTTCGTCCTAATAACGTTAGGGTAGAGTTTTTTACTTTAGTCTAGATTAATTGAACAATTATGGATTCAATTTCTAAACATGCGATAGATTAAAGTAAACAATTACTAATTGATCAGATTAGCAAGAGAAGACAATAATCATAATTTATGAGCATAAGAGACATAAACAATACTTGAGAAATAAAATGGAGAAAGAACAATCTCACGATTAATTAGTCGAAGTTTTCGTTTATCAATCCAACAAAAAGGAGGATTAGTTCCTCATAATTATTAATCAAAAACAATTAGGGTTTTTAAAATCTTTTAAATTTTTAAAGTTGAATGAATGATAATGTGATGGATAGGCTAAATACTTAACCTAATAATACTAGTAATAATAATATAAATAACTGAAATAAGAAAACAAGGAAAATAAAACACGAGTAAAGTTGCAGCACGAGCGACCCGCGCCTGCACCGGCGTGATCATGTAATGTAGCAATTTTCTCTGTTCATGCTTGACTCTTGTAGTTTTGACAATTGTTGGGCCCATTGAACACGATCCCATGTGATCATGTCTACTTCTTGTTCCCATATTTTTCGAAACCAATTTGCACAACTCCAAGTTGAACTTATCCACTTGCTAACCCATTATATTAAGCATGGACCATGTTTTCAACCTATAAACCATGTAAACTCCACTAATCCGTATTTCAACTCAATTACTCTCAAATGCAACCAACACCAAGAAATTGGAATTATACAATTGTACCTCCACACGCTACTAATTCTATCAATAGCTCATCTAAATTGACACTTTTATGTTATACTAAACTCGTCTAATCAGCTGTGTATTGGGTTATGCCTCGAGTGGGCTACTGAGCCCAATACGTGGGTGTTGTTATTTGCGTATTGAAACATGCCTTGAGTTTTGGCCTCTGAGTTCAGTACGTGGGTATTGTTTTTGCGTATTAGGACATGCCTTGAATATTGGCCTCTGAGTCCAATACGTGTGTGTGTGTTGCATATCGGGACATGCCTTGAGTATTCGCCTCTGAGTCCGGTATGTGTGTGTTTGTTGTGCTAAAACATGTCTTGAGTTTTGACCTCTGAATTCAGTGCGTGATTATGTGCCCGTGTCAGGACATGCCTTGAGTATTGGCCTCTGAGTCTGACACGTAGAGTGGTCATGCATTGGGGTAACTACGGTAATAAACGTCGTGCCTAACGTGTGATTGCTTTGGTGCTGGAGTATATATACCTTGAGTATTTGCCTCTAAGCCCAGTACCTTTTTGGTGTAGTATTGGGATATGTCTTGAGTATTAACCTATGAGCCCTTTACTTGTTGATTTTTTGGTATTGGGATATGTTTTGAGTATTGATCTCTGAACCATTTACTTGTTGATTGTTTTGTATTGGGATATGTCTTAAGTATTGACCTCTGAGCCCTTTTACTTGTTGATTGTTTGGTATTGGGATATGTCTTGAGTATTGACCTCTGAGCCATTTACTTGTGGATTTTTTGCCCGGTTATGCCTTGATTATTGGCAGTTGAACCAGTCATTGAGTTATGAATTGGATTTATATACTTTGGTAGTATGTTATCTTGTGAACTGAATAATGTTAAGTACCGCATGAAGCTTGAAAATATAGTTTTCACATGATGTTTGATTGAATAATAGGCTTCATATGATTTATCGTTGCTTCTGAACATGTTTGCTTGTATATTGTTCATATATGCCTGCTTACGCGTTGGGTCTGACGAAAAGTGGCTGGGAGAACCTCGAGTTACTACTCGCTGACTGTCGCGTACATGTTCCATGTATGTAAGTTGGTGCTGATTTGGGGATACCGTGATGATCCAAATATAGATAGCATTGAGGAGGAGGTCTCGTTGAGGGGAAGCACGGCGGCCGGAGGCACGGTGGTCGGAGGTATGGGTGTGACCGGGGGCATGGTGGCCGGAGGAGGAATGATGGAACACGGCTTCATTGGTCGTAGTGCATGTTGTGTGAGCATAACTACTTTAGGAGTAGTTACAAGTTAGTTATGAGTTGGTTATAGTTTGTTAGGGACATTTGTTAAGTTTGTTATAAGTTTGTTACAAGGTAGTTACAAACTTGTTACTATCTTGTTAGTTTGTTATCCTAGGGTTATTAGGGTTAGTTATTTAATTCTTTTTAATTCCTAGGATAGGGTTTGTTTAATAAGGATTATATTTAATCCATTAGATATAGCTTAGGACTCCCAATTCAAGAAAGAATTGTACGAGGCGTGTAGGTGTGCTAGACGTGTGCCTTACCTATATATAGGGCACATTGTTCTCTTTTGTTATTCAGTTAATTATTCAATCAATCAAAATTTACAAGTTTTCTTTTAAGGCATACTTAAAGAACTTAAGGACTCATCGAGTGTTGATCCGAACCGTTGGTACTTCGTCGCGTTTCAAGTATTGACAAGATTTACAAACTATAGGTCTAGGGAGTAAATCACCATTGTTTGAACTATAGGTCTAGGGCAAACAAATATCCTTCTACCTTGGGGATTCACCTTAAGACCGTCACAACTACAAAAACAACCATCACCACCATCACCACCGACGGACCACCACCATCAACGACATCATCACCGACCATCTTCATCATTCATCGTTCATTATCAATCAAGATTCAAGAAAGATCGTTCCATACATTACCTAAATTGTTAATTCATTCAAGATTGTTAGTAAAGATTACAAGAAGCTTCCGCGGACGATTTCTTTGCTCAAGAATTCGTATCATTAGTGGTATCAGAGCTTTGGCTCTTGATTTTCTTTATCTACAAGACGATCCATGGACGGAGTTGCTATGGAAGGCGTGAGGATCAAGGGGGGAGAAGGAGTGCCGTTACAATTACCACGGAACTTGATGTTGCGTAACCTACAAATCCAACCCAATCAAATCCCAAACGATCAAAGGAATCAAATTTTCTATTCCAAGTGCCAAATCCAAGACAAGTGGTGTAGCGTGATCATTGACGGAGGTAGTTGTGCAAACGTTGCTTCCGAAGAGATGGTAACCAAACTTAACCTAATTACCACCACACACCCAAAACCCTATTTATTACATTGGTTGGAGGACGGAAGTGTTATAGAGGTAACGAGGCAAGTGAGGGTAGGAATTAAGATGGGATCATACGAAGACGAGGTCTTGTGTGATGTCACGCCAATGGACGCATGTCACCTACTTTTAGGACGTCCATGGCAATTTGATCGAGATGTAGTGCATCGGGGCAAGGCAAACGTGTACGAGTTAAGGGACAAAGGCAAAAATATCATACTAAAACCCATGACACCCCAAGCCGTACTAGAGATGACTACAAAGAAACAAGAAGAGACCAAGAAGACCATGTTTATAGGCGAAAGAGAGGTAGAGCATGCCATAGAGTAGGGAGACGTGGTGTACGCCCTAGTGGCCGATGAAGGAGGTAAGGAGCGTGAAGAGAGGGAGGAGTCGCCGTTGGTGAAGGGGCTATTGGAGGAGTTTAAGGATGTTTCTCCCGAAGATCTACCACCAGGATTACCACCTTTACGAGGGATCAAACATCAAATCGATTTAATTCCAGGGGCTGCCCTACCTAATAAGGCCGCCTATAGAAGCAATCCGGGGGAGACAAAGGAGTTGCAAAGGCAGATTGATGAGTTGTTGGAAAGGGGTTATGTAAGGGAGAGTATGAGTCCTTGTGCGGTGCCGGCATTACTAGTACCAAAGAAGGATGGGACGTGGAGGATGTGTGTGGATAGTAGGGCCGTAAACAATATCACAATCAAGTATAGGTTTCCAATTCCGAGGTTGGATGATATGTTGGATGAATTACATGGGTCGGTAGTCTTTTCAAAGATCGATCTAAGGAGTGGTTATCATCAAATCAAGAAGAGGGAAGGGGACGAGTGGAAAACAGCGTTCAAGACCAAGCATGGCTTATATGAGTGGTTGGTGATGCCTTTTGGTCTTACTAATGCACCTGGTACTTTCATGAGGTTGATGAACGAGATGCTCAAATCGTTCTTGGGAAGGTTTGTGGTAGTTTACTTAGATGATATTCTAATCTATAGCAAATCTATTAATGATCATCTAATGCACATGAGATTGGTTTTCGAAACTTTGAGAGAAAGGAAGTTGTTCGGGAAGTTGGAGAAGTGTACCTTCTTGGTGGAGAGTGTGGTGTTCTTGGGGTATGTGGTATCCAAGGAAGGAGTTTCGGTGGATCAAACCAAAATTCAAGCTATGGAGTCATGGCCCACGCCTAAAACCGTCACGGAGGTTCGTTCTTTTCATGGTCTTTCTTCTTTTTATCGTAGATTTATTAAAGATTTCAGTACCGTCACAAGTCCTATCACGGAGTGTATGAAAAAGGGGGGTTTTGTATAGACCGAGGCGGCCCAAAGGGCGTTTGAGACGATCAAAGGGTTGTTGTGCAAAACACCAATATTAGCATTACCGGATTTCTCACAACCGTTCGAAGTAGAATGTGATGCAAGTGGAGTGGGGATTGGGGCGGTTCTTGTTCAAGGTAAAAGACCTATTGCTTATTTTTCGGAGAAACTTAATGGGGCAAGGTTAAATTATTCTACCTATGACAAAGAATTTTATGCTATTGTTCGTGCTCTAATGCATTGGAGCCATTATCTTAGACCAAGTCACTTTGTACTTCGCTCGGATCATGAATCCTTAAAATATATCCATGGTCAACAAAAGCTTAATCCAAGACATGCTAAGCGGGTCGAATTTTTGCAATCTTTTCACTTTTCTTCTAAGTATAAAGATGGGAAGAGTAATGTGGTGGCGGATGCATTGTCGAGGAGGTATACGTTGTTATCTACGTTGGGCGTGAGGCTATTAGGGTTCGAAACCCTAAAGGATTATTATGAGGGGGATGGCGAGCTGTTCCGAGGGTGCAAGGAGGGTACCGTGACCATTGGTGAATATATGATGCAAGATGGGTTCCTCTTTAAGGGTAATTGCTTGTGTGTTCTGAAACATCCTATTCGGGAGTTGTTAGTGCGTGAATCTCATGGAGGAGGGTTGGCCGGATACTTGGGTATTCAAAAGACATTGGAGGTGTTACGGGAACATTTATTTTGGCCCAAGATGTTAGGGGATGTAACAAGGGTGGTTGGGAAGTGTGTAACATGCCATATAGCAAAGAGCAAATTCAAACCGGGTGAATATACTCCTTTGCCGATTCTGAGTAGACCATGGGAGGACCTGTCGATGGATTTTATTGTGGCTTTACCACGTACTCAAAGAGGGAAGGATGCAATTATGGTTATGGTGGATAGGTTCTCAAAGATGGCGCACTTTGTGGCTTGTCACAAGACTGATGATGCTAGTAACGTGGCTGATCCCTATTATCGCGAGATAGTACGTTTACATGGGATACCAAGAACAATTGTGTCGGATAGAAATTCCAAGTTCTTAAGCTATTTTTGGAATACCTTGTGGAGAAAGGTAGGGACTAAGTTATTGTTTAGTACTTCTCATCATCCTCAAACGGATGGGCAAACGGAAGTTACTAATCGAACCTTGGGAACAATCTTAAGAGGATTAGTGAGCAAGACACAAAAGGATTGGGATATCAAATTGGCTCATGCGGAATTCTCTTACAATAGGTCTCCAACATTCGCTACAAAGCACTCGCCTTTCGAGATATTCTATGGGGTTAATCCTTATTTACCCTTAGATCTACTTCCACTTGTGGGGAATAATCATGTATTCACCCTTAAAATTCCAGGATTATAACGAAAATTACATATGTGAATAATTGTCATAAGATGAAAAACATGAATAAGAGAGTACAACCCTAGGTCCTTTGCGCGAATGGCCTAAGAACAGGAATTAAAGGAAATTCCCTCCTATAACTTGCACCCAAGACCCGTTCGAGATGATGTCGCGTGTGCTAGAAAATGCTCTCCAATTGCCATGCAATATGGGGAGAGTTATTGGGAGTTTTAAGATGTGAGCTCTAGGTTTTGGGAAAACACAGTTATTCTCAAAACCCTAATTTTGTGAGATATGATTATCGGTAATAGTAGAAGAGTTCCACTGACAAAAGGAGAGTCTCTCTCCTTGTGTATTACTCGGCCGAAATTAGGTCAAGGGTGAGACTGGGCTTTCCACTCTTACCTTGTTCTAATATGTGATTCGACCCTAATTGCTAAAATATAATCCGCGGGTTTTAATTATAAATCGCATACATGTTATCAGACATTAATGCAGTCGATACATTAATAATGGTCTGTTAAAAATACGATATTGTATAATTATGTCAATTAATATAACTGCTTATATTAATACACGAATTCAATATTTAATTAAATATAACCGTTTATATTTAATTTACGAATTAATCATGTAATCCGTATTAGCTAACATTATTTAATCCGTATTAAATAATTATCTCAACATCTCATTGACTAATTTAATAGTCAATACCTCTGACTAACTGTTTAGTCGTATCCGGCATAAATGTGACCGTATTTTCATACCTTCACATCTCTCAAACGTGTCCTATAGGTGTGACGTATAGGGACCAGTTGATCACCGCCATCCGTATGACAATAACGTCAAACTTATCTAGCAAGCCAACCGTTATTGATAAACGTGGATCAACTGATAATAATACTGAAGTATGCCCTTGTGATCCTTTAAGAGATTTAGTAAGTCATTGTACTTATTGTCAAGGACACCAGCCCCAACAATCTCCCACTTGTCCGTACAAGGGTATGTGCAATGACGTTATCACACTACGTGATGAGGACACAAGCTCCAAAAAACTCCCACTTGTCCGTACAAGTGTAGGTGCGATAACTGATTCTCATATCCTTCTAAAATTTCTCCCACTCAATGTAAAACAATTTGCAAATCCGTATTCTCAAAGGTCGTATTTTACAATCGATCTGTATCAAGAGTGGTTTCCCCGACTAGAGAGTAACTTAACTGATAAAACGAATATGTATTCGAGCATGGCCATGCATTTCAGTTACTACTCCTCGAGTGGCCCTGAGAAATGATAAAATCATGATAAGGGTTTGGATATTTCCCTCAACTCGAATCCTGCAGATGTAAGCGCGGCATGAAATAACCCAGAAAAAATCCTCTTGGCCCCTGTTACGGAAGACCGTGGGAAGGAAGCCAAAGTTACCCAAAATCTGCCTTAATCTCAAGAGACAGTTGAAAGTCAAAAGACTCGACTCTAAGGAACACTATGGAGGTCCTATCCACGACCTGGCACCCAATGTTATAAAACATTTAGGACCCCATAACGTTGTCACGGGGTGTCCTACGAGATATCCGTATAACTCGCCTTTGTGATTGGTCAGTCAACTGTTTGACTTATGGCTCGTTGAACCCACCATCAACCAACGTCACAAAATGATTACCTGAGTTATCAGCTCAAGTGGGTAATCAAGGACTAAAACGATGTAATGTTAATCAGTTCACTTTGTGGTGTTCAAAATTGGCGTACAATTCAACATGAAAAACAAAACATAAAATTATCATAACGATGAGGTTGTAATAGAGTACACAAGAAAATGAATTATAACATGAATTCATAAAAGAGTACTACAACTCAGGAACACGTTTAATTCCCATGGAATTAACGCGCCCTTCATGCTTATCACGTCGTAATGCTAAGGAATCCGACTCATGCACTCTTTCTCTTCCAATGTCTTAGCTTCGTGAGACTTGCTCAAGTGAAGCCCAGTAGTCATAGGAAGGAACCCTTTCTTGGAGTTCGTCATGCTGAATCTCTCCAGAATCTTATCTATATAAGACTCCTGACTGAGAGACAACATCCGTCGTGATCTATCCCTATAGATACGGATGTCCAAATTTCTATGTGCCTCTCCCAGATCTTTCATCTGGAAATGGTTTTTCAACCATGCTTTAACCGAAGATAGGAAAGGTATGTCATTCCCAATCAGGAGTCTGTCATCGACATACAATACTAGGAAGACAATCTTGCTCCCACTCGACTTGATATAGAGACATGGTTCCTCGACTGATCGAATGAAACCATTCTCTTTTATCACTTGGTCGAAGCGATGATTCCAACTCTGTGATGCTTGCTTAAGTCCATAAATGGAACGCTTAAGCTTGCAAACCTTCTTAGGATTTTCAGGATCAATAAAACCCTCGGGTTGTACCATGTACAACTCTTCCTCCAAATAACCGTTTAAGAAGGCGATTTTAACGTCCATCTGCCAGATTTCATAGTCATGAAATGCGGAGATCGCTAAGATAATCCGAATGGAACGTAGCATGACTACGGGTGCAAAGATTTCATCGTAGTGCAAGCCTGGCACTTGGGTGAAACCTTTAGCAACTAGTCGTGCCTTGTGAATATCTTGTTGTCCTTCCACGGCATGCTTTATCTTGTAAAGACATTTGCATTGAAGGGGGCGTACCTTTGCAGGTAGGTCCACAAGATCCCACACGTTGTTCTCATACATAGAGTCCATCTCGGATTGCATGGCTTCTAGCCATAGCTTTGAGTCGGAACTAGTCAGGGCACCTTTATAGGTTGTGGGTTCATTATCCTCTAGGAGTAAGATGTCATCTATGTCATGTTCCTAGACCATACCAATGTATCTGTCCGGAGGAATAGTGACTCTTCCCGACCTCCTAGGTTCCTCATAAATATCTACCGCAGCCGAGGTTGAAGGAACTGCTTCCTCCAATGGTTG
Organism: Silene conica; assembly: GCA_029255685.2. NCBI lineage: Eukaryota > Viridiplantae > Streptophyta > Magnoliopsida > Caryophyllales > Caryophyllaceae > Silene > Silene conica. The sequence goes on along the minus strand of CM055314.2, from coordinate 57,590,041 downwards.
CTCGGTAGTTGGTTCTTGAATCTCCGATAGATCGAAGGTTCTATTACTCGAGTTGTTCTCGAGAAATTCTTTCTCTAAGAACGTCGCACTAGCTGCAACAAAAACACGTTGTTCGGTTTGCGAGTAGTAGTAATGACCAAAAGTTCCTTTTGGATAGCCTATAAAGTATGTCTTGACCGATCGCGGGTCGAGCTTGTCCTCGTGTCTCCACTTGACATAAGCCTCGCAGCCCCAAACCCGAATAAAGGACAAGTTAGGGACCGTTCCCTTCCATAACTCGTATGGAGTCTTGTCAACAGCTTTAGACGGACTTCGGTTAAGTATTAGAGCGGCTGACAAAAGAGAATAGCCCCACAATGAATCAGGCACGACGGTGTGACTCATCATGGATCGAACCATATCAAGTAGAGTTCGATTTCTCCGTTCGGACACACCATTTAATTGTGGTGTTCCAGGTGGAGTCAACTGTAGTACGATGCCACAGTCTTTATGGTGTTGATCAAACTCATGAGAAAGGTAATCGCCACCACGATCGGATTGTAGTGCTTTAATCTTTCTACCCAGTTGGTTCTGTACCCGATTCTGGTATTCTTTTAACTTGTCAAAGGATTCACTTTATGTTTCATTAAGTAGACATAGCCTTATCTACTCAAATCATCAGTCAAAGTGATGAAATACCTATAGCCTTCTCGTGCGTTGATCGACAAAGGGCCACATACATCCGTATGTATGAGTCCTAATAGGTCGGCAGCGCGCATTCCAACACCTTTGAAGGAAATACGAGTCATTTTGCCGATGAGGCATGATTCACACGTGCCATATGATTCGAAATCAAAGGCCGAGATAGCCCCATTCTGATTGAGCCGTTTTACGCGTTTCTCATTTATATGTCCCATACAACAATGCCATAGGTAAGTTTGATCTTTGTCACCAACCTTTAATCTCTTGTTATTTACATGTAATATTTCGGTGGTTTGATCTAAAACATAAATTCCATTCATGGAAACTGCCTTGCCATAAATCATATTGTGCAATGAGAAAATATAGCTATTATTCTCTATTACAAATGAAAATCCGAGTCTGTCAAGTGCAAAAACTGAAATAATGTTTTTGGATAAACTAGGAGTAACGCGGCCTGCCTTAATGTCCTCGCGATACACGGGAACGTGCACCTCCAATGCCCAGTCTTGTGCCAATGGTGGTATTCCATGCTTGTATCCTTGCTCTTTATCTTACCCTGTGAGTTGCTCGACTCACCGGGCCCACTCTTAGCAAATCCCGACTTCTTGAACTTAGGCTTACCTACCGCTAGGTCGCCTTGAGCTTTCGCTTTCCCTTTACCTTTGCCTTTACTGGAGATTATGAGAACATCCTGCTTCACGCTCCCACTTAATTTAAGATCCTTCTCGGTCTGTACGAGAAGGGAGAGGAGCTCATGAGGAGTCTCCTTCATGTCGTTCATGTAATGGTTGGCCCTAAAGAGGGCGAACCCATCATGAAGCGAATGAAGCATTCGATCAACGATAATGTTCTCACTGATCTTGCAGTTTAAGGCCTCCAGTTTCTCGATATTCTCAATCATGTTGAGAATATGTGGGCTAACAGCTTGGCCCTTCTGGAGTTTCGCTTCAAAGAAGTGACAGGTATGCTCATAAGAAACGATTCTCGGAGCTTTCGAGAATTCGTTAGTGAGCGTGGTGAAAATCTTGTTTGCACCATGGGAAATGAAGCGTCTTTGCAAATTGGATTTTATTGCATAGATAACTACGTTCTTTATCGCACCGGCTTCCATAACGAATTCGCTATGAGCGCGAATTTCGTTAGCTCTAGCTCCAGTTCCTGGGTGTGCCGGAATAGGCTCCGTCAAGTACTTGAGCTTTCCGTCAGCAATGGCAGCATTCCGTAATGCTGCCTCCCAGTCAGAAAAGTTTGACCCATCATTCCTCAGTCTTGTAGACTAATTCATGGAGTCCATGAAGGCTTTAAGCCAGGATTCTCATGCTATCTTGGCACTTGGAATTGGGTCTTCACCAGCCATTTGTTATTTAGCAGTTTAAATTTAATCGTGTTTTACACTGAAAAGAAGATAAAACAAAACGATATAAGCAAATCGTCGTTGTGATTTAAGTCTATTTTAAACTGGATTTAAACTCGTAGACTCATGCATTTATATAATTGATCTCCCTCAAGAATTATATAAACGATCCCAAGACTCAATTTCCGTAAATTGATAAGCCAACTGTTTGGCTAGTTCTACCGTTAGAACTCTTGGTCGATAGATTTCCGCAAATCTCATCTTTTAGTCCATCATAGTCGCTAGATAGTATCTAGTGACCACAACGTTGAGATAAAATAAATCATCTGTTCCCACATACCCGACGTAGAAGGGGTCATATTATGCCTACCGACGAAGAAAGGATTCATGGGAGTCTGATTTATAAAGACTTTTCTCAATATTTGGTTATACGAGGAAGACCCCATCAACTTGTATTTATTCATTTTAAATGAACTAAAATCTAGCATAATCGTGAATGAATGAAATAAAGTGATGGCTTAACATGTGACAAGAGACATCTGTATGTCAAAGAAAACTAACGCGTAACCTCTACATGAGTCAGTTTTCAGGCATGTTATAGGTGGTTTGGTTTTAGGCGGAATATGATGCAAGCTATTATCGATGAAAGCATAAAAGAAAGCAATAAACGTAAATAATAGTGCTAGTGTGGCCTATCCTACCAAAATAAACATAAAATCAACTTGGAATCCACCGTTGGACCCGAGAAGCTTGTCTTGATGTTCCATCTTGGTCTTTGCAGCAGGAGTGAGCATCCGGTCTCCGTCTTTGGTCACAAAATTACTACTTTAAATTACAAATATAAACCTATTTACATTCTAATTTAAATACAAAAGTAATTACAAGGGAAAAAAAATCAAAACGGAGATGCGAGATCTCAAAATTACAACCAAGACTGTGTTCCATCATTACGGAGACACAATCTACTAAGGCCACACTAAGTTACAACCGTTTGCAAAAATTAAATACGTTATTAAAAGCATTCAATAGCATTCACAAGACGATAAATAAAATGCATCAACTAAAACAAATTCATACGTGACATAATACCGTTATTATGTTTAATAAATTTTACCAAACCACCTTACGAGATTAAAATTATGTGATTATAACGTTTTAGTCACATAAATCTTAATAAACCTATAATCCATTATTTTAAACCGTTTTAAAATAATAAGTATCTTACGAGTGTGAACCGTTTCACAAAAGTCAATATACTATTTCCGTATATAGTATATTACCATGGGCCAAGAGAAAATAAAAGAAAAATTTATTTTCGAAAAATCTGCCAAAACAGGGTTTACTCGATCGAGTCACTAGAGTACTCGATCGAGTAACCTTGACAGACGAAGCGTTCGATCGAGTAAAACAAGTGCTCGATCGAATCCCAAAATTTTTTCAGAAAACCAAATTTTCAGAAAAAGGAAAAATACCCTGAAAACTGCTCGATCGTTAAAACGAGATCGATCGAGGAACAGTGTCACTCGATCGAGTACTGCAAGTCTCGATCGAGAGACGGGTCAACGAGGCAGACTATGAACGAGTAGTAATTCGCTCGTTTGTAGAATTCAAAGTGCTCGGTCGAGCCAAAAAGTGCTCGATCGAGTGACCGGTTTCTGCAAAAACTGCTCGATCGAGCCAAAAACTGCTCGATCGAGTGACGGGTAGCAGAAGAATGCTACAAACGAGTAGAAATACGCTCGTTCTTGGAATCCTTCATACACTGCTATGTTTAAAACAAAAATTGCCTTTATCCTTGATTTGATACTTGTAAATCAACAATAAACACCAACAACTAATTTATATATTGCTAAGAATATCGATTAATCAACAATATACAAATCTCAATCGAAAAACATGATCGATATCACAATAAAAGGCACACGGCCGAGACATCATACGGGTTTCAAAATCCGATTCTTAAAACATCTTTGAAAAACACAATTGTAAAATTTTCGTGGCCTTGGCTCTGATACCACTTGTGGGGAATAATCATGTATTCACCCTTAAAATTCCAGGATTATAACGAAAATTACATATGTGAATAATTGTCATAAGATGAAAAACATGAATAAGAGAGTACAACCTTAGGTCCTTTGCGCGAATGGCCTAAGAATAGGAATTAAAGGAAATTCCCTCCTATAACTTGCACCCAAGACCCGTTCGAGATGATGTCGCGTGTGCTAGAAAATGCTCTCCAATTGCCTTGCAATATGGGGAGAGTTGTTGTGAGTTTTAAGATGTGAGATCTAGGTTTTGGGAAAAGACAGTTCTTAAAACCCTAATTTTGTGAGATATGATTATCAGTAATCAGTAGAAGAGTTCCACTGACAAAAGGAGAGTCCCTCTCCTTTTGTATTACTCGGCCGAAATTAGGTCAAGGGTGAGAGTGGGCTTTCCACTCTTACCTTATTCTAATACGTGATTCGACCCTAATTACTAAAATATAATCCGCGGGTTTTAATTATAATTCGCATAAATGTTATCAGGCATTAATGCAGTCGATACATTAATAATGGTCTGATAAAAATACGTTATTGTATAATTATGTCAATTAATATAACTGCTTATATTAATACACGAATTCAATATTTAATTAAATATAACCGTTTATATTTAATTTATGAATTAATCTGTATTAGCTAACATTATTTAATCTGTATTAAATAATTATCTCAACATCTCATTGACTAATTTAATAGTCAATACCTCTGACTAACTGTTTAGTCGTATCCGGCATAAATGTGACCGTATTTTCATACCTTCACATCTCTCAAACATGTCCTATAGGTGTGACGTAAAGGGACCAGTTGATCACCGCCATCCGTATGACAATAACGTCAAACTTATCTAGCAAGCCAAACGTTATCGATAAACGTGGATCAACTTGTAATAATATTGAAGTATGCCCTTGTGATCCTTTAAGAGATTTTGTAAGTCATTGTACTAACTGTCAAGGACACCAGCCCCAACAGTTTGAACCGGGGGATCTAGTTTGGGTGCATCTAAGGAAGGAGCGGTTTCCGGGGAAGAGGAAAAACAAACTTATGCCACATGCTGAGGGTCCATATAAGGTTATTGGTCGGGTCAACGATAATGCATATCAAGTAGAATTGTCGGGTGGTTATGGAGTACACGCCACATTTAATGTAGGGGATTTATCTAAATATTTGGATGATTACGGTCTCGCAGAATTGAGGACAATTCCTTTTAAAGGAGGAGGGGATGATCCAAATATAGATAGCATTGAGGAGGAGGTCTCGTTGGAGGGAAGCACGGCGGCCGGAGGCACGGTGGTCGGAGGTACGGGTGTGACCGGGGGCTTGGTGGTCGGAGGAGGAACGATAGAACACGGCTTCATTGGTCGTAGTGCATGTTGTGTGAGCATAACTGAATTAGGAGTAGTTACAAGTTAGTTATGAGTTGGTTATAGTTTTTTAGGGAAGTTTGTTAAGTTTGTTATAAGTTTGTTACAAGGTAGTTAACAAGTTTGTTACTATCTTGTTAGTTTGTTATCCTAGGGTTATTAGGGTTAATTATTTAATTCTTTTTAATTCCTAGGATAGGGTTTGTTTAATAAGGATTATATTTAATCCATTAGATATAGTTTAGGACTCCCAATTCAAGAAAGAATTGTAGGAGGCGTGTGGGTGTGCTAGACTTGTGCCTTAACTATATATAGGGCACATTGTTCTCTTTTGTTATTCAGTTAATTATTTAATCAATCAAAATTTACAAGTTTTCTTTTAAGGCATACTTAAAGAACTTAAGGACTCGTCGAGTGTTGATCCGAACCGTTGGTACTTCGTCGCGTTTCAAGTATTGACAAGATTTACAAACTATATAGGTCTAGGGAGTAAATCACCATTGTTTGAAATATAGGTCTAGGGCAAATAAATATCCTTCTACCTTGGGGATTCACCTCAAGACTGTCACAACTACAAAAACAAACATCACCACCATCACCACCGACGGACCACCACCATCAACGACATCACCACCGACCATCTTCATCATTCATCGTTCATTATCAATCAAGATTCAAGAAAGATCGTTCCATACATTACCTAAATTGCTAATTCATTCAAGATTGTTCTTAAAGATTACAAGAAGCTTCCGCGGACGATTTCTTTGCTCAAGAATTCGTATCATGTAAGAGCTAGTGAGCAATTGTAACATCCCGCTTTTTCGTAAATAATATTTTAAGGATTTTAAATTATTTTACGGGATATAAGAATACTTTAATAATAAATCGTAAATTTATTTAAAGATTTCCGTTAAGGTCCGTAATAAGAATATCCTTAAGTTCTTAAGATGTGAATAACTTGGCTTAAATCAAACCCGACTCTATACCCGTTCACAAAACAAGTGACCCGATTCAGTTAAGAAAGGACACTACTTATATCCCACCACAAACCCTTATGTCAACATTCACTTCATCTTCACAACTCATTCTACTGATTCTCTTTTTCTCCATTTTTCCTTTTCCTTCCAATCTTAAAATAAACTTTTCAAGCTCTTGCCAAACCCGAATCAAGGTAAGTCATACATTTTCAGATTCCTTGCGAAATTTCCAAAACATCTCTCTCTTTAAATTTCGATCTCGTTCAACTTGAAAAAGACGCTGTTTTGAGTAATTTCCGTTTTACGCTTCTAAAACTCGTTTCTTTTGTTGTAGGGACTGATTTAGAGGATCTTGGTGTTGATAGCTTCATTGTTGTGGAGGATCTTGGAGCATAAAACGTTTTAAGGTGACGATAATGAGAAACTCGGCTTTTTTGTTAAAATAGCATTCTTTGTGTGTGCTCTTGATTAAAGTTTCTGAATTTGAGTTATTGATGATGTTTAAGTTTAGGTTTATGTTAGGAAATATGTTGTGTATGGTGTTCACATGATTTGGTGGAAGATTTACATGTTCATATGCAAGCTTTGTTCAATTTTCAGATTTTGAGTTCTTAAGACGAATACAAAGTTTGTTCTCAATTCGTGTTTTAATTGTTCAAAAACCGTGTTTGATATATACTTGGGATTGTTATGGTTTGATATGTGTTGATAGTATAGGTTTGATGCTAGAAATCATGGCTTAAAAGTGTTTGTCGAAAGTTTGATTGAAATGGCGAATTGCAGGAATTTTATGAACAGTCCTGGTGCGTGTTCAGGCGCAGGCTGCGCACCTCCCAGCGTAGGCTGTGCAATTCAGGCGCAGCTGCCCACCCCATTGCGCAGGCTGCGCAAAAACCGTTGTAGCTTGTTGATTGTTTAATTATTTTCGTGTTGTTTGGGGACTTGTTTCCCAATTGTTTAAGTGATGTTTATGTGATGTTTATGGGTATATTTACTTGGTTTTAAATGTATGTTTGAGCTAAGTAAGGTTTAGCAAAGTGGTTAGCTATTTGCCTAATGTTAGCCTTTCTCACTTGTTGATTGTAAGGTTTCTTTACAAGTTTTATAGCATGTTTAAGTATCATATATTGTTATGTTTATACTTGAATTGTAATGGGTAATGTAGCAAGTAATAAGTTAGCAAGTTTACTTTCTTATCTTAGCTTATTTAGTTCATCATAGTAATGAGTAAGTTAGTAAACAATGTTTTAGCATGTTGTTTCTTATCTTAGGCTAATATCCTCTTAGGTTGCTTATGAGACCTAGTGAACTTAAGTAGTTGAATAGGAACCCTTAGACTAGTAGAAGAAAGTCTTAGGTTGTTCTTGGTTTTTATTGAACGTGGTCATCTCTTATATGCTTAAGTGTGTTTGAGGTCCCCGAGGTTCGGACGGCACTATATTGGGTTCGGGAATGGAGAGAGGATAGAGACCCCCCGGTTGGGTAACCGAAAGGGAAACCGGCTCTCCCTCAACTTAGTTCCCGGGATCAATTAAGTGTTGACTAGAAGTCTAGGAATATGGACTAAGAACCTGGTTGTAGTATATATCGGAATATGTCTGAGTTGGGACCGTTAGAGTACGATATGTATGTTGTTGTATTGATGTGTATTAAGGTATGCCTTAAGTTGGCCTCTGAGCTTAATACGTGAACTATTTGTCATATATGGGGGTATGCGTTGAGATGTCGCCTCTGAGCCCTATATGTGTATGCTTGTCGTGTCTGGGGTATGCGTTGAGATGTCGCCTCTGAGCCCAGACATGTTTTATGTGATCGCGTCGGAACATGCCTTCAGTTGGCCCCTGAGTCTGACGAGTAGAGCAGCTGTACAACGGGGTAACTAGGGTGTTGATACCTTGCCCGGAGTACAGATGTTGATGCTAGAGTATGCCTTAAGCTGGCCTTTGAGTCTAGTGTCTTGTGATGTAGTAAAGGGATATGCCTTAAGTTGGCCTCTGAGTCCTTTACTTATTGGATGTTAGTCTATGCGTTTAGATGTCGCCTCTGAGTCTAGTGTCTTGTTGATTAGCATTGGTCTATGCCTTAAGTTGGCCTCTGAGTCCTTGCTTTTGAATGTGAAGTAGGTATCTAGGTTATGTGTTAAGATGTCGCCTCTGAACCTTTATACTTGCTGAATACTTGGTATCTAGGTAATGCGTTAAGATGTCGCCTCTGAACCTTTATACTTGCTGATTTCGATGATTGGTTATGTCTTGAGTTGACCGCTGAACCTTTATATTTGCTTATTTGCATCTGCTTGCCTGAGTAGAGGTACAGTGTCAGATGCTGTTGATTGATTGAGTTGATATAGAGAGTTGTATATTTTAGAACTGTTCATCCAAGTCACTGGATGACTCTTTGGCTAGTTTCGTAAATGGTTTGGATTGAAAGACCCCCCGGCCGGGCAACCGGAAGGGAAACCGGCTCTCCTTCCAAATAGTTTCCGAAGTTGGTCGAGAGCCTTGCATAAGTATTTGCATGTTGACTTGAGATTCAGACATTGAGATTTGTATGCTTCACATGTTTATATATGTTGGAGTATGTTGCGTATATTTGTGTTACGTGTCGTTACAAAAGGTGGCTAGGAGACCTCTAGTCACTCCCCACTGATTGTGGCGTACATGTTTACATGTATGTAGGTACATGACAGGTGGTTGGCAGAGGGTTGCATGGAGCTAGCGAGCGATGATCCTATTCATCGATTTTGACTTTCACTTTTGCGTTAGCTAGACTCTAGACTTTCATTTCAGTTTTTGAGTGCCTGTGGGGATGTGCCATCCCAGGCTGTTTGTATATATTTTACTTTCAGTACTTAGAAAGTTATACTTATCTATGTTTCTGTTTATATCAGTTGCTTCAGTTTCAGTTTTAATTCACCTCGTTTTTATGCATGTTAAAGTTTAAATTCCGCTTAAATTTTGGCATGTTGTATGTTTTATTTTTCCACTGCGACAAGGGGTTTTACAACAATGTTGCACATCGACAAGACTACACTTCTATATCGTTTAGCTAGTTTTGTTTATTTTCTAATTTGATATTCGTGGGATGTATCGTCCCTATTTCGGTTGTTGTATCTAAATTCAAATAGTTATTTTAGTTTCAATTTCCGCATTTAGTTTTACTTTAAAATCACCTTGCATTGTTTACTTCATGTCAAAAAGTTTTAATTCAGCGCATTTTTCCGCATGCTTCTTTGTTTATATTTCCGCTTCATGAGGGGTAGAGATGTCATTGGGGCGGGTACAAGTGGATATCGCCCCGTACCCGCCCCAGTTGGGGCGGGGATGGGTAGAGCTTTGACGGATGGTGGGGCGGGGACGGGTATGAAAATTGTACCCACCATGTGTGGGGAATAAAGCATGTATTCGCCCTAAACTTGCAGGATTATAATGAAAAAAATACAGTTGTGATTATTGTCATAAGATAAATAAAAACATGAATAGAGTACAACCTTTAGTCCTTGTGCGAAAGGCCTAAGAACGGGAATTAACACAAAATCCCTCCTATAACTTGCACCCAAGACTTAGATTGAGACGATGCCGCGTGTGCTAGAAATCCTCTCCAACTGCCTTGCAATATAGGGAGAGCTATTGAGGTTTTAGATGTGAGATCTGAGGTTTTGGGAGAAGAGTGCTCTCAAAACCCTAATTTTCTTTGAGATTTGTTTTACAGTGAAACAAGAGTAAACTGACATAAGGAGAGTCCTCCTCCTTATGTAGCTCTTGGCCGAAATTTCGAGTAGGGTAGGAGTGGGCTTTCCACTCTTACCTTATTCTAATTCGTGATTCGACCCATTTAGCTAAAATTTATTCGCGGGTTTTATTTATAAATCGTATACATGTTATCAGATATTAATGCAGTCGATGTATTAATAATGGTCTGATAAAATTACGATATTGTATAATTACTCAAATTAATATAACTGTTTATATTAATACGCGAAATTAATATTTAATCAAATATAACCGTTTATATTTAATTTTACGAATTAATCATGTAATCCGTATTAGCTAAAATTATTTAATCCGTATTAAATAATAATCTCAACATCTTATTGACTAATTTAATAGTCAATACCTCTGACTAACTGTTTAGTCGTATCCGGCATAAATGTGATTGTATTTTCATACCTTCACATCTCTCAAACGTGTCCTATAGGTGTGACGTATAGGGACCAGTTGATCACCAACATCCGTATGACAATAACGTCAAATTTATCTAGCAAGCCAACCGTTATTGATAAACGTGGATCAACTGGTAATAATACAGAAGTATGCCCTTGTGATCCATAAAGAGATTTAATAAGTCATTGTACTTAATTGTCAAGGACACCAGCCCCAACAATCTCCCACTTGTCCGTACAAGGGTATGTGCAATGACGTTATCACACTACATGTGGAGGACACAAGCTCCAACACCATGGGTGGTGAGGCGGTGATGGTTTTGCTTGTTACCCACCTCATACCCGCCTCACCGCTAATTAATATCATTATTACGATAATTTTACAAATATTATTTTGTTATAATTAAGACGTAACGTAAAAAATAGCTATTCTATAAAATATTTTACCAACTTTGGTAAATAAGTAAAATTATTTAAACAAACTCTTGAAAATAGAAATTAATAGTGATTAAACCAATTTTTATGAAAAAAGATCGGAAAAATTTAATAGCGAGTTAATAGGTAGGTGGGGTGGGGATGATTTTGGAAACTTGTACCCGCCATGGGTGGTGGGTGGGGATGGTTTTGGAAACTTGTACCCGCCATGGGTGGTGGGCCGGGGATGGGTACGAGGTTTTCTTGATGGGTACGGGTACGGGGGAGCCTATATCCAGCACCGCCCCACCCCACCCCAATGACATCCCTAGTGAGGGGTTTCACAAAAACTGTATATGCAATTAACCAAAAATATGGTTAATAACTGGTTTTACGCTCTGTTTTTTTTTTTTTTTTTGCTGAAAAGAGTTGAACTGAACTGGTTATAGTGAAATTAAATTGAACCAAACTAAATGAAATAAGAGTTAATTTGTCATGAGATGAGCTAAACTGGACTGGACTAAATGAAGCAACATTTAACTATGCATCTATGTCATTAATAATTATACGAACGGTTGTTGTATTAGTTTAAGAACATATGGAAAACATACGATATTTATTTTCTACTTGTACCTTTTAATTTAAATTATATTTTGATTATTAAATCAAAATAGGGATGTGCTGATGTCAGTGAAACATGTATTCTTTAATTTAATGTTAAAAGTATAATGAACGTTGGATTTACATTTAATATACTTTTACTTATATGTGTAAAATGTTGTATATTTATATTTAAATGAAATAATACTACAACACTAAAATTTTAAATGGCTATGTATATATTTTTTTACAAACCCGTACAATTTTACACGGGTCCTAACTTAGTATAGAAGTATAACATTTAAAACTGAAAAACTAGAGTATATATCCTAAACAATGAACTATCAAAAAAAAAAAAAGTGAGGTCAAAGGAGGAAGGTGTAGCGAAGGCAAAAAAGTTATCACCTCCAATTCTTAAATAAAGAGCCAAGATACAACATATCCGGCAAGGGCACCTCCCATTCTGGTTAATTCAGCATTCACTAACTTATTTACTGCAGCTACCTCTATGTCCGTGTTATATGTCTCTGTTTGTGTGCTCTCTCATTAATACGGAGTACTACTCAAACGCATACAATTAAAATTACTCCGTACTCCAGGCCTTTATTTTAGGCCGCCCATCCAACCTGCATCTCATTTTCGTTTTTCATTCGGACGGCAGACTCTACTTTGGTTTTATTCCGATTTGCCCTAGGTAAATCTTATACTTCCTCCATTCAAATTCAATCTACCACTTTTAATTTTATACATTATTTATGAGTAAACATTCAACTTCAATTTCCGCTCAATGTATAAGCTAAAATATATTCAAGTGGGATGTTGTTTGATTCGTCTTTACGAGAACGTTAAAAATATCTAATTTTTATAATTTTCACAAATAGATAACTAACTATGTTTACTGCGTAAAACACGCGTTGGCAAATGTGAAAAAGTAAAGTGATAGAGTGGATTCGTCAGCTTCAATGTACTCTCATCTCTCCATGACGTCATTAATCACATTTATGTCATTTTTATTATTTACTGTCTTCATTGGTCTCATCGTCCTACTTTCACCTCATCAACACCGCTTCATCTCTTCTTTATTTTCTTAATTAATCAATTTCTTCTTCCTATTTTTGTATATTTTATTTTAATTTTATTGTCATTCGTTGTTTTCTTATTAATCCGTTTCTTCTTCAATCGAAGAATACAGATACACGGAAAATGAATTGGTGATTACTGGCGTATTCAGCGGACGACATTGACGACGGTGATGAGCACAATGAAAATTAAAGAATTTATTAAACTTACCTAATTTCGTCAATCCATTTTTGTAATTTTTTTGCGTTGATTTAGGGTTTCGATGATGGGTAATCGACGATTTTGTTGTTACGTATTTAAAGTTGTCATTTTTTGCGTTTTCCTGATAGCTTAGTAGTGTTTATCGCCCGTGTTTTCGCGTTTCATCTAAGATGATCTTCTTTAGGTGAGTGATTTGATTTACTATTGTTTTCCATCCAGTGTAAGTTATATTGATGCAGTTGTGCTAGGTTGTCTGTAGTGATGCCAACGACTAATTCAAGTGTGTTCAAAATCATTGGTACTCAGTTCTAAAATGTGCTATATAGTTTGTAAGTAAGCAGCGTTTTGTATTTTCTCCATTTTTAGTCAATAATGTTGGTGTATTATATTCTGTATATATTGTTTTATTGGGTTCATATTGGTACCAAAACGTACAACCCTAACATTTATGCGTTATTACTTATTACCAAAAATTACCAAAAATATAATTAGTTTATTTAAGTTGGTCTCATAACTTTGATTAAGGAATAACCTTAAGATTATATACAAACACTAAAATGAGACGATTGTTTCATTTGTTTGGATATATACATTTGATATTTTAATGTATAGAGGCCGGATCACGTGAGGCGCCTATTACGGTGAGCCCGCCGAACCCTTACTATGTTGCACATGATTTTCAATGTTTATTGGACTAATTCAATGGGATGAAAATTATAGGTCATTTATAACAATTCATTTGGCCCAAATATTTTCTCTATTTAAAAAAATTATCCATTTTCCTCTTTTTCTTATTTCGTGATATTTGGACTTAAAATATTTGTTTACTCACAAAATGTTTAATTTCTTATTTTGTGAATCTTCGACCTTAATTTGTGAAACCGGAACCTTATTTCGTGCAACTTGGACTTAAAATATTTGTTGCGCACAAAATATATAATTTTTTATTTCGTGAATCTTGGACCTTAATTTGTGAAACTGAGACCTTATTTTGTGAAACTTGGACTTAAAATGTTTGTTTACTCACGAAATTTTTAATTTTTTATTTCGTAAATCTTGGACCTTAATTTGTGAAACCGGAACCTTTTTTCGTGAAACTTGGATTTAAAATGTTTGTTTACTCACAGATTGTTTAATTTCTTAATTCGTGAATTTTGGACCTTAATTTGTGAAACCTGAACCTTATTTCGTAAAACTTGGACTTAAAATGTTTGTTTACTCACGAAATTTTTAAGTTTTTACTTCATGAATTTTGGACCTTAATTTGTGAAACCGGAACCTTATTTCGTGAAACTTGGATTTAAAATGTTTGTTTACTCACGAATTGTTTAATTTCTTACTTCGTGAATTTTAGACCTTAATTTGTGAAACCGGAACCTTATTTCGTGAAACTTGGACTTAAAAAGTTTGTTTAATCACGAAATGTATAATTTCTTATTTCGTGAATTTTGGATCTAATTTGTGTAGTCGTGACCTTATTTCGTGAACCTTGGACTTAAAAAGTTTGTTTAATCACGAAATGTTTAATTTCTTATTTCGTGAATCTTGGACCTTAATTTGTGAAACCGGAACCTTATTTCGTGAAACTTGGACTTAAAATATTTGTTTACTCACGAAATGTTTAATTTCTTATTTCGTGAATCTTGGACCTTAATTTGTGAAATCGGAACCTTATTTCGTGAAACTTGGACTTCAAATATTTGCTGCGCAGAAAATATATAATTTTTTATTTCGTGAATCTTGGACTTTAATTTGTGAAACCGAGACCTTATTTTGTGAAACTTGGACTTCAAATGTTTGTTTACTCACGAAATTTTTTATTTTAATTTCGTAAATCTTGGACTTTAATTTGTGAAACCGGAAGCTTATTTCGTGAAACTTGGATTTAAAATGTTTGTTTACTCACGAATTGTTTAATTTCTTATTTCGTGAATTTTGGACCTTAATTTGTGAAATCGGAACCTTATTTCATGAGACTTGGACTTAAAATGTTTGGTTACTCACGAAATTTTTAATTTTTTACTTCATGAATTTTGGACCATAATTTGTGAAACCGGAACCTTATTTCGTGAAACTTGGATTTAAAATGTTTGTTTACTCACGAATTGTTTAATTTCTTACTTCGTGAATTTTGGACCTTAATTTGTGAAACCGGAACCTTATTTTGTGAAACTTTGACTTAAAAAGTTTGTTTAATCACGAAATGTATAATTTCTTATTTCGTGAATCTTGGACCTTAATTTGTGAAGTCCGGACCTTATTTCGTGAAACTTGGACTTAAAAAGTTTGTTTAATCACGAAATGTATAATTTCTTATTTCGTGAATCTTGGACCTTAATTTGTGAATCCGGAACCTTATTTTGTGAAATTTGGACTTAAAATATTTGTTTACTCACGAAATGTTTAATTTCTTATTTCGTGAATCTTGGACCTTAATTTGTGAAATCGGAACCTTATTTCGTGAAACTTGGACTTAAAATATTCGTTGTGCACAAAATATATAATTTTTTATTTTGTGAATCTTGGACCTTAATTTGTGAAACCGAGACCTTATTTTTTGAAACTTGGACTTAAAATGTTTGTTTACTCACGAAATTTTTAATTTTTTATTTCTTAAATCTTGGACCTTAATTTGTGAAACCGGAACCTTATTTCGTGAAACTTGGAATTAAAATGTTTGTTTACTCACGAACTGTTTAATTTCTTACTTTGTGAATTTTGGACCTTAATTTGTGAAACCGGAACCTTATTTCGTGAAACTTGGACTTAAAATGTTCGTTTACTCACGAAATTTTTAATTTTTTATTTCGTAAATCTTGGACCTTAATATGTGAAACCGGAACCTTATTTCGTGAAAGTTGGATTTAAAATGCTTGATGGCCGGTCATCTTTACTTCAACCCGTCAATGGATGTATACAATTAGAGAGGAAGGGAGGGGATAATTTCCGTTATTTGGACAACAAATTGGGTTGGAAGAAAATGAACACTTCGTAAATATAGCTGAAAAACATTGTTACTCCATTCCCTCGCCTTCCCTTCCCTCTCTTTTGCTTTCCTCCTGGAATTGTATCCGTTTTTTCCAGATCCCAGACAAAGGCTTAGTACCTTTGTTTATGTACCTTATCATCTCAATGACGCAAGTAACACCTGAAACTGTGAAACCGTAGATGTTTGCAATATATTGCTTCTAATAATTTTTGGGTTGCTGTTTTCTGTTCTTAATGTCCGTGCAGAAATATATGCAAGACGCGTCTTTCCTTGGTAAGTGGCTCTAACAATTGGTCACATTTGGTTCCTTCCATATTCATCTTTGATAAAAATGTGGGATATACAAAAAAGTCATGCATGTGCTGTAGTTTCGCATGTTGAAATGGCGAATCACAAACTTTTGAATTCCACTTAACAACTCGACATTTTCATAATCCTGAATTCCTAATGCCGTTTCTTCTTTTTGAAATGTTATTCGTTTCATGCAGAAATATTCTTCAATTTTATTACCGGTAGTCGAGTGAATCTATTTTATATCTTGTGAGGTCATTAACAAGGTAACATCAATTGATCTAAACCACATGTTAATAATAATTTGAATGGTAGAGATGAGTCCAACAGCCTCACCTTAAGAAGGGTGCCTCGCGTGATTCAATTTCTTAATGTATATTACAAAATTGATGGTAGCACAAATGGTTTTCCTATATAATCTAGCAATTGCCTCACTGCACACAAATAATACGGAGTAAATGATTAACACATACTACTATACGAATTCAAGTTGATACATCAAATAAAGCCGTAGTTATTCTATGCGACGGTATTATTCTGTCTTTTTTTACAAAATTTAACCAATTTTTTGGTAAAAAAATGACCAAGTTTTTGACAAATAATGACTATTTTAAAAACAAATAGGTTATTTTTTGACCAAAAAATATAGTTACTTTTTAATTAAAAGTGATAATTATTTATCAAATATAGTCATTTTTTTATTTATGGCACGTACCAGCGTCATAAAGTACAATTTGTGCAAATAATAATACAATTCTTTATTAACACAAATGAGCGGCGAGTAAAATAAATGCTCCGTTTAATATTACACAGGACCGTAACCATTTCATCGAATGCTCGTATTAAACAAACTT
The DNA here is from genome assembly GCA_029255685.2 of Silene conica. NCBI lineage: Eukaryota > Viridiplantae > Streptophyta > Magnoliopsida > Caryophyllales > Caryophyllaceae > Silene > Silene conica. The sequence goes on along the minus strand of CM055314.2, from coordinate 57,573,032 downwards.
ACGTAGTCTGTCAATTCCTTTGAGCATGTAATTAGTCGTAAGTCATAACACGAAGTCCTAGTAACATGTTACAAGTTACAACTTACAACTTACAACTACGATACTTGCATTAAAAGTGAGAAAGTAAACCAAAGTCGTCATTTACTTTATATTTAACCGTACCCCTTAGCTTGATAGTGACTAGTGTTACACCCGCCCCTCATAATAAACAAGATTTAGGTTTTGTTATTTGTGACTTAATTTTACATTCTTTCAATTTTATTTGGTCATATTTTATTAAATTTTATTTACGTTTAATTAATTATTTTTAGTTATTCTTTTTTTTCACAAAATTAACTTTTAAATCAACTAAATTCGCTTCACCTCAGCTTCACTCAATTTAGTTCAATTAATTCAATTCAGCTTGTTTCAGACGAAAATAACAGGGTCTTACTCTTCTTGATTTGTAACGTATTCACTTAATATCTGCTAGATATTTACATTTATTTTATTTTTCGTGAAAGAAATAAAGTTGAATTAAAAATCTCACTAGGACAGAGAGAGTATACAATCAAGTTATACGGTATTGATTTGAGAGTTGAAATTGCAAACCATTACTACAACTTGTGTGGGAAAAATATCTGTATATATTCCCAATTCTTTATATGCAGGATTATAACGAATTTATAAGTTACGATTTATAGTCATTAACGAAAAATAAGATACAAAGATTGAGATTAAGAATTAACCTTTTGTCCTTGCAAAAGCCTAAGATCATATATCAAAACAGATATCCTCCTAATCTTGGACCCAAGATGTCCTGAGAAATAGCCTTTCTTGAGCTAGAAACTACAATTTTATCTCTAATTTTGTGTAAGATGAAAGCTAGAGAGAGAAGGGAGAAGTTTGCGTGGGAACTCGTGCCCCCTACAGCTACCGTGAGGTGTTATTTATAGGACGAGGTGTTACGATCTTAGAATAACTCTTATTCTTTAATCCTTAACCACTTTTCCTAGTTTAGATAGGTTTTTTCAAGTCCGTGTTTAAGTCTACCTAAACTATCACGAGAAATTGCAACAACCTCCAACTAGCCGAAATTCATCAGTGGACCGGATTTTATCTGTATAAAATCGGTTACACATCTCTCTTATGTGTAATGTTTATCTTTATAAATATCGTGTATTTATATTTTAACAATTAAATATAACCGTTTATATTTAACTGAATTATTTAATCTATAATGAATAATTTCATTACACACTAATTAAATATAACATTTTACATTTAATTACGAATTAACATTTTAATTCGTTTAGCTAATATTATTTAATCAGTATTAAATAATTATATCATCATTACATTGACTAGCCATTTAGTCGTATAGGGTATCAATATGATTACAGTTTCATCTAATCATATCTCTCAGATTCCATCCTTTAGGTGTGACTCTTAGGGACCACTTGATTACCGCCATCTGCATGACAATAACGTCAAACTTTCTAGCAAGCCGATATCGTTATTGATAAACGTGAATCATCTGGCTAAAATACAAAGTATACCCTGTGTCCCTTTAAGAGATTTATACGTGTTGTCGCACTAACCGTTGAGGACACTAGCTCCAACAATCTCTCACTTGTCCGTACAAGTGTATGTGCGATAACCGATTCTCATATCCAATTAAATTTCTCCCACTCAATGTAAAACAATTTGCAAATCTGTATTCAAAAAGGTCGTATTTTACAAGCGATCTGTATCAAGAGTGGTTTTCCGGACTAGAGAGTAACTCAACTGATAACGAATCATTATTCGAGCTTGGCCAAGCATTTTAGTTAGTACTCCTCGAGTGGCCCTGAGAAATATTAAAACATGATAACGGGTGGATATTTTCCTCAACTTGAATCTTGCAGAAATAAGCGTAGTATGAAATGACCAAAAAATATGCTTTCCCCCAGTTACGGTCAGCTAGTGAGAAAGAAATCAAAGTCACCCAAAACTGCCCTTTATCTCAAGAAACAGTCGACAGTCAAAAGAATCGACTCAAGGAACACGATGGATGACTGGACGTCCTATCCACGACCTGGCACCGAATGTTCAGTAACATTTAGGACTCCATTGCGTCATCACGAAAATGTCCTACGAGTTATCGTTATAATCTCGTATCTGTGATCGATCAGTCAACGGTTAGACTTATGGTTTATTAAACCCACCATCAATCGACTTCACAAAATAATTGCCAGAGTTATCATCAACTCGTGTAGGCGATTACGGACAAAAACAAATATAATGTAATTCAGTTCACTTTGTCATGTTCAATGTTGTCTTTACAATCCACATGAAAAACAAAATATAAAACAAAATCGATGGTGTTATAAATAGTATATGAAATAGATACAATATCCAATCCACAAAAGTACTAATACAACTCAGGAACACGTTTAATTCCCATTGAAATAACGCGTCCTTCATGTTTATCATGTCTTAATGGTTTAGTGAGAGGATCTGCGATGCTGTCATCCGTCGCAATCTTGTCTATCACTATCTTCTTTTGCTCCACGTAGTCTCGAATCAGGTGAGCTTTCCGCAGTACGTGTCTAGATTTGTTGCTAGACTTAGGCTCCTTAGCCTGGAAGATGGCACCTCCATTGTCGCAATAGATGGTGATCGGGTCGTTCGAACTAGGAACTACAGTGAGTCCTTGTAAGAACTGACGCATCCATATAACTTCCTTTGCAGCTTCTGAAGCGGCATAGTACTCGGACTCAGTAGTAGAATCTGCAATAAGACTTTGCTTGGAGCGTTTCCAACTGACAGCAGCGCCATTAAGAGTAAAAATGAATCCAGACTGAGATTTCGAGTCATCGCGATCCGTTTGGAAGCTAGCATCTGCGTAACGGTTTGCGCAAAGCTCAGTGCTTCCACCATAAGTCAATACCCAATCTTTTAGTCTTTCGTAGGTACTTAAGAATGTTTTAAACAACCATCCAGTGTGGTTCACCTGGATTGCCTTGATACGGACTCGTCATACTCAAAGCATATGCCACATCTGGACACATATACCCGTCGCAAGGAAAACTATTTTGCACATATACCAGATACCCCTGAGATTTGCAACATAACAATCTATTTTATTTTATCTATTGACATGAGTCGTAGTCAACGGTTGCAAACTTATGAAACATATACCTGTCGCAAGGAAAACTAAATAATTTCAGGTTTGACTTGATCCGTGAAGCAAGTTATGAGTATATATATTTACCTTGTAGTTTATTTAATTTTGAATAAATTATTTCATGTTATAAGTGTGCTTATCTTAGTTTATTTACTGTAAAAATAATTAAATTGGATACCATTTAAGTAATACTTAAACCATTATTAAGTTAATTTTTAATTAGTACTTTAATCAGCTTGATTCCTCGTATTAGCCAGGAGCTAATAAACTTTCTTCTTATATATAGCTTAAAATCTTTGTTAAAATGTCGTTCTTAGAGATTTTAAAGTTGTAGATCAATAATTTTAACTATTTTCCTTTATTTAGGATTGTTATCCCTTACTACTATATAATTTCCAAAAGCACAAATTGGATTTGAATTAATTAGAAGTTGGAATAACTTTTGTCAACTCAAATTCTAAATAAATGGTTCTTTATGTCTAATGATAGATGTTTAGGTCCTCCGCTTCCTAGTCAGTAAGAAGCTTTTTCTCATCGAATATTTTTCGTAGTACTCTGGTCGTTTGTCAAATTGTCCATGATACCCTCTTTTTAAGAATGTGTCTTTAGTGTTTATGAACTTCGTTATTTGTATCAATGGTACCCTTGTTTTTTTGGTAAAATGTAAGAATTATATTAACCAAATAGGTGACTATTACATACTAATCTCAAGATCATCAATCATCAAGGAAGCCTACAACAACATACAATTACATAGATAAAATATGCTCCATATATTTCCTATCTTTAGGTTTGAGTACTCCTTTAGCTATGCCCCTGAAATGGACCTGCATATCCTCTCTGATCTTCTTGCAAACCCCTTCTGGTCGCATTAACAGACCCTCAATTCTGCATTTGTATCGTTGAGCCCAAATATGATAGACAATGGCATTGATAATACCATTTAGTATACCTCTCTTCAACTTGGATCCTCGAAGCCGTGCTCTCCAATCATTCTGAATGTGATCTTTCAGAGGATACTTCACCCAAGAGCTCATCCTGTCAACAATAAGAGTGCTGTATTCACACTTACAGAACAAGTGTTCATGATCTTCTACTGCCTTCTGACAGATGCAACAAAGATTATCCTGAAGCAGCTGCAAGTTATAAAGTTTAGCTTTCGTGTTCATAGCCTTATGTTGATGCAACCAGCTCACAAAACGATGTTTAGGTAACGTCCATTTCTGCCATACCAGCTTATCCCAGATTATAGGATTGCCCCTTTCCCTGCACCAGTGATAGCCTTTATTAATAGTGTAGCCATGTTCCTCTGTCCATTCCTGATCAAGGTACCCTTGTTTGAATTTGTCCTTGACCTGGCAGATCTTCCTCCAGCCCCAGCTAATGTCAGCCTTAGGTTGATATTCCAGCCAAGCTTCCCCTTTTAGGTAAATGGCATGAACCCATTTCACCCAAAGCTTCCCTGGGTCATTCATAATCCACCAAGCAAGGTTACCAATTGCTGCCCTGTTCCACGCTGTGTTTTGCAACATATTCAAACCACCCTCATGATAAGGAGTACACACCTTATTCCAAGCCACAAGTGGTGATCTACTGTATTCACTTGATGCTTCCCAGAGATAATTTTTACATATGCTTTTAATTCTTTTAATGGTACCTGAAGGTAACACAAAAATGCTTGCCCAATAGGAGTGTAATGTGTTCAGAACAGCCTTGATAACAACCAGACGTCCTGCATAGCTGAGTTTCCTGGCCCCCATCCTTCTAATTCTTTCCAGTACCTTATCTATCAATGGCTGACAGTCAATGAGGTTCAAACGAGTAGCTTTGATGGGTACCCCAAGGTACTTGAAAGGTAATTGTCCCTCCTTACATCCTGAAACCTCAAGAATATCTGCTTTCACTTGCTGAGTTAAGCCAGCAACATAGATATTTGATTTGCCTTGACTTAGTTTCAGACCAGAAGCCACTGAGAACGTTGCAAACGTACGTAAAAGGATCATCATGGAAGGAAGATCCCCTTTGCTAAAAAGCAGTAGGTCGTCAGCAAACATAAGACTTGTTAGCCTCATAGTTTTACACATGGGATGATACTTGAACTCAGTATTGGTAGTTGTATGAAGGAGAAGCCTAGATAAGTATTCCATGCATATTTTAAATAGCAAAGGGGAGAGGGGATCCCCTTGCCTCAAGCCTCGTCTTCCTTTAAAGAAACCAAAAGACTCACCATTCAGTTTCAGTGTGAAACTGGCAGTGGTGACACACTGCATCACCAGTGTAATGAAGGCAGTAGGAAAATGTAGGGCAACCATCATCTCTTCTAAAAACTTCCACTCCACTGTATCATAAGCTTTCTGCATGTCCATTTTTATCAAACATCTGGGAGTTGCATTTTTCCTATTGTAATGTCTGATGAGATCTTGACATATCAGGATGTTTTCAACTATGTGCCTGCCTTTGACAAAGCCTCCTTGGGTAGGAGATATGATGCTAGGTAAAACTTTGGCCAGTCTAGCAAACAAGAGTTTAGAAATGCACTTGTACACTGTGTTACAACAAGCAATGGGCCTGAAATGTAACACAGATGTAGGTTGAGCAATCTTGGGTAGCATAGTTAGCACAGTGTTGTTCATTTGAGTAAGCATTTGTCCATGATGGAAGAAGTCCTTAATGGCTGTGCATACCTCTCCCCCTATTAACTCCCAATTGACCTTGAAAAAGTGGCTATTGTATCCGTCTGGGCCTGGTGCTTTAGCATTGGGGATGCTAAACATGGTAGCTTTGATCTCATCATCTGAAATAGGAGCTAACAGCATATCATGGTGATTAGGAGAGCATAGAGGGCCCTTTTGCACAATAGTAGAAGAAACCCTAGTGACTGCCTTACACTCCCCAAGCAACTTCATATAATATCCTAAGAAGGCCTGCTGAATAGCCTCTGGATGTTCTGCCACTGACCAGTGTCATCCATAATTTTATGAACTTGATTCTGAGCTTTGCGACTTCTTAGTGTTCCATGAAAGAAAACTGAATTACAGTCCCCTTCTTGAATCCAAGTAGTTTTAGCCCTTTGTCTAAGAAAGCTCATTCTAGCCTTATCCAGCTCCCTATACTGCTCTTGAAACTGCAGTTCCTGCTCAATCAGGAAAGCATCAGTAGGCCTTTGGAAAAGCTGCTTCTGAATGGCTAGCAACCTAGTATAAGCTAGGTATGCTTGATGTTCAATACCCTCAAATTTCTCTTTATTTAGCTGCTTGAGGGGCCCTTTCAATCTCTTCAATTTAGTAGCAAGTTGGAACATTGGAGTGCCATACACACCCTCTGTCCATGAATCCTTGACCAAATCAAAGAAATTTGGAGCCTGATTCCACATGTCATAGTATTTGAAGTTCCTGTTCCTCCTCTGATGATGGGTTGCCATAGCCAAAACACAAGGGGAGTGATCAAAGTCCCCTGATGGTAGGAAGTTGGCTTTGTAATCCTCAAACTCACTAATCCAGTCTTGGTTAACCAGGACCCTTTCCAATCTACTGAAGACTCTAGTATCAGGTGGTTGCTTATTGTTCCAAGTGTAAAAGGCACCTTCACTTGGGCTATCCATTAATTCACAGCTATCAATACAATCTTGGAAAGGAGTGGCCTCTGCTAGACTGAAATCCCTTCCTAACCTCTCCTGAGGCTTCAAAACACAGTTGAAATCACCCCCCACCATCCATGGGCTTTGGATAGTATGACTAATAGCAAGAATATCCTCCCACAACTCTTCCCTCTCACTGATATGGTTAAAGGCATAGACAAAAGTAGTATTGAACCATTGCTGTGTCACCAAGTTCTGCACTTGACAGTGGATCAATTGAGCAGTGTATTTTAACACATGAACTTGACATTGCTGAGGATCCCAGAGAACCCACACTCGACCACCTTAATGATGATGATTATTAGTAGTAACACTCCATTTATTAAAACCTTTATTCATAACTAATCTGAAATTATTGGCTTTCACCTTCGTTTCAAGTAAGGCAAATAGACCAATTTTATTCTTATTCAAAAAGCTATATACAAATTCTTGCTTCGAGGGCATATTCATCCCTCTAACATTCCAAAACCCTACTATCATTAGGAGATTGGAATGAAGTACCTGCTGCTGCTCTCTATGAAGGGGTCTGGCCTACTAATTTTTGTTCGTATGTAGGACTACCGCCACCCTCCTTTTCTGTGATTGCCTCTGTTGTCTTCTGATTGGTACCTGTCACATCAGCACTCCCAGTCCCTGTGTCAATAATAGATGCTGGAACTGATGCAATGAGTGGTACCTGCTGGCCATTCTTTTGTTGTAGTTTTTTGGGAACCTATTGTTTACGTATCACTGGCTTCCTAAGTTTCCTACAATCCTTCCTTTCATGCCCTATTATGTTACATTCAGTACATAAACTGGGCTTCTAATCATACTCTATGTCAAGGCTGATAACCTGCCCCTTTTCATCTCGAAAACTCAACTGGTCAGGGAAGGACTGATCAACTTTCACTTCCACCAACACCCTAGCAAACCCTAAGCGTGTCTTATTCTGCGTAAAATCATCCTTCTTTATATATGTTCCTATGAGGTTTGCTAGTTTGGGTAAACTATTACCCCAAAATTTCATTGGGAGTTTGTGAATACGTACCCATGTTGGCACCACCTTGACGTCTTCCTTCTCTAGGTGTATATCAGGTTGCCATGCTTTCAATACCACCGGTCTGTTATCAAACAGTTAATGACCTGCGTTCAAAACTGTAGTTTTCATAGCCTCGGTTTGAAATCTGACGACAAAGACTCCATTAGGGAGATAGGAAATCTTGTCTATGACATGTTGCTTCCATATTCTTTTAAGGAACCCTTCAAGGACTTGCCATGGAGGAGAACCTCCTACAATAAACCCATACACAGCCGTACTCCAGTATTCAATCTCCCCCTTCACATCATCTTCAGTGATTTGAAACAGAGTATCAGGATCCACGACTATCACATTCTTCTTGCCTTGCTTCGTGTACCATTGCCCCTCCTCTGTTCCTCCATCATTCTGTGATTCCTGGGCTGGTACAGCCTCTTCCTGTGCCTTCTGACTTTCCTCAATATCACTATCAACTTCCTCGTCTGTAACAACTTCAAAAGGAGGAACCCCTCCTAATATTTCGTGCATTGACTTCTCCTTACCATTATTGTCATCTTCTGTATCCGGTCCCTGTCCAGAGGACCCAGCTTTCTGATCATTGCTTCGTGTTTTCTTCCTAGTGGTGATGCCAATCCTGGGTGGGGAAGGACCTTTGGCCATGGTGCCGTAAGAGACCTTGCCGTCGCCAGAGGAGAGCTTCTCACTAGGGTTTTTTTTTGAATTATTTTTCTATGTAATCTCTGTAATAATGGTACCCTTGTTGGGTTGACATTAGATTAGGAGTAACAGAGTTATATTAAGGACAAACTTCCGTTACACTAAAGACAACCTAAATTTGACAGGAAAATTAGCTTTTTAACAACTTTACAATGGAATTTGCAGCAAATACCCCGAGATTTGCAATATAACAATCTATTTTATTTTATCTATTGACATAAGTCGTAGTTAACGTCGCAAACTTGTGAGACATTTACCAGTCGCAAAGAAAACTTATTAAAACTGGAAAAACAAAGAATTAAGTCACCCCTCGTGTCTTTGTCCATACTCTCCGATCACCGGTCCCCACTCCCCTATAAAAACCTTTCCTTTCGTTCCTTCTCCTCCTAAGATTATCACCCCCATTCTAACTATTCACCCCCGTCCTTCCTAAATTGTCATTCCCTCAATGACTCCTTACGTTCATCACAACGTAAACCCATGTTACTCAGCCTCGCCCTCGTGTTCGGGTTCATCTGAAACCGAACTCAATATCACAATAACACCTAAAAAGAAGGAAAGTAACAAAAGGCAAAGAGACACAAAACACCCCGTATACCGAGGGGTGCGAAGGCGGGCATGGGGAAAGTGGGTGTCCGAGATCCGAGAACCTCGGAAAAAAACTAGGATCTGGCTCGGCACTTTCTCCACGCCTGAAATGGCGGCCCGTGCACACGACGTGGCTGCCCTAACCATAAAAGGCACCAATGCGGCCGTCCTTAACTTCCCCGATCTCGCACACGCTCTTCCCCGTCCACTCTCCAACTCCCCGCGTGACGTCCAACTTGCGGCTGCAAAAGCGGCGGCAATGGATTTCCCGGTAACAACTACAACTACAAGTACGACTACCACTGCCACTACTACCAGTAGTTGCTCTAACGATGACGTAACTCCATCTTCACCATCAGTCCTTTCAGCTTTGGCAGAATCAATGGCAGAGGAGGATCCCTTGCTAGGCGAGATAGTGGAGTTACCGAGTTTAGAGGACGAGTCCAACGGGTTAAACTCGGGCGAGTTCGTGGGAGGCCCCTCTCCTTGGTTGATGTACGAGTATGACTCGGATCCCTTGTTGTCGTTGTGGGTGAATAGTAATAATAGTGTCTTTGAAGGCTATTTGGGGGAATATGTTTGTTTGACTCATACCACCAAACCTTCTACTATTATTACTTCATGTTTTGATGCTTGTTTATGACGTCATAATATACTTAGTAAACACACTTTTTTTAAAAAAAACAAAGGGTGCACTTAATTGCAGTAGAAAAGCTATTTTTTTTAGTTAATTATTATTTGAATTTCGTTATATTTATTGACAAGTGAGATTGCATACATTCTGAGGTTTTCCTTCTCTCTTTTGTTGAGGTGGGTTTAACATTGGAGTTGCCGGCAATATGCATACCTTGGAAGGTTTTTTTAAAATTCTCCTGGGAAAAAACTTTTATTGCGTATGTAGTGATTATATGGTACGCGTCATTTCGTAATGCATTATGCATATGCTGACATTATTCCTTGTACGTTAAAAATATTTGGATGGCTATTAGTTTACGTGCACATTAGTGGGATATAAATATTTTGACTTCAATCATGTACTCTTAACGATTTTCTTTGTTTTTTTAACAATTTTTTTATGTTTGTTTTTGTGTTTTATATCTATGGTTAAATCCCACATGCACCTGCCACCTACTACTATCGCCCCTCCGCCTAACTATCACGGGTTGTTATTATTGTAACTCCCTCCACTACTATAAAAATAGGCTTAGATCTAGAGCGAGAACTGTTAAAACACTGAGAGGCGTTTTCCAACTCAATGTCCTCTAAAGCTTAGAGAACTGTTATCAGAGGCGTTTTGTATTCACAATCATGGAGAACAGTTGAACTAAACTTTAGAGAACACCTAATAAACATTCTCTTTTCCTAGGAAAGGAGAACGGTTAGGTAAGCCAACAGTTCTCTATTCATCTTATTTATTTTAAAAAAAATTTAATAATAATCTTATATGTATTTTACAATGGAGAAATACTGAAAATTCAAACAAAGACAGAAAATATGAGAAAGTAGTAACTTTTATTACTTCAAAAGTGTCATACACCGTATCATTAATCACCATCCAAAACACCATGTATTCTTAAATACGCCCTATGCAAGATTCTAATTTACAAATGACAAATTACACAACCTAAGATACCTCTATGATTAATAGTTGCACAACGTATTGGGACAGACGAAGTACTGAATAATAGTTGCAGAAACGTCTCAGCCACAATTTGTCCCCAAGTAGTTATACTTCATATGATTTACCCAGCTCGCCGCTGTCTGATTCCCTGCACACTGAAATGTCAAAAACTAATCTAATTAGTCAGTTTTTGGTTTTACAGAATGCGGTCACAAATTTCATAGAACATATTCAAACACTTAACATAGTGACCAGGCCAGTGTATACCAACCTATAAAGGGGCGACAATTGTATATTTTGGAAGGTTCATGGCATAAAGAAAACAATAAGTTGTGAACAGTGAGCTCACACTTGTACAATATTATTAAGGTTAGGTTTATAAGAAACTCGGGACTGCAGAACCTTGATATACAAGAAGATTCAGAAAAGAGTTCAATAACTACGACTTTGTATAAGGGAATACTAAGTACTCTATAACTATTAGTCTATGACTTCTACGACACAGAGAGGAAAACTCTTTCTAGATTATTTAAACCCCTACTAACCTTATGTCTTTCATTGTGAACTCCGATTGCGTTTTCACTAAGCCACTAACCGAAAGACGATATCTCCTTAAAATGACTATACCTTAAGCATTTGTCCCTGTCACTAATATCATTTAGCGGTCATAACAATTATATATAACCACCCATATGATGAGAACCATGAGAACCAATTAATAACCCTTGGATCTGTTAGTCTGATTAATAACCATTGGATCACTCCCCTCAATTTCAACGCGTTCACCCCCCTTCCCCCCCAAACCCCTGCAAACTTCCTCATTTTCCAAATTCGCTTTCTCTCTCCTCCCACTTTATCTCTCTTCGCATAGCAAAACCCTCTGCCATTAACCTAATTCTTCGACCATCAAAACTTTCGCCATTACTCTAATTCTTCGACTATCAAATTTACTCACTAAATTATTCGACAATTAACCTTTCGACGTTGCTTCAATCAATGGAGCCTTTTAATTCGAGGTAAAGTTTCGATTTTTATGATTTTTTTGCGAAAATTAGTTGAATTATTTGATTAAATTAGTTGAATTAGGGCTGAATTATCGTTTTGATTCATCGATTAAATTTCTGGCTTGATGAATTATGCTTCTGAAATTAGGGTTTCGTGAATTCAATTGGGGAAATTGAGAAATTAGGGTTAGGGAGTTTCGTGTATTAATTGGGGAAACTGAAAAATTAGGGAGTTTCGTGAATACAATTACGGTTAGGGAGTTTCGTGAATTCAATTGGGGACACTTAGAAATTAGGCTTAGGGAATTTAACTGACTTCCTAAATTTGTTGAAATCATGGAATTGGAGACTGTTTATGTGCATCTAATACATGTTTATGTGCATCAAAGTACGATTTTGTGAATGAAATTGGCTTAATTGAGATATTAGGGCTGCAGAAATTGAGAAATCACATAAATTTCTTGAAATTTGGACACTGGACACTGTTTACGTGCATCTCATTTCGTATATTATGTGCGTCAAATTCCTGTTGAGGCGCATAAAATTGTGATTTTGTGTATCAAATTTTCTTAATAGAGAATGTATACTGTTAGATTGTTGTTTATTTAACTTTTGACATTTCGTGTTGCAGCAATAATAGCAATAATAACCACTGCTCTTCTTCAAATGTCATTACAAAAGAAGGATTGATTGTTGAAGTTGTATCAGAAGTATCTGAACTAGCAGTTGAACATGACCCTGAAGTTGTGACTTTCGAATTTGTTGAAGGTAAAATTCTGTTCATCCTTAAATTTTGAGTTTCATGGTTGTCTTAGTTGTCTGATGATCTTTTGGTTTTCATGATTTGTACTGCTTGATGTTTTAAGTTTTTTTTAGGCAATTAGTCTTAGGTTTGAGGATATCCGTCCTCTTTACATGCACGAAATTGTGGGGAATATAGCATGTATTCGCCCTAAACTTGCAGGATTATAATGAAAAATACAGTTGTGATTATTGTCATAAGATAAATAAAAACATGAATAGAGTACAACCTTTAGTCCTTGTGCGAAAGGCCTAAGAACAGGAATTAAAGTAAATTCCCTCCTATAACTTGCACCCAAGACTTTGTTTGAGATGATGCCGCGTGTGTTAGAAAATACTCTCCAATTGCCTTGCAATATGGGGAGAGCTATTGAGGTTTTAGATGTGAGATCTGGGTTTTTGGGAGAAGAATGCTCTCAAAAACCCTAATTGTAAAAATTATGATTCAACAGTTACTGACATAAGGAGAAAGACTCTCCTTATGTAGCTATATGGGTTCGGCCGAATTGGGTTAGGGTAAGAGTGGGCTTTTTCCACTCTTACCTTATTCCTTTGCGTGATTCGACCCGATTAGCTAATTATTATTCGCGGGTTTTATTTATAAATCGTATACATATTATCAGATATTAATGCAGTCGATGTATTAATAATGGTCTGATAAAATTACGATATTGTATAATTACCCAAATTAATATAACCGTTTATATTAATATGCGAATACAATCTTTAATTAAATATAACCGTTTATATTTAATTTACGAATTAATCATGTAATCCGTGTTAGCTAAAATTATTTAATCCGTATTAAATAATAATCTCAACATCTCATTGACTAATTTAATAGTCAATACCTCTGACTAACCGTTTAGTCGTATTCGGCATAAATGTGACTGTATTTTCATACCTTCACATCTCTCAAACGTGTCCTATAGGTGTGACGTATAGGGACCAGTTGATCACCGCCATCCGTATGACAATAACGTCAAACTTATCTAGCAAGCCAACCGTTATTGATAAACGTGGATCAACTGGTAATAATACTGAAGTATGCCCTTGGGGTCCTTAAAGAGATTTAATAAGTCATTGTACTTAATTGTCAAGGACACCAGCCCCAACAATCTCCCACTTGTCCGTACAAGGGTATGTGCAATAACGTTATCACACTACATGTGGAGGACACAAGCTCCAACAAACTCCCACTTGTCCGTACAAGTGTAGGTGCGATAACCGATTCTCATATCCTTTTAAAATTTCTCCCACTCAATGTAAGACAATTTGCAAATCCGCATTCGCAAAGGTCGTATCTCACAAGCGATCTGTAGCAAGAGTGGTTTCCCCGACTAGAGAGTAACTTAACTGATAAAACGAATCTGTATTCGAGCATGGCCATGCATTTCAGTTACTACTCCTCGAGTGGCCCTGAGAAATGATAAAATCCTGAGAAGGGTTTGGATATTTCGCTCAACTCGAATCCTGCCGATATCGCGCAGCATGAAATAACCCAGAAAAAATCCTCTTGGCCCCTGTTACGATGACCGTGGGAAAGAAACCAAAGTTACCCAAAATCTGCCTTAATCTCAAGAGACAGTTGAAAGTCAAAAGACTCGACTCTAAGGAACACCATGGAGGTCCTATCCACGACCTGACACCCAATGTTATAAAACATTTAGGACTCCATAACGTTGTCACGGGGTGTCCTACGAGATATCCGTATAACTCGTCTTTGTGATTGGTCAGTCATCCGCGTGACTTATGGCTCGTTGAACCCACCATCAACCAACGTCACAAAATGATTACCTGAGTTATCAGCTCAAGTGGGTAATCAAGGACTAAAACGATGTAATGTAATTCAGTTCACTTTGTGGTGTTCAAAATTGACGTACAATTCCACATGAAAAACAAAACATTATATATCATAACAATGAGGTTGAATAAAGTACACGAGAAAATGAATTATTACAAGAATTCATAAAAGAGTACTACAACTTAGGAACACATCTAATTCCCATGGAATGAATGTGCCCTTTATGCTTATCACGTGGTAATGCTTCAGTGAGAGGATCATCTATGTTGTCATCCGTAGCTATCTTATCAATAAATATCTCCTTTTACACGGACTCAGTTGTAGAATCTGCTGTAACTCTGTTTAGAACTTTTCCAGCTGACAGCAGCGCCATTAAGAGTAAAAACGAATCCAGACTGAGATTTCGAGTCATCTCGATCCGTTTGGAAGCTAGCATCTGCGTAACCCGTGGCGCAGAGCGTTGAGTCGCCTCTATAAGTCAATCCCCAATCTTTAGTCCTCCGTAGGTACTTAAGAATGTTTTTCACGGCCATCCAGTGTTGTTCACCTGGATGAGCTTGGAATCGACTGGTCATACTCAATGCATATGCAACGTCTGGACGTGTGTATATCATGGCATACATGATCGATCCTATTGCCGAAGCATAAGGAATCTGACTCATGCGCTCTTTCTCCTCCAATGTCTTAGCTTCTTGAGACTTGCTCAAGTGAAGCCCAGTAGTCATAGGAAGGAACCCTTTCTTGGAGTTCGTCATGCTGAATCTCTCTAGAATCTTATCTATGTAAGACTCCTGACTGAGAGACAACATCCGTCGTGATCTATCCCTGTAGATACGGATGCCCAAAATTCTTTGTGCCTCTCCCAGATCTTTCATCTGGAAATGGTTTTTCAACCATGCTTTAACCGAAGACAGGAGAGGTATGTCATTCCCAATCAAGAGTATGTCGTCGACATACAGTACTAGGAATACAATCTTGCTCCCACTCGACTTGATATAGAGACATGGTTCCTCGACTGATCGAATGAAACCATTCTCTTTTATCACTTGGTCGAAGCGATGATTCCAACTCCGCGATGCTTGCTTAAGTCCACAGATGGAACGCTTAAGCTTGCAAACTTTCTTAGGATGTTCTGGATCAATAAAACCCTCGGGTTTTACCATGTACAACTCTTCCTCCAAATAACCGTTTAATAAGGCGGTTTTAACGTCCATCTGCCATATTTCATAGTCATGAAATGCGGCTATCGCTAAGATAATCCGAATGGAACGTAGCATGACTACGGGTGCAAAGATCTCATCGTAGTGCAAGCCTGGCACTTGGGTGAAACCTTTAGCAACCAGTCTTGCCTTATGGATATCTTGTTTACCTTCCACGGCATGCTTGATTTTGTAAAGCCATTTGCATTGAAGGGGGCGTACCTTTGCAGGTAAGTCCACAAGATCCCACACGTTATTCTCATACATGGAGTCCATCTCGGATTGCATGGCTTCTAGCCATAGCTTTGAGTCAGAACTGGTCATGGCACCTTTATAGGTTGAGGGTTCATTACCCTCTAGAAGTAAGACGTCATCCATATCATGTTCCTTGACCATTCCAATGTATCTGTCCGGAGGAATGGAGACTCTTCCCGACCTCCTTGGGTCCTCAGGAATATCTACCGCAGCCTCAGTTGGAGGAACTGTTTCCTCCAATGGTTGCTCGGTAGTTGGTTCTTGAAACTCCGATAAGTCGAAGGTTCTATTACTCGACTTGTTCTCGAGAAATTCTTTCTCTAAGAACGTCGCACTAGCCGCAACAAAAACACGTTGTTCGGTTGGCGAGTAGAAGTAATGACCAAACGTTCCTTTTGGATAGCCTATAAAGTATGTCTTGACCGATCGCGGGCCGAGCTTATCCTCGTGTCTCCACTTGACATAAGCCTCGCAGCCCCAAACCCGAATAAAGGACAAGTTAGGGACCGTTCCCTTCCATAATTCGTATTGAGACTTGTCAACAGCTTTAGACGGACTTCGGTTAAGTATTAGAGCGGCCGACAAAAGAGCATAGCCCCACAATGAATCAGGCACAACGGTGTGACTCATCATGGATCGAACCATATCAAGTAAAGTTAAATTTCTCCGTTCGGACACACCATTTAATTGTGGTGTTCCAGGTGGAGTCAACTGTAGCATGATGCCACAGTCTTTAAGGTGTTGATCAAACTCGTGTGAAAGATACTCACCACCACGATCAGAACGTAGTGCTTTAATCTTTCTTCCCAGCTGGTTCTGTACCCGATTCTGGTATTCTTTGAACTTGTCAAAGGATTCACTTTTATGCTTCATTAAGTAGACATAGCCATATCTACTCAAATCATCCGTGAAAGTGATGAAATACCTATAGCCTTCTCGTGCGTTGATCGACATAGGGCCACATACGTCCGTATGTATGAGTCCTAATCGGTTGGCAGCGCGCATTCCAACACCTTTGAAGGAAATACGAGTCATCTTACCGATGAGACATGATTCACACGTGCCATATGTTTCGAAATCAAAGGGCGAGATAGCTCCATTCTGTATGAGCTGTTTTACGCGTTTCTCATTTATGTGTCCCATTCGACAATGCCATAGGTAAGTTTGATCTTTGTCACCTACCTTTAATTTCTTATTATTCACATGTAATATTTCGGTGGTTTGATCTAAAACATAAATTCCATTCATGGAAACTGCCTTGCCATAAATCATATTGTGTAAGGAGAAAATACAGCTATTATTCTCTATTACAAATGAAAAACCGAGTTTGTCAAGCGCAGAAACTGAAATAATGTTTTTGGACAAAGAAGGAACATAATAACAGTTATATAAAGATAACTCGAATCCACTTGGAAGCTGGATCACGTATGTTCCCCTCGAGATTGCAGCAACACGTGCTCCATTCCCGACACGCAGGTCAACCTCACCCTTGATTAGGGGTTCTTGGTTTCAGAGGCCCTGCACATGATTACATAGATGAGAACCACAACCAGTATCTAGTACCCAAGTTCCGTAACTTGCATGGTTAATCTCAATCATGTGAATAAAAGAAGAAGAAGACATACCAACAGGAGTAACACGGCCTGCCTTAATGTCCTCACGATACACGGGGCATGAGCGCCTCCAATGCCCAGTCTTGTGGCAATGGTGACATTCCATGCTTGTATCCTTGCTCTTTCTTTTGCCTTGTGAGTTGCTCGACTCACCTGGCCCACTCTTAGTAAATCCTGACTTCTTAAACTTGGGCTTGCCTACTGTTAGGTCGCCCTGAGCTTTAGCTTTACCCTTACCCTTACCCTTACTGGAAATCACGAGAACATCTTGCTTCACGCTCCCACTTAATTTCAGATTCTTCTCAGTCTGTACGAGAAGGGAGTGGAGCTCATGAGGAGTCTTCTTCATGTCGTTCATGTAATAGTTGGCCCTGAAGAGGGCGAACCCATCATGAAGCGAATGAAGCATTCGATCAACGATTATGTTCTCACTGATCTTGCAGTTTAGGGCCTCCAGTTTCTCGATATTCTCAATCATGTGAGGAATATGTGGGCTAACAGCTTGGCCCTTCTGGAGTTTCGCCTCAAAGAAGCGACAGGTATGCTCATAGGAAACGATCCTCGGAGCCTTTGAGAATTCGTTAGTGAGCGTGGTGAAAATCTTGTTTGCACCATGGGCTATGAAGCGTCTTTGCAAAATTGATTCCATTGCATAGATGAGTACGTTCTTTATCGCACCCGCTTCCATGACGAAGTCACTATGAGCGCGAACTTCGTTAGCTCTAGCTCCAGTTCCTGGGTGTGCCGGAATTGGCTCAGTTAAGTACTTAAGCTTTCCGTCAGCTATGGCAGCATTCCGTAGTGCTGCTTCCCAGTCAGAGAAGTTTGACCCATCATTCCTCAGTCTAGTAGACTGATTCATGGAGTCCATGAAGGCTTTTAGCCAGGATTCACGTGCTAGCTTGACACTTGGCATTGGGTCTTCACCAACCATTTAGTTATACAGCAGTTTAATTGAACGTGTTCTACACTGAAAAGAAGATAAAACAGAACCATATAAGCAACCCATTGTTGTGATTTAAGTCTATATTAAATTGAAATTTAAACTCTTAGACTCAAGCATTTATATAATTGATCTCCCTCAAGAATTATATAAACGATCCCAAGACTCAATTTCCGTATATTGATAAGCCCACAGCTTGGCTAATTGCACCGTTGGAACTCTTGGTCGATAGATTTCCGTAAATCCTATCTATTAGTCCATCTCAGTCGCTAGATATTATCGAGTGACCATGATGTTGAGATAAAATAAATCATCTGTTCCCACTTACCCGACGTAGAAGGGGTCATATTATGCCTACCGACGAAGAAGGGATTCATGGGAGGCTGATTTATAAAGACTATTCTCAATTTTTGGTTATACGAGGAAGACCCCATCGACTTATATTTATTCATATTAAGTGAACTAAAATCTAGCATATGCGTGAATGAATGAAATAAAGTGATGGCTTTGCAATTGACATGTGACATCTGTATTGTCACAGAAAACTAACGCGTAACCTCTACATCAGTAAGTTTTCAGGCATGTTATAGGTGGTTTGGTTTTAGGCGGAATATGATGCAAGCTATTATCGATGAAAGCATAAAATAAATGCAATAAACGTAAATAAAAGTCCTAGTGTGGCCTATCCTACCAAAATAAACATAAAACCACTTGGAATCCACCGTTGGACCCTAGAAGCTTGTCTTGATGTTCAATCTTGGTCCTTGCAGCGGGAGTGAGCATCCGGTCTCCGTCTTTGGTCTTCACAAAATTTCTAATTTAAATTACAAATATAATCCTATTTACATTCTAATTTAAATACAAAAGTAATTACATGGCAAAAAAAACCAAAACGGAGATTCAAGATCTCATAATTACAAGCAAGACTGTGTTCCATCATTACGGTAACACAATCTACTAAGGCCACACTAAGTTACAACCGTTTGCAAAAAATAAATACGTTATTGAAAGCATTCAAGGCATTCACAAGACGATAAATAAAATGCATCAACTAAATAAAATTCATACATGACATAATACTGTTATTATGATTAATAAATTTTTACCAAACCACCTTACGGGATTAAAATTATGTGATTATACCGTTTTAATCACCCAATTTTAATAAATTTATAATCCTATTATCTTAAACCGTTTTAAAATAATATGTATCAAACGAGGGTGAACCGTTTCACAAAATTAATAATATACCATTTCCGTATATAGTATATTACTAAAGGCCATGTGAAAATAAAACATGTTATTTTCGGAAAAAAAAAAAAAAAAAAAAAAACGAGTCTGTTACAGGGGGGGAGGTCGACCGACCTAAACAAGTGGTCGACCGACCTCTAGACGAGAAACCGAAACTTTCTGCAATAGCAAAATCGGTCGACCGACCTATCAATTAGGTCGACCGACCAACAGGCAGTAAAAACGAATTTCAGAAAACGCAAAACGCTGCACCTTTTGAAATCAAAACAAGTTTTTACCTTTTAAACTTTGATTAAAACAAATAAATCAAAATTAACATCAACAAGGGTTCACATATTGTCAAGAATATCGATTAATTAACAATATGTAAACAGGAATCGAAAAACAAGATCGATTACTCACAAAAGAAAAAACTTTCGAAACAGAAAATTACACTGGAGGCGGTCGACCGACCGCGACAGGGGGTCGATCGACCGACTCAGCAACAGCACACGAATTTTCCAGTTTTTAAAACTTTATGAAAAACACAAAAGTAAAATTTTCATGGCCTGGCTCTGATACCACTTGTGGGGAATATAGCATGTATTCTCCCTAAACTTGCAGGATTATAATGAAAAATATAGTTGTGATTATTGTCATAAGATAAATAAAAACATGAATAGAGTACAACCTTTAGTCCTTGTGCGAAAGGCCTAAGAACAGGAATTAAAGTAAATTCCCTCCTATAACTTGCACCCAAGACTTTGTTTGAGATGATGCCGCGTGTGCTAGAAAATACTCTCCAATTGCCTTGCAATATGGGGAGAGCTATTGAGGTTTTAGATGTGAGATCTGAGTTTTTGGGAGAAGAATGCTCTCAAAAACCCTAATTGTAAGAATTATGATTCAACAGTTACTGACATAAGGAGAAAGACTCTCCTTATGTAGCTATATGGGTTCGGCCGAATTGGGTTAGGGTAAGAGTGGGCTTTTTCCACTCTTACCTTATTCCTTTGCGTGATTCGACCCGATTAGCTAAATATTATTCGCGGGTTTTATTTATAAATCGTATACATGTTATCAGATATTAATGCAGTCGATGTATTAATAATGGTCTGATAAAATTACGATATTGTATAATTACCCAAATTAATATAACCGTTTATATTAATACGCGAATACAATCTTTAATTAAATATAACCGTTTATATTTAATTTACGAATTAATCATGTAATCCGTGTTAGCTAAAGTTATTTAATCCGTATTAAATAATAATCTCAACATCTCATTGACTAATTTAATAGTCAATACCTCTGACTAACTGTTTAGTCGTATTCGGCATAAATGTGACTGTATTTTCATACCTTCACATCTCTCAAACGTGTCCTATAGGTGTGACGTATAGGGACCAGTTGATCACCGCCATCCGTATGACAATAACGTCAAACTTATTTAGCAAGCCAACCGTTATTGATAAACGTGGATCAACTGGTAATAATACTGAAGTATGCCCTTGTGATCCTTAAAGAGATTTAATAAGTCATTGTACTTAATTGTCAAGGACACCAGCCCCAACAGAAATAAGGATCAATGTGCACGAAATAAGGTTCTGTTTGCGTCAAATAAGGTGCCGTAGTTTATTGTGCAGTAGTACATTGGTGTATATTTTGTTCGATGTCTATTACAGAACAAGATTTTACGTATTTGATGCATGTAGAAGTTTATTCCATGCACATATAACACTTTTCCATGCATGTGTAAAGCAAGTATTTAGAGACTCTCGCTTTGGAG
The DNA here is from genome assembly GCA_029255685.2 of Silene conica. NCBI lineage: Eukaryota > Viridiplantae > Streptophyta > Magnoliopsida > Caryophyllales > Caryophyllaceae > Silene > Silene conica. Next base: position 57,551,665 of record CM055314.2, on the reverse strand, counting down.
GTTTGAATGGTGATGTTCTACACATTTGGTTATGTAATAGAATGTTTATGGTCAGGGGGAGTGTACTTGGATTATCCAGCAGCACTAACACTATTTTGTGAGAGTGTAATTCATATTTTTGCACCTCCCTTCATCTTTCTTACTTTAATGCACCACATATGCAGGTATCGTAGTAGAGCAGCCTGTAGAGCAGCCAGAGCCAGAGGACGAGGAGGCAGCAGAAGGTTCTTCAAGCAACACGAATCGGATTTTTGAGTGTGCCATCCATCTTAAGCCTGTTATTGGTATGCTGTTCGATACGCTTGACTTGGGTGTTGAGTTTTATGAGACATATGCCAAAGAGTGTGGATTTGTTACTTGGTTAAGCTCCCAAAAGTCTAAAAATGGTTTCATTACCCATAAGAAATGCGTCTGTAATAAGGCTGGAGTATGTCAACCCAAAGGGAAAAATCACCGGAGGCAAAGGACTAGGATAGAATGTCCTTCTTGTATTAAGTTTAAGCGAATTATGAATGAAGGTCCTGATATTGGTAAATACCAAATTTATGATTTTAATGAAGGTCATAATCATATGCCACAAACACCTACAACAATGGTACATTTGACCCAAACAAGAGAATTAAGTATATTTCACAAGAAAATGATAATTGATAACTCCAAAAATAACATTGAACTAGTTAAGTCTTATAGGTTATTTAAGGAGTATGTTAGGGGTTACAAGAATGTGGGTGCGTCATTGGAAGATTTTAAGAATTTTTCAAGAGATATCAAAAATTATTTGTCTGAGGGGGATGCTCAAATGCTTATTGAGCATTTTATGAAGACCAAACACATGTGTCCCTCATTTTACTTTGATTTTGAGGTTGATGATTAGGTCGATTGTCACACGTATTTTGGGCTGACCCTATTAGCATTAAAAACTATTTGATCTTTGGAGACATGACCTCTTTCGATACCAGCTTTAGAAAAAATAAATATAGGATGATTTTTGCACCTTTCACGGGGGTGGATAATCATAAGAGGTGTGTGACATTTGGGGCTGGACTTCTTATTAATGAGAGTAAGGAATCATTTGCATGGCTTTTTACTAGATTTGTAGAGGCGATGGGTGGTCATCATCCCGTTTGTGTGATTACGGATGAAGATTTGGGTATAGAGGAAGGAATGAATATTGCATGGGGAGAAAAAGTGCAACATAGATATTGCATGTGACATATCTTAAAAAAACTTCCTGAGAAAGTAGGACCTTTAGTTTGTAAAGATACCGAGTTTTTGAAAGAGATAAACCGGTGTGTCTGGAGTGACGATTTGGAGCCGCCTGAATTTGAGGAAAGGTGGACAGAAGTAGTTGAGGCTCATGGGTTGTCGGATAATGAGTGGCTTACGGATAAGTTTAAGATTAGGAATAGGTGGATTCCAGCTTATTTCCGCGACCTATTTTTAGGAGTTCTGATGAGAACCACCTCGAGGTCCGAGTCAGAAAACCACTTTTTCAGCAACTTCATTAATCCTAATTTAACCCTAGTTGAGTTTTGGATGAGGTTTGAGAGTGCGATGGATGCACAAAGATGGACTCAATCGAAACTCATTGCACAAACAAAGAACTCATTCCCCCACTTGTTGACTAAAGTAGCCCTAGAAAAGAATGCATCAGAATTCTACACTCCAACAATCTTCGGTGAGTTTCAAAAGGAAGTCGAAGCAGCTTGCTTCTCATGTGGTGTTGGGGATAAAGAAAAAGATCCAGCTCTTCCAATTGTATACATAGAGATCATAGATCATGTTCGAAAGAAAACATATAAGGTTGGTTTTGGTCAGGATGATTCTGCAACAGTGTGCACTTGCAAGAAGTTTGAACGACATGGAATACTTTGTCGACATGCTCTGTGTGTCCTTAAAGATCGGGGAATTCAGAAAGTTCCAAGTGACTTCCTACTTAGTCGGTGGAGCAAACTAGCAACCTGCAAGCCAATCGCCGGCCCTAATGGCCAGTTGCTTGCTGACTGTACATCAATGGATGTACAGAAAAGCAAAGTAGGAGAGTTATGGTCAGAGTTGTTTGGTTGCGTGGCACTTGTTGAATAGAGTCCGGTGCATTGTGATGAGTTGCTTGGGATTTTTCGTGAGTTCAAGGAAAGGGTCAAAAATGCGCCTGATGAAAGTGGCAGCAATATTGGTAGTGCAAAGGGAAAGGACAAGAATGCTGAAATTGGGATGCTTTTAGGAACAAGCAGGCCTACTGAAGTTACTGTTTTGCCTCCAAGACAGTGCAAAAATAAAGGTTCAGGGAAAAGGATGATCTCACAGAGAGAACGAGCAGGGGAAGTGAAGAAGAAACCACTAAGAAAATGCGGGGCTTGTGGGGAGATGGCGAACCATGACAGCAGGAATTGTGACCGAAGGACAACCGAGGATGAGCAGACACAATAGGTATGCAGTGACTAAATAGATCGAGCTATTCTTCTTTTTTTAGTCTCATTTGTTGGGTAAAAAATGGCTTACACTTCGTTATTACTACATTCTGGATTCATCTCCCCGTTTTTCAAACAAGTGCTGGAATCATCTGGATTTGCTCCAACTCTTTCTATTTCACTGACTTCAGCAATTCTGCTTCTGTATTACTTTGCTTTCTAGTGAATGCATCTTTGAGGTATTATTGTTGACTTGTTATGGTTTGATAGCATAGTGTTTGAGTTTTTTTTTTCAGTTTCCTACATACCGTGTTTTTGGTAGGGTCTTCAATCTCGTCTTTGTGTTTCTGTTTGCGTCAAATTAGTTTGAGGGACATTTGATGTTGCTCAACATTTAACTAGTTTCTTTTTTAAAGTCTTACAGGAGTTTATTACCAGTAGCTGTTTTGGACAAAGAGGGCTGTCACAATTTTGTTCGGAACGTGGATTGGCGGTCTCGTACTCTCGGATGACTAATTTATTAGAATTATTTAGGGCTGTAATTAATTTTCTTTCGACATTTTAGCAAGGTGTGCAACTTAGCTATCTAATCGACATTTACGTTTGTATTGACTTTTTACCTTATCTAAATTTATTACTGCTTGCTTGCTTATATTTATTTACTGCTTGGTTAAGTTTATTACCTTGTGGATAAACTTCTTCATTATAAATAATGAAAACACACTCGAAGGGTGGGAAGTGTTGGAAGTTTTTGACTCTTTTCGCTGTCAACGGATGCCGAACTTTGATTTTTCCCGGGTGCAACTCCTTAGCCATGACCATCCACGGTGATTGATCACTACCGTCTCTTGTCGCTATCTTGAGATGGTAGTGATCAATCACCCTGGATGGTGATAGCTGAGGAGTTGCACTCGGGAAAAATCAAAGTTCGACATCCGTTGATAGAGAAAAGAGTCAAAAACTTCCCACCCTTCCCACCCTTTGAGTGTGTTTTCATTGTTTATGGCTATGATGTTTATCAACAAGGTAATAAATTTAAGTAAGCGGTAAATAAATATAAGCAAGCAAGCAGTAATAAATTTAGATAACGTAAAAAGTCAATACAAACGTAAATGTCGATTAGGTAGCTAACTGTGATCTTCAATAAATAGCATGCTTTTGGTCACGTTTATTTCATGCACGTAGATAGATATATCATGCACGTGGAACAATTTTTAATGCACGTAGACAGATATTTCATGTAATGGTCCAATGTAATAACTCACTTCCTGGTTCTTGTTTACTAGTGGGCCTTATTATCTTTTTTTAATTGGGCTCATAGGCCCGTTTGTTTAATTATATAAAGTATGACTTTATTGGGCTCATAGGCATGAAATAAAGTCTTGACTTTATTGGGCTCATATTTTGACCCGTAGACTGACCAACTCTAGTGTAGGACCACCTCGATTTTATGTAGTGGTCCAATGTGATAACCCACTTCCTGGTTCTTAATGGTTACTAGTGGGCCTTCTTAAATTTTTTTTATTCGGCTCATAGGCCTGTTTGTTTAATTATTAAAAGTTACGGGTAATGTGAATACATGACTTTATTTCATGCACATAGACAGATATATCATGCACGTGGAACAATTTTTAATGCACGTAGACAGATATTTCATGTAATGGTCCAATGTAATAACCCACTTCCTGGTTCTTGTTTACTAGTGAGCCTTATTATCTTTTTTTAATTGGGCTCATAGGCCTGTTTGTTTAATTATATAAAGTATGACTTTATTGGGCTCATAGGCATGAAATAAAGTCATGACTTTATTGGGCTCATAGTTTGACCCGTAGACTGACCAACTCTAGTGTAGGACCACCTCGATTTTATGTAGTGGTCCAATGTGATAACCCACTTCCTGGTTCTTAATGGTTACTAGTGGGCCTTCTTAACTTTTTTTTTATTGGGCTCATAGGCCTGTTTGTTTAATTATTAAAAGTTACGGGTAGTGTGAATACATGACTTTATTTCATGCACGTAGACAGATATATCATGCACGTGGAACAATTTTTAATGCATGTACAATGTTAAGAGAGCTTTTCTGCTCAAATTCTTTATCTCATCATTTTCGTTGCCTCGTGACATGTTTTTTTTTCCCAAAATCTAATATACATTCAGAATTAGTACAATTATGTACAAAAAATCTAATATGCACTCTCAAGACTTGGTAGTGTATTAAATATTCTAGAATAAATTATGTACCAAGAATCTAATATGCACTCTCAAGACCTGATGGTTTACTTCCTTTGCACCTCACTCGAAAAAAACATTGCAGAAAATGCTTGGCTTAGGGTTTCGAATATTGGATTAAGTCATCTGCCACTCCCTTTGCACATCACTAGACTCAAGTGTTTAGAAAATAACACCTAGTGATAATCCTACAAAAAAAAAGGGGGGGGGGGGAAATACCGTTACGTAAAATTCACCTGAGACAGAAACTAATGAAAAGAAGAATAAAATTAGGCAAAATTTAAATTAGGCATTCGAAAGATCTTGATATTTACCTTTCTCTTGTTTAGATCCCATTTGATGAGACGTGCAATCATACTCGTACAATATTCATCCAAATCCTACATATAAATTTCATTTGACAACAAATATTGAAAGGCTTGAAATAAAATATAATGAATAATGTTTACAAAAGTAGGAAGAAAAATTTATACCTCGTAAGAACGCTTATCAGTCCATGATGCTTGATTAGACAAATTTTCGAGCCACTTCAACATATAACCTCCACAAGCATACCCGTTATCTTGTCGAGGCACATTCACAAACTCCCACTTAAAATCTTTTATCTCCAACAACCTTGAGTAACTCGGAAAGTCCCTTGTGATGATGTCCACAGCAGGCAGGAGCTATACAAAAACAAGACAGTGAGTGATTGTGATTGTACAAGAAAAGCCATTAAATGAGGCAAATTAAATGGCAGTCTGGGTTCTCAATACAAGACAAATCATACCTGCTCCACTAAAAATTTACGTCTCACATCAGGGCGCCTGGGCAGGTTTGAGTCAAGTATGAAGTTCATCCTTTTCTCGAAGTCAGTAACACAAGCAAGCCAATGATTTTTATCCACACAATAAGGAAAGAAAGCCTGAAATATTACAAAGTCAAGAATGATATAAGTCGGCAGTGAATGGCCTGAATTAAACATTAAGCCTTGAAAAAAAATTGAATGTTTATTTACCCATTTGGTTGTGCTTAGATCACGGGGCAAATAGGAAAGTCGGATGTACTGACTTCGAAACCCGTTTTTACGGACAATTGCCTGAAATTTGAGAACAACTCAATTATCAAACTTCTTTGTAATTTCAAAAACAAAAAAACAAGCAGATGGGCTGAATAAGGAAGATGAATACACTTATTATTGTTGTAAAATACACAACACTTGGGTTTGCTAACGTTGTATGAACACCAACAGCATCAATAACCATATCCATGAGCCAATTTCCAGGCAGCAAGGTGTGCAACCCGTCTTTGGTTACTTGCAGCCAATCGGTGTCTACAACGACCTCACTGATGATGCACATGTCGTAATTAGAAACCACAGAACAACAAAGAGTGGATAAAAAACAGAAGTTTTAAAAAAGTTGTATGGTTAGTTAGAACATACTGTTTATCTCCCGCATTTTCCCTAATATAGTTGATCAACTGTAAATTTGTGCTTTCAACTTGTGGTACTTGATTACTGCGAAAAAGGGAAAATAAAAGCCCATTGATTAACGGGGGAAACAGAAAAAGGAAAATCGGAAAACAAATCTGCTTAAAATTTCAAGGCTTACCAATCTGACTGCCATGATTGTAAGCCTTTGCTGCTGCAATCACATCAACAGATTTAGAGTTGTGTTGGCAAGTTATAATTTCATTTCAAACCCTCACAATGTAACGTTTTACATCAACTCTCTGAAAAATATCAACAACAGAAATCAACATTAGTGTCCACAAAGCTAATTAATGCATCTGCATCGCTACTAGCCTACTACTGCAATGAGACTTAGTTAGAAATACCAGATAGAAACCTACTTCCTTCATGCCCACCTTTGAACCAAAGCGTGCCTTAACACCGTTGTACATCTCCATATGACGCATGAGGTAGATTCCAGTATCACACTCCACTTCTATGTCACAGTGCGGGAGATACAAAGTAGGCGTCAAAAGCCATGCAGACACCAGTTTTGGAATCCTACTTGAAAGCGTAAGCAACAAGTTCACCTGATAAAGGAAAAGTAATGTATTGTAAATAATCTCTCACAAAGATTAGACGAAAATAACTCACTTTATTGGCAAAAGATCTAAAGACATACCATAGGTTTAACTTGGCGATGATAGTCAGTTGATGAAGGCATCAAGTGCATCACATCTAGCACGTTCTTGTCAACATAGTAACAGAAAAGAAGTGGCAAGGGAGTAACAATAGGAATCAAAACCTGGACGACAATGAAAACAAACACAACAATGAATTTCTGTTGTGTAATCTGTTGTTTGTCTTCAGTTTAGATCATTTCATCTCATTTTACACACGGTAATGTAAGAATCTTCAAGGACTTACCAACTTCACGTCTTCAAAGTTGAGATCCAATGCTGCAATCTGTTCATTACATTAGGTGACCCATATTGGTGAAACAATCATGTAATAATTGGATTCTTATTTAATGCATGTACAATGTTGTTTAATGAATATAGAGTGCTGTTTAATGCATCTATAAGGTTACTTCATGGATTCACATGTCTGAACAATTACAGAACTTTAAATGAGAAACTTACGTCAGTTGTATCTGTTAGAAATAGACGGCATGGGGATTTACGATTTCTGTATTTGTTTAGCTCATTCAAATAATCACACCATATAGAAATGACATCTGGATGAACTTGACCACCAAGAAGCAAACTCTTCATATGACTTCGTGTGAGAGTCTTGCCCGCATGGCAAAACAAAACCTCCCTATACAGATATGAAAGCATGAAACATTAGTGTCAGACAAATAAGATATAATACATATATGCTGAATCAGATTAAAAAAATATATGACTGATACGTACTCTTTAACTAAATCATTTGAAAATGCATAGTCTCCCACTAGTCTTCCAACTGAGTCAACCCACGAACCATGTCCACATTCCTGATAAAGAAAGGCGACTGGTAAACATCAGCGACCTCAACAGACCTCTTAGGTTGCACCCTCTTAGCTTGCACAGTCTCAGCAGGTAAGACAAGACATCTCTTAGCAGCCATCTGCCTCTTAGATTGCCGAGTCTCCATTGTATAATATGTGGGGGAAGTTGGGGGCTATTCTACTGGCGAATCCAATGCTTCTTGAGAGGATATAACAACAGGAGATGGTTCTTGAGAGGATAGTTGAGACGAAATCAGAATTGGCGATATTGGGTCTGATGTGCTTGCATGAATAATAGGTGGCATAGTTGATGTGCTTGCATGGGGAACACTTAAATGCATGGCCTGCATCCTCAACTCAAGGAACTCTTGAGAGGTATACAATGCATCATCACCACTAAAAAGGCTGAAAGATGGTCCTTCGAGAAGCGCTTTTTCCTTTGCCTTTTTTTCCTTCAAATCTGCATGGTGCGAATCAAAAACTTTGCCGACATGGTCATATGCATCACTAAGGAGTCCTTCTAATTCAGCCATGACAGACGGATCAGCTAAAAATTCATCATCTACAGAACGCCCATTGAATTCCCTCTTATTCAACTCCCCTTCATCCTTATTCAGCACCTCCTCCACTGCCCCCTCATCCTTCTTCAGCTCCTCCTCTTCCCTCTTATCCTTCTCCAGCTCCTCCCTCACTTCCCCCACCCCCCACCTCCTTTCTCTTCTTTATTTCATTGTCATTGTCATCATCCACCACCTGATCACCTGATCCGGCAGCATCAGTACCAACCTTATCACCTTCCCTTTCACCTTCTTCTCTACTTTGCTGTGAAAGGGAGAAGCCTTCAAACAAGGACTCTGCCAAATTTGACATTTGGGCGACAACTGGGAAACCAGAAACCTTACACTCAGCTTTTTTAACTGCTTTGGTGAACTCACCATAAGCATCTGCAAGTCGAATAGCTGTCTCCGCCAAATACTTGATGGATTTTTTCTTTTCATCAAGCAGTTCAGCTTCAACTTCTGTTTCAGCTTGAGGTTGAGGCTCGTCTTGAGGGAGGGACTGACGTTCATTTTCAGGTTGAGGTTGAGGCTCGTGTTGGGCCTCAAGTCTAGGTCCAGCATATACAAATAATGGTTCAACAGACCCCTTACCAAAGCCGCCCCCTTATGCTTCTCCAACTTCACCCTTTCTCGGATATTCTCATCCGTCCAATTTGCCCACAATGGAAATGATCTCGCCAATGTTCTCGTCATGAAAACGACTCGATCCAAGTAGATCATCTGGAAAATCAGAATTGGCCCCTTAAAATAAGCCTTAGGGGAGGTAGCTATAACCGCCTTCCAGGACATGACATTGTCAATCATATTTGATCGTGGAAATTTACACCAATTCATGGAAGGGACATCAGCGAGATTTGAGATGCAGCTTAAGATTCGAGGGCTCGATCGGATGATCACCTACTACCCCCATCAACAGGACGTTGACGATATAGATGAGGAAATTCCTCTTGAAATCGTCTCCACCATCACGTTGCCCCATCATCTTTTCCAGGAGATCTTTTTTTGTAATATTGGCTGTTGGGAATTGATCTCTATAATGCTTCACAGCCTCTGTGTACTCTTTTTCTTTAAAAAACATCCCGGCTGGAACAACATCAATGCCTCCCATAGGAAGTCCCGTTGCAACATGGACATCCTCATCTGATATCACTAACTTGTGGTCCATCAATGAACAGTCGAAAGGGTTAAAGTTTTCGACAATCCATCTGGCCAAATGGCCATTGATTTCTTCGGACTGAAGTTGCAAAAGACCTCCGAACCCCATACTTTTGATGGCTTCAATTTGCTGTTCAGAGGGGTCCATCTTCAACAGATTAGTGATCAACGAAGGACTCATACGGGTCAGTAGAGGCTTGTACTGATCAGACCTAACCCTTGTTTTGGCAGGAACATAACTGTTGTCGGGAGCCTTCCTCTTGTTCTTGGTAGGTTGACATGGGTGGATTGGGTCTGCTCCTGCTCCTGTTTTACCGCTTCTCATTTGTTTGGCAGCAACATTACTGCTGCTGTCAGGAGCCTTTCGCTTGTTCTTGCTGTGGGGAATATAGCATGTATTCGCCCTAAACTTGCAGGATTATAATGAAAATTTACAGTTGTGAATATTGTCATAAGATAAATAAAAACATGAAAAAGAGTACAACCTTAGGTCCTTGCTTGAATAGGCCTAAGAACAGGAATTAAAGTAAATTCCCTCCTATAACTTGCACCCAAGACTTTGTTTGAGATGATGTCGCGTGTGCTAGAAAATACTCTCCAATTGCCTTGCAATATGGGGAGAGCTATTGAGGTTTTAGATGTGAGATCTGAGTTTTTGGGAGAAGAATGCTCTCAAAAACCCTAATTGTGAGAATTATGATTCAACAGTTACTGACATAAGGAGAAAGACTCTCCTTATGTAGCTATATGGGTTCGGCCGAATTGGGTTAGGGTAAGGGTGGGCTTTTTCCACTCTTACCTTATTCCTTTGCGTGATTCGACCCGATAAGCTAAATATTATTCGCGGGTTTTATTTATAAATCGTATACATGTTATCAGATATTAATGCAGTCGATGTATTAATAATGGTCTGATAAAATTACGATATTGTATAATTACCCAAATTAATATAACCGTTTATATTAATACGCGAATATAATATTTAATTAAGTATAACCGTTTATATTTAATTTACGAATTAATCATGTAATCCGTGTTAGCTAAAATTATTTAATCCGTATTAAATAATAATCTCAACATCTCATTGACTAATTTAATAGTCAATACCTCTGACTAACCGTTTAGTCGTATTCGGCATAAATGTGACTGTATTTTCATACCTTCACATCTCTCAAACGTGTCCTATAGGTGTGATGTATAGGGACCAGTTGATCACCGCCATCCGTATGACAATAACGTCAAACTTATCTAGCAAGCCAACCGTTATTGATAAACGTGGATCAACTGGTAATAATACTGAAGTATGCCCTTGGGGTCCTTAAAGAGATTTAATAAGTCATTGTACTTAATTGTCAAGGACACCAGCCCCAACAATCTCCCACTTGTCCGTACAAGGGTATGTGCAATAACGTTATCGCGCTACATGTGGAGGACACAAGCTCCAACAAACTCCCACTTGTCCGTACAAGTTTAGGTGCGATAACCGATTCTCATATCCTTTTAAAATTTCTCCCACTCAATGTAAGACAATTTGCAAATCCGCATTCGCAAAGGTCGTATCTCACAAGCGATCTGTATCAAGAGTGGTTTCCCCGACTAGAGAGTAACTTAATTGATAAAACGAATCTGTATTCGAGCATGGCCATGCATTTCAGTTACTACTCCTCGAGTGGCCCTGAGAAATGATAAAATCCTGATAAGGGTTTGGATATTTCCCTCAACTCGAATCCTGCCGATATCGCGCAGCATGAAATAACCCAGAAAAAATCCGCTTGGCCCCTGTTACGATAACCGTGGGAAAGAAACCAAAGTTACCCAAAATCTGCCTTAATCTCAAGAGACAGTTAAAAGTCAAAAGACTCGACTCTAAGGAACACTATGGAGGTCCTATCCACGACCTGGCACCCAATGTTATAAAACATTTAGGACTCCATAACGTTGTCACGGGGTGTCCTACGAGATATTCGTATAACTCGCCTTTGTGATTGGTCAGCCATCCGCGTGACTTATGGCTCGTTGAACCCACCATCAACCAACGTCACAAAATGATTACCTGAGTTATCAGCTCAAGTGGGTAATCAAGGACTAAAACGATGTAATGTAATTCAGTTCACTTTGTGGTGTTCAAAATTAACGTACAATTCCACATGAAAAACAAAACATTATATATCATAACAATGAGGTTGAATAGAGTACACGAGAAATTGAATTATTACATGAATTCATAAAAGAGTCCTACAACTTAGGAACACATCTAATTCCCATGGAATGAATGTGCCCTTCATGCTTATCACGTGGTAATGCTTTAGTGAGAGGATCAGCTATGTTGTCATCCGTAGCGATCTTATCAATGAAAATCTCCTTTTGCTCCACGTAATCTCTGATTAGATGAGCTTTCCGTTGTACATGCCTAGTCTTGTTGCTAGACTTATGCTTCTTAGCTTGGAAGATGGCACCTTTATTATCACAATAAACGGTGATTGGGTCATTCGAACTAGGCACTACTGATAGTCCTTGTAAGAATTGACGCATCCATATTGCTTCCTTAGCTGCTTCTGAGGCGGCATAGTACTCGGACTCAGTCGTAGAATCTGTTGTAACACTCTGTTTAGAACTTTTCCAGGTGACAGCAGCGCCATTAAAAGTAAAAACGAATCCAGACTGAGATTTCGAGTCATCTCGATCCGTTTGGAAGCTAGCATCTGCGTAACCCGTGGCGTAAAGCGTTGAGTCGCCTCCATAAGTCAATCCCCAATCTTTAGTCCTCCATAGGTACTTAAGAATTTTTTTCACGGCCATCCAGTGTTTTTCACCTGGATGAGCTTGGAATCGACTGGTCATACTCAATGCATATGCAACGTCTGGACGTGTGCATATCATGGCATACATGATCGATCCTATTGCCGAAGCATAAGGAATCCGACTCATGCGCTCTTTCTCTTCCAATGTCTTAGCTTCTTGAGACTTGCTCAAGTGAAGCCCAGTAGTCATAGGAAGGAACCCTTTCTTGGAGTTCGTCATGCTGAATATCTCTAGAATCTTATCTATGTAAGACTCCTGACTGAGAGACAACATCCGTCGTGATTTATCCCATTAGATACGGATGCCCAAAATTCTTTGTGCCTCTCCCAGATCTTTCATCGGGAAATGGTTTTTCAACCATGCTTTAACCGAAGATAAGAGAGGTATGTCATTCCCAATCAAGAGTATGTCGTTGACATACAGTACTAGGAAGACAATCTTGCTCCCACTCGACTTGATATAGAGACATGGTTCCTCGACTGATCGAACAAATCCTTTCTCTTTTATCACTTGGTCGAAGCGATGATTCCAACTCCGTGATGCTTGCTTAAGTCCATAGATGGAACGCTTAAGCTTGCAAACCTTCTTAGGATGTGCTGGATCAATAAAACCCTCGGGTTGTACCATGTACAACTCTTCCTCCAAATAACCGTTTAAGAAGGCGGTTTTAACGTCCATTTGCCATATTTCATAGTCATGAAATGCGGCTATCGCTAAGATAATCCTAATGGAACGTAGCATGACTACGGGTGCAAAGATCTCATCGTAGTGCAAGCCTGGCACTTGGGTGAAACCTTTAGCAACTAGTCTTGCCTTATGGTTGTCTTGTTTACCTTCCACGACATGCTTTATTTTGTAAAGCCATTTGCTGTAACAACCCGACCCACCGCATTGAAGGGGGCGTACCTTTGCAGGTAGGTCCACAAGATCCCACACGTTGTTCTCATACATGGAGTCCATCTCGGATTACATGGCTTTTAGCCATAGCTTTGAGTCAGAACTGGTCATGGCACCTTTATAGGTTGAGGGTTCATTACCCTCTAGAAGTAAGACGTCATCCATATCATGTTCCTCGACCATTCCAATGTATCTGTCCGGAGGAATGATGACTCGTCCCGATCTCCTTGGTTCCTCAGGAACATCTACCGCAGCCTCGGTTGGAGGAACTGTTTCCTCCAATGGTTGCTCGGTAGTTGGTTCTTGAACCTCCGATAAGTCGAAGGTTCTATTACTCGACTTGTTCTCGAGAAATTCTTTCTCTAAGAACGTCGCACTAGCCGCAACAAAAACACGTTGTTCGGTTGGCGAGTAGAAGTAATGACCAAACGTTCCTTTTGGATAGCCTATAAAGTATGTCTTGACCGATCGCGGGCCGAGCTTATCCTCGTGTCTCCACTTGACATAAGCCTCGCAGCCCCAAACCCGAATAAAGGACAAGTTAGGGACCGTTCCCTTCCATAATTCGAATGGAGTCTTGTCAACAGCTTTAGACGGACTTCGGTTAAGTATTAGAGCGGCCGACAAAAGAGCATAGCCCCACAATGAATCAGGCACGACGGTGTGACTCATCATGGATCGAACCATATCGAGTAGAGTTCGATTTCTCCGTTCGGACACACCATTTAATTGTGGTGTTCCAGGTGGAGTCAACTGTAGCACGATGCCACAGTCTTTAAGGTGTTGATCAAACTTGTGAAAGATACTCACCACCACGATCAGAACGTAGTGCTTTAATCTTTCTACCCAGCTGGTTCTGTACCCGATTCTGGTATTCTTTGAACTTGTCAAAGGATTCACTTTTGTGCTTCATTAAGTAGACATAGCCATATCTACTCAAATCATCGGTGAAAGTGATGAAATACCCATAGTCTTCTCGTGCGTTGATCGACATAGGGCCACATACGTCCGTATGTATGAGTCTTAATAGGTCGGCAGCGCGCATTCCAACACCTTTGAAGGAAATACGAGTCATCTTACCGATGAGACATGATTCACACGTGCCATATGATTCGAAATAAAAGGGCGAGATAGCTCCATTCTGTATGAGCTGTTTCACGCGTTTCTCATTTATGTGTCCTATACAACAATGCCATAGGTAAGTTTGATCTTTGTCACCTACCTTTAATCTCTTATTATTCACATGTAATATTTCAGTGGTTTGATCTAAAACATAAATTCCATTCATGGAAACTGCCTTGCCATAAATCATATTATTGTGTAATGAGAAAATACAACTGTTATTTTCTATTACAAATGAAAAACCAAGTTTGTCAAGTGCAGAAACTGAAATAATGTTTTTGGATAATCAAGGAATATAATAACAGTTATATAAAGATAACTCGAATCCACTTGGAAGCTGGATCACGTATGTTCCCCTCGAGATTACAGCAACACGTGCTCCATTCCCGACACCACCTCACCCTTGATTAGGGGTTCTTTGTTTCGGAGGCCCTGCACATGATTACATAGATGAGAACCACAACCAGTATGTAGTACCCAAGTTCCGTAACTTGCATGGTTAATCTCAATCATGTGAATAAAAGAAGAAGAAGACATACCAACAGGAGTAACGCGGCCTGCCTTAATGTCCTCACGATACACGGGGCATGAGCGCCTCCAATGCCCAGTCTTGTGGCGATGGTGACATTCCATGCTAGTATCCTTGCTCTTTGTTTTGCCCTGTGAGTTGCTTGACTCACCTGGCCCACTCTTAGTAAATCCTGACTTCTTAAACTTGGGCTTGCCTACTGTTAGGTCGCCCTGAGCTTTAGTTTTACCCTTACCCTTTCCCTTACTGGAAATCATGAGAACATCTTGCTTCATGCTCCCACTGAATTTCAGATCCTTCTCAGTCTGTACGAGAAGGGACTGGAGCTCATGAGGAGTCTTCTTCATGTCGTTCATGTAATAGTTGGCCCTGAAGAGGGCAAACCCATCATGAAGCGAATGAAGCATTCGATCAACGATTATGTTCTCACTGATCTTGCAGTTTAGGGCCTCCAGTTTTTTGATATTCTCAATCATGTGAAGAATATGTGGGCTAACAGCTTGGCCCTTCTGGAGTTTCGCCTCAAAGAAGCGACAGGTATGCTCATAAGAAACGATCCTCGGAGCCTTTGAGAATTCGTTAGTGAGCGTGGTGAAAATCTTGTTTGCACCATGGGCTATGAAGCGTCTTTGCAAATTGGATTCCATTGCATAGATGAGTACGTTCTTTATCGCATCCGCTTCCATGACGAAGTCGCTATGAGCGCGAACTTCGTTAGCTGTAGCTCCAGTTCCTGGGTGTGCCGGAATGGGCTCAGTTAAGTACTTGAGCTTTCCGTCAGCAATGGCAGCATTTCGTAGTGCTGCCTCCCAGTCAGAGAAGTTTGACCCATCATTCCTCAGTCTAGTAGACTGATTCATGGAATCCATGAAGGCTTTTAGCCAAGATTCGCGTGCTAGCTTGGCACTTGGCATTGGGTCTTCACCAGCCATTAGTTATACAGCAGTTTAATTGAACGTGTTCTACACTGAAAAGAAGATAAAACAGAACCATATAAGCAACTCATTGTTGTGATTTAAGTCTATATTAAATTTGAAATTTAAACTCTTAGACTCATGCATTTATATAATTTATCTCCCTCAAGAATTATATAAACGATCCCAAGACTCAATTTCCGTATATTGATAAGCCCATAGTTTGGCTAATTCCACCGTTGGAACTCTTGGTCGATAGATTTCCGTAAATCCTATCTATTAGTCCATCTCAGTCGCTAGATATTATCGAGTGACCATGATGTTGAGATAAAATAAATCATCTGTTCCCACTTACCCGACGTAGAAGGGGTCATATTATGCCTACCGACGAAGAAGGGATTCATGGGAGGCTGATTTATAAAGACTATTCTCAATTTTTGGTTATACGAGGAAGACCCCATCGACTTATATTTATTCATATTAAGTGAACTAAAATCTAGCATATGCGTGAATGAATGAAATAAAGTGATGGCTTTGCAATTGACATGTGACATCTGTATTGTCACAGAAAACTAACGCGTAACCTCTACATGAGTCAGTTTTCAGGCATGTTATAGGTGGTTTGGTTTTAGGCGGAATATGATTGTAACACCCCCATTTATTTAAGAGCCTTTAGCAAGACATTCTCAAATAAATGAAGCTGTTACCATCTCGGGATATCCGAGGTAGTGAATAACAAAGTAAAACAACCAAAGTACTTTATAAAAACTGATAAAATTTAAACTTGGTTATTACAGTTACTACATAACAGAAAAGAAAATACAACTCATGACTCCTCTAGATGTGATATAATTCTAAGTCGGTCCAAAGTACGCATCTCACATTCCTGCCCCTGCTCCTAGCTCATCTGTCCCTGACCTGCAGAATCTACTCCCCATTCCGGATTATCGTAGGTGTACACGAATACACTGTCAACCTCGCGGTTGAGTAGGATAACACAATAATAAATAATGCAACAAAGATGATATGAAAATGCCATGATATGCTCGAGCTCAATCTCATTCTCAATCTCAAATCTCAATCTCAAAACCCGTAACACCCAGCCATACCGAACCTCCCGGCAGACTATAATCGGCCGTCGCCGAACACCAGCATAACAGCTGAGGTCACCAGGTCTAGTCCTGCAGAACTAGCCTGGGCCCAATAATATCTCATCATCTCAAATCCGTATCCAATGCACATGCCATGCTCGTGAATGCAACAATACTCTTAATCAATCATGCTATTAAATAATGCAATGCGCATACCAATAATAATAATAATCAACACTCAAACCAACCAATATCATTCTCATATAAATCATGCTCAACATCCAATTCACACAATCCAACATCCATTCATAACACATCATGGAGTATGGTGTCAGTGTATCCTACCTGGATAGCAATATAATCCCATCACGCGGCTAACATCCAATCAGCAGAATCCCTTCACCACATACTTAACACCTAACAAAATAATATATTTAATTACTAACTAATACAATTACACAACAAATCATGACATACTAATTAATCAACTTAGTAATTTGGTTTATATATATATATATATATATATATATATATATATATATATATATATATATATATATATATATATATATATATATATATATATATATATATATATATATATATATATATATATATATATATATATATATATATATATATATATATATATATATATATATATATATTACGCATAACGAGACCGTATTAAACACGGCCTAGTTTAACCAACTTATTTAGCCGATTAGCAAAAATATCGTCACCAAAAAAAAGAAACAACATAACTAACTAGTTAAACTAATAATATAATCACATATTAAAACCGACCAACACTAAAAATCAATCTAACCAAGAATATAATTAACCAATAGCTGCTTACCCAACTCCGCATATGAACCCGACACCAACTCCGCATATGAACCCGACACCAACTTCGCGACACCACTGACACTAGCTTGGTCCCTCACCACCGACATCACTGGCCCCAACTTAAAGTTCGTACTACCAACTTCAAATTCCACCCTCGAGCCACCATGAAAAGCCTCTACAGCCACCACTACAACCGCTCTAAACTTGCACGTACCCCACGGCCAGAACAGAATATGCTCTGTTATGTACCGAGTACCACCGCCCTAAACACCACTATCCACCATATAAAACGCCAACCCATGACCGCACCCCTAACTACAACCCAACCTCGGAACCATTGACCCACCTAGTGGTCCTCACCTCGACAAACACCCTAAAACTCACGTCCTCACTCCTCTATTTGTCCTAGTTTTCGCCCCGCTGCTGAAACCCACCACGGTGGTGTACTCCGCCTCCACCGACCACCATGTACCACTATTGCACTCCCTCGCCTTCTCGACCTCCATACTACTCATTGGTTCACGTACGTCCCCGACAACCAAAGCACGACATAAGTCTGGTCCGCACATTGCTCCAGCACGAACCACCGCGCACGGCCGTTAAAGCACCACCAGTACTCTCGCCTTCATTCCTTTGTCACTGACCACGACCCAACCCTCTGACCTATACCAACCACGGCTCACACCCTCATCCTAAGCATTCGGCATCTATCCTGACCTAAGACTAGCCTTAAACCGATACTAAACGGCATAAACTCGAGAGAAAAGAGTTGCGGTGAACGGGGCTTACCCGAGGTTGAAAACAATTAACATGTGGTGTGTGTATGCGGAAGTTGTAGAGCGCGAGATACGAGAGTTGGGGGCGGTGTACGTATGGATATATGGTTTTAGGGTTTGAAATAAAGCCTACTCTAATTCCACATATACGTAGTATACTACTAATATGGAAATATTATATTATACAAATATCATACAATAATAAGAATTATTACTATTATAATAATAAGAGTAATATAAATAACCATAATAGTGGAGATATACTCTAATAATAACAATAAGGATAAAGATAAAGATAAAATAGTAAAATAGTAAATAATAATAATAATATAATAATAATGACAATAGTAGTTATAGAATGGATAATAATATGAAGAATAACAATATAATAAAAAAATGAAAATAGCGATTTAGTACCGAATATAAAATATCCACATAAAAATATCAACTTATTAAGTGGGTAAATCATCCCTAGTCAAAAATAATTATAATAATATTTCATTATTACGAAGTACGGAAATACGGGTTATTACAGTCTTCCCTCCTTAAAATGAACTTCGCCCTGAAGTTCACCACCCCGTAGCGGTAACGAAACATCTAACAAGCACGAAACAAACACAAACGGCACTTATACAGGCTTTAAGACGCGAAACGTTACATTCTACCCTCGTTAAGAAAACTTTGTCCCCAAAGTTTTAACGCATAACTAAATTAAAAGATAATTCACGAATCACAATATAATGCATAACAGAAGTAAAAATGATTATCAAGTATATTCAAACAAACACGACATATCAATTAGCCATATCAAAGACCATTAAGATTTTACAATCCTATCCTCCTTAAGACATGGTTACGTTCCCGTAACCCCATTACAAAATTTCACATCCAATGCTCAAGAAGTTTACCGAAACCACAATCACAAATCATCTGATAAGCTAATTACTCTATACTGGCAACTAGCATCCGAATTTTCAAGCAACAACACATACTTGTCAATTTCATGCTACCCAGTTAAACAAAATCAAGGTAACTAATACTTATGTACCCTTGTAAATTTTAACACACCTTAACACATTTATATATACCAAAGTAGTCAATCCGCTAACTCACAGCTCATACTTGACAAATCAACACACTTCATGCTCATAATCATATTATAGAGGTAAAATCATGTTTATGCAGATAAGAGAAACTGACATTAGGCAAAATTTAATTAATGTAATTAAACACGGAGCAATGACATATTTTACGAGATAGACACTAACCATAGACTGGCAAGACAGCTTAGCATTTCTAGGTATAAATAAGTTAAAATCACTTAGACACATTTCTCATCTATTCGCATTACCTCATTTGTCATAAACCTAGTAATAAATATAAGTTGCAGGATAAGAGGTTCATATCATGTGAAACAATTTCATGTTCAGGCAAAGTTTCCTCAATATGTAGCTACAGATTCTGTCATGTTGCAAAATAATTATTATAATTATCATACATCAGCTTTGTCATTGATTATCACTTTGAAAACATTTGAAACTTTCAAGACGATGAAGTTGTAACACAAGTTATCAGTCGAAACAAAACTAGCATTCCCACAATTCTCATGTCAATCATATTACTAATTCAATATTTTGTGATCAGATTTAAACATACCAATATGTAATTCACCTTGTGGCATAACAATGGTATCGGTATAAATAAAACTAACTTTATATAAAACTCACTAATAATAATTAAGGTTACAATATTATATAACAAAGTTCATATGCCTATTGTTCATGCTACTAATGTCATATCGTAATATTACATGGTTACATCACATAATTCATTTTTGATTGAATATTTATATCGAACTTACATAACTTACAATTTTAACAATCAAACATCATGTTGCAACTTCCAAAAATTATAATTAAATAATCGTCCAACCATTTTCTGAACCATTATAGTTTTTGAGAAATATAATGAATTCACTAATCATAGGAAAAGAATCAAAAGAATATCTTAAGGGAATTATTTATAACAACTTATACAACTCAGTTGGTCTGAACAAAACTTTACAGCAATTAGACAGAAAATCAGTCAACTTACAAAAATCACAATTAAATAAAGACTCATTAAGATTTTACATGGCTTATCGTTTTGAAAGCACGAATTATATTCTAAACAGTGGAGTTGGATTTATGCATAAATAATAAACACATTTTAAATGGTTTCTTTTCCAAAAAGATGGGTCAAAACACAACCGTGCAGTGACAATTTGACCACTGTCGACTAAAATGTTTATTTCTCTCAAAATATAAGTCGTATTAACATGAAACCAAAAGCATGGGAAAGCTAAATCAGATGGTTATCACACACAAAATTTTCACATTCATATAGAGAATGCATTTTAAATGGTAGTTCGTACAAATAAGGTAACATTCTGAAAATTTATTACAAATTTTGGTTTCTAAAAAAAAAATTTGTCTCACGTTATCAAATTTAAACATAATCATTCTTTCTCTAAAACATGTGAACATGTCATTGAAGCATTGAAATCACATTGCACCATATTAACAATTATCATCATTTCCAACTAAAATTGTCATCCAGAAAGCGGTAAAGATTGTGAAACTGAAAAGTATACTCAACTAAATAACTTAATAATTATATATGTATAAACAATGCATTAGTTTCTACCATCGCAATAATCACAGCAGATTTAAGTACGTAAATATATCCTAAGAATCACGAAAGTGCTACTTGTTATCAATTCATTTCACATATCATTACACTATATTTCTACCTAAAGGTTC
This sequence comes from Silene conica, assembly GCA_029255685.2. NCBI lineage: Eukaryota > Viridiplantae > Streptophyta > Magnoliopsida > Caryophyllales > Caryophyllaceae > Silene > Silene conica. Next base: position 57,530,605 of record CM055314.2, on the reverse strand, counting down.
AAGGATCATATGGCCGCATGCATATCACCAGACATGGATTAACATAACATATAAATCTGATCATTCTTATTCAATTACCAACAATATATTACATAGTTACGATAGTCATTAAATAGTCAGATATCAAATAGACATTTCGAAACACCAAAATCATATGATCATATTACTCCAAATTATTGTTCAATAAATATACATACATCCTCTGAACGTTTCGATTCAATCATTCAGATCAATCAGCATTTCAATATCAGTCGTATTCTTCTAATGTACATCATCATACAAGTCAAGCTTATATTACAACTCATATTCCAAACTCATATACTCATACTCATGTTCTTAATACTTGGAAATCATATATCTCAACCACATTCAATATCATTATCATGCTTCACAATACAGATCTCCACCCATGTTTCACATCATAACTTACCTCATTCCGCTCCTGCAAAACTGTTAGTACAATATAGGCAATATAGGCAAGGTCCGATCTTTTATCTTGTTACTACCCACTCTCTGCATCACTCAAGGGTTACCAGATTAGACTGAGAGGGCCAGTGGCTTGGTTTGAGGGGCCCCTAACTCATCCCAATCTTGGGGCTCCTAACAGTTACTAGCCTGGGGTTCATTTTATTTGACTCTTCCTATATTCATTATTTTTCATTTGGTTTAGGCCTGAGGATCGTTTTCTCTGATACCACTTTGTGACAACCCCATTTATTTAAGAGCCTTTAGCAAGACATTCTCAAATAAATGAAGCTGTTACCATCTCGGGATATCCGAGGTAGTGAATAACAAAGTAAAACAACCAAAGTACTTTATAAAAACTGATAAAATTTAAACTTGGTTATTACAGTTACTACATAACAGAAAAGAAAATACAACTCATGACTCCTCTAGATGTGATATAATTCTAAGTCGGTCCAAAGTACGCATCTCACATTCCTGCCCCTGCTCCTAGCTCATCTGTCCCTGACCTGCAGAATCTACTCCCCATTCCGGATCATCGTAGGTGTACACGAATACACTGTCAACCTCGCGGTTGAGTAGGATAACACAATAATAAATAATGCAACAAAGATGATATGCAAATGCCATGATATGCTCGAGCTCAATCTCATTCTCAATCTCAAATCTCAATCTCAAAACCCGTAACACCCAGCCATACCGAACCTCCCGACAGACTATAATCGGCCGTCGCCGAACACCAGCATAACAGCTGAGGTCACCAGGTCTAGTCCTGCAGAACTAGCCTGGGCCCAATAATCTCTCATCATCTCAAATCCGTATCCAATGCACATGCCATGCTCGTGAATGCAACAATACTCTTAATCAATCATGCTATTAAATAATGCAATGCGCATACCAATAATAATAATAATCAACACTCAAACCAACCAATATCATTCTCATATAAATCATGCTCAACATCCAATTCACACAATCCAACATCCATTCATAACACATCATGGAGTATGGTGTCAGTGTATCCTACCTGGATAGCAATATAATCCCATCACGCGACTAACATCCAATCAGCAGAATCCCTTCACCACATACTTAACACCTAACAAAATAATATATTTAATTACTAACTAATACAATTACACAACAAATCATGACATACTAATTAATCAACTTAGTAATTTGGTTAATATATATATATATATATATATATATATATATATATATATATATATATATATATATATATATATATATATATATATATATATATATATATATATATATATATATATATTACGCATAACGAGACCGTATTAAACACGGCCTAGTTTAAACAACTTATTTAGCCGATTAGCAAAAATATCGTCACCAAAAAAAAGAAACAACATAACTAACTAGTTAAACTAATAATATAATCACATATTAAAACCGACCAACACTAAAAATCAATCTAACTAACCAAGAATATAATTAACTAATAAGCACTCTAAGACCCATATGTCCAACCCAAATACCACGTAACCACACCTAAACAAACCCACAAAAGAACCCATAACGCGTATATGATAAACGAATAGCTGCTTACCCAACTCCGCATATGAACCCGACACCAACTTCGCGACACCACCGACACTAGCTTGGTCCCTCACCACCGACATCACTGGCCCCAACTTAAAGTTCGTACTACCAACTTCAAATTCCACCCTCGAGCCACCATGAAAAGCCTCTACAGCCACCACTACAACCGCTCTAAACTTGCACGTACCCCACGGCCAGAACAGAATATGCTCTGTTATGTACCGAGTACCACCGCCCTAAACACCACTATCCACCATATAAAACGCCAACCCATGACCGCACCCCTAACTACAACCCAACCTCGGAACCATTGACCCACCTAGTGGTCCTCACCTCGACAAACACCCTAAAACTCACGTCCTCACTCCTCTATTTGTCCTAGTTTTCGCCCCGCTGCTGAAACCCACCACGGTGGTGTACTCCGCCTCCACCGACCACCATGTACCACTATTGCACTCCCTCGCCTTCTCGACCTCCATACTACTCATTGGTTCACGTACGTCCCCGACAACCAAAGCACGACATAAGTCTGGTCCGCGCATTGCTCCGGCACGAACCACCGCGCACGGCCGTTAAAGCACCACCAGTACTCTCGCCTTCATTCCTTTGTCACTGACCACGACCCAACCCTCTGACCTATACCAACCACGGCTCACACCCTCATCCTAAGCATTCGGCATCTATCCTGACCTAAGACTAGCCTTAAACCGATACTAAACGGCATAAACTCGAGAGAAAAGAGTTGCGGTGAACGGGGCTTACCCGAGGTTGAAAACGATTAACATGTGGTGTGTGTATGCGGAAGTTGTAGAGCGCGAGAGACGAGAGTTGGGGGCGGTGTACGTATGGATATATGGTTTTAGGGTTTGAAATAAAGCCTACTCTAATTCCACATATACGTAGTATACTACTAATATGGAAATATTATATTATACAAATATCATACAATAATAAGAATTATTACTATTATAATAATAAGAGTAATATAAATAACCATAATAGTGGAGATATACTCTAATAATAACAATAAGGATAAAGATAAAGATAAAATAGTAAAATAGTAAATAATAATAATAATATAATAATAATGACAATAGTAGTTATAGAATGGATAATAATATGAAGAATAACAATATAATAAAACAATGAAAATAGCGATTTAGTACCGAATATAAAATATCCACATAAAAATATCAACTTATTAAGTGGGTAAATCATCCCTAGTCAAAAATAATTATAATAATATTTCATTATTACGAAGTACGTAAATACGGGTTATTACAATGATGCAAGCTATTATCGATGAAAGCATAAAATAAATGCAATAAACGTAAATAATAGTCCTAGTGTGGCCTATCCTACCAAAATAAACATAAAACAACTTGGAATCCACTGTTGGACCCTAGAAGCTTGTCTTGATGTTCCATCTTGGTCCTTGCAGCGGGAGTGAGCATCCGGTCTCCGTCTTTGGTCTTCACAAAATTACTAATTTAAATTACAAATATAATCCTATTTACATTCTAATTTAAATACAAAAGTAATTACATGGCAAAAACCCAAAACGGAGATCCAAGATCTCATAATTACAAGCAAGACTGTGTTCCATCATTACGGTAACACAATCTACTAAGGCCACACTAAGTTACAACCGTTTGCAAAAATTAAATACGTTATTGAAAGCATTCAAGGCATTCACAAGACGATAAATAAAATGCATCAACTAAATAAAATTCATACATGACATAATACTGTTATTATGATTAATAAATTTTTACCAAACCACCTTACGGGATTAAAATTATGTGATTATACCGTTTTAATCACCCAATTTTAATAAATTTATAATCCTATTATCTTAAACCGTTTTAAAATAATATGTATCAAACGAGGGTGAACCGTTTCACAAAATTAATAATATACCATTTCCGTATATAGTATATTACTAAAGGCCATGTGAAAATAAAACATGTTATTTTCGAAAAAAAAAAAAAAAAAAAACGAGTCTGTTACAGGGGGGAGGTCGACCGACCTATACACGTGGTCGACCGACCTCCATACGAGAAACAGAAACTTTCTGCAACAGCAAAATCGGTCGACCGACCTATCAATTAGGTCGACCGACCAACAGGCGGTAAAAACGAATTTCAGAAAACGCAAAACGCTGCACCTTTTGAAATCAAAACAAGTTTTTACCTTTGAAGCTTTGATTAAAACAAGTAAATCAAAAGTAACATCAACAAGGGTTCACATATTGTCAAGAATATCGATTAATTAACAATATGTAAACAGGAATCGAAAAACAAGATCGATTACGCAAAAAGAAACTGTCGAAAAACAGAAACTTTACACAGGGGTGGTCGACCGACCGCTACAAGGGGTCGACCGACCGACACAGCGACAGAAACGAGATTTTTCAAAAAAAATTTAAATAAAACCTATGAAAAACACAAAAGTAAAATTTTCATGGTCTGGCTCTGATACCACTTGTGGGAAATATAGCATGTATTCGCCCTAAACTTGCAGGATTATAATGAAAATTTACAGTTGTGAATATTGTCATAAGATAAATAAAAACATGAAAAAGAGTACAACCTTGGGTCCTTGCTTGAATAGGCCTAAGAACAGGAATTAAATAAAGTAAATTCCCTCCTATAACTTGCACCCAAGACTTTGTTTGAGATGATGCCGCGTGTGCTAGAAAATACTCTCCAATTGCCTTGCAATATGGGGAGAGCTATTGAGGTTTTAGATGTGAGATCTGAGTTTTTGGGAGAAGAATGCTCTCAAAAACCCTAATTGTAAGAATTATGATTCAACAGTTACTGACATAAGGAGAAAGACTCTCCTTATGTAGCTGTATGGGTTCGGCCGAATTGGGTTAGGGTAAGGGTGGGCTTTTTCCACACTTACCTTATTCCTTTGCGTGATTCGACCCGATAAGCTAAATATTATTCGCGGGTTTTATTTATAAATCGTATACATGTTATCAGATATTAATGCAGTCGATGTATTAATAATGGTCTGATAAAATTACGATATTGTATAATTACCCAAATTAATATAACCGTTTATATTAATACGCGAATACAATATTTAATTAAATATAACCGTTTATATTTAATTTACGAATTAATCATGTAATCCGTGTTAGCTAAAATTATTTAATCCGTATTAAATAATAATCTCAACATCTCATTGACTAATTTAATAGTCAATACCTCTGACTAACTGTTTAGTTGTATTCGGCATAAATGTGACTGTATTTTCATACCTTCACATCTCTCAAACGTGTCCTATAGGTGTGACGTATAGGGACCAGTTGATCACCGCCATCCGTATGACAATAACGTCAAACTTATCTAGCAAGCCAACCGTTATTGATAAACGTGGATCAACTGGTAATAATACAGAAGTATGCCCTTGTGATCCTTAAAGAGATTTAATAAGTCATTGTACTTAATTGTCAAGGACACCAGCCCTAACACTTGCTAGGTTGAGGATTTGATATTTGCTCTGCTGCTGCAACTGCTGTACTGCTTGTGCAGGGAGGATTATCTGCATAAGTGATTAAAATTAAAAATGTAAGGGTAAAACTAAGTGGGCCTCTTTATTCATACCGTGACTAGCAAAACCATGAATCATGGCAGTCCAAAAATACACATCCTTATCACTAGTCATGTCGAAAACTTCCCTAGCACTATCCACACTACCACACTTAAAATACATATCAATCAACCCTGTACTAACATTAACCTTTTCACCAATCCCTAATTCTTCAACAATTCAATGAACCCTCCTCCCCATTTCCAACGCACCCGTCTCAGCACAAGCCTTCAAAGCTACTACAAAGCTACTTGGATCAGAAGAAGTAGAGTTGGGTACTGCACATGAATTGTTTTTTATGCAACTACGAAGCTACTTCATGCATTGGTAAAGGTAAATGCTCACTGACACCCGTCGTTGAGGGGTGCCAAAGATAAGATTTATAAAACCTCAGCTTAAACTTAGATAGGATAAGTCAAGGGTCGAACCACAAGGAGACAAGGTTAATTATGTTTGTGAATTTTAAGTCTATTGCAAGTAACCAAAAAGGGGGTTTTGATTTGAGATTTAAACTAACAACTAAGGTAGTAAACAAACAAGAAAATTTAAATAAGATAAAAAGGAGATTAGGAACTTTGGTTCCCCATGGTCAAAACAAGTCAATGAAAGGTAAAATAATCAAATAACACAATCCCAAGGAACAAAGAATAAACCTTTAGGTCAATATTCTACCCAATCCTTACGGTCTTAGGGTTCCTACAAAAGCACTAAACTTTCGTTCAAAGGCAATCCCAAAGTTGTTGTTAAACTAATCCTAGTAATCTTTCAATCCTAAGGATTAGTTCACCAACAACAATGGGGGATTGGTAATTTAATCATCAAACTTATCAAAGTCAAGTCTTTATCATGGTTCCCCTAATTCCCAATCACAAGAATTAGCTATGCATACTTTTAATTATGGAACTAACAATTACTAAGAAAATTGAAGAGATGAACATAATTAAAGATGACAATAGAAGGGTAAATATGAAATAAGAAATAACAACAAGATGAATAACAAGATGAATAACAAGATTCAATAAAAAGGAAAGATTAATTGTGACAAACTTACAACTTAATTGGAAAATCTAAGAACAAGGATGAAAGCTTGATAAAAATAAAGAGGTTCTTTCTAATGGAATTACTTGCTTAACCTAATTGGAGAGTCTAAGTCTCCTTAAATAAGAATTATTACAAGATTAGGAAAGTCGAAACACAAAACAGAAATCCGGAACAGCTTCTGGTCGGTCGACCAGACATACGGGTCGGTCGACCGATTCTGGCACTGTTGATTTATTTTTCGCAAGAATGGGCTTTTGTGAACTGGGCTTCGGTCGGTCGACCGCTATTGCGGGTCGGTCGACCGCTTCTCATTCTTTCCGTCTTTAATTCGGCCCAATATCAATACTCGAATGCACTATCCGGATCCTTGCTCCATATTAGTACTCTAAACAGCTTCTTAAAGGCAAATAAGGCTCGGTTTTGCTCACTTCCGCGTATTCCTACATATAAAACATAGAAATGCCAAAGTAAACCGTTTCGGGAGAAAAAGCAACTAAAAGTCACGAAAGTGTAAGAAAATACGTGCCAAAAGAGTAAATAAAATGCATAAAATGGGCACGTATCAAACTCCCCAAACCAAACCTTGCTTGTCCTCAAGCAAGCACTAAGACTCAAAAGAAAATAAAACTTCTAATGGAACGGATTTCATACTTTTCACAACCAAACACAACACTATGCCTAACCAATTTAATGCATCCTTCAACTATAATCAAACATAATGTCAAGAGCAAAACGAGTTAGACATGTTGGAAACGCATGCTAAAATTTCAACCTTGCAAGACTCATTCTAATTGGACTCTCGCGGTACGCTCGAGACACTCATGAAAGCAAAAGGGTCAAATGTAAATGTGAAAGATAAGAAGATAAATAAAAGTAAGGACTCTCACCTATCTACGACCCGTAAGAACATGCCTGCAATCTAACATGACTAGAATCTCTACAACCGTACATATGCATTCCCACACTAAATAACCATGACACATGCCGAGGCAAATTTGGAATTGTGAGGCTAAAGGTAAGAAGGGGCTTAAAATAAGTTATGGGGAGAGGGGTTAAACCGAGCTAACAACCGTCTATCCATACTATAAGATCACTTCTTATTGTTTTCTTTTTTTCTTTCATACATGCCAATGCTCAAAGTTTTGGAGCAAAAATCACAATTCCTCCAACTTTCTCCCCTTTCTTTTTTTTTTCTTCTTTTTCTCTCTTTTTTTTTCAGAAAACTAACCTATTCAATGGTCCTGGTCGACCGACCAGGAAAACTGGTCGACCGACCAGCCTTGAAAACAGGCTGTTTCGTTTTATTCATCATTTTTTTTTTCTTTTCTGATCATAAATTTTTTCGTGTCTTGTTTTCTTCTTTTTTTTTTTTTATATCATTCTCCCAAAGTCAAAATCTATCATTGAAGCATAAACCAAAGGATGGCAAAAACAGTCCCATCACTACTTTACTAGCTCGGCTAGGGTAGGCAATTTTTAGGATGTAGCAAATGGGTAAAAGGATTCAATTTGGCTATGTGAGGATAATGGGAAAAATGAGAAAAGGGGTACCTCTACCACATGTGTCAACAAACCACAAACCCGAATGCATACAGGTATTAAGAAGACAAAATTCATGTTTATGCATATTGATGTGACATGCCTCAAGAGGAGAAACTACTCACAAACCTACATGAAATCGGTCATGGATGTCACCGATTTATTAAGCTCTAATCCTTAGAAAATGTAGTAGCTTGCCAAGAAGAGAGTCAAGTCTAATAATTTAGCATGAAATCAACAAAACTCCTAGATAATGCAAAAGACTAGCTTGAAAATTTTTGAAAAATGCAAGGCAAAGCAATAAATGATATGTGAGGCATAACTTGTATTTATCCGTTCCGACTCGACCTAAAAACTTAAGACAGAGAAGAATGCGCGACAGGGAAGAACACGCGACAAGAGAGGATGAAAACAAGAAAAACACCTAAAGGAAGGAAAAACAAAAGACACAAAAACAATTGCATACTCACAAAGGAGTATGCAAACACCCTCCCCAAACCAAAACGCACAATGCCCCCATTGTGCTCATCAGCATACAACCACAGCATAGGGATGGGGGTAGGCGAAAAAGAAGCAAACAAAGAAAGGAAAAGGAAAAAGACTAAAAACTACAAAAAGAGTCTAAGGAGGAAGAAGGGGAAAACTGGAAATCTAGAGGGGAAAATTGGAAATCTAAGGGAGGAAAACACTTACAAAGGAAATGTGGACCTCCCCAAACCGAGCCAATCAAGGGGGACCTCTCCAAACCGAACCCCAAAGAGGGTAAGGTTAAGCATGTCCCTAGCCCTCTGAGTCGTAAAACGGCTCAGGGCTCTCCTCTCCTTCCTCCTCATCGCCATCCTCTTCAGACCCTACTCCTGTTCCTGAGGCAGAGCCTGAAGCTTCACCGTGGTCACGACCGCCTGCGAGAGGTGTGTACCAGGTGGGGTGAGTCCATGGGCCGGTTGGGAGCCTACCTTGTGTAGCATACTCCCTGTAAACCGGGTATTGGAAAAGACTATCGTTCAGCTGTTTTTGGCTGAACTGCCTGCAAAGACTCGCCATCATTTGTGGCATAGATCTGTCATCAACAAAAGGAGGAACATAAACATTAGGAGGAGCAGTAAAATCAGATGGGTACCCCGTCCCAGATGTGGTATGGTGGCCACCGGGAGCAGGGGCCCTGAAGCCTCTAGCGGTGCCTCCCCTAAGTGGGAGGTGGTAAGACGGGAGTAATGGTCGGGGTTCCCCTACAACATTAGAAAGGGGAAGCATAGTGGGAGCCATGGTGATGGGGATGCGGTCACTGAGATAGGTGTCTATCTTCCAATAATCTCTCCTGTTTACCCAACGCACGGACCTGACATAAGCCATGTCCATGAACCGGGAGAGAGGGTCGACCGCATCCTCATAGCGAGGGAACTGGGGTACAAAAGAGCGGGCTAATCGGGTGACTAGCCCACCACAGACAATAGTAGTCAAGGAAGTTCCCTCGCCCACCGACACAAAATGAGAGGCGACCAAATAAGCAGTGTTGTAAAACTGCTGACCCGTACGTCTGATGTTAAGATAACCAGACAAAATGGAGAGCTCAATGTTGTTAACATTTGAGACTCTTTGCGGCCGAAAACAGTGTTGGCCAACAGACGCAAAAAATAACGGGGGGTGGGAAGGTGGATGGTACTGTTTTTCTTCTTCACATCGCTGGAATCAGAAATACAGGACCACATATCAGAATACGACCCCGTGGGGTCATCAGTAAGACCCTCAGAAGACAAGCCTAAAATTTGAGCAAATTGGGTTAAAGTTAAAGCATATGTTTCATTGAACATGCGAAAAGAGATGCAAAAATTATCATAGCCGGAGCGAAGTGCCCCTAAATCAAAGGTGAAGGAGGAAAAGAACTCAAGAGTGAAAAGGCGGTAGGTGATCTCGTCCATAGTGACAAGTCCTGTAAACCCGGTCCCAATGAGCAAAGATACTACCTCGTCGTGGCATCCCAAAGCATGCAAGGCTGGAACAGAAAGGAAACGGGTTGCCACTACCACGCAGTAGGCGGTGAGATGGAGGAATCGGGCCTTCTGGGCCGGAGTGCTGAAAGTGATTTGCGGATAGTTTGGTAAACTATCCGTGTCCTGCACCGCCAAACCTCTCGACCTAGAGACACGTCCTCTAGAAGTGCTTGTACCCGAAGTGTGTGCGCGCTTCCCACCTTGATCACGGCTAGACATCGTAAAGCTGAAAGGTTCAAATAAAGATATAAGTCTTACGAGCATGTGAAAACATTGCTTTAACAAAATTAGGCATGAAAAATGCAAAAACAGAAACTTAGAAAACGGTCTCTGGTCGACCGACTGCATAAGTAGGTCGGTCGACCACTTCTGTAAGTCAACACGTAATTTATGCAGAACAAACGGTCGGTCGACCGTAAAACTAGGTCGGTCGACCAATTTACGAAAGAACTTCAGAAACTGCAAAAAATTAAATTCAGGAAAACAAGGTTCTGGTCGGCCGACCTCAGTTTCGGGTCGGTCGACCGACTATCGTCAGAAAAGTGCAGATCTGTAAATTAGGAACCCAGAAAATTCAAATTTCGGTCGGCCGACCTCAGTTTCCGGTCGGTCGACCGTGAACAGTGCAAAAGTCGGCTTTTCGCGGTTGAGTTCGCGCGAAAAAGGGCATAAAAATTGAAAGGAAGAATTAAACTAACCTAATCAGCACGAAATCATCCAAAATTTACAGATCTAAGCATATAAAATCAAAAGGAAGAAGAAAACTAAGATAAAAACACACAAACAAGCATGGAAACGGAATTAAGAGCAAAATTGAACTTAAAAAGATAAACTAATACTACCTAAAACGGAAGTAAGAAGATATAAAACTAAAAAGAGAGAAAGGAAACTAAGGAAAACATACCTTGGATGAGGAAATTGAAAGAAAGTAAGTAAATTGGTGAAGGATGGAGGTGGGTGAATTTTTCTAGGATTTTAAGAGAGAAAGGGAATGCTGGTAGAGTGAAGAGGTGAAAGCAATTATTGCATTTCAAAACACAAATTACTCATGACCTTTGACTCAGAAAAAATAAAACCGTAAAAAAAAACCCGTGGTCGGTCGACCACAAAAGTCGGTCGACCACAAAAGTCGGTCGGTCGACCGACGTCCTTTTACCTGCTCTGCAATTTTTACTTACTCTGTCAGGAAAATTGAATAAAGCTGTCAGTTTGGTCGGTCGACTTAATAACTCGGTCGGTCGACCGCTGTACTGACGGATTCCCTTTTTTTTCTTTTTCTGCAGAGATTTCAATTTTCACCTAAGGATAAAACGAAAAAAAAAGAACAACAACAAAACGTAAAGTTAAACTAAAGCACGGGTTGCCTCCCGTGTAGCGCTGGTTTAAGAGGTCCCGCACGACCTTTTTACCTTCTAAGGAGCATCTTAAAAAGGGTCAAAGTAAGAAACTTCGACTTTTCCGACAAATTCATTTTCTCCTCGGAAGTGCTTCACATATTGGCCATTGACTTTGAACCTCTCACCAGATGAGGTTTCTAATTCGATTGATCCGAATTTTGAGACACCTGTGATGGTGTAGGGTCCGCTCCACCTGGATTTCAGCTTACCAGGAAAAAGACGAATACGAGCATTAAAAAGCAATACCCTATCACCTACCTGAAAATCACGTCTAATGATTCTCTTGTCATGCCAGCGCTTTGTTTTCTCCTTGTAGATCCTGGCATTGTCATAGGCTAACAACCTGAATTCTTCTAACTCATTAAGCTGCAATAAACGTTTCTCACGGGAAAGATTAGGGTCTAAGTTAAGATCACATATAGCCCACCAAGACTTACGTTCTAACTCAACTGGTAAATGACAAGTTTTACCATAAATCAATCTGAATGGTGACATTCCTATTGGAGTTTTGAACGCGGTTCTATAGGCCCATAAAACATCATCAAGTTTTAGGCTCCAATCTTTCCTAGACTTAGAAACTACTTTGGCCAGGGTCTCCTTGAGTTCTCTATTACAGATCTCAACTTGACCACTAGTCTGAGGGTGATAAGCTAAACCCCTACGGTGTTGGACACCGAATTTATTTAACAAGTCACCTAAGCGTTTCTCCTTAAAATGCATACCTCCATCACTTATGACAACCCTAGGGACACCAAAACGAGGAAATATGATTTTTTTAAACATCTTAATAACAGCCTTTGCATCACAATGGGGAGTAGCAATAGCTTCTACCCACTTAGACACATAATCAACAGCCACAAGAATATACCTGTTACCTTGACTACTAGGAAAAGGTCCTTGATAATCAATGCCCCAGACATCAAAAATCTCTACCTCTAAAATACCAACTTGTGGCATCTCATGTCTTTTTGAGACATTCCCAGTTCTTTGACAGGCATCACAGTTACCTACAAAATTCCTACAGTCAGCATGTAAAGTAGGCCAATAAAAACCAGACTGCAATACCTTGGCCACGGTCCTAGATGGACCGTGGCGACCACCATATGCAGAAGAGTGACATGCTTCCAGAATGTCCTTCACCTCCCATTGGGGGACGCATCTCCGGATAAGTCCATCTCCGCATTCTTTGAAAACATAAGGGTCATCCCAAAAATACTGTTTTGCATCGAACATAAATCTCTTCTTTTGTTGCCAAGACAACTCAGGAGGGATTTTACTTGTAACAGCAAAATTAGCAAAATCAGCATACCAAGGAGGGGGATAAGAACCTGAACTATTAATGATAAATAAACTCTCATCAGGAAACGAATCATCAATAGGTAAAGAATCTTCCCCATCAGTCAGCTGCAGGCGAGATAGGTGGTCAGCTACCACGTTTTCCGCGCCTTTCTTGTCCCTAATCTCAATGTCAAACTCTTGGAGAAGGAGTATCCACCTTAAAAGTCTTGGCTTTGAATCCTTCTTTTGAAAAAGACCTTTTAAGGCTGCATGGTCAGTATAGACAATTACCTTATTACCTACTAAATATGACCTGAATTTTTCTAAGGCAAATATGACAGCTAGCATCTCCTTCTCAGTAGTGAAATAGTTGACTTGAGTCTCATCCAGGGTGCGGCTCGCATAGTATATAGTATTAAGAGCCTTGTTCTTCCTTTGACCGAGCACAGCACCTACAGCGTAGTCACTAGCATCGCACATGATCTCAAAGGGGAGATCCCAATCTGGTGGCTGGATGATTGGTGCTGAGATCAAAGCTTCCTTCAACCTGTTAAAAGCTGAAAGGCACTCATCAGAAAAATTAAAGATGGCATCTTTAAGAAGCAATTGTGTAAGTGGTTTAGCAATTTTAGAGAAGTTCTTAATGAAACGCCTGTAAAAACCTGCGTGTCCTAAGAAATTTCTCACCCCTTTGACGTTAATAGGAGGGGGTAATTGCTCAATCACCTGCACCTTTGCTTTATCTACATGTATACCTTTATCTGAAATTAGATGCCCTAACACTACCCCTTCAGTAACCATAAAATGACACTTCTCCCAGTTTAAGACAAGGTTTACATCAATACATCGCTGCAAGACTTTATCAAGATTAGCTAAGCATTGATCAAAAGCATTACCGTAAACAGAGAAATCATCCATAAATACTTCCATAATGTTTTCTATAAAGTCTGAAAAGATACCCATCATACACCTTTGAAAAGTAGTCTTACTCTGATCATCAGGATGGATGGGAATCTGGAAGAAACCTGAATAACCGTCTAGAAAACAGAAGAATTTATTAGAAGCCAGTCTTTCAGTCATTTGGTCAACAAAAGGAAGGGGGAAATGGTCTTTCTTGGTGGCGGCATTTAACTGTCTATAATCAATGCACATCCGCCACCCAGTTACAACTCTAGTTGGTATTAACTCATTTTTATCATTCTTAACCACTGTGGTCCCTCCCTTCTTAGGAACCACCTGAACTGGGCTAACCCACTTAGAGTTGCCAACCGGATAGATAATACCTGCATCAAGAAGCTTCATAACCTCAGCCATAACTACATCCTGCATTTTAGGATTCAACTTACGTTGTCCCTGTCTATAAGGCTTATGCCCTTCCTCTAACTCTATTCTATGCATACAAACATCAGGGCTTATGCCCTTAATATCATCCAAAGAATAACCTAGAGCCTTTCTATTCTTTTTAAGAACAGTCATTAAGGCAGAAAGTTGGTCAGGACTAAGTTTAAAGCTAACAATCGCAGGGTACTGTTCAGTATCATCTAGGAAAACATACATAAGATTAGGAGGAAGTGGCTTACGCTCTGGTGCTTTTACCTCAACTGCCTGAACAGAATTAGTATCTATAGAATAGCACATGTTTACCAGACTTGCATTGGCTAGGCTTATGAGCTTCTCATTCTCTTCTTCAGTGAGCTCATATTCCTCTTCCTCTTCTTCTATCAGATCCAGCCTTTCAGCATCCTCAGCTGGATTACCTGCACACTTATCCAAAATCGTCAGATCATCTAAGGGATCCTTGGTCAAGGATTCCCTCCAATTAAGGATAACATTCCTGTCTATAATATCGATGGAACAACAAGTATCATCAGTAGGAATAGTTGCCTTATGGGCAAGACTAAACTCGATAGTGTCATCCCCAATCTCTAAAGTAATGGTCCCGCGTTTGACATCTATCACAGCCCCAGCTGTGTGTAAAAAAGGTCTACCTAAAATAATAGGTATTTGACTATCCTCAGCAATGTCTAAAACAACGAAATCCACAGGAATAAAGAACTTTCCCACTCTTACTGGGAAATCCTCCAAGACCCCTAGCGGTCTTTGGGTTGATCTATCAGCCATCTGTAGGGTAATATTGGTGACTTTAAGTCTACCTAAACCAAGTCTTTCACATACAGAATAAGGTATAACACTGACACTAGCCCCTAGATCACAAAGGGCTTTCCCTATTACATGATTACCTATGGTACAAGGGATGGAAAAACTACCTGGGTCTTTTAACTTGGGTGCTATATTATCTTGTGAAAGAACATAACATTCTTCCACAAAAGCAACAGCACCGTCGTCCTGAAACTTCCTCTTACGACTTAAAATATCTTTCATGAATTTAGCATAAGAAGGTACCTGGGTAATTAAGTCAGTGAAAGGGATGGTTACCTCTAGATTCTTCACCATCTCCAAAAACTTACCAAATTTACGATCCTCTTTTGAATTTTTTCAGTCTTTCAGGATAAGGAACGGTGACTTTAGCCATAGGATCAGCAACTTTTGGCTTTTTCAGCTGTAAAATTTCGGTCAGGCCTTGAATGAAGGAGGGATCCAGCGATTCCGGAGTTAAAACAGCACTCTGCTCAGGAACGTCGGTCGGCCGACCGGTAGAAGTGGTCGGTCGACCAGAGTCTGCAACATCCGAATTTTTCTCCTTTTCAGAATCCGATCTCACGTCAGGAACAGCGGTCGATCGACCTACAGTAGCGGTCGGTCGACCTTCTGTTCTTTTGACGGGATCAGATTCTTTGTTCGGAATCTTGGCTGGATCATCCTCTTGAGTTGATTCTTCACAAACACGGCCACTCCTTAGATTTATGGCGTTTAGCGTCTCCATGGGTCCCTCACAACTAGCTGGAGAGCTAGTCATTTGGCTGGCTATGTTTTTCAAGTGATCTCCAAAAACCTTTGAGGAGGTAAAGTGAGCCTTACTCATCTGCATAACTGCCTTTGTTAAAACATCAACAAGGGCTCTTAAGTTCTCAATCTCACCCGTGTTGTCAACCGTAGTAACTAGGTTCGCACTTTCAAGCTTTAGCTGGGTTGCCTCATGCTTTTCAAAACGGGCTTCAACTGTTATCTCAAGAGCCATCACTCTATTCATCTCTACATTCAGCCTTCTTGAATTCCAACGTGAACCCTTAAAGGTAGCCCTATGCACCGCCATGTCTTCAATGGTTTTCCAACCCTTCATATGGTCGGTGTTATTCTGGAATCTTCCATTGGCGGCCACATCAAGAATCATCTTATAGTCATCGTAAAGAGCGTTGTAAAAAATGTTACACAGGTCCCATTGTTGAAGGTTATGGTGAGGGATAGAACGGACCAATTTCTTGAATCGATCCCATGCTTCACAAAATCCTTCATCAGGTCCCTGTTGAAAGTTACGGATTTGGTTTCTCAAGTCCTCGGCTTTTGCAAGAGGGAAGTATTTCTTGTAAAAGGCCAATGCCAAGGAAGTCCAATCCGTAATCTCCTCACTTGTCCTGTCAAGGTACCGGTACCAATCTTGCGCGTCATCTTTTAATGAGAACAAGAACATAGTTGCCAGCACCTCGTCTTTAGTTACCCCTTCAGGTAGGGGTATGGAGCAACAATAATCCGTGAAGGTTGTAACATGCTTTATTGGATCTTCGTCGGGTAGACCAGAAAATTGACTCTGTTGCACCAAAGAGACATGAGTTGGGCGGAGTTCAAAGGAGCCAGTGGTGGGTGTAGGCAAGGTGAATCCCTTCGGTACATCTTTAGCCTTCGGCTGTAGGTAGCTATAAATAGAATCCATAAAGAGAGTACTCAAGTCTTCCTCTCAAAAACCTGTCTTCTAAAACAAAACTAGAAGAAAAGGTAAGAACGGTCTTAAGGAACCTAAGTTCCTTAAGACAAGAAAATAAACTAGAAATTAACAAACAAAATTATACCGTCTCCCCGGCAACGGCGCCAAAATTTGACACCCGTCGTTGAGGGGTGCCAAAGATAAGATTTATAAAACCTCAGCTTAAACTTAGATAGGATAAGTCAAGGGTCGAACCACAAGGAGACAAGGTTAATTATGTTTGTGAATTTTAAGTCTATTGCAAGTAACCAAAAAGGGGGTTTTGATTTGAGATTTAAACTAACAACTAAGGTAGTAAACTAACAAGAAAATTAAAATAAGATAAAAAGGAGATTAGCAACTTTGGTTCCCCATGGTCAAAACAAGTCAATGAAAGGTAAAATAATCAAATAACACAATCCCAAGGAACAAAGAATAAACCTTTAGGTCAATATTCTACCCAATCCTTACGGTCTTAGGGTTCCTACAAAAGCACTAAACTTTCGTTCAAAGGCAATCCCAAAGTTGTTGTTAAACTAATCCTAGTAATCTTTCAATCCTAAGGATTAGTTCACCAACAACAATGGGGGATTGGTAATTTAATCATCAAACTTATCAAAGTCAAGTCTTTATCATGGTTCCCCTAATTCCCAATCACAAGAATTAGCTATGCATACTTTTAATTATGGAACTAACAATTACTAAGAAAATTGAAGAGATGAACATAATTAAAGATGACAATAGAAGGGTAAATATGAAATAAGAAATAACAACAAGATGAATAACAAGATTCAATAAAAAGGAAAGATTAATTGTGACAAACTTACAACTTAATTGGAAAATCTAAGAACAAGGATGAAAGCTTGATAAAAATAAAGAGGTTCTTTCTAATGGAATTACTTGCTTAACCTAATTGGAGAGTCTAAGTCTCCTTAAATAAGAATTATTACAAGATTAGGAAAGTCGAAACACAAAACAGAAATCCGGAACAGCTTCTGGTCGGTCGACCAGACATACGGGTCGGTCGACCGATTCTGGCACTGTTGATTTATTTTTCGCAAGAATGGGATTTTGTGAACTGGGCTTCGGTCGGTCGACCGCTATTGCGGGTCGGTCGACCGCTTCTCGTTCTTTCCGTCTTTAATTCGGCCCAATATCAATACTCGAATGCACCATCCGGATCCTTGCTCCATATTAGTACTCTAAACAGCTTCTTAAAGGTAAATAAGGCTCGGTTTTGCTCACTTCCGCGTATTCCTACATATAAAACATAGAAATGCCAAAGTAAACCGTTTCGGGAGAAAAAGCAACTAAAAGTCACGAAAGTGTAAGAAAATACGTGCCAAAAGAGTAAATAAAATGCATAAAATGGGCACGTATCACTCACCATTGTTGTCAGTAGAAGGCAGATTTGATGTCATTTGCTTGGTTACTGCTTCTTGGATACGTGGACTTGTTCGACGAGGTCTTTGCTCTTGGATACTGCTTCTTGGACCCGTGTATCTGGAATTCTAGTCAATGATTTTTCTTGGGATGATAAATTAGGATTGGTGAAGACTTGTATAACTGCAAATATTTAAGTTTATGCATTAGGCGATCCTTAATATATTATAACATACACATGTGTGTTATTATAACATACATGGTACATTACTGTAACATGTGTTATACAATTATTTAAAACAGTTTCCTGAGCATCATGCTAAGATAATGGATTGTGTTATTATAACATACATATTAGACTACTGTAATATCTATTATATAGTTATTAAAACATTTTTCCTGATTCGAATATTAAGATTTCAAAATTGACAAGTTCAATTACTTAATATATTTTTCTTTGGCTTATTCTAAAGGCTATTAGCTCAAAAAGGGAGAGCAATGTGCAAATTTTGTACAAAGGTATGGGTTCGAATCCCATATAGCCTAGTTAATTTAAGAATCTGGTGTTTAGAATTTGTTGAAACGAGATATGTAGTAAAAAAAATTGATAAATAAAAATAATAATAATACACGGGATTGCAAAATAACATCTAGTAAGCGTTACAATAACAGCTAGTAAGCGCTAAAATAACAGCTAGTAAGCGTTACAATAACAGCTAGTAGGCGTTACAATAACAGCAACGTGGCATCATCCTGTGCGTCCATGATCTAGATCCAACGGTCTGAAATGGTAGGACGGACTCATTTAAAACCCTGGACTCACCGGATCTCCGCTGTATATATATATATATATAGGCGAGTTCCGGTGAGTTTGCCATATCCCGTGAGTTACCCCCGCGTATAAATACAATTGACCTAAACTAACTTTCTAACACGCGCGCCTAAAATTCACAAATCTCAGCTGACAATTTTTTTTCCCCAACTTTCTCTCTCCTTCAAAATCCCAAAAAAATCATCAAAAAATCTCAGAAAATCATCAAATTCTTCATTAAAATTCTTCATCAATTCATCAATTCTTCATCAAATTCATAAATTCTTCATAAATTCTTCATCAATTCCGAAAAATCAGACGAAAAACTTGCAGGAACCCTAATTTTTCGGTACTAATTCTTACGATTTTGTTATTTTAATACTTGAATAGCTGAATTATTTGATTCAAATAACAAATTGTACGACAATTTATGTATTGTTTTCGTAATCTTCAGGATTTGCGATGATGAATTCAGATGAACTTAATGACGATCATCTTAATCAGCTTAATGACGATCAAACATTGACGATTTCAGGTATCAATTTGTCTAATTTATAATGATTTCATGATTTCATGATTTCATGATACAATAACTATATGAGAGCTTAAAATAACTCACTATTGAGCTTATAATGACTGCTATGAGAGCTTAAAATAACTCACTATTGAGCTTATATTGACTGCTATGGATCTTAAAATAACTCAGTGTAATACAATAACAAGTATTACAAAATTACAATAACATGTATTATGCAAATACAATAACAGCTATTACGTATTACAATAAAAGCTATTATGAATACAATAACAGTTATTATATATTACAATAACAGTTATAATGAATTACAATAACAGGTATTACAAAATGGAAAACTGAATACAATAACATGTATTATGCAATACAATAACATCTATTATGTAATACAATAACAGCTTTTATGTATTACAATAACAGTTATAATGAATTACAATAACAGGTATTACAAAAATGAAAAACTGAATACAATAACATGTATTATGCAATACAATAACAACTAGTATGAATTACAATAACAGCTATGATGAATTACAATAACAGAAATAATGAATTACAATAACAGGTATTACAAAAATGGAAAACTGAATACAATAACATGTATTATACCATACAATAACAGCTATTATGAATTACAATAACAGGTATTACAAAATGGAAAACTGAATACAATAACAGCTAGTATGAATTACAATAACAGCTATTATGAATTACAATAACAGATATAATGAATTACAATAACAGGTATTACAAAAATGGAAAACTGAATACAATAACATGTATTATACAATACAATAACAGCTATTATGAATTACAATAACAGCTATTATGAATACAATAACAACTATTATAAATTACAATAACAGGTATTACAATAACTGTCTTGAATGAAGTCACTACTAGATACAATAACAGAACTTATATAATACAATAACTATGTAAAAGCAATTAAAATAACACAACTTATATAATACAATAACTGTTTTAAAAGAAGTCACTATTAGATACAATAACTCAATGTAAACACAATAACTCATTTGCATTAGAATAACTAGCAATATGTAATACAATAACAGGTACAGAAGCTTACAATAACTGCACATAGTAACTTATTTCAATATGTTTGTAGGTATTGAAATAAATAATACCAATGAAACAACTTTCTCTACACCCACATTTGCATCAGAAACAGGGGATAATACTGTCCATAATCTTGGAATGAGATACACTCAAGGTGGTAGTGAGGAGTGGAGTAGGATGGTAGAAAATGGTTTCAAGCCTGCATTGGGGCTAATGTTTGTAAAACTTGAGGAGGCAATCGAGTTTTACAATTTATATGCTGTGGCCTGTGGTTTCATACCGAGAAAGTACACACAAACGAGATTCCGTGATAGCTTGGTAGACAAAAAATCTATGGTCTGTAACAGACATGGTTTCAAAGAGGATCGCAAAAAGTTTCTGCCGATTGTTGAAACTGAAAACGCAGAAGGGAATAAGAAGAGAAAAAAGTCTGTAGAAGCAAAAAAAACGAAACTGACAAGATCTGGTTGCAAGGCAAAAATACGGTTTGCTGCTGTATTTAATGATAACATGTAGATAAGAGGGTATGTCATTGATCAGTTTTACGAAGGTCACAATCACAGACTTTGTCCACTCAAAGAAAGGGAATTTCAGAAAAATTTAAGAACAGTTAACCTTTACATTAAGCAAACAATTGTTAACAATTGTAAACTCAACATTGGTGCTACAAAGACATTTAGAATGATGGGGGAACAATCAAATGGGTATGCAAACATTGGCGCAACTCTAACGGATTTCAAGAACTTCAAAAGAAATATTAAATGTTTCATAGGTGACAAAGATGCTGACATGATTCTCGCCTATTTAAAGAGGCTCGCTGAAACTTCTGAAAATTTTTACTATGCTTATGAAGTTGATAAGGATGAATGTTTGGCTAAAATATTTTGGGCAGACGGGCAGGCAAGGACAAATTATTCCATGTTCGGGGACACCATCACATTTGACCCTACTTATGGCACTAACAAGTATCATATGGCCTTCACGCCATTCACCGGTGTTGATAACCACAAAAAATCAGTAAACTTTGCTGCTGCACTTGTCGATCGTGAGAACGATAAGTCTTTCACTTGGGTGTTTAAGAAGTTCCTCGATTGTATGGGACTGAAAGAACCTCAGTGCATTCTTACCGATCAAGATCCAGCGATTAAACTCGGGGTGAATTCCGTATTCAAGAAAGCAAGACATCGCTACTGCATGTGGCATATAATGTCAAAATTAACTGATAAAGTTGAATCACAAATTTGTAAGGAAACAGACTTTGTTGAGAGAATATGTTCAGTTGTTTGGGACACTGACTTGGAACCAGTAGAGTTTGAAGAAAAATGGGTTCAAGTGATCAGTGACTTTGAATTACATGATAACACTTGGTTGACATACATGTATGGCAAAAGACACAAATGGATAACTGCTTACTTTCGGGATTTGCCTTTAGGTTGCCTTTTGAAAACAACACAAAGATTGGAGAGTCAAAACAGTTACTTCAAAAGATTCGAGAGCATAAATGGCACACTTGTTGAATTTTGGTTGCGCTTTTAAAGAGCAATGGAACAACAACGCTATAATCAGAAATGTCTTGATGCAGCAAGTGACACCACATTGCCTCAGGTATCATCTAAGACTATGATCGAGAAACATGCCTCGAAAATCTACACACACGCTGTTTTCTATGAATTCCAAGAACAATTGTAGGCTGATGCCCGTCGTTGAGGGTACCAAAGATAAATTTATAATTCTTAAACTTAAACTATAGATAGTGAAAGTCAGGGTCGAACCACAGAGAGGTGGGGAATGTTTATTGTTGAATGTTAATGTTTAAAGGTAACAAATTTGGAGGTTTGATTGATTGATTACTATATCTAAGGCAAAGATTAAAATAAAACAAGAAATAAAGATGAGAATAAAATATAATAAAAGGGATGCTAGGATGTTTTGGGTAATAAATAGCTAAGCTAATATAAATCCTAAGGTCAACATGTATTGCAGTCGCGTAAGGGGGTGTAACATAACTTTTTAGGTCTATGCTACCTAATAGCTCCTTTCGGCCTATACTATTAGTTCCTAGGTCTCACAATTATTGGGTGTCAACAATAAGGGTGATTCCTAAATCCTAGGTCACATACCTTTCAGTCTTAAGTAACCTAGCCGTCTTAAGGTGTAAACCAATGCCCTTCCCGTATCTCTCAATCTTGGGTAGGTCATTACTAACATCCTACAAGTCTCCTTTCAGTTTTATTGTAGGGTATTATAGTCAACAAAGAAAGACGAAACAGGATACAAACGCGAGTGGTCGACCGACCAGCTACTCCAGTCGGCCGACCACAGCCTCGGTCGACCGACCCACTATTTGAGTCGGCCGACCGTGGCTCTGCTCCAAGTCGGTCTCGGAATTTATTCTACCTATGCATATTCATCCCCTACATCCTAACATATGAAATTTAGCTACTCATGGCTATTAAGACGATTATGAAAACGGGATTAATCATGTTAAACATAGTGAATAATCTAAACATGCAAGAATTAATAAAGCTTGAGATTCTAACTTAAACGAATGTAATAAAAATAAGAACGATAATAAAGCTAGATAAAAAAAGTAATTACCACAATCGAGATTTGGGCAGAAAGGAACAAACTTTATTGAATGCTTGGGAATTATTGAAAGATTACAAACTCTAATAATAACTGAATAATAACTGAATTATTGAATCTCTCTAGAACTGAATATTAATCGATGCAAAACCCTAACTACAAGATTAGCTTATATAGGGCAAGAGATTGGAGTTTCCTAAAAGACTTCTACTTCTAATTTAAGACCGAAAACTCGTTTCTGGGCTTCGCTGAGGTCGGTCGACCTCTTTCACGGGCTTAAGTCAATTCTTGGGCTTTTCTTCGGATTAGGATTTTTATAAAAATCAGGCCTGGTCGGCCGACCCGTTCAGCTGGTCGGTCGACCGCTTTCGCAAAGAATTCTTCGGTTTTCTTCTTGCTTTGACTTTTGGTACTTAGATAAAGACTCCAGTTGACTTTCCTTTGTTCCTTAATTATACAAAGGGCTCGAGGATATGAATTTGGTGCTAAATCGTCCCTTTTCCGCATAAATCTGCAAAAGTGCATAAAAATACGAAAGTACACGATTGTTGGGAAATAGAGGCTAAAACATAGTAAATGAGCGACCAAATGCGTGTAAAAATAGATGAAAAACATCATAAAATTGACACGCATCAAATTCCCCAAACCAAACCCTTGCTTGCCCTCAAGCAAGAAATAGACTCGATCTTAACTAATGGAACGATTTCAATCTCAGAGCGACATTTACATGTCAGCCTAAACCAATACCAAGTACAAAATGAGAAAGTATATAAATCATGCAAACGAGTTATGGTGTCGTCAAACTTGCAACACTAGAGACTATAGAGACTTTATACTATGGACTCTCGCGGTACGCTCGAGACACTCATGAAGCAAAGGGTGAGTATATGTAAAAGATAGAAAGAAGTATATTTGTCATGACACTCACCTAACTACGACCCATGGAAACATGCCTGCAATCTAACATGAACAAGAATTCTACAACTTTGTATAACAATCTTATTAAGTGACCCAGATACATGCAATTGAGGTAATGAAAGATATGTGAGGTAAAAGGTAAAAGTGGTTAAGATGTTTTTGGATTTGTGGGGTTAGTAGCCAAGCTAGCAGAACCGGTTTTCATCAACATATTTCACAACTCTTGAAATTAAGAAAGTGCTCTTTTTGTGGCACAACTCTCACATTGAATATAAGAAAGGACTCCCAAATATTTTGAATGAGGTACGGGAGTGATAACATATAAAAGAAAGGGATTTTGGAACGATTTTTTTTCATTCTGATGCTGTCAGGTGGTCGGCCGACCTATGATGGTGGTCGGTCGACTGACTTTCTGTTGTATATTTTGATTTTTTCGTTTTTCTTTTCTTTCTTTTTCTGAATTTTTCTGTTCTTTTTTTTTTTTTCTTTCTTCTTTCTCTTTTTGCTCAAGATAGCATATAAACCAAGATGCCTCAAAAGTCAAACCAAAGACCACAAATACTAGCTTGGAAGGGTAGGCTAAGTATGGGATGTAGTTTTGGGGGAATAAAAAGGCAATTTTGGCTATGTGAAGCTTATGGGTAAATACGAGAAAAGGGATCTCAAATGCACGTATCAAGACTTACAAAACGAGAAAGTAAAACAAGTATATAGCAATTCAAGTTCATGTTTATGCATATTGATGTAACATGTTCCAAGGGGAGTACTACTCACATCCTAGACAACTGGTTTAAGAATGAAACCAGGAAATAAGCTCTAAACCTTAGAATGTATAGTAGGCTGCCAAGGTATAAGTCAAGTCTCAAGATATACAAATTGACAAAAGCTCGTAGATATGCGAAAGACTCTCATACTAAAACAAGTTGACAAGGCAATGTAAAGGCATAAATATGTAAGATAGCTAAATCATCCTTGAAATACTTTCGTTCCGACTCGACCTATATGCTAAAATAAACTTGCATTTTTTTTGGAAATTTTTGAATTTTTTTCATTTTTTTGTATTTTTCTTTTGTATAGGTAAGGAAAATAAAGAAAAGAACGATGCAAGACAGAAATGCAATGCATGTGACACGAAACCATTCCCCAAACCAAACCGCACAATGTCCCCATTGTGCATTAGCCTAAGAAAAGGTTTCAGAAAATTAAAAGAAAGATGCAAGGAAAATAAAAAACTAAGGAAAACTGGAAAGAACTCGATGGGTTGTTAAGCGTATGAGAAAAACCTCCCCAAACCAGCGTAAGCTGGGAGGTTTTGGTGGCCAGCAGTGCCACTCAATTACCTAAGACGGTTGCATGATTCCCGAGGAAGAAACGAACAGACTGCGACGGACAGGAGGTCGACCGACCCAGATAACAGGTCGACCGACCTTCCTGTAAACTACAGAAAGTTTCAGCAATAGGGCGACTGGGTCGACCGACTGGTGTATCTGGTCGGTCGACCCTCTGCATCCCAGCGGTCTTCGTTTCTTCGTTGAACCTGAAAAAGCAAGAAAAATATATGCGCCCGCAAAATGCGCGAGATCCCAGAACCAAGTCTAAAGTCTTAACTACGCAAGCATAAAGTAAAAAGTTCTAAAGCTATGAGCAAACTAAATTAAAAAGTCTCACATAACAAAAATAAATTGTCTTAAAATTGAAACTAGAGAAAACTATCCGCTAAAGATGCGGAAAATATCCGACCACGGCTTTTGACGATACGCCGTAGTCTCCACGGTGTTTGCTTGAGTAGCAAAACACTTCTTCTTTCCGCCGTCGCAAAGCATATGCGATGGTCTCTCTTCTTGAGCCTGCCTGGTTTTTTCTTTTCTTCCCGATCCACGACGTCCGGGTCTTCATCTTCTTTATAGCTTAGACAGCCCATTCCTCCTCTCTGGACTATGACCTCCTTCACTTTGGGTTTCCCCAAACCAATTCCTGCACTGGCCACAATAGAAGTGTCCCCCATATTGCTTCCAATCTGGGGCGGAGGTGTAAAAACAGATACAGGAACAGGTACTAAAGTAGGAGAAGTAGTGATGACCTCATACTTCTTTTCAGAAGTGATAGCATTGCATGTGATGGGGGTCATAGCATCCTTCTTCCTATAAGATAGGCCATATATAATGGAATGCTTTCCTACTTTAAAGGTCAAAGTCCCAGTGCCTACATCTATAATGGCACCTGCGGTGTGAAGGAAAGGTCTTCCTAGAATTATAGGTATATGGGCATTCTCCGGGATGTCCAAAACTACGAAGTCAACTGGGAAGAAAAACCTGTCAATACGCACAGGGATGTTTTCCAACACCCCTATAGGTTCCATAGATGTACGATCTGCCATCTGGACTGTCATACTGGTCACTGCAAATTCGGTCATTCCTAATTTTAAGGCAACGCTTAGAGGCATGACACTTATACTGGCACCTAAGTCGCATAAAGCCTTCTTTACTGGGAAGGTTCCTATATTACAGGGGACAGAAAAACTACCAGGGTCCTCTAATTTGTGAGGGGCAATGACATGTGATAAAAAACTAGATGACTCTTCAGTGAGGGCCACCGACTCAACCTTTTCTAGAGACCTCTTTCTTGACAAAAGCTGTCTCATTAATTTAAGATAAGAAGGAACTTGTTGAACTAATTCTAGAAAAGGGACTTGAACATTTAATGAACGAATCACATCCTTAAATTTGTCAAAAGATACCTGATCCTTCAAAGGTATAAGTCTTTCTGGGAAAGGAGCGGCTGAAGACTCAGTATTTGCAGCTCTCTTCAGAAACCTAGGGGTATTATCACCCCTGAAAAGAAAATCCCTTAAGTTATCTGGCAATTCAGGACGAAAAAGAGCTTCTGGCTCTGCCTCATCGGTCGGTCGACCTGGATCTTCGGTCGGTCGACCGCTCTCCTGTTCAGTGGAAATTTCCGGATTCTGCTCTGTGGTCGGTCGACCTGGATCGTCGGTCGGTCGACCGTTCTTGCTGCTATTCTTCTGTTTTTCTTTCTCAACCCCCACTTTAGCTCCACTTCGTAAGGATATGACGTTTAGAGTCTCTTTTTTCTGGTCCGGTTTGGTCGGAAGTTGACCCGGAGCCCTAGTATCATTCTTGCTCGCGATTTGAGCAATCTGAGACTCTAACATCTTCATCCCTGCCTCTCTAGCCTGTGACTCCTTCTGAACCAACCCAATAAGATTTTGGATAAGAGTTTCTGTGTTGGGTGGTGGATTAGAAGGTGGTTGAGGGTTGAAGGGTGGTTTTTGAAAACCTTGCTTATGTGGGGGGATATATGTGGAATTTTGCTGAGGTTGCATATGTTGTGGGTTAAGAACATTCTGGCTTGTCCACCTTAGGTTGGGATGGACATTATTATTATTCGGGTCATAGAAATTGTTCCCACGATAATGTTGAAAGGCGGCACATGTTTCATTGGATGAAGTACAGAATTTTGACACGTGCCCTTCTCCACCGCACCTCTCACAAGCGAAGGGTCCGTCTTGAACGGCGTTCACCTGATAAATACCGCCCTTGCTTCCACTTCCTAGATCGAATTTTCCTCCAGCCTCTAATTTTTCCAACTTGGCCGTCAAGGCCTCAATTGCTGATAGGTTGTATTCAGATTTCCTTTGATTTCCTCTGGAAGTGCCATGCTCAGCACGGTGTACAGCAACATCTTCTATCAACTTGAGACCTTTAGTCTCTCCTGAATTATCTTGGAATCTCCCATTAGCTGCAGCATCTAGATAGGCCCTGTTGTCATCGTAGAGGCCATTGTAGAACTGGTTACAAAGAAACCATTGCTCGAATCCGTGATGTGGTATGGATCGAACAAGTCTCTTGAACCTGTCCCACGCCTCACTAAAATCTTCATTGGGGCCTTGCTTGAAATTTGTAATCTGTGCTCTTAAAGCATTGGTCTTTGATGCAGAATAGTATTTCCTGTAGAATGCTAAGGCTAAGGTATTCCAATCTGTGACTCCCGCAGCAGTGCGGTCTAAATCTCTGTACCACTCCCTCGCAGAGTCCCTAAGAGAGAAGATAAACATGGTTTGCTTAATCTGGTCTTGCGTCACTTCTTCTGGGGGTGCAATAGAGTATATGTAATCTGTGAAGATTTCAATATGCTTTGCAGCATCCTCATTGGCCGAGCCTCCAAATTGGTTTCTTTCAACCATAGTAATGTAGGCAGGCTTGGCCTCGAATGGCTTCCCAGTACCTGCGGGTAAGGTGAACCCTTTGTATAGGTCCTTTGCCTGAGGCATGGAGTGACTGGCAATAGTAGCTTCTTCTGCCATATTCTCTTCTTCCTTAGGAAAAACTGGAAAGTAGGTAAAAGGTGGTGTCTTTGGTGAAGATGGATTGTTGGGTGAATTTTGTTGTGAAGGTGGTGTTTTTGGTGAAGATGGTAAATATGGTTATTCGAATAAGTCTTCTTGAAATAAGGAAAATGGTGATCCTCCTTCCTGATTTGCTAGAAGTTGCTTTCTCCTTTCTCTAAGAGTCCTCTTAAGCTCGTGGTCAAGCGGTAGGAGTTCCCCTTGAACTGACCTGCGCATAAGATGGAAACTACAAGAAAATGGTGAGAAGGTTTAAGGAACAAAAAAGTTCCTTAAACAAAGAGAAACAAAAACAAAAACAATAAACACTAGCGTCACCTCCCCGGCAACGGCGCCAAAATTTGATGCCCGTCGTTGAGGGTACCAAAGATAAATTTATAATTCCTAAACTTAAACTATAGATAGTGAAAGTCAGGGTCGAACCACAGAGAGGTGGGGAATGTTTATTGTTGAATGTTAATGTTTAAAGGTAACAAATTTGGAGGTTTGATTGATTGATTACTATATCTAAGGCAAAGATTAAAATAAAACAAGAAATAAAGATGAGAATAAAATATAATAAAAGGGATGCTAGGATGTTTTGGGAAATAAATAGCTAAGATAATATAAATCCTAAGGTCAACATGTATTGCAGTCGCGTAAGGGGGTGTAACATAACTTTTTAGGTCTATGCTACCTAATAGCTCCTTTCGGCCTATACTATTAGTTCCTAGGTCTCACAATTATTGGGTGTCAACAATAAGGGTGATTCCTAAATCCTAGGTCACATACCTTTCAGTCTTAAGTAACCTAGCCGTCTTAAGGTGTAAACCAATGCCCTTCCCGTATCTCTCAATCTTGGGTAGGTCATTACTAACATCCTACAAGTCTCCTTTCAGTTTTATTGTAGGGTATTATTGTCAACAAAGAAAGACGAAATAGGATACAAACGCGAGTGGTCGACCGACCAGCTACTCCAGTCGGCCGACCACAGCCTCGGTCGACCGACCCACTATTTGAGTCGGCCGACCGTGGCTCTGCTCCAAGTCGGTCTCGGAATTTATTCTACCTATGCATATTCATCCCTTACATCCTAACATATGAAATTTAGCTACTAATGGCTATTAAGACGATTATGAAAACGGGATTAATCATGTTAAACATAGTGAATAATCTAAACATGCAAGAATTAATAAAGCTTGAGATTCTAACTTAAACGAACGTAATAAAAATAAGAACGATAATAAAGCTAGATAAAAAAAGTAATTACCACAATCGAGATTTGGGCAGAAAGGAACAAACTTTATTGAATGCTTGAGAATTATTGAAAGATTAAAAACTCTAATAATAACTGAATAATAACTGAATTATTGAATCTCTCTAGAACTGAATATTAATCGATGCAAAACCCTAACTACAAGATTAGCTTATATAGGGCAAGAGATTGGAGTTTCCTAAAAGACTTCTACTTCTAATTTATTTTCGAAAACTCGTTTCTGGGCTTCGCTGAGGTCGGTCGACCACTCTGGTGGGTCGGTCGACCTCTTTCACGGGCTTAAGTCAATTCTTGGGCTTTTCTTCGGATTACTTTTTATAAAAATCAGGCCTGGTCGGCCGACCCGTTCAGCTGGTCGGTCGACCGCTTCCGCAAAGAATTCTTCGGTTTTCTTCTTGCTTTGACTTTTGGTACTTAGATAAAGACTCCAGTTGACTTTCCTTTGTTCCTTAATTATGCAAAGGGCTCGAGGATATGAATTTGGTGCTAAATCGTCCCTTTTCCGCATAAATCTGCAAAAGTGCATAAAAATACGATAGTACACGATTGTTGGGAAATAGAGGCTAAAACATAGTAAATGAGCGACCAAATGCGTGTATAAATAGATGAAAAACATCATAAAATTGACACGCATCACAGGCGGCTCTCTGTTCTTGTGCAGTTAGAGGATTTTCTGAGCAAGGAAACATTCACAATATAGATGTTGAAGATGCCTACCAGAATCGTAGAATATTTTAGGTTATTTCGTTTTACAAAAGATAGAATAACTGAATTTGGTGAATACAATAACTGTTTTTTAACATTATAATAACTGATCCACTTAGGCTTATATTATGCATTACAATAATCACCAATATGTTTTACAATAACAGCTATTACGTATTACAATAACAGCTATTATGAATACAATAACAGCTATAATGAATACAATAACAGCTATTATGAATTACAATAACAGGTATTATAAAATGTAAAACTGGATACAATAACATGTATTATGCAATACAATAACAGCTATTATCAATTACAATAACAGCTACTATGTATACAATAACAGCTATAATGAATTACAATAACAAATATTACAAAATGGAAAAATGAATACAATAACAAGTATTATGAAATACAATAACAGCTATTATCAATTACAATAACAACTATAATGAATACAAAGATTCAATATAATAATAGCTATTATACATTACAATAACAGTTATTATGCAATACAATAATAACTATACTGTTGTGCAGGTTGTTCACAATACCGAAACAAAAGAAACAACATGTACATGCAAGATGTTTGAGAGGAAAGGAATCCTTTGTAAACACATAATATGGGTACTATCAAGTAAAGGATTGACTAGCATACCGGAGAAGTACATCGCAAGTAGATGGATGAAGAAATCATATAGAAAGCCTTTGTTTGGACTGGATGGAAAGTTATTACAAGATTATGATCCAACTGACATAAGAAAGCTGGAATTATCAAGAGTATGGTCTGAGTTTTATGCAACAATAAGTGCTCTAAAGTCAATGCCTCCAGACCATATAAAGGAACTAAGTGTGATGCTTTTACAATTTCGAGAGAAAAATTGTCCAACAAAAGAGAACTTGACAAAGGAACAAGAATTGGAGATGCTCTTAGGTTGTTCAGCAAAATCAAACATTACTGTTCACCCACCAAAGATTCCAAAAAACAAAGAAAGTGGCAAGAGAATGAAATCAAACAAGGAAAAGGCAATTGAAAAAGCAAGCAAACCAAAGAGGCTATGTAATAACTGCAAACAAATGGGAAACCATGACAAAACAAACTGCCCAAATCCATTTGTTGAGCATGCACCTGAGGAAGAAGATGAAGAGGGAGATGAAATGGAGGATGAATAAGGCATCCAATGAACACATTTACAATAATCGTATCACAACTTTACAATAATACAAAAATTTCTCAGTATTTTGTCTTAGATTACTATAGTTGAGAATCTATATTTCGTGTAAGAAACTTTAGAATAATTACTTACTAAAAATATAAATAAATGAGGAAAATCGTGTTTTTGGAGTTCAACATATGCAATTATGAATACAATAACAGCTATAATGAATTACAATAACAGGTATTACATAATGGAAACTGAATACAATAACAGCTATTATGCAATACAATAACAGCTATTATCAATTACAATAACAACTATTATGAATACAATAACAGCTATAATGAATTACATTAACAGGTATTACAAAATGGAAAACTGAATACAATAACATGTATTATGAATACAATAACAGCTATAATGAATTACAATAACAGGTATTATAAAATGGAAAACTGAATACAATAACAGCTATTATGCAATACAATAACAGCTATTATCAATTACAATAACAGCTATTATGAATACAATAACAGCTATAACGAATTACAATAACAGGTATTACAAAATGGAAAACTGAATACAATAACAGCTATTATGCAATACAATAACAGCTATTATCAATTACAATAACAGTTATTATGAATACAATAACAGCTATAATGAATTACAATAACAGGTATTACAAACTGCAAAACTGAATACAATAACATATATATGCAATACAATAACAGCTATAATGAATTACAATAACAGTTTTTTTTAATAGGTATTATTATGCAATACAATATTTCACATTATGCAATAACTGTGTTAGAAAGGAAATACAATAACAGAACTTATATAATACAATAACAGTCTTGAATGAAGTCACTACTAGATACAATAACATAACTTATATAATACAATAACTGTGTAAAACCCATTGCAATAACTGTCTGAAAATCATTACAATAACTGCCTGAGACATTGCATATAACTGTCTTAACAAAAATTACAATAACTGTTTTGATGATTACAATAGCTGTCACAAAATATAGCACTTCCTACGCTTTACAAAAACACAATCCTTTCCCACAACATTTACAATTTCCAACATTTAACAAGAGCTCATTTTTTTGGGGGTTATTTAATAGAAATACTCCAAACTATTGACCACCTTCTCAAAATACTATGTGCTTTAATTTAACTCATAATAAACCGAACTATTATCACCCTCTTCTCATATTACACTAAGTGACCGGCTACCTGTTTAGTAAGTAGCATTTAGCAATAATAATAAAAAAAATGACCAAAGATACTAGTTTACACTTTACCCCGTTTTTACTATATCTATTAATATCCTAAATATTACATTACACATCCACAAACAGCACTATCAAAATCAAAAGACACCAGACCACACCACACCCACCGGCCACCGCTGCACAGCCCAACACCTTCATCAATTCCACAACCGCTACGTAATAAATCCAATTCACCATCCATCACCCTATATTCTTACACAATTTTGACCAATATCCCCAATAATACACAAATTCGACCATGCACATAAGCAAAGAGAAACCAAATTCTATGAACACAAACCATTAATTTGACCAAAAAAATCGCTTAAATTATGTCGAAAATAAAAGGTTAAAAACCGCAAATTGACATTTCTACATATATTAATCAACTTACTATCCCCAATTGAGAATTCCCCAAAATTAATTTCGGGTTAGGGTTCCAAAAACACACATCAAACGTTGGTGGTGGGTGTCGATTTATGGTAGCATTCGAGGGACAAGCAAGCTCGAGCTCCACTGATTCGAGTTCAGAATTGTTGGTGCTTGACATTATTGTTGTTGCATCAAGGATCATAATTATGAGTGGTTCTGGGTAGAGTTCGATGCCGATGAGGTTGATGTCCAGGGGGTTTTATGATGGTTTTATTTAGGGAGTGTCGGGGGTGATTTGAGTTTGGGATGGTGGAGAGGTTCCTTTTGTGGTGATTTAAGAGAGGAGTTTGGTGGTTTAAGTGTGGTGATGAAGATGAAGCTAAATTGTTGCCATGGTTCAAAATCCGAATGGTGTTGAATTTTGATTTTATTTATTGAGAAAATGAAGGAATGAGGTTGATGGTGGATTTTAGTGGTAATTATAAAGAGATAGCAGTCTTTTGAGGTTGCTCACATGTGTGGTGTTGGTTCAGATCTAATTGCTTTCCTCGAAAATCAGGCGAGAAAAGAAGGCAAATTGTTTTGGTTTAATGGGCAGAAGATGACGACGAGATGGTAGCCACGATAGTGAAAGGTGGTTGAAAATGGTGTAAATGGGAGATGGATGAAGTTAAAAGGGTGCTACAATGGTGAAGGGTGGTTGAAAATGGTGTAAATGGGAGATGGATGAAGTTGAGAGGGTGATGCAGTGGTGGACTAGTGGTGATGGAATCCACCCAATTTATGACCTGAAGTTTACTTGTTTTTACAGGTTAAAAATGTATGAGTATAATGCAAGAAGATAGGTCAATAGTTTGGTTTATTGTGAGTTAAATTAAAGTGTGGAGTATTTTGAGAAGGTGGCTAATAGTTTGGAGTATTCATGTTAAATAACCCTTTTTTTTGGTTTAGCAAAACCTCTTAAAGCTACACTTTTATACCTTTTCATAGAACTTCTCCTCTTGTTTAAAAGATTCTTCTCTATTGTCAGTATGTCTTCCCTGAAATTCACCATTTCTTCCAAAAGAGACGCTCTTGAGTCATTGGCATCTGACATCAACAAAATACACATCATCTCAATCCATAAAGCAGTCCTCTCCGTTTTCTTCTTAATTGATACCAATCCCTTGTCGTGCTTCCCTTCATATGTGAGCATGTGAAACATGATATAGAATCCTAATTCGTGATCGTTCATAAGTTTTGTTTTCCATTCAAAATCAACATTAACAAATTTAAATGTGTTAACGGAAATCCCTTCTTTTGCTGTTTTCCTTGTATCCAGAATGTCGGAAAACAATTCAACCTAAAACATGCACAAAAAAATGCAAAATCACAATTGTATCAAAAACACACACATTACAATAACTTAATTAACATAAACTCATTTTTATCTATATAATAACCCATATAAAACTATACAATAACTACTAAAGAGAGTTTGAATTTAGAGAACATACTGCAATCTTTACAAGTTTGTAGAAATCAGACTTTTCCCAATTTGCATGCAATGTATGGTCCAATACATCAACCGTCTTGTTTATGAAGTTAATGCAAACACAAAAGTAGTGCATGTCTAAGGACAACGGGATGAAGACAAGGTCCACGTCGATCGCAGAGTTTACAACTTGTTCAGATAAATAACAATTCCAAAACTCAAAGATCATGTCTTTATCACTGTCAATTGGAGTTAGAACCCCATGAGTGGTTTCCAGCATGTCTTCAACAATTGCCTATCACAAATAAAACTGAATTTTATACAACGGTTTTGTATTATGCAATTCAATAACCAACATAATACAGTAACATGTATTATGCAATACAATAACATCTATTATGTAATACAATAACAGCTATTATGTATTACAATAACAGTTATAATGAATTACAATACCAGCTATTATGAATTACAATAACATCTATTATGAATACAATAACAGCTATTATGAATACAATAACAGCTATTATGAATACAATAACAGCTATTATGAATACAATAACAGGTATTACAAAACTGGATACAATAACATGTATTATGCAAAATACAATAACAGTTATTATGAATACAATAACAGCTATTATGAATACAATAACAGCTATTATGAATTACAATAACAACTATTATGTAGGCTGACTTAATTGAAAAATGACATAGTTTTCAACACCGGTTTCATGAAAAAAGCTAAAATATATAATAACTGCACAAGTAAAAACAACTAATACCATGTGTGCTGAACCAAGGAACATCATCATTGGCGATTCTTTCTCTTTAACCTCCATGTAATTCAACACAATTGACCATGCTGTTATAACCCGTGTCTCAGTGTAATCATCAGGTTTTGTTGACATAACATCAGACCTATCCACAATAGCAGATCCAGAAGAAAACAAAAGCTCCCTGCAAAAAAAAAGACACACAATCACTAATACCACAACGAGAAAAAGAACCCACAGTTGAAATGCAACAAAAGAGAAAAGGACACATACTCATTTTTAAGTGTGTAATCGTCCAAGAAACAATAGTCAATAACTTGTTTCTTCAGACTTGGTAACCCAGTTGTCAATCTGTTATTAGTCTTCATAATTTTTGACACTACAACAATACCTTTGTCTGCCTTCCCACAATTTATTGAGCAGCCAAGACCATCAGAGTTTGCTCTTCTAGAACCACCTCTGGATGATCTAATTATCCCAGCACTGAATGGCTCATTTTGCACAGTTTTTTTTTAACCTACCGGAGTTCCGTCACCAGCAACCAGTTTCTCAGCTAATATCCTAGCAACCTCCAGATCAGTGGCCTCAAATTTTTCGTTTTCCATCTCAGCTAACCTTCGTTTTTCAATCAACTTAGGGAGCAACTGTTCCTTTGTCTTTGTAAATTCCTCAACCAAAGGCAACAACCTCTCTCTTTCTTTGTTGATATCAGCTAACACTAGGATAGCAGCAATTTCAGCTCTGTAAATAATTCTTTTTAGTGGATCATGCAACTCTGATGTAAAAACTCCCCGTTGTAAAACATCATATGCATCATGACAAAAACACCACAATCTAAGTTTTGAGGTCCTTCTAATTTCCATGGAAAATCCACATTTACAAGTTTGAAATTAGAGACCTCACTGCCTCGTTCATGTTCTTTCTTTACCAGAAATCTACCAAATATTTCAACCTGGTTAATTTTAAAAACAAAGTCAGTCATTCTCAAGTAAAAAAATACAATAACAGCTATTATACATTACAATAATTAACATTATAAAAAGTACAAAATAACCACAAAAAGGTATAACTTTAAGAAAACATAATATAAAGGTACGTACAATAGATTTGGTAGCCACCAACCAGATACTATCTTCGAAATCATCGTATACCCGATTGTCAAGATAGTTGATACTCTTCTCCACAAAATTTAAAGCAACGCAGAAAAAATGGTCTCCAAAATGAATAGGGAGAAAAACCTGACATTATAAAAAATAGAGATGTCTGGTAAAATATTAATGAAGAATTTTGAAAAACATAAAAATACATCTAATAAGCCAATAAAAAACATACCCAATCAGCTCTGATGTCAAGGGAGCCTTCGCTATTCTCAATGACATTTTCCCAAGTATTAAAAATTTCGCCTATGTACATATCTTTCTCATTATCAGCAGTATTGATGAACTTGAATAAAGAGTCCTATGAAAAATTTAAAATAATTATTATTCCCATTATGCAATACAATAACAGGAATTATGCATTACAATAATTAACATTATGCAATACAATAACCAACATAACTTTAAAAAAAAATGTAGTATAACACTTGGAAACTCTACTTCACTGAATACAATAACAACTACTATGAATTACAATAATAGGTATTATGAAATAAAAATACCCCACGTAACTTTAGAAATTAGAAATGAAGTATCACAAATTGGAAAACTGACTTTAATGAATACAATAACAACTATTCTGCATTACAATAATTAACATTATGCAATACAATAATTCACATTATGCAATACAATAACCACATTAACTTACAAAAATAAAAATGAAATATCACACTTGGAAACTCTGCTTCATTGAATACAATAACAAGTATTGTGCATTACAATAATTAACATCATGCAAAATACAATAACAAAAATAAGGAACTAAAATAACATCCCCCCAGAATAGAAACACATACTGAATGACTTGTTCAAAAAAATCTTCTGGACGGAGGTAACTCTTTCTCGGCCTTGAATATAATGTCATTCAGTAAAAATGACCAACAGTCGATAATGTTGGATGTCATCATAGTCTTGGCAGACATTGAAATAATATCATCTCGAGTTAGCAAATTGAAAATTGAGAACGAGACCAAATCCTCCCTATCACATTGAAACAAAATCATTAATAATTGCGGCGCAAAAAAAGTAAAAACTAAGAAAAACCCATGGAAAAACTAAAAGAATGCTTACCCCCATTCGTAAGTCATGGTCATGTAGGAAACAATAATCAAGCACATTTTTCCTCAGACTTAAAATAGGAGCAAAAAGCTCCTTGTACTCAATCAAGAATTCAGAGACCACCACTGCCTCCGGATCACGAACTCCACACGCTAACCCACAGCCTATACCATCCTTCCCAAAAAATATATGCTGAGGGACAACATCGGAATGCAGCAGGAAAAAATTAATGAAAGAGCTGTCCGGGTTTCTTTCCACAACAATATTATCGCTGACAACTTTGTTAATAACCTGATCCAAATCTCCAAAATCATCAAGTATGGGACTGCCCCCATTACTTCTTTCCTCACCCAAATCTTCAAGATTTCCCAGATCACCAGCTTCACCCTCAGCCTCATCATTTATCCGACTGCCACCATTACTTCTTTCATCACCCAAATCTTCCAGATTTCCCAGATCAACAGCTTCAGCCTCAGCCTCATCATTTATCGGACTGCCTCCATTACTTCTTTCATCACCCAAATCTCCAAGATCTGCCACATCACCATCTTCGGCCTGATCTTCATTGATGGGACTGCCCACAGACTTCTTTTTACTCCGAGAATATACAACCTTAAATTTATCTCCACCACTGCCCACACCCCCCGTTGTTTCCACTATACTATTTTCATGCTCTTTGCAAAATGTTTCGTACAATGGCAACTTACTTCCCACATTTTTTATTTCCTCAGCTTTTTGGCAAATAAAATCAAAGTATTTAATGAACATTGAGTTCTCATCATTCAAAAAAGCGGGAGTTTGGGAAGCCAATGACACAGAAGTAGAAGCATCATTAGTTGAACAAGACTCTTTCTCCATTGCTTCTTTTCGCTGTGTGTACAAATGGAGAAATATCTCGACATCTCTCTTCATCATCAAGAAATGTAATTGAGAAACCTAAAAAAACAAAAATAAAAAGGCGTTAAACAATAACTATAATAAATCATTACAATAATTGTTATACAATACAATAACACCTAGTATGAATTAAAATAATAACTATTATGAATACAATAACAGCTATTATGAATTACAATAACAGGTATTACAGAATGGAAAACTGAATACAATAACAACTATTATGAATTACAATAACAACTATTATGAATACAATAACAGCTATTATGAATTACAATAACAGGTATTACATTATGGGAAACTGAATACAATAACAACTATTATGAATACAATAACAGCTATTATGAACTACAATAACAACTATTATGAATACAATAACAGCTACTATGAATTACAATAACAGGTATTACAGAATGGAAAACTGAATACAATAACATGTATTATGAATACAATAACAACTATTATAAATACAATAACAACTATTATAAATACAATAACAGCTATTATGAATTACAATAACGGCTATTATGAATACAATAATAGCTACTATGAATTAGAATAACAGGTACTACAGAATGGGAAACTGAATACAATAACATGTATTATGGAATACAATAACAAATATAACTTTAAGAAAAGAAATGAAGTATAACACTTGGAAACTCTACAAGTAATAACTGCACAAGTGAAAACTTTAAAAAGCTAAAATAATTGTTATACTACTTGGAAACTATAACTGATGTAAATTAGAAAACTTACATCAGAAGCTTTTGATCGAATGACCTCATCCGTATCAAAATTGTTGGGTAGTTCAAGATACTTCTTTCCAGGTTCAGGTTTGTCAACAACGGAACTCCCAACAACGGAACTCCCTTTGTACGAAGTATCAATTGTAGCTTTTGAGTGTTGCCATTTGGGATAAACATTGCTGATATATTCCCCATTCCCCAGGGAACCAGAGCTCAGCTCTAACTTTCCCCTTCTAAGAAAGGATTCCTCATCCCAATGTTTGATATGAGGAGTTTCAGAGGGCATTGAATGACCCTTGAAACGCAACCGGTGGAAGTATGCTATCATGACAACAAGTATGCAACCACGCAAAGTACATGACCCGCCTCTACACCGTTGCACACCCTCAACTAATTTTTCAAAAACGTAACCACACCAATCCAAATGGGGGATACGTTCAACATTTTGAACAGCCTTAAGCAGCGAGAAATCGATTCCATAAACAGAAGGAGGAGCAAGAACAATTGTCATAGCATAAAGCACAAACAAGCGCTTAAATTCATCTCCCCCATCATCTCCCATCTCAATTATTTTACTAAACACAGCAGGCACAGTTACATAATTTGGCCCTTTCACGTCAAACTTCTTCCTAAATTCATCTTTTAGCGTCTCTTGGGAAGATAATACACTATGAACCGTGTAAACAACCTCAACCTTATCACCCCCAATTGGCAACCCAAAAATATCATGAACATCAGCCTTGCTAATAGGGAATTTAATCTCTTTTGCTTCAAAAATATTAGCTTCTGAATTAAAGTGCTTCACAAACAGTGGTATAACACGCAATGGCAACAAACCCAATTTAAAATCAAGTAAAGCACCAAACCCCAACTCTAAAACTGCCTTTTTCTGGTTTGGCCCAAGTTTTTGCAAAAGGTTGACTAGGACATTAGGGCGGCAACTGACTTTAATCTTCGAAGCACTACAAAGAACCATACGAGCTAAATAAACACAAACTGAAGCATAAAATACAACAACACTACCATGAAGTCACTACTGCATACAATAACTGAGTTTTATAATACAATAACACAACTTATATAATACAATAACTGTGTTTAAATGAAGTGTCTAAACACATTATAAATAACTGTGTACAAACCATTAAAATAGCTGTTATTGTATTCATAATAGTTGTTATTGTAAATCATAGTAAAAAAAGGGAATACAATAACAGTCTTAGAACATTACAATAACAGTCTCACACGAATACAATAACAGTCTTAGACCATTAAAATAACAGTCTGAGACAGTTACAATAACTGTCTGATACGATTATAAAAAAGGGAATACAATAACAGTCTTACACGAATACAATAACAATCGTAGACAATTACAATAACAGTCTGAGACGATTACAATAATTGTCTGAAAAGCAAATAAAAAAGTGATGCATCAACAGAAACTCTAAAAAACGGAAGAATAAGCGTACTTACATGTTCAATATTGGAGTTGGAGGGGAAATATTATGCCCCTTCCTTGGGAAAACTACTTTGGAACGTTTCAAATCAGCTCTATTACCAACTTGAGCCTCGGTCTTACGTTTAGGTGTCATTATCACTGTAGAATAACCACACCAATATATTACAATAACACACACACACATTATCTCCATTAAACAACAATTTAAGCTAATTTAAAGAAAAAGCACAATAAAAAACACACTAAAATTCAAAAATCAGGTAAAAATCTGGAAAATACAATTAAGAAACCCTAATTTTAACTGGAAACAAAATGCAAAGTGACTAATTGAATTACACACCAGTTTTAAGTAAAACAAAACTACATAAATGAATATTTTTAAAAAATTGACGAAAATCAAAGAAGAAGATGAAAAGAAACCCTAAAATTATGCTAAAACGAGAAAAAAAAGTACACAAATACTCTAATTGAACTACCTAATGAAAAACACTGCTCAAAATTGAAGAATAACAACAGAAAACACAGCAAAAATCAACTTAAAAAACCTACAAAATAGCGAAAATATAAGAAAAACGAAATCAAAAGTTTTACTGGAGAAACACTGTGCACAATTACCTGGAGATGAACCGAATATGAAGACGAAAACGAGCGAAGAAAGATGAGCAGTATGTTGGAGGTTTTACTGGAGAAGATGAAGATTTTACAGTATAATTATGGAGGTTTTGCTGTATATTTCAGTTGAAGAGTTGAAAAAAGAGGAAAAAAGAAGTTAGGGGTGAAAAATTGGGTTTTTATATGAATTGTGAGATTTAATCTCAGCCACTAATCTCAACTCAAAATGGATGGCTCAGATTCAAAGGTGTAACTCACAAATATGGGAATATGTTGGATGCTTTATGTGTTACGTGTCGTTAACAATAGGTGGCTAGGAGAACTCTAGTCACTCCCCACTGATTGTGACGTACATGTTTTCATGTATGTAGGGTACATGACAGGTGGTTGATGGGTTACAGGAGGCTAGCGAGCGATGATCCTATCATCGATGACTTACCCGTTATCGTGTAGCTAGACCTAGTTGTTTTTGGATTTACATTGAGTGCCTGTAGGGATGTGTCATCCCAGGCTGTTTTGTATCTATACTTTTGTACTTAGACTTACAAACTTATCTATGTTTGTTTAATTCAGTTTGTATAGTTTGTTTTAATTCACCTCGTTTTATCTTGCATGTTAAAGTTTAAATTCCGCGTAAATTTTGGCATGTTTGTTTGCTTTATTTTTCCGCTACGACGAGGGGTTTTACATTGAACGTTTCATTGAGGTATTTATGGATGATTTTACGGTGCATGGTGATTTTTTTGACACTTGTTTACACCATTTGTCTCGTGTTCTTAAGCGTTGTATTGATACTAACCTTGTCTTGAATTCTGAGAAGTGTCACTTTATGGTGGAACAAGGTATAGTACTGGGACATGTTGTGTCTTCAAAAGGTATTGAGGTAGACAAAGCTAAGATTGATACCATTTCTTCTCTACCTTTTCCTACTAATGTTCGTGAAGTTCGATCTTTTCTTGGCCATGCAGGTTTCTATCGCAGATTTATTAAAGATTTCTCTAAGATCGCTTCACCCTTATGCAAGCTGCTGCAAAAGGAGTCAAATTTCATCTTTGACAAGGCTTGTAAGGAGGCTTTTGATGAACTGAAAGGTAGACTTACCTCCGCACCGATTATTCAAGTACCAAATTGGTCTCTTCCCTTTGAGATTATGTGTGACGCGAGTGATTATGCCTTGGGAGTGGTGTTGGGTCAGAAGAATGGGAGGGCTTCCCATGTCATTCATTATGAATCCATGACCTTAAATAAAGCACAACGGAATTACACCACGATTGAGAAAGAGCTTCTAGCCATTGTTTTTGCTTTGGAGAAATTCTGGTCCTATTTACTTGGTATAAAAGTGGTGGTATTTTCAGATCATGCAGCACTGCGTCATTTGATGGAAAAGAAAGAATCTAAGCATATCTACATGAGAAGAATTTAGTGAAAGGATTATTCCCCGATGAAAGCTTGTTCACTATTCGTTCCGTGGAGCCATGGTACGCCAACCTTGTTAATTTTCTCTGTTCTTCTAGATGTCCACAAGGCTTTTCCAAATCTCAAAAGGACAAGCTTCATAGTGATGCGAAGTATTATGTATGGGATGAGCCTTATTTGTGGATGCATGGTTCTGGCCAAATCATAAGAAGGTGTGTACCAGAGAATGAGATGACTTCAATCCTTACATTTTGTCACTCACATGCTTGTGGTGGTCACTTTGGTGCAAGGAGAACAGCGAGAAAGGTTCTTGATTGTGGATTTTACTAGCCTACATTGTTTAGAGATGCTCATGGATTTTGTCAAGCTTGTGACAATTGCCAAAAGGTAGGCAATATTTCCCGAAAGAATAGGATGCTGCAAAGTTACATGTTGAATTGTGAGATTTTTGATGTTTGGGGAATCGACTTCATGGGTCCCTTCCCAAATTCATATGGAAATCTTTATATATTATTGGCGGTGGATTAT
Source organism: Silene conica (assembly GCA_029255685.2). NCBI lineage: Eukaryota > Viridiplantae > Streptophyta > Magnoliopsida > Caryophyllales > Caryophyllaceae > Silene > Silene conica. The sequence goes on along the minus strand of CM055314.2, from coordinate 57,487,258 downwards.
GTGTCTAAGTGTGGAGGCTATTCCCACTAAGACTGATGATTCCAAGGTGGTGGCGGATTTTATCAAGGCTAACATATTTGCTCGATTTGGAATTCCGAAGGCTTTGATTAGTGATCGTGGCACACATTTTGTCAACAAGACAATTGGTGTTTTTTTGAAAAAGTATTGTGTTTGAGATTAGATGATGCATTATGGGCTTATCGAACGGTCTATAAAACCCCGATTGGTATGTCACCTTATCGACTTGTGTTTGGAAAAGCATGTCATTTACCAGTCGAGTTGGAGCATAAGGCATATTGGGCGATCAAAAGCTTTAATATGAGTCTCGATGACGCGGAGTTGCATCGGAAATTGCAATTGCAAGAGTTTGAAGAGCTCCGACTCGAATCATATGAGAATGCCGCTACTTACAAAGAAAGAACGAAGGCTTGGCATGACAAGATGATCTTGAGACGGGATTTCAAAGTTGGTCAAAAAGTTTTGTTATTCCAGTCCCGCTTTCGTCTATTTCTAGGTAAGTTGAAATTCCGTTGGATTGGTCCGCTTATAATTACTAACGTTTATCCTCATGGTGCAGTTGAGGTACGTGATCCGACGACGGATAAAGTTTTGAAGGTGAATGGGCAACGACTGAAGCCCTATCATGATGCTGATGAGTTGGAGGTGGTCGAGTCATTGGATCTCTACGACCCAATTTACGAAGATTAATCCCTTCACCAAGTCGAGCAAACGACTATAAACAAAAGCGCTAACGGGAGGCAACCCGGGGTTTTGTATCTTTTTGTGTAACTCTTTTAAGTTGTTTTTTTTATTTTCTTTAGAAAAAAAAACCAAAAAAAAATGTGGTAGGTTTATTTTATTTTCGTTTTTAGTATTTTATTTTCGTTTTTAGTTTATTTTATTCTGACGGATTGTTATGTGTGCTAGGAACTTTTCAAGACGGAAAGAAAAAAATGAAAAGGAGAGAAATTAACGTGAATTCGTTACATTGGAAGCCTTGCCTCGGAGTGTGCGCCTTAGTCGCACCTTGGTCGCACTAATTGAGTGCGTACAGACGGAAACAAGCCAAAGGGGCGGCAACATCCTATTTTGCGTGCGTTCGAGGTTCAACAAAATTTTACAGACCCATGTGAATTTTTGCTAGGATGGAGCGATAAGGGGCGTAATTTGTCTTGTGTTACTTGCACTGTGGTGATTTATGTCACTAATTGGTGTTGCGTTGCTCCATTGTCATTTGAATAAGTGGGTAACTCAGGTGTTGTTGGTGTGTTGCTATTTTATAGTAGCGGTAGTTTATGCTTAGTGGGTGTTTTGGAGGGTGAGTGAGGAAAGAGAGCATTATTGTTATCGATCATTTTCTACCATGTGTTGTGTTTGAGCTAGTGTTGTTTTGCGTTTCTTTGTGTTCCTTGGTTTTACATCGAGGACGAGTAAAAGTTCAAGCATGGGGAATTTGATGCGACTCATTTAGTCGGAGTTAAATCGCCGGAGTTAGTGTGGTTTTGTTGGTTTTATGTGGTGTTATGTAGCTTAATTGTAGGTTACTTGTTGGTGAGCCTAGATTAGCTATTGGGTCGGTTTTATAGTGTTTATGACATTTTCCAAGTTTGGGGATGGATGGACCCAAATTCCTATGAAGATACCTCAGACGTGTGCGCTTAAGGTGCGCTAATTGAGTGAACTAATGTGTGAAATCAATAATGGGCAGCCCCAAGGTACGACTGAAGTGCCACATAGGCGCGACTGAAGTGCGACCAAGGTACGAGTGAAGCGCGACTGAAGCGCGACCGGCATTTGTTCAGATTTTAGTTTTTACCTAATTACTATATAAGATTTTTATCTAGGTTTTAGAAGGTGGTTGTTAGCCGCCATTGAGACAAAAACCTTATTTTGCTATTTTCAAGACTATGTGTAACTAATTCCCCTCTTTCTTGGATTCGGGCAATTGAAGCACTCTTTATACAATTGTGAGTTTGAATGTATTAATTTCTTTCTTGATTATTGTGAATTGCTTGTTCCTAATTATATGAATGTTGATTTATAATTGCTAGGTGTACAACTAGTGGTTGATTTCTTCGTTCTACCGTTGGTATTGTTAATTGAATAGGATTTATTGATTAACTTTACACTAGTAACGACTAGGAATTGATATTGAACGAGATACGTTAATATTCGTTCTTAGAAGTAATTCACATAAATATATTAAGTGCAACTTGATTGTATGCGCTATGTGTTTTCTATCGACTTCTCTATATTTACTGTTGTTGTTGGATTAAACCTTGAACTGCATTGTTAGGGTTGTTTAATGGTTAGGGTTGATTAAGAACGGGATTCGTTTTAATTGACTATTCGTAAGGAGAATTGGAATTTTACATTCACGATAGAGTAATCAAGATTAGTAGTTGAGACCGTCTGACAGTGATCAATTGTTGTCATTGAGTGTGGATATATGCTTGGTTCCAAGACTCTTCCAAATCATTTGGTAGATCATACATCATTAGCTTTATTACTTAAATTGCATTAGATATTCATCTTAGTTTGTTAGAAAATCGATCCAAAACCCCCCTTTTTGTTACGGCGATCTTTAATTTCATTAGAGATCGACTTTTCCTACATTATAATTGCATAAATTGTTAATCTGATTCTCTTGGGTTCGACCCTTATTTCCGCTTTACTACTATTTAGTATTTGGATTTAAGTGATATAAATTGTTAATTTGAGGCATACGACTTTAGTCTGTCAATAGACCATACATAACACTACGGGGTCTCATCATCATCAGCAGCAGCAACATCCTCAACAACATCCTCGGCTTTGAAGAACGACTCCATCTCATCCACCAATCTCCGCATATATTGCCACTTCCTCTCCGTGGAAGGTTGTCTAAATATCTGTGAGAAATGGCGACTAATAACTCGAGAAACCTCTGGCTCTTCGCTGAAAGGGAGTGAGCGCATTTGAGTACGGCGTGCAGGGGGTAGAAGTATGGGTGAGAAATCTTCCTATACCAACCCATGTAGCGGGGGTCACTCTGAAACGGCATCAAAGCCCGGTCAAACCACTCTCTCAACACAATCTCCGCATCCCTCAAACCCCACTCCAAATCAGGAGTATCACCGTAACACAGCCTATAACCCAAAGCTTAGCGGGATGAACGTCGACAGTCGGGAACCGCATAGGGGCCGGGATAACATGAACATACCCGTACTGACGGAGACACCTATCGGGTTGGTACGGCTCCACTATATCCAAAAATCTAATCAGGCCCGAGTAGAGCGAACTAGCGCAAGTCCTGTGTGGGCTAACAGCGTAAGGGAGCTACGTGACCTGCTCCGCCCTAAGCCCGTCCAACCTCTGTCGGTGCTGCTCTAACAACCGAATATCTCCCCTAAACCTAGGAACCCGTGACCAAGCCTCGACAAGTGGTCGTCCCTCAACATAATAGCCGGAGTGCGGTCTAAACATGGGAAAGTACTCATATATCCAAGCCTGAAGCAACGGTAAACAACCGCTAACATCGTGGGCCTCTCTACGCGAAGCCATCCCCAACTGTCGACACAAGTAGGCCAATGTCGCGGCTCCCCAAGCATAACTACCGATATCAGACAGCTGATCAAACAACGGCAAAATACGAGCAATAACCCTGTCACTAGACTTGTCCGTAAACAAAGTCTGTCCTAACAATAACATCATGTAAGCCCGTAGCGAGTCATGCCGGTTACCCGTCTCCGCAAGCTCCATCAACTTCTTCACCGACAATCCACCACCCTTGTAAAACGGTGGTCTCACATCCTTCACATCCATATCGAACAAGACAGCCACCTTCCCCTTCAATCCAATTTCCTCGCTCCTACGTCCCTCCTCCATAACCCTCAAGCCATCCACTTGTATGCTAAGGATCTTCTGAACGTCGTACAACAAGATAGTAATCTCACCAAACGGCATATAAAAAGTGTTGGTGTCGGGTTGCCACCTCTCTACAAAAGCACTGATGAGTATCTCATCCAATCCTGTGGTCAAAGAAAACCTCAAATGATCAAGCCCGCTCTGGCTAACTCTCTCAATCACCCCAGCACGGACCTTCAGCTTACCCATCTTCTCTATAGCACCCGGCCTCTCGTAACACGTGAGTCACGATCTCACGCTTCCTGTATCGGTCCAACTGTTATAAGCTACATGGCCACCAAAACTACGTAGCACGCTAAGGATACTCGGACCACCCTCAACCGGACCTGTAAGACGCCAAGATAGATCCGGAGTCTTCTTCCTCCCCGTGCTACTACTAGATTCACCATCCCGAGCCGACATATATCGGCCGACAGTATCACGTACCACCTTCTTAGGTGGTCGAGCAGTGGCCTCCTCCTCAAGAAAACGAGAGTCATCCTCCTTCTCCTCCTTCTCCTCCTCCTCCTCCTCATCATCATCATCATCATCATCATCATCATCATCATCATCATCATCATCATCATCCTCGACCGCCTTGTCAAACTGCTCCTCCTCCTCATCATCAGAATGTCCCACTGGCTCCTAAAAAGCACACTCGGTAACTGAAGCTCGTCCATAACGGCCACGGGAGTAAGGTTGGGAGAACTAATTTGGATGCCCCTTCCCCTACCCCGACCCCTACCTCCCCCGACCTGGATGTGTCGCTGTTGGTAAGGGGACACGCCGCTTAGAGCCCGTCACTCTTCGGTCTTTTGTACGGCCCAATGAAGTCATAATGTAATCTTCGTTGTTCGACATCTGCATTTTCGAGATTTAAACGTTACATAAATAAAAATAAATAACTTTTCATAAAAAAATAGTAAAATACAAAATAAATTCAAAATTACGCGTAATTAACAACTTAAATAATATAAACTACCCATTTAAATACAAAATTAACAACTATTTATACAAAAAAAATATAAACTACCATTTAAATACAAAATTAACAACTTCTTATACAAAAAATAAATAAGTTTAACTTTTAAAATTGAAAATATACGGTTAAAACGAAATAAAAAGATCCGAACCATGGACGAACAATGAATTTCAATGTCCGACCATGGTCTAGACGTTTACTATTCACGTCCTCCTCCATGGAAGATGTTGAATTCAACATCTAAGACCATGTGAGACGCGTACTATTCACGTTTACATGGCCTTAGACGTGAAAACTCAACATCCTGCTCCATACAAGACGTGCAAACCCTACATCCTACCCCCTTATGGACGTGCAATTTCTACATCCTCCACCACTATGGCATGTGAGAGGATGAAGACCCTGTAGGCCATTTGATAATGAAGGGTGGCCGCATATGTGTTCCCAATCCCTACAAAGTCGTTTCTCTTCCTTAACAAACCCAAATCAATCAAAAATAATTACAACTACAAGTAAATCGACAACATAAAACAATAACAACAACAAACAACACTAACAACAACAACAACAACAAAAAAATCAGAAATTGAAGAAGAAATTGAAAAAAACTACTACAACAACAATAACGAATTTAAACAACAACAAAATAACATAAATGAACAAGAGTTACATACATTACTAGCCTAATTAACATCAAATTATACAACTAAAACTAAATTAATTAAAAAAAATACTTACCTGCGGTGGTCGTGGAAGTGTTGCGGTGGTGGGAGCTCGTTGTATGATGGTGGTGTGGTGGTGTGGTGCGGCAAGGAGGGAGTCGGGGGAGGGAGTAAGGAGAAGGAAGAGTTAGGGAGACGGAGAGAATGAGAGAGTAAGGGTAGTGTGGTCTTTTTTTTTTGAATTCCGTCGTCGATGTTTCACAACTCGTATTTAAATTGTGTAGTTCTTTGTATTGATACTCATTTGTAAAGCTCTTTTATTAGTTACCCTATATGTTTTTATTCATTTTTTTTACATTTTTCTTATTAAAAAGATGTTTTAAATAAGAAAAAAAATAACTCGACTCAATTTGACTTTATTCAAATGGACCTATACTCCTATAGCAATATGGTTTCGTCTTTCACGTCGTGTTCAAACTTCAAAGTATGTCTTCAAGGCAAATATAGCTCCGTTCGGAGGCTTGTGAGAGTTGTGACAATAATCAATCTAGGGCTGATACGGAGGAATATTTTCAAGCTTCAAAGATTAGATCATGGTAGAAACAATTATACTAGACCATCATATATGCACAGCCGCACAGCGATTCCGTTTCTTGTTTATCAGTGAAACGACGACTTGGCATACAACAATCTCATACGGAGTACAAGAATAATAACAGGACGGGGCAATATACGAAAATAAATCAAACAAACCTTCATAAAACTCGCTAGTTATAGAGGCCATCATACAATATTTCAAAACCAGACATGATCTAAAATGAAAAAACATATAAATAAATACAGGTTTCCAAAAACTACCTCAATAAAATTATCGGGTTATGTAATTATTTACAGGTGTGATGTAAAAAAAAATTAAAAGAATAATAAGACATTAGTAGCATAAAATTACCTATATGCTCTTCTTATCAGACGTATTCTGCATTACTGAGCATCAGGACATCATCTCCTTCAGCAAAAACCGAGTTCAGAATATTAACACCAAAACCACAAATCATCAAAATGAGTCTTGTCCCTTTAAGAGGACTAAGCTAATTTCGTCGGCAGGCTATAAGTTCTCTTAAGAAACTTTGCTGCTACCTCATCATCACGGTGACACAATACTCGTAAAACCGTATTTGGGTCAGTTGCGCTCCATTCACCAGTAGTAGGAGGCAAAGGTAACCCGGATTTGGCTGAAGTCCCATAACTCTGTATAACTACCTGCTTGAATTGCTCAATTAAAATCTCGGTATCCGCTCGAAAAAGGGGAAGAATAGCCCTCGCTGCTTTCGCATGCTTGTCTATTATTTCAGATGGTAACCCGTCACCGTTGGACCAGAACAAATTTGATAGAGACTTAAAATCATCTTCAATCACCATGGAATCCTCTTGAGTGAAAGTGCGGGAGGGGCCACCAGCAAGCAATACCAACAAAAACCCGTGGAATGAAGCGTTCATAACATCAGTGATAACACGGGTTCTTACGCTCTCATGGACAGTTGTCGCGATGATTTCCAGATAATGTTCGAGTTCCTCAAGGAAAGGGTCGATTCTAGAAGTAGAGACTTCGCCAACATATAAACCATCCCAAAGAACATGGCCTAGCTCATGAAAGACAATCTTGTACCCAATTGCCTTGCATAGTTGTAGGATCCCTTCAAAAGAAGCAGCAATAGAATGTTCAAACTTTGTCCTTGACACATTATCATTAACTTCAGTAGACCCAAGATTTTTAAGGTATGTGATAGTTTTTTTCTCTAATGCGTTCACTCCAGAGCGGATGCGTTGCATTGAGTTAATTCGAACACATAACTGTGAAATACCAAAAAGATCCTCCATATTTGTACTCTCAACCTGTGATTTCCTCCTGATGTGAACTTGAGACTTTTCTTTCTTCTTAAAGAACTTGGAACCAGCTGAACACCTGGTTAAGGCAGGCAATGTGGGTAAATATGTATTTTCAACACCTGCATGTGAAAGAGGCAATAAGATGATCTATCTGTAAGAGCAACTCCAATAATAGGGATAAAGCTGGAGTAGGCTAATAACTTAGTATTCGAGTTTTTTAAAATTAAATAAAAGAAACCTAATTGGCTTGCTTCAAAAAGCATGAATATTTTAATATAATGTTGTGAAGACAAATGAATAACAATAAGACCCATTCAAGTACAATGAATGTAAATTACTAATTACTAACTTAAGGGGGTTATTAGCTTGCAAATTACTAGTTACTTAAATTTTGGCTTTTAAATTACTAGGCAACCCGTTAACTAGCCACCATTTCAGTTCTTAACTTACCACAGCCCGATTTAGCTTTCATGATGTATTGTTGGAGGCATCTATCAAGACCGATCATCAATTCAGTAACCAATGTAGGCTGTATAGGTATCGGCAACAGAAAGAACGCGTCTACAGTTTCATCCACAATACGGAAAATTTCAATAACAGAAGGGCCAACTCGTTCTTTATTCGCTTGCACATTCCACACCTTTAAATGAGAGGATAAAAATTAGTCATCACCCAAAAGAAAAAAAGATCCAAAAGTGAGATGGAAGGAGATTAAAAGGAGGTGGAGCGAGATGGTACACCTCCTGTTGAAGATTTCGGTCAACCCATTCTCTAAGCCGGTCAATTCTTGTCCCAATCCATGATTTCACCAACGTCCCTATCACAGCCTGCGACTCATAAGGGGGCATTTCCTTGATTATTTCCTTTCCACCATCATCACTCTCCACGGCATCTTCCACTGCCACCAGTACGAGTTGCTTTTCCAACATATCAGCAGCTATCAGAACTTGGACAGCATCAGGGGTCAACTCATTGACGCGAGTAACAAATTGCTTGAGCTCACTCCCAAAGCAATTGTGGAGAGTGGCAACAGCTACACCTGCTGCAAGAGGGTGCCATCTTTTGAACACAGGGCTATAAAATTCTTTCTCAGTAAGCACCAATTCAGTTACTTCTTGAGCAAGGAGTGACAAAACAGGTATAGGATCTTGTTGCCTCCCGGATACTCGCTTGCTCAAGTTAATCTTCTCCATTTTCTGCGTAAAGAACAAAGAAACTAAAAAATGTGACAATTTAGAAATGGTAGAAAGCAAGAGATAATAACAGCTATGCCAGATTCAACTATATCGAATTTCAAACAGTTTGGACAACAGATGCAAGCGGTCACTCACTCTTCTCCTACAGACAGAGACGGACCTTAGCTTTGTTGCACAGGGGCCAGGCCCCCCCAAACTTCTCAATTTATAATAAGGATATTATTAAATATTATTAAAATAATGATAAAAAATCACTCATATTCCAATTTTCTAGTAAATCTATAACTTATTACTCCCTCATATTCGGAAGATATTATTGATTATTATTGTGGGTAGGGTGATTAAAATAAGTAGCGTTGTGGGGTAAGGTATGGTATTATTGTGAGTTAAAGTGATTAAAATAAGTATAAAAGTTTACCAAAAATGGAAAATGGGTCATTATTGTGACTAGACGGAAATGGAAATCGGGACTCTTAGGTAGAATAGGAGGGAGTATTATTTCATAATTCCACTTTTACATATTTTTAGTACTAGTTCTCTCCGGCCCCCCTCATAAAATGATCCAAGATCCGCCACTGCCTACAGAAAAGTACATGATCTGAAAAGATATAGTCTTTCATTCAATAACATGATCTAGAATATCTATATACAAGGATATTTTTTGGATAAGGGTCATAAGACAGTTCAATGGTATATTGGGGTGAAAACTTAGTTATCCAGCATCCAGAACTAGACATTAAGGTTACGGGGTGAACCTTGAAAACTCACCTTAAACCTTAAAAGCTCACCCCGTGCTAAATTATACTGTAGGACAGTTTTAAACAAGACTTGCTGATGTATAGATACCGTTTCAAGGAATATACGTTACTACTATTTTAAAACTGACGCTTTATCGTTTAAGGGTACCCAAAGAAAGTACGAGTGGAACTTTTTGTAAAGATGATGCCTGAGTTCTGAGTTTTAACCTGCGCAAAAGCCACTCTAATAGAAGATCTGATGTAGGTGTCAACCCTATCGCGGGCAACATTAACCTCTTTTCTTCTTTTCCGATACTCAGAAGAAATGTCATCCACCAGCAATTTTGCCGAGATCACAGCTAAAGAAGTAACACTTTGCATTAAGTCTATGTTGCCACTGCAAAACGTATCATGGTAAGTAAGCAGTCTCTTTTCTGCCCAACCCAAAACCACACTCAACGTAGAACTTAAAACCTTAGAATAATCAAGATCTTTCATAGACTTGGCATCTTTTTCAACCTCTGCTAGAAGATTGCTCGCTGCAAACAAGAGGTCGTCCTCGATTTCACCTGTATCCATATAGCGGTGGAACAAAACCCATGCAAAGCAAAGGTTATGTAGCTCCTGGTTGATGCCTAAAATCACCCAAGTCTTCTTGATAAGTTCCAAGACTTCATCTACTTCGTCAATAATGGAAGTCTCATCGTCAATATCAAAACAAGCCTCTAGAAGCATACGGTAGAGTTGAAGATTTAACGGGAATCCATCAGCCCAATGACATATACTTGCAAGCATGTCATCACAGGATCTGCATGCAAGAGCCATAACGACATTCCGCAAGACCTGCATAGATTCTGTGTTCTTACCCGTCTCTAAATCCTTCTCTGAGGCTCCTTTAATGATCTGTTTGAGACGCTGAGCGGAAGCATCAGTCTTTGCTAAAGGCACGTGAGGATAGAGAAGCAACCCAGCTTCAAGTATCTTCAAATTCCTTTTCTGGAATGACACGAACTCTTGCTGATTGGGAAAATCTGATGGTCTCAACTGCTGTAATAACTCCAATGGCAATACTGTCAACTCAATTCGTTTTCCAAGCTGTGATAGCCAACACAAAAAAATTATCAGTGTAAGGATTTCCATTTTAACAGGAACATAAATTCAAAACTTCCAACCATTCAAAATTCATAAACTCCATATATTTGCCCAAATATCTCATTCAAGTACAACCAATTGGTTGCCATCTCCAAATTTCAATTGTTTTAACTCATTTACGACTAGCTCCAGACTACATCCTTGATCCTTTATATAAAGGTCACGACTAGTCTAAAATTTAGTAATCACATTTAGATATATACAGGTAGAATTTTTCTTTAATATTTGCACAAGTATATCTTGTTGGAGATTTAACAGCATTCAGTTGCCTTTTGGTTTTGGACATAATTGCAAATTGAAAACTGATTTAATTTTCTACCGTCTTTTTTAAGGAATCCTGCGAAACCACCTTCTGCTGCTGCAGTTAACCTATAATGATCTCTAGTAGTATAATGTCGTATCGTTTACCCCAACTTTGACCTATGAAAATAAAACTACCTCAGAAATCCTTTTCATGCTTATAATTTTGTTTGTTTGATCACTTCTACGCCAGCGCAAGATACGATAGACCAAGAACAAGTCAATACACATAAATAATTTTAGAGGTTATCATTTGAGAATTCGTCCTCTTAAAAAGTCAAACCTATCACTTCATCAGTTATTATTGAATGTTATAATAAAATAATTAGTCAAAGTTATCAAAACTATAGTTGAGAATACTACTAAGTACTAACCTACATTACTCAGATTCGGGCAAATGGTGATGAATAACAATACACATTCAATGGTCGGATTTTCCATAACCAAGTTCTAAAACTACGTTGAGACTCTCCTAAACTGAGGGTACGAGAACGGATCAAGGAACGCATCTTCAAAACAGAAGTTAGATCAAAAGTGAAACATTAAGAGTCTTTGAAGTGGAAATATAACGCCTAATGAATCGTGAACGAGTCCATTCCCGTACTTACTCCATTCTATCATTCCTTGTTGTCTCAGGGTATTAAAAGAAATCAGTGCTCAATCTTACAATATCATAATCTTGACATAGTCAGATCGCCTATGCAAGTTCCATGACATACCAATGTTTTTTTGGTTCAACGGAGCGCACTTAGTCGCATTAAAATAGGGAAGGGGGATCCTGAGACCTATTGTCCATAATAGGTCCGTCTTAACCACTAGGCTAAGGCATCTTCGGTAGTACGTACTACAAAGGTAATTCGCGAATGAACGATCATAAACTACATAAGATAGCCGCTTCCTAAATACGATCAGACAAAACGTAATTTACTAACCTAAATAAGATAATTACTTCGCGTCACAGTCATTTGTTTACTTTTTTTTTTTTTTCGACACTGTTTTAATCAACCACAGATAAATGATTGGGCCGGAAAACATGGGGGCAGAAAAACAAAAAAGAAACCTGAGAAGCAGCAATTCTGAGCAAAGCCCTCCTGACCCTAGAATCAAATTGCTCAGAAACCCTCAATTGAACTCTCATCAACTCCCCAACCGACACAGCCGTCTTCTTCTTTCTTTCTCCTTTCACTCCAGCACCAACTTTCTCTCTCTTAATCCCCAACGCTTTCTTGACTTTACTCGCTGACGTCGATAGCGACGACGTCAACGACCTCTCGATAGAGGTCGAAGATGATGACCTGCTCGTGGTTTTGTCGGATTGTGGGGTATAAGTCAAGGGTTTTGAGCCGGTGGAGGTTCGACATACTGCGATGAAGACCTCGTAGGCAGTTTCCCGGAGCTCGGAATCGGAAATGTTACCTCCAAGTGAACCAAGTGGGTTGGGTGCTGTATCCGACCCGATTACCATCGGATATTATTAATATAATATTGTAATTTAGAAATGGAAAATGAGATGGGGGTGGTATGGATAGTAAATTGATTAATCTGGGAATTAAAGATGCTTTGCTTAGAAGAGAAGAATGTTGATGACGAACAAAGGAGAGATAGAGTTAGAGAGAGAGAGAGAGAGGGAGAGAGGGTAATGGTGGGCGCTGGTAGAAGGAATTGTAAAAGACAAGTTGAAATTTGGAATTATTCCATATTACTCCGTATGATTGTTTGGATAGTCACAAATTCTAATGCTTCTATTTTTTTTTTTTTTTGAAGGAATTCTAATGCTTCTATTCATTTCTCCCCAACTTCTCAAACTCATTTGGGAACATTTCCGGAAGGCGATAGAGATACACATTGTGTAAGGAAAAACTCATACACGACCAATCACATCGCGCCACGTGTATAACCATAGTTAATTTACATGAGTTAGTGTTAGGGTACATTAATGATTATACAAATGTAGTTAAGTTCTTAATCACATGTAGTTAGTATAATTTAGGAATATTTGTTATTTGTTAAGATTTTATTATGTTTTACAAAATTAATATTTTTTAAAAATATTTTGTTATTTTATGTATTTAATTAAATTTTCGGAAATATTAACTAATAATATTGTTGGATTTTTTTTTTGAAAATTAATATTCTGCAAATTAATTTTTTTTGTATATAATTAATTTAGACGTTTTTTTTATTTTTATATTTTATTAATATCCTTTTGGAAATTACTTTTTGTGAAATCATTTTTTGTGGAATCATTTTTTCGGTTTTTTAATACTTGCTAATTTTAAAAAAAATTCGGTTTTTTAATACTTGCTTATTTTAAAAATTTAAAAATGTTGTTAGTGGGATTCGAACCTAGGATCATTTGCACAAAAGTTAATATTTGCAAGTAGAGTTTTAACCGTTAATCAAGGGTAACAGCACGTCTATTTATGAATTATAATTGTTGATATTCTAAAATTTACTAATATTAAATAATATTTTCGGAAATATTCTTATTATTGTTTGGTTGTATTTAAAAAAAAGTTATTATGTACTCCCTCCATTCAAGTCCACACTACCACTTTCTTTTTACACGTTTGCCAACGCGTATTTTATGCGGTAAATATTGTTACCTACGTATTTTCAAAAATTATAAAAGTTAGATATTAATAATATACTCGTAAAGACGAATCAAACAAGATCTCACATGAATATAATTTCATTTACGTATCGAGAGAAAATCGGATTTGAATGATCGTTTGTATGTGAATAGTGTGTAAAATGCATAGTGGTAGTGTAGTGTTGAATGGAGGGAGTATAATATAATTTAGTTACCTATTGTAGTAAGATATGATGAAAATTGTGAGATTTTGTAATCTTTTATTATGGGTTAAATAAAAATACAATATTTTGAACTCTACTAAAATAACTTTAGAAAACCGTAATTCAATAAATAACAAAAATACGAAAAATAGTTAAATAAAAAAAACGGAAATTTATTAAATAAAGAAAACGAAATTTATTTTATTTTAAATTTCCATGTTATTTGATTAAATCCTTAGAAGATTTAATTTAAGGAATGAATAATTTATCATATTGTATTGAATGAATATTTTTTTAGATATTTAGGGAATGAATAATTTATGGAAATTTAAAACCTAGTTTAATTAGAATAAATTAATATGGAAATTTAAAATCTGGTAAATATTTTAAATAATATTGTTGGATTTTCTTTTTTTGAAAATTAATATTCTGCAAATTAATTTTTTTTGTATATAATTAATTTAGACGTTTTTTTATTTTTATATTTTATTAATATCCTTTTGGAAATTACTTTTTGTGAAATCATTAAAAATTTAAAAATGTTGTTAGCGGGATTCGAACCTAGGATCATTTGCACACAAGCTAATATTTGCAAGTTGAGTTTTAACCGTTTAATCAAGGGTATCAACACGTCTATTTATGAATTATAATTGTTGATATTCTGAAATTTACTAATATTAAATAATATTTTCGGAAATATTCTTATTATTGTTTGGTCGCATTTAAAAAAAAGTTATTATGTATAATATAATTTAGTTACCTATTGTAGTAAGATATGATGAAAAATGTTAGATTTAGTTAGTCAGACTTAGAGAGATGAACCTTCTCTCTCTAAAACAAACTCTCTGAAATTCATCGGATAACTGCCGCCATTTTTGTGATCATCGAGCTCAACTCTCTCTTTTATGGCCCGAGGAAGGGGCCGTCCTGCAAAAATTAAGCACGTCCAATCTACTCCAGCCTCTTCTAAGCTTGCTGGTATGAATTCTACTCATAATTCTTCTGAATTACCATCTCTACTGGTTAACCCGAATTCTCCGCTAAGACAACCGAATTTGCTTAATGATCTTATCATGTTGGAGCTTGTGTCCTCCACATGTAGTGTGATAACGTCATTGCACATACCCTTGTACGGACAAGTGGGAGATTGTTGGGGCTGGTGTCCTTGACAATTAAGTATAATGACTTATTAAATCTCTTTAAGGATCACAAGGGCCTACTTCTCTATTATTACCAGTTGATCCACGTTTATCAATAACGGTTGGCTTGCTAGATAAGTTTGACGTTATTATCATACGGATGGCGGTGAACAACTGGTCCCTATACGTCACACCTATAGGACACGTTTGAGAGATGTGAAGGTATGAAAATACAGTCACATTTATGCCGAATACGACTAAACAGTTAGTCAGAGGTATTGACTATTAAATTAGTCAATGAGATGTTGAGATTATTATTTAATACGGATTAAATAATTTTAGCTAACACGGATTACATGATTAATTCGTAAATTAAATATAAACGGTTATATTTAATTAAATGTTGTATTCGCGTATTAATATAAACGGTTATATTAATTTGGGTAATTATACAATATCGTAATTTTATCAGACCATTATTAATATATCGACTGCATTAATATCTGATAACATGTATACGATTTATAAATAAAACCCGCGAATAATATTTAGCTAATCGGGTCGAATCACGCAAAGGAATAAGGTAAGAGTGGAAAAAGCCCACTCTTACCCTAACCCAATTCGGCCGAACCCATATAGCTACATAAGGAGAGTCTTTCTCCTTATGTCAGTAACTGTTGAATCATAATTCTCACAATTAGGGTTTTGAGAGCATTCTTCTCCCAAAACTCAGATCTCACATCTAAAACCTCAATAACTCTCCCCATATTGCAAGGCAATTGGAGAGTACTTTCTAGCACACGCGGCATCATCTCAAACAAAGTCTTGGGTGCAAGTTATAGGAGGGAATTTACTTTAATTCCTGTTCTTAGGCCTATTCAAGCAAGGACCCAAGGTTGTATTCTTTTCATGTTTTTATTTATTTTATGACAATAATCACAACTGTAATTTTCATTATAATTCTGCAAGTTTAGGGCGAATACATGCTTTATTCCACACAAGTGCTATCAGAGACAGGCCATGCAAATTTACTTTTGTGTTTTTCATAAGTTTTATTTAAAATTTTTTGAAAAATCTCGTTTCTGTCGCTGTGTCAGTCGGTCGACCCCTTGTACCGGTCGGTCGACCGCCCCTGTGTAAAGTTTCTGTTTTTCGACAGTTTCTTTTTGTGTAATCGATCTTGTTTTTCGATTCCTGTTTACATATTGTTAATTAATCGATATTCTTGACAATATGTGAACCCTTGTTGATGTTAATTTTGATTTACTTGTTTT
Source organism: Silene conica (assembly GCA_029255685.2). Lineage (NCBI taxonomy): Eukaryota > Viridiplantae > Streptophyta > Magnoliopsida > Caryophyllales > Caryophyllaceae > Silene > Silene conica. The sequence continues at coordinate 57,471,248 of CM055314.2, read as the reverse complement.
AATCAAAGTTTAAAAGGTAAAAACTTGTTTTGATTTCGAAAAGTGCAGCGTTTTGCGTTTTCTGAAACTCGTTTCTACTGTTTGGTGGTCGGTCGACCTGATTGATAGGTCGGTCGACCGCCTATGCTGTTGCAGATTTTTTCCGTTTCTCGTCTGGAGGTCGGTCGACCACGTGTTTAGGTCGGTCGACCTCCCCCCCTGTAACAGACTCGTTTTTTTTATTTTTCGAAAATAACATGTTTTATTTTCACATGGCCTTTAGTAATATACTATATACGGAAATAGTATATTATTAATTTTGTGAAACGGTTCACCCTCGTTTGATACATATTATTTTAACGGTTTAAGATAATAGGATTATAAATTTATTAAAATTGGGTGATTAAAACGGTATAATCACATAATTTTAATCCCGTAAGGTGGTTTGGTAAAAATTTATTAATCATAATAACAGTATTATGTCATGTATGAATTTTATTTAGTTGATGCTTTTTATTTATCGTCTTGTGAATGCCTTGAATGCTTTCAATAACGTATTTAATTTTTGCAAACGGTTGTAACTTAGTGTGGCCTTAGTAGATTGTGTTACCGTAATGATGGAACACAATCTTGCTTGTAATTTTGAGATCTTGAATCTCCGTTTTGGGTTTTTGCCATGTAATTTTCTTTTGTATTTAAATTAGAATGTAAATAGGATTATATTTGTAATTTAAATTAGTAATTTTGTGAAGACCAAAGACGAAGACCGGATGCTCACTCCCGTTGCAAGGACCAAGATGGAACATCAAGACAAGCTTCAAGGGTCCAACGGTGGATTCCAAGTTGTTTTATGTTTATTTTGGTAGGATAGGCCACACTAGGACTTTTATTTACGTTTATCGCATTTATCTTATGCTTTCATCGATAATAGCTTGCATCATATTCCGCCTAAAACCAAACCACCTATAACATGCCTGAAAACTGACTCATGTAGAGGTTACGCGTTAGTTTTCTGTGACAATACAGATGTCACATGTCAATTGCAAAGCCATCACTTAATTTAATTCATTCACGCATATGCTAGATTTTAGTTCACTTAATATGAATAAATATAAGTTGATGGGGTCTTCCTCGTATAACCAAAAATTGAGAATAGTCTTTATAAATCAGCCTCCCATGAATCCCTTCTTCGTCAGTAGGCATAATATGACCCCTTCTACGTCGGGTAAGTGGGAACAGATGATTTATTTTATCTCAACATCATGGTCACTCGATAATATCTAGCGACTGAGATGGACTAATAGATAGGATTTACGGAAATCTATCGACCAAGAGTTCCAACGGTGGAATTAGCCAAGCTGTGGGTTTATCAATATACGGAAATTGAGTCTTGGGATTGTTTATATAATTCTTGAGGGAGATCAATTATATAAATGCTTGAGTCTACGAGTTTAAATTTCAATTTAATATAGACTTAAATCACAACAATGAGTTACTTATATGGTTCTATTTTATCTTCTTTTCATTGTAGAACACGTTCAATTAAACTGCTGTATAACTAAATGGCTGGTGAAGACCCAATGCCAAGTGCCAAGCTAGCACGTGAATCCTGGCTACAAGCCTTCATGGACTCCATGAATCAGTCTACTAGACTGAGGAATGATGGGTCAAACTTCTCTGACTGGGAGGCAGCACTACGGAATGCTGCCATTGCTGACGGAAAGCTTAAGTATTTAACTGAGCCAATTCCGGCACACCCAGGAACTGGAGCTAGAGCTAACGATGTTCGCGCTCATAGCGACTTCGTCATGGAAGCGGGTGCGATAAAGAACGTACTCATCTATGCAATGGAATCCAATTTGCAAAGACGCTTCATAGCCCATGGTGCAAACAAGATTTTCACCACGCTCACTAACGAATTCTCAAAAGCTCCGAGAATCGTTTCTTATGAGCATACCTGTCGCTTCTTTGAGGCGAAACTCCAGAAGGGCCAAGCTGTTAGCCCACATATTCTTCACATGATTGAGAATATCGAGAAACTGGAGGCCCTAAACTGCAAGAGCAGTGAGAACATAATCGTTGATCGAATGCTTCATTCGCTTCATGATGGGTTCGCCCTCTTCAGGGCCAACTATTACATGAACGACATGAAGAAGACTCCTCATGAGCTCCACTCCCTTCTCGTACAGACTGAGAAGGATCTGAAATTAAGTGGGAGCGTGAAGCAAGATGTTCTCATGATTTCCAGTAAGGGAAAAGGTAAGGGTAAAGCTAAAGCTCAGGGCGACCTAACAGTAGGCAAGCCCAAGTTTAAGAAGTCAGGATTTACTAAGAGTGGGCCAAGTGAGTCAAGCAACTCACAGGGCAAAACAAAGAGCAAGAATACTAGCATGGAATGTCACCATTGCCACAAGACTGGGCATTGGAGGCGCTCATGCCCCGTGTATCGTGAGGACATTAAGGCAGGCCGCGTTACTCCTGTTGGTATGTCTTCTTCTTCTTTTATTCACATGATTGAGATTAACCATGCAAGTTACGGAACTTGGGTACTAGATACTGGTTGTGGTTCTCATCTATCTAATCATGTGTAGGGCCTCCGAAACCAAGAACCCCTAATCAAGGGTGAGGTTGACCTGCGTGTCGGGAATGGAGCACGTGTTGCTGCAGTCTCGAGGGGAACATACGTGATCCAGCTTCCAAGTGGATTCGAGTTATCTTTATATAACTGTTATTATGTTCCTTGTTTGTCCAAAAACATTATTTCAGTTTCTGCGCTTGACAAACTCGGTTTTTCATTTGTAATAGAGAATAATAGCTGTATTTTCTCCTTACACAATATGATTTATGGCAAGGCAGTTTCCATGAATGGAATTTATGTTTTAGATCAAACCACTGAAATATTACATTTGAATAATAAGAGATTAAAGGTAGGTGACAAAGATCAAACTTACCTATGGCATTGTCGAATGGGACACATAAATGAGAAACGCGTAAAACAACTCATACAGAATGGAGCTATCTCGGCCTTTGATTTCGAATCATATGGCACGTGTGAATCATGTCTCATCGGCAAGATGACTCGTATTTCCTTCAAAGGTGTTGGAATGCGCGCTGCCGACCTATTAGGACTCATACATACGGACGTATGTGGCCCTATGTTGATCAACGCACGAGAAGGCTATAGGTATTTCATCACTTTCACGGATGATTTGAGTAGATATGGCTATGTCTACTTAATGAAACATAAAAGTGAATCCTTTGACAACTTCAAAGAATACCAGAATCGGGTACAGAACCAGCTGGGAAGAAAGATTAAAGCACTACGTTCTGATCGTGGTGGTGAGTATCTTTCACACGAGTTTGATCAACACCTTAAAGACTGTGGTATCGTTCTACAGTTGACTCCACCTGGAACACCACAATTAAATGGTGTGTCTGAACGGAGAAATCGAACTCTAATTGATATGGTTTGATCCATGATGAGTCACACCGTTGTGCCTGATTCATTGTGGGGCTATGCTCTTTTATCGGCCGTTCTAATACTTAACCGAAGTCCGTCTAAAGCTGTTGACAAGACTCCATATGAGTTATGGAAGGGAACGGTCCCTAACTTGTCCTTTATTCGGGTTTGGGGCTGCGAGGCTTATGTCAAGTGGAGACACGAGGATAAGCTCGGCCCGCGATCGGTCAAGACATACTTTATAGGCTATCCAAAGGGAACTTTTGGTCATTACTTCTACTCGCCAACCGAACAACGTGTTTTTGTTGCGGCTAGTGCGACGTTCTTAGAGAAAGAATTTCTCGAGAACAAGTCGAGTAATAGAACCTTCGATTTATCGGAGGTTCAAGAACCAACTACCGAGCAACCATTGGAGGAAACAGTTCCTCCAACCGAGGCTGCGGTAGATATTCCTGAGGAACCAAGGAGGTCGGGAAGAGTCTCCATTCCTCCGGACAGATACATTGGTATGGTCGAGGAACATGATATGGATGACGTCTTACTTCTAGAGGGTAATGAACCCTCAACCTATAAAGGTGCCATGACCAGTTCTGACTCAAAGCTATGGCTAGAAGCCATGCAATCCGAGATGGACTCCATGTATGAGAACAACGTGTGGGATCTTGTGGACCTACCTGCAAAGGTACGCCCCATTCAATGCAAATGGCTTTACAAGATAAAGCATGCCGTGGAAGGAAAACAAGATATCCACAAGGCACGACTAGTTGCTAAAGGTTTCACCCAAGTGCCAGGCTTGCACTACGATGAGATCTTTGCACCCGTAGTCATGCTACGTTCCATTCGGATTATCTTAGCGATAGCCGCATTTCATGACTATGAAATATGGCAAATGGACGTTAAAACCGCCTTCTTAAACGGTTATTTGGAGGAAGAGTTGTACATGGTACAACCCGAGGGTTTTATTGATCCAGCACATCCTAAGAAGATTTGCAAGCTTAAGCGTTCCATATATGGACTTAAGCAAGCATCGCGAAGTTGGAATCATCGCTTCGACCAAGTGATAAAAGAGAATGGATTCGTTCGATCAGTCGAGGAACCATGTCTCTATATCAAGTCGAGTGGGAGCAAGATTGTCTTCCTAGTACTTTATGTCGATGACATACTCTTGATTGGGAATGACATACCTCTCCTTTCTTCGGTTAAAGCATGGTTGAAAAACCATTTCCAGATGAAAGATTTGGGAGAGGCACAAAGAATTTTGGGCATCCGTATCTACAGCGATAGATCACGACGGATGTTGTCTCTCAGCCAGGAGTCTTACATAGATAAGATTCTAGAGAGATTCAGCATGACGAACTCCAAGAAAGGGTTCCTTCCTATGACTACTGGGCTTCACTTGAGCAAGTCTCAAGAAGCTAAGACATTGGAAGAGAAAGAGCGCATGAGTCGGACTCCTTATGCTTCGGCTATAGGATCGATCATGTATGCCATGATATGCACACGTCCAGACGTTGCATATGCATTGAGTATGACCAGTCGATTCCAAGCTCATCCAGGTGAACAACACTGGATGGCCGTGAAAAACATTCTTAAGTACCTACGGAGGACGAAAGATTGGGGATTGACTTATGGAGGCGACTCAACGCTCTGCGCCACGGGTTACGCAGATGCTAGCTTCCAAACGGATCGAGATGACTCGAAATCTCAGTCTGGATTCGTTTTTACTCTTAATGGCGCTGCTGTCAGCTGGAAAAGTTCTAAACAGAGTGTTACAGCAGATTCTACAACTGAGTCCGTGTAAAAGGAGATATTTATTGATAAGATAGCTACGGATGACAACATAGCTGATCCTCTCACTAAAGCATTACCACGTGATAAGCATAAAGGGCACATTCATTCCATGGGAATTAGATGTGTTCCTAAGTTGTAGTACTCTTTTATGAATTCTTGTAATAATTCATTTTCTCGTGTACTCTATTCAACCTCATTGTTATGATATATAATGTTTTGTTTTTCATGTGGAATTGTACGCCAATTTTGAACACCACAAAGTGAACTGAATAACATTACATCGTTTTAGTCCTTGATTACCCACTTGAGCTGATAACTCAGGTAATCATTTTGTGACGTTGGTTGATGGTGGGTTCAACGAGCCATAAGTCACGCGGATGACTGACCAATCACAAAGGCGAGTTATACGGATATCTCGTAGGACACCCCGTGACAACGTTATGGAGTCCTAAATGTTTTATAACATTGGGTGCCAGGTCGTGGATAGGACCTCCATAGTGTTCCTTAGAGTCGAGTCTTTTGACTTTCAACTGTCTCTTGAGATTAAGGCAGATTTTGGGTAACTTTGGTTTCTTTCCCACGGTCATCGTAACAGGGGCCAAGAGGATTTTTTCTGGGTTATTTCATGCTGCGCGATATCGGCAGGATTCGAGTTGAGGGAAATATCCAAACCCTTATCAGGATTTTATCATTTCTCAGGGCCACTCGAGGAGTAGTAACTGAAATGCATGGCCATGCTCGAATACAGATTCGTTTTATCAGTTAAGTTACTCTCAAGTCGGGGAAAACCACTCTTGATACAGATCGCTTGTGAGATACGACCTTTGCGAATGCGGATTTGCAAATTGTCTTACATTGAGTGGGAGAAATTTTAAAAGGATATGAGAATCGGTTATCGGACCTACACTTGTACGGACAAGTGGGAGTTTGTTGGAGCTTGTGTCCTCCACATGTAGTGTGATAACGTCATTGCACATACCCTTGTACGGACAAGTGGGAGATTGTTGGGGCTGGTGTCCTTGACAATTAAGTACAATGACTTATTAAATCTCTTTAAGGATCACAAGGGCCTACTTCTGTATTATTACCAGTTGATCCACGTTTATCAATAACGGTTGGCTTGCTAGATAAGTTTGACGTTATTGTCATACGGATGGCGGTGATCAACTGGTCCCTATACGTCACACCTATAGGACACGTTTGAGAGATGTGAAGGTATGAAAATACAGTCACATTTATGCCGAATACGACTAAACAGTTAGTCAGAGGTATTGACTATTAAATTAGTCAATGAGATGTTGAGATTATTATTTAATACGGATTAAATAATTTTAGCTAACACGGATTACATGATTAATTCGTAAATTAATTATAAACGGTTATATTTAATTAAATGTTGTATTCGCGTATTAATATAAACGGTTATATTAATTTGGGTAATTATACAATATCGTAATTTTATCAGACCATTATTAATATATCGACTGCATTAATATCTGATAACATGTATACGATTTATAAATAAAACCCGCGAATAATATTTAGCTAATCGGGTCGAATCACGCAAAGGAATAAGGTAAGAGTGGAAAAAGCCCACTCTTACCCTAACCCAATTCGGCCGAACCCATATAGCTACATAAGGAGAGTCTTTCTCCTTATGTCAGTAACTGTTGAATCATAATTCTCACAATTAGGGTTTTGAGAGCATTCTTCTCCCAAAACTCAGATCTCACATCTAAAATCTCAATAACTCTCCCCATATTGCAAGGCAATTGGAGAGTACTTTCTAGCACACGCGGCATCATCTCAAACAAAGTCTTGGGTGCAAGTTATAGGAGGGAATTTACTTTAATTCCTGTTCTTAGGCCTATTCAAGCAAGGACCCAAGGTTGTATTCTTTTCATGTTTTTATTTATTTTATGACAATAATCACAACTGTAATTTTCATTATAATCCTGCAAGTTTAGGGCGAATACATGCTTTATTCCCCACATATCAATAATGCTGTGAATTCATCTTCAAAAGCTGTTAATTCACCTTTGATTGCCTCTAAGACTGGAATCAGCAATATAGATTCCTCAATTCCTGAGTTAAATGCTACTCAGGTCCCCAAACCTGTGCTTATTTCAGAGGATTTTCCTGCAATTCCTACTGAACCTGCTCCGTCTATTCCTATTAAATTGACTAGTGTGATTAGTAGCAAGCCTAAATGGTCAGACATTGTCAAACCTAAACCAGCTGAGGGTATGAGTCTGTTTTTACATGAGGAAAGTGTGAATGCTGATGAAATTGACATTGACATAAGTGATATTGGTGATGAACTGAAACTCTGGCAACATACTCTTATGGGGCATGTTTTGGGATCAAAGCCAGCTGTGAAGTTAATTGAGGATTTTGTTGGTAAGAATTGGGGTGGATTTGCCAAGCCTGTGGTTCAATATTTTAAGAAAGGATGGTTTAGCTTTAGGTTTGATACTGAAGAGGAGATGAACGGTGTCCTTAAGCAAGGTCCATGGAAAGTAGGTTCACATTCATTAATCCTAAAACAATGGCACCCTAAGTTCTCCTTTGAAATGGAGAAGGTTTCCTTAGTTCCAGTTTGGGTCCTATTCCATGATCTAGATCCCTATCTTTGGACTCCTGCAGTCCTTAGTAAACTGTCTAGTAAAATTGGGAAACCCTTATTCGCAGATGTTCCCACTACACTAAAAGCTAAACTCTCATTTGCACGAGTGCTTATTGAGATAGATATTGCCTCTGATTTTCCTCTGGAAATACTGCTTAACACACCATATGGTACATCAGTCCAACATATTGAGTATGAGTGGATTCCTCATTACTGCCATACTTGTGATAAAATGGGACACCAAAGCCTGGAATGTAAAAAGAATAAGGAAGCAGCAAAACCTGATATTGTGAAATCTGCCACACCAGCTACAACAGAAACAGGAACTATTGATGACCCTTACTTGCTAGGTGGTACATCAGTATCAGTGGTTGGAGGCTCAAATTCAGATGTGCAACCAGATCACTCAGAATGCCGAGTGCTAGGTGAGAAGGGATGTATCACTGAGGCTGAGCTTACCACTACTGATGCTGTAAGGCATCAAGAATGCAGTAAGAAGGACCATTTGCCAGATGCTCAAATAGCCTTGAAGAGAGCATATGTAAATGAGTCAGAAGTGGCAGAAATCACTTGCAGGCCAGTTACCCAGATTCAAATTGCAACTGCAGAGGAACATCATGGAGGGCTTAGAGCTAACCCTTGCCTGCTAGGTGGTAATTCAATGCCAGGGGGTCTTGTTTCTCCTGCCCCAGCTCAGTATACTTACTCAGAATGTATTGGAGGCAGTGTGTATACCTTGGTTGTTGAGGTTGAAACTTCCCCTTCTGGTGTTGTAAGGCATCAAGAATGCAGCAAGAAGGATCTCCTACATGACACTCGAATAGCCTTGAAGAGAGGGTCAGTAGCTAGGTCAAAAAAGTCTTCTCAATTGAAACTTAACAATACTTTTCAACTGTTGGAGACTGAGAAAGCAGCAGACACTGCACTGGATACTCAGGTTCAAACCAGTGGGTCTAATGTTGTCTCCTTCACCCCTAATCAATGATAATTTCTACTTGGAACATTAGGGGCTTTAATAAGCCTACTAAACATAGTGAGGTACAGTATTTCTTACACAAGAACAATATAGACATTCTTGGTTTGCTGGAAACGAGAGTCAAACAACCCAAAGTTGATAGAATAATCAATAAATCGTTTAGAGGATACAACATGTTTGGCAACTATTCTGCCCATCACAATGGCAGAATCTGGATTCTTTGGGATTCCAGAAAAGTTAAAGTGGAAATAATGGAGGTTCATTGTCAAGTAGTCCACTGCTATGTTAAGAATATCTCTACTGGTATACAATTCCACCTCTCTGTAGTCTATGGAAGCAATGATGCTAATCGTAGAAACTTACTGTGGACCTCCTTGAGAAGCTTTTCTCAACAGGTACAGGAATGGACAATAATGGGGGATTTTAATGTGGTTCGTACACCTGATGAAAAGATCAGTAATGTTCCACCAGTGCTTTCTGAAATGTTGGATTTTAACAACTGTATTCTGGATTGTGATATGGATGATATGGGAGGGACGGGCAATGCTTTTACATGGTATAATAAGCAAGATACAACTCGTGTATACTCTAAGCTGGACAGAATACTAATCAATAGTCACTGGTTATACAATTTCCCTCAAACCACTGGCCATTTTCCTGCTCCTGGCATATCTGATCATTGCCCCGCAGTTATCAACTTTCATGATTAACCTCCCCCCCAAAGCAGTTCAAGTTCCTCAACTGCTGGATAGACCATCCTCAGTTTCTACCCTTGGTAGAACAGGCCTGGAGTCTAAGATGCACAGGGAACAAAATGTTTAGATTAATGGCAAAATTGAAAGAAACAAAAAGACTGCTCAAGACTCTTCACCAGCATCATTTCTCAAATATCAGTGAACGGGTAAAGGACAAAAGAGATGAGCTATCTCTTTGTTTCAGGAACCTTCAAGCAAATTCCACTTCTCAGACATATATTGATCAGGAGTCTCTTGTTGCTAAGCAGTTTGCTGAGCTCAAAGAGGTTGAGTTTAAGATTCTGGCTCAGAGAGCAAAACTCCATCACTTAACTCATTCAGATACAAGCTCTAGATATTTTTTCAATCACATCAAGTCTAGACAGCAAAAGCAGCAAATTGGGGAGATCACAGGAAGGGATGGTAGTATCTACACTGGATTAAATAATGTTGGTGATGCATTTGTGGACTACTATACCCATCAACTTGGCACCAGCACTCCTGTTCAGATGCTACCCCCTGACATTGTATCACAGGGGACTCTAGTTGATGATAGGGATTCTGCCATCTTAATTCAGCAGATATCCAGATGGGAAATCAAACAGGCACTTTTTGATATTGACTCTAACAAGAGCCCGGGCATAGATGGTTTTTCTGCAGGATTTTTCAAAGCAGCTTGGAATATAATGGGAGAAGATTTTTGTGCTACTATAGAAGAATTCTTTGCCACTGGATTCCTTCCAAAGCAGGCTAATATTACTCTGGTAACCCTTATTCCCAAAACTCCTTCTCCTCAAACTATAAAGGACTTTAGACCTATATCATGTTGCTCAGTAATATACAAAACCATAACCAAAATACTTGCCAATAGACTGCGAAATGTTATGCCTAAACTAGTTGGCCATGAACAGGCTGCCTTTGTTCAGAACAGGAATCTCTTTGAAAATGTCCTTCTTACTCAAAGCCTACTCAAAGGATATGCTAGGAAACATATTACTCCTAGATGTATGCTTAAAGTAGACATTAGTAAGGCCTTTGATACCCTTCAATGGGCCTTTCTCAAGGACATGCTCATTCAGTTAAATTTTCCTGCAACTTTTATTAGATGGATCATGAGTTGTGTAACGGGTTCATGGTTTACCTTGAATGTTAATGGTACTAATCATGGGTTTTTTAAAGGTAAGAGTGGAGTTAGACAAGGGGACCCTTTATCCCCTTACCTTTTCGTTTTAAGTATGAAAATCTTGTCCAGGAAACTTAGAACCATGTGCACTGCCCCTTTGGTATCTTTTCACCCAAAATGTGCTAAATTATCCCTCATTTATCTCGTCTTTGCTGATGACTTGATGATCTTCACAAGAGGGGACCTGCCATCAGTAAAAGCTGTTGTTTCTATCCTTACTGAGTTTTCTAAATGGTCTGGATTGGCACCAAATTTAGCCAAAACTGAGGCTTACCTTGGAGGTGTGATTACCACTGATAAAGCTTGCATTCTTCAAGCAATAGGCATCAGAGAAGGGCAATTTCCCTTTAGATACTTGGGGGTTCCAATCAACCACTCTAGGCTTGGCCTTAGCATGTACAGTCCTCTCATCATAAAGATACAGGGAATCAGAGATAAAATTAGTACTAACTGTTAGGTTCTAATAGTTGCTCATAAACTAATTTTAGTCATACTAACAATAATCCTTTATTTAACCCTTTAAACAACATATTATTAGGTGATCTTATGCATGCTAAAAGCGGAAATAAGAGAGTATTTGAGACCTTACACACGGTCCAAATGTTTAGCAAGGATGATCCTCCGAGTACCCAAAATAGAATACCTCCTTTGGATGCACCAAGACAACCCCTCAATAATCCGATCTCGAGTATGCTAGATCAACAACCGGATTTCCTTAAACTTATTCTAATCTCTCTTATTAGAATATTGTTGAATACTACAAATAGTATGTAAATATTATCTTATAATATTTAGAGAGGATTTATTAGCTTTCTCACTCTAGAAAACCTTACTTAGAATTAGAATGAATTTTGATGTGTAACATTTCACATGAGTATGGTGGTAGGTGTAAGGGGGCACGGCTATGGGAAGCACAAAAGAGAGCTTTTTGCCTTACCCATGCTCATAGGGTGGCTCTAGCTTATAATCTCCATAAGTGCATATTTAAGGCATGTCTAGTGATTGTCTCCCATGCAAAAAACATAACACAATCCCTTAAACACCCACCCATAAAACCGGTGCACTTATCTCATAAGATAAAATGGAATTCCATTTTATCAATTGTTATTTTGTACAATTGTATAAACATGTGTGACATACATTATGTCACATTTATAAAACAATTGTATTTAATTTAAAATGCATATTTATCGAATAAACATCATTAGTAAATTAAATATATAAAGTTTAACAATTAGTAATTCGTAATTACTTATAAAATGGTCGTTACAATAATCGTCAATACGATGTACAACACTTGTAATAATTATCAACCCGATTCATTCCAATTTCGATATTTTAAAATATCGTTTATTGTTTAATAATTGACACGTTTCAATTTTAAACATAAATCTTACAATAAGGTTTAACCTCTAATTTCTCGATATACGAGTTTAAGGAATATGATCAAATCGTATCAATTATACATTTGATCACTTTATCAATTAAGGGAATTGTCCTAAAGGTGTGACCTAAAGGGATCAACTGACCACCACCGTCATACGACAGTAATGTCAAACTCTAGCTAGCCAATCATTACCGATTAATGTTGGTCAGTTGACTAATATAAAATCGTATCATCCCTTGCGCATTCTCGTTATGAGATTTAATTACGTGATCGCACTATTGTTGATGACACATTTCCCAACAATCTGCCACTTGTCCTCGACAAGTGTGCGTCACCAATTCTCTTGTCCTATTACAATCTCCCACTCAATGCAAGATGTCTCTCTGAGGTCGTACTTGCATTCGATCATATCATGAGTGGTTTCCTCGATCTGGAGAATAACTGTTTGACCGGAATTATCTACCATAGATACCTTCCGAGCGTGGCCACGCATTTCCAGTTAACTTCTCCTCGAGTGGCCCTGAGATTTGAACAACCCTGACAAGGGGTGGACAATTTCTATCGCACTACTTCCTTCAACTAGTCACAGTTAGTCACAACCCAAAACAATCCCATTTGACTCCAGTTACGAAAAGTCGTAGAGAATGGATCAAAGTTATGCCTAAACTGTACCATCTTGGGAGAGTAGTCTTTAGTCTAAGAATTGACTCACAAGAATACTATAGCAGCTCTCGCCACGACCCGGCTATAAAATTTCCAGAACTCTATAAGCGGTCACATTGCCCGACAGAGTGTCTCTTACAGTCTGCCTATGTGATCGACTAGTCATCACATATGACTCTATGGCACTTGAACTTGCCATCAATCGCCTCACACTCTAGTTGCTTTGAGATGTCACCTCATGTAAGCGGCTAGGGGCCATACTAAGTCAATCCAGTTCACTTATGGGGTTCAATATTGTCTCATACAACCCATTTGGATTCTGACAAAGTATCTTTCATTTTGAGTTAATCATAACTCAAATGATGTTGTCATGCAACAATAGTCAACACTATTACATTGCATTTTGATGCACAATCATCTATTTGTATTAGTGTTTTGCAAATAACCTTTATTCATGCGAATAACCTTTATTCATGATAGCAAAACTTACAACTTTTGGTCTCCTTTATTCTCATATTATCCCGTATAATATGATTCTATTTGAGTACATTTCTAGAACTCTTTCTAGATTTTGAGTTTCCTTTCCGGAGGAAAGCTCCCACTGTTATCTTATAACTTGTGACGTATCGATATACAGTCACTTATGTACTGAAAACTTTATTGTAGTCTATTTAAGATTTCATCATTTTAATAATTTTCACTCATCTTGGCTATTTAGATAATGGTTTCATTCATCGTTATGAATAATGTATCCAACCATTCTAACTTCTAGTGGGCGACCTTTTATTATCCATATAATAAACCTTCCCGTAAGCTCCATCATCTTATGATATAAATTATTTGATCATCTAGAATTTCAAACCTCTTATTCTTTACACCTTAAAGAATCACCCATTCTCTCTAAATGGTAGGCTTAATTCTTTTAATGAAAATTGCTCCCACTAAAATCAATATCTCTCGATATCTTAAATGAACCTTTCATTTTTCGCATGTTAAACTATTACTTGAATCATTATCACTATCACTATCCCTATAGTGATCTGTTTCCATTCAATCAATCATTACCTTCTTATCATGTCTTCGTTTCCTCGAGACGAAAATGACATGATTATTTCTTTATAACTACATTGAGAGGATTGAGATGATTTCTTCTCTTTTATCTTATAAACTTAGAAAAATCATTTATTAAGGAACCGTTTTCCTACCGATTTCATACGGGGTTTCAAGTTTCCTCTCTATGAAACAATGAACACAAAGAACCTTTCTTCGAGTGTCCTCCCGTAGTTTCTTCAGTGTCCTCTCGTAGTTTCTTCAAATCATTTAGGGCTCTTCTTAAGACTCCCAAGTAAGAATCTTCTCTAAGATCCTTCCTTTATTTTCATCATTGGTTTGCGAGCGAAATATTTTCTCCCACTCTATCCTTCTAACAATAACCTTTATTCGTTTAAGGATAGCTATTTCGATTAACCAATGTATCTGAATGTTTGAAGTTTGATAGGTATAATGAATACATTCTCATTTTCACTTAAAATGAAAATCTTATAATGAACTGATATAGTCTCATTTTGATTGAATCTATCTCATGGGGTGTAGTTCTCCGTTTTAATCAACTCTTTGATTATATGATATTGATCGTATCAATAGTTTGTTGCGTGATAAAATCACTATTATTCATGTTTAAACAAGGTATGCAATTTATTTGAGAAATCAAAACATTGATTAATAAGAACAAAAGTAGTGACTCGGGTTGAAAACCAAGTCACCAATATCCAAAACTACAACCATTGTCTTAGGATTTTAATCCTTGTCTTACAAGAAAATAAATTGTTCCATAAATAAAATGCAAAATATGATAGAAGACGATATGAAAATTAGAGGCTAGCTCTTCAAGTCTTCGATCAATTTGGATGCTACCATAGCCATCCAAGTAAGGAACTTTATGCTTCCTTTTCCTTGCCCTTATCTTTATAAGATGCCCCTTCAAAACAATTTTAAAAAGGGGTTATAGTCAACAACTTGTATCGCCATACAAAAGTTAACAAAAGAACATGAAAGTAAACGAGAATTATTTCCTACGTCGGTTGCCTTCCCATTTTTGAGATCACTTAAGTATTTGGGGCAATTTCGCTTCCAATGACCGATCCTCGTGCAATAATGGCATTTGTCTTGCTCTTTTGAAGACGAGGTGGAAGCGCCTTTCGAAAAGGTCTTTTCTTTGGTCGCCTTGGGTTTGAACGTTTTCTTGCCCTTGCCTTTAGAGGCATTTCATTTGAAGCTCGTTTTCCCTTTCTTTTCGATGTTCAAAACATCTTTGGTGGAACTTTCATGAAGTCCCATGTCCCTTTCGGCTTGGACTAGCATCTTATGCAACTCGTCCAACGTGGTCTCTTGGTTTCGCATATTGAAATTCACCCGGAATTGAGCATACGCCTTAACCTTATTGAGCGAGTGAAGAACTCGGTCAATAATTAGAGAGCCGGGAACATCAACATTTTGAGCTTTTTAGAGTCTCCGCGAGCTCAACGAGTTTGAGCACATGAGGGCTTATCTTTTGCCCTTCATTGAATGTAATGTCAAAGAAGGCGGAAGCCGCCTCATATTGAATCACGCACCCTTGGAGTTTGCGAAAACGCACATGGTCGCAAGCTTGGTGTATATCTCATATGATGTGGTCAACTTGATCATACTCCTTTGGAGATCCGGCTCCATGGAGAAGATGAGCACATTTTAAGAGCGGAGGACTCTTTCATGTAGGCTTCATAGGCCTCACGAGTTCCGACGAACGAGCGGTCGGAGCGGGAGGAGCGGCTTCGGATAGGTAACGACTCTTATCGTCACCTTGAGTGGCCAAAAGTAATTGCGCATCCCAATCCTTAAAGTTTGAACCATGCTTATCGAGTTTGCAATGATCCATAAAGGATCGAAGCCATGATACGTTAGTGAGAGGTGGAGCGTTGGTTGCCATTTATGTTGTTGAAAATTAAACTACAATAATAAAAGGAAAAACAACATCATTTTAAAATTCTTAATTTGAATTTTAAGAAACTTAAACATGTTAAGTATATTTACTTAATGATCTCTTACCCAATTAAGTAAACAATCCCGAGACCCAAACCCATACTAATCCGGGCACGGTGTAGCCGATTCAACCCGTATCGGTATAATTTGGTGGATTAACCCTTTAATCGGTTCTACTCTTAGAACTCTCGGTCGACAATTTTCTTAAAATTATCTTTAGCCCGAACTTATTGCAACTACGGTTACGAATACTTTCGTTGAGATCAACCAAATTTCAAGGTGTAATCTTATTACCCCACTTACCCAACGTGACAATTTTAGTACCCCGGTGTAGCCGAGCCTACGTTCTTGTGAAGAAGTGATTCATGGGTCCGTACTCTTTGGTAAGGCTAAGTCTCAATATTTATATGTAAGAGATCTAGTCAAATTATTATCTATCTCCGTTTAAGTGAACTAAGTCGGTGAATTATCGATAAAATAAATGACTAGGTCGATTAAATCGAAAATGCATGATACGATGTATGACGATTTGGCTATGCATGCAAACATATAAAAGGCAAAAATAAAAGCATAAAATAAACCCTAGTATGGCCTTTCCTAGAAAAGAAATAATAAAAGTACAAATTCGGAAACCAACTCCTTTGGTCCCTTGAACTTCACGCGGCACGCACTTCGAGGTAAACACCGTCTTGATCGGAACTCCTTTCCGAATGGCACCGTCTTCAAGGAACTCCGGATTTTACAAATATTACAACTTTTCTAGTCTACTTTATACATTATAAAATAGAAATAAATTACAATTGGGTGATACGAGATCACAAAATTACAACCGAATCGGTAACCCCTTACATTACGGGAAATACCGATTTAAAACTAAGGCCATACTAAGTAAATTACATAATTCCCAAAATTACGTAAATAAATCATGACATTCATAATATAATATGCAATGCTTATGTAAATATGAATTAACATGCAAACCCTAAGCCAAATCGTCCTATTTAAAACGCTTATTTAAATAGTTATCGTAAACCTTGGTTTATGGAATCGCGTATTTTAACGTTTAACAACACTATGCATTATATGAAACGGTTTTCATCCTTAAGTTAATCATCCCAACTCTTATAGGATTCAAAATTTAGTCTTACTCAAACTTTGAACATGACTTAACTTAATATATATCAATATTGATCGGTATTACTCGGTTTTACGGGAAAAAATATAAAATTCAAAAGAGTCATAGAAAAATTTCGAAAATTCAAAATTTAAATTTTGAAAAATCCAGAATGTTCTTAAAATTTTCAGAATGTTAAAATATTAGTATTTTACACGGTTTTAACATTATTTCGTAAATAAGACGTAAAACGAGCAATTTAAGTCGGAAAATTCAATAATTAACTTCATAAATGCAAATTAAATACTAACAATATTTTTATACCTTCCAAAACATTTTAAGAACACAAAATGGACAGAAAATTAAATGGCACATTGCCCCATAGCCGAAATTTTAAATGCATGACTCTTTTAATTTAATTTTAAATGCTACTTTTAACAAATTAAAATAAAATCAAATAAAATCAAATCTGAAACTTTTGGCTCCCAAGATAATTTTCATGATGAACATATCATATATGACTAATATGGGTTACATTTTTCGGCCATTTTAACAACTTTTGCAAATTTTAACGATTTACGTCATATATCGTACGATTTTAACCTTTAAAATTATTTCTCAAGCATAAAATAAGATAAAATTCTCGAAAATTTTATACATGCTGGAAATAATATATATGACATCGTGTTAAATTTTTATGGCCAAATTCCAACTTAAACTATTAAAGTCGAAATTATGTCACTAATTACCCGATTTTTACATTAAAAATCTATAATATTGCAATATTTGAGATAAATTTCTGGAAAATTCAACATAAATTTTAAATATTGCATGTGACATCCTCATAAATATTTATAGTCAAATTCATAATATAACTATTTTAACCCATTTTTATTCATCTTTTTGCATTTTAACACTTAAAATTCATATCACACGATTTATAAGTCCATAATTTACGAAAAATCATATTCATATTATAGAAAATACATGTGATAACATACTGAAAAATCTCGGCCAGAAGCTTATTTTAACTATTTTTCCCAAAAATAATCAGTTTTAACCATTAAAACATATTAAAACCGAGATTTAATATACCAATAATCAATATTCATGCAAAATATATTCCAAATATTCTAAAACATTTTAGAAAACAGTAGGTATTCATGCTAAATTAATTTCGTGCATATCATATATCAAACGAAAAATCCAATTTTATTTTGTTATCACTATAACTCCGTAAAAACGTAAACGGAAAGCATGCAAACAACCTAAAGCTCTGATACCAATTCTTAGGTTCTAATAGTTGCTCATAAACTAATTTTAGTCATACTAACAATAATCCTTTATTTAACCCTTTAAACAACATATTATTAGGTGATCTTATGCATGCTAAAAGCGGAAATAAGAGAGTATTTGAGACCTTACACACGGTCCAAATGTTTAGCAAGGATGATCCTCCGAGTACCCAAAATAGAATACCTCCTTTGGATGCACCAAGACAACCACTCAATAATCCGATCTCGAGTATGCTAGATCAACAACCGGATTTCCTTAAACTTATTCTAATCTCTCTTATTAGAATATTGTTGAATACTACAAATAGTATGTAAATATTATCTTATAATATTTAGAGAGGATTTATTAGCTTTCTCACTCTAGAAAACCTTACTTAGAATTAGAATGAATTTTGATGTGTAACATTTCACATGAGTATGGTGGTAGGTGTAAGGGGGCACGGCTATGGGAAGCACAAAAGAGAGCTTTTTGCCTTACCCATGCTCATAGGGTGGCTCTAGCTTATATTCTCCATAAGTGCATATTTAAGGCATGTTTAGTGATTGTCTCCCATGCAAAAAACATAACACAATCCCTTAAACACCCACCCATAAACCGGTGCACTTATCTCATAAGATAAAATGGAATTCCATTTTATCAATTGTTATTTTGTACAATTGTATAAACATGTGTGACATACATTATGTCACATTTATAAAACAATTGTATTTAATTTAAAATGCATATTTATCGAATAAACATCATTAGTAAATTAAATATATAAAGTTTAACAATTAGTAATTCGTAATTACTTATAAAATGGTCGTTACAATAATCGTCAATACGATGTACAACACTTGTAATAATTATCAACCCGATTCATTCCAATTTCGATATTTTAAAATATCGTTTATTGTTTAATAATTGACACGTTTCAATTTTAAACATAAATCTTACAATAAGATTTAACCTCTAATTTCTCGATATACGAGTTTAAGGAATATGATCAAATCGTATCAATTATACATTTGATCACTTTATCAATTAAGGGAATTGTCCTAAAGGTGTGACCTAAAGGGATCAACTGACCACCACCGTCATACGACAGTAATGTCAAACTCTAGCTAGCCAATCATTACCGATTAATGTTGGTCAGTTGACTAATATAAAATCGTATCATCCCTTGCGCATTCTCGTTATGAGATTTAATTACGTGATCGCACTATTGTTGAGGACACATTTCCCAACACTAACAACCTCTCTTATGTTGGGAAGGCCCTCATTCTGAATACAGTTCTATTTGGGTTGCTTAATTTCTGGAGTGCTAGCCTGGTACTACCCAGGAAAATCTGCACAACTATTGAACAATTGAGTAGGGACATCCTCTGGGGTAGAACTTCAGACACTGCAAGAATGATCTTTAAATCTTTGAAGAGTATATGCAGACCCTGGAATGAAGGTGGTTTCCATCTACGAGATGTGAAAGCCTGGAACACAGCCTCTATTCTTCGATGGCTATGGCAACTGGATCAGAAGCAAGGAACAGTCTGGACTCACTGGATACATGAATATTATTTAGCTGGGAGGGATGTATGGGCACTTCATATCAAAAGCCATTATCCTGCTTGCTTCCGTGGTATTCTCAGAATCGGAGATGAACTTGTTGAGAAGTTGGGCAGTCCTCAAGCAGTCAAGGACCTACTGCAAACTTGCATTGTCAAAGGCAAATACTCCATAAACACCACTTATTGCAAAATCAGAGATGAAGGACCTATAGAACCGATCTATAAATCTATCCATCATTATAAGGGGATATCCAAGCATCGAATTTGCCTTACTATGGCAGCCCAACAAAAACTTTCAACTATGGACCTTCTTCAAACTAGAGGCATTATCTTGGTCAATGGATGTTATCTATGTCAGGCCAATGCTGAAGATCATACTCATATTTTCTTTAAGTGTCCTATGGCAGGGTTGTTGTTGCAACACATAGCTCAATGGCTAAATGTAAGGCTCTTATCTACTGATTTGAGGAGCTTACTTTGCTGGTTGGCTAACAGGAAAAAAAAGAAGACACTGGAAGTACACATGGCTGAGTTGTGGCATTGGTTGCTTAGTTTACACTATCTGGCAGGAGAGAAACCTACGAGCATTTGGTAATGGGACCAGGAATGTACAAAATTTGGTGAGGGAGATTCAGTACACCACTAGAGCAATACTATTACACAAGACATCAGAGGCAATACATGAGGAAATCTTATCTGTATGTCATGTAAATGACTAATTTTTTGTAGCTTAGCTAGTTATATCTAGAGGTTATATACTTTTGTAAGTCAACCCCATGTAATCCTCTTTTGATTGGAATATATGGGAAATATCTTCTTGCAAAAAAAAAAATGTTAGATTTAGTAATCTTTTATTATGGGTTAAATAAAAATACAATATTTTGAACTCTACTAAAATAACTTTAGAAAACCGTAATTCAATAAATAACAAAAATACGAAAAATAGTTAAATAAAAAAAGCGGAAATTTATTAAATAAAGAAAACGAAATTTATTTTATTTTAAATTTCCATGTTATTTGATTAAATCCTTAGAAGATTTAATTTAACGAATGAATAATTTATCATATTGTATTGAATGAATATTTTTTAGATATTTAGGGAATGAATAATTTTATGGAAATTTAAAATCTAGTTTAATTAGAACAAATTATTATGGAAATTTAAAATCTGGTAAATATTTTAAATAAAATATTTAGGGAATAAATCTTATTATTATTGTTTGATTGTATTTAAAAAAAAGTTATTATATATAGCATAATTTAGTTACCTATTGTAGTAAGATATGGTAAAAATGTAACACCCCTAATTTCCGTAATATATTTATTTAATTCCTTTTTCCCATATTTCATATTTTATTTGGGGAAAAATATTCTTTTCTTGTTTGTTTGGCTCGTTGGGCTCGAAATTCGGTGAAGGCCCACTTGACTCTCAAGTCTGTGAGAATAGAGTGTTGGGTTGAGTTTTGGGCCTAAATTTGGATTAAACCCACGAGCTTCTCTATATATATAAGAGGGGAAACCAAACCCTTGTTTTCTTTTCCACATCTTCTCAAAACCCTAAACCTAATTCTCTCCTTCTTTTTCTCTCCTCTTTGTGCCGCGTGTCACGCCCTTTCGCCTAGGGTTTCGTGCCGCCACTTCTTCGTCCTTTTTCCTTCGTGTTTTTCAAGCCTAGATCGATCCTACTCTTTGGATCTATCTTTCCTCGTCGTAAGTCTCATGTTTTAAGCGTTTTATTTTTAATAGTTTTATATAATTAGTATAATTATTAGATTCGTTCTCTCTTTTGGCACGTGTGATAAGTACTAAAGGCGTGGAGATTACACCTGGAGAAGACGTCTACGTTGTTGACGACGAGCTCTAGATTTATTTGCGAAAAAGGTAACTAGGTGTTTCTATTAATTGTGTTTATGCCAATTGATGTAGTTAATATGATTTAATGATTGTTTGTATGATTGGTACATGTTTGATTATTTATTGTCATGAATTAATTGTGCTCCATATATTTATGTATGCTTTATTATCGGAATTGTGGACTATAATATGTTAATAAGTCGTTATGGGTGTCGTGAGCAACTAGGGTTCGCGAGAAACCCTAGATGGCGACAAGGCTAATGGCCAAGAGCGTTGCTCAAGGTTATAGTTGAAGTATGTGTAACCTTGAAAATATGATTCGAGGTTATAGCTGAACTAGTACAACCTTGAGTACGACTCAAAGTTATAGCTGAAGTTAATATAACTTTGAACTACGAGTTAAAGTTATAGCTGAGACTAATATAAACCTGAGGTATGACTCAAGGTTATGGTTAGTGCTAGTATAACTTTAGGTTCGTGTCAAGGTTTGGCTAAGGGTACCATAACCTCAAGCCATATGTGAAAGTTATAGTCGAGGTTGGTATAACCTCGCATCCATTACTTATGTTATAGCTAAAGTTACTATAACTTTGGTTGTTTATACCTGATTCACATGTTGAGTTGTGTTGAGTGATTGTATAATATTGTGTTTGCATATGTCGTTGGATACTTCTATGCATTTGACATTAGGACAGTCTGTTATGATGTTCTACTGAGTTGAGTCGTGATGTTATTCACGCATGTTACTACAGTCAGTTATACTGTGCATTGTTGTCTGCTGGTTTGAATAGATGACGATAGTATCATTTGTATACTATCGGAATGAACAGAGCAACCCTTCGGGGTCTGGTGTATGGTCTATGTTCGGGGGGGTAACAGAGGCAGTGCGTTATACGCTCTGTTCCCCGAGTGTCGTTCGGTGTACGATTGTTGCACCGAGAGTCTGGCCAGGTCTTAGACATATAGGCAGTGATTATACGCTATACATAGTACCTTGGAGGCAGTGCGTTATACGCTCCACACCGATGGAGGCAGTGCGTTATACGCTCCATCAGCTAGAGGCAGTGCGTTATACGCTCTAGCAGTTAGAGGTAGTGCGTTATACGCTCTAACGGCGTTCGCTCTATTCGCTATGCTTTGATGATAGCTTTGTGCCTTCTGTTGCTGTGGATCGTGTATCACCATATTTGCTATGCTTTAATGCTAGCTTTTTGCCTTCGATTATTGAGGCTCGTGTGTTACTTCCGGTTTAGTAAGTGTCGTGGTCTAGTGGTCGTATGTGGGTTAGGTCCGTATGGTTTCATTCTCATGGTGTCAAGAATAGCACGGTATGGTAAGTTTGCATGCATTTCATGACGTGTTATATCCTCACACGATCGTTGTAGCATGTCTTCAAATAATGGTAAGTTTGATTGGACTTTCATGAGTATAGATGACCTCGCATGTTTACTGGTTTTACATTACATTTGTTATTGATTGTTGGTTATATTCAATTGTTGTAAACATGACTGGGAGAGCATCTAGTTACTCCCGACTGATTGTCGACCCCCCCTTCTCAGGTTGTTCAGGTTGTTGCTGTTTGGTTGATGCTTGCTTGGGGATTGTGCGAAGCGAGCTTAATAAATTGTTTAGGACCTTTGCTTTAAGTTTTAAGAACCCTTGAATAATGTTTTAGTTTGGCTTTCGATTTGAGTATCGATCCGGATTTAGGTAAGGTGTTTCCGCCACCTTAACCCAGTTATCATTGAGTTACACTCTGATATTCTTTTATATTATGTTTTTCCTTTGTTTTATAATCCGGGTTGTTACAGTTGGTATCAGAGCGAACACGCTCCCAACTCTCGCTTAGATGATGACTAAAGTAAATGACCTAGTTAATGAGTTAGAGTAAATGGGGTAGAAACCAATAGGAATCGTTGGTTTGCTTATGTTCGTAGAGTGTATGAGTAGTTGTTTGAAGTGGTACTTAGGTTACCACTCTTAACGACCATTCGTTCTTGCAGATGGTGCGCAACGGAAATGGTGAGGCTGATGCCGATCGCATTAGGAGACTTGAGGCTGCTTTGGCATCCATGGCCGAAGGTTTCACTACTCACCTCAACAACAATAACAACAACAACCGTCCGCATTAGACTGTGTTTGATCGTTTTGCTCGTCACCGTCCCCCTACTTATGATGGTGCGAATGATCCGACTGCTTTGGAGGCTTGGATTCGAGAGATCGAGAAGTTGTTCCTTGCTACTGAGTGTCCTGAGGATCAGATGGTGAACATCGCCACCTACTATCTGAAGGATAAGGCCGACAACTGGTGGGCTCTTGCTAGAGCTGGTCTAGAAGCACAACCAGGGTATGGTTGGGCTGTATTCTCCGAGGCTCTAAAGAAGAGGTTCTATCCAGAAGAGATGCGCTGGCAAAAGGAGCAGGAATTCCTTCGTTTGCAGCAGGGCTCCATGACTTTGGAGGAGTACACCAACAAGTTCGTGAAGCTGTCACGATTCGTCACTTCTGTTGCTATGGATGTAGTGTCAAGGACTCGTCGTTATGAGAAGAATCTGACTCCTAAAGTCCGGACTGTTATGTCTGGTATTCCTTCGACTTCTTTCCAGCAGGCTTATGATCGTGCTCTTAGGATTTATGATTCGGTCCTTGCTACCGAGGCTGAAGAGAATGCAAAGAACAAGTTTGTGAAGAGACCTTTTACTGCTTCTAGTGCTCCCCAGAAGAAGCAGAAGTTTGAGGCTCGTTCGTATGCTCCGCGTGATCAGGGACAAGCTAAGAGGAACTTGACATGCCACAAATGTGGAAATGCTTACCACCCGGGTACGAATTGTGTGTCAGGTACTCCGCTCACTTGCTATACTTGTAAAGCTTCGGGACATAAGTCTATAAACTGTCCCCAGAAGCCAAAGTTCGATGCTCCAAAGGCTGAAGCTCCAAAGACTGGTCGAGTGTTCATTATGAGTCGTGCAGAGGCAGATGCTAATCCTGATGTGGTTACGGGTACTTTTCTGGTTAACTCTTTATCTGCTTTCGTACTTTTTGATACGGGTGCGTCGATGTCTTTCGTATCCGAATCTTTTTTCCTTTCGAGCTGGGCTCACTTCTTCATCATCCGTTGATACCTCCATATCCCTTCCTACGGGTGAGATTGTTTCTTGCTCCGTTCTGTTCAAGGACGTACCTGTCAGTATTGCAGGGGCGATCCTTCCAGCTAATCTTGTCCAATTCAAACTAGGAGAGTTTGATGTGATACTGGGCATGGATTGGTTAGCTCGATATGATGCTAGGTTTCAGTGTCGTGATCAGAAGATCGTGCTCAAGAGTCCTATGGGTTCGAGGGTTTCTTATCAGGGTGTTAGGGTTACACCTAATGTTAAGTGGGTTTCTGCTCTGAAGATGGTTAGCATGGGTAGAAAGGGTCACCAGATCTATCTGTGTAGTGTTCATGATGTGTCAGCAGAGTTAAAGTTGGAAGATATCCCTGTGGTTAAGGAGTTTCCTGATGTCTTTCCTAAGGATTTACCTGGTATTCCTCCTGAGCGAGATGTAGAGTTCTCAATTGATTTGTTGCCTGGCACTGGTCCCATTTCGAAAGCTCCTTATCGTATGGCTCCAGCAGAGTTACAGGAACTTAAGAAGCAACTTGAGGAGATGATCGAAAAAGATTTTATTCAACCAAGTGCTTCGCCGTGGGGTGCTCCAGTTTTGTTCGTCAAGAAGAAGGATGGTAGTATGCGGTTGTCCATCGACTACCGTGAGTTGAACAAGGTTACCATCAAGAATAAGTATCCTTTACCGAGAATCGAGGATTTGTTTGATCAATTGCGTGGTGCTAGTGTGTTTTCTAAGATCGATCTGAGGTCTGGTTACCATCAGATTCCGGTTAAGAAAGAGGACATTCCTAAGACAGCCTTTCTTTCGAGATATGGACATTATGAGTTCATTGTTATGCCATTCGGGTTGACTAATGCACCTGCAGTTTTTATGGATCAAATGAATCGCTCTTTCAGAGAGTATTTGGATAAATGTGTCGTGGTGTTCATAGATGACATATTGATTTATTCGAAAGATGAAGTTGAACACGAGGTCCACCTTCGTGTTATTTTGGAGAGACTGCGTAAGCAGAAGTGGTATGCCAAGTTCTCGAAGTGCGAGTTTTGGTTAAAGGAAGTAACTTTCTCGGGTCATGTGATATCTGGTGATGGAGTTATGGTTGATCCATCGAAGATTCGAGCTGTAAGCAATTGGGAGAGTGCAAAGAATGTGAACGAGATTCGGAGTTTCCTTGGTCTTGCTGGGTACTATCGTCGTTTCGTGCATGACTTCTCTAAGATTGCGAGGCCGATGACTCAGTTAATGAAGAAGGAATCCAAGTTCATTTGGACTGAGGCTTGCGAATCTGCTTTCCAGGAGTTGAAGAAGAGGCTGACTACCGCTCCCGTGTTGACCTTACCTGAAGAGGGCGTTGAGTTCGATGTCTACTGTGATGCATCGAAGTCTGGATTGGGTTGTGTCTTGATGCAGAAGGGTAAAGTTGTGGCTTATGCTTCCCGTCAATTGAAAGTTCACGAGGTGAATTATCCGACTCATGATCTTGAGTTAGCAGCAGTGGTGTTTGCACTTAAGTTGTGGCGACACTACCTTTATGGAGTCTCTTGCAACATTTATACGGATCATAAGAGCTTGAAGTATATCTTCACTCAGAGAGATCTTAACATGAGGCAGAGACGTTGGTTAGAGTTGCTTAATGACTATAAGATCGAGCTGCAATACCATGAGGGTAAGGCAAATGTGGTTGCTGATGCCTTAAGTCGCAAGGTGTGTCACGCTATCAGTTCAGTTTTGGTGTTACCTGATGACTTAAGTCGAGAGTTCCAGAAGATGAGCCTTGAGGTAGTTCTTCCTGGTAGCTTAGATTTAAGTGCAATGGTTGCTGAACCCGATATTCTTAGTGAGATTCGAGTTAAGCAAAGAGAAGATGAGTTCCTTAAAGGAGTTCGAGTCGCCATAGGCTAAGGTCGCACTGAGGGCTTCGACGTTGGACTTGATGATGGTCTGCGATTCCATGGTCGTTGGTGTGTACCTATTTGTGAAGTCTTAAAGGGTAAGATTCTCAAGGAGGCTCATAGTTCTCCCTATTCGGTTCACCCTGGTAGCGATAAGATGTACAAGGATCTGAAATTACATTTTTGGTGGCCGAATATGAGGAAGGATACTGCCGAGTTTGTGAGTCGTTGTCTTGTTTGCCAGAAGGTTAAGTTCGAACATCAGAGGCCTGGTGGTTTGCTTCAACCTTTAGAGATTCCTACATGGAAATGGGATTCTATATCGATGGACTTTGTCATGGGTTTGCCGAGATCACCAAGAGGAATGAATGCAATCTGAGTTGTGGTCGATCGTTTGACTAAGGTCGCGCATTTCATTCCGATGAAGGAGACTTGGAGTCTCGATGAGCTAGCTAATGCTTATCAGCGTGAGATTATTCGTCTTCAAGGGGTTCCTAAGGATATCATCTCCGATCGTGATCCGAGGTTCTGTTCTCAGTTTTGGAAGAAGTTGCAGTTAGCTTTGGGCAGTGAGCTTAAGATGAGTACATCTTTCCATGCTGCAACTGATGGTCAGACTGAGCGTACCATTCAGACGCTCGAGGACATGTTGCGAGCTTGTGCTTTGGAGTTTCAGGTTAGTTGGGAAAAGAGTTTACCTTTGGTGGAGTTCTCTTATAACAACAGTTACCAAGCTAGTATTCAGATGGCTCTGTTTGAGGCACTTTATGGAAGAAAGTGTCGTAGTCCTTTGTGTTGGGATGACGCTAGTGAGGCAGTCGTTCTTGGATCTGAGTTGGTTCATGAGTCGATTGAGCAGGTGAGATTGATTCGTTAGAAGCTTAAGGCCGCCCAAGATCGACAAAAGACTTATGCAGATCTGCGGCGTAGACCGATCGAGTTTGAAGTTGGTGATAAAGTCTTCCTTAAGGTTTCGCCAATGAAAGGTGTCAAGAGATTTAGGATTAAAGGAAAGCTTAGTCCTAAGTACATTGGCCCTTATGAGGTGCTCGTGAGAGTTGGTGAGGTAGCCTATAGGTTGGCTTTACCTCCGAATTTGTCAAAGGTTCATGATGTTTTTCATGTGTCGCAGTTGCGTCGTTATCGCAGTGATCCTTCTCATATCTTACAAGCTGATGTGATTGAGGTTGAGCCTAACCTGACTTACGAGGAACGACCTGTTCGTATTTTGGAACGTCAGGAGAAGAGGTTAAGGAATAAGGTTGTACCTTTGGTTCGAGTTTTGTGGAGGAGTCAAAAGTTCGAGCAGGAGACTTGGGAAACCGAAGCATCGATGAGAGAGAAGCATCCGTATCTTTTTGAGTAAGGTAGTTCTCTTATCCAGTTTCGAGGACGAAACTCCTTTTTAGGGGGTTGGATTGTAACACCCCTAATTTCCGTAATATATTTATTTAATTCCTTTTTCCCATATTTCATATTTTATTTCGGGAAAAATATTCTTTTCTTGTTTGTTTGGTTCGTTGGGCTCGAAATTCGGTGAAGGCCCACTTGACTCTCAAGTCTCATGTGAGAATAGAGTGTTGGGTTGAGTTTTGGGCCTAAATTTAGATTAAACCCATGAGCTTCTCTATATATATAAGAGGGGAAACCAAACCCTTGTTTTCTTTTCCACATCTTCTCAAAACCCTAAACCTAATTCTCTCCTTCTTTTTCTCTCCTCTTGTGTCGCGTGTCACGCCCTTTCGCCTAGGGTTTCGTGCCGCCACTTCTTTGTCCTTTTTCCTTCGTGTTTTTCAAGCCTAGATCGATCCTACTCTTTGGATCTATCTTTCCTCGTCGTAAGTCTCATGTTTTAAGCGTTTTATTTTTAATAGTTTTATATAATTAATATATTTATTAGATTCGTTCTCTCTTTTGGCACGTATGATAATTACTAAAGGCGTGGAGATTTCACCTGGAGAAGACGTCTACGTTGTTGACGACGAGCTCTAGATTTATTTGCGAAAAAGGTCACTAGGTGTTTCTCTTTTAATTGTGTTTATGCCAATTGATGTAGTTAATATGATTTAATGATTGTTTGTACGATTGGTACATGTTTGATTATTTATTGTCATGAATTAATTGTGCTCCATATATTTATGTATGCTTTATTATCGGAATTGTGGACTATAATATGTTAATAAGTCGTTATGGGTGTCGTGAGCAACTAGGGTTCGCGAGAAACCCTAGATGGCGACAAGGCTAATGGCCAAGAGCGTTGCTCAAGGTTATAGTTGAAGTATGTGTAACCTTGAAAATATGATTCGAGGTTATAGCTGAACTAGTACAACCTTGAGTACGACTCAAAGTTATAGCTGAAGTTAATATAACTTTGAACTACGAGTTAAAGTTATAGCTGAGACTAATATAAACCTGAGGTATGACTCAAGGTTATGGTTAGTGCTAGTATAACTTTAGGTTCGTGTCAAGGTTTGGCTAAGGGTACCATAACCTCAAGCCATATGTGAAAGTTATAGTCGAGGTTGGTATAACCTCGCATCCATTACTTATGTTATAGCTAAAGTTACTATAACTTTGGTTGTTTATACCTGATTCACATGTTGAGTTGTGTTGAGTGATTGTATAATATTGTGTTTGCATATGTCGTTGGATACTTCTATGCATTTGACATTAGGACAGTCTGTTATGATGTTCTACTGAGTTGAGTCGTGATGTTATTCACGCATGTTACTACAGTCAGTTATACTGTGCATTGTTGTCTGATGGTTTGAATAGATGACGATAGTATCATTTGTATACTATCGGAATGAACAGAGCAACCCTTCAGGGTCTGGTGTATGGTCTATGTTCGGGGGGGGGGGGGGGGTAACAGAGGCAGTGCGTTATACGCTCTGTTCCCCGAGTGTCGTTCGGTGTACGATTGTTGCACCGAGAGTCTGGCCAGGTCTTAGACATATAGGCAGTGGTTATACGCTATACATAGTACCTTGGAGGCAGTGCGTTATACGCTCCACACCGATGGAGGCAGTGCGTTATACGCTCCATCAGCTAGAGACAGTGCGCTATACGCTCTAGCAGTATACGGTCTAACGGCGTTCGCTCTATTCGCTATGCTTTGATGATAGCTTTGTGCCTTCTGTTGCTGTGGATCGTGTATCACCATATTTGCTATGCTTTAATGCTAGCTTTGTGCCTTCGATTATTGTGGCTCGTGTGTTACTTCCGGTTTAGTAAGTGTCGTGGTCTAGTGGTCGTATGTGGGTTAGGTCCGTATGGTTTCATTCTCATGGTGTCAATAATATCACGGTATGGTAAGTTTGCATGCATGTCATGACGTGTTATATCCTCACATGATCGTTGTAGCATGTCTTCAAATGATGGTAAGTTTGATTGGACTTTCATGAGTATAGATGATCTCGCATGTTTACTGGTTTTACATTACATTTGTTGTTGATTGTTGGTTATATTCAATTGTTGTAAACATGACTGGGAGAGCATCTAGTTACTCCCGACTGATTGTCGACCTCCCCTTCTCAGGTTGTTCAGGTTGTTGCTGTTTGGTTGACGCTTGCTTGGGGATTGTGCGAAGCGAGCTTAATAAATTGTTTAGGACCTTTGCTTTAAGTTTTAAGAACCCTTGAATAATGTATTAGTTTGATTTTCGATTTGAGTATCGATCCGGATTTGGGTAAGGTGTTTCCGCCACCTTAACCCAGTTATCATTGAGTTACACTCTGATATTCTTTTATATTATGTTTTTCCTTTGTTTTATAATCCGGGTTGTTACAAAAAATATGTGAGATTTTTTAATCTTTTATTATGGGTTAAATAAAAATACAATATTAAATCTACAAAAATAACTTTGGAAAACCGTGTTATTTGATTAAATTCTAAGAAGATTTAATTTCCATGTTAAATAAAAAATACAATATTAAATAAAAAATACAATATTAACTCTACAAAAATACAAAAATAACGAAAAATAGTTAAATAAAAAAAACGTAAATTTATTAAATAAAAAAAACGAAATTTATTTTATTTCAAATTTTCAATGTTATTTGATTAAATTCTAAGAAGATATAATTTTAGGGATTTCTTTTATTTTAATTTCCATAATATTTAGGAAATTTAAAATCTGGTAAATATTAAGAGTTTGTTAGGTTGAATTAATAAGAAAATTTAAAATCTTGTAAATATTAAGAAATCCTTAATCGTGAAACATAAAAAAAATGGATTTTGATCTTAATTTGCCTTGGGAAGACGACGTTATTGATGACAACATTGTAGAAGATGGTCTTGATTATATTATAGTAGAGGATGTTGATAACAATAGTGAACATGAGGTTGATAATGATGAGGAAGAAGAGCTTGTTAGTTTTAGAGACTTTAGTATGGATCAATTCTTAAATGACGACGGTGGTGATGATGTTGTGAGTGGAGCCATCGGCGATGAGGCTGCTGCCAATGAGGCTGTTGATGGGGCTATTAATGATGATGATGAGTTGCATGAACCTCCTATAATTGAAGGGGGGTTTGTGCAGAAGGTAGCAAGTATGCTAAACAGCGGCAACACTAGCATTGAGACAGTTGATCCTCCAACAAATGGAATGTCCTTTGTTAATGGTGATGAGTTTGGTGCATATTGTTATTTATATGCATATCAACGTGGCTTTCAATTTTTTATTAGGTCAAACAATATTTTGGATTACTATACAAGGAAAGGGATCAAGCGCCATGGTAGTGGTAGGACTGAGCCCCGTTTCTACATGATGAATCGAATCAGAATATGTTGCACAAGGGGAGTAGAGCCGAGTAAAAAGAATGGTTTTAAAGACGATCCTACCTATAAAAAATGTGGTTGTGTAGTAAAAGCTACGCTAAAAGATGATTTATTCGTCATTAAACAAGCTAGATTAGATCACAACCATGATAATGTCAATCCTACAAATAGTCGTCATATGGTGGGATACAGGTTATGGGATGAATATTTTAAAAGACGGGCTTTGATGAATGATGAAGCCGGTATTCCAATTCCTAAAACTTTCACACTTTAGTCAGAGAAGTTGGTGGTCATGCAAATTTACCTATCATCGAGCGGGATTTGAGGAACATGATCAATCAAGAACGGCGATATAGTAGAATTATAGGTGATGCAAATGCTCTTGAAAAACGATTTATGAAGCTTAAAGAAATCGATTCCGACTTCTACTATTCCATCCTCACGGATCAAGACGGCAAGTTGCTTAATGTGTTTTGGGCCGATGGACGTTGTCGTGGTATGGCCAAAGTATTTGGTGATGCTGTTTCTTACGACGCTACCTTCCTTTGTAACAGGTAATTAATTCGTTATTTTTTACTCTTTTACTTACATTTTGTCATTAATACTCGGCCTTGAGTACTCGACTTTGTTGTTAACACTCTTACAATCGAATCACTCTTACAATCGAATCACATGATGAATCGGATCACCCTTACAATCAAATACAATCAATTATAATGCCTCATTTTCGAAAACCCACCCTTTCCCACTTACTTCAGATCGTCTTAGCATACATTCTGCCTAAGTTGAAACCTGATATTAAGAGCTCGACTGAAAAGATCAGAAGCCTCCGGAAAATCGTCATCTTTGATAGCTTCGTTGCCTTTCACTATCAACTCCTCGGAAAACTGCAGCGAATTTTCGTCGGCGGCTGTTGGAACGTCGGAAGTTTCGGGGATTGGGACAGCGGGTTCGGAAATCGTCGGTGCAATTGAATCGATTGTGGAGTCGTTTGTTGTCATTCCCGACTGTTCGACGTTGCTAGGGTTTTCTCCACTTTCCGCCATTTATTCTCTAAGTTTTGAACTGAGAGAGAGAGAGAGAGAGAGAGAGAGAGAGAGAGAGAGAGACTGTAATTGTGTGTGTAGGTCTGTAGGAGTTTGTTTATGTTTAATTCTCTAAGTCACAGATGAACAACAAGTGAAAACAAACACTCAACAACCAACAATCCAACCTTCCACAAACCACATTGGTAAAAACAAACAATCCGACCTTACACTAATTATTATAAAACCGTCTCACACAAGACTAATTGAATCCCATAACACAAAAATTACATGTGAATTTCAACAGAAACTCACAGAATTACCTCATCAACATTAACAATATCAGCATTATTCTCCAATGTACACTCCATATTTTGCTCAGATCTTTTTGGCAACTCCTAAATTAACACAAACCCACCAAATATTATGAATTCAATTAGTCAAAAAAACTATCTTTTTAAAAATTAGTTGCATATAGCAGCAAATGGCTTGAGACCTTCGAGCCACCAACAATAGCAGCAAATGGCTTCTTAGGGTTTGAAACAGCTCCCACAATGTCAAACGTCATCCGTTCATCAAAACCGTCTGAATTAAAGGACAATTTTGTTGCAGGATTTAAGAATCTCGAAAATCATGTATTATCGTCTAGATGACTGGATTGTACAAGAAAACAAAAGGTAACTGCAAAGAATGTCCTTCAAACTAATTTTATTTTAACTAGAAGCCATGAATGTTTTATTACGAATTTACTAATTGCAGGTTTAGATACAAATTCTGGAATCTCTTAACCCTGAATTACTCTCTAAATCCCCCTGAAACCTAGAACTCTAGAAGGTTATGCATTATAGCGAAGTTAATGCGACAGGTGCTGCTACTGAAAGACAGTTCTGGGAGAGCCAGAACTCCATTAATGGACGCCGTTAAATAGATAGAAAACTAAACGAATTTTAAGTAGAAGCGGCCAGAAACAAATGATAGCAGACACACGATAGTTCCGATGAAAAATGCGAAGACTTGGATAAGATACTTATACATTTCATTACGAGCAAAAACTTGAGCCACTTGTTAAATATAAAGCAAAATCTAACATCTGGGTACACATCTGCTGGTTTTGGGATTTCTCTTCTTTTTTATATATCTTTTACTAATGTGTAATGATTACTTAATCTTTTACTAATGTGTAATGACTTTACTTAATCCACAGGTACAAAATGCCTTTTACTCCATTTGTTGGTGTAAATCATCACAGTAGCACTGTTGTATTTGCATCCGCTTTGATTTCCCATGAGGATGCAGTTAGCTTCACTTGGGTGTTTACGAGATGGTTAGATTGAATGTGTAATACCCCATATTTTAGCCTCGGTCAACGACAGTCAAACCATGTTTTATACACATATTTCAAACAAAATGTTTATAAAGTATTTTACGTAAACTGTTATTATTTTATATATCGTATTTCTACGACTATTTCGTATTTCATAATAGGATTGTATTAGATGATTATTTCATCAAATGACATTTCATTTGTATGTCTTTAATTTTGATAATCTGTTTATAATTAAATATATTTCTTATTTAATATTTATTTATCGATAATATATGCTCCTATTTTTTTGTATTAAAGGCGTAATTACATTTAAATCTAGTTTATATATGTTCTTGCGTGATTACTAATATTTTAATATTTCTATATTCATATTTTATGGACCAAAATATTACCATAAAAATGATATTTATATTATTTGTAATTAATTAATTAGTATAATTACGTGTAATACCCGTGTTTTATTTGTTTGAATAATTGGATCGAGTAAGAAGAATGTTGGGCTCGGATTAGAGTTGAGAAACCGAGTAATAGGAAAAGGAGAGACAAGCAACCCTACTTAACCCAACTGATGCATCGACAAACAGTCTCCCTTTTCCTCATACACCTAAAAACCCTATTCCAACAAAATAACCGTCTACCTCCATAATCTCGTTTGCCCTTACATCAACTGAACAAGACCCTAATTCAAGTGAGATATGGAAAAACGAGAGGACTGCAACCACTATCGCATCATCATCTTCTTCACTCGTCATCGTTGTTGTAAGACAGACTTAATTCACGTTTCAATTCAAATTAATACTCTGTTTCGTGTTGTGAATTTCCTTTTTCGAATGGTTTTTGTTGTTATTTTGATACGAGTTCTGGGTAGTAGTAGTAGTAGTAGGGTGTTCATGGGTTATTTGGTGGTTGTAGGGTGTTGGGTGGTGGTCGGGAAAACCACTATCGGTAGTCGTTTGGTGGTGTAGCAACAGGTTGCTGCCGCAGGGGGCATGGGTGATCAGGGGTTTTGTGGGGCTGTTTCAGAAAGTTTTGAGGTGAGACGAGAGGAAGGTGGCACCACCACTGGAACCACCGTGAGTCAGTTGTGACAACGGTGGTGGCCGTGGGTGGTGTGGGGCACGGTGGTGACAGAAATCAGCAAGAGAAGGAGGGGGGGTGTACGGTCTCGTGCTGGAAAAACGGAGTGTCGCGTGTTGGACAGGCTGTTTAGAGGGGTTATGGTGGTGGCTGTAGTGGCTTCTCAGGGTGGCCCAGGAGTGGAAGTTGTAGTGGGTAGTACGAGGTTTAGGTTGGGGTCAGTGGTGACGGATATGAGGGACCGAGCTGGTGGTGGTGGTGTCGGGAAAACGGCTGCATCAAACACGTTGTCCGCGCTTTTGCTGCTGGGTTGTGGACTGTTACGTACGTATTATTATTACTATTATATTAATCTTATTAATGTTGTCATTGGGTGATGTCCGTATGATTATCACTATTATTATATTATTATATTATTATTACCATCATTATTACTATTATTAATATTAGGTAGTGGTACTATGAGTCATTATTTTATTATTGTTAGTTCTTATTGTTCTTATTATTTTTATTATTGTTAGTATTGTTATTAGCATTACATTGTTACAATTATTATTATGTAACTAATAATAATACTACTAATATTGTTGTTATTATTGTTTATCGTTATTAATATTGTTATTATCGTTTATTGTTAGTATATTATTGTTATAATATTGTTAGTGTCGACATATTATTATTAGTAACTTTGTTCATGGTATTTATCTATTAAATTGCTAAGTGAATTTTGTTATACAAGAATGTGACGGTTATCAATAGTCCGAGTATATTTTCTGTGCTCGATTATTTACTTGAAGTGGGTTAAGTTTTAAGGACGGGTTGGTCCAGTTAATTGAAGTAGTCATGTTTTATACGGTCTCGTTTTGCGTAATATATGATTTAGATCGTTAATGTGAATAATTGACATATTATATTTATTTACGTAGTTATATTAGTTAGTAATTATGTATATTATATTGTTAGGTGACGATATTGAAGTGGCATAACCCCGTTTACTTGCTGGCTTGCTATTGGATTATATTGCTATCTAGGTAGGATACACTGGTACCGTATTCTGTGAAGGTTATATGCATGAATGGTTGTATTACGTGTTGTGAATGCAAGCATGTTCATATGAGAATGATATTTAAGTATTGATTGTTTAATGTTGCATTTATGAGCATAGCATTTGCATTATTGATAAGGGGATTGTTCTGATATAAAGCCCAGGGTGGTCTGCAGGCCAGGCCTGGTGTCTTCAGCTTTATGCTGGTAATCGAAGACGGTCGATAATACTCTGCCGGGAGGTTCGGTATGGGTTGGTGTTTCGGGTTATGATTGGTGTTTCGGGTTGTGATTGAGCTCAGTAGTGGCATGGCATTTGCATATCATCATTGTTGCATTATTTATTAGTCTGTTATCCTACTCAACCGCGAGGTTGACAGTGTATTCGTGTGACACCTACGATGATCCGGAATGGGGAGTAGATTCTACAGGTCAGAGACAGATGAGCTAGCAGCTGGGGCAGGAATGTGAGATGCATACTTTGGACCGACTTAGAATTATATCACATCTAGAGAAGTCATCAGTTGTATTTTCTTTTCCGTTGTGTAGTAACTGTAATAACCAAATTTTAAATTTTATCAGTTTTATATAAAGTACTTTGGTTGTTTTACTTTGTTATTCACTACCTCGGACATTCCGAGATGGTAACAGCTCTATTTATTTGAGAATGTCTTGCTAAAGGCTCTTGAATAAATGGGGGTGTTACAAAGTGGTATCAGAGCGAACGATCCTCAGGCCTTAACCAAATGAATAATAATGAACATAGGAAGAGTCTAATAAAAATGAACCCCGGGTTAGTAACTGTTAGGAGCCCTAGGATTTTGGATGAGTTAGGGCCCCCCTCAAACCAAGCCATTGGCCCTATCAGTCTAACCTGGAAACCCTTGTGTGATGCAGAGAGTGGGTAGTAACAAATAAAATAGCAGACCTTGCCTATATTGTACTAACAGTTTTGCAGGAGCGGAATGAGGTAAGTAATGATGTGATACACAGTTAATGATGTGCAATGAAAGGATATGGTTGATATTGACATATTGAATTATTTGAATAATTGAGTGACATTTTAGTGTATGGATGCCCTGAGTTGTGAATTATGAACTTTATGATGATATGCATGCGGTTTTATGATCCCTGAACCCTTAGGTAGAGATATAGTATAATGATGTTAGGTAGAGATATAGTATAATGATGTGTGTAATGAGATGATGATAGAAGCATCATAAGCTATAACTACCTAGGAGGTTAGATGTAGGAGAGATATGACCATGATTGACTAAAATGGTTAATAGAGACAATCAGGCAATGTTGTTACATGATGCGGAATCAAGTTAAGTCCTATGTGTAAAGCTAGTAGAACGAAACGGGTGTCGTGTCTATTGATAATTGTTTTGTTCCTCTTCTGAGTGTGTATATACTTCTTATTTGAATTCCTTATACTTTCAAGAGTTACTGTTTGGCTTACTAGGCAAATGTGATCGAATTTTGAGATTTATGATTGTTATTATCTTACTAAATGCCTTAGCAATCCATGTCTAGTGATATGCAGCATGTGTTTCCCCAAACCATGAATGTTATATAGTTATGTGTAGGTTATGTTTTAAATTTACATGCCAATTCCATATGTATTTATGCATATATAACTAGTGAATGATTTAATTGATTCTACTTCCAGTTTCAAAATCTTTACTGGTTATAGTTGAGATGAGGAATGAAAGTTAATATGGTGCAAAGTGATATCTATGCTTCAAATATTATGACAACGTACTTTGGAAGAGGAATGATTGAGTTTCGATGTAGTAACGTGAAATTGCAAAGGAACTAAAATTTTGATAAATTTCCAGGATGTTACCTTGTTTGTACGGACTGTCAGTTGAAATGTGTTCCATAAATGTATATGAAAATTTTATCTATGATAACCTTCTGAGTTAGCTTCCCAATGCTTTAGGTTTCATGTTAATAAGAGTTATATTTTGAGAGAAATAAATATTTTAGTCGACAGTGGTCAAATTGTTACTGCACAGTTCTGTTTTGACCCATGTTTTTGTGAAGGAAATCATTTAAAACGTATTTACTATTTATGCGTAATTCCAACTTCACTCTTTAGAATATTCATTCATGTTTTCAAAATGATAAGCCACGTAAAATCTTAACAAATTTTTATCTAATGGTGATTTTTGCAAGTTACCCAGTTTTCTGTCTAATTGCTGTAAAGTTTCTGTCCAGACCTATCGAGTTGTAAAAATTGTTATAAATAATTTCCTTAAGCTTTGCAATTGATTATTTTTCCTATGATTAGTTAATTCATAATATTTTCTAAAAACTATAATATCTCACAAAATGTCTGAGCAGTTATTTATTTGTGATTTTTGAAAGTTGTTGCATCATGTTTGATTGTTGAAATTGTGAGTTATGTAGGTTTCATATAAAAGTTTAACCCAACATGAATCATGCGATGTAACCATGTAATACTCTGATATGTCTTTAGTAACATGAAAAGTAGGCATATGATATGAATATGGACCTTATTATATAATAATATAACCTTAATTATTTTGGTGATTTTTACATAAAGTTAGTTTCATTCATACTGACACTAATGTTATGCCACAAGGCGAATTGCATATTGTTATGTTCACATCTGATCACAATATATTGAATTAGTAATTTGGTTGACATGTGAATTGTGCGAATGCTAGTTTTGTTTTCGATTTGTAACTTGTAAAATCGTCAGTGATTCGTGTTTATAAACAGCCATTAATTACAATTTCATCGTTTTGAAAGTTCAAAATGTCTTCAAGGTGATAATCCAGGATAGAGTTGATGTTTGATAATTATGGTAATTACTTTGCAACATAACAGAATCTGTAGCTATATGTTGATGAAATTTTGCTTAAATACGAAATTATTCCACATGATATAAATCTCTTATGTTGCAAGTTATATTCATTACTAGTTTCATGATAAATGATGTAAATGTGTTAATTTTGTGTCAAAATTTCCAAGGGTAAATAAGTGTTAGTTGCCTTGATTTTACTGCGTAGCATGAAATTGACGAGTATGTTTTGTTGCTTTAAAAGTCGAATGCTAGTTGCCCTTATAGTGTAATTAACTTATCTGATGATTTGTGCCTGTTGTTTCGATGATCTTCTTGAGCAATGGATGTGAAATTTTTATAATAGGCTTACGGGGACGTAACCATGTTTTAAGGAGGATAGGATTGTAAAATCTTAACGATTTATGACCTGACTAATTGGTATGCCGTGATTGTTTAAATATACTTGATAGTCCTCACTACTTCTGTTATACATTGTATTGTGATTCGCAAAGTATCCTTAATTTAGTTATGCGTTAAACTTTGGGGACAAAGTTATCTTAACGAGGGTAGAATGTAACATTCGCGT
The DNA here is from genome assembly GCA_029255685.2 of Silene conica. NCBI lineage: Eukaryota > Viridiplantae > Streptophyta > Magnoliopsida > Caryophyllales > Caryophyllaceae > Silene > Silene conica. The sequence continues at coordinate 57,431,963 of CM055314.2, read as the reverse complement.
TTTGAAGCTTATAAAAGTGCTACTTGTGTTTGTTCTAGGCTTGTAATGTTTTTTGTTATCCTTACGGGGTGGCGAACTTCGGGACGAAGTTCATTTTAAGGAGGGAAGACTGTAATACCCCATATTTTAGCCTCGGTCAACGGCAGTCAAACCATGTTTTATACACATATTTCAAACAGAATATTTATAAAGTATTTTACGTAAACTGTTATTATTTTATATATCGTATTTCTACGACTATTTCGTATTTCATAATAGGATTGTATTTGATGATTATTTCATAAAATGACATTTCATTTGTATTTCTTTAATTTTGATAATCTGTTTATAATTAAATATATTTCTTATTTAATATTTATTTATCGATAATATATGCTCCTATTTTTTGTATTAAAGGCGTAATTACATTTAAATCTAGTTTATATATGTTCTTGCGTGATTACTAATATTTTAATATTTCTATATTCATATTTTATGGACCAAAATATTACCATAAAAATGATATTTATATTATTTGTAATTAATTAATTAGTATAATTACGTGTAATACCCGTGTTTTATTTTTTTGAATAATTGGATCGAATAAGAAGAATGTTGGGCTCGGATTAGAGTTTAGAAACCGAGTAATAGGAAAAGGAGAGGCAAGCAACCCTACCTAATCCAACTGATGCCTCGACAAACAGTCTCCCTTTTCCTCATACACCTCAAAACCCTATTCAAACAAAATAACCGTCTGCCTCCATAATCTCGTTTGCCCTTACATCAACTGAACAAGACCCTAATTCAAGTGAGATATGGAAAAACAAGAGGACTGCAACCACTATCGCATCATCATCTTCTTCACTTGTCATCGTTGTTGTAAGACAGACTTAATTCCCGCTTCAATTCAAATTAATACTCTCTTTCGTGTTGTGAATTTCCTTTTTCGAATGGTTTTTGTTGTTATTTTGATACGAGTTATGGGTAGTAGTAGTAGTAGGGTGTTCATGGGTTATTTGGTGGTTGTAGGGTGTTGGGTGGTGGTCGGGAAAACCACTATCGGTAGTCGTTTGGTGGTGTAGCAACAGGTTGCTGCCGCAGGGGGCATGGGTGATCAGGGGTTTTGTGGGGCTGTTTCAGAAAGTTTTGAGGTGAGACGAGAGGAAGGTGGCACCACCACTGGAACCACCGTGAGTCAGTTGTGACAGCGGTGGTGGCCGTGGGGTGTGTGGGGCACGGTGGTGACAGAAATCAGCAAGAGAAGGAGGGGGGGTGTACGGTCTCGTGCTGGAAAAACGGAGTGTCGCGTGTTGGACAAGCTGTTTAGAGGGGTTATGGTGGTGGCTGTAGTGGCTTCTCAGGGTGGCCCATGAGTGGAAGTTGTAGTGGGTAGTACGAGGTTTAGGTTGGGGCCAGTGGTGACGGATATGAGGGACCGAGCTGGTGGTGGTGGTGTCGGGAAAACGGCTGCATCAAACACGTTGTCCGCGCTTTTGCTGTTGGGTTGTGGACTGTTACGTACGTATTATTATTACTATTATACTAAGCTTATTAATGTTGTCATTGGGTGATGTCCGTATGATTATCACTATTATTATATTATTATATTATTATTACCATCATTATTACTATTATTAATATTAGTTAGTGGTACTATGAGTCATTATTTTATTATTGTTAGTTCTTATTGTTCTTATTATTTTTATTATTTTTAGTATTGTTATTAGCATTACATTGTTACAATTATTATTATGTAACTAATAATAATACTACTAATATTGTTATTATTGTTTATCGTTATTAATATTGCTATTATCGTTTATTGTTAGTATATTATTGTTATAATATTGTTAGTGTCGACATATTATTATTAGTAACTTTGTTCATGGTATTTATCTATTAAATTGCTAAGTGAATTTTGTTATACAAGAATGTGACGGTTATCAATAGTCCGAGTATATTTTCTGTGCTCGATTATTTAATTGAAGTGGGTTAAGTTTTAAGGACGGGTTGGTCCAGTTAATTGAAGTAGTCATGTTTTATACGGTCTCGTTTTGCGTAATATATGATTTAGATCGTTAATGTGAATAATTGACATATTATATTTCTTTACGTAGTTATATTAGTTAGTAATTATGTATATTATATTGTTAGGTGACGATATTGAAGTGGCATAACCCCGTTTACTTGCTGGCTTGCTATTGGATTATATTGCTATCTAGGTAGGATACAGTGGTACCGTATTCTGTGAAGGTTATATGCATGAATGGTTGTATTACGTGTTGTGAATGCAAGCATGTTCATATGAGAATGATATTTAAGTATTGATTGTTTAATGTTGCATTTATGAGCATAACATTTGCATTATTTATAAGGGGATTGTTCTGAAATAAAGCCCAGGGTGGTCTGCAGGCCAGGCCTGGTGTCTTCAGCTTTATGCTGGTAATCGACGACGGTCGATGATACTCTGCCGGGAGGTTCGGTATGGGTTGGTGTTTCGGGTTATGATTGGTGTTTCGGGTTGTGATTGAGCTCAGTAGTGGCATGGCATTTGGAATCATCATTGTTGCATTATTTATTATTGTGTTATCCTATTCAACCGCGAGGTTGACAGTGTATTCGTGTGACACCTACGATGATCCGGAATGGGGAGTAGATTCTACAGGTCAGAGACAGATGAGCTAGCATCTGGGGCAGGAATGTGAGATGCATACTTTGGACCGACTTAGAATTATATCACATCTAGAGAAGTCATCAGTTGTATTTTCTTTTCCGTTGTGTAGTAACTGTAATAACCAAATTTTAAATTTTCTCAGTTTTATATAAAGTACATTGGTTGTTTTACTTTGTTATTCACTACCTCCGACATTCCGAGATGGTAACAGCTCTATTTATTTGAGAATGTCTTGCTAAAGGCTCTTGAATAAATGAGGGTGTTACAAAGTGGTATCAGAGCGAACGATCCTCATGCCTTAACCAAATGAATAATAATGAACATAGGAAGAGTCTAATAAAAATGAACCCCGGGTTAGTAACTGTTAGGAGCCCCAGGATTTTGGATGAGTTAGGGGCCCCCTCAAACCAAGCCATTGGCCCTATCAGTCTAACCTGGAAACCCTTGTGTGATGCAGAGAGTGGGTAGTAACAAATAAAAGAGCAGACCATGCCTATATTGTACTAACAGTTTTGCAGGAGCGGAATGAGGTAAGTAATGATGTGATACACAGTTAATGATGTGCAATGAAAGGATATGGTTGATATTGACATATTGAATTATTTGAATAATTGAGTGACATTTTAGTGTATGGATGCCCTGAGTTGTGAATTATGAACTTTATGATGATATGCATGCGGTTTTATGATCCCTGAACCCTTAGGTAGAGATATAGTATAATGATGTTAGGTAGAGATATAGTATAATGATGTGTGTAATGAGATGATGATAGAAGCATCATAAGCTATAACTACCTAGGAGGTTAGATGTAGGAGAGATATGACCATGATTGACTAAAATGGTTAATAGAGACAATCAGGCAATGTTGTTACATGATGCGGAATCAAGGTAAGTCCTATGTGTAAAGCTAGTAGACCGAAACGGGTGTCGTGTCGATTGATAATTGTTTTGTTCCTCTTCTGAGTGTGTATATACTTCTTATTTGAATTCCTTATACTTTCAAGAGTTACTGTTTGGCTTACTAGGCAAATGTGATCGAATTTTGAGATTTATGATTGTTATTATCTTACTAAATGCCTTAGCAATCCATGTCAAGTGATATGCAGCATGTGTTTCCCCAAACCATGAATGTTATATAGTTATGTGTAGGTTATGTTTTAAATTTACATGCCAATTCCATATGTATTTATGCATATATAACTAGTGAATGATTTAATTGATTCTACTTCCAGTTTCAAAATCTTTACTGATTATAGTTGAGATGAGGAATGAAAGTTAATATGGTGCAAAGTGATATCTATGCTTCAAATATTATGACAACGTACTTTGGAAGAGGAATGATTGAGTTTCGATGTAGTAACGTGAAATTGCAAAGGAACTAAAATTTTGATAAATTTCCAGGATGTTACCTTGTTTGTACGGACTGTCAGTTGAAATGTGTTCCATAAATGTATATGAAAATTTTATCTATGATAACCTTCTGAGTTAGCTTCCCAATGCTTTAGGTTTCATGTTAATAAGAGTTATATTTTGAGAGAAATAAATATTTTAGTCGACAGTGGTCAAATTGTTACTGCACAGTTCTGTTTTGACCCATGTTTTTGTGAAGGAAATCATTTAAAACGTATTTACTATTTATGCGTAATTCCAACTTCACTCTTTAGAATATTCATTCATGTTTTCAAAATGATAAGCCACGTAAAATCTTAACAAATTGTTATCTAATGGTGATTTTTGCAAGTTACCCAGTTTTCTGTCTAATTGCTGTAAAGTTTCTGTCCAGACCTATCGAGTTGTAAAAATTGTTATAAATAATTTCCTTAAGCTTTGCAATTGATTCTTTTTCCTATGATTAGTTAATTCATAATATTTTCTAAAAACTATGATATCTCACAAAATGTCTGAGCAGTTATTTATTTGTGATTTTTGAAAGTTGTTGCATCATGTTTGATTGTTGAAATTGTGAGTTATGTAGGTTTCATATAAAAGTTTAACCCAACATGAATCATGCGATGTAACCATGTAATACTCTGATATGTCTTTAGTAACATGAAAAGTAGGCATATGATATGAATATGGACCTTATTATATAATAATATAACCTTAATTATTTTGGTGATTTTTACATAAAGTTAGTTTCATTCATACTGACACTAATGTTATGCCACAAGGCGAATTGCATATTGTTATGTTCAAATTTGATCACAATATATTGAATTAGTAATTTGGTTGACATGTGAATTGTGCAAATGCTAGTTTTGTTTTCGATTTGTAACTTGTAAAATCGTCAGTGATTCGTGTTTATAAACTGCCATTAATTACAATTTCATCGTTTTGAAAGTTCAAAATGTCTTCAAGGTGATAATCCAGGATAGAGTTGATGTTTGATAATTATGGTAATTACTTTGCAACATAACAGAATCTGTAGCTATATGTTGATGAAATTTTGCTTAAATACGAAATTATTCCACATGATATAAATCTCTTATGTTGCAAGTTATATTCATTACTAGTTTCATGATAAATGATGTAAATGTGTTAATTTTGTGTCAAAATTTCCTAGGGTAAATAAGTGTTAGTTGCCTTGATTTTACTGCGTAGCATGAAATTGACGAGTATGTTTTGTTGCTTTAAAAGTCGAATGCTAGTTGCCCTTATAGTGTAATTAACTTATCTGATGATTTGTGCCTGTTGTTTCGATGATCTTCTTGAGCAATGGATGTGAAATTTTTATAATAGGCTTACGGGGACGTAACCATGTTTTAAGGAGGATAGGATTGTAAAATCTTAACGATTTATGACCTGACTAATTGGTATGCCGTGATTGTTTAAATATACTTGATAGTCCTCACTACTTCTGTTATACATTGTATTGTGATTCGCAAAGTATCCTTAATTTAGTTATGCGTTAAACTTTGGGGACAAAGTTATCTTAACTAGGGTAGAATGTAACATTCGCGTTTTGAAGCTTATAAAAGTGCTACTTGTGTTTGTTCTAGGCTTGTAATGTTTTTTGTTATCCTTACGGGGTGGCGAACTTCGGGACGAAGTTCATTTTAAGGAGGGAAGACTGTAATACCCCATATTTTAGCCTCGGTCAACGGCAGTCAAACCATGTTTTATACACATATTTCAAACAGAATATTTATAAAGTATTTTACGTAAACTGTTATTATTTTATATATCGTATTTCTACGACTATTTCGTATTTCATAATAGGATTGTATTTGATGATTATTTCATAAAATGACATTTCATTTGTATTTCTTTAATTTTGATAATCTGTTTATAATTAAATATATTTCTTATTTAATATTTATTTATCGATAATATATGCTCCTATTTTTTTGTATTAAAGGCGTAATTACATTTAAATCTAGTTTATATATGTTCTTGCGTGATTACTAATATTTTAATATTTCTATATTCATATTTTATGGACCAAAATATTACCATAAAAATGATATTTATATTATTTGTAATTAATTAATTAGTATAATTACGTGTAATACCCGTGTTTTATTTTTTTGAATAATTGGATCGAGTAAATAGAATGTTGGGCTCGGATTAGAGTTGAGAAACCGAGTAATAGGAAAAGGAGAGGCAAGCAACCCTACCTACCCCAACTGATGCCTCGACAAACAGTCTCCCTTTTCCTCATACACCTCAAAACCCTATTCAAACAAAATAACCGTCTGCCTCCATAATCTCGTTTGCCCTTACATCAACTGAACAAGACCCTAATTCAAGTGAGATATGGAAAAACGAGAGGACTGCAACCACTATCGCATCATCATCTTCTTCACTCGTCATCGTTGTTGTAAGACAGACTTAATTCCCGTTTCAATTCAAATTAATACACTGTTTCTTGTTGTGAATTTCCTTTTTCGAATGGTTTTTGTTGTTATTTTGATACGAGTTCTGGGTAGTAGTAGTAGTAGGGTGTTCATTGGTTATTTGGTGGTTGTAGGGTGTTGGGTGGTGGTCGGGAAAACCACTATCGGTAGTCGTTTGGTGGTGTAGCAACAGGTTGCTGCCGCAGGGGGCATGGGTGATCAGGGGTTTTGTGGGGCTGTTTAAGAAAGTTTTGAGGTGAGACGAGAGGAAGGTGGCACCACCACTGGAACCACCATGAGTCAGTTGTGACAACGGTGGTGGCCGTGGGTGGTGTGGGGCACGGTGGTGACAGAAATCAGCAAGAGAAGGAGGGGGGGTGTACGGTCTCATGCTGGAAAAACGAAGTGTCGCGTGTTGGACAGGCTGTTTAGAGGGGTTATGGTGGTGGCTGTAGTGGCTTCGCAGGGTGGCCCAAGAGTGGAAGTTGTAGTGGGTAGTACGAGGTTTAGGTTGGGGCCAGTGGTGACGGATATGAGGGACCGAGCTGGTGGTGGTGGTGTCGGGAAAACGGCTGCATCAAACACGTTGTCCGCGCTTTTGCTGCTGGGTTGTGGACTGTAACTTACGTATTATTATTACTATTATATTAATCTTATTAATGTTGTCATTGGGTGATGTCCGTATGATTATCACTATTATTATATTATTATATTATTATTACCATCATTATTATTATTATTAATATTAGTTAGTGGTACTATGAGTCATTATTTTATTATTGTTAGTACTTATTGTTCTTATTATTTTTATTATTGTTAGTATTGTTATTAGCATTACATTGTTACAATTATTATTATGTAACTAATAATAATACTACTAATATTGTTATTATTGTTTATCGTTATTAATATTGTTATTATCGTTTATTGTTAGTATATTATTGTTATAATATTGTTAGTGTCGACATATTATTATTAGTAACTTTGTTCATGGTATTTATCTATTAAATTGCTAAGTGAATTTTGTTATACAAGAATGTGACGGTTATCAATAGTCCGAGTATATTTTCTGTGCTCGATTATTTAATTGAAGTGGGTTAAGTTTTAAGGACAGGTTGGTCCAGTTAATTGAAGTAGTCATGCTTTATACGGTCTCGTTTTGCGTAATATATGATTTAGATCGTTAATGTGAATAATTGACATATTATATTTCTTTACGTAGTTATATTAGTTAGTAATTATGTATATTATATTGTTAGGTGACGATATTGAAGTGGCATAACCCCGTTTACTTGCTGGCTTGCTATTTGATTATATTGCTATCCAGGTAGGATACACTGGTACCGTATTCTGTGAAGGTTATATGCATGAATGGTTGTATTACGTGTTGTGAATGCAAGCATGTTCATATGAAAATGATATTTAAGTATTGATTGTTTAATGTTGCATTTATGAGCATAGCATTTGCATTATTGATAAGGGGATTGTTCTGATATAAAGCCCAGGGTGGTCTGCAGGCCAGGCCTGGTGTCTTCAGCTTTATGCTGGTAATCGACGACGGTCGATGATACTCTGCCGGGAGGTTCGGTATGGGTTGGTGTTTCGGGTTATGATTGGTGTTTCGGGTTGTGATTGAGCTCAGTAGTGGCATGGCATTTGCATATCATCATTGTTGCATTATTTATTATTGTGTTATCCTACTCAACCGCGAGGTTGACAGTGTATTCGTGTCACACTTACGATGATCCGGAATGGGGAGTAGGTTCTACAGGTCAGAGACAGATGAGCTAGGAGCTGGGGCAGGAATGTGAGATGCATACTTTGGACTGACTTAGAATTATATCACATCTGGAGAAGTCATCAGTTGTATTTTCTTTTCCGTTGTGTAGTAACTGTAATAACCAAATTTTAAATTTTATCAGTTTTATATAAAGTACTTTGGTTGTTTTACTTTGTTATTCACTACCTCGGACATTCCGAGATGGTAACAGCTCTATTTATTTGAGAATGTCTTGCTAAAGGCTCTTGAATAAATGGGGGTGTTACAAAGTGGTATCAGAGCGAACGATCCTCAGGCCTTAACCAAATGAATAATAATGAATATAGGAAGAGTCTAATAAAAATGAACCCCAGGTTAGTAACTGTTAGGAGCCCCAGGATTTTGGATGAGTTAGGGGCTCCCTCAAACCAAGCCATTGGCCCTATCAATCTAACCTTGAAACCCTTGTCTGATGCAGAGAGTGGATAGTAACAAATAAAAGAGCAGACCTTGCCTATATTGTACTAACAGTTTTGCAGGAGCGGAATGAGGTAAGTAATGATGTGATACACAGTTAATGATGTGCAATGAAAGGATATGGTTGATATTGACATATTGAATTATTTGAATAATTGAGTGACATTTTAGTGTATGGATGCCCTGAGTTGTGAATTATGAACTTTATGATGATATGCATGCGGTTTTATGATCCCTGAACCCTTAGGTAGAGATATAGTATAATGATGTTAGGTAGAGATATAGTATAATGATGTGTGTAATGAGATGATGATAGAAGCATCATAAGCTATAACTACCTAGGAGGTTAGATGTAGGAGAGATATGACCATGATTGACTAGAATGGTTAATTGAGACAGTCAGGCAATGTTGTTACATGATGCGGAATCAAGTTAAGTCCTATGTGTAAAGCTAGTAGACCGAAACGGGTGTCGTGTCTATTGATAATTGTTTTGTTCCCCTTCTGAGTGTGTATATACTTCTTATTTGAATTCCTTATACTTTCAAGAGTTACTGTTTGGCTTACTAGGCAAATGTGATCGAATTTTGAGATTTATGATTGTTATTATCTTACTAAATGCCTTAGCAATCCATGTCTAGTGATATGCGGCATGTGTTTCCCCAAACCATGAATGTTATATAGTTATGTGTAGGTTATGTTTTAAATTTACATGCCAATTCCATATGTATTTATGCATATATAACTAGTGAATGATTTAATTGATTCTACTTTCAGTTTCAAAATCTTTACTGATTATAGTTGAGATGAGGAATGAAAGTTAATATGGTGCAAAGTGATATCTATGCTTCAAATATTATGACAACGTACTTTGGAAGAGGAATGATTGAGTTTCGATGTAGTAACGTGAAATTGCAAAGGAACTAAAATTTTGATAAATTTCCAGGATGTTACCTTGTTTGTACGGACTGTCAGTTGAAATGTGTTCCATAAATGTATATGAAAATTTTATCTATGATAACCTTCTGAGTTAGCTTCCCAATGCTTTAGGTTTCATGTTAATAAGAGTTATATTTTGAGAGAAATAAATATTTTAGTCGACAGTGGTCAAATTGTTACTGCACAGTTCTGTTTTGACCCATGTTTTAGAGAAGGAAATCATTTAAAACGTATTTACTATTTATGCGTAATTCCAACTTCACTGTTTAGAATATTCATTCATGTTTTCAAAATGATAAGCCACGTAAAATCTTAACAAATCGTTATTTAATGGTGATTTTTGCAAGTTACCCAGTTTTCTGTCTAATTGCTGTAAAGTTTCTGTCCAGACCTATCGAGTTGTAAAAATTGTTATAAATAATTTCCTTAAGCTTTGCAATTGATTCTTTTTCCTATGATTAGTTAATTCATAATATTTTCTAAAAACTATAATATCTCACAAAATGTCTGAGCAATTATTTATTTGTGATTTTTGAAAGTTGTTGCATCATGTTTGATTGTTGAAATTGTGAGTTATGTAGGTTTCATATAAAAGTTTAACCCAACATGAATCATGCGATGTAACCATGTAATACTCTGATATGTCTTTAGTAACATGAAAAGTAGGCATATGATATGAATATGGACCTTATTATATAATAATATAACCTTAATTATTTTGGTGATTTTTACATAAAGTTAGTTTCATTCATACTGACACTAATGTTATGCCACAAGGCGAATTGCATATTGTTATGTTCAAATCTGATCACAATATATTGAATTAGTAATTTGGTTGACATGTGAATTGTGCGAATGCTAGTTTTGTTTTCGATTTGTAACTTGTAAAATCGTCAGTGATTCGTGTTTATAAACTCCCATTAATTACAATTTCATCGTTTTGAAAGTTCAAAATGTCTTCAAGGTGATAATCCAGGATAGAGTTGATGTTTGATAATTATGGTAATTACTTTGCAACATAACAGAATCTGTAGCTATATGTTGATGAAATTTTGCTTAAATACGAAATTATTCCACATGATATAAATCTCTTATGTTGCAAGTTATATTCATTACTAGTTTCATGATAAATGATGTAAATGTGTTAATTTTGTGTCAAAATTTCCAAGGGTAAATAAGTGTTAGTTGCCTTGATTTTACTGCGTAGCATGAAATTGACGAGTATGTTTTGTTGCTTTAAAAGTCGAATGCTAGTTGCCCTTATAGTGTAATTAACTTATCTGATGATTTGTGCCTGTTGTTTCGATGATCTTCTTGAGCAATGGATGTGAAATTTTTATAATAGGCTTACGGGGACGTAACCATGTTTTAAGGAGGATAGGATTGTAAAATCTTAACGATTTATGACCTGACTAATTGGTATGTCGTGATTGTTTAAATATACTTGATAGTCCTCACTACTTCTGTTATACATTGTATTGTGATTCGCGAAGTATCCTTTAATTTAGTTATGCGTTAAACTTTGGGGACAAAGTTATCTTAACGAGGGTAGAATGTAACTTTTCGCGTTTTGAAGCTTATAAAAGTGCTGCTTGTGTTTGTTCTAGGCTTGTTATGTGTTTTGTTATCCTTACGGGGTGGCGAACTTCGGGATGAAGTTCATTTTAAGGAGGGAAGACTGTAATACCCCATATTTAAGCCTCGGTCAACGGCAGTCAAACCATGTTTTATACACATATTTCAAACAGAATGTTTATAAAGTATTTTACGTAAACTGTTATTATTTTATATATCGTATTTCTACGACTATTTCGTATTTCATAATAGGATTGTATTTGATGATTATTTAATCAAATGACATTTCATTTGTATTTCTTTAATTTTGATAATCTGTTTCGTGTTGTGAATTTCCTTTTTCGAATGGTTTTTGTTGTTATTTTGATACGAGTTCTGGGTAGTAGTAGTAGTAGGGTGTTCATCGGTTATTTGGTGGTTGTAGGGTGTTGGGTGGTGGTCGTGAAAACCACTATCGGTATTCGTTTGGTGGTGTAGCAACAGGTTGCTGCCGCAGGGGGCATGGGTGATCAGGGGTTTTGTGGGGCTGTTTCAGAAAGTTTTGAGGTGAGACGAGAGGAAGGTGGCACCACCACTGGAGCCACCGTGAGTCAGTTGTGACAACGGTGGTGGCCGTGGGTGGTGTGGGGCACGGTGGTGACAGAAATCAGCAAGAGAAGGAGGGGGGTGTACGGTCTCGTGCTAGAAAAACGGAGTGTCGCGTGTTGGACAGGCTGTTTAGAGGGGTTATGGTGGTGGCTGTAGTGGCTTCTCAGGGTGGCCCATGTGTGGAAGCTGTAGTGGGTAGTACGAGGTTTAGGTTGGGGCCAGTGGTGACGGATATGAGGGACCGAGCTGGTGGTGGTGGTGTCGGGAAAACGGCTGCATCAAACACGTTGTCCGCGCTTTTGCTGCTGGGTTGTGGACTGTTACGTAAGTATTATTATTACTATTATATTAATCTTATTAATATTGTCATTGGGTGATGTCCGTATGATTATCACTATTATTATATTATTATATTATTATTACCATCATTATTACTATTATTAATATTAGTTAGTGGTACTATGAGTCATTATTTTATTATTGTTAGTTCTTATTGTTCTTATTATTTTTATTATTGTTAGTATTGTTATTAGCATTACATTGTTACAATTATTATTATGTAACTAATAATAATACTACTAATATTGTTATTATTGTTTATCGTTATTAATATTGTTATTATCGTTTATTGTTAGTATATTATTGTTATAATATTGTTAGTGTCGACATATTATTATTAGTAACTTTGTTCATGGTATTTATCTATTAAATTGCTAAGTGAATTTTGTTATACAAGAATGTGACGGTTATCAATAGTCCGAGTATATTTTCTGTGCTCGATTATTTAATTAAAGTGGGTTAAGTTTGAAGGACGGATTGGTCCAGTTAATTGAAGTAGTCATGTTTTATACGGTCTCGTTTTGCGTAATATATGATTTAGATCGCTAATGTGAATAATTGACATATTATATTTCTTTACGTAGTTATATTAGTTAGTAATTACGTATATTATATTGTTAGGTGACGATATTGAAGTGGCATAACCCCGTTTACTTGCTGGCTTGCTATTGGATTATATTGCTATCCAGGTAGGATACACTGGTACCGTATTCTGTGAAGGTTATATGCATGAATGGTTGTATTACATGTTGTGAATGCAAGCATGTTCATATGAGAATGATATTTAAGTATTGATTGTTTAATGTTGCATTTATGAGCATAGCATTTGCATTATTGATAAGGGGATTGTTCTGATATAAAGCCCAGGGTGGTCTGCAGGCCAGGCCTGGTGTCTTTAGCTTTATGCTGGTAATCGACGACGGTCGATGATAGTCTGCCGGGAGGTTCGGTATGGGTTGGTGTTTCGGGTTATGATTGGTGTTTCGGGTTGTGATTGAGCTCAGTAGTGGCATGGCATTTGCATATCATCATTGTTGCATTATTTATTATTGTGTTATCCTACTCAACCGCGAGGTTGACAGTGTATTCGTGTGACACCTACGATGATCCGGAATGGGGAGTAGATTCTACAGGTCAGAGACAGATGAGCTAGGAGCTGTGGTAGGAATGTGAGATGCATACTTTGGACCGACTTAGAATTATATCACATCTAGAGAAGTCATCAGTTGTATTTTCTTTTCCGTTGTGTAGTAACTGTAATAACCAAATTTTAAATTTTATCAGTTTTATATAAAGTACTTTGGTTGTTTTACTTTGTTATTCACTACCTCGGACATTCCGAGATGGTAACAGCTCTATTTATTTGAGAATGTCTTGCTAAAGGCTCTTGAATAAATGGGGGTGTTACAGTATGGGTAGAGCTCCGTCAGTTATAATCACCGATCAATGCAAGGGGATTGGTAAGGTTGTGAAGGACGTATTTCCTAATACGCCCCACCGTTTGTGTCTTTGGCACATGATGCGAAATGGTGCGAAAAATTTGGGATCGAATGCAAGATATGATGAAATTAGGATAGACCTTCAAGATGTAGTTTATGAAAGTAAAGACATTGACGACTTTGAGGAATCATGGCATATTTTTGTAACTAAATTTGGCTTACAAGAACATAGTAGGATAAAAGAGGTATATGAGAAAAGGGCATCATGGGTTCCGTTGTATTGGACGAACATATTTTGTGCAGGTATGTCTTCTACACAAAGAAGTGGCAGACAAACAGATTTTTCAAGATTTACTTTAATCCTCAAACAAGTTTGTTTACCTTTCTTGCCAACTATGAAAATGCCCTACGAGTCAAGGTCAAGGAAGAAGAGAAATTGAACTTTGCTTGCTCCAATAGACATGTTAGGTACGATAGAAATATCATTGTTGAGGAAGTTTTTCAAAGAGCGTACACAAGTGTCATGTTCGCGAAGGTGAAAAAAGAGGTTTATGGCCTAATACACACCAATGCGGAAGTTAAGATGAATATTGGGACTTTCTCTCTTTTAACTGTAACCGAGGAGGTGAAACATCCTTTTTGGAGATCGCGGGATAAAAAGTACGATGTGAGCATTAACACGGCTACGGGTGAGTTTACTTGTCCTTGTCAACGGTTTAAATTTAAAGGAAAATTATGTAGGCATATTATCCGTGCATTGGTGCTAAAGAAAGTGCAGTTGATTCCCGAAAAGTACATTTTAAGTCGGTTTCGAAAGGATTTGGTACGGGGCTATGAGCATCTTCAGGTTGGGTACCACACACCAGCGCAGTCGGAACGACTTAAGCGGTCACTTGCTTTGACATTAAGGAACGACTACATATACAGGTTAGCATTACAATCCGATGAGGCGTTTGCAATATATGATACTGAGTCAAATAAGTTGGTCAAGGAAATGGAGACAATCGTTGGTATTGAGACCGTCACTGCTATGGGAGCAGGTTCCAACGTTACACTTTTGTGGGGTCGTAGAAGACTACAACGAAAGGAATGCAATCAACGTCATTTGCTTAGAAATGCTACTCCACGTATAGAAGTGGGTTTGGAAGACCCAATTGACAGAAGAGGTACGGGCAGAGCTCCTAGGCCCAGACAGAGGACAGTTAGGAGGGCTATAAACATGGTTGAGGCGGGTCCGTCGCAGCCTACACCGCAAAGGAGAAGGGTTACTAGAAGCACGGCGACACAATAGACTTAGTTAATCGAATAGTTGTATTCAAGTTTGTTTTTTTAATCAAGCATTTCATTTAATAATAGCTAGCAATAGCATATGGTTTCATTCGGTATAATTTTGCTTTGGCGGGCAGCATTAATCACATAGTACTCCGTATAATTTCATTCGGTATAATTTTGCTTTGACGGGCATTAGCATATAGCTAGCCAACCCGCTTTAATCACATAGTACTCCGTATCATTTTGCTTTGGCGGGCAGCATTAGCATATGAATTTGACGATGATTAATATAGGTTGGTTATCCTGACTTCGACTATTAATATTTCACTCATCATTAATTACCAAACCCTAATAGTTTTATTATATCTACTGATTTCGTAAAAACAAGTTTTTTTTAATAAAATTTCGTTTTTTTATGTACTGATTTTGCATTGATTACGATATAAAAATTGAGTTTGCATCGGATCGTTTTTTAAAATTGAGTTGAACACAGTTGCATTAATACACCGAAAATCAAAATATTAACCACAAACCCTAATTGCAGGTTCCATAGTTGCTCATTACACTTACCAATTTATCAAGTAAATCAGAATTTATTAACCCTAATTCACGTTCCATGTCCGTTGATGACTACAAAAAATGAAAATACGATTACATAGTAAAATCCGATTACGCTATACAAAATACGTATGTATATACAAGATATAAAAATAAAATATGATTAAAAACCGAAAACTGAAATTTCTGCACCTTGACAACTTTGAAATGGTTAGTCCTATAATTAAAATCCAACAAACCGAGAACGAGACCACCATCTTCTATTTGAGACATATTTGAATTTTTAGAAATTTAGGTTTAAGGAGAGATGTGAAGAATTAGGGTAAATTTAGTTTACAGTGGATGTTAAAAAACAAGGGAAATAAGAAAGGGGAAGGGGTTTATTTATATTAGATTATAAGTTGTCAGTGTATTAGTATTAGAGCGGTTCATGGGCAGTACCATCCGAAAACCTGGCCCATCCGGCCCAAATTTATTTTATTTTTTAAAGTTTTTATTTTTTTAAATCACACAATATGTATTTGTTTTTTTAAATCACACTTTTATTTTGAGTTTCTCATGTAAGTATACATTTTAAACTAAGATCAGTTTTTAACATAATAAATACGTATATATTTAAATAAAATTGTTAATTAAGTTAATATATTTGTATATATTTAAATGAAATAGTTAAATTAAGTTAATAAATAAATATAAATATAAATATATATATATATATATATATATATATATATATATATATATATATATATATATATATATATATATATATATATATATATATATAGAATTGGGATCCTATGAGAACCACCAATATAATGAGAACCATGAGAACTCTACCTTACGGACTTTTTTAAAAAAAAATAATGACATATTTGGATTCGGCATGGAATTTTATGGCTAGTGAACATATTTCTTGGTCTAGAAAATATATACTAGTGACGGAAATCGAGGCGAGATACATTTTATGAATTTTCATGCACATACTACCGATTTTTACGTATCTATCATTTTTCATGCACCTAGAACTCGTTTTAATGCACGTAGAGCCTACTATTTTCATGCACCTAGTAGTTATTTTCATGCATGTAAAAAATTTCATGCACATAGTGGTCGTTTTCGTGCATTTATAGCCGTTTTAGTATACCTAATTGTATTTCGGTACACTAAGTATATATTTTGTTAATAAAATCAATAAATTTTGTTTAATGATACTAAAGTGTGTATTTGAATAAGTTAAACTAATGGTAAATGATTCATCGAAACTTTCGAAGCGAGATTTGATGGAGATTTAGTGAAGGTTCTCATGGTTCTCATTATAAGGGTGGTTCTCACCGGATCCTGACCCTATATATATATATATATATATATATATATATATATATATATATATATATATATATATATATATATATATATATATATATATATATATATATATATATATATATATATAACACATAGATGTTAGTTTAACTCGTGTAAGTATACATTTTAAACTATGATCGGTTTTTAACATAATAAGTACGTATGTATTTTAATGAAATAGTTAAATTAAGATAATATATATATATAACTCATAGATGTTAGTTTAAACTGTGATCGGTTTTAACATAATAAATACGTATGTATTTAAATTATATATGTGTGTGTATTTTAAACTATGATCGGTTAAGTTTAGTTATTTTACGTAGAAACCATAAACACTATATATAGAAACCCTAAACCCTATATTTGAAACCCTAAACCCTGAATGTGGAAACCCTAAACATTGAATGTGGAAACCCTAAACCCTAAATTTATTTCGAAATTAGTGTAGTGCGCCAAAATTTGTTTCGAAATATGTAATACGCCAAAATTTAAATGTAGTTTGTAAAAATTAGAAATTTGTAACAATTTTTGAACGATTCAAATTTTACCAAAGATACATAATTGGAAGATGATACACATACACAATGTGTATGGTTTTTCCATACACAACCAATCATATTATGACACGTGACAAACTCAAGTTAGCATTTATATGTTAGTTTAGGGTCAAGTTAGTAAATAACATTTGTAGTTGACTTGGGGTTTACTACATGTAGTTAATTTATTTATGGAATGTAATTAATTTATTTATGGAATGTAATTAATATATCTATGAATAATAATTTATACATTTTAATTAATCAATTTATTTTATTAATAAATTAAAATATTTTAGGGTTCATCAAGTTTTCATCACACTAACTTAATCATGATCATACTCGATTAAACTTAATCAAGATCATAATCGATCAATAAATGATCAAACTAAATCATAATAAATTAATTAAATTGATTGATCAAAACGTTAATCAACATCAAAATTTAAAAAATCATTTGACAAATCCATTGATAAAATCAGTTAACTTTCAATTGTCAAAATCAATTAACTTTCAATTGCCAACATCAAGATTAGAATTTTTAGTGATTAATTGTCGTAACATTAATTTCTATCTTAATTTATAATGATGAACCCTAATTCAATTGAAAAATTAATTAACTTTCAATTTGGGGAAACTTGATGAACCCTAATTTAGGTTAGTGAGGAAAGAGGTGGAAATAAAAAGGGATAAAAAGACAATTTGGGGAAAACTTGATGAACCCTAATTTAGGTTAGTGAGGAAAGAGGTGGAAACGAAAAAAGAAAAACAAAAAAAAAGACAATTTGGGGGAAACTTGATGAACCCTAATTTAGGTTAGTGAGAAAAAGATGGAAACGAAAGGGAAAAAAAAGATAAAAAAGAAAAAAAGAAGTATTTTAAATATTTCGCACAAACTTGATATTGAATTTGGGGGAAACAAAAAGGATAAAAAAAAAGAAAAAAAAAGTTGTTATTGGGGTACGAACCCGCATTGGCGTGGAAGTCAGTATTCTGCATGAAGTTTCATTACCAAGTAACCATGGTATTAACACATCTATTTAGTAATTACATATTCTTATATTAAAATTTTTCATCCATAATAACTCTAATACATAAACTAGTATAGAACTCGTGCGTAGATGCACGGTATATGTAAGTTTTTATTTAAATAGTAGTTGTACCACATTTCTTGTATATTTTCCTAGTCATTATATTTTAGTTTGAAAGGAAAAAACTTAAAAGACATACAAGAGAATTGAGTAATATAATAAATCTATGTTTTTTTTAAAAAAAAATTATACCACTACTAACTATACCAATTTATAAATTCTTTCGATTTTTTTTTTTCATAAATTCTTTCGATTTTGTTTATATCACGACTTACTATTCCAATTTATAAAAAGTAATAAAAACAATCAATAGACTTTTTTATATGTAGTATGGGTAAGTCATTCTCAAATAACAACATAATAAAAGATTAAGTAGTTTATAGTTTTATATCTATTTATATTTTAAATAAAGGATTATCATTTTGAATTTAGTGAACATTTTACAATTTGATTAAAAGATTAATTTTAATGATTAAATATAATAAAATGAAGTCATACATAAACACTTAAAAATTGCACAAAATTATATATATTCACATAATTTTAAACAAATATTAATTGACTTGGAATATAACGTATCATGAAATGATATTTTAAAATTTAATGGTTATATGTAACATGGAATAATATTAGATTGAAATTTTAATGTTGATTGTTGCATTATTTAGAAATTTTATTTTAATTATATAGTATGATGGATAATCAGTCACAAGTTTCTTTATAAAACGTTGATCATGCATAATTATTATCCCTTATTATTATTAATTAAAATTTTAAGTATTTTATTTAAAACATTAAAGTTCAATTTTTTTAAAAAAAAAATGAGAAACATGAATGTATTTTTATTTAGTAAAAGCATTAAAGATCGCATATAAATTATATTTTTTTCTTCAATTATTTTAATAAAATTTTAAAACAGGTCACACGAAGCGCGTGATACTATTTAATAAAATATATAATCTTGTCCGGTTAGAAAAGTTACAAATAATAGTGTACAGCCGGTCGTACGGTACGACCAGTTAAAAATTGATCATTTCTTGGTAAAAAAATGACCATTTTAGGTTGAAACATCACTTTCTTCTATGATAAAATGACAAATTATTAGACTAATAACTATTTAGGATAAAATGATTAGTTACAGAATATGTTTCAATACTTATTCAAACACATATTAATAATATAAGAGGTACATAAAATATATGATAAATTTACATTTTGTAATAATGTTTAATACAATTATTTATTAACACATGTCTTAACAAATATGTATAGCAAAAGAATATGCAAAATAAACAACAAGATGAATTTGACATAGTGGTAATAACTAGTACACCTTAACCAATGGTTGTGGGTTCAAATTCCATAAACAACATTTTTAACCTTTAATATAAAACATGTTAACTACATTTGTTAAATGACTAACCTAACCCTAAACTAATTAAACCTAACTAACTAATGTTTGCCACGTGTCAACCCCGTATTGGTTTGTGTATGAAAATTCCATACACATTGTGTATATGTAGCCTTTTTGTACATAATTTTATAATTTCAAGTTTCAAATTTTCAACAACTATTCAACGTATCAAATTTTTTCAAATTTACACAATTTTTGAATATTTCACATTTTACTAAAGATACATAACTTTATATTTTCAAGTTTCAAATTTTCAACAACTTTTCAAGGTATCAAATTTTTTCAAATTTACTCAATTTTTCAACGATTAGTTTTTTTACAAACATAAGTAATTTGTTTTTTTTATTTATCAGACGTAATTTGTTAACGAAACTACTTTTTCGAAAAATAACGTTTACGGAGTATTATCAATAATGTTAACTTGTTTACTCTTCTAACGTGCTTTTATTGTGCTGTTGTTCGCATCAATGGAAAATTTATAAAGGTGTGTTTATAACGTTAACTTCAATTTTTTGACAATAACGTTAACTTCAATTTTTTGACCGTGATTCGAGTTGCTGCTCACTTTTTTCGTTCATACGGATTATTAATTTGATTTAGGGTTTAAATATAATGAATTTGTTTTTTTATTTATTTTACTGACCAAAATCGTTTTTCTTATGTAAGTAGGCATATCGTTTTTTTTATTATGTACTGATTTCGTTTTTTCAATGTACCTACTATAAGAGATTAAGATTGAAGGTGTATAATTGATAATATTTGCCCTAGTTACATCGATATATATACAATATATGTGCATAACTTAAGCAACAATATACACTTAATTAGGAAGGAATCAAAAGATATTATATGCTAGAATATTTTACACAAGAAAAGAATAACTAAAAAAATTTGATTCCATAGTATTGTTAGCAAAGATTTCGGTCTTTGATACCTACTTCATTTTTTTATTTAATTAATTAAATTTAGGGCTGAAATAGTATTTTTATGATAATTTTCTTACAAGGAATAACCACTAAAAAACAATTAAGCTTTGAAAAGCAAAACGCAGCAGTGATAATTTTTTAAATTGAATTATATTATTACTCAAATTTCCAAAATTGCAATTAATTGAATTGAATTAAAATCTAAATGAAATTCCTCAAATTAAATCATTAATTAAGAACAAAATTTGCATTAACACACAATAAAACTAAATAAATCATTAATACAACTTAAACTTAAAGGCTAGAAATACTAGAAATTAAATAATAGTTAAAGGTTATATCTATAACGATTTCTAGTCCTCCATTGTGGTTGCGTAGGAGGAGGTAGTGTGGGATGGTCGAAATTGTTGCCAAATTCATTACGAACGAGTTGTAGGTCCGCAATTGGCATAGGTAGGTACTCCAAATCACCCACTTGACGCCATTTCAAGTGCTCGTCGGGCAGTATTTTCGCATATTTCGCATTGTACTCCTCCTCATATATATACTCGATATGAGAACTTCTCATGCGATATAGAGATGTTTCCAATTGTTTTGTTGTGACTGTTTGCATTAGAGATTGCAAAAAAGATCGTGTCTCCAATTTTTGACGAGCTCTCGCATCCCTTTCTTGTTCAAGTCTATTTCTCGCCATAACCAATTGTAACTCTAATAAAATCACAGTATTGTTAGCCATTGAATTTTTAACGTTGGAATTAATTTTAATGCAATTTCTCTAGTCAATTTTTTTGAACTAATAAAAATGAGTAGTATTTATATGACTAAAACCCTAACAAAATTTCCCTCCATTTTTTCCCTCCTTTTTTTCCCACCACGATAACCACAATTTCCAAAAAATATAATATATATTTTAAATTTTAAATTAGTAAATTCAGAAATAACGAAAGTTTACATAAATTTTTTTACCGAAATCAAGTTCAAAATAAAATTATTCATTACCTAAATATCCTAATTAAAAAATATAAGAAAACTATTCAAAACAATAAGATAAATTATTCATTCCTTAAATCATATATTTTGAGAACCAAATCAAATATTATGGAAATTTAAAATAAAAAATTTTTCGTTCTTTTATGTAATGAATTTCGTTTTTTAAATGTAATGATTTCGTTTTTAATATAAAAAAAATTATTCAAAACAATAAGATAAATTATTCATTCCTTAAATCATATATTTTGAGAATTAAATCAAATATTATGGAAATTTAAAATAAAATAAATTTCGTTTTTTTTATATAATGAATTTCATTTTTTTTAATATAATGATTTCATTTTTCCTAGTTTAATGAATTTTGTTTTTTAAAATTTAATTATATTTCGTTTTTTTTATTAAACCATTTTTGTTTTTGTTTTGTTATTTATTGAATTACGATTTTCCAAAAATGTTTTAGTGGAGTTTAAAATATTTTATTTTTATTTAACCCATAATAAAATATTACAAAATCTCACATTTTTCAACATATATCACTACAATAGGTAACTAAATTATACTAAATATAATAATATTTTTTAAAATACCACCTAACAATAATAAGATTCATTCCCTAAATATTTTATTTAAAATATCTAAAAAAAATTCATTATATGCAATAAGATTTTCGAGAATATTATTTTAGTAGATTTCATTCCCTAGATATATTATTTTAGTAGATTTCAAAATATTAACAATTGTAATTCATAAAATAGACGTGCTGATACTCATGATTAATTGGTTAAAATTCTGCTTGCAAACATTGTCTTATGTGTAATTGATCTCAGGTTTGAACCCCACTAACAACATTTTAAAAAATTTTATTCGTATTTTCTATAAAATTTCGTTTTTTTAATTTAAAATTTTTTATTCGTATTTTCTATAAAATTTCGTTTTTTCAATGTAATAATTTCGTTTTTTTTTTAGTTTAATGAATTTTGTTTTTAAAAATTTAATTAATTTTCGTTTTTTAAAAAAATTGTTAATTTCCAAAATATCAATTTTTATTAATAACTAAGCCAATTTAAAAAAAATCGAAAATAAAATATTATTATTACTTAAAAAATTATTATTATTGATTAATTACTAACTAAAACAAAAAATTAACAATGAATTCCAAAAATATTAATTGATTTACATATTATAGAAATATTTATTTTACAAACAAACTCATTCAATTTTGTTAAGAGAATAAAATTTAAACAAAATTACCAAATTTCTTAAATTAATGCTAACTACATGTTAACTACACTTGTAAAATTACTAAACTACCCTAAAACTAACTAACGTAGTTTAAGTCGGGTTATCTACATGACGCGACGTGATTGGTCGTGTATGGACTTTTTCATACACAATGTTTATCTGTAGTCTTTTCCAACATTTCCCCTCCCTTTTCGATTTAGCTGTCAAATGTTATCTATCTAACCCTCGTATCCAACTTAAATATCTCATTGTACATTTCCGTCTATTCAGGATATTGTCTCATTGTCCATTTTTGGTAAGTTTTTTACCAATGTTTTACCATTCTACCATTATTAATTTTCATTTATTAGTCGCCCACCCACCCATTTCTCTACTTACTTTATACAAATCATAACACCCTCTCTCCATTCTACATACCCCTACTCAACCAAAATATTAAACAACTATTATCTCATAATTTTGTCATTTCACAACAATGAGACATTTATGTTGGTTAAGAGGGAGTATATAATAATAAAGGCTTGATTGAGTAGTTATTGCCTATTAGAATGACACGTGGCACAATAATATAACTACATGATAGACTTAAAATTAATACAATTAGATGGTGAGTTAATAAAAACTAATACAATTACATGGTGTATTAAAAATTGTAAAATAGAACACGAAAACACAAAGTAGTAGTGAGTTAATAACTCATCTTATTTAAACATTCTTTTCCCTAACATTATTTCATCCCATAATCACGATATTTATATTTCTTTAATGCAAATCTTTTCATATTTTTATGAAAATTCTAATATTCTTATGTAAACATTCATATCCCCAACATTATTATTCCACCTCATAATCATAATGTTTATACTTTAATATAATTTGTCAATAAAGTAATTAAACTCTTTATATTACTTATTTACTTAACAACTATCAGTTTCATTAACATTTTTTGCTATTTAATTCACCTCTTGAGTTTCTCGACAATCAATTATCTAATTTAATAATGTCTCAAAATAAATACGAAAATTTATGGTTGTGTAATGTCTATAAAACCATAATACCTATAATACTTTCTATTCACTTTATTTATTTATTATCTATTGCCACGAGTGTTTATGTAGTGATTATATTCTATGGTTTAATTAATTATTTGATGATAGTGAGTATTATACTGAAAATTAGTGTTGGTAGTGTTGTTGTTGTTGTTGTTGTTGCGGTGGTGGTGTATGTCCAATAAATTATATTTTAATTTGTTATTTTGGTTTTTATAATCATTTGTTGTATATTGGAATTCATATATTATATTCCATTTAGTGTAATTTATATATTTACATGTAACAATATTTTAAATCGTTTGTCAAGTTTTTGCCATGTTAATATTTTACCTTTTGGTCAAAATATTTCTTTTATAAACTTTAACTTAATGCATCATGAAATGTATGTGAATGCATATAAGGCAAAGCATCACGTTGGTAATTTGAAGAGAAAATAAATACAAAAGGCACGAAACTGAGCTAAATTAAAGTTACAAAAAGCATGGTAAAAATTCTAAGTTATGGATGTATTGTTTTATTAAAAGATTTATTCGAATAAAAGAGCGCATAAGTTAATGAGTTGGACAGTTTTCAGTGTAGATTTTAGATAACTATTTTGTTCATATTTTTTTTGTAATTAATAAAAAAAAATTGTCTTCGTTATTCAAACTATTAACATTTTTTTTAATTTTACATAATTGTCTTGTAATATAAATTGTAAATTTATTGTACTATAGATTGTAATTTGTGCAAACATTGTCGTTCAATTTTATGAATAAAAATAAACGTCAAAATACTAAGAAAACAAGGAACTATCCCGTGCATTGCACGGGTCACAAAACTAGTTTATATTAATACACGAATATTTCGTATAATTTCGTACATCTATGTCGTCATATTCATTTTATTTTATTTTTTATTTTTAAATAAATGTAGGACTCACCACAAAAAAATATAGAATTAATTTATTGAAAATCAACTTTGTTAATAGAATTTCATCGAATAATCAATACAAAATTTCAATGAACCACCATCATCAATTCCATTTATGTTGCATAAATATGTTGGAGTGAGTGTCCTCGACAATAATGTGATCACGTCAATTATATTAATTATATTGACAAAACTCTATAAAAGAATATTCATGGGATGATTCTTATCATAAGTCAACTGGTCAACATTAATCGGTAATGATTGTCTTGCTAGAGTTTGACATTACTGTCGTAATGACGGTGGTGACCAGTTGATCCCTTTAGGTCACACCTTTAGGACAGCTATCTCATTATTAAATGTAACAACTGTATAATGATACGAGTTAATACATTTCTAGATTATGAATAAAAGAGGAAATAATTTATAATAAGATTATAAATTATCTTAGTGATCGAAATGTCATCACTATTAATTATCTATTTTATGAAACATGATAATAAAATGAATGAATTAAATTAACTACAATTGTTGTAGAATACGATTAAATAATTATATGAAATTATTTAATTACTAATTTACGATAAAAGGTTTAAAATGTTAAACTACGTAAATAATATAATCGTAATGTTAAGTCACGGATGGGATCCGTTTTGGTCATTGTGACCGTGTGATATGTCACACTTAGACCTACACATTTTACATAATACATTATGTATTAGGAACATAAGGGAAACATGCAATTAATATGATGAGGCATGCTTGGGACATTTGAGAGAATAGAGAGCCAAGTGATTGGGCACACTACCCCTTGGTCTCGGCCGTCCCAAAGAGAGAACAAAAGAGAGTTTTGTTCCCTCTTCTCTAGTTCATACATTCATTCACAATTCATACTAGGGTTTGGTCTTTTAGAGAGAAAGAAAGGAAAGAAAAATAAGGTTCATTTTTCTCAAACCCTAGCCGTGTACCTCCTTCAATCTAGCTAGTTTGTTTGTTGATTCTAGCACAATAACATACAAACATTGAGAGTTAGTGTGTCTTGGTGTTCATCTTTTGGAGGCCATCATCTCTTTGAAGGTTCAAGGAGGATCATCCGTGTGAATTAGCTCAAGAACAAGTGAAGTAGGTGACTTCACTTGTGCCCTAATTTTGCCGAGAGTATCAATGTAAGGGAGCTTATTCTTACTCCTTAATCTCGTCATAATCACTAGTTAAGCATGCTTAAGATCTATAATTTATATGATAAATAAAACTAGTATGACTATATAGGTATATGAACCTAACAATTGGTATCAGAGCACTTGTTGTTGCATGCTTAATCGGTTTATAGTTTTTCCGAGTTTTTGAGACTTAAAACAAAACTAATATTTAAAGACCCTTATATATATCACTCGAATTTTTGGCATGTAAATTAAATCTGGTCCTAAAATGTTTTTAGGTTATATGATAATTTATGAGATTTAATATATTGTTCATAATTAAGATTTTAATCGTTTAAATGCATTTTTATGACAAAATCGAGTTAAATGATTAAAATAGAAAGAAAGTGTTTCTAGCCTTGTAATTTTCACACGACCTCACATGCTAATTTTACTTAATGTATGTAAAATTTTGGTACAATATGACTTTGTATAGCATGTTTTACGATTTAATTGTTAAAACCGTAAAAAGAGGTAATTTGGCCATTTATATACGATATTTCGAAATTTATTTCGGTTCAAATGACCAAATTTTTACATTATAAATATTCAAGTAATATTTTCAGAATGTTAGTGAAAATGAAAATCCAAAATTTCGAATTTTTATAATTGTTTGGATTTAATTCGTAAATGTTATACATTTTAAAGGCATTATGAACAATGTTAAAATAATTAAAATGTTAATTATTATCAAAATTATTTATGACTAATTTTGAATCCTAAAATGTGTTAGGATATTATTTAGAACATAAGTTGTGTATGTTTTAATTTATGCATTTTTTAAAAGAGTTAAAAATGCTAAAATCTCATAAAACCGGGTTAATTTCAACATAATAAGTTATTAGGGCGATTTGGCATTAATATGAACATATTTATAACATGTTATATTGCTGCGTTTTCCTTATGAATGTCATTATATATTGCATTATTTTGAATCATGTAATTATTCTAGTATGGCCTTAGTTTTAAATTGGTATTTCCCGTAATGTAAGGGGTTACCAATTCGGTTGTAATTTTGTGATCTCGTATCACCCAATTGTAATTTTCTATTTTATAATGTATAAAGTAGACTAGAAAAGTTGTAATATTTGTATTTTCGGAGAACCTTGAAGACGGTGCCATTCGGAAAGGAGTTCCGATCAAGACGGAGTTTGCCTCGATTTGCGTGCCTCGTCAAGATCAAGGGACCAAAGGAGTTGGTTTCCGAATTTGTACTCTTGTTATTTCTTTTCTAGGATAAGGCCATACTAGGAATTTAGCGTTTGCTTTATTTTGTTTTAATATGTTGCATGCATAGCCAAATCGCCATTAACATGTCATGCATATCGAGTATCGGGTCTTCAACGTATCAATTTTATTATCAATAATTCACCTAAATTAGTTCACTTAAAAGGAGATAGATAATAATTGATAAGATCTCTTACGTTTAAAATATTGAGACTTAGCCTTACCAAAGAGTATGGACCCATGAATCCCTTCTTCACAAATATGTAGGCTCGGCTAAACCGGGGTACTAAAATTGTCACGTTGGGTAAATGGGGTAATGACGATTACACCTTGAAACTTGGTTGATCTCAACGAAAGTATTCGTAACCGTAGTTGCAATAAGTTCGGGCTATAGATAATTTTAAGAAAATTGTCGACCGAGAGTTCTAAGAGTAGAACCGATTAAAGGGTTAATCCACCAAATTATACCAATACGGGTTGAATCGGCTACACCGTGCCCGGATTAGTATGGGTTTGGGTCTCGGGTTTATTTACTTAATTGTGTAAGAGATCGTTAAGTAAATACTTAACTTGTTTAAAATGTTTAACAAGTTTTAAAATGATGAACGTTAATTTTCCTTCATTTCCGTTTTGTAGTTATTTTATCGCAATAGATTCATTCAACCCTATCACTATTGATTCTTGTCATAATGTTTTCGACGATATTTGCAACCAAAACAACATTGATACTACTAGAGAAGTACATTTCGGAACGGGTCCGGATGGCAGTATTAACTTCATTTCTTCTCTCCAACCTCCCAAAGGTTCATTTCTTGACACGGCTTATATAGATGAGCTAAATGAAGAAATGGACGCCTTATACTTGAAGGAAAGAGCTTATGATGAAGCTAGTGGGAGTTCTAGCAAGAAAGGTCTTGCAAAGAATAAAAGGAAGAAGAGAAAGTTAGAAAAAGGGCGATGCCACTATTGTAGTGTCATGGGCCATTGGAGGAGGAATTGCCCCAAGTACTTACGTCATATCCAAGAAGGTCTTGTGATTCCGTTAGGTAATTCCAAATCTGAAATTTTTGTTATTGACATAAATTTTACATCCAACACATCATGGGTATTGGATACCGGATGTGGTTCTCACCTTTGTAATCGTTTGCAGGGTTTAAGAGAAGTGGAGAAGGTAGACAAGGGTGATATGGATCTCCGACTTGGAAATGGAGCTCGGGTAGCGGCTACTTCAAAAGGAACTTGCACTCTTGCCTTGACGAGTGGATATGAGCTAAAACTCAATAATTGTTATTTTGTACCGTCTCTTTCCAAAAACATTATTTCTGTCGCAATGTTAGACATTGAAGGATATGATTTTTCCATTAAAAACAATTGTTGTGTAATTTCAAAGAATGACATGGTAGTTGGCCGTGCCAATTCTATTAATGGAATCTATGTTTTGGAAACTTCCGACTCGTCTAATAATGTCTACAACGTCAATAACAAAAGAATTAAAACAAGTGATCCAAATGAATCATATGTTTGGCATTGTCGATTTGGTCACATAAATGAGAATCGCATTAAAAGATTGGTAAAAACCAACATAATTAAACCATTCGAATATGAATCTTATGGTACATGCGAGGCTTGCCTTCTAGGAAAGATGACTCGTAACCCCTTTAGTGGTAAAGGGACACGGGCCAGTGAGTTGTTGGGACTTATACATACGGATGTATGCAGACCATTATCTATCACCGCTAGAGGCAATTATGACTATTTCATCACCTTCACCGATGATTTAAGTAGGTATGGGTATATCTACTTAATGAAGCATAAGAGTGAAGCTTTTACGAAATTCAAAGAATTTCAGAATGAAGTAGAGAACCAACTCGATAAGAAGATTAAAACATTACGATCCGATCGTGGTGGAGAATATCTTAGTAATGAATTTGATTCACATCTCAAGGAATGTGGCATTGTGTCACAACTTTCGCCTCCAGGAACACCACAACTTAATGGTGTGGCTGAAAGGAGGAATCGAACCTTATTGGATATGGTCCGATCAATGATGAGCCAAACTAATTTACCCAATTCATTTTGGGGATTTGCGATCCTCACCGCCATCAAATCGTTGAACAATAGTCCAACGAAAGCGACCGATAAGACTCCATATGAGATGTGGAAAGGAAGGTTCCTAACTTATCCTATATGAAGATATGGGGGTGCGATGCTTATGTCAAGTCGAAAAACGATGACAAACTCGCACCAAGATCCGAAAAATGCATATTTGTTGGTTATCCAACCACCTCTCGTGGCTACCACTTTTACAAACCTCAAGAAAACAAAGTGTTTGTGTCTTCTGAGGCTGTCTTCTTAGAAAAAGGAGTTTATTTCTAAGAGACAGAGTGGGAGAAATTTTGAACTTAATGAAGTTCGAGAAGTTCAAGAGCCACAAACTGAAGCTGAGACTGAAGAAGATGTTCCTTCTTCATCCACTTCGGTACCTATTCCACCTAGGAGGTCGAGTAGGGTCCCACATCAACCTGATAGGTATGTTGGACTTATTGAGGAAGATGGTAGCCTGGACGTTTTACTTTTGGAAAGTGACGAGCCTACCACTTACAAAGCTGCAATCTCTAGTCCCGACTCCATAAAATGGCATGAGGCCATGGTATCTGAAATGGATTCTATGCACCAAAACCAAGTATGGGACTTGGTAGACTTGACTAAGGAGATGAGACCTCTCCAATGCAAGTGGATCTTCAAGGTGAAGAATGGCATAAAAGGACATGATGATGTCTATAAAGCTAGGCTAGTAGCTAAGGGTTTCTCCCAAGTCCAAGGTCTTCATTATGATGAAACCTTTGCTCCGGTAGCCATGCTAAGATCCATTAGGATAATGTTAGCGATTGCCGCATTTCATGACTATGAAGTGTGGCAAATGGATGTCAAAACCGCCTTCTTAAATGAGCATTTAAAGGAGGATGTGTATATGATACAACCCGAAGGTTTTGAAGATCCTAAAAATCCTAACAAGGTATGCAAGCTTAAGAAGTCCATCTATGGTCTTAAGCAAGCATCAAGGAGTTGGAATCATCGCTTCAATGAAGTCATAAAAGAAAATGGTTTCACTCGAAGTGTCGAGGAACCTTGTCTATATATGAAGTTCAGTGGGAGCAATGTTGTATTCCTGATCTTGTATGTGGATGACATACTGCTCATTGGAAATGATGTTCCAATGCTTTCATCAGTGAAAGGATGGTTAGGTAACCATTTTCAGATGAAAGATCTAGGAAATGCACAATGCATATTAGGTATCCGGATATATAGAGATAGATCCAAGAGGATATTGGCACTAAGTCAAGAACCTTACATCGATAAGATTCTTCGACGGTTCAGCATGGGAAATTCCAAGAGAGGGTTTATCCCCATGGGAAGTGGCATTATATTGCGAAAGTCTCAATCACCCACAGAGCCCAAGGATGTTGAACGCATGAAAATGATCCCTTATGCTTCCGCCGTGGGATCTATCATGTACGCCATGATATGCACTCGTCCTG
This sequence comes from Silene conica, assembly GCA_029255685.2. Classification (NCBI taxonomy): domain Eukaryota; kingdom Viridiplantae; phylum Streptophyta; class Magnoliopsida; order Caryophyllales; family Caryophyllaceae; genus Silene; species Silene conica. The sequence goes on along the minus strand of CM055314.2, from coordinate 57,401,033 downwards.
ATGTCTCGTATGCTTTGAGCATGACTAGTAGATATCAAGCAAATCCAGGTGAAAGTCACTGGATTGCCGTCAAGAACATCCTTAAGTACTTAAGAAGAACTAAGGATTCATACTTAGTGTTTGGAGGGGAAGAAGATTTGTGTGTAAAGGGTTACACAGATGCAAGCTTCCAAACAGATAAAGACGATTTTAAATCCCAGGCTGGATTTGTCTTTATCTTAAATGGTGGTGCCATTAGTTGGAAGAGCTTCAAAGAACCAGTCGTTGCGGATTCTACAACGGAAGCAGAGTACATTGCAGCATCAGAAGCTGCTAAAGAGGCAGTATGGATAAGGCAATTTATCGAGGGACTAAGGGTAGTTCCAAATGCTGAAGATCCTATCACCCTGTACTGTGATAACAGTGGTGCTGTCTTTCAGGCTAAGGAGCCGAAGTCTAGTAATAAGTCTAGACATGTACCAAGAAAATATCATGTAATACGGGATTTCATTGATAGGAAGGAAATAGCGATATGTAAGGTTGGGACAGACGATAATGTGGCTGATCCTTTAACCAAACCCTTGTCGCAAGCTAAGCATGATTCTCATGCTCGTTCTATGGGTCTTAAGAGTTTACCCAATATGTAACCGATTATGCGATATGAAATGAAAAATGTTGTTTTTACGTTCATATAAGATAATCTCGTTCATCATTTAAAGTTTTATACAACTTGTTTATTTTATATACTTTGTTAAATCCAACAGGATTGTAGGACAATTGTTGAACCCTGTTCAAGTGAACTGGATTAACTTAGTATTGCCCCTAGTCACTTATATGAGGTGACGTCTCGAAGTGACTAGATTATGATGCGATTGATGGTGAGTTCTTACACCATAGAGTCATAAGGGATGACTAGTCGATCATATAGACAACTGTAAAGTACACTTGTGTCGGGCAGTGACCGCTTATAGAGTTCTTTAGAATTCAATGGAGCCTGGTCGTGGCAAGAGCTGCTATATATATTCTTATGAGTCGATTCTTAGACTAGAGACTGGTTGCTCTAGAGGTGACGTTATTCAGAATGACTTTGATTTATATTCTACGATCTTCCGTAAAAGGGGTCAAATGGATATATTTTGGGTCACAATGGATGATGTTGACCAAGGAGAACAGTTGGAAAGAAATTGTTCTGCCCCTTGTCAGGGTTATCTTAAATCTCAAGGCCACTCGAGGAGTAGTGAACTGAAAATGCGTGGCCACGCTCGGAGACTGTCTATGGTAGATAATTCCGGTCAAACAGTTACACTCCATATCGAGAAAAACCACTATTGATTTGATCACGTGCAAGTACGACCTGAAAGACACCTTGCATTGAGTGGGAGATGATGTAATAGAACAAGAGAATCGGTGATCCACACTTGTGAGGACAAGTGGGAGATTGTTGGAGTGAGTGTCCTCGACAATAATGTGATCACGTCAATTATATTAATTATATTGACAAAACTCTATAAAAGAATATTCATGGGATGATTCTTATCATAAGTCAACTGGTCAACATTAATCGGTAATGATTGGCTTGCTAGAGTTTGACATTACTGTCGTAATGACGGTGGTGACCAGTTGATCCCTTTAGGTCACACCTTTAGGACAGCTATCTCAATATTAAATGTAACAACTGTATAATGATACGAGTTAATACATTTCTAGATTATGAATAAAAGAGGAAATAATTTATAATAAGATTATAAATTATCTTAGTGATCGAAATGTCATCACTATTAATTATCTATTTTATGAAACATGATAATAAAATGAATGAATTAAATTAACTACAATTGTTGTAGAATACGATTAAATAATTATATGAAATTATTTAATTACTAATTTACGATAAAAGGTTTAAAATGTTAAACTACGTAAATAATATAATCGTAATGTTAAGTCACGGATGGGATCCGTTTTGGTCATTGTGACCGTGTGATATGTCACACTTAGACCTACACATTTTACATAATACATTATGTATTAGGAACATAAGGGAAACATGCAATTAATATGATGAGGCATGCTTGGGACATTTGAGAGAATAGAGAGCCAAGTGATTGGGCACACTACCCCTTGGTCTCGGCCGTCCCAAAGAGAGAACAAAAGAGAGTTTTGTTCCCTCTTCTCTAGTTCATACATTCATTCACAATTCATACTAGGGTTTGGTCTTTTAGAGAGAAAGAAAGGAAAGAAAAATAAAGTTCATTTTTCTCAAACCCTAGCCGTGTACCTCCTTCAATCTAGCTAGTTTGTTTGTTGATTCTAGCACAATAACATACAAACATTGAGAGTTAGTGTGTCTTGGTGTTCATCTTTTGGAGGCCATCATCTCTTTGAAGGTTCAAGGAGGATCATCCGTGTGAATTAGCTCAAGAACAAGTGAAGTAGGTGACTTCACTTGTGCCCTAATTTTGCCGAGAGTATCAATGTAAGGGAGCTTATTCTTACTCCTTAATCTCGTCATAATCACTAGTTAAGCATGCTTAAGATCTATAATTTATATGATAAATAAAACTAGTATGACTATATAGGTATATGAACCTAACAAAATAATCCAATACGAAAATGCAGAATTTTCCCAATAATCCACGTAGTGTCAATATAAAAATAACAACGAAAAAAAAACATTATTAAACAATGAAAATATAAATGAATGAAAAAATGGTAAAACAACAAACGTTATTATAATATTTTAGAAGCTTTTAACTGTAACCTTTTGACCCTCTTAATAGCAAATTTTTGAGATATTACTAAATTTGAGCAATTTTTTTGAGTAAAAAATAGTTTCAACAAAAAAAATGTTAATTAATAGTACTCCGTAATGTTTTAATTTTCAATTTTAAAAATGAGATCTACAAAAAGTTAACAAAATAAATAACTATAAAACTCTATTCAGTAGATTTTAGAACATTCCATTAAAATAATACTTTAAAGAAATTCGTTATAGTTATTGAGCTTATCTACTCAAATGAGTAGATCTGCAAATTTTGTTATGTTTTAATACTGATATCGTGCATTTTTTTCACCGATTTAAAATATGTGTAAATTTCAAACCCTGCAACTTTTGCACGTTTTTTAAACTATTATCATTATAAAAAAAATAGAGTATATGATATACATTTATTTTAGTTTAACATTTTTAAATATTAATCATTATATCGACGTTCTTAAAACTATACCCGTGTATTTTTGCACGAGTTAAAAACTGGTTCATTTTATTTTCTAAACATTTAAGTGTACCACTATCTTTTTTTTACGACCACAATTAACTTTTATTAAATGAAAATAAAGTTTAACCCTGTTGCTAGATTAACTGACCAATGACGATACATACGAAGTAATTTTTGTATTGTATGGACAGTATGGCATATAGATATTCGCATTGGCATTTTGTTAGTCAGGACAGATGATAGTTTTCTCGAAGTCGTCCAAAAAGAGACTGGAGTATGGTTGAGATGGACATTCATTTGCATAGTAAAGAGTACAACCCTTGATGCTGCCTCGAAACTATTCGCGGCTGAAAAAGGTAAGAAACAAGTTTCGCCACAAATACTATCGGAGACAAAGATTGTGAAAAACTTTCTCGGCATTTCCTACACATACTAAAATAAAAAGTTATGTCAGAAAGAGGAGATAAAATACCATTATCCAGATCAGTAGCTTTTGACACTGGCACACATTTTTTTGGTAGGAGAAAGGGGAGTTGTAAATATGTCGCGAGCATGGACTCAGCCAAAGCAAGAATCCGAGTAGGGTTGACGAGTATGGATTGGAAAATACAGAGATTACGTGACAGCCAAATAGCCCGGAGAGTACAGAGAAATGTAAGTAGAGGTTGGAGGTTAGCATCTAGCAGTAAAGCAAGGAAAGAAAAAAAGTCACCAACCCACTTAATTAAAGGAGTCAAAAGATTTGGAATGGAGTTAAGTCCAATTGGCGAGCATCGCCAGACATGTTACGTCACTACACATGAACGAAAAAAATGGTCAGGTGTTTCAGGACTAGATTTGTTAGTTTCATAAACCTCATTAGTCATTACTTTTTTTTGCCCAGTGTAAATAAAATGTATTACAGTAGACTCTGTTGGAGCTGGTGTCCTTGACAGTTAGTACAATGACTTACTAAATCTCTTAAAGGATCACAAAGGCATACTTCAGTATTATTATCAGTTGATCCACGTTTATCAATAACGGTTGGCTTGCTAGATAAGTTTGACGTTATTGTCATACAGATGGTGGTGATCAACTGGTCCCTATACGTCACACCTATTGGACACGTTTGAGAGATGTGAAGGTATGAAAATACAGTCACATTTATGCCGGATACGACTAAACAGTTAGTCAGAGGTATTGACTATTAAATTAGTCAATAAGATGTTGAGATTATTATTTAATACGGATTAAATGATTTTAGCTAATACGGATTACATGATTAATTCGTATAAATAAATATAAACGGTTATATTTAATTAAATATTAAATTTGCGTATTAATATAAACAGTTATATTAATTTGGCTCATTATACAATATCGTATTATATCAGACCATTATTAATATATCGACTGTATTAATATCTGATAACATGTGTGCGATTTATAATAAATACCCGCGAATTATATTTTAGCAAAACGGGTCGAATCACACATTGGAATAAGGTAAGAGTGGAAAGCCCACTCTTACCCTAATGGGTCGGTCGACCGAAACTAATACAAAAGGAGAAGACTTCTCCTTTTGCCAGGTTACTGCTTCTTTGATTGTTTTACTGATTAAACACATTTCAAGAAAATTAGGGTTTTGAGAACTGCCTTTTCCCAAAACCTAGATCTCACATCTAAAACCTCACAAAACTCTCCCCATATTGCAAGGCAAATGGAGAGCCTTTCTAGCACACGCGGCATCGTCTCAATCAAGTCTTGGGTGCAAGTTATAGGAGGGAATTTGCTTTAATTTCTGTTCTTAGGCCTTTTCAAGCAAGGACCCAAGGTTGTTATTTCTTTTCATGTTTTTATTAACTTATGACAATAATCACAATTGTATGTTTCGTTATAATCCTTCATGTTTTAGGGTGAATTCATGTAATATTCCCCACAAGTGGTATCAGAGCCAAGGCCACGAAATTTTTACTTTTGTGTTTTTCATAAGTTTTAATTAAAATTTTTGAAAATAGTTTTCTGTCGCCGTGTGGGTCGATCGACCTCCTGTTGCGGTCGGTCGACCGCCTCCCGCGTAGGTTTTCTGTTTCGGCAGTTTTCTTTTGTGAGTAATCGATCTTGTTTTCGATTCTTGTTTACATGTTGTTAATTAATCGATATTTTTAGCAATATGTGAATCCTTGTTGTTGTTTTATTTTATTTACACGTTTTAAATCAAAGATAAAAAGGTAAAAACTTGTTTTGATTTTAAAAGTGCAGCGATTGGCGTTTTCAGAAACTCGTTTTTCCTGTTTGGTGGTCGGTTTAAAATAATGGATTATAAATTTATTAAAATTGGGTGATTAAAACGGTATAATCACATAATTTTAATCTCGTAAGGTGGTTTGGTAAAATTTGTTAATCATAATAACAGTATTATGTCATGAATGAATTTTAATTTTAGTTGATGCATTTTATTTATCGTCTTGTGAATGCCTTAAATGCTTTCAATAACGTATTTAATTTTTGCAAACGGTTGTAACTTATTGTGGCCTTAGAAGATTGTGTCACCGTAATGATGGGACACAGTCTTGTTTGTAATTTTGAGATCTTGAATCTCCGTTTTGGGTTTTTGCCATGTAATTACTTTTGTATTTAAATTAGAATGTAAATAGGTTTATATTTGTAATTTAAATTAGTAATTTTGTGAAGACCAAAGACGGAGACCGGATACTCACTCCCTCTGCAAAGACCAAGATGGAACATCAAGACAAGCTTCTAGGGTCCAACGGTGGATTCCAAAGTTGTTTTTATGTTTATTTTGGTAGGATAAGCCACACTAGGACTTTTATTTACGTTTATTGCATTTATTTTTATGCTTTCATCGATAATAACTTGCATCATATTCCGCCTAAAACCAAACCACCTATAACATGCCTGAAAACTGACTCATGTAGAGGTATACGCGTTAGTTTTCTATGACACACAGATGTCACGTGTCACATGCAAAGCCATCACTTTATTTCATTCATTCACGTATATGCTAGATATTAGTTCACTTAAAATGAAAAAATATAAGTTGATGGGGTCTTCCTCGTATAACCAAAAATTGAGACTAGTCTTTATAAATCAGACTCCAATGAATCCCTTCTTCGTCGATAGGCATAATATGACCCCTTCTACGTCGGGCAAGTGGGAACAAATGATTTATTTTATCTCAACATCGTGGTCACTCGATACTATCTAGCGACTGTGATGGACTAATAGATAGGATTTACGGAAATCTATCGACCAAGAGTTCCAACGGTGGAATTAGCCAAGCGTGGGCTTATCAATATACGGAAATTGAGTCTTGGGATCGTTTATATAATTCTTAAGGGAGATCAATTATATAAATGCATGAGTCTACGAGTTTAAATACAATTCAAAATAGACTTAAATCACAACAATGAGTTGCTTATATGGTTTTGTTTTTATGTTTTTTTTCAGTGTAGAACACGATCATTTAAACTGCTGTATATCTAATGGCTGGTGAAGACCCAATGCCAAGTGCCAAGGTAGCACGTGAATCTTGGCTAAAAGTCTTCATTGTAACAGCCCAATATTTCGGGACCTGGAATTTTAAAGATTTTAAGTTCAAGTTCGAGAAATAATTTATATTTCGTAACTCGTGATATTTCATTTAACTAACCGATTAATTTATGTGAGAAGATTTAAAAGAATTTAAATAAGATTTTATTTAATTGCGTAATTTACGCCTTAGTAATTTAATTTCATAGTCCGGAAATATTTATATCGTCTTAAGTTTGTAGTTACCTTAAGTCGATGTTCTTAGCTCAAATCGTCTTAAAACTCGTCTTATGGGCCTAACTTGTTAATGGATCCATTTTTCCTCTTTTTCCTCACAAAACCCTAACCTCACCATCTTCTAGCTCTCTCCTCCAATTCATTTTTCAGATTTAACAAAGAAGCAAAACACCATTTTTGATTTCCTCCTTCTTCAATCTTAAAACTCTCATAAAATCTTCGTTTCTTATCCGGTTGAGGCGATTTTCGCGGCTACGGATTCCTCTCCTTGAGCCCGTCGTTTTAAGGTAATAAATCTTGCAATTTGTGACAGTAGGATTTTCGGCCTGTTCACATAATTTCGAAATTCGTGATTTTTCTTCGATGTTTGTGTTGTTTTAGACGGTGTTTGTGTTAACCCGGAAGAGGGCTTGATGATTATTGAAGAAGATCTCGAAGATTTCAAGGATTTCCCTAAGTAAAGGTGACGATAATGAGAAACTCGGCCTTTATGTGTATATTAGCAAGTTTGTTGTGTTCTTGTGTTTAGTTTCTGATTTTGTTGAAATATAATACTTAAAGGACTTAGTAACATGTTTAGGAATGTGTTATTGTGTTGAATTCAAGCTTGTTGATGTTCTTAAGATCATATGTGGTTTTTCTGAAATTTGTACATTTTACGACGGATACTCGATATAATCATTTGAGGATTGTTATGGGAATTGTATGCTGTTAGGATAGTGATATTTGATGTTTATGATGTTGGGCAAATCATGCTTGTAGTGAGTATGGAAGTTTATAGGTCGATTTGTGAAGTTTGAAAAGGATTGGAAAATGCGATTTTGCGTTACAGGCTCTCTGAGCCGGTCGACCGACCGGCCGTCGGTCAACCGGCTGAGAGTGCGTTTGTGTGTTTTCGTGTTTTTGAGAATTTGGCCTTGAACTGCAAGCCGGCCGACCGGCTGCCTGCCAACCGGCTGGTAGTCCCTTGTGTCGTGATTTGCTTGCGAAAAACCTAAGTAGAAAGGGAGCCCAGCCGGCAGACCGGCCGCCTGCCAGCCGGCTGGGAGTGCATTTGAGTTGGTTTACGAAATAGCAAAGGCTAGGGAAATGGGGTTCCCAGCCGGCCGACCGGCTACCTGCCAACCGGCTGGGAGTCCTTGTGTGGTTTGTTTTCGAAAAGGAAGTGTAGGCTGATGAGGTCACCAGCCGGCCGACCGGCTGCCTGCCGACCGGCTGGGGACCCCTGTAAGCTATTTTCGAAATTGTAATTTATTCATAACTTTCAATCGGTTAATCGGTTTTGATTGAAACTTGTTCCTTGCATCTTTGTTATGTATTTGAGGTCCCCGGAGGATGGGCAACACTATATTGGGTTCGGGAATGGAGTGAGGATAGAGACCCCCCCGGTCGGGTAACCGAGAAGGAAACCGGCTCTCCCTCGTCTTAGTTCCCGGGATCAATTAAGTGTTGATTAGAAGTTTAAGAAGTTAGAACTATAGATTAGCTTCTACCTTTGGATGTTAGTGGTTACATTGGTTGTCGCGTGGTGGGATATGTGTTAAGCTCACCTCTGGACCCACTACGTGTTTTATATGTCGCGTGACGGGATATGTGTTAAGCTCACCTCTGGACCCGTTACGTGTTTTGCTTGGGCGTGTCAGGATATGTGTTAAGCTCACCTCTGGACCTGACACGTGATCGGTTGTCGTACACGGGATATGTGTTAAGCTCACCTCTGGACCCGTTGTGCGGTAGATGTGTATTGGGATATGTGTTAAGCTCACCTCTGAACCCAATACTTGTTTGCAGCATCGGGAAATGTGTTAAGCTCACCTCTGGACCCGTTGCTTTTGGATGATTAGGGATATGTGTTAAGCTCACCTCTGGACCCTTTTCATGTTGTGTAAGTTTAGGGATATGTGTTAAGTTCACCTCTGGACCCTTTACTTGAATTGTAAGTTTAGGGATATGTGTTAAGCTCACCTCTGGACCCTTTACTTGAATTGTATGTTGGGATATGTGTTAAGCTCACCTCTGGGCCCATTGCTAGTGTTATGAATGTTTTATCTGCTTGCCTTGATGATGGTACAGTGTCAGATATGCATGATGAGTTAATGATGTTTATTTGAGTTATGGTTTAATCATCCAAGGCATTGGATGACTCTTAGTTCGGTTTCATAAATAGTTGGATCTAAAGACCCCCCGACTGGGTAACCAGTAGAGAAACCGGCTCTCCTTCCTAACGGTTTATGAAGTTGGTTGAGAGCCGTGCACTAGAGTTTGCATGTTAGTATGGGATCAGTTGATGAGATGTTTATGCTTCACATGTTGATATATGTTGGAGTATTCTGTATTGCTTTATGTGTTCGTGTTGTCACAAAAGGTGGCTAGGAGAACTCTAGTCACTCCCCACTGATTGTGGGGTACATGTTTACATGTATGTAGGTACATGACAGGTGGTTGGCAGAGGGTTGCATGCATATGGAGCTAGCGAGCGATGATCCTATTCATCGATTGACTCACACGTTTACGTTAGCTAGACTTAGTTTACATTTCAGTTTGAGTGCCTGTAGGGATGTACCATCCCAGGCTGTTTGTATATGAAATTTTACTTTCAGTTACAGTTTTTAATTCACCTCGCATGTTAGTTATGTTAAAAAGTTTTAATTCCGCTGCATTTTTAGTATTTTGTATGTTTTATATTTCCGCTTTCGCGAGGGGTTTTACAGTTGGTATCAGAGCATTATTGCTCCCGACGCACTCATGTAACCCCCATCCTTAACTTGACCATTTAATCGAATAATGAATGAGAGATGGGGTAGATTTAAGGACTTAAATTGTAGTCTGTTTTGTGACTGCTTTTACTAGGTTCTAACGTGTTTGTTGATTGTCTTTGATTTTACTTTATTGCCTTCCAATCGACGAACCGTGGACTAATCCATCTGACGATGAAGACCTGAGTTCCTACCGAAGATAGAAGATTCGTGCTACTATTGGAGAATGCTTCTAAGCCTTGAAGATACTTCTCTTTCTTCGTGCATCACCTTTTTTCGATAACTCTGGATGCACATCCTTCTTTTAGAATATTTGTCTATCTTGCTTGAACAGATCTTCATATCTTTTCAGCTTAACCTTGTTGCTTGCTTTCTTAATGTGCCCTCTAAGTAACCTTTCCTTTTATTGGATTTGGAGGAACAAGTCTTAGGATAACCGTAAGCTGTGTTATGAGGAATATTGTTATTTGAGGAATAATTTAAAAGGTATCGAGATACATGTTTTGGTGATCCAAGGGTCTAGTTGTCTATCCAATTGGGAGAGTGAAAGTGAGTGATAGGATACTTGCTTGAAGGTTGAGTTGTTTACTTAGTATTCGGTAGAACTTAATATTGAGAACCATGCTTAGATTGTGAAAATATGTGGATTGAAGAGTACTGTTTAAGGAGTTAGATAAGATACTTGAAGTTATAGAGCAACCTGAAATAATAAGCTTAAGATGCTAATGATGATGAGTGAGTTAGTATCACTTGACTTAGGTGAGTGATTGAGCTGAGAAAGGCTCGTTGTTGAGGAATACGAATCATGGGCTATAATAGTTGAGTACTCGGAAAATTTATGATTTAAACTGGGAGGAAGTGAATCGTTATCTGGCCTTAGGTTATTTAATGGATCTCAGCGTTCTTCTATTGAAGAACTTAAAGGAAACTTGAGGATGCACCGCCAGTTTGTGAATGGAATAAAGTAAGTCATTGGGAGAGGAAAGTTCGGAAAAACTTGATGGTTTAAGAATTGTTATCTGGTGGACAGTGAGGTAAGTAAAGTGTATATGACATAAGGGTGGTGACCTGGAAGTGTTATTGAATTGTCATTTGGGGAACTAGCAGAGATGTGCCATCTCAAACTTTTGGGAATAGGTGGTTATAATGATGACATCGTTTAAAGTTTAGGAGATTCGGGTATAGAAATCATTGGAGGAATTGTTCGTGAGAACCGCTAATTGAATGACTTGATTTGGAAAGTAAGAAGTGAGAACCCCCTGAGAACAGTGAGAGACCCGCACCTTGGGAGATTTCCGTAATCATTTCTTCATGTCGCTTCTCTCCCTTCTTCTCCTTTACTTCTCCTTCTGATCTTGACTTCAATTTTATTGGAGTCCATAGCCTAGAGTTCCTTACCTTGTCATCTCATTGTTCCTCGAGTCGTTTTCCGTGTGTCTCTCTCGAAACCTGTATCGTGTTTGTCCCTGAAGTTCGTATCTCATCTCCTCTTTCGTGAGCCTTGTTCCTTTTCATTTAGATTAGTGGCGAGATCGACCTGTTCTTGGGGTAGAGATAGATGCCTTGAGGAATGCTTGGTTCTGCGTTGTCAGGATTTGGTTGAGAGAGTTGGTGAGAATAATGTTTGGTCAATGTTGGGCAGTGTGCCGTCTTGAGAGTCCATGTTAAATGGATTGTGTGTGTGAGTGATATTTGTAGATTTCTAAGCACCATTTGAGGATTGGAATAGAATGCTTGGAGTTATAGATGAATTTAGAGGAATGTGCCTTAGATAATGATGATGTGGTTAAATTGATGAATTCGGTAAGTTAGTGCTACTTAATCTTGAGGAATTTTTGTAATGCAGAAAGGACCACATACTTGAGGAACGAGAGTTATTAGTAACTGCGTGAGAATATTGAGACATTTACAAGTGGACTTATAAAGCTAACTGAGTGTTGACCGTGAGTTACATATGGAACCTCGGCATTTGCCTATTGATGTACTTACAGGTAACCGTTGATGTTTGAGGTAATCGTAGAGTGGAAATTTGAAACTTATAAGTGTTCATAAATATCAATTGAGGAATCTCGGAATGTGAATGCCTAAGTCTTATGGAACCTATAAGAGTGAAAGTTGTTACTTCTTTGGAACTTTCTTTGAGAGGTATATTGTTGGTAAATGGTTGGAAATCAGAGGATTTAGAAGTTGTTACCTTAGTAAAGTCTCGATTTGAATGTTCACTGTGATGATAAAAATTGGGAATTTAAGATTTCGAAGCACCTTGTGGAGTAAGTTGTCGGGATCGAACTGTTAAGGATTTAAGGTTATAGGATACCGAATACCCTATCTTGGGGTTTTGAGGTTCGTTGTTATAGTATTAGAATCCCCGTCCAGAGATTTGAAAGCCTTCTTGTCGAGGAATACCTTGTTTTGTGGATGAGATAATAGTAAGAGGGATCGTGAAACCATTGAGAGTTTAGAGATCACTTGAATTGTCCTCCCAGGGATATATTGCGAATCGTTGTAACGATGCTTTGATTATGGAACGAGTGATTAGTGACCCCATGTTTGGCAAGAGTTACCGTCTTCCTTGACCTCTAACCTGGTTGTTTCATTCCTTCGATCCTCCCGTTTATGTTCTGTCAGCTGTGAAACTAGAAACCCTCAATCCTTCGTGCCGAAAGTAAACTCTATGATCGTTTCTACGCTCCCGGTGACTGTTTTGGAATTTGTTCACTATTTTTAACACTGAAAGTTGTAGTTTTTGGAAAACCTTAATTGTTGTGAGGATTTGGAAACTGCTCCCTCTTTTGTTGAAAGTAGATAAAGATCTATTTTGAATGAAACTTGATTTTAAAGAGCAGAACGTTTTACAACTTTGATTGATCTTAGCGTTGATTTGTCATCTGAACTCGTTATTGGAGACGTCTGATAACCCGTACTGTGCTTATCAACACCGGATCGATCGGAATTTTGAATTTTAATAATTTAATTTTGGGACTTGTCTCGGATTTGGAACGTCGGACTCTTGAATACGTAACGAGAATCCCAATGACCATTGACAAGACTCGCACCTTAAAATCTTTTACTTCTTAAAACCTTTTGAAAGGTAAGGATTTGGGTACCATAACCCGTGTGGTACATTTTGAAAGTTAGAGTTGTTTTCGCACTTATTTCCGTTTTCAAGTTTCGAGGACGAAACTTTTTGAAAGATGGGGTGATTGTAACAGCCTAATATTTCGGGACCTGGAATTTTAAAGATTTTAAGTTCAAGTTCGAGAAATAATTTATATTTCGTAACTCGTGATATTTCATTTAACTAACCGATTAATTTATGTGAGAAGATTTAAAAGAATTTAAATAAGATTTTATTTAATTGCGTAATTTACGCCTTAGTAATTTAATTTCATAGTCCGGAAATATTTATATCGTCTTAAGTTTGTAGTTACTTTAAGTCGATGTTCTTAGCTCAAATCGTCTTAAAACTCGTCTTATGGGCCTAACTTGTTAATGGATCCATTTTTCCTCTTTTTCCACAAAACCCTAACCTCACCATCTTCTACCTCTCTCCTCCAATTCATTTTTCAGATTTAACAAAGAAGCAAAACACCATTTTTGATTTCCTCCTTCTTCAATCTTAAAACTCTCATAAAATCTTCGTTTCTTATCCGATTGAGGCGATTTTCGCGGCTACGGATTCCTCTCCTCGAGCCCGTCGTTTTCAGGTAATAATCTTGCAATTTATGACAGTAGGATTTTCGGCCTGTTCACATAATTTCGAAATTCGTGATTTTTCTTCGATGTTTGTGTTGTTTTAGACGGTGTTTGTGTTAACCCGGAAGAGGGCTTGATGATTATTGAAGAAGATCTCGAAGATTTCAAGGATTTCGCTAAGTAAAGGTGACGATAATGAGAAACTCGGCCTTTATGTGTATATTAGCAAGTTTGTTGTGTTCTTGTGTTTAGTTTCTGGTTTTGTTGAAATATAATACTTAAAGGACTTAGTAACATGTTTAGGAATGTGTTATTGTGTTGAATTCAAGCTTGTTGATGTTCTTAAGATCATATGTGGTTTTTCTGAAATTTGTACATTTTGCGACGGATACTCGATATAATCATTTGAGGATTGTTATGGGAATTGTATGCTGTTAGGATAGTGATATTTGATGTTTATGATGTTGGGCAAATCATGCTTGTAGTGAGTATGGAAGTTTATAGGTCGATTTGTGAAGTTTGAAAAGGATTGGAAAATGCGATTTTGCGTTACAGGCTCTCTGAGCCGGTCGACCGACCGGCCGCCGGTCAACCGGCTGAGAGTGCGTTTGTGTGTTTTCGTGTTTTTGAGAATTTGGCCTTGAACTGCCAGCCGGCCGACCGGCTGCCTGCCGACCGGCTGGTAGTCCCTTGTGTCGTGATTTGCTTGCGAAAAACCTAAGTAGAAAGGGAGCCCAGCCGGCAGACCGGCCGCCTGCCAGCCGGCTGGGAGTGCATTTGGGTTGGTTTACGAAATAGCAAAGGCTAGGGAAATGGGGTTCCCAGCCGGCCGACCGGCTGCCTGCCGACCGGCTGGGAGTCCTTGTGTGGTTTGTTTTCGAAAAGGAAGTGTAGGCTGAGGAGGTCACCAGCCGGCCGACCGGCTGCCTGCCGACCGACTGGGGACCCCTGTAAGCTATTTTCGAAATTGTAATTTATTCATAACTTTCAATCGGTTAATCGGTTTTGATTGAAACTTGTTCCTTGCATCTTTGTTATGTATTTGAGGTCCCCGGAGGATGGGCAACACTATATTGGGTTCGGGAATGGAGTGAGGATAGAGACCCCCCCGGTCGGGTAACCGAGAGGGAAACCGGCTCTCCCTCGTCTTAGTTCCCGGGATCAATTAAGTGTTGATTAGAAGTTTAAGAAGTTAGAACTATAGATTAGCTTCTACCTTTGGATTTTAGTGGTTACATTGGTTGTCGCGTGGTGGGATATGTGTTAAGCTCACCTATGGACCCACTACGTGTTTTATATGTCGCGTTACGGGATATGTGTTAAGCTCACCTCTGGACCCGTTACGTGTTTTGCTTGGGCGTGTCAGGATATGTGTTAAGCTCACCTCTGGACCTGACACGTGATCGGTTGTCGTACACGGGATATGTGTTAAGCTCACCTCTGGACCCGTTGTGCGGTAGCTGTGTATTGGGATATGTGTTAAGCTCACCTCTGGACCCAATACTTGTTTGCAGCATCGGGATATGTGTTAAGCTCACCTCTGGACCCGTCGCTTTTGGATGATTAGGGATATGTGTTAAGCTCACCTCTGGACCCTTTTCATGTTGTGTAAGTTTAGGGATATGTGTTAAGTTCACCTCTGGACCCTTTACTTGAATTGTAAGTTTAGGGATATGTGTTAAGCTCACCTCTGGACCCTTTACTTGAATTGTATGTTGGGATATGTGTTAAGCTCACCTCTGGACCCGACATTGTGTAGTAATGGGATATGTGTTAAGCTCACCTCTGGGCCCATTGCTAGTGTTATGAATGTTTTATCTGCTTGCCTTGATGATGGTACAGTGTCAGATATGCATGATGAGTTAATGATGTTTATTTGAGTTATGGTTTAATCATCCAAGGCATTGGATGACTCTTAGTTCGGTTTCATAAATAGTTGGATTGAAAGACCCCCCCGACTGGGTAACCAGTAGAGAAACCGACTCTCCTTCCTAACGGTTTATGAAGTTGGTTGAGAGCCGTGCACTAGAGTTTGCATGTTAGTATGGGATCAGTTGATGAGATATTTATGCTTCACATGTTGATATATGTTGGAGTATTCTGTATTGCTTTATGTGTTCGTGTTGTCACAAAAGGTGGCTAGGAGAACTCTAGTCACTCCCCACTGATTGTGGCGTACATGTTTACATGTATGTAGGTACATGACAGGTGGTTGGCAGAGGGTTGCATGCATATGGAGCTAGCGAGCGATGATCCTATTCATCGATTGACTCACACGTTTACGTTAGCTAGACTTAGTTTACATTTCAGTTTGAGTGCCTGTAGGGATGTACCATCCCAGGCTGTTTGTATATGAAATTTTACTTTCAGTTACAGTTTTTAATTCACTTTCGCGAGGGGTTTTACATTCATGGACTCCATGATATGAATCAGTCTACTAGACTCAGGAATGATGGGTCAAACTTCTCTGACTGGGAGGCAGCACTACGGAATGCTGCCATTGCTGACGGAAAGCTCAAGTACTTAACTGAGCCCATTCCGGCACACCCAGGAACTGGAGCTAGAGCTAACGAAGTTCGCGCCCATAGCGACTTCGTCATGGAAGCGGGTGCGATAAAGAACGTACTCATCTATGCAATGGAATCCAATTTGCAAAGACGCTTCATAACCCATGGTGCAAACAAGATTTTCACCACGCTCTCTAACGAATTCTCGAAAGCTCCGAGAATCGTTTCTTATGAGCATACATGTCGCTTCTTTGGGGCGAAACTCCAGAAGGGCCAAGCGGTTAGCCCACATATTCTCAACATGATTTAGAATATCGAGAAACTAGAGACCCTAAACTGCAAGATCAGTGAGAACATAATCGTTGATCGAATGCTTCATTCGCTTCATGATGGGTTCGCCCTCTTCAGGGCCAACTATTACATGAACGACATGAAGAAGACTCCTCATGAGCTCCACTCCCTTCTTGTACAGACCGAGAAGGACCTGGAATTAAGTGGGAGCGTGAAGCAGGATGTTCTCATGATCTCCAGCAAGGGTAAGGGTAAGGGAAAAACTAAAGCTCAGGGCGACCTAGCGGTAGGTAAGCCCAGGTTCAAGAAACCAGGATTCGCTAAGAGTGGGCCCGGTGAGTCGAGCAACTCACAGGGCAAGACAAAGAGTAAGGATACAAGCATGGAGTGCCACCATTGTCACAAGACTGGGCATTGGAGGCGTACATGCCCCGTGTATCGTAAGGACATCAAGGCAGGTCGCGTTATTCCTGTTGGTATGTCTTCTTCTTCTTTTATTCACATGATTGGGATGAACCATGCAAGTTACGGAACTTGGGTACTAGATACTGGTTATGGTTTTCATCTATGTAATCATGTGCAGGGCCTCCGAAACCAAGAACCCCTCATCAAGGGTGAGGTTGACCTGCGTGTCGGGAATAGAGCACGTGTTGCTGCAGTCTCGAGGGGAACATACGTGATCCAGCTTCCAAGTGGATCCGAGTTATCTTTATATAACTGTTATTATGTTCCTAGTTTATCCAAAAACATTATTTCAGTTTCTGCACTTGACAAACTTGGTTTTTCATTTGTAATAGTGAATACTAGCTGTATTTTCTCGTTACACAATATGATTTATGGCAAGGCAGTTTCCATGAATGGAATTTATGTTTTAGATCAAACCACCGAGATATTACATGTGAATAACCAGAGATTAAAGGTAGGTGACAAAGATCAAACTTACCTATGTCATTGTCGTATGGGACATATAAATGAGAAACGCGTAAAACAACTCATACAGAATGGAGCTATCTCGGCCTTTGATTTCGAATCATATGGCACGTGTGAATCATGTCTCATCGGTAAGATGACTCGTATTTCCTTCAAAGGTGTTGGAATGCGCGCTGCCGACCTATTAGGACTCATACATACGGATGTATGTGGCCCTATGTCGATCAACGCACGAGAAGGCTATAGGTATTTCATCACTTTCACGGATGATTTGAGTAGATATGGCTATGTCTACTTAATGAAACATAAAAGTGAATCCTTTGACAACTTCAAAGAATACCAGAATCGGGTACAGAACCAACTGGGAAGAAAGATTAAAGCACTACGTTCTGATCGTGGTGGTGAGTATCTTTCACACGAGTTTGATCAACACCTTAAAGACTGTGGTATCGTTCTACAGTTGACTCCACCTGGAACACCACAATTAAATGGTGTGTCTGAACGGAGAAATCGAACTCTAATTGATATGGTTCGATCCATGATGAGTCACACCGTTGTGCCTGATTCATTGTGGGGTTATGCTCTTTTGTCGGCCGTTCTAATACTTAACCGAAGTCCGTCTAAAGCTGTTGACAAGACTCCATATGAGTTATGGAAGGGAACGGTCCCTAACTTGTCCTTTATTCGGGTTTGGGGCTGCGAGGCTTATGTCAAGTGGAGACACGAGGATAAGCTCGGCCCGCGATCGGTCAAGACATACTTTATAGGCTATCCAAAGGGAACTTTTGGTCATTACTTCTACTCGCCAACTGAACAACGTGTTTTTGTTGCGGCTAGTGCGACGTTCTTAGAGAAAGAATTTCTCGAGAACAAGTCGAGTAATAGAACCTTCGATTTATCGGAGGTTCAACAACCAACTACCGAGCAACCATTGGAGGAAACAGTTCCTTCAACCGAGGCTGCGGTAGATATTCCTGAGGAACCTAGGAGGTCGGGAAGAGTCTATATTCCTCCGGACAGATACATTGGTATGGTCGAGGAACATGACATAGATGACGTCTTACTCCTAGAGGGTAATGAACCCACAACCTATAAAGGTGCCATGACCAGTTCTGACTCAAAACTATGGCTAGAAGCCATGCAATCCGAGATGGACTCCATGTATGAGAACAATGTGTGGGATCTTGTGGACCTACCTGCAAAGGTACGTCCCCTTCAATGCAAATGGCTTTAGAAAATAAAGCATGCCGTGGAAGGTAAACAAGATATCCATAAGGCAAGACTAGTTGCTAAAGGTTTCACCCAAGTGCCAGGCTTGCACTACGATGAGATCTTTGCACCCGTAGTCATGCTACGTTCCATTCGGATTATCTTAGCGATCGCCGCATTTCACGATTATGAAATCTGGCAAATGGACGTTAAAACCGCCTTCTTAAACGGTTATTTGGAGGAAGAGTTGTACATGGTACAACCCGAGGGTTTTATTGATCCAGAACATCCTAAGAAGGTTTGCAAGCTTAAGCGTTCCATTTATGGACTTAAGCAAGCATCACGGAGTTGGAATCATCGCTTCGACCAAGTGATAAAAGAGAATGGGTTCATTCGATCAGTCGAGGAACCATGTCTCTATATCAAGTCGAGTGGGAGCAAGATTTTATTCCTAGTACTGTATGTCGATGACATACTCTTGATTGGGAATGACATACCTCTCCTTTCTTCGGTTAAAGCATGGTTGAAAAACCATTTCCAGATGAAAGATCTGGGAGAGGCACAAAGAATTTTGGGCATCCGTATCTACAGGGATAGATCACGACGGATGTTGTCTCTCAGTCAAGAGTCTTACATAGATAAGATTCTAGAGAGATTCAGCATGACGAACTCCAAGAAAGGGTTCCTTCCTATGACTTCTAGGCTTCACTTGAGCAAGTCTCAAGAAGCTAAAGCATTGGAAGAGAAAGAGCGCATGAGTCGGATTCCTTATGCTTCGGCAATAGGATCGATCATGTATGCCATGATATGCACACGTCCAGACGTTGCATATGCATTGAGTATGACAAGTCGATTCCAAGCTCATCCAGGTGAACAACACTGGATGGCCGTGAAAAACATTCTTAAGTACCTACGGAGGACTAAAGATTGGGGATTGACTTACGGAGGCGACTCGACGCTCTGCGCCACGGGTTACGCAGATGCTAGCTTCCAAACGGATCGAGATGACTCGAAATATCAGTCTGGATTCGTTTTTACTCTTAATTGCGCTGCTGTCAGCTGGAAAAGTTCTAAATAGAGTGTTACAACAGATTCTACCACTGAGTCCGAGTACTATGCCGCCTCGGAAGCAGCTAAGGAAGGAATATGGATGTGTCAATTCTTACAAGGACTCTCAGTAGTGCCTAGTTCGAATGACCCAATCACCGTGTATTGTGACAATAAAGGTGCCATCTTCCAAGCTAAGGAGCATAAGTCTAGAAACAAGGCTAGACATGTACAACGGAAAGCTCATCTAATCAGAGATTACGTGGAGCAAAGGGAGATATTTATTGATAAGATCGCTACGGATAACAACATAGCTGATCCTCTCACAAAAGCATTACCACGTGATAAGCATGAAGGGCACATTAATTCCATGGGAATCAGATATGTTCCTAAGTTGTAGTACTCTTTTATGAATTCATGTAATAATTCATTTTCTCGTGTACTCTATTCAACCTCATTGTTATGATATATAATGTTTTGTTTTTCATGTGGAATTGTACGCCAATTTTGAACACCACAAAGTGAACTGATTAACATTACATCGTTTTGTTCCTTGATTACCCACTTGAGCTGATAACTCAGGTAATGATTTTGTGACGTTGGTTGATGGTGGGTTCAACGAGCCATAAGTCAAATAGTTGACTGACCAATCACAAAGGCGAGTTATACGGATATCTCGTAGGACACCCCATGACAACGTTATGGAGTCCTAAATGTTTTATAACATTAGGTGCCAGGTCGTGGATAGGACCTCCATAGTGTTCCTTAGAGTCGAGTCTTTTGACTTTCAACTGTCTCTTGAGTTTAAGGCAGATTTTGGGTAACTTTGGTTTCTTTCCCACGGTCTTCCGTAACAGGGGCCAAGAGGATTTCTTCTGGGTTATTTCATGTTGTGCTTACATCTGCAGGATTCGAGTTGAGGGAAATATCCAAACCCTTATCAGGATTTTATCATTTCTCAGGGCCACTCTAGGAGTAGTAACTGAAATGCATGGCCATGCTCGAATACAGATTCGTTTTATCAGTTAAGTTACTCTCTAGTCGGGGAAACCACTCTTGATACAGATCGCTTGTGAGATACGACCTTTGCGAATACGGATTGCAAATTGTCTTACATTGAGTGGGAGAAATTTTAAAAGGATATGAGATTCGGTTATCGCACCTACACTTGTACGGACAAGTGGGAGTTTGTTGGAGCTTGTGTCCTCCACATGTAGTGTGATAACGTCATTGCACATACCCTTGTACGGACAAGTGGGAGATTGTTGGGGCTGGTGTCCTTGACAGTTAGTACAATGACATACTAAATCTCTTAAAGGATCACAAGGGCATACTTCTGTATTATTATCAGTTGATCCACGTTTATCAATAACGGTTGGCTTGCTAGATAAGTTTGACGTTATTGTCATACGGATGGCGGTGATCAACTGGTTGTTGGGAAATGTGTCCTCAACAATAGTGCGATCACGTAATTAAATCTCATGACGAGAATGCGCAAGGGATGATACGAATTATTAGTCAACTGACCAACATTAATCGGTAATGATTGGCTAGCTAGAGTTTGACATTACTGTCGTATGACGGTGATGGTCAGTTGATCCCTTTAGGTCACACCTTTAGGACAATTCCCTTAATTGATAAAATGATCAAATGTATATTGATACGGTTTGATCATATTCCTTAAACTCGTATATCGAGACATTAGAGGTTAAATCTTATTGTAAGATTTATGTTTAAAATTGAAATGTGTCAATTGTTAAACATTAAACGATATTTTATCATATCGTTATTAGAATGAATTGGGTTGAAATTAATACAAAGGTTGTAAAATCGTATTGACGATAAATGATCATTTTACATTAGTAATTTCGAATTACTTATTAATTGAATAAATATGATTTATTTAAATTATGTACAATATTTATAGGATAAATATTTATATGTTTTAAATTTACTAAAGCATTTTATAATAACATATAACATGTCACACTTTGTACAAATTGTACATTTGACAAATTGTAAAATGAAGTCCATTTTATGGACTAAATGGGACGGTTAAGAGGAGATGGTGGCATGGGTGATTAGTGTATTAAACACACTATAATCATTATGTTTAGACATAATTCTTGAGACAACCACCTAGGCCACCCTAAGAGCCTTGAGAAAGGAAAATGTTCCCTTGTTGCTCTTCCCTATGGCCGGCCTCCCCTTCCCAAGTATGAGCATGCTTAAGCCATTTATTCATCTTAAGAAATAACATGCTTCATATATATATGTGATATAAGATTCATTCTACCTCTTCTTCTAGTCTTAGCCGAAATTTTGCCTAAGTAAGAAGAATATTACAAACCTCTAAATTCATATTATAAAGATAATATTGACATACTATTAGTAGTATTGTATTTATATTCTAATAAGAGTGATTAGAGTTATTAAGGAAGAAACCGATTCTTTGTCTAGCATTCATAAGGGTTCGGTTTTTGAGGGCTTGTCTTGGTGCATCCGGAGGAGGTATTCTATTTTGGGTACTTGGAGGATCATCCTTGCTAAGCTTGGACCGAGTGTAAGAACACGGTTTTCTCCTTATTTCCGCATTTAGTAGCATGCATAAGATCCTTATAATTTGTTGTTTAAAGAGTTAAATAATATTTTATGTTAGTACGACTAAAATTAGTTTATGAGCAACTAATAAAACCTAATAATTGGTATCAGAGCAATAGGTTGTTTGCATGCTTTCCGTTTACGTTTTTACGGAGTTATAGAGATAACATAAATAAAACTTGAAATTTTCGTTTGATATAAGATATGTACGAAATAAATTTAGCATGATACCTACTGTTTTATAAAATGTTTTAGAATATTTGGAATATATTTTGCATGATTATTGGTTATTGGTATATTAAATCTCGGTTTTAATATGTTTTAATGGTTAAAAATGTATATTTTTGGGAAAAATAGTTAAAATCATTTTCTGGCCGAGATTTTTCAGTATGTTATCACATGTATTTTCTATAATATGAATATGATTTTTCGTAAATTATGGACTTATAAATCGTGTGATATGAATTTTAAGTGTTAAAATGCTATAAGATGAATAAAAATGGGTTAAAATAGTTATATTATGAATTTGACTATAAAAATTTATGAGGATGTCACATGCAATATTTAAAATTTATGTTGAATTTTCCAGAAATTTATCGCAAATATTGCAATATTATAGATTTTTAATGTAAAAATCGGGTAATTAGTGACATAATTTCGACTTTAATAGTTTAAGTTGGAATTTGGCCATAAAAATTTAACACGATGTCATATATATTATTTCCAGCATTTATAAAATTTTCGAGAATTTTATCTTATTTTATGCTTGAGAAATAATTTTAAGGGTTAAAATCGTTCGATATATGACGTAAATCGTTAAAATTTGCAAATGTTGTTAAAATGGCCGAAATATGTAACCCATATTAGTCATATGTGATATGTTCATCATGAAAATATTCTTGGGAGCCAAAAGTTCCAGATTTGATTTAATTTTAATTTGTTAAAAATTTACATTTAAAATTAAATAAAAAGAGTCATGCATTTAAAATTTCGGCTATGGGGCAATGTGCCATTTAATTTTCTGTCCATCTTGTGTTCTTAAAATGTTTTGGAAGGTATAAAATTATTATTAGTATTTGATTTGCATTTATGAAGTTAATTATTGAATTTTCCGACTTAAAATGCTCGTTTTACGTGTTATTTTCGAAATAATGTTAAAACCGTATAAATACTAATATTTTAAGATTCTGGAAATTTTAAGAACATTCTGGATTTTTCAAAATTTGAATTTTGAATTTTCGAAATTTTATGACTCTTTTAGATTTTTTATATTATTTTTCCCGTAAAACCGAGTAATACCGATCAATATTGAAATATATTAAGTTAAGTCATGTTCAAAGTTTGAGTAAGACTAAATTTTGAATCCTATAAGAGTTAGGATGATTAACTTAAGGATGAAAACCGTTTCATAAAATGCATAGTGTTGTTAAACGTTAAAACACGCGATTCCATAAACCGAGGTTTGCGATAACTATTTAAATAAGTGTTTTAAATAGGACGATTTGGCTTAGGGTTTGCATGTTAATTCATATTTATATAAGCATTGCATATTATATTATGAATGTCATGATTTATTTTTACGTAATTTTGGGAATTATGTAATTTACTTAGTATGGCCTTAGTTTTTAAATCGGTATTTCCCGTAATGTAAGGGGTTACCGATTGGGTTGTAATTTAGTGATCTCGTATCACCCAATTGTAATTTATTTCTATTTTATAATGTATAAAGTAGACTAGAAAAGTTGTAAATTTGTAAAATCCGGAGTTCCTAAAAGACGGTGCCATTCGGAAAGGAGTTCCGATCAAGACGGTGTTTACCTCGAAGTGCGTGCCGCGTGAAGTTCAAGGGACCAAAGGAGTAGGTTTCCGAATTTGTACTTTGTTATTTCTTTTCTAGGAAAGGCCATACTAGGGTTTATTTATGCTTTTATTTTGCTTTTTATATGTTTGCATGCATAGCCAAATCGTCATACATCGTATCATGCATGTTTCGACCTAGTCGACCTAGTCTTTTATTTTATCGATAATTCACCGACTTAGTTCACTTAAACGGAGATAGATAATTATTTGACTAGATCTCTTACATATAAATATTGAGACTTAGCCTTACCAAAAAGTACGGACCCATGAATCCCTTCTTCACAAGAACGTAGGCTCGGCTACACCGGGGTACTAAAATTGTCACGTTGGGTAAGTGGGGTAATAAGATTACACCTTGAAATTTGGTTGATCTCAACGAAAGTATTCGTAACCGTAGTTGCAATAAGTTCGGGCTAAAGATAATTTTAAGAAAATTGTCGACCGAGAGTTCTAAGAGTAGAACCGATTAAAAGGGTTAATCCACCAAATTATACCAATACGGGTTGAATCGGCTACACCGTGCCCGGATTAGTATGGGTTTGGGTCTCGGGATTGTTTACTTAATTAGGTAAGAGATCATTAAGTAAATATACTTAACATGTTTAAGTTTCTTAAAATTCAAATTATGAATTTAAAATGATGTTGTTTTCCTTTTAATTATTATAGTTTAATTTTCAACAAACATCAAATGGCAACCAACGCTCCACCTCTCACTAACGTATCATGGCTTCGATCCTTTATGGATCGTTGCAAACTCGATAAGCATGGTTCCAATTTTAAGGATTGGGATGCGCAATTGCTTTTGGCCGCTCAAGGTGACGATAAGAGTCGTTACCTATCCGAAGCCGCTCCTCCCGCTCCAACCGCTCGTTCCGCGGTCGGAACTCGTGAGGCCTATGAAGCCTACATGAAAGAGTCCTCCGCTCTTAAAAATGTGCTCATCTTCTCCATGGAGCCGGATCTCCAAAGGAGTATGATTAAGTTGACCACATCGTATGAGATATACACCAAGCTTGCGACCATGTTTTCGCAAACTCCAAGGGTGATTCAATATGAGGCGGCTTCCACCTTCTTTGACATTACATTCAAGGAAGGGCAAAAGATAAGCCCTCATGTGCTCAAACTCGTTGAGCTTTCGGAGACTCTAAAAGCTCAAGATGTTGATGTTCCCGACTCTCTTATCATTGACCGAGTTCTTCACTCGCTCAATAAGGTTAAGGCGTATGCTCAATTCCGGGTGAATTTCAATATGCGAAACCAAGAGACCACGTTGGACGAGTTGCATAAGATGCTAGTTCAAGCCGAAAGGGACATGGGACTTCACGAAAGTTCCACCAAGGATGTTTTGAACATCGAAAAGAAAGGGAAAACGAGCTTCAAGAGGAATACCTCTAAAGGCAAGGGCAAGAAAACGTTCAACCCGAAGGCGACCAAAGAAAAGACCTTTTCGAAAGGCGCTTCCACCTCGTCTTCAAAAGAGCAAGACAAGTGTCATTATTGCACGAGGATCGGTCATTGGAAGCGAAATTGCCCCAAATACTTAAGTGATCTCAAAAATGGGAAGGCAACCGCCGTAGGTAATAATAATTCTCGTTTAAATTCATGTCATTTATCAACTTATGTATAATGATACAAATGTGTTGATATTTACCCTTTTTAAATGTTTTAAAGGGGCGCCTCCTAATAATGATAAGGGCAAGGAGAAGGAAGCATGAGGTTCCTTACTTGGATGGCTCCGGTAGCATCCAATTGATCGAAGACTTGAAGAGCTAGGCTCTAATTTTCATATTGTCTTCTTTCATATTTTGCATTTATGGAACAATTTATTTTCTTGTAAGACAAGGATTAAAATCCTGAAACAATGGTTGTAATTTTGGATATTGGTGACTTGGTTTTCAACCCGAGTCACTACTTTTGTTCTTAATCAATGTTTTGATTTCTCAAATAAATTGCATGCCTCATCTAAACATGAATAATAGTGATTTTATCACGAAACAAACTATTGATACGATCAATATAATATAATCAAAGAGTTGATTAAAACGGAGAACTACACCCCGTGAGATAGATTCAATCAAAATGAGACTATATCAGTTCATTATAAGATTTTCATTTTAAGTGAAAATGAAAATGTATTCATCACACCTATCAAACTTCAAACATTCAGATACATTGGTTAATCGAAATAGCTATCCTTAAACGAATAAAGGTTATTGTTAGAAGGATAGAGTGGGAGAAAATATTTCGCTCCAAACCAATGATGAAAATAAAGGAAGGATCTTAGAGAAGATTCCTTACTTGGGAGTCTTAAGAAGAGCCCTAAATGATTTGAAGAAACTACGAGAGGACACTGAAGAAACTACGGGAGGACACTCGAAGAAAGGTTCTTTATGTTCATTGTTTCATAAAGAGGAAACATGAAACCCCGTATGACATCGGAAGGAAAACGGTTCCTTAATAAATGATTTTCTAAGTTTATAAGATAAAAGAGAAGAAATCATCTCAATCCTCTTAATGTAGTTATAAAGAAATTATCATGTCATTTTCGTCTCGAGGAAACGAAGACATGATAAGAAGGTAATGAATGATTGAATGGAAACAGATCACTATAGGGATAGTGATAGTGATAATGATTCAAGTAATAGTTTAACATGCGAGAAATGAAAGGTTCATTTAAAGATACCGAGAGATATTGATTTTAGTGGGAGCGATTTTCATTAAAAGAATTAAGCCTACCATTTAGAGAGAATGGGTGATTCTTTAAGGTGTAAAGAATAAGAGGTTTTCAATTCTAGATGATCAAATACCTTATATCATAAGATGATGGAGCTTTACGGCAAGGTTTATTATATGGATAATAAAAGGTCGCCCACTAGAAGTTAGAATGGTTGGATACATTATTCATAACGATGAATGAAACCATTATCAAATAGCCAAGATGAGTGAAAATTATTAAAATGATGAAATCATAAATAGACTACAATAAAGATTTCAGTACATAAGTGACTATAGAGAGTGATTTTTAATCCCTTCAGTATATCGATACGTCACAAGTTATGAGATAACAGTGGGAGCTTTCCTCCGGAAAGGAAACTCAAAATCTAGAAAGAGTTCTAGATATGTACTCAAATAGAATCATATTATACGGGATAATATGAGAATAAAGGAGACCAAAATTTGTAAGTTTTGCAAATTATGAATAAAGGTTTATTCGCAAAACACTAATACAAATAGATGATTGTGCATCAAATGCAAGATAATAGTATTGACTATTGTTGCATAACAACATCATTTGAGTTATGATTAACTCAAAATGAAAGATACTTTGTCAGAATCCAAATGGGTTGTATGAGACAATATTGTACCCCATAAGTGAACTGGATTGACTTTGTATGGTCCCTAGCCGCTTACATGAGGTGACGTCTCAAAGCGACTAGAGTGTGAGGCGATTGATGGCAAGTTCAAGTGCCATAGAGTCATATGTGATGACTAGTCGATCACATAGGCAGACTGTAAGAGACACTCTGTCGGGCAATGTGACCGCTTATAGAGTTCTGGAAATTTTATAGCCGGGTCGTGGCGAGAGCTGCTATAGTATTCTTGTGAGTCAATTCTTAGACTAAAGACTACTCTCCCAAGATGGTACAGTTTAGGCATAACTTTGATCCATTCTCTACGACTTTTCGTAACTGGAGTCAAATGGGATTGTTTTGGGTTGTGACTAACTGTGACTAGTTGAAGGAAGTAGTGCGATAGAAATTGTCCACCCCTTGTCAGGGTTGTTCAAATCTCAGGGCCACTCGAGGAGAAGATAACTGGAAATGCGTGGCCACGCTCGGAAGGTATCTATGGTAGATAATTCCGGTCAGACAGTTATTCTCCAGATCGAGGAAACCACTCATGATATGATCGAATGCAAGGTACGACCTCAGAGAGACATCTTGCATTGAGTGGGAGATTGTAATAGGACAAGAGAATTGGTGACGCACACTTGTCGAGGACAAGTGGGAGATTGTTGGGAAATGTGTCCTCAACAATAGTACGATCACGTAATTAAATCTCATGACGAGAATGCGCAAGGGATGATACGAATTATTAGTCAACTGACCAACATTAATCGGTAATGATTGGCTAGCTAGAGTTTGACATTACTGTCGTATGACGGTGATGGTCAGTTGATCCCTTTAGGTCACACCTTTAGGACAATTCCCTTAATTGATAAAATGATCAAATGTATATTGATACGGTTTGATCATATTCCTTAAACTCGTATATCGAGACATTAGAGGTTAAATCTTATTGTAAGATTTATGTTTAAAATTGAAATGTGTCAATTGTTAAACATTAAACGATATTTTATCATATCGTTATTAGAATGAATTGGGTTGAAATTAATACAAAGGTTGTAAAATCGTATTGACGATAAATGATCATTTTACATTAGTAATTTCGAATTACTTATTAATTGAATAAATATGATTTATTTAAATTATGTACAATATTTATAGGATAAATATTTATATGTTTTAAATGTACTAAAGCATTTTATAATAACATATAAAATGTCACACTTTGTACGAATTGTACATTTGACAAATTGTAAAATGAAGTCCATTTTATGGACTAAATGGGACGGTTAAGAGGAGATGGTGGCATGGGTGATTAGTGTATTAAACACACTATAATCATTATGTCTAGACATAATTCTTGAGACAACCACCTAGGCCACCCTAAGAGCCTTGAGAAAGGAAAATGTTCCCTTGTTGCTCTTCCCTATGGCCGGCCTCCCCTTCCCAAGTATGAGCATGCTTAAGCCATTTATTCATCTTAAGAAATAACATGCTTCATATATATATGTGATATAAGATTCATTCTACCTCTTCTTCTAGTCTTAGCCGAAATTTTGCCTAAGTAAGAAGAATATTACAAACCTCTAAATTCATATTATAAAGATAATATTGACATACTATTAGTAGTATTGTATTTATATTCTAATAAGAGTGATTAGAGTTATTAAGGAAGAAACCGATTC
Organism: Silene conica; assembly: GCA_029255685.2. Taxonomy (NCBI): domain Eukaryota; kingdom Viridiplantae; phylum Streptophyta; class Magnoliopsida; order Caryophyllales; family Caryophyllaceae; genus Silene; species Silene conica. The sequence continues at coordinate 57,372,142 of CM055314.2, read as the reverse complement.
TTTGTCTAGCATTCATAATTAAGGGTTCGGTTTTTGAGGGCTTGTCTTGGTGCATCCGGAGGAGGTATTCTATTTTGGGTACTTGGAGGATCATCCTTGCTAAGCTTGGACCGAGTGTAAGAACACAGTTTTCTCCTTATTTCCGCATTTAGTAGCATGCATAAGATCCTTATAATTTGTTGTTTAAAGAGTTAAATAATATTTTATGTTAGTATGACTAAAATTAGTTTATGAGCAACTAATAAAACCTAACACTGGTCCCTATACGTCACACCTATATGACACGTTTGAGAGATGTGAAGGTATGAAAATACAGTCACATTTATGCCGGATATGACTAAACAGTTAGTCAGAGGTATTGACTATTAAGTTAGTCAATAAGATGTTGAGATTATTATTTAATACGGATTAAATGATTTTAGCTAATACGGATTACATGATTAATTCGTATAAATAAATATAAACGGTTATATTTAATTAAATATTAAATTTGCGTATTAATATAAACAGTTATATTAATTTGGCTCATTATACAATATCGTATTATATCAGACCATTATTAATATATCGACTGTATTAATATCTGATAATATGTGTGCGATTTATAATAAATACCCGCGAATTATATTTTAGCAAAACGGGTCGAATCACACATTGGAATAAGGTAAGAGTGGAAAGCCCACTCTTACCCTAATGGGTCGGTCGGCCGAAACTAATACAACAGGAGAAGACTTCTCCTTTTGTCAGGTTACTGCTTCTTTGATTGTTTTACTGATTAAACACATCTCAAGAAAATTAGGGTTTTGAGAACTGCCTTTTCCCAAAACCTAGATCTCACATCTAAAACCTCACAATACTCTCCCCATATTGTAAGGCAATTGGAGAGCCTTTCTAGCACACGCAGCATCGTCTCAATCAAGTCTTGGGTGCAAGTTATAGGAGGGAATTTGCTTTAATTCCTGTTCTTAGGCCTTTTCAAGCAAGGACCCAAGGTTGTTATTTCTTTTCATTTTTTATTAACTTATGGCAATAATCACAATTGTATGTTTCGTTATAATCCTTCATGTTTTAGGCTGAATACATGTAATATTCCCCACAGAATCGCCCTAGTGGCTAGCTCATGAACCACTTTGTTAAGCTTCCTAGGAATAAAAGAGAAACTAAGACAATGAAAGTTACAGTACAACAATTTATAGTCCTCTAAAACGCCCTTAAGCAAATGGTCCCTTGCCTCAGTCCCGCTTATCTGAGAGATCGAGCTCAAACACTCTAAAGCAATATGAACATGGAGCAGGCCATGTTCCCGAGCCCACCTAAGCGCAAACAGAACACTCAACGCCTCCGCTTGTGACGCAGATTCAACCCTAAAAGATTCTCTAAACTTTTCAATTTCCGACCCATTCTCCCCATATGCCACAAAACCAACCGCATCATCAAGGTTATCCTTCCAGCTAGCATCAACCTGTATATTCACCGCAATACAATTCTCCAAGGGTCCCGAGACTAAAAAACATCTTCCATGCAAAAGATGGATATCAGTATCATCCGAGTCAGATCCATCCCTCCCTCCTCCTTGTCCTTCCTTCAAGTTTCGCTCAAAGGCAGTCATATTATCCCGGACACACCTTTCAATCCAAGGAAAGAGAATCTTGGGCGTTAAAATCAACCCAGTAAACGTAAAGGAGTTCATGTTCCTCCAAATTCCCCATAAAATGGCAATAAGCATGCACACACGCTATCTCCCATCCTCCCCTTTCCCAGAAAATAAATCCAGTTTAAAATCCATTCCTGGATACTAAGATGATGATCAAGTCCAATATTAATACCCAAGAGCGATTCAAACCAATTTTTCCTCGCGGACTCACAATCTCTAAAAAGATGCTCCTTCGTCTCGACTTCCTTGTCCTTATTACAACAAAGATCATAGAAATGGTCTCCTTCAAATCCCCTACTCTTAAACTCATTACCACACGGAATGATGTTAATAATTTTTTTCCAAAGAAACAACTTCCACTGACTCGGAATCAAAAGGTGCCACAAGGACTTACCACAAAGTGCCTAGCCGCACTAGTCATCCTCGAACAATCCTTGCTACTTCCTTTGGTCTTAAACCAATCTTGCGAGATAATTCCATAACCGCTCTTAACCGAAAACACACCCTTTCTATTATGAGGCCAAAAAATCTCATCCCTCTTTCTAGAAACTGGTATCACAATGGCCAAAATTTTACTTGCCCATTCATCATCAAATAAGTCCCTTACTCTCATTTCCTCCCATCCACCATTACAGGCCAAAAGCTCATGGACTATGAGATCATCCAGGAAAGCCCAACGCTCATCTAGCCAAAAATGTTTTGGACACGGAATCTCACTATGCACCCAACTGTTTGTCCAAACATTAAGATTTGACATCCTACTAGGCTTCCAACCCACCCTTGATCGAATCCAATTCACTCCAAGGAAAATGATTCTAAGTCCCCAAGAGGGATTCGACTTCAAACGAGGGGTCATACTAGCTTTGACGGAATCCGAGTCCTAAAGAATTTTCTTGAAGACTCTACAAAATAAGCTGTTTTCCCAGACAAAATTCTCCACCCATGTTTGGCAAGTAGGGATTTATTCATACAACCAATATCCTGAATTCCAAGCCCGCCATCCTTCTTTGATAGGCTAAGGAACATGTTACTACACAAATAAATCTTTCTCCTAGAGTTACTCCCCGACCACCAAAATGTGCCAACAACGAATTAATCTTTGTTGCCACACTTACTAGAATTTTGAAAACCGATAGAAAGTAATTCGAAATATTTGATAGTACAGAGGAGATAAGAGTAAGACGACCTGCATTAGATAAGAAGATCCCGTTCTAGGAAGAGATACGCTTTGTCACATAATCCACAAGCCCAAGGAAAATGTCTTTTTTTGAATGTTGGAACTCGGTCGGGATCCCAAGGTACTTTCCCAACCCTTTGTTACTTGTGATGTTAAGCGCTCTCAAGGTTTGTCGAACTTTCTGAAGGCACGTATTTGGGCTAAAGAGAATACCTGATTTCTTATGGTTTAACCGTTGACCAGAGACGTCACAATACCAATCTAAAATCTCCATAAGCTTCAGGTTCGTCCCACAACTATTTTCAAAGAAAAAGACCGAGTCATCTGCGAAAAAAAGATTTGGGATCCTCTCAACCCCTATACACAACGAATACCACGGATCCAATTTTGCTTCTGAGCATGAGCAATCTGGCAAGAAAGAGCCTCCATACATAAAATAAATATAAAGGGGAATAGAGGATCTCCTTGTCTTAAGCCACACCTCGGAATGAAACGATTGAGCGGACGTCCATTCAACAAAATTTCATAGCTAACCAAAGACACACCGCTCATGATTAGCTCAACCAATCGTGCCGAGAAACCAAACCTCTGCAGAACCGCCTTGAAGAAATCCCATCTGATGCGATCATATGCCTTACTCATATCAGCTTTAAAAACACACAACCCATATTTCCTAACCCGATAATTATTAACCTTATGGATTAGTTCATGAGCCATCAAGATTTTATCATTCATTTTTTCTTCCCGAGACAAACGCACGTTTGCACATCCCCAACAAGTTTTGGCATGATCTTAACCAGCTTGTTTGCGATGCACTTCGAGACAATCCTCATAATAACATTACAGAGACTGATTGGTCTGAAATCAGCCACCATCTCTGGTGCATCAGACTTAGGGATAAGAGCAATAAAGGTTCGATTAAGCTCTTTTAGAACCCTTCCGGAATTAAGAATAGAAAGAACTCCCCGACTCACATCCTTCTTAATAAAACCCCAACACTTCTGGTAGAATTCCCAAGGAATACCATCAGGCCCCGTAGACTTGAGCGGTCCCATTTGAAAGACCACCTTACGGACCTCTTTCTTTGTGAAAGTTTTTGCCAAGCTATGTGCATCCTCTTCCTGCAGCTGTGATTCAATAGCTAACAGGAAATCTGAGAAGAAGTCATCACCCCTCCCTTCGGTATCATCTGAATTGACCCGAAAAACAGCATCAAATGACGCTTGAAATTCCTTCCCCACGTTCTGTTCAAGAAAAACCCATTGCCCATCATCCTTCTTAATGCCATGTACAAATATTCTACCGGATTGCCCCCTAACCGAGTTGAAGAAGAACTTAGTACATGCATCCCCTTCCTTGATCCACTTGATTTTTGCTCTTTGTTTCCAAAAAGCTGCAGATATATCTACAAACTCCTTGTGCTCATCGTGGGTATTAAGGAATTGTGTTTCACCTTTACCTGAAAAATCCTCCTCCAACCCCTTACAAAGACGATCATCAAAGTCTTCCCATTTATTTTTCCAACATCTGGTTTTATCAAGCGTCTAATTTTTCACACAGCTCCTAACCATGGCAAGCTTACGCGCCAACGTGTAGGCCGGAGATCCCTCGAAAGAAGAAGCCCAAACAGCTTTAATTTTCTCCTGGCACTCATCCTTATCCAAAGCCCATGCATCAACCTTGTAAGGCTTTCCTTTCCCAAGAGATTTGGTAAGATCCAAATTGAATTCAATGGGCGCATGATCTGAAAATTGAATAGGAAAATGCTTCACCCCACCATTAGGAAAGTGAAAAAACCAATCCTTAGACCCGAGCGCTTTATCCAACCTTTCATACACCCGTTTAGCTCCCCTACGATTATTACACCAAGTGAACCGTGGCCCCTTGAAAGGAATATCAATGAGTTCATTTCGATTCCGCCACTTTGCGAATTCCTCCGCCCCTTCAATCACCCTGACGTTATTACTTTTTTTATCACCACGACATTCCACCTGATTGAAATTCCTTATAATCATGAACGGATGTTTACAAGAGCTAATCCAACTCTCCAATGAATCAAGAACTTCCCCTCTATCATTGATATCCGAAGCCCTATAGAAGAAAACAATATACCATGGAAGAGATCCACTCCATTCAATACACAGCATCACAAAATTCTTACAATCTACTACAAGTTTAAAACACGATTCCTTCTTCCATCTGACCCATAGCCCCCCCTCCCCCCCCCCCCCCCCCGACCTTCCAATAGCATCAACGCTATGAAAATTGCTAAAACCATAACTTCTAAAAATATTAAACAAGGACATACTACCCTCCCTATTACATTTAGTTTCAATAAGAAAAAGAAAAGCATACGACTTACTTCCTAACATCGCTCTAAGTTTCTGAATTGTAAGGGAGAGCAAATTATTGAGGCTCCTACAATTCCACACTAGGCCTATCATGGCTCCCTTAGAGGTTGTGACGGCCCAACCTCCGCAAAGCCCCCATTTGGATTAATCTCCATCTTCTGAACTTCTGCATTATTAATTGAAGAGTTCGAGGAAAGGCTGAATTCCTCGAAAAAATAGTCTTCAATCTGCATTCTGAACCCACTCCTAGCACCTGCTCCAGCTTTGATACCATTTCCAGTACATTGTTTCTTTGCCAACATCAGAAGGAACTCCCGAGCATTATTTTTGGATATGGAAGCTTCATCTGGTATTACCGTCATGCTAACCTGAGTAGCACATTTCCTTTTTCTAGCACAAATCATTGCCTCTCCAAATTTTTCTTCTTCCTTCGGGTTAACCCAGGCATTCGCTAGCCCAAGCATCCCCTCTGATTCCAAAGAATGACTTTCTAAGGGTGAAGGTGAGTGTCAACTTGAATGAACCCTTATGCCTGGCTTCTTTCTAGCAATGGAACAGGGGCATCTCTTGTGGGTCCAATTCAAATATGAAAATATTTTCAAATATATATTGTATTAAATGTGGCAAGATTGGTCATGTGAGAACCTAGTGTAAGGAAGGTTTAATGGCGATAGTGACTAGTATTAATGGGATGCTGGACAGATCAATTGAAAATGGGGTTTGCGGTGTTCCAGGCACATAATAACCATACTATGTTTAACCTTGACCTCCGTGCTACGCCATCAACCACTAACCATATCTCTAATAAGGTGAGGTTGGGAGGTATGAGGTCTAGAAGAAGCGAGGATAAGAAGTCTGAAGAAGAGGATAAGGCGGTTGATTTTGGAATTGGACTTACTCCAGGGGGAGGGTTTGCCCAGGAATGAGCGTTTTAGTTATGAATCAGCCCTTTGTAGGCACTGTCATTTTCCAAGGAGGGAGATTTATTCCAAGGAGCTCTCATCAGGTGCCTGGGGAAGGTCCAAGCAACAGAGGGAATGATGAGGACACTGTTATGCAAGATGTTCCTATTCCACAAGGAGTGGATGTAAAGGTTGATGTGCCTAGGGAAGGTCCAAGTAATATAGGGGTTGAATAGAGGCATACTGATCTTGGGGGATGGTTAGAAGAACAGGACCCAATGGAGGATAATGTCCATAGTGCGGAGGAGGAGTTGGAACCAATGGAGTTAGCGGTAGGAGATGAGGTTTCTAACATCCATAGGAGAGGATTGGAAATGGTGGTATGGGGGATCCTTTTGTCCTCTTGGGTGGTGCGGCTATACCTACTGTGAGAATTGATAGGGATGAAAGGATACAGGATGAGATTATGAATAGGGTTGAAAATAATGAAGACTGGGCTCGTATGGATGATGAACACATTAGGCTTAACCAATGACACCCGTCGTTGAGGGGTGCCAAAGATAAGATTTATAAAAACCTCAGCTTAAACTAGATAGGATAAGTCAAGGGTCGAACCACAGAGAGACAAGGTTAATAATGTTTGTGAATTTAAAGTCTATTAAAAGTAACCAAAGGGGAGGGGGGGTTTGATTTATGATTGGGACTAACAACTAAGATAGCAAAATAAACAAAACTACTAAAACAAGGTAAAAAGGAGATTAGGAACTTCGGTTTCCCATGGCCAGGACAAGTCAATAAAGGGTAAATAACCAAATAACACAATCCCAAGGAACAAAGAATAAACCTTTAGGTCAATATTCTACCCAATCCTTACGGTCTTAGGGTTCCTAGAAAAGCACTAAACTTTCGTTCATAGGGCAATCCCAAAGTGTTGTTAAACTAATCCTCACAATCTTTCAATCTTAAAGAATTAGTTCACCAACAACAATGGGGATTGGTAGATTAATCATAAAACCATTAAAATCTAAACTTGGCCATGGTTCCCCTAATTCCTAATCACAAGAATTAGCTATGCATAATCATAATCATAAAACTAGTAATAACAATATTGAAGAACAACAAGAAAGATAACATAATTGAAGATGAAGATTCAAAGGAGGGAAACATGGATTGAATAACAATAATAAGATGAACAATGGAATCGAATAACAAGGAATGATTAAATTGCATAAAGCTTACAAAATCAATTGGAAATTAAGAACAAAGCTAAAACTTGGAAATTTGTCTCTCTAAACTATGGAGTTTCTACTAATGTGGACTGCTTAACCTAATTATGAAGCTTAGGCGTCCTTAAATAGTCTCCTAATTACAAGATTAAAAGAATAAAATCCGAAATAAAAGTCGCGGAACCCGTCGCCAGGTCGGTCGACCTCTTAAGTAGGTCGGTCGACCTCGAGTGCTGTAATCAGGGGTTTCTGAAACTGTGTGCTGGTCGGTCGACCTGTTGGGTAGGTCGGTCGACCGATTCCTGTACATTCCAACCTTGAATTTGCTTGTACGCACCTCTTGGCCTAGGAGTCCGGATCCTTGCTTCGCGTAAACACTCAAAACAGCTTCCGGAGGACGGTTAAAGTTCGGTTTTGCTCACTTCCGCGTATTCCTACATTTAAAACATAGAAATGCCAAAGTAAACCGTTTCGGGAGCAATAGCAACTAAAAGTTACGAAAATGCGTAGAAATATGTGCCGAAAGTATAAATAAAATGCGGTTTTCAAAGAAAATCAAGCTTATTGCCAAATGGAAACGAATTAAACATGTTGGAATAAAATGCTAAACTTTCAACCTTGCAAGACTCATTCTAAATGGACTCTCGCGGTACGCTCGAGACACTCATGAAGCAAATGGTCAAATATATATGTGAAAGATAAGAAGATGAATAAAAGTATAGACTCTCACCTATCTACGACCCATAAGAACATGCCTGCAATCTAACATGAACAAAATCTCTACAACCGTACACATGCATTCCAACCCTTAAATGACCATGACACATGCCGAGGTGATTTGGGATTGTGAGGCTAAAGGTAAGAAAGGTCAAAACAAATTATGGAAAGAGGGGTTAAACCGAGATAACAACCATCAAACCACATTATAAAATTACTTCCAATTTTCTTCATGAATCATGCCCATGCTCAAGATTGTGAGCAAATTTTTCACAACTCCTCTTTTTCTCCTCTTTTTTTTTTTTTTTTTTTTTTTTTTTTTTTTTTTTTAAGAACAACACTCCTGTTCAGTGGTCGTGGTCCACCGACAATGTATGGCAGTCAGCCGACCACCCCTGAAAACAGGTAGTTCCGATTTTTTTTTCTTTTTTTTCTTTTCATTGAGTTTCTTTATTTTCTTTCTTTATTTTCTTTTTCCCTTTTCTGAACTCATAGATTTTTCTCTTTTCACTTTCTTTTCTTTTCTCCTTCTTCACCATTCTCACAAAATAAAAAAATCTTCAATAAAGCACAAAACCAAAAGATGATCAAAACAGTCCCAATATACCATGTTACTAGCTCGGCTAGGGTAGGCAATTTTAAGGATGTAGTATATGGGATAAAAGGCAATTTGGCTATGTTAGGGTTATGGGTAAAATAAGAAAAGGAAACCTCTACCACATGTGTCAACAAACCACAAACCCGAATGCATATAGGTATTAAGTAGACAAAATTCATGTTTATGCAAGTTGATGTGACATACCTCAAGAGGAGAAACTACTCACAAACCTACATGAAATCGGTCATGAATGTCACCGATTTATTAAGCTCTAAACCTTAGAATATGTAGTAGCTTGCCAAGAAGAGAGTCAAGCTAACGAAAAGCTTTTGAAAATGCAAGGCAAGGCAATAAGCAATATGTGAGGAATAATTATCACAGTATCCGTCCGTTCCGACTCGACCTATATGCTAAAGAAAAACGTGCATTTTTTTTTGAATTTTTGGTATGCAAACTGAAAGGAGAAAAAGTAACTGACAAACTGAAAGGAGAAAAAGTGGGACAGAAAGAGGCGAAAGGGAAAAAGATGAAATACAGATGCAAACACAACAAAAGGAAAAAGACAAAAGACACCTAAACAAATGCAAACTCAACAGAAGTATGCAAATACCCTCCCCAAACCAAAACGCACAATGCCCCCATTGTGCTCATCAGCATAAATCCACAGCATAGGGATGGGGATAGGCAAAAATAAATAAAAGAGGGAAAAGGAAAAAGACTAAAGCCTGCAGAAAGAGGCTAAAGGGGGACAGAAAGAGGCGAAAGGGAAAATAAACAAATGAAGATTAGTGACTTACAAGATGCATGTACCTCCCCAAACCGAACGTCGGAGAGGGGTGGTTTGGGCTCGTCACTAATCCTCTGGCTCATACTCTGAGCCACTCTGCTCCTCTCCCTCCTCCTCTTCGTCATCGGACCCAGTGCCTGATCCCGAGGCGGTTCCCGAAGCTTCCCCGTACCCTTGACCGCCCGCCTGAGGTGTGTACCAGGTGGGGTGAGTCCATGGGCCGGTGGGGAGACTACCCTGAGTAACATACTCCGAGTAGCCCGGGTACTGGTAGAGACAATCGTCCAACTGTTTCCGGTTGAACTGCCTGCAAAGGTCCGCCATCATGTGCGGGAGAGATCTGCTATCAACAACAGGAGGAATACCAACATTAGGAGGAGCAGTAACATCAGTGGCATACCTCGTCCCAGGTGCAACAAAGTGGGCACCAGGGGCGGGGACTCTATGGCCTCTAAAGGTGCCTCCCCTAAGTGGGAGGCGGTAGGATGGAAGGAGTGGTCTAGGCCCTCCCTGAAAAGTGTCAAGGGGTAGCATGGGGGGAGCCATGGTGATAGGGATGCGATCACTGAGGTAAGTATCAACCTTCCAATAATCCTTCCTATCTACTTAATGCACGGACTTGACATAAGCCATGTCCATGTATCGGGAGAGAGGGTGAAGCGCATCCTCAAAGCGTGGGAACTAATAAATAAGTGAGCGAGCCAAACGAGTGACTAGCCCACCACAAACAATAGTGGTCAAAGAAGTTCCCTCGCCCACCGCCACAAAGTGAGAGGCGACCAAATAAGCAGTGTTATAAAACTGCTGACCCAAACGTCTGACATTAAGATAGCCAGGCAAAATAGAGAGCTTAATGTTTTTAACATTTTGAGACTCCTTACGGCCAAAAACAGTGTTGGCCAAAAGACACAAATAATAACGGGGAGCGGCTAAGTGAACGGTAATGCTCTTCTTCCTCCTATCGCTGGAGTCAGAAAGGCAAGACCACGTGATAGTGTACGACTCAGAAGAGTCACCCGTACGACCCGTATAATATAAGCCTAAGTACTCAGCAAATTCACTTAAAGTTAAAGAATATGTAACATTAAACAGCCTAAAAGATATGCACTTATTATTATAGCCTGGGTCGTAAGCTTGAACATCAAAAATGAAAGAGGAAAAGAACTCAATAGCAAGAAGAGGATAAGTGAACTCATCCATCGTGACGAGTCCCGAAAAACCCCCCGTTGAGCAAGCCCACTACGTCATCATAGCAACCCAAGGCCCTCAATGTCGGCTCGCATAAGAACCGGGTGACCACCACAAGGCAATAGGTCGAAAGGTGGAGGAACCGGGCCTTTTGAGCCGGAGTGTGAAAGATGACTTGCGGATAGTCCGGGAGACTATCAGTATCCAGTGCTGTCAATCCTCCGGACCCGCTAGCACGGCCTCTTGAAGTGCTTGCTCCGGAAGTGCGAGATCTCTTTCCTCCTTGTCCTCGGCTATATATGATGAATTTGCAAAATTACAATAATTGCTCTCAATACTTAGACTCCTTGCAACATTAGAACATTTATTTATCAAAATAAAAGAGCGAAGTTGCGAAATTGAAAGCTCCTGTAACAGTAACGAGGTCGACCGATCTCACTTCGGGGTCGGCCGACCATCTGCCAGCAGAATCAGACTTCCTGTAACAGTACCAAGGTCGACCGACCTACTACCCAGGTCGACCGACCGACCAAACACAAAAATGAGTTTCTGAAAAAACGCAGTTTGGTCGGCCGACCTCCATTCCTGGTCGGTCGACCGGCGGTTATAACAGCATCAATCGCGCAGTTTAAATTTCGACTGAATTTAAGCATAGAAAAATTAGGGGAAATTCAAACTAACCCTAACAGCACAAAAACCACACAAGAACATAGGTCTGAAACTATAGAGGCTAAAGAAGAAGTAAAATCAAAAGGAAAACACAAACGTAAGAAAAACATAAGAGGCATAAACTCTAAGAACAAAACTGAAAATATAAGCAAGATTCTACCTAGAAACGGAAATAAGAGTCTATAAAATGAAAAAAGGAAAGGAAAAGCTAAAGAACACATACCTTTGATGGGAAAATGAGAGAAAACAAAAAAATGAGTGAAGGATGAAGGAAGGAGGCAGTTAGGGTTTTTTAGAGAGAGGGGGGGTGTTCAAAAGTGTGAGGAAAATGACTTGTTTTCAAACAAAAATAAACTTTAAACCCTTACTCTATAAACCCGGTAGTCTGCCTCGAGGTCGGTCGACCTCAGGGTCCGGTCGACCGACCTCGCTCCTGCGTACCTGTTTGTCAGACATTATTATTGCTGTCAGAAGGTCGGTCGACCTCACTAGTGGGTCGGTCGACCTAGGTACCTGGCAGTGCGGCCTATTTTTTTTTTTTCTGCAAAAGCTCAAAATTCCATCAAAAAGTGTAAAAACATGACAGAAAACGTGTACCAAAATTACAGAAAAATAAAATTAAGCTACAACACGGGTTGCCTCCCGGTTAGCGCTGGTTTAAGAGGTCCTGCACGACCTTTTTACCTATCATGAAGCATCCGAAAAAGAATCAAAGTAGGAAACTTCAATCTTACCAATAAATTCATTCTCTCCGCGAAAGTGCTTCACATATTGGCCATTAACTTTAAACCTCTCACCGGATGAGGTTTCTAACTCAATTGACCCAAACTTTGAGACAGCTGTGATAGTGTAAGGTCTGCTCCACCTGGATTTCAGCTTACCAGGAAAAAGACGAATAAGAGCATTAAAAAGCAACACCTTATCACCTACCTGAAAATCACGCCTAATGATTCTCTTGTCATGCCAGCGCTTGGTTTTCTCTTTGTAAATTCTGGCATTGTCATAGGCTAGCAACCTGAATTCCTCTAACTCGTTGAGCTGCGATAAACGTTTCTTGCGGGAAAGGTTAGGGTCTAAATTAAGATCACAAATAGCCCACCAAGACTTGCGTTCTAACTCAACTGGTAAATGACAAGTCTTACCATAAATCAACCGGAATGGTGACATTCCGGTCGGAGTTTTGAACGCAGTTCTATAGGCCCATAAAACATCATCAAGCTTTAGACTCCAATCTTTCCTAGATTTGGAAAAAACTTTGGCTAGGGTCTCCTTGAGCTCTCTATTAGAGATCTCAACTTGACCACTAGTCTGAGGGTGATATGCTAGACCCCTACGATGTTGGACACCGAATTTATTTAGCAAGGCACCTAATTGTTTCCCTTTAAAATGCATACCTCCATCACTAATGACAACCATAGGGACACCAAAACGAGGAAATATGATTTTCTTAAACAATTTAATAACAGCTTTCGCATCACAATGGGGAGTAGCAATAGCTTCTACCCACTTAGAAACATAATCAACAGCTACCAGAATATACCTGTTACCTTGACTACTGGGGAAAGGTCCTTGATAATCAATGCCCCAAACATCAAAAATCTCTATCTCTAAAATACCAACCTGTGGCATCTCATGTCTTTTTGAGACATTCCCAGATCTTTGACAAGCACCACAGCTACCTACAAAATTCCTACAGTCAGCATGCAAGGTAGGCCAATAAAAACCAGAATGTAATACCTTGGCCACGGTCCTAGATGGACCGTGGTGACCACCATATGCAGAAGAATGGCATGCTTCCAGAATGTCCTTCACCTCCCACTGGGGGACGCATCTCCGGATAAGTCCATCTCCGCATTCCTTGAAAACATAAGGGTCATCCCAAAAATACTGCTTTGCATCAAACATAAATCTCTTCTTTTGTTGCCATGACAACTCTGGAGGGATTTTACCTGTGACAGCAAAATTAGCAAAATCAGCATACCAAGGAGGGGAATAAGAACCTGAACTATTAATGACAAACAAACTCTCATCAGGAAATGAATCATCAATAGCTAAAGATTCTTCCCCATCAGTCAACTGAAGGCGAGATAGGTGGTCATCTACCACATTCTCCGCGCCTTTCTTGTCCCTAATCTCAATGTCAAACTCTTGCAAAAGGAGTATCCATCTCAAAAGCCTCGGCTTTGAATCTTTCTTCTGGAAGAGACCTTTCAAAGCGGCATGGTCAGTGTAAACAATTACCTTATTACCTACCAAATAGGACCTGAATTTCTCTAAGGCAAAGATCACAGCTAGCATCTCCTTCTCAGTGGTGAAGTAGTTGACTTGAGTCTCATCTAGGGTACGACTCGCATAATATATAGCATTAAGAGCCTTATTCTTCCTTTGGCCAAGCACAGCACCCAAAGCATAGTCACTAGCATCGCACATGATCTCAAATGGGAGATCCCAATCTGGTGGCTGGATGATTGGTGCTGAGACCAAAGCTTCCTTCAACCTGTTAAAAGCTGAAAAGCACTCATCTGTAAAATCAAAGACAGCATCCTTAAGGAGCAACTGTGTAAGTGGTTTAGCAATCTTAGAAAAGTCCTTAATGAAACGCCGGTAAAAGCCTGCATGTCCTAAGAAACTTCTCACCCCCTTAACATTAACGGGAGGGGGTAATTGCTCAATCACTTGCACCTTTGCCTTATCTACATGTATACCCTTATCAGATATAAGATGCCCTAACACTACCCCCCTCAGTAACCATAAACTGACACTTTTCCCAGTTTAAGACAAGGTTTACATCAATACAACGCTGTAAGACTTTATCAAGGTTAGCTAAGCATTGATCAAACGCATTACCATAAACAGAAAAATCATCCATAAATACCTCCATAATGTTTTCTATAGAATCAGAAAAGATACCCATCCTACACCTTTGAAAGGTGGCAGGAGCATTACACAACCCAAAAGGCATTCTGCGGTATGCAAAAACACCTTGTGGGCATGTAAAAGTAGTCTTACTCTGATCATCAGGATGGATGGGAATCTGGAAAAAACCTGAATAACCATCTAGAAAACAGAAGAATTTATTAGAAGCAAGTCTCTCAGTCGTTTGGTCAACAAAAGGAAGGGGGAAATGGTCTTTCTTGGTGGCGGCATTTAACTGTCTATAATCAATGCACATCCGCCACCCAGTTACTACTCTATTAGGTATTACTTCCTTTTTCTCATTTTTAACCACTGTGGTTCCTCCTTTCTTAGGAACCACCTGAACTGGGCTAAGCCACTTGGAGTTGCCAACTGAATAAATAATACCTGCATCAAGAAGTTTCATTACCTCAGCGATAACTACCTCCTGCATCTTAGGATTCAACTTACGTTGACCCTGTCTATAGGGCTTATGCCCTTCCTCTAACTCTATCCTATGCATGCAAACATCAGGACTGATGCCCTTAATGTCATCCAAAGAATAACCTAAAGCTTTCATATTCTTTTTGAGAACAGTCATTAAGGCAGAAAGTTGGTTAGGATCAAGTTTAGAACTAACAATTGCAGGATACTGCTCAGTATCATCTAGGAAAACATACTTAAGATTAGGAGGAAGTGGCTTACGCTCTGGTACTTTTACCTCTACGGCCTGAACAGAATCAGTACTAATAGAATAGAACATGTTTACTAGATTAACATTAGCCAAGCTTATGAGCTTCTTATCCTCTTCCTCAGTCAACTCATATTCTTTTATCTCTGCTTCCACAACATACAACTCTTCAGTATTCTCGGCTGGATTACCTGCATACTTATCCAAAACTGTTAAATCATCTAAGGGATCCTTGGTCAAGGATTCCCTCCAGTTACGGATAACATTCCTGTCAATAATATCAATGGAGCAACAAGTATCATCAGTAAGAGTAGTTGCCTTATGGGCAAGACTAAACTCGATAGTGTCATCTCCAACTTCTAAAGTAATGATCCCACGTTTGACATCTATTACAGCCCCAGCTGTGTGTAAAAATGGTCTACCTAAAATAATAGGTATCTTACTATCCTCAGCAATGTCTAAAACAACGAAATCAACAGGAATAAAAAACTTTCCCACTCTAACTGGGACATCCTCCAAGACCCCTAATGGTCTTTGGGTTGATCTATCAGCCATCTGTAAGGTAATATTGGTGACTTTAATTCTTTGTTTTTTTTTTTTTTTTTGGTGAAATGTAAGAATTTCATTAATGATCAAACAAACAATTTACAGATTACTCCAATTGACGCCTTTTCATAATTGGTTCAGAATGAACCAACTCAGAAATCAAGACTATTAAACCAAGTGTAATAACCCGTGTTTTTAATTATTAAAAACAATATTTATTTGTACGGTCAACGTTTAATCCTTGGGTAAGCAACATATATATCGTTATGTTAGACAACCAATCTGTGGTGGGGTTCGAAGTGAGGACTAAACTTGCTAGTTAGTTTGGGTAGTATGTTGTTAAGGGGATTCGAACCCCAGATCGCTGGCCAAGGGTTGTGGGCCTCGAGATGTGTGTAGAGTAGCAACTTAGCCCATACGTTGTTAACACAAAAAAAAAAAAAAAACGCAGCCAAGGTTGATGCCGCCATATATAGTAACTCTAATCTTACCCTAATCCTTACCTTAGCTAACATCTCATCTCACAAAACCCTAGCCGCCACTTCAGAGAAGGAATAGAACCTGTCCACGGTGGTTGTAAGGTGGTGCACGACAGTTCGTTTTAGCCAAAAACCGGGTATGTTATACACGTTTGAAACCCCTGTTGGTTTATACCACTTTGTTTACGTGTTGTGTTCTATGATATTGGTATAGTCGTCGTTGTTTAAAGTATGGATCTGTAGTAGGACGTGTAATAAGGAAAGGTAGACTACTGGGGTGGTGTCGTTGACTGTGAAGTGTGTCGTGGAGGGTGGTTTATACGGTGGCTATGAGTTACTGTTTCGTTCTGTTTATATAATGTTTAATATAAGTGTTGTATATATGTTTTATCAAAGGTTCTGCGTCGAATTTGTGTTTAGTTTTTCTATGGGTCTTGGGTCAGAGAGTCGGGTGGTGTATGGGTTGTGTAGGGGGGTGTTGGTCACGGTGGTTAGGAGTGGTTCTGTACGGTGGTGAAGAGGGTTTCGAAGGGATGTTAGGGTAAGGGTTTACCGTGTGTCTGTTAGGGGCTGTTTGGGATGGTATCACCGCCGACTAGGGGGAGGTCTATGCGGTGGTACCATGGTGGTTGTAGGCGTCTAGTGTCAGTGGTGGTGGTGGTGGAGGTGAGAGTGGTCGGTGTTGGGGGTGTCGGCGGTGGTTTCAGGGAGGTTTCGTAGGGGCTGTAAGAGGGAGATCTTCAGGGGAGTCGTGAACAAGGCCTCGCGATGGCCCTGGTTCTGCTGGTCGGTGGTGGTCGACGGAGCTGGAGGGTGTTAGGAGGGTAACATGCTGTGTGGGGACTGAGTTGGGTGGTTGCCGGCAGGGGCTAGGGTGGCCACGCGGTGGTGTAGGTTGTTGTGAGGTCGCGGGTTGGAGTGTTGCGGGTAGTTGTTGTTTTTCTTGTTTGTTCTATGGGACGGTGTTGATAAGAGTATTATTATTATTATTATTATTATTATTATTATTATTATTATTATTATTATTATTATTATTATTATTATTATTATTATTATTATTATTATTATTATTATTATTATTATTATTATTATTATTATTATAGTTATATCTAGTTTTGTAATTTTATTGCGGGTTGGGAGACTTGTTTTACGAGATGATATTTTTAGAAAGTTGCTATTTTTGGAAACTTACTATATTTAGGAAGTTGCTATTTTGGGCAACATCGGTTGATTGGTAAAATTTCTAAATATAGAAGGTCTCTATAAATAGAACGTATACGTATATTACGAGATTCTGAGAGTTTTATTAATTATATAATATATGTCTAGGTGGAGGTTTCCGCGTGGAACACTTTTAAGGGCAGTCGCGCACTTGTTGTTTGCTTCCGCAGTTTCGAGGTAGGGGAATGTTTGTGTTTGTATTTGTGAATTGACATGAGGATACTCATAGTATGAATGTTATACTAAGCTGTGAATATATATATACACGATTGATTGATATTATCGATTGAAGTGGAGGACGGAGGTTGTGAAATGGGTCTTGTGATAAGGGTCTTGTGATAAGGGACTTGTGATATGGCCATGGGAGGTGTGATGTGTTGGGAGTGATGTGGAGGAATGAATTTGGAGGAGATGGAGGAATTGTATATTGTAATATTTCATGTCTTAATCATATTACCTACTCAACCTAGTGTTGACCCTGTTTGCTGTTTGTTGTTGTGTCTGTGTTGATCCAATTTATTGGGGAGCAGAATGACAGGTTTAGACTTTGGATGCTGGAAGGGTGGAGAGGACTTGGACCAGACCTGTTTAGTGATAGCTCAGTCATTTAGTTATCACCATGCTTGAACTTTACTTTTGGTTTTGGACAGTTGTAATACCTCTGAGACTTTGTTTAACTTTTATTACTAAATAAAGTACTGAATTTCTTCCTTTGTTAACTACTACCTCGGGTAACCGAGCTGGTGACACCCTTGATTATTTGGGGAGTCCTAGTTCAGGCCTCTAAATAAATGGGGGTGTTACAAAGTGGTATCAGAGCGAACGATCCTCAGGCCTAACTTAATGAACCCAATGAATGTAGGAAGTGTCTAAATAAAATGAACCCCCGGGATAGAACTGTTAAGAGCACGCTAAAGGAGAAGTATGAGTCTGGGGCCCCCTCACACTAAACCATAGGCCCTCTCAGTTTTACCCGGGAACCCTGAGTGCTCACGAGCGAAATGGGTAGAATAAGTAAGAATGAAGGATGGTAATCAAGCATGATATATGACGTTATTAGCATGAAAGAAAGAGTATGGGCATGAAAGCTTGCATGTTTGTGAATATATATAAGTATAATGATATGAATGCATGGGATAAACTATACTATGTTAATACTATTTCATGTCTAGTGATATACGGTTATGTGATCCCTGAGCCATGTTGTAGATCCGTATTGCCAAGGCATGCTAGATTGCATATGAATTCTGATGTATAGAGAATGTAACCCTAACCTAAGTGAGTACCCTTGAGTAAACCAGGACTCACTCCTTTTCTTGTATGTCTTAGAATGCCTCCAAGAAGGAATAACGTAGCTAACATCACCCAAGAGGAGTTAGACCGACTGATAGCTGAGAATGAGGCCTTCAAAGCCAAACGCATGGACTCAGCAAAGATGAGCACCATCATTGCAAGGCACAACCCTACCCAATTTACCGGTGAGGGAGAGCCTCACTTGCTCGGGGAATGGTGTCGAGAGTTCAGCAACTTGTTTGAACTGATAGACTGCCCGGAGGAACTGAGGGTAGATCAAGCTGCACACTATTTGAGGGGGATGGCTGGTGATTGGTGGACTGGGAATAAGGGAGAGATTCGAGAAGCTGCTGTCGAGGATGGGATCAATCACGTAGAGTGGGTCGCATTCAAGAGGATTTTGTTCGAAGTTTTCCTACCTGAGTTTCAAAAGAGCAAGCTAAGAGAGGAATTTGAACTTTTCCGTATGACTGAGGAGATGACGGTGGAGGTATACTACAGGAAGTTTCTGCAACTGCTGGGCCATGTGGGAGAAATGGGGATGGATGAGGCAATGCTTGCCATGAAGTTCGAGAGAGGGCTAACTATTGCGGTCAAGAAGAGACTTATCGCAGCACCGCCCACCACAGTCCGTGACATATATTTACGGGCTGGGGCAGCCGAGAGATTAGCTGATATGATCAAAGAGGAAAAGAAGACGAGGACTGATAAGAGAAAGACGGAGGCCTTGAGTGAAAATTCGGGGTTGAAAAAGCAGAACTCAAATAGGTACAGTGGTTACTTTAACCACAGTACCTCGGCTAGTGCAAAGAACCAGAGTAGTGGTAACTATAGGAGTGGGGGTACGGGGACCAGTTCCGTGGGTATAGTGTGTTATGGATGTGGGAAGACGGGGCATAAGCAAGCTGTGTGTCGATCCTCAGGCGGAAATCAATCTGGGGGTTACCGAACTCCAACTTCGGGGTACAGTGGATCCCGCATGAATACTTCAGGCAATGGGGGTTATCGCACTCCTGCAGCAAGCTATGGGGGGAATTCGAGGTCTGGTACTAGCAACAACTACCAGAGAAGCTATAATAACTATCAAAACCGCTCCCACCATAACCAGTACAACGGGAATGGTAGTCACCAGAAGAGCACGACTGAAGGCAATCAGCAGTCAGGAGCAGCCACTACTAGCCAGAGTGGAGTGAAGACTAGTGGCAAACTCTTTGCCGTGGAGAAGCAGGCCGCTAAGGATGACAACCATGTCGTAACTGGTACCTTTCTTGTGAATCTTAAGCCTACTTTTGTACTCTTTGATTCTGGAGCTACTCATTCTTTTGTGTCTAGAAAACATGCTAGGGTGCTAGAGCTTGATATCTATGATTGGGTGGAGGATTATGTAACAATACCATCTGGGGAGTCGGTGTCATATAATATAGTCTTTCGGAGTGTGCCTATCAAAATTGGGGAAGTGATTTTCCATTGCGACCTTATCGAGTTTCCATTGGGGGACTTTGAGGTAATCTTGGGAATGGATTGGCTTGGAAAATATCGAGCTTTCATTGACTGTTACCAGAAGAAGATATCTCTGCGAGGACCTAAGGGAGTGAGAGTGACCTATAGGGGATTCGTGGTTAAACCTAAGGTCAAATTCATATCCGTTAATACCCTTAAGTCAAGTCTGCGAAAAGGGGATAGTTTAATCTTGTGTCAAATGTGGAATTGTGAGGCGGAGACTCCGGGTGTTAGCGAGATACCTATAGTGAGGGAGTTTGAGGGAGTGTTCCGGGATGATGTTTCAGGCTTGCCACCTAGGAGAGAGGTCGACTTCTCTATCGATCTCAAACCAGGTACAGGGCCAATATCGAAATCACCTTACCGTATGGGACCAAAGGAAATGGAAGAATTGAAAAAGCAACTTGATGAATTGGCTGAGAAAGGATTCATCCGGCCTAGTGTGTCACCTTGGGGAGCACCGGTACTGTTTGTGAAGAAGAAGGACGGGAGTCTAAGACTTTGCGTTGACTACCGAGAGCTAAACAATGTGACTATTAAGAACCGCTACCCTTTGCCTAGAATTGATGATCTGTTCGACCAGTTGAGTGGAGCCGGAGTATTCTCAAAAATTGATCTGAGGTCGGGTTATCACCAACTGAGAATTAAAGACGAGGATATTCCCAAAACCGCTTTCAGAACCAGGTATGGCCACTACGAATTCGTGGTTATGCCGTTCGGGTTGACTAATGCTCCAGCAGTGTTTATGGATCTGATGAATCGAGTATTCAGTCCGTACCTGGATAAGTTTGTGGTTGTGTTCATCGACGACATCTTAGTATATTCCAAGAATTAAGAAGATCATGAGGAGCATCTGAGAACTGTGTTGAAGACTCTGGAGGAGAATGGGTTGTATGCAAAGTTGAGTAAGTGCGAGTTCTGGTTGGAGAAGGTTGCTTTCTTGGGCCATGTAATTTCCAAGGAGGGGGTGTCTGTGGATCCGAGTAAGATTGAGGCAGTGACCAAATGGCAAAGCCCGAAGAATGTGGGAGAGATCCGAAGTTTTCTGGGTTTGGCTGGGTATTACAGACGGTTTGTCAAAGATTTCTCCAAGCTAGCTAAACCATTGACATCACTAATGAGAAAGGAAAACCGTTTCATTTGGGATGAGAGTTGTGAGAAGGCGTTCTTAACTCTAAAGGAACGTCTGACAACAGCTCCTATCCTTGCTTTGCCAGACGGAAGCGATAATTTTGAAGTATACACCGACGCTTCGAAGCATGGGCTAGGGTGTGTACTAATGCAGAATGGGAGAGTGATAGCTTATGCATCCCGACAGTTGAAGACCTATGAAGAGAACTATCCCACTCATGACTTGGAGTTGGGGGCTGTGGTTTTTGCACTAAAACTGTGGCGCCATTATTTGTACGGGGCCACATTTAAAGTGTTCTCCGATCACAAAAGTTTGAAGTACATCTATACCCAACGAGAGTTGAACATGAGGCAGAGGAGGTGGATAGAGTTGATTGGCGACTACGATATGCAGATTGTCTATCATGAGGGCAAGGCTAACGTGGTTGCTGATGCCTTGAGTAGGAAATCTGTTCATGCTTTGACTAGTGCAAGATCAAGGGTAAGACTGCTCAATGAGTTGAGAGAAATGGGAATATACATGATACAAAAAGGGGATACTCTGAGTGATCTGACAGTAGAACCAGAATTGTATGGAGAAATCAGGGAATTACAGAAAGAGGACTCGAGGATCCAGAAATGGCGAAGAATGATCGAGGGAAGTGTTAGTGGGACCGAATCTAAATTCAGTATCCACGCTGATGGTAGCTTGAGATTCAGTGAGAGATGGTGTGTTCCGGATAATGAAGAATTGAAGAAGAAAATCTTAACTGAAGCTCATGCTACGCCATACTCCGTTCACCCAGGGGGTGATAAATTGTACAAAGACCTCCAGAAGACTTTTTGGTGGCCCAATATGAAAAAGGAAGTGGCCGAGTTCGTGTGGCGGTGTTTGACGTGCCAGAGGGTAAAAGGTGAGCACAAGAGACCTCAAGGAAAGATACAACCATTGGATGTACCTGAATGGAAATGGGAGAATATTTCTATGGACTTCATCGTGGGGTTGCCTCGAACTCAGAGGGGCAACAACATGATCTGGGTAATCGTGGATAGACTGACTAAGTCCGCTCACTTTATTCCAATGAAAGATACCTGGAGTAAGGCTGAGTTGGCAAAGTCCTATGTACAAAATGTAGTCAGGTTGCATGGCATTCCCAAGGATATTGTTTCTGATCGTGACGCGAGATTTATTTCTAGATTTTGGCAAGAGCTACAGACCGCGTTGGGCACGCAATTAAAGATGAGTACCGCTTTCCACCCAGCCACAGATGGTCAGACGGAACGGACTATCCAGACTTTGGAAGATATGTTGAGAGCATGTGTGCTGGAGTTCGGAGGATCATGGGAAGAACGATTAGGGCTGATAGATTTCTCATATAATAACAGCTATCATGCTAGTATTGGCATGGCTCCTTTTGAGGCATTGTATGGGAGGAAGTGTCGGAGTCCTGTATGTTGGGATGACCGCGCTGATGCCGTGGTTCTCGGTCCGGAGATGATACATGAAATGGTCGAGCAAGTCCAGATAATCAGACAGAAAATGAGGGCTGCCCAGGAAAGACAGAAGAGTTACGCGGATCTCAAGAGGAGTGACATTTCATTTGAGGCCGGGGAGAAGGTACTACTGAAAGTATCTCCAATGAAGGGAGTGATGAGGTTCGGAAAGCGTGGCAAACTAAGTCAGAAGTTTATTGGACCATTTGAGATTTTGGACAGAGTTGGGGAGGTGGCATATCGATTAGCTTTGCCCCCAGCCCTATCCAAGGTCCATAATGTGTTCCATGTCTCGCAGCTAAGAAAATATATGAGTGACCCCACGCATGTGTTGAATCATGAAGTAATCGAGGTAGATGAACAACTTGCTTATGCGGAGATCCCAAAGGAAATTTTGGATAGGAAGATTCGAAAGACTCGGAAGGGAGAGACAGTATTAATCAAAGTGTTATGGACAAATCACAACGTGGAGGAGGCTACTTGGGAGTCTGAGGCGTCCATGAAGGAGCGTTACCCGCATCTTTTCACTTAAGGTAAGTTACGAGGACGTAACTCTTTTCTTTTAGTGGGGTAGAATGTAACATTTAGTGATTTTAACACGATTAAGTCGTGTTGTCTGTTATTTGCTGACTTTATGAGTTGGCGAACTTCGGGACGAAGTTCATTCTAAGGGGGAAAGACTGTAATAACCCGTATTTTTAATTATTAAAAACAATATTTATTTGTACGGTCAACGTTTAATCCTTGGGTAAGCAACATATATATCAT
Organism: Silene conica; assembly: GCA_029255685.2. Taxonomy (NCBI): domain Eukaryota; kingdom Viridiplantae; phylum Streptophyta; class Magnoliopsida; order Caryophyllales; family Caryophyllaceae; genus Silene; species Silene conica. The sequence goes on along the minus strand of CM055314.2, from coordinate 57,348,876 downwards.
TATGTTAGACAACCAATCCGTGGTGGGGTTCGAAGTGAGGACTAAACTTGCTAGTTAGTTTGGGTAGTATGTTGTTAAGGGGATTCGAACCCCAGATCGCTGGCCAAGGGTTGTGGGCCTCGAGATGTGTGTAGAGTAGCAACTTAGCCCATACGTTGTTAACACAAAAAAAAAAAAAAAACGCAGCCAAGGTTGATGCCGCCATATATAGTAACTCTAATCTTACCCTAATCCTTACCTTAGCTCACATCTCATCTCACAAAACCCTAGCCGTCACTTCAGAGAAGGAATAGAACCTGTCCACGGTGGTTGTAAGGTGGTGCACGACAGTTCGTTTTAGCCAAAAACCGGGTATGTTATACACGTTTGAAACCCCTGTTGGTTTATACCACTTTGTTTACGTGTTGTGTTCTATGATATTGGTATAGTCGTCGTTGTTTAAAGTATGGATCTGTAGTAGGACGTGTAATAAGCAAAGGTAGACTACTGGGGTGGTGTCGTTGACTGTGAAGTGTGTCGTGGAGGGTGGTTTATACGGTGGCTATGAGTTACTGTTTCGTTCTGTTTATATAATGTTTAATATTAGTGTTGTATATATGTTTTATCAAAGGTTCTGCGTCGAATTTGTGTTTAGTTTTTCTATGGGTCTTGGGTCAGAGAGTCGGGTGGTGTATGGGTTGTGTAGGGGGGTGTTGGTCACGGTGGTTAGGAGTGGTTCTGTACGGTGGTGAAGAGGGTTTCGAAGGGATGTTAGGGTAAGGGTTTACCGTGTGTCTGTTAGGGGCTGTTTGGGATGGTATCACCGCCGACAAGGGGGAGGTCTATGCGGTGGTACCATGGTGGTTGTAGGCGTCTAGTGTCAGTGGTGGTGGTGGTGGAGGTGAGAGTGGTCGGTGTTGGGGGTGTCGGCGGTGGTTTCAGGGACGTTTCGTAGGGGCTGTAAGAGGGAGATCTTCAGGGGAGTCGTGAACCAGGCCTCGCGATGGCCCTGGTTCTGCTGGTCGGTGGTGGTCGACGGAGCTGGAGGGTGTTAGGAGGGTAACATGCTGTGTGGGGACTGAGTTGGGTGGTTGCCGGCAGGGGCTAGGGTGGCCACGCGGTGGTGTAGGTTGTTGTGAGGTCGCGGGTTGGAGTGTTGTGGGTAGTTGTTGTTTTTCTTGTTTGTTCTATGGGACGGTGTTGATAAGAGTATTATTATTATTATTATTATTATTATTATTATAGTTATATCTAGTTTTGTAATTTTATTGCGGGTTGGGAGACTTGTTTTACGAGATGATATTTTTAGAAAGTTGCTATTTTTGGAAACTTACTATATTTAGGAAGTTGCTATTTTGGGCAACATCGGTTGATTGGTAAAATTTCTAAATATAGAAGGTCTCTATAAATAGAAGGTATACGTATATTACGAGATTCTGAGAGTTTTATTAATTATATAATATATGTCTAGGTGGAGGTTTCCGCGTGGAACACTTTTAAGGGCAGTCGCGCACTTGTTGTTTGCTTCCGCAGTTTCGAGGTAGGGGAATGTTTGTGTTTGTATTTGTGAATTGACATGAGGATACTCATAGTATGAATGTTATACTAAGCTGTGAATATATATATACACGATTGATTAATATTATCGATTGAAGTGGAGGACGGAGGTTGTGAAATGGGTCTTGTGATAAGGGTCTTGTGATAAGGGACTTGTGATATGGCCATGGGAGGTGTGATGTGTTGGGAGTGATGTGGAGGAATGAATTTGGAGGAGATGGAGGAATTGTATATTGTAATATTTCATGTCTTAATCATATTACCTACTCAACCTAGTGTTGACCCTGTTTGCTGTTTGTTGTTGTGTCTGTGTTGATCCAATTTATTGGGGAGCAGAATGACAGGTTTAGACTTTGGATGCTGGAAGGGTGGAGAGGACTTGGACCAGACCTGTTTAGTGATAGCTCAGTCATTTAGTTATCACCATGCTTGAACTTTACTTTTGGTTTTGGACAGTTGTAATACCTCTGAGACTTTGTTTAACTTTTATTACTAAATAAAGTACTGAATTTCTTCCTTTGTTAACTACTACCTCGGGTAACCGAGATGGTAACACCCTTGATTATTTGGGGAGTCCTAGTTCAGGCCTCTAAATAAATGGGGGTGTTACACCAAGACACTAAGCTTCTATCATTTACAATATCAACTTTACTTCTAAGCCTTTGTTTCATAACCAGCCTAATTTGTTTCACTACCACTTCTGGTCTCGTTAATTTTTGTTCCACTCGAGCTTTGTTTCTGATCCTCCAGATATGATAATAAGCTGCCATGAAGGTACTGATGAACACCTTCTTTTTCCTTTCATCTCCATATTGGTTCCAGATAGATGCCAAAATATCAGTTGTAGGAATCTGTATCTGCAACAAACCAGCCACTCCTTCCAAAATTCTCCTGCTATATGGACAGAGATTAAACAGATGCTCATGTGTTTCTTTATCAGCACCACATAAAAGACACCCATCAGCCAGACATATCCCCAACGCTTTTAGCTTATCCTTTACTTGCAAAGCATTCCTAGCTATTAGCCATCCCACAAAGCAATGCTTGGGAATATTCCAATTACTCCAAATATACTTGTGCCATTGCACCACCTGATACTTGTTTCTCAACAACTCGTAGCCACTCCTCACAGTATAACCTTTGCTATCATGAATCCAAATGTTATTCACATACCCTGCTGCCAATTTATCTCGAGTCTTACAAACAGCCTTCCACCCCCAGCTTACCTCTCCAGAATGTCTATAATCAGTCCATGAATCTCCTTTCAAATATAGGTGGTTAACCCACTTAACCCAAAGCTTCTCAGGATTGAAATGAATCCACCACACTAGCTTACCCATTGTAGCAACATTCCAAGTAACACTCTCTCTAATCCCCAACCCCCTTCTTTCTTGGGGCTGCAAACCTTCTCCCAACTTACCATTGGTACCCTCATCATATCAATTTTACCATCCCAAAGATAATTCCTGCACACAACATTTAGTCTATTTAACACTCCTTTAGGAATTACAAAAATATTCACCCAGTAATTGTAAATTGGTGACTTTAATTCTACCTATGTTAAGTCTTTCACCAACAGAACAAGGCATAACACTGACACTAGCCCCTAGATCACAAAGGGCTTTCCCTATAACATGATTACCTATAGTACATGGGATAGAAAAACTACCTGGGTCTTTCAACTTAGGTGCTATATTATTTTGTGAAAGAACATAACATTCCTCCACAAAAGCAATAACACCTTCGTCCTGAAATTTCCTCTTACGACTTAAAATATCTTTCATAAATTTAGCATAAGAAGGTACCTGGGTAATTAAGTCAGTGAAAGGGATGGTTACCTCAAGATTCTTCACCATCTCCAAAAACTTACCAAATTTCCGATCCTCTTTTGAATTCTTCAATCGTTCGGGATACGGAACGGTAACACTAGCCGTAGGATCAGCTACCTTCGGCTTCTTCAGTTGTAAAACCTTAGTGAGGTCTTGAATGAGGGAAGGATCCAACGATGCAGGATTAGAAATTGCATTCTGCTCAGGTACTCTGGTCGGTCGACCTGATGTAGCGGTCGGTCGACTAGACGTGATTTTATCCGTATTTTTCTGATTTCCAGAAGCTGATCTCACGTCAGGTACCTCGGTCGGTCGACCTGATGTATCGGTCGGTCGACCTCCCGACCTGTGTACGGGATCAGTTTTTTCATCCCGAACTTCAGCAGAATCCTCCTTGGAAGTTGGTCCATCATAAGCACGACCACTTCTGAGATTAATAGCATTTAATGTCTCTATGGAACTCTCACAACCGATTGGAGAGCTAGCAATCTGATTAGCAGCTAAGATTGTTAATTGGTCTTCAAAAGTCTTCAAAGAAGCCACTTGAGCCTTTTCCATTTCCATCATTTGTTTCATTAGAGCATGAACAAGCTCTCTCAACTCCGCAGTCTCACCCGTGTTGTCAACCGTAGTAACTAGGTTCGCACTTTCTTGCTTCAGCTGGGCTGCCTCAAGCTTTCCAAAACGGGCTTCAACGGTTGTCTCAAGAGCTAAAACCCTATCCATCTCTACATTCAACCTACGCGAATTCCCACGTGAACTCCCAAATTCGGCCCTATGCACCGCCATGTCTTCAATAGTGTTCCAACCCTTCATATGGTTGGTATTATTTTGAAATCTACCATTGGCGGCCGCATCAAGAATCACCTTATAATCATCGTAGAGAGCGTTGTAAAATTGGTTGCACAAGTACCATTGAGGAAAACCATGGTGAGGAATAGAACGGACCAATTTCTTGAACCGACCCCATGCTTCACAAAATTCTTCATCCGGACCTTATTGAAAATTAGTGATTTGGCTTCTCAAGTCATTAGCCTTCGCAAGAGGAAAGTATTTTTTATAGAAAGCCAATGCCAAGGAAGCCCAATCTGTAACCTTCTCAGCTACCCTATCAAGGTAACGGTACCAATCTCTCGCGGCATCCTTCAATGAATAAAGGAACATCATTGCCTTCACCTCGTCCTGAGTCACCCCCACAGGTATATGTATGGAACAACAGTAATCCGTGAATGCCTCAACGGATCCTCGTCGGGTAGACCAGAAAATTGATTCCGCTCCACCAGAATGATGTAGTTCGGGTGGAGCTCAAAAGAACCAGTGGTAGGAGTAGGCAAGGTGAACCCCTTCGGTAAATCTTGCACCTTAGGTTGTATGTGGTCATAAATAGTAGCCATGTCTAAGAATGAGAGTACTCAAGCCATCCTCTCAAAAACCTGTCTTCTAAAAAAAACAACACTAGAAGAGAAGGTAAGTAACGGTCTTAAGGAACCTAAGTTCCTTAGACAAGAAAAATAAACTAGAAATCTACAAACAAAATTACACCGTCTCCCCGGCAACGCCGCCAAAATTTGACACCCGTCGTTGAGGGGTGCCAAAGATAAGATTTATAAAAATCTCAACTTAAACTAGATAGGATAAGTCAAGGGTCGAACAACAGAGAGACAAGGTTAATAATGTTTGTGAATTTAAAGTCTATTGAAAGTAACCAAAAAAGGGGGGTTTTGATTTATGATTGGGACTAACAACTAAGATAGCAAAATAAACAAGAATACTAAAACAAGGTAAAAAGGAGATTAGGAACTTCGGTTTCCCATGGCCAGGACAAGTCAATAAAGGGTAAAATAACCAAATAACACAATCCCAAGGAACAAAGAATAAACCTTTAGGTCAATATTCTACCCAATCCTTACGGTCTTAGGGTTCCTAGAAAAGCACTAAACTTTCGTTCATAGCGCAATCCCAAAGTTGTTAAACTAATCCTCACAATCTTTCAATCTTTCAATCTTAAAGAATTAGTTCACCAACAACAATGGGGATTGGGAGATTAATCATAAAACCATTAAAATCTGAACTTGGCCATGGTTCCCCTAATTCCTAATCACAAGAATTAGCTATGCGTAATCATAATCATAAAACTAGTAATAACAATATTGAAGAACAACAAGAAAGATAACATAATTGAAGATGAAGATTCAAAGGAGGGAAACATGGATTGAATAACAATAATAAGATGAACAATGGAATCGAATAACAAGGAATGATTAAATTGCATAAAACTTACAAAATCAATTGGAAATTAAGAACAAAGCTAAGAACTTGGAAATTTGTCTCTCTAAACTATGGAGTTTCTGCTAATGTGGACTGCTTAACCTAATTATGAAGCTTAGGCGTCCTTGAATAGTCTCCTAATTACAAGATTAAAAGAATAAAAACCGAAATAAAAGTCGCGGAACCCGTCGCCAGGTCGGTCGACCTCTTAAGTAGGTCGGTCGACCTCGAGTGCTATAATCAGGAGTTTCTGAAACTGTGCGCTTGTCGGTCGACCTGTTGGGTAGGTCGGTTGACCGATTCCTGTACATTCCAACCTTGAATTTGCTTGTACGCACCTCTTGGCCTAGGAGTCCGGATCCTTGCTTCGCGTAAACACTCAAAACATCTTCCGGAGGACGGTTAAAGTTCGGTTTTGCTCACTTCCGCGTATTACTACATTTAAAACATAGAAATGCCAAAGTAAACCGTTTCGGGAGCAATAACAACTAAAAGTTACGAAAATGCACAGAAATACGTGCTGAAAGTATAAATAAAATGCATAGTATAGGCACGTATCAACCAAACTTTCAATCCTCCTGCAGGAGGAATCCCTCTCATTTATCACCAAAGGGATGGTACTCTTCAGCATATAGTGGAAGAGAGCTTGAACATGCATATTTTTCAGGAGGAAAGGCAACAACAGCAGCAAGAGGGGGTTATGCCGGATGGTTCTGAAAATGAGATCATTCTCATTTCCTCCTCTTCGAGTGATAACTCTGAGAAAAATACTTCTAAGTATAGTTTTCCCCTGCAACAATGGCTGAATGTGCTTGCTAACTCTGACTCTAGGGACTCTTTAGATTCAAGGTTTGATGATGCGATCGATTTGATAAGTAAGGAAGCCTGTGAAGTTAATGTGGAGCTGCAACTGACAGTGGTTGATAAGGTGCCTCATTCAGGAACTAGGAGGAGGGAGATTGGAATTCGTAAGGGGGAGGAGTTCACTGAGGCATAAATGTTAAGAAGGAAGAAAGAAAATGATGTCTGTATTGAGCAAGGTGGGCAGGAAAAGGTTTTTCTCTCTTCATCTGATAAGAAGGTTAGATTATCACTTTCATTAGGAGGTGCTGGGGAGGGGATGTGTACTAATCAGGGAGAGGAAAAGGGGAAGAGGTGGGAGGCGTGTGAGGTAGGGGGTCTGAAGTTTATTGATGGGGATGCACCATGTTTCTTTCTACCTGAAGTTGGTGCCAAATCAACTCATTAGTCATTACTAATGTATTAAGTTAAACTTATTTTAACAATACATCTAGTACATACAAAACTATACTAGAGGAAAAATGTTCTTACATTGAAAATTCAGAAATTAGGCCTCTTGAGCTTTATCACAAAGGTTGATCTTTTGGGTTACAAAGTAGAAACCCTCCAATAGAGATGCACCCAAGACTTAGCCCAAGCATAAATAGTAATTTTAGTCTAGAAATTATTATTATTAGCCCACCTTAATAATAATAATTTTACTACTTTAGCAAAATAAGAATATATTAGATTTTGGAGAACAAACCATAAACTATTTTTATGAGAAAACTGTGAGAAAATATGAAGACCACTAAGAATAAATTTTTGAGGACAAAAGTCCTAAAATAGGGATGGGGTGGACGGTTGGGTGAAGGAAATAGAAGGTGATAGAGACCTCTCACAATTGCTTTTTGTCTTACCCGTAATGGGAAAAAGCAAGAGTTTTATTTTGTCTGCAATGATATGATCATTCACAAAAATAAAACATTTTCTTTCTACTTTTCTTCTTCCCATAACCGACCCACATGGATGCTAATATGGACTTCGTTTTAATTTTCTCTTTTGTCAATTGTAATGTGTGACATGTGACACACTACATGTTACTAGCATTAATTATGCATATTTAACAAATTAAATATCACAACTCATAATTAATTACAATTGACAATCATACAGTAATTCATAATTACATATATGTGAAATAAGTCACTTTATTTATAATTCACAACATTTGTAATTATAATCAACCTTTTATTCTTATCTCGCATGTTTTCTAAACATCGATTAATAATTATTAATATAAGATTTTATTTACTAATTTCGAATCTCATTTAATTTAATCATAATAAAACAAGATTTCATTTTCTCATTTTGTTCAAATTAAGGCATCAATGAATCCGTATCGATATACGATTAATTAACTTTGCCGTTTGGGAATCGTCTTATAGGTGTGACCTAAATGGATCAATTGAAATTTTAATTAGAATGACTCTTATTATTCAATTTTTAAATATAACTTTTTAACAAATAAAAATTAAATAAAACAGAAACTTTTGGCTCCCAAGAAAAATATGGTGATGAACATATCAAATATAACTTTTATGGGTTAAGGTTTCCGGCCATATTAACAACTTTTGCTATTTTTAACGATTTATGTCATATATCGTACAATTTTAACCAATAAAATTATTTCACAAGCATAACATCAAATAAAAATCTCGAAATTTTTATACATGCTAGAAATAATATATATGACATCGTGTAAAATTTTTATGGCCAAATTCAAACTTAAACTATTAAAGTCAAAATTATGTCACTTTTATCCGATTTTTACACTAAAAATCAATAAACATGCAATATATGACAAAATTTCTGGAAAATTTTAGTATACATTTTTAAATATTGCAAGTGACATACTCAAAAAGTTTTATAGTCAAATTCGAAATATAACTATACAAACCCATTTTTATTCATTTTATGGCATTTTAACATTTAAAATTCATAAACCATGTATTTTAACTCCATAATTTACGAAAATTCATATTCATATCATAGGAAATACATGTGAAACCATACTGAAAAATCTGGGCCAGAAGTTAATTTTAGCTATTTTTCCCAAAAATTAAACATTTTAACCATTAAAATTAATAAAAACCGAAACAATAATACTTATGAACAATATATATCCAAAAAATATTCCAAATATCCTAAAATATATTTAGAATCAGTAGGTATTCATGCATTAGAAATTTCGGCCATATCATATACGAAGTAAAATTTCAATTTTTATTTTGTTATCTAATAACTTCGTAAAAAATATAAACGAAAAGCATGCAAACAACCGATTTGCTCTGATACCAATTGTTAGGTTATATATCTCATAACCTAATAATATAGTCATACTAAATAAATTAGATAATTAACATTTTAATTATTATATTTTAGATCTTATGCATGCTAGTATAACATGCGGAAATAGGACTCGAATTACTTACAATCCGACGAAACCAATGCAAGGATGATCCTCCTTAGTATTCAAAGAGAATACCTCCTCCAAGATGCACCCAAGACACCCTTAAAAGAACCGACACTTTGATGTATGCTAGTACAAGAATCGGTTTTCCTTAACACAAATTCTAATCTCTAATTAGAATTATAACACTAATATTATAACTTATTATTATTAGTATTATTTCTATCTCATAATATTAGAGGTTTTAATATAACTTTCTTACTTAGAAAATTTGCCAAGATGTTGAATGAATGAATTTTGTGAGCATGTCACAATATTTAAGTGGGTAGTATTTTGGGGTGGGTGAGGCCGGCTATGGGAAGAGCAACAAGGGAACAATTTATCTTCTCAATGTGTCTAGGGTGGCCATAGGGTGTGTTCTCAAGGCACCTAGCAAGGATTATGTCTAGGTGTAATTAACACACTAATCACCCACAACCACCTCCACTAATCCGCCCCATTTAAGCATAAAATGGACTTGATTATATACTTTTGTCAATTTCACAATTGTATATTATGTGACATACACAATGTTATAAAATACAATTGTGTTAATTTAAAACATATATATTTATCAAATAAATATTATTTATAATTTAAATAAATCACATTTATCAAGTTGACAAGTAATTCGTAATTACTAATATATAAAATGGTCATTCATAATAATCGTCAATACGATCTACAACTTTTGTAATAATTTTAACCCGATTCATTCTAATTACGATATTATAAAATATCGTTCATTGTTTAATAATTGACACGTTTCAATTATAAACATAAATCTTACAATAAGATTTAACCTCTGATTTCTCGATATACGAGTTTAAGAAATATGATCAACTTGTATCAATATACATTTGATCATTTTATCAATTAAGGGAATTGTCCTATAGGTGTGACCTAAAGGGATCAACTGACCACCCCGTCATACGACAGTAATGTCAAACTCTAGCTAGCCAATCATTACCGATTAATGTTGGTCAGTTGACTAATATATTTCGTATCATCCCTTGCGTATTATCGTCATGAGATTTAAATATGTGATCGCACTATTGTTGAGGACACATTTCCCAACAATCTCCCACTTGTCCTCGACAAGTGTGCGTCACCAATTCTCTTGTCTATTACAATCTCCCACTCAATGCAAGGTGTCTCTCTGAGGTCGTACTTGCATTCGATCATATCATGAGTGGTTTCCTCGATCTGGAGAATAACTTTTTGACCGGAATTATCTACCATAGATACATTCCGAGCGTGGCCACGCATTTCCAGTTAATTTCTCCTCGAGTGGCCTTGAGATTTGAACAACCCTGATGAGGGGTGGACAATTTCTATCGTACTACTTCCTTCAACTAGTCACAGTCAGTCACAACCCAAAGCAATCCCATTTGACTCCAGTTACGAAAAGTCGTAGAGAATGGATCAAGGTTATGCCAAAACTGCACCATCTTGGGAGAGTAGTCTTTAGTCAAAGAATTGACTCATAAGAATACTATAGCAGCTCTTGCCACAACCCGGCTATCATAAAATTTCCAGAACTCTATAAGCGGTCACCTTTCCCGACAGAGTGTCTCTCACAGTCTGTCTATGTGATCGACTAGTCATCACATATGACTCTATGGCATTTGAACTTGCCATTAGTCGCCTCACATTCCAGTCGCTTTGAGATGTCACCTCATGTAAGCGGCCAGGGGCTATACTAAGTCAATCCAGTTCACTTTATGGTGTTCAAAATTGTCTCTTACAACCAATTTGGATTTTGACAAAGTATCTTTCATTGTGAGTTAATTATAACTCAAATGATATTGTCATGCAAAAACAGTCAACACTGTTTCATTGCATTTGATGCATGATCATCAACTTGTATTAGTGTTTTGCGAATAAACCTTTTATTCATGATTCCAAAACTTATAAATTTTGGTATCCTTCTATCTCATATTATCTCGTATAATATGATCTTATTTGAGTACTTATCTAGAACTCCTTCTAGATTTCGTGTTTCCTTTCCTGAGGGAAGCTCACACTGTTATCTTATAACTTTTGACGTATGGGTAAGCCAGAGGGATTAAAAATCACTCGAAGGTACCTAGTCACTTATGTACTGAAACCTATATTGTAGTTATTTATGATTTCATCACTCTTACTATTTTCAATCATCTTGGCTATTTGATCAAGGTTTTATTCATCAATATGAATAACGTATCTAACCATTTTGATTTCTAATGGGCGACCTTTTATTATCAATATAACAAACCTTCCCGTGAGGCTCCATCATCTTATGATATAAGGTATTTTGTTCATCTAGAATTGAGAACCTCTTATTCTTTGCATATTAAAGAATCACCATTCTATCTAAATGGTACGTTCAATTTTCTAATGAATATTGCTCCCACTAAAATCACCATCGCTCGATTTAACATTTCTTAAATGAACCTTTCATTTCATGCATGTTATTCTTTTGCTTCCACTTGAACTGTAATCAATCAGTTATCACTTGAACTCTTCATTTCTTGTGATATTTCCTAATTTCACTTTTCGATACAATAGATACTATCATTGAGAGAACTGAGATGATATCTCCTCTATTATCTTATAATTTTGAAGAATCTCATTTGTTAAGGAATCGTTTTCCTTCCGATTTCATACGGGGTTTCCTGTATCCTCTCTCTGAAACAATGAACATAAGGAACATTTCCTCTTGTGTCCTCCCGTAGTTTCTTCAGTGTCCTCTCGTAGTTTCTTTTATTCATTCATTTAGGTTTCTTCTTAAGAATCCCATGTAAGATTCTTCTCTAAGATCCTCCATTTATATCATTGGTTTGCGGGCGAAATATTTTTCTCCCACTCTATCCTTTTAAAAATAACATTTATTTGTATAAGGATAGTGAATTTTTTTCGATATAACCAATGTATATGAATGTTTGAAAAGTTTATAGGTATGATGAATTCATTCTCATTTTCACTTAAAATGATCATCTTATAATGAACTAATTATATCTCATTTTGATCGAGTGTTTTCTCTTGAGGTGTAGTTCTACGTTTAATTTTAATCAACACTTTGATTCTTTTTCTTGATCGTATCAATCTTATTGTACAATGAACATTTCAGGGTACTTCTTTAGTGATTTATTAAGATCACATTAACCCATGTTACAAGGTATGCAATTTATTTTAGGAATCAACGATTTGATTAAGAATAAAAGGAGTGACTTGGGTTGAAAACCAAATCACCAATATCCAAAATACAACCATTGTTCAGGATTTAAATCCTTGACATACAACAAATGACATTGTTCTTTAAAATTAAAGTGCATAAATTAGAGCCAAGCTTTTGATGTCTTCAATCACTGGATGCTACCATAGCAATTCAAGTAAGGAACTTAAAGCTTTCCTTGCCCTTATCATCATAAGGTGCCCCTTTAAAATAATTAAAAAGGGTAATAGTCAACAACTTGTATCGCCATACAAAAGTTGACAAAATAACATGAATTTAAACGAGAATTATAACCTACTGCAAGAATTCCGTTTTCAAAGACCTAACCTCGTGCAATAATGGCACTTGTCTTCAACCTTTGAAGATGAGGTGGAAGCGCCTTTCGAAAAGGTCTTTTCTTTAGCCGGTTTGGGTTTGAACGTTTTCTTGCCCTTGCCTTTGAAGGCACTCCTTTTGAAATTGTCTTTCCTTTTCTTCTCGATGTTCAAAACATCCTTAGTGGAACTTTCATGAAGTCACATGCCCCTCTCGGCTTGGACAAGCATCTTATGCAATTCATCCAATGTGGTCTCTTGATTTCGCATGTTGAATTCACCCTGAATTGAGCATACGATTTCACCTTATTGAGAGAGTGAAGAACTCGGTCAATGATGAGTGAGTCGGGAACATCAACTCCTTGCAACTTTAGAGTCTCCGCGAACTCAACTAATTTGAGTACATGAGGACTTATCTTTTGTCCCTCCTTCAAGCAATTGTCGAAGAAGGCGGAAGCCGCCTCATATTGAATCACCCTTGGAGTTTGTGAAAACATTGTCGCAAGTTTGGTGTATATCTCATATGATGTGCTTAACTTGATCATACTTCTTTGGAGATCCGGCTCCATGGAGAAGATAAGCACATTTTTAAGAGCGAGGACTCTTTCATGTAGGCTTCATAGGCCTCACGAGTTTGAACCGCGGAACGAGCGGTTGGAGCGGGAGGAGCGGCTTCGGAGAGGTAACGAGTCTTATCGTCACCTTGAGCGGCCAAAAGTAATGCGCATTCCAATCTTTAAAATTGGAACCATGCTTATCAAGTTTGCAACGATCTATAAAGGATCGAAGCCATGATACATTAATGAGAGGTGGAGCGTTGGTTGCCATTGACGATGTTGAAAAATTAAACTACAATAAAAAGAAGGAATTAAAACAACATCATTTTTAAAACTCGTAATTAAATTTAAATTTAAAAAAGTTTAGTTATTTACTTAATGATCTCTTACCCAATTAATTAAACAATTCCGAGACCCAAATCCATACTAATCCGGGCACGGTGTAGCCGATTCAACCCTTATTGATATAATTTGGTGGATTAACTCTTTAATCAGTTCTACCTTAGAACTCTCGGTCGACAATTTTCTAAAAATTGTCTTTAGCCCGAACTTATTGCAACTACGGTTACGAATACCTTCGTTGAGATCGACCAAATTTTAAGATGTAATCTTATTACCCCACTTACCCAACGTAACAATTTTAGTACCCCGGTGTAGCCGAGCCCACTGTCTTGTGAAGAAGGGAGTTATGGGTCCATACTTTTTGGTAAGGCTAAGTCTCAATATTTATTTGTAAGATATCTAGTCAAAATTATTATGTATCTCCGTTTAAGTGAACTAAGTCGGTGAATTATCGATAAATTATTGACTAGGTCGACTAAATCGAATAAAATGCATGACATGATATGACGATTTGGCTATGCATGCAAACATATAAAGCAAAATAAAAGTATAAGAACTTAAAGCATAATAAACCCTAGTATGGCCTTTCCTAGAAAAGAAAATAATAAAAGATACAAATTCGGAAACCAACTCCTTTGGTCGCTTAAACTTCACGAGGCACACATCCCGAGGTAAACACCGTCTATGTAACATCCCGTATTTTCGTAAAATCTAATTTAAGCATTTTAAGTATTTTAAGTAATAAAAATAATACTTTAGTAATTTATTTTGAAAGACTCTAATTTAATAAATAAGATCCGTCTTAAGGACCTCCAGTTCTTAAGACGAATACAACTTGGCATAGTTAAATATCCGACTCAAGTATTCATTTCCATATCCGTTTCAATAATTGAACCCGTTTCATTTATTCGGAAAGGACCCACTTGTACCTTATAAACCCCATAAGTCGACATCTTCTTCTCCCTCAAGTTTCATTTCACTGTAACTTTAAATCTCTCAAAACCTCCATAAAACCCTTCCTTCTTTTCGAGTTTTCTCCATCATCCGTCCACCGAATCGCGAAAGTAAGTACATTTTCGGAATCCTCGTTCGATTTCCAAGACATTCATCACTTTCAATTTTCGTTTCGTCAACCTTTAAAATTCGGCCTGTTCTCCTATAATTCGTTTTTGGTGTTCTTAAACCGTTTTCTTTGTTGTAGGGGTTGGTCTTGACGATCCCGACGTGGACTCTTACGTGGTTGAGGAGGATCAATCGCCGGAATAAGCTTAAAGGTGACGATAATGAGAAACTCGGCCTTTATGTGTATATTAGCATATTTGATGTGATTCTCGTTTTGTTTCTGATTTGTGTCGAAATATGATGTTAAAGGACTTAGCAACATGTTTAGGATGATGTTGTTGTGAAGATTTCATGCTTGAATTGATTGTCAAATGCTTTTAAGGGTATTTTCAGTTTTTCTCATTTTTGCGACGGATACATGTATAATTCATTTGAGGATTGTTATGGGACTTGTTTTCTGATAGATTAGTAGTATTGGATGATTTATGTTAGTGGGTAAACATTATTTGTGATGCTATTGAAGATTAGAAGTCGAATTGTGAAGTTTGAGAAAGATTGGAAAATCACGATTTTGGTTGCAGGCTCTCTGAGCCGGTCGACCGACCGGCCGCCGGTCGGCCGGCTGGGAGAGCGTTTGGGTGTTTCGCGAGTTTTTGGAAAAATGGCTTAGGACTGCCAGCCGGCCGACCGGCCGCCTGCCGACCGGCTGGTAGTCATTTTGCCTTGTGTTGTTTGCGAAAAACTTATATAGGATGGGAGCCCAGCCGGCAGACCGGCCGCCTGCCAGCCGGCTGGGAGTACATGTGGGGACGGTTTTCGTTTGAGAAGGCTTGGGAAGGTCTTCCCAGCCGGCCGACCGGCTGCCTGCCGACCGGCTGGGAGGCCTTTTGTGTTGTCTGGTTTTTGAAAAGAAAGATGGAAGGCTGGGAGGTCACCAGCCGGCCGACCGGCTGCCTGCCGACCGGCTGGGGACCCCTGTAGGCTATTTTGAGGATTTTGTAAATTGAGTGTAACTTTCAAACGGTTAATCGGTTTTACTTGAAACTTGTTTTGTGTACCTTTGACATGTGTTTGAGGTCCCCGGAGGATGGGCAACATTATATTGGGTTCGGGAATATAGTGAGGATAGAGACCCCCCGGTCGGGCAACCGAAAGGGAAACCGGCTCTCCCTCATCTTAGTTCTCGAGGTCAATTAAGTGTTGATTAGAAGTTAAAGGTAGAACTACGGTTTAGTTCGTAGACTTTGATGATATTGTTTTGATGCGTATTAAGTTATGCGTTAAGATGTCGCCTCTGAACTTAATACGTAGGTTGTTTGTCATGTATAGGGGTATGCGTTAAGTTTTCGCCTCTGAGCCCTATATGTGTTTGTTTGTCGTGTATGGAGCCATGCGTTGAGTTTTCGCCTCTGAGTTCTATACATGTCTGTTTGTCGTGTCTGGGACATGCGTTGAGTTTTCGCCTCTGAGTCCAGACATGTGTGTGTGATCGCGTCGGGACATGCCTTAAGCTGGCCTCTGAGTCTGACGAGTAGAGCAACTGCACGACGGGGCAGTCAGGTTGTCATACCTTACCCGGAGTGCAGGTGTTTGGTGCTAGAACATGCGTTGAGTTTTCGCCTCTGAGTCTAGTATCTTGTGACGTGGTAGGGGAACATGCGTTGAGTTTTCGCCTCTGAGTTCCTTACTTGTGTTAGTAAATTGAATGTTAGTCCATGCGTTGAGTTTTCGCCTCTGAGTCTAATGTTCAGTGATAGCCGGTCCATGCGTTGAGTTTTCGCCTCTGAGTCCTTGCTTGATGATGTGAAATTGGTATCTAGGTTATGCGTTAAGATGTCGCCTCTGAACCTTTATACTTGCTGAATGATTTAGTACCTAGGTTATGCGTTAAGATGTCGCCTCTGAACCTTTGTACTTGCTGTTTATATCTGCTTGCCTTGATGATGGTACAGTGTTAGATATGCATAGTTTGTTACCGTTGTTATGAGTTGTGGTTAAATCATCCAAGGCATTGGATGACTCTTAGTTCGGTTTCATAAATGATTAGATTGAAAGACCCCCCGACTGGGTAACCAGTAGGGAAACCGGCTCTCCTTCTTATCTGTTTATGAAGTTAGTTGAGAGCCGTGCATGGTAATCGCATGATAGTAAGAGAAGATGATGAGTCGTTTATGCTTCACATGTTGATATATGTTGGAGTATTCTGTATTGTTTTATGTGTTGCGTGTTGTCACAAAAGGTGGCTAGGAGAACTCTAGTCACTCCCCACTGATTGTGGCGTACATGTTTTCATGTATGTAGGTACATGCAGGGTTGGAGATCAGGGTTACAGGAGAGCTAGCGAGTGATGATCCGTTCATCAGTTGACTTACCGTTTACGCTTAGCTAGACTCTTAGACCTTTGTTGTTTTTGTTTGGTGCCGGTAGGGATGTGCCATCCCCGGCTGATGTATTTATTTATGTTTCAGTTTGATACTTAGTACCGTTACTTATCTATTGTTGTTTATATCAGTTCCGTTTTCAGTTTCAGTTAAAGCTTCTCGCATGTTGTTTTATCTTCTAAAAAGTTTTAAATTCCGCTGCAATTTTGGTACTTTTATGTGTTTATATTTCCGCTTTCGCGAGGGGTTTTACAGTTGGTATCAGAGCATTATTGCTCCCGACGCACTCATGTGACCCCCAACCTTAACTTGACCAAATAAACAAATAATGAATGAGAGATGGGTAGATCTAAGGACTTATTTGGTAGTCTATTTGTGATTGCTAATTGTTAAGCTAATCCTTGGTTTTCTCTTTTAAAGATGGTGAGACCCAGAGCTGCTGATAACATTGTGCTGCAAGCAATTCAGCATTTGCTTGAGACTCAGAGACAGCAAGCGGGGAATGTTCCACCTCCTCCACCGCCGGGTGGCGAGACTAATCGTCCGGGTAGCTTTCCCTGGATTGCCTCTCAGATGTCCCGAAGCCATGTTAGGACCTATGGAGGCGAGGCTGACCCAGTAGCCCTCACAGAGTGGTTTAGAGAGATGGAAAAGAGCTTCACCTTATACTCAGTCGTTAGGGAGGATAGAGTGCGTTTAGCCGCTCACTTCCTGACATTGGAGGCTGACCGTTGGTGGGCATTGACTGGACCTACCGCTGTTCTTGACCCGATGTTCGATTGGGAGGCTTTCAAAGACAGGCTTGAGGCGAGGTTCTACCCCAAGGAGTTGAGATCGCAGAGGTTGAAAGAATTTATGGATTTGAAGCAAGGGAAGATGACCGTTCAAGAATTCACTGACAAGTTCAACCAGTTAGCTCACTTTGCATCGAGATTTGTTCGTGATGAGGCGGAGAGGGTGTATTTCTACCGAGGGAAGCTAGGGCCGAGGATTGAGAGTATGGTTCGTCGTGACTCTACTTCTTTTGTGGAGGTTTATGACGATGCTATTTGGGCCGAGAGCTCTATTCGTGCCATTGATGCTGAGACCCGTGCCGCTACTTCCAGTTTCACTTCTCACCAGAGATCCGTGTACCAGGGGAAGAGACCATTTGTTCCTTCTACTTCTTCACCTTCTTCCCAGAAGAAGCGTTTTGAGAGGTTCTCTGCTCCGGTTGCTAAGACCACATTTCACACCGACACTGCTTCTACTGTTTGCCGCCGTTGTGGTAAACCGCTTCATCCAGGGTTTGATTGCTTCAAGAATGCCTATAAGTGTTATACTTGTAATGGATTTGGGCATAGATCCTTTGATTGTCCTGAGAAGAATACTGTTCTTGGCAAGACTGCCACTGCTGCTGCAGCAACCAGAGGAGGAAAGCCGAAGGGGAAGATCTTTGTGATGACTAGGGCTGAGGCAGAGGCTCATCCAGATATTGTTGCTGGTATCTTTTCTGTTCTTGGCGCTGAGTGCCTTATTTTATTCGATACTGGAGCTTCTTTATCATTTATATCGACTCAGTTCGCCGATCGTCTAGCTCTTGAGTCTTCATTGGTAGAGGAGACTTCCATTTCCTTACCTTCTGGAGACGTGTTTTCCTGCTCTTCGTCCCATAGGGATGTTCCTATTGTTATTGGTCAAGCCACATTTCCTGCGGACTTACTGAGATTTCCTCTCGAGGAGTTTGATATTATCCTCGGTATGGATTGGTTATCGCGATACCATGCTCGCTTCGAGTGTCGCGACCAGAAAATCTGCTTGAGGAGTTCTTCAGGAGTTCGTGTTTCCTATAGGGGAACTCGCCCTCAAAAGGGTGTTCGTGTCATCTCTTCGATGAAAGCTTCTCATCTTCTTAGGAAGGGTTGCCAAGCCTTCCTGTGTGTTGTTACAGCTGCTAAACCATCGCTACCGAAGCTTGAAGATGTAGCCATTGTTCGTGAGTATCCAGATGTGTTCCCAGATGACTTGCCAGGGATACCGCCAGAGAGAGATGTGGAGTTTACCATTGAGCTTGTTCCAGGTACCGGACCGATTTCTAAAGCTCCCTACCGTATGGCTCCGCCAGAGTTGAAAGAGTTAAAGCAGCAATTGGAAGAGATGATCGAGAAAGGTTTCATTAGACCTAGTGCTTCTCCGTGGGGTGCTCCCGTTCTGTTCGTCAAGAAGAAAGATGGTTCCATGAGATTGTGCATTGACTATAGAGAGCTGAACCGAGTGACCGTGAAGAATCAATATCCTTTGCCTAGAATAGATGACTTGTTCGATCAGTTGAGAGGTGCTTCGAGGTTTTCTAAGATTGATCTTCGATCGGGTTATCATCAGATTCCAGTGAGAGAGGCTGATATTGCAAAGACTGCTTTTCGTACCAGATATGGGCATTTTGAGTTTGTAGTTATGCCATTTGGGTTGACTAATGCACCGGCGATTTTTATGGATCAGATGAACCGTACCTTCAGTGAGTATCTTGACACATGTGTAGTGGTTTTCATTGATGACATCTTGATATATTTGAAGACCGATGAGGAACATGCTGAGCATCTTCGATTGATTCTAGGGATTTTGCGCAAGCAGAAGTGGTTCGCAAAGTTTTCAAAGTGTGAATTTTGGCTCTCGAAGGTTGCCTTTTTAGGTCATGTGATATCCAGCGAGGGTGTGATGGTTGATCCCGCGAAGATAGAGGCTGTAGTTGATTGGGAGAGTCCCAAGGATGTTGGAGAGATCCGTAGCTTTTTGGGTTTGGCTGGTTATTATCGTAGATTCGTTGAGGATTTCTCGAGATTGGCTCGCCCGATGACTCAGTTGCTGAAGAAAGAAGCCAAATTTGTGTGGACCGACAAGTGTGAGAGTTCCTTCCAGGAGTTGAAGTCCAGATTGACTTCCGCCCCTGTGTTAGCTTTGCCAGAGATCGGAGTGGACTTTGATGTGTATTGTGATGCTTCGATGTTAGGACTTGGATGCGTACTGATGCAGAGTGGTAAGGTGATAGCCTATTCATCTAGACAGTTGAGAGTTCATGAGGTGAATTACCCGACACATGATTTGGAGTTGGCTGCAGTTGTTCATGCTTTGAAGATGTGGCGTCATTACCTGATTGGATCTCATTGCCGTATTTTCACAGATCACAAGAGTCTTAAGTATATTTTCACACAGAAAGACCTTAACATGAGACAGAGGCGTTGGCTAGAGTTAGTGAAAGATTACGACATCGAGTTGTTATATCATGAGGGAAAAGCCAATGTAGTCGCAGATGCGCTTAGCCGCAAGACTTCTCACTCGTTGAGTGCCATGAGAGTATTGCCCGATGAGTTGTGTTCCGAGTTCCGGAAGCTGAGATTAGAGATGGTGGGTAGTGGTTTTGATTGGTTATCTGCTATGACTGCCGAGCCGTCTTTATATTGGGAGATTCGCCGGAGTTTGCCTTCAGATGCTGATTTCAAAAAGTTTGAGGCTAAGATTTCGAGTGGTGTTGCGCCTGAGTTGGTGATTGATGCTGATGGTTTCCTTAGGTTCCGGGGTAGGATGTATGTTCCGGATGTGCCAGCCTTGAGGAAGAAAGTTCTTGATGAGGCTCATTTGTCACCGTACTCCGTTCATCCAGGAGGAGAGAAGATGCATAAGGATTTGAGGCTTATGTTTTGGTGGCCTGGTATGAAGAAAGAGATTTTGGATTATGTTAGTAGGTGCTTGACTTGTCAACAAGTCAAGATAGAGCATAGGAGACCTGGTGGTTTGCTACAGCCGCTTCCCGTTCCTCAGTGGAAGTGGGAGTGCATATCTATGGATTTTGTTACTGCTTTGCCTAAGACTGTGGGAGGCAAGGATGCGATTTGGGTTGTTGTTGATCGTCTAACTAAGTGCGCCAGATTCGTGCCGATCAGAGAGACATGGGATATGGACCGTTTAGCCAGGGCTTATATTGCTGAGATAGTCCGATATCATGGTGTCCCGAGGGAGATCGTTTCAGATCGTGATCCGAGGTTTTGTTCCAGGTTCTGGAAGGCTTTGCAGGAGGCTATGGGTAGCCGTTTGTTGATGAGTACCGCATTTCATGCCGCGACCGATGGTCAGTCCGAGAGGACTATACAGACGTTAGAGGATTTGCTCCGTGCTTGTGCCCTTGATTTTCAGAGTTCTTGGGAGCAGAGTTTGCCGTTGGTAGAGTTTTCTTACAACAATAGTTATCATGCTTCCATTGGTATGGCTCCGTACGAGGCTCTTTATGGTAGGAAGTGCCGTAGTCCGATTTGTTGGGATCAGGCTAGTGATGTTCGTGACCTTGGACCGGACCAGTTAGCTGTTACTATTGATCAGGTTCAGCTTATCAGAGGTAGGATGAAGGCCGCTCAGGACCGGCAGAAATCCTATGCTGATGTTCGCCGTAGACCCTTAGAGTTTGAGGTGGGTGATCGAGTGTTCTTGAGAGTTTCTCCGATGAAAGGCGTCAAGAGATTTGGAGTTAAGGGCAAGTTGAGCCCTAAGTATATTGGACCTTTTGAGATCGTGAAGAGGATTGGTGCTGCTGCTTACCGATTGGACTTGCCTCCTAGTTTGGGCAAGGTTCATAGCGTTTTTCATGTTTCCCAGCTCCGCAGATACATTAGTGACCCGAGTCATGTTTTGCCTAGAGAGATCGAGAACTTGGAGCCGAGTCTTGCTTTCGAGGAGCGTCTAGTGAAGATCCTAGACCGTCAGGATAGGAAGCTTAGGAGCAAGGTGGTGCCGCTAGTGAAGATCCTTTGGCGTTGCGGTGATGTTGAGGAGCAGACGTGGGAGACTGAGGCATCGATGCGTATCGCGCATCCTTCTCTTTTCGATGGAGGTATAGTATATAGATTTATATCCGTTCGAGTTTCGAGGACGAAACTTTTTGAAGTTGGGGTGATTGTAACATCCCGTATTTTCGTAAAATCTAATTTAAGCATTTTAAGTATTTTAAGTAATAAAAATAATACTTTAGTAATTTATTTTGAAAGACTCTAATTTAATAAATAAGATCCGTCTTAAGGACCTCCAGTTCTTAAGACGAATACAACTTGGCATAGTTAAATATCCGACTCAAGTATTCATTTCCATATCCGTTTCAATAATTGAACCCGTTTCATTTATTCGGAAAGGACCCACTTGTACCTTATAAACCCCATAAGTCGACATCTTCTTCTCCCTCAAGTTTCATTTCACTGTAACTTTAAATCTCTCAAAACCTCCATAAAACCCTTCCTTCTTTTCGAGTTTTCTCCATCATCCGTCCACCGAATCGCGAAAGTAAGTACATTTTCGGAATCCTCGTTCGATTTCCAAGACATTCATCACTTTCAATTTTCGTTTCGTCAACCTTTAAAATTCGGCCTGTTCTCCTATAATTCGTTTTTGGTGTTCTTAAACCGTTTTCTTTGTTGTAGGGGTTGGTCTTGACGATCCCGACGTGGACTCTTACGTGGTTGAGGAGGATCAATCGCCGGAATAAGCTTAAAGGTGACGATAATGAGAAACTCGGCCTTTATGTGTATATTAGCATATTTGATGTGATTCTCGTTTTGTTTCTGATTTGTGTCGAAATATGATGTTAAAGGACTTAGCAACATGTTTAGGATGATGTTGTTGTGAAGATTTCATGCTTGAATTGATTGTCAAATGCTTTTAAGGGTATTTTCAGTTTTTCTCATTTTTGCGACGGATACATGTATAATTCATTTGAGGATTGTTATGGGACTTGTTTTCTGATAGATTAGTAGTATTGGATGATTTATGTTAGTGGGTAAACATTATTTGTGATGCTATTGAAGATTAGAAGTCGAATTGTGAAGTTTGAGAAAGATTGGAAAATCACGATTTTGGTTGCAGGCTCTCTGAGCCGGTCGACCGACCGGCCGCCGGTCGGCCGGCTGGGAGAGCGTTTGGGTGTTTCGCGAGTTTTTGGAAAAATGGCTTAGGACTGCCAGCCGGCCGACCGGCCGCCTGCCGACCGGCTGGTAGTCATTTTGCCTTGTGTTGTTTGCGAAAAACTTATATAGGATGGGAGCCCAGCCGGCAGACCGGCCGCCTGCCAGCCGGCTGGGAGTACATGTGGGGACGGTTTTCGTTTGAGAAGGCTTGGGAAGGTCTTCCCAGCCGGCCGACCGGCTGCCTGCCGACCGGCTGGGAGGCCTTTTGTGTTGTCTGGTTTTTGAAAAGAAAGATGGAAGGCTGGGAGGTCACCAGCCGGCCGACCGGCTGCCTGCCGACCGGCTGGGGACCCCTGTAGGCTATTTTGAGGATTTTGTAAATTGAGTGTAACTTTCAAACGGTTAATCGGTTTTACTTGAAACTTGTTTTGTGTACCTTTGACATGTGTTTGAGGTCCCCGGAGGATGGGCAACATTATATTGGGTTCGGGAATATAGTGAGGATAGAGACCCCCCGGTCGGGCAACCGAAAGGGAAACCGGCTCTCCCTCATCTTAGTTCTCGAGGTCAATTAAGTGTTGATTAGAAGTTAAAGGTAGAACTACGGTTTAGTTCGTAGACTTTGATGATATTGTTTTGATGCGTATTAAGTTATGCGTTAAGATGTCGCCTCTGAACTTAATACGTAGGTTGTTTGTCATGTATAGGGGTATGCGTTAAGTTTTCGCCTCTGAGCCCTATATGTGTTTGTTTGTCGTGTATGGAGCCATGCGTTGAGTTTTCGCCTCTGAGTTCTATACATGTCTGTTTGTCGTGTCTGGGACATGCGTTGAGTTTTCGCCTCTGAGTCCAGACATGTGTGTGTGATCGCGTCGGGACATGCCTTAAGCTGGCCTCTGAGTCTGACGAGTAGAGCAACTGCACGACGGGGCAGTCAGGTTGTCATACCTTACCCGGAGTGCAGGTGTTTGGTGCTAGAACATGCGTTGAGTTTTCGCCTCTGAGTCTAGTATCTTGTGACGTGGTAGGGGAACATGCGTTGAGTTTTCGCCTCTGAGTTCCTTACTTGTGTTAGTAAATTGAATGTTAGTCCATGCGTTGAGTTTTCGCCTCTGAGTCTAATGTTCAGTGATAGCCGGTCCATGCGTTGAGTTTTCGCCTCTGAGTCCTTGCTTGATGATGTGAAATTGGTATCTAGGTTATGCGTTAAGATGTCGCCTCTGAACCTTTATACTTGCTGAATGATTTAGTACCTAGGTTATGCGTTAAGATGTCGCCTCTGAACCTTTGTACTTGCTGTTTATATCTGCTTGCCTTGATGATGGTACAGTGTTAGATATGCATAGTTTGTTACCGTTGTTATGAGTTGTGGTTAAATCATCCAAGGCATTGGATGACTCTTAGTTCGGTTTCATAAATGATTAGATTGAAAGACCCCCCGACTGGGTAACCAGTAGGGAAACCGGCTCTCCTTCTTATCTGTTTATGAAGTTAGTTGAGAGCCGTGCATGGTAATCGCATGATAGTAAGAGAAGATGATGAGTCGTTTATGCTTCACATGTTGATATATGTTGGAGTATTCTGTATTGTTTTATGTGTTGCGTGTTGTCACAAAAGGTGGCTAGGAGAACTCTAGTCACTCCCCACTGATTGTGGCGTACATGTTTTCATGTATGTAGGTACATGCAGGGTTGGAGATCAGGGTTACAGGAGAGCTAGCGAGTGATGATCCGTTCATCAGTTGACTTACCGTTTACGCTTAGCTAGACTCTTAGACCTTTGTTGTTTTTGTTTGGTGCCGGTAGGGATGTGCCATCCCCGGCTGATGTATTTATTTATGTTTCAGTTTGATACTTAGTACCGTTACTTATCTATTGTTGTTTATATCAGTTCCGTTTTCAGTTTCAGTTAAAGCTTCTCGCATGTTGTTTTATCTTCTAAAAAGTTTTAAATTCCGCTGCAATTTTGGTACTTTTATGTGTTTATATTTCCGCTTTCGCGAGGGGTTTTACAGTCTAGGTCGGAACTCCTTTCCGAATGGCATCGTTTTCAAGGCTCACCGGAATTTACAAAGATTACAACTTTTCTAGTCTACTTTATACATTATAAAATAGAAAACAATAAATAAAGTGATACGAGATCACATTAGTTACATCCTAATCGATAACCCCTTACATTACGGGAAATATTGATTAAAAACTAAGGTCATACTGTGACACCCCGCGATATAGCATAAAAATAAACAACTAATGTGCAGCGGAAATACGATACTTTTAAAAACTTTTCGACATATTTATTAAAACTTTTTCGCGGAATATCAAAACAACATGCGGAAGACTAAAAACTAATGAGAAAGTATAAATTATACAAAATAACGTAAATAGACGAGGGATAAGGTATCCCACGTTAATAACATGAATTAACTCTAAACTAAGCGTAAGGGTAATTGTCGAATTATCAACAATGCTCGCTAGCCACACGTCTTCCCCAAACAACACCAACCTACATTCATGAAACATGAACGCCACAGTCAGTGGGGAGTAACTCAGGGTTCTCCCAGCCAGTTCACGTCAAAATACAAATAGATAACAATAAGAACATATTGTACATGGAGTAGTACATGTGAAACATAATTAAAGCCAACAAGTGAGATGATATCGAAATCAAGTAGACATCCAAATGATCGACTCAGAGGCCAACAACTAGGTGGCATGTCCAATCATCAAATCAAGTAAACATCCAAGTGATCGACTCAGAGGCCAACAACTAGGTGGCATGTCCAATCACGCATACAACAAGAAACCAAGAATAGAATGAACGCCGTCAGGTAGCATAACCGCTACAACTGACAGTCAGGGAGTATAACCGCTCCACTAACAGGCTAGGGCGTATAACCGCGCCCTAGCTACCGGAGCACATAACCACGTCAACCGGATACTATGTATAGCGCATAACCGACAACTATATGCCTAAGACCTGGCCAGACCTCTCGATGTAATAACCTACACCGAACGACACACGGGGACCGGGCCGCATAACCACGGACACCGACCAATCCCGAACATAGTTAGATAAAATCCCATAATAGGAGTGGCGTTTGTTCATTACAGTGATACACAAATCGTATCACCGCTATCTATTCACAACCAAGGCAACATAACCGTTACCAACACAATTTAGGGTGACATAACCATCACCTAAACACAAGCAAGGCAACATAACCGTCACCCTACTCATCTTAAGATAGCATAACCGTCATCAAAACACAATTTAAGCTAACATAACCGTTAACCAACTCATTTTCATACAAGAGACAACAATTAATAAATAAGACAACACGTAAGTCCATTCCTTACGGGAGAAGAATAAACGGAACTGATTAATAAAACATAAGTCTTAAAAGCGTTTTACATTTCAGCTGTCCTCTGCCGTAAAATTCATAATTAATTCAAATAAAATAGAAATGATACAAGGCCAATTGGGTTGGTTTAATAAGTCTTTTATCTACAATATTTGTCCAATAAACATTTCCAAAAGACGAACTTAACAAGGGGTTATTGACTGATCTTTACAGTGTATCAGAAACCGTCACACAAAATGTATTGCTTCATAAAACGGGTTTAACAAATCATTGTGGGGCAAAGCAAACTCCTAACATCATCTAAAATCTTCAAAGTTTAATGTTTGAAAATGACCAGAATCGTTTCAAAGTTTAAAAATGGTTTTCGAAACAATCTTTGAGCTACTGTCCGTTCTGCGAGTATTTCAGCGCACTGTTCGTAAATAATTTATTGTGAACAAACGACATGCAAGAAAATTACGAAAATTCAGAGGTAGACTCTTAACTCAAAATAAACAGGGGTCCCTTTTCAACATTTTCAAAGAAGGATAGTCTAAGATGTCGAAATAAATTGTACAAGACAATGGACAGATTTGTCAAGGTGCTGAAACATCATGAATTAACCATTGTAAGCAAAACACTATGAACTTGAAAGACTATCAAACTAATCATCCTCAATGATCATAAACTCATTTAACCATACAATCCTTAATGAATTTCCACAATTAAAAACTCATCCAACACAAGCATGCATGATGAAATTCATCCAAACATATGATTTATTATCCTAATCATGCCACTACTTAACCAAAAACAATCCTAGTATACTAAACATTACTAGCATATAGTCATGCAAACAAAGACAATAAAGTCGAGTAACCCATCACCGTTACCTTATAGCTCTTCAATAAGCATGATTTTGACTCAAAGCCACTCCGGTTTGGACAACCGAACTAGCTACACATAAATAAACGAGGTTAGCTAAGAGAACCGTGCCTTAAAGGCCACGACGAGAGTATATTAAGGAAGAAATTTGATAATTTTATTACCTAGAAAGATGGAGGTCGAGGAGAGGAAGAGATAGGCGCGAAAATCGTCGAAAACGGATAATAAACCACTACAACAAAATGGCACTTGCGCCACGATTTATGTCACGGGAATTCATAATTCGTGACCTAAATTTGCTTAGTCACGGGAAAAAAAGTCCCCTTCCTTCAAAATTAATTGGTAAAAAAATTTATGTCACGGGAAAATATATCCGTGACAAATAATTCTTTTTAGTCACGAATTAAGCCATGACCGTGGCTAACAAATGCGTTTAGTCACGCATCAAGTCACGAACGTGGCTAATAATTATTTTTAGCCACAATGTCGTGGCTAATTATGATTTATTGTCACATGTAAGTTAACCGTGACTAATTAGTGTGCTTAGCCACACTGAATTCTTAACGTGGCTCATTATGACTTATTGTCACAGCTAATTATCCGTGACTATATTGCTCTTAGCCACACACTGAATTCTTACCGTGGCTAATTGTGATTTATTGTCACAAGTAAATTACCCGTGACTAATTATTGCTCTTAGCTACGCACTGGATTTTTACCGTGACTAATATTTTTGATATGATAACAAATAATAGTACAAAATTATTAGTGCAACATGGTGTGTACTGTGACATCAAGATGATTGCGCCGTATTATTGCGAGATGGGTGAACAATATTCGTACTTAATGTTCTTCCCTATTGACGTAAATGATCTTATTATGATTATTCTTATTATTGGATTTAGTCTGTCACAAGTGAGAATTTGTGCAATTTATTATGATTATTCTTATTAACACTACTGACTTGAAAATGAATATGATTATATGAATAAATGATTGTTGTTTAACAATTTATTTTGCTTTATTTTTGTTGAATGCTGTTTAACTTTAAGTATACGTTTAATTATGTAATGACAATTTTGTAATTTCAAAGCTACTTACCCAGTTACTCAATTTATTAAATTGCGCAACAAGCCCGACAAAACATATTGTTAAATAAGCTTTTCATTAGAAAATTGATTTACAACTTTATTTGTAAAATATTTCTACAAGAACTTGAATTCGAGATGTTAAATTGGAAAAAAATTGGGGAAGTTTTTAAGGAGAAAAAAAAGAAAATACAATTAGATTTAAAATATGATTAAATAAAAAAAAAAGTAGTCTAAAAAATTAAATTCAAAATTATTTCCAACAAATCATTGAATAAAATGGAAAAAAAAACATATTGATAAACTCACCGATATAAAAAAATCAATATAGAAAAACATTTTAATTATTGAAAATGAGCATATCACACCGAAAAGTAAAATGGAAATTAAAATAATAAATTTACATGTGTAAACAATGTGAAATTTTGTTGACAAAAAGAAATATCAAGAATAATGAAAATAAATCAATTTAGAGAAAACAAAAATTTATACGATATTTTCTGTGTTTTTTGGCAAAAACTGATTATTTTCGAGTTAATAATGTCTTGGTCATTTATTTTAGTAATAAAACTCGGTCATTGATACCCATATGTAATCATTATTCAAAAGTGATCATTATTTAGTAAAAAGTGATTAAACTTTTTTTCGTTAAAAATACGACGATCTTACAAATAGTATTTGTGTGGAAAAATATATGAAAAAATGGATAAAAGAAAAATAAAATAAAAATGTCGACAAATGAAAAAAAATAAAAAAATGTATTAGGGAAAAAAATATAAGAAAAATGTCATTAAATAGTTTGGAGAAAATGGTTTTGTTGACTCGGGCAAAAAATGACCCGAACATCATTAGTCGGGAGGTCAACATTGAAAACTCGAGTAATTTGAGAAAAATAATATTTTTTTCGCAAAAATATGTAAATCATTTAATATTTTTTCGCAAAAATAATAGTGAAGTTAGTTTTGAAAAGAAAAGGAATATAATTTAAAAAGGTTTCAAAGTGTTAACTATATCAACAAGCTTAAGTTTCATTTTCGGTAGCTCATCATAAGAACTCCACAGTTAAGCGTGCTCAGGTGAGAGTAGTCTTGGGATGAGTGACCTCCTGGGGAGGATATACGTTTCGCAAAAGTAAATGACCTGTGATTGTAAGTAACGAGTTGAGATAACGAACCAAACAAGGATTAAAGCTTGACAAAATTCCATATGTAACCAAATGTGTTTGGTAGTGTGGTGGTTGCTCACCTCATCCCTTAACCCTGAGGTCAGGGGTTCGATTCCAACCCATGGAAATGGAGCAACTCTTTGGCAAGCCGTTTACCTCTTCGTGAGAGAGCCCGCTGCGAGGGGATTATACACCGTTGTCGACACGGTGGACACCCCGGTTTAGACCAAAAAAAGATTCCATATGTGAAAATATTTTCATTATATTTAAAAAATAATATATTACATTTTGTATATTTATTTTTTATTTTTTTGTTTGTCACGGGAATAATTTTGGCCACGAGAATTAATTTTTGGTCACGGGAATTATTAGCCAAGTGAGAATCTGTGGCTAAAAATATAATTTTAGCCACGTTCTTGTTTTTCCCGTGGCTATCGGTTAGCCACGGCCACTTGGGCCACGGAAGGTATTTCCGTGACAAAGAGCTTTAGCCACGGAAAATTAGTACTTGCGCCACGAATTTAGTCGTGGCCCAAGTGCTTAATTGTAGTAGTGAACGGACATTTTACGACCGTTTTACGGTTGAAGGTAAAGAATATAACGATGGTGTTTTGTGTTTTGTGTTTGGGTGTGTTTGTCCTGAAAAATATAATTAAAGGATTGAAGAAGAAGGAAAGAGGAGGGGAAAGACCTTGGGTTGCAAGGCAAAATTGGTGTATAAGACAAGTGTCCCAAAGGACAAGTGGAATAAGTGAAGAGTCGACGAGCGAGATTTTGTTAGCGGATAGTCCGTGACAGCCTTTCGTATTTTCGGCATAATTTCCTCCACAGAACTCCGATTGACGTGTTTTCGGTGGCGTTGGAAAGCTAAGAAAAAGATCTAAGACTTTTATTTTATAAGCAAGAGCTAAATATTCCTGTAAAATATCTTAAAATTAGTAACAAGGACAGAGTAACGTTTTACAAGTTTAAGGAGTATAAGTTTAAGACGGACATATTAATATCATTGTCAAAAACGATAGATTTTAAATGGAATTTTATTTAATGTAGAACATTATTATTACTAAAATAATATTTTAATAATATATAAATACTTGGAAATTACGGGGTGTTACAATCACCCCACCTTTTAAAAAGTTTCGTCCTCGAAACTTGAAAGTAGAAAAACGGTAAGTTGTAAAGGCGAGGTAAATAACTCATGTGTTTTACCTAAAATTTGATATTACAAAAGTTAAATTTATTTCAAAGACTTCGAAAAGAGTTTCTAAAGGCCAAATTCTTCATCAATGGAACAAGAGGATTCTCGTTGCGCATTCAAGAGTCCCACATTCCAAATCAAGGGCTAGTCCAAAACCAAATCATATCATGCGTCGACAAGCGTAATACGAGTTATTAGACGTCTCCAATAACAAGTCTTACATCAAATCAACGCTAAAACCAATCAAAATTATAAACCATTTCAAGTTTTTCAAAACATGTCATTTTGAAAGTAAACTTCCATTTTCGAATCCGTAAAAATAGGTAAGGTTGTAACAGAAATTAAGATTTTCAACAACAAAAGTTAGGTAACTCAAATCGGCTATAAAATATACAAATGAAAAACTTTTTAAATATCACTTCAAACAAAACAAAAAGATGAAAGCTACATGTTAACAACCAAAGATGGTTAGGTCGGATTATCCAATAAATCAAAACACAAAAGGTCATAAGGAAGCTAACAAAAACAAGGCATCAAAACTACCATCTTCAGGGTTAAGACGGTACTCAACAAGAGAACAAAGAGACAAAGACAACAAAAGAACGAAAGCATGAACAAAAGAGATTTAAGGTTAAGGAGGGGATAACTCTTCAGATTACGGAAATCACTACTCACTCAATCCATAAATGAGTCATCATCATCATGGTTTCTTACACACCTCAAAAGGCAGCTCTTTCAACCGCAAAACTCTAAAGGCTTCCTCAACTCAATTTGGGTCACTCACTTACAGGTCATCCACGATACAAGGTATCACATTACCAAAGGAACTTCACAACTCTTAATTATTACTCAACAACCAACATCCTTCACAGAGCTAGGTCCAAAATTATTAACAATGTCACATTCATAACCAACCAACATAAGATATATGTCTTTAAACAAGGTAAAACACCAAAACAAGGATCCCAAACCATAATCCATCGTACTTCCAGACCTCTAAACAAAATTTGTTACGCTCATACCGACAACAAAAGATATGAATGCGACACTCTCGGAACTGTACTCACTCTCATACATAGGGCTATGAGATAAACATTCAAAACATCTAATCCCAAAAGCATAGACACGGAATTCTTCAAACCGTAACTATTCCCAAACCTAGGACTACGAATTAAACATCCAAAATATTTAGTCCCAAACTGGTCAGCTCTCATCGACCCAAATCAAGAAAACACCTCTTAACCTTGACTACCATAATTACCGTCAAGTGATCATCCCAAAGAAAGTCTCATAAGAGTAACAACTTTCACCCAAACGGTCTCTAGGCAACCATCAACACCCTCATAGATCACACCAAAATTATCAACCTCACGGTTGGTACTAATCCACAAGAATCACTTATAACTTCAAACCTTTAACTTGAAACCATCAAGATGGCAAACTACCTAATACTACCCAAACGTCACCAAACGCTAACTCTCTCAACTATGTCCGATAAAACAAGACCAAGGATCCTCGAAGCATATATCACTATTCCACAAACGAAGTCAACCTCACAACTAGTCCAAGATAAAAGGGAACAAGGATCACAACGGTTAAAGGTATCATACAAACTTCAGGAACAATCGCGATATAGAAACTTGAGAGAGAGATACATAAGTTGACGGCTAAGAGACTCTAGGTTATGGACTCCAACAATAGCGAAGCCATGAGAAGAAGAATGAGCATTAGAGGTAAGAAGATATATGACATAAAGAGAGGTCAAGGAAGCTTTTTTATGAAAGCATAACTCGACATAATTAGGATGGAAGAACAAAGAAGAAGAGAAGCGTTGAGGGAAAGGTTACGATTTGAACTGACACAATTCCCAAGGCTCAGGTTTCCTAAAATCCTCAAAAAGTTCTCATCCTCCAATTTATCAAATCAGGCACGCCAAACTAGCACTTTCCAATAATAATTTTCCCAGATGGTTTACCATACTATAAGTCCTTTCAAAGGTAAGGGTGTACGATTATCCCAATTTTGACTATTCCATAAAGTCTCGGGTATATATCTCCACTTCTGAAATTCCTCAAATGACACTTCTGTAATACTCAAGGATAAACCATTTTTATACCATTGCTACTTCACAATATTTATACTCCATAGATTATCAACTCTCTATTTCCTTTAATTCCTAAAACTTTCATTACTCATCGAGTTACTCTATTCTAATTCCACACAAGGCATAAATCCTTATAATTCATTAATTCCTCAAAATATGAACACTAAGATCCACTATTAATGTCTTCACACCTCTATATACGAATTCAAACGTCCATTAACATCGCAACATCGAAATCTCACAAATCCACAAGTTGCACCTTATGACATCAATCAGACATCCAAAGACATGATCTTCAGGTAACTCCTCAAAGGTTACACCTCTAATCCAATCAAATAACTAAAAGAGTAAACTTCAGTCAGTTCCTCTAAAGTTGCATCGCTAACTCTTTCAATACTCGTCCATCAATATACACGATTCTTATCCTCCAAAAGTAACATCCCAATTATATTAAAGTCAAACCCAATTCCCAAAGTCAAGCATTACTGATTCATTCATTTTCACTAGCATCCCAAGTATATTTTCCAAATTCATTTTTATGGATTCTAAAACCTCATCCATACTCTTAAAGCGACACATATTAACCCACTGGTTCTAAATCCCAATTAAGATTACCAAGGTTAAAATCCACCAAATATTGCACATATAATTTAATTTTAAACCAAGATTCCACCAACCATTTTCACTCACTATGTAGGGCAAACAACTAAGCATTAGTATCACCAAGACATGCCTTACTATACTCCCTAAAAGTTTTCAGTCTTATTACTTCTCAAAATAAGGGCTAGGGGTTATTCTCGAACAAAATCCTCAATATCCAACTAAGCTAGGTTACCTACAAAGCGCCATGGGAAAAGACAAGTAACAAGGATAAGGTTAAGTCGGGAAGTTACGAAAGTATCTTTCGTGTTAAGATAGAAAAGGGTTTGGGAAGGGAGGATATGCATCAAGAAATAAGGAAGAAGGTGATGCATGATGAACAAGGAGTATTTTCGGGCACATGGAAGCATCCTTCAAAGATAGCACGAATCTTCCATCTTCGGTAGTAGACAATAATCTTGATCGCCATCCAGGTAAGCTCATGGTTCACCAATCCTTGAGCACAAAAATAAAATCTTTGACAATTAACAAACATGTTAGACCTAACAAGGAGCAATCACATTACAGACTACCACTTGGTCCTTAAATCTACCCATCTCTCATTTATTATTTCAGGTCAAATTGATATTTAAGTTGGGGTACACGTGCGTGCGTCGGGAGCATTACTGCTCTGATACCAACTGTGACACCCCGCGATATAGCATAAAAATAAACAACTAATTTGCAGCGGAAATACGATACTTTTAAAAACTTTTCGACATATTTATTAAAACTTTTTCGCGGAATATCAAAACAACATGCGGAAGACTAAAAACTAATGAGAAAGTATAAATTATACAAAATAACGTAAATAGACGAGGGATAAGGTATCCCACGTTAATAACATGAATTAACTCTAAACTAAGCGTAAGGGTAATTGTCGAATTATCAACAATGCTCGCTAGCCACACGTCTTCCCCAAACAGCACCAACCTACATTCATGAAACATGAACGCCACAGTCAGTGGAGAGTAACTCAGGGTTCTCCCAGCCAGTTCACGTCAAAATACAAATAGATAACAATAAGAACATATTGTACATGGAGTAGTACATGTGAAACATAATTAAAGCCAACAAGTGAGATGATATCGAAATCAAGTAGACATCCAAATGATCGACTCAGAGGCCAACAACTAGGTGTCATGTCCAATCATCAAATCAAGTAAACATCCAAGTGATCGACTCAGAGGCCAACAACTAGGTGGCATGTCCAATCACGCATACAACAAGAAACCAAGAATAGAATGAACGCCGTCAGGTAGCATAACCGCTACAACTGACAGTCAGGGAGTATAACCGCTCCACTAACAGGCTAGGGCGTATAACCGCGCCCTAGCTACCGGAGCGCATAACCACGTCAACCGGATACTATGTATAGCGCATAACCGACAACTATATGCCTAAGACCTGGCCAGACCTCTCGATGTAATAACCTACACCCAACGACACACGGGGACCGGGCCGCATAACCACGGACACCGACCAATCCCGAACATAGTTAGATAAAATCCCATAATAGGAGTGGCGTTTGTTCATTACAGTGATACACAAATCGTATCACCCTATCTATTCACAACCAAGGCAACATAACCGTTACCAACACAATTTAGGGTGACATAACCATCACCTAAACACAAGCAAGGCAACATAACCGTCACCCTACTCATCTTAAGATAACATAACCGTCATCAAAACACAATTTAAGCTAACATAACCGTTAACCAACTCATTTTCATACAAGAGACAACAATTAATAAATAAGACAACACTTAAGTCCATTCCTTACGGGAGAAGAATAAACGGAACTGATTAATAAAACATAAGTCTTAAAAGCGTTTTACATTTCAGCTGTCCTCTGCCGTAAAATTCATAATTAATTCAAATAAAATCGAAACGATACAAGGCCAATTGGGTTGGTTTAATAAGTCGTTTATCTACAATATTTGTCCAATAGACATTTCCAAAATACGAACTTAACAAGGGGTTATTGACTGATCTTTACAGTGTATCAGAAACCGTCACACAAAATGTATTGCATCATAAAACGGGTTTAACAAATCATTTTGGGGCAAAGCAAACTCCTAACATCATCTAAAATCTTCAAAGTTTAATTTTTGAAAAGGACCAGAATCATTTCAAAGTTTAAAAATGGTTTTCGAAACAATCTTTGAGCTACTGTCCGTTCTGTGAGTATTTCAGCGCACTGTTCGTAAATAATTTATTGTGAACAAACAACATGCAAGAAAATTACGAAAATTCAGAGATCGACTCTTAACTCAAAATAAACAGGGGTCTCTTTTCAACATTTTTCAAAGAAGGATACTCTAAGATGTCGAAATAAATTGTACAAGACAATGGACAGATTTGTCAAGGTGTTGAAACATCATGAATTAACCATTGTAAGCAAAACACTATGAACTTGAAAGACTATCAAACTAATCATCCTCAATGATCATAAACTCATTTAACCATACAATCCTTAATGAATTTCCACAATTAAAAACTCATCCAACACAAGCATGGATGATGAAATTCATCCAAACATATGATTTATTATCCTAATCATGCCACTACTTAACCAAAAACAATTCTAGTATACTAAACATTACTAGCATATAGTCATGCAAACAAAGACAATAAAGTCGAGTAACCCATCACCGTTACCTTATAGCTCTTCAATAAGCATGATTTTGACTCAAAGCCACTCCGGTTTGGACAACCGAACTAGCTACACATAAATAAACGAGGTTAGCTAAGAGAACCGTGCCTTCAAGGCCACGACCAGAGAATATTAAGGAAGAAATTTGATAATTTTATTACCTAGAAAGATGGAGGTCGAGGAGAGGAAGAGATAGGCGCGAAAATCGTCGAAAACGGATAAGAAACGGAGATTTTACGACCGTTTTACGGTTGAAGGTGTTTTGTGTTTTGTGTTTGGGTGTGTTTGTGCTGAAAAATATAATTAAAGGATTGAAGAAGAAGGAAAGAGGAGGGGAAAGACCTTGGGTTGCAAGGCAAAATTGGTGTATAAGACAAGTGTCCCAAAGGACAAGTGGAATAAGTGAAGAGTCGACGAGCGAGATTTTGTTAGCGGATAGTCCGTGACAGCCTTTCTTATTTTCGGCATAATTTCTTCCACAGAACTCCGATTGACGTGTTTTCGGTGGCATTGGAAAGCTAAGAAAAAGATCTAAAACGTTTATTTTATAAGCAAGAGCTAAATATGCCTGTAAAATATCTTAAAATTAGTAACAAGGACAGAGTAACGTTTTACAAGTTTAAGGAGTATAAGTTTAAGACGGACATATTAATATCATTGTCAAAAACGATAGATTTTAAATGGAATTTTATTTAATGTAGAACATTATTATTACTAAAATAATATTTTAATAATATATAAATACTTGGAAATTAAGGGGTGTTACACATACTAAGTAAATTACATAATCCAAAATTACGTAAATAAAATCATGACAATCATAATTAAAATATGCAATGCTTATGAATATGAACTAACATGCAAAACCTAAGCCAAATCGTCCTATTTAATATCATTTATATATATAGTTATCGTATACCTCGGTTTTATGGAATTGCGTGCTTTAACAATTAAAAACACTAGGCATTATGTGAATCGAAATTCACTTTTTAAGTTAATCATCCCAACTCATTTAGGTTTCAAAATTCAGTCTTACTCAAACCTTGACCATGATTTAACTTAATATTGTAATATTGTTCGGTATTACTCGGTTTTACGGGAAAAATAATATAAAATTCAAAAAGAGTCATAAAATTTCGAAAAATTCAAAATTCAAATTTTGGATATTTTAGAATTTTCTTAAAATTTCACAACTTTAAAAATATTAGTACTTACACGGTTTTATTATTTATTTCGTAAGTAATACGTAAAACGAGTATTTTGTGTCGGAAAATTAAATAATTACCTTCATAAATACATATAAAGTACTAATAATAATTTTACACTTTCCAAAACACCTTAAGAAACTGAAATGGACTGAAAATTAAATAGCACACTGCCCAATATCCGAAATTTTAATTACAATGACTCTTATTATTCAATTTTTAAATATAACTTTTTAACAAATAAAAATTAAATAAAACAGAAACTTTTGGCTCCCAAGAAAAATATGGTGATGAACATATCAAATATGACTTTTATGGGTTAAATTTTCCGGCCATTTTAACAACTTTTGCAATTTTTAACGATTTATGTCATATATCGTACAATTTTAACCATTAAAATTATTTCACAAGCATAACATCAAATAAAAATCTCGAAATTTTTATACATGCTGGAAATAATATATATGACATCGTGTAAAAATTTTATGGCCAAATTCCAACTTAAGCTATTAAAGTCAAAATTATGTCACTTTTATCCGATTTTTACACTAAAAATCAATAAACATGCAATATATGACAAAATTTCTGGAAAATTTTAGTATACATTTTTAAATATTGCAAGTGACATACTCAAAAATTTTTATAGTCAAATTCGAAATATAACTATACAAACCCATTTTTATTCATTTTATGGCATTTTAACATTTAAAATTCATAAACCATGTATTTTAACTCCATAATTTACGAAAATTCATATTCATATCATAGGAAATACATGTGAAACCATATTGAAATATCTCGGCTAGAAGTTAATTTTAGCTATATTTCCCAAAAATTAAACATTTTAACCATTAAAATTAATAAAAACCGAAACAATAATACTTATGAACAATATATATCCAAAAAATATTCCAAATATCCTAAAATATATTTAGAATCAGTAGGTATTCATGCATTATAAAATTCGTCCATATCATATACGAAATAAAATTTCAATTTTTATTTTGTTATCTAATAACTTCGTAAAAAATATAAACGAAAAGCATGCAAACAACCGATTTGCTCTGATACCAATTGTTAGGTTCTATATCTCATAACCTAATAATATAGTCATACTAAATAAATTAGATAATTAACATTTTAATTATTATATTTTAGATCTTATGCATGCTAGTATAACATGCGGAAATAGGACTCGAATTACTTACAATCCGACGAAACCAATGCAAGGATGATCCTTCTTAGTATTCAAAGATAATACCTCCTCCAAGATGCACCCAAGACAACCTTAAAAGAACCGACACTTTGATGTATGTTAGTACAAGAATCGGTTTTCCTTAACACAAATTCTAATCTCTAATTAGAATTATAACACTAATATTATAATTTATTATTATTAGTATTATTTCTCTCTCATAATATTAGAGGTTTTAATATAACTTTCTTACTTAGAAAATTTGCCAAGATGTTGAATGAATGAATTTTGTGAGCATGTCACAATATTTAAGTGGGTAGTGTTTTGGGGTGGGTGAGGCCGGCTATGGGAAGAGCAACCAGGGAACAATTTCTCTTCTCAATGTGTCTAGGGTGGCCATAGGGTGTGTTCTCAAGGTACCTAGCAATGATTATGCCTAGGTGTAATTAACACACTAATCACCCACAACCACCTCCACTAATCCGCCCCATTTAAGCATAAAATGGACTTGATTTTATATTTTTGTCAATTTCACAATTGTATATTATGTGACATACAATATGTCACAATGTTATAAAATACAATTGTTTTAATTTAAAACATATACATTTATCAAATAAATATTATTTATAAATTAAATAAATCACATTTATCAAGTTGACAAGTAATTCGTAATTACTAATATATAAAATGGTCATTCATAATAATCGTTAATACAATCTACAACTTTTGTAATAATTTTAACCCGATTCATTCTAATTACGATATTATAAAATATCGTTCATTGTTTAATAATTGACACGTTTCAATTATAAACATAAATCTTACAATAAGATTTAACCTCTGATTTCTCGATATACGAGTTTAAGGAATATGATCAACTTGTATCAATATACATTTGATCATTTTATCAATTAAGGGAATTGTCCTATAGGTGTGACCTAAAGGGATCAACTGACCACCACCGTCATACGACAGTAATGTCAAACTCTAGCTAGCCAATCATTACCGATTAATGTTGGTCAGTTGACTAATATAATTTCGTATCATCCCTTGCGCATTCTCGTCACGAGTTTTAATTATGTGATCGCACTATTGTTGAGGACATATTTCCCAACAAAAACCGTTCTTGAGCTTAAATGGGATGGATGAACCAAGACTCCAAGTATAGAAACCCTCTTTAGTTTGCACCCAAGACAAATGCTCAATCAACCACTAAAATATTCTTAATATGTATTAGTAGTAGTTGCCTTAACAATAATCTCTCACAATACTACTCTAGTATTAATTTGGACTAATAATTTTATGAGAGAAAATAACCTCATATACTTATTTTTTGCATGAGGAAAAAATGAGAGAGTTGAAGAATAGTAATAATGCAGGTATGGGTATGAAACATGTATAAAACGGAAAATAATGGATCCCCATTCCCCTTGCTTGCACGGTTCAAGTGAAGGGGGATTGTGCACCCTTTTCCTTTTTCTCTTTTCAATTTGACTAGCCTCTTAGGCCTAGTCTATAGTCTTATAATATTATCATTTTGTCTAATTCTTAATTAGAGCAAAATCACAAAATACAAGCACCCATACATGCATTATATAAACGATTCACATGCACCATGCATGTGATCCATTTTAAACTTAAAGTTGTAAAAATTGTTGGAGCTAGTGTCCTCCACAGTTAGTGCGACAACGCGAATAAATCTCTTAAAGGAACACAGGGATACTTTGTATTTTAATCAGTTGATTAACGTTTATCGATAACGGTTGGCTTGCAAGAAGTTTGACGTTATTGTCATACATATGGCGGTGATCAACTGGTCCCTAAGAGTCACACCTAAAGGATATAGTCTGAGATATATGATTAGATGAAAATGTAATCATATTGATGACTAAAATGACTAAACGGTTAGTCAATGATTTGATGGTACGATTATTATATTTGCTGAGACGAATTAAAAGGTTAATTCACAATTAAATATAAAATGTTATATTTAATTTATATGGATAATGTTATTATTTAATACGGATTAAATAAATTAAATATAAAAGGTTATATTTAATTATGGAATTATAAATATATGATATTTATAATAAAATAGACATTATGCAATGAGATAGAAATTCGGAGAGAATAACAACCATACTCGGGAAGAGTATCACACGGTCACAAAAACCTTGGGAACCGTGTCTCCTCACACGGTTTTCATGGTTGTGATAGGATTGGTGTTTTATTTATTAAACAGTCATAATCCTACTCTGATTCTGAGGTTGTTATGTTAGTATAAGGAGACATAATATAGATTATTCTCACAAGCACAAAATTTATTTTTGTTCTCGTTCTAGCACGACGTAGGCATATCTTGGAGCATCTTGGGTGCAATGATTAGGAGGATATCTATTTTGATATCTGTTTTTAGGCCATATTGCTAGGATCAAATTAAGGGTAATTCTTGTTCCCAATCTTTGTATCTCGTATTTCGTTTATGACTATAAATCGTACTTTATAAATTCGTTATAATCCTGCATGTAAAAGAATTGGGACATAAACAGATATTTTCCCACAAGTGGTATCAGAGTCAGGTTTACAAATTTTATTTTTGTATGATTTTCATAAACGTTTTGAAAAATATAAGAAAAAAAAATTCAGCGGTGAGGTTTAAATTAGCCGAGATTATTTTTCCCTTCGTTTGTCGCTTTCCTTTAGATTTATTCTTGTTGTCTTAAACAGTTAAAATAACAAAAAAATAAATTTTTAGATGTTTAAACTCAATAAAGATTGAATTAAAATGTAAAAGGAAATCGTCTTGAATGTTTTTGAATGACATAAAATTGCTAAATAATCATTCTCATGATAATCTTGATGTTCGTCTTAAAAGGTTAATTTGAATTATTAAAGATTATATCAATGTTTAATAAGGATTAGATATTGAATGTTATTATCTTGTAATTTTAGCAACCCGATTTATTTTGCTCAAGTGCATTAGTTGAAAGAAAAAAAATTATGAAATTAGACTTTAAATCTGCGACTTCTTTTCTGTTACGGCGCTTTTCTAGGTTTTCAGCGTTTTAGTATACAAATTATGGATTTACTGCGTTTTTAAAAGCGTCGCAACTAGATTAGCAGCCTGTTTTTAGCTGCGTTTTCCCTGTTTTCGGCGTTTTTGTTTCGTTTTCAGCTCTTTTAGAAGCGCCGAAAATCAGTTTCCCGCAATTCTTTCTTGTTTGAGGCGTTAAGTTTGTGGCGCTTTTTAAAACTCTTTGGGGCTATTTTCTTAGTTTTTTTATACATTATAAGGATAATGTGTAATTTTTGGGTGAAAAAGTTCACTAGTTTTGATACCTAATTATTTTAAAACGGTTTAAAATAATGTTGGATTAGTTCATATTATACGATAATATGAAAGATTAATTGATAGAAATACTCTGAACTGTGGGTGAACTACTCAAATTACTCTAAACTTTATTTTAACCACCAATATAACCAACTAATGCCCTCATTTGCTTTGAGTAAAATTTGTTATTTTGTTAACTTATCGTAGCATGTTTTAATGGTGTGATTAGGTGAACAAATTAACAAAGAAGTAAAAAGAGAAATACGTGTTAAAGAAGGGTTAGAAATTTCTTCACTTAATTAGCAGGTAGCATGTCATATATTATAATAAAAGCGAATAAGAGTATTAGTTGGTTATATTGGTAATTAAAAATAAAGTTTAGATTATTTTGCGGGACACCCATAATTCAGAGTATTCTTATCAATTAATCCTAATAAGAATACATTTATTTGATTAATATTATGTGATTAATTACGGAATTAGCACATAATTTAAATCATTAAATGGTGGTTTGAGTAAATTACTCTACATAATTACGGAATTATGTCTTGAATGAATAATTTATTTGTATGATGCATATTATATTAATGTTGAATGTATGTTGAATGGATTTATTTACGTTTTTGCAATCAGTTGTAAATTCTAATACATAGTGTGACCTTAGTAAATCATGTTTTCGTAAAAAAGGAAACATGATTTGTGATTTAATTATGAGATCTCGAATCTCCCTTGTGTAATATTTTTATTATGTTGTTGGAATTAGAATGTAATAATAGGATATTATTATGTAATTCAAAATGTAATAAACAAGACAAAGACGGAGATCGGAGATCGGATTGCTCACTCCCACTACATCACCAAAAAGGAACATCAAGTCAAGACAAGCTTCTAGGGTCCATTGCTGAATGGATTCCAAAGTTGTATTTTTTTTTGTTCTTTTTGGCAGGATAGGCCACACTAGGACTTGTTTTACTTTTGTTCTTATTTTCGTTTTTTCTTGTCATTCACATGTTTTTCATCATTTTTCCGCCTAAACCAAACCACCTAAGATTGCATGAAAATTGACTCATATAGGTTATATGCTAGTCAATATCGACCTACTGATGTCACACGTTTTTATGATAAAGCCATCACCTTAGTTTATTCATTCTCGCATGCTAGATATTTGTTCACTTAAATGAATTAAAATTAAAGATGATGGGATCTTCCTCTATAACCTAAAATTGAGATTAGTCTTTTATAAGTCAAATTACTATGAATCCCTTCTTCGTCACCAGCCATATAGGACCTTACTCTCCATATGACCCATTCTACGTTGGGTAAGTAGTAGTTGTTGACTTATTTTACCTCAACATCATGACCCTCGTACGATCATGTGGTTATGGTGGACTAAAGATAGAATTTACAGAAATTTATCGACTAAGAATTCTAAATGTAGAATTAGCCAAGAGGTTGGCTTATCAATTTACTGAAATTGAGTCTTGGGATCATTTATTGTTGAAGTAAGTGTCCTCCACAATAGTGCGATCACATCAATGGTAAAAATCATTGACAAATCTCTAATAACAATATTCATGGGATGATTCTTCGTGATATAGTCAACTGGTCAACATTAATCGGTAATGATTGGCTTGCTAGAGTTTGACATTACTGTCGTATGATGGTGGTGACCAGTTGATCCCTTTAGGTCATACCTATATGACAACTCTCTTAATAGAAAAGGAAATGACTTTATAATGATACGAGTCAGTTCAATTCTAGTTCGTGAAAAGTATGAGGAGGATATTTATAATAAGATCATAAATAATAAAGTTTTAGTGATTGAAATATCCTTA
Source organism: Silene conica (assembly GCA_029255685.2). Classification (NCBI taxonomy): domain Eukaryota; kingdom Viridiplantae; phylum Streptophyta; class Magnoliopsida; order Caryophyllales; family Caryophyllaceae; genus Silene; species Silene conica. The sequence continues at coordinate 57,305,510 of CM055314.2, read as the reverse complement.
CTAAAATTTACATGTTTATGAAACAACACTACTCGAATGAAATTATTTTAAACTGCAATTATTGTAGTGGCACGGGAATAATTAATTGGATATTCGTAATTTTGAATTGCTACTAATTTTATGAATAAATGTTTAATTAGTTAAACTAGGAATTTTATAAAATAAAATGTTCGATGTAATCGTTACATGACAACATTAACGGAAATAATGTGTATCCATTTAGTGAAATGGACCGTGTGGCTTAACACATACACATACATTTTTACCTTATTAATACATTATAAGATAATGTGTCAACATGAGACATCCAATTTAATGCTAATATTAAGTGGGAGACAATTGTGTGTAGGGATGGCAACCGGCCGGATCTGGACCGGGTCCAGTAGGATCTAGATCCAGATCCGTTTTTGGCAACAGGATCCAGTTCCGACCCGGATCCGACGGGTCCATAAAGGTTAGATCCAGATCCGGACCCTGCGGATCCGGGTAGGATCCGGGTTTTACGCGGGTCCCATGGGAAAAAAAAAAAGAAAAAAACTTAAAATGGCAGCCACATGCCCACAACTCAAGCCTATAACCACAAATTTTCTATGTTCTTCATCTTCATTGTCAACTAACCTTTCCCAAGTAGAAAGTTTCACAAATTCAAAAGATTACAATTTTACGAATTAAAGTCCTACAAAATGAAAGTCCCACAATTAAAGTCTTACAAAATAGAATTCAACTTAAAGATAACAATGAAGCTTAAAATCCTACAATTAGTTAACACTTGAAACTTCTTGATCATCATCTTCCTCCATGTCTTCCTTAGCAATATCATCAACATCCTAATGTCAAAAAGAATACACCAATTAAAAAAATACAAACAAGTAATTAAAAGTTATAAACTAAATATATGTGCTCCTATTAAATAAAAAGTCTAAGTAAGAAAAATTAGCCATGTCAATTATATCAATCATTTCTCCTTGAAGATCCAAATCCTCATTGATGGTTGAACATGTACTCGTGCCATCCAATTCACCTTCAAAATAAATGCAAACTAGTAAAATACCATCGCTTTCAAACAAGTATATAATCATCAAATAATAAGATAAAAGATTAAGGGCTTAAGGCAAAGCAATACCTTGAATAGCTTGCATTTTCCAATTTTGTAAGCACATTAACGCTTCCACGGTGTTGGCATGAAGCCTTGAGCGACGGGGACTTACTACCCTTCCTCCTATACTAAAGGCACTTTCGGAAGCCACACTAGAAATCGGAATAGCAAGAACATCTTTTGCAATATCTCGTAACGTGGGATACTTATGATTGACTTTCCACCAACTAAGGACGTCAAAGTTAGCATCCTTCGACTCTGGGTGGTCCTCTAAGTAATGGTCCACCTCTCCCATTACATTGATCTTCCTCTTCATTGTCTTTTTTTGTAAAGCATACCCATCTTCACATTCAACATTAGAGACATAATCCTCTCTTTTTCTTTTTCCTTTAGACACCTCTTGTGCCTTACTCCCTTCCCTTCTAAGTTGATACTCGACCACAAGATTATCCAAGAGCTTCCTCACCTTATCCAACTCTTCATCACATTTATCATCATAAAGTCTACCAAAATAATATCGAACACAATCCATCTTATTCCTAATATCCAAAATAGCGGCAATGACCAAAAGACCATTAATATGTTCCCAGTACTTATCAATCTTCTCAATCATTTTCTTAGCCATGGATTTTACAATTTCCTCATCATCATATAACCAACATCTCAAAGCAAGCTTAATCTCACAAGCTTTTCTAAAAAATAAGTTAGAAGTAGGATAATTCCTCCCCGAAAAAACCTTAGTAGCATTACTAAATATCCCCAACTTCTTACAAATAAGGCTAGCTAATTTCCAATCTTCATCGGAAGGAATATCAAACTTCAACTTTTGATTTAGTCGTTTTAGCCTTACAAATACATCTACATAAGATAAAGCTGATTAAAGCATAGAAAAAGTCAAATTTCATCTTGTTTTACAATCAAGAATCAAATTTCATCGTTTTAGCCTTTTAGGAGTAGACATCCAAAATGAAACACAATCCCTCACTTTGACAATTCCAGTTTCAATGACATCCAGTCCATCATTGACAATTACCACCATTGTAACTAATTTACTCCTACTAATCTCTTGATCAAACTCCTTATACTTCTCTTTTAGTTCCAAAGTAGTAGTGCCATCATTCTCAACTATAGTTCTTAACTTCTTTTGACCACTATTATTTCCAAGAAATCTCATTGGACAAGCCTTCTTCGCATGTTTATTAAGATGAGAAACTCCATTTGCTCCATTGTAAGAAAGATATTTCTTACAAGCTTTGCATTTAGCCTTCCTAACACCATCCACCGTCTCTAAATCAAAGTAATTCCAAACCGGTGAAGTAAGTTTCTTACCTCCTAATCCAACTAAAATTGAGTTCATTTGTGTATTCTGAGTAGTCTTAACATTCCTAGTAGAATCACTCAATACCTCATCGACAACATTTTCTCCCTCACTGTAACAACCCGACCCACCACGGTCGTAACACACCCCAATAAGATGGGAGGTAAGCCTTTGAGCCCAATATGTGTCCTCACTTAAGCCCAAAAGCACAAGGTCTTGTTACTAAGTGGTGGGTGGAAGCTATTATAAACATATCACAAGCCTCACATTCTACCGATGTGGGGCAACTTTCCTCTCATACTCTTGGGGTGTTACAAACTCCCCCACTTAAAGAACACAACGTCCTCGTTGTGTCTCAAACTTGACCACAACCAGGGCCAGAATCCTCCCCCGCTAGGTGTGTGACCCGGGTACTCCCGACCACAGGCTCACGACACGGTCGCAGGGTCGCTCTGATACTATTTGTAACAACCCGACCCACCACAGTCGTAACACACCCCCAATAAGATAGAAGGTAAGCCTTTGAGCCTATTATTTGTCCTCACTTAAGCCCAAAAGCACAAGGTCTTGTTACTAAGTGGTGGGTGGAAGCTATTATAAACATATCACAAGCCTCACATTCTACCGATGTGGGGAAACTTTCCTCTCATACTCTTGGGGTGTTACACTCATTATCTAAGTCATGTATAAGCACATTAACATTCTTATTAGAATCACTCAATAACTCGTCTTCACTATCAACGGAAAAAGAAGAAAAAATTGATTGCTCAGCGTCCATTCTGATTATTCAAGACAAACAATCATGAAATTAACAAATATGAAACTAGAAAGTAGAAACTAACCCACAACAAATATGAAACAGAGAACGGAACCCTAAAATACTGACTGAAAATGAGAATGAAGGAATGCACTACACAGCTACACTACATCGAACAACAGCAGAAACTTTGGCCTATATAAGACATATCACTATATCAGTTTAGAAATAACGAAACAACGAAACAACGAAATAACAAAACAATGAAAAAACGAAACAACGAAATAACAAAACAATGAAAAAACGAAACAACGAAACAACAAAATAACGAAACAATGAAACTTTGGCCTATATAAGACACCATTTTTTATGCGTGTCTATTTTATGATGTTTTACATCTATTTTAACACGCATTTTAGCGCTCATTTACTATGTTTTAGCCTTTATTTCCCAACAATTGTCTACTTTCGTGTTTTTACGCTCTTTTGCAGAATTATGCGGAAATGAGGCGATTTTATACCAAATTTCTACCCTCGGGATTTTTGCATAACCAAGGAACGAAGAGGAAGCAACTCAAAGCGCATACCAAGTACCAAAAGATCAAATTTAGACGAAATCAAGGCTGACACACAGGAAAACCGGTCGACCGACCGACTACCCTGGTCGGTCGACCAGAAGACCTGTTATCTCAAGATCAGAAATCCACCAAGCCCGATAACCGGTCGACCGACCGCATTACCTGGTCGGTCGACCAAGACGCAGTTTCAGAAACTTCCGCAAAGCCCATACACGGATTAGGTCAAGAAAGAAGATTATCTTTTGTCGCCTACTTAAGCAAATCGTGATTAGGAGTCAATAATCAAGTTTTTACATCAAGTTTTAGCCATCATTAGTATACAGTAGTTTTCATTTAATCTTTTACTTATCAAATTCTTAGCATCTAGTTCCTATTATTCAAAATACTTTTTCTTTAGTTTCAATTCATTGTTCAAGCAATCTTTCCACGGAATTCAATAAAGCTTGTCTTTTCTGCCCTAATTCCTTCTGCGGTAATTCTCTTGTTTCAGTTTTGATATTGTTATCCTTATAGAATTATTAGCATCCGGTTTAGTTTAGAATCCCAAAGCCTTTGTTGTTATCATATGTTTAGATTAATGCTCGCTATGAATTCCATGTTTATTACTGTTATTGTTGTTATTTCTGTATCCATGAGTAGCTAATTGCATATGTTAGGATGTAGGGAGTAATTTGCATAAATAGTATAACACCCGAATCGGCCTGTAGCAGACTTTGGTCGGCCGACCAGCTTAACTGGTCGGTCGACTGAGGTAGTTGGTCGGTCGACTGGAATAGATGGTCGGTCAACCAACCTTGCGTACGTTTTCAAACTGTTTTGCTTCGTTTACCATATCACCCTATAATGAGACTGAAAGGAGACTTATAGGATGTTAGTAATGACTTACCCAAGGTTGAAAGATACGGGAAGGGCATTGGTTAACGCTTTAAGACGGCTAGGTTACTTAAGACTGAAAGGTATGTGACCTAGAATTTAGGAATTACCCTTATTGTTGAACACCCAATATTCGTGAGACCTAGGAACTAATAGCATAGGCCGAAAGGAGCTATTAGGTACCATAGACCGAAAGGATATGTTACACCCCTTACGCGACTGCAATACATGTTGACTTAGGATTTATACCATCATAGCTCTTTGCTACTCAAACATCCTAGCATTCGTTTTACCTTGAGTTTTATCTTATTCTATTTCTTGTTTTATTACTGTCTTTAATTTTAGATTTAGTGACAACCAATCAATCAAACCCCCATTTGTTACCCTAAAACATTGACCATAAACAATAAACATTCCCCACCTCCTTGTGGTTCGACCCTTGACTTTCACTATCTAGTTTAAGCCGAGGTTTTATAAATCTTATCTTTGGCACCCCTTAACGACGGGTGTCAAATTTTGGCGTCGTTGCCGAGGAGGTGACGCCAGTGTTTATTGTTTTTTTTGTCTTTGTTTTTGTGTTTAAGGAACTTAGTTGCTTAAACCTTTCTCACTTTTTTCCTTGTAGTTTCCATCTTATGCGCAGGTCGGTTCAAGGAAAACTCCTACCACTTGATCTTGAGCTTGAGAGGAATCTTAGAGCAAAGAAAAAGCGTTTTCTAGAGAGTAGGGAAAGAGGTTCACCATCTTCTCTATTTCAAGAAGACATTTTTTACCAACCACCATCACCACCATCACCACAAAATAACCCACCTACACCAAATCAACCACAATCACCTCACAATCACCCTACACCCATATATACCTACTTCCAAACCTTTGAAGAAGAGGAAAAGATGACTGAAGAAGCAAGCATCGCCAGTCACTCCATGCCACAGGTGAAGGACCTATACAAAGGGTTCACTTTACCTACGGGAACGGGGAAACCATTCGAGGCCAAGCCTTCTTATATCTCCATGGTGGAGAAAAATCAGTTCGGGGGCGCGGCTAATGAGGATGCAGCAAAGCATATTGAAATCTTCACAGATTATATATGCTCTATTGCACCCCCAGATGGAGTGACCCAGGACCAGATTAAGCAAACAATGCTTATCTTTTCCCTCCGAGATTCGGCGAGGGAGTGGTACCGAGACTTAGACCGCACTGCTGCGAGAGTGACCGACTGGAACACATTAGCCTTGGCCTTCTATCGGAAATACTATTTTGCGGCCAAGACTATTGCCTTGAGGGCGCAGATTACTAGCTTCAAACAAGGAGCTTCTGAAGATTTTAGTGAGGCTTGGACTAGGTTCAAGAGGCTCGTTCGATCTATACCTCATCATGAATTTGAACAGTGGTTTCTATGCAACCAGTTCTATAATGACCTCAATGATGATAACCGAGCATATCTAGATGTCGCTGCCAATGGGAGATTCCAGGAGAATTCGGGAGAGACTAAGGGTCTCAAGATCATAGAGGATGTCGCAGTACATCGGACTGAACATGGGACTTCCCGTGGTAACCAAATGAAGGCTGAGTCTAATGTTGCAGCTATTGAGGCTTTAATGGCCAAACTAGACAAACTTGAGGTGAGTGGCGGGAAGTTTGAGGTTGGTAGTGGGAGTAAGGGTGGCATGTACCAAGTGAATGCAGTTTCCGACGGTCCGTTTATATGTGAGAGATGTGGAGGAGAGGGGCACGTTTCAAAATTTTGTACTTCATCCAATGAAACGTGTGCGGCTTTCCAACACTACCGCGGAAACAATTTCTATGACCCGAACAACAACAATGTCCACCCCACATGAGATGGACAAGCCAAAACGTCCTTAATCCACAACACCAACAACAAAACCAAAACCAAGCTTACATCCCTCCGCACAAACAAAACTTCCAAAAACCACCTTTCGTCCCTCCACCACCTTCAAACCCACCACCCAATACGGATGCTCTAATCCAAAACCTTATCGGGTTGGTCCAGAAGGAATCACAGGCGCGAGAGGCGGGAATGAAAATGTTGGAGTCTTAGATTGCTCTAATTGCAAGCAAGAACAATACACGGGTCCCGGGTCAACTTCTGACCAAAACGGACAAAAAGAAAGAGACTTTAAACATAATATCAGTGCGGAGCGGGGCTAAAGTGGGAGGTGAGAAAGCTGGTGGGAAAGGAAAAAAGAAAAGCCAGATCCCGAGTAGCAGCAATTCTGGTCGACCGACCGATGATGCCAGTCGGTCGACCACGGGCGCAATTCTAGAGGCTTCTGGATATTCTGCAGAATAGGGAGTTGGTCAACCGACCGAAGATGATGGTCGACCGACCAAGGCAGCTGAACAGACGGATTCCTTTAGGCCTGAAATGTCTGATAACCTAAGGGAATTCCTATTCCGGGGTGACAAGACCCCCAAATTTTTAAGGAGAGCCGCAAACGCGGAAAGCTCTACTCCTCCATACCCGGAGCGACTTCTACCCACGAAGGAACAGGTATCCTTCGATAAATTCAAAGATGTTATTCGTTCACTTAATGTACAAGTACCATTCTTAGAATTAGTCCAACAGGTTCCCTCGTATTTAAAATTTATGAGACAGCTTTTAACCAGAAAGCGGTCTCTTGATAAGGTAGAGTCTGTAGCACTTACCGAGGAGTCCTCCAGTTTTCTGTCCCATGTCATTGCCCCTCATAAGTTACAGGACCCCGGGAGTTTTTCTGTACCTTGTAACATAGGGACCTTCCCAGTTAAGAAGGCCTTATGTGACTTAGGGGCTAGCATCAGTGTTATGCCCTTAAGTGTGGCCTTAAAACTAGGAATGACCACCTTCGCAATGACTAGCATGACGGTCAAATGGCTGACCGTACGTCTATGGAACCCATAGGGGTGTTGGAAAACATCCCTGTGCGCATTGATAGGTTCTTCTTCCCAGTTGACTTTGTAGTTTTGGACATCCTTGAGGATGCCCATATACCTATCATACTAGGGAGACCCTTCCTACATACCGCTGGAGCCATCATTGACGTAGGTAGTGGGACCTTGACTTTTAAGGTAGGAAAACATTCTATCATCTTCGGTCTTTCCTATAGGAAGAAGGATGCTATGACCCCCATCACATGTAATGCTATCACTTCTGAAAAGAAGTATGAGGTCATAACCACTTCTCCTATCTTAGAGTCAACACCCATACCTGTTTTTACACCTCCGCCCCAGATTGGGAGCAATATGGAGGACGTGTTTGTTTTTCCTATTGCAGGAAATGGTTTGAGGAAGCCCCCAGTCAAAGAGGTCGTTGTGCATAGGGGAGGACTCGGAATCCTAAGCTACAAGGAGGATGAAGATCCGGACGTGGTCGATGAGGAGGACAAGAGGAGAAGAGAAAAAAGAAAAAAAGAGTGGTCTGTCGCATATGCTTTGCGACGGAGAGGAGACGTGTTTGGCAATTCAAACGAACACGGTGGAGACCACGGAATATAGCCAAAAGCCGTGGTCCGAGATTTTCCGCATCTTTCGCGGATGAGATTTTCAAGTTTTAGTTCCTAAGACAATTTTCTGTTTTTTGTTGAGATTATTTAGTTTTTGCTTGCTTTAGTTTTTAGAACAATTTTTGCTTTGTTACGTAGTTGAGACAATTAGACTTGGTTCTGGATTTTTGCGCATGTTTTGGGCGCATATATAATGTTTTTTCAGGTTTGGGGAAGATTAACTTGGTTGATACAAGTTAATTTCGAAGAAACGAAGGCCACTATACAGGAAAGTTAGTCGACCTACCAGCAATATCAGTCGGTCGACCAAGACCCTGCAATTCAGAAACTCATGTATCCTGTCATCTGGTCGGTCGACCATAAATGAGGGTCGATCGACCAGTTCACCTGTACAGCGGGTCCGTGATTTCTTAGGAAGCGTGCAAACACCATAAGGGAGTTCCTTTCCCTTTTCTTTCCTTTATGCTTCCACTCTTTCTTCTTCTATTCAAACCTTCAATACATTATCAAGCACCCAAAACATGATTAATCCCCTAAAAAGGTCTTTCTTCATTTGACTCTTTCAGGTACTTAGAGTGGCACTGCTGGCCACTGAAACCTCCCAGCTTACGCTGGTTTGGGGAGGTTTCCCATGCACTTGAAAAATTCGGTGAGTTCTTTCCATTTTTCCTTGGTTTTACCTTTTTGCAATTTTCCTTTAATTTTATGAAACCTTCACTTAGGCTAATGCACAATGGGGACATTGTGCAGGTTGGTTTGGGGAATGGTTTTATGTCACATGCATTGTTCCATTGCATTTCGTCACACGTTTATTGCATTTCTGTATTGCATTCGTTCTTTTCTTTATTTTCCTAGCATACACAAAAGAAAAATCCAAAAAAAAAGAAAAATTTCAAAAATTTCAAAAAAATGCACGTTTATTTTAGCATATAGGTCGAGTCGGAACGAGAGTATTTCAATGATGACTTTGCAATTTTCACATGTTTTTGCCTTCACCTTGCCTTGTCAACTTGTTTTAGTATAAGGGTCTTATGCATTCCTACGAGTTTTTGTCAACTTGTTTTCTTGAGACTTGACTTATACTTTGGCAACCTACTTTACATTCTGAGTTTTAGAGCTTTATTCCTGGTTTCATTCTTAAACCAGTTGTCTAGGATGTGAGTAGTACTCCCCTTGGAACATGTTACATCAACATGCATAAACATGAACATGAATTGCTATATACTTGTTTACTATCTCGTTTTGTGAAGTCTTGGTACGTGCATTTGGGATCTCTTTTCTCTTATTTACCTATAAGCCCTACATAGCCAAAATTGTCTTTCTATCCCCCAAAACTACATCCTATACTTAGCCTACCCGTCCAAGCTAGTATTTGTGGTCATTGGAATATTTTTTGAGGCATCTTGGTTTGTATGACATCTTCAGCAAAAATAGGAAAGAAAGAAAGAAAGAAAAAGGAAAAAGAAAAAAAAATGAACAGAAAAATTCAGAAAAGAATGAAAGAAAAAACGAAAAATCAAAAGAAACATGCACGTCAGTCGACCGACCGTCCCCATTGGTCGGTCGACCAACTGACAGGATCGGAAGTTCAAAATTCGTTCTGAAAATTCCTTTATTTTACATGTTATCACTCCCATACTTCATTCAAAATATTTGGGAGTCCTTTCTTCTATATAATGTGAGAAGTTGTGCTACAAAAGAGCACTTTCATAATGTCAAAAGTCATGAAATATGTTGTTGGGAACCGGTTTTGCTAGCTTGGCTACTAACCCCACAAGTCCAAAAACATCTTAACCTCTTTTACCTTTCACCTCACATATCTTTCATTACCTCAATTGCATGTATCCAAGTCACTTAATGAGTATGTTTATACATAGTTGTAGAATTCTTTTTCATATTAGATTGCAGGCATGTTTTCATGGGTCGAAGTTAGGTGAGTGTCTTTACAATATACTTCTTTCTATCTTTTACATACACTCACCCTTTGCTTCATGTGTGTTTCGAGCGTCCCGCGAGAGTCCATGGTATAAAGTCTCTATAAGTCAATAGTTTTGCAAGTTTGACAACTCCATAACTCGTTTGCATGATTTGAATACTTTCTCATTTTGTTACTTGGCATTGGCTTAGGCTCACATGTAAATTTCGCTCTGAGATTGAAATCGTTCCATTAGTTTAAGATCGAGTCTATTTCTTGCTTGAGGGCAAGCAAGGATTGGTTTGGGGAATTTGATGCGTGTCTATTTTATGATGCTTTACATCTATTTTAACACGCATTTTAGCGCTCATTTACTATGTTTTAGCCTTTATTTCCCAACAATTGTCTACTTTCGTGTTTTTACGCTCTTTTGCAGAATTATGCGGAAATGAGGCGATTTTATACCAAATTTCTTCCCTCGGGATTTTTGCATAACCAAGGAACGAAGAGGAAGCAAATCAAAGCGCATACCAAGTACCAAAAGATCAAATCTAGACGAAATCAAGGCTGACACAAAGGAAAACCGGTCGACCGACCGACTACCCTGGTCGGTCGACCAGAAGACCTGTTATCTCAAGATCAGAAATCCACCAAGCCCGATAACCGGTCGACCGACCGCATTATCTGGTCGGTCGACCAAGACACAGTTTCAGAAACTTCCGCAAAGCCCATACACGGATTAGGTCAGGAAAGAAGATTATGTTTTGTCGCCTACTTAAGCAAATCGTGATTAGGAGTCAATAATCCAGTTTTACATCAAGTTTTAGCCATCATTAGTATACAGTAGTTTTCATTTAATCTTTTACTTATCAAATTCTTAGCATCTAGTTTCTATTATTCAAAATACTTTTTCTTTAGTTTCAATTCATTGTTCAAGCAATCTTTCCACGGAATTCAATAAAGCTTGTCTTTTCTGCCCTAATTCCTTCTGCGGTAATTCTCTTGATTTCAGTGTTGATATTTTTATCCTTATAGAATTATTAGCATCCGGTTTAGTTTAGAATCCCAAAGCCTTTGTTGTTATCATATGTTTAGATTAATGCTCGCTATGAATTCCATGTTTATTACTGTTATTGTTGTTATTTCTGTATCCATGAGTAGCTAATTGCATATGTTAGGATGTAGGGAGTAATTTGCATAAATGGTATAACACTCGAATCGGCCTGTAGCAGACTTTGGTCGGCCGACCAGCTTAAATGGTCGGTCGACTTAGGTAGTTGGTCGGTCGACTGGAATAGCTGGTCGGTCGACCAACCTCGCGTACGTTTTCAGACTGTTTTGCTTCGTTGACCATATCACCCTATAATGAGACTGAAAGGAGACTTATAGGATGTTAGTAATGACTTACCCAAGGTTGAAAGATACGGGAAGGGCATTGGTTAACGCTTTAAGACGGCTAGGTTACTTAAGACTGAAAGGTATGTGACCTAGAATTTAGGAATTACCCTTATTGTTGAACACCCAATATTCGTGAGACCTAGGAACTAATAGCATAGGCCGAAAGGAGCTATTAGGTACCATAGACCGAAAGGATATGTTACACCCCTTACGCGACTGCAATACATGTTGACTTAGGATTTATACCATCATAGCTCTTTACTACTCAAACATCCTAGCATTTGTTTTACCTTGAGTTTTATCTTATTGTATTTCTTGTTTTATTACTGTCTTTAATTTTAGATTTAGTGACAACCAATCAATCAAACCCCCATTTGTTACCCTAAAACATTGACCATAAACTATAAACATTCCCCACCTCCTTGTGGTTTGAGCCTTGACTTTCGCTATCTAGTTTAAGCCGAGGTTTTATAAATCTTATCTTTGGCACCCCTCAACGACGGGTGTCAATTTTCTTAGACTAGAAACAACGAAACAACAATAACGAAAGATTAGAAATGAAATATGAGAAATTGAGAATTAGTAGTGGTACCTTTGATTTTGGGGCGGTAGACGCGCGAGCAGCAGTCCAACTCCAGCGGCAGACGCGAGCAGCAGTCCAACTCCAGCGGCAGGCGGCGAGCAGCGGCAACGGCAAGGATTTTGATTTTAGGGTTTGGGAATTGGGAGGAATTAGAGAGGAAGTGAGAGACGGTAGAAAATTAGAAATGAAATATGAGGCATTGAGTTTGAGGCTCAGTCTGTTCAACCCCAGCGGAAATTTGAAAATCTGTCTTTTTTTTTTAATATTAAAAACGGGTCTTAGGGTTGGATTCGGGTCTTGTCAACAAGATCAAGATTCGTTGTCATCCCTAATTGTGTGTTTTGAGGTGCCCATGTATTGGGCACCCTAACCCACCCATCCGGCCAACCCTAGAGAAGGACAAAAGGAGACCTTGTTCTTCTCAACATTCATTCTTGTTTGGAATTAGGCTTTTGAAAGAAAAAGAGAAGAAAAATTGTTGTTCATTTTTCTCCCAAAACCCGTGTGCCTCTTTAATACCCAAGGAAATTCTAATTAATATTTTACTAAATGTGTAGTAGTAATATTTGATATTAAGAACTAGTTATTTGTGTTTTGATTTCTAGCAAAAATAATCACAAATATTAAGAGGGTATGTCTTGGTGCATCTCTATTGGAGGTCTTCTATTTTGAGGCCTAATAGGAGGATCATTCCATTACAATAAGCTCAAGAACTAGTGAAGAAGGAGTCTTCACTAGTGCCCTAAAACTGAGACTCTCAATGTAAGATTTAAAACGTTCTCTTCTTAATCTCGTTTTACAAGTTATGCATGCATAAGATCACATGAGTTATATGATAATATAAATATTATGACTATCCATAAGGTATAGAACCTAACATTTATATAGTTCTCGAGGAAGATCAATTATATAAATGCTTAAGTCGTCACATTAAATTGTTTTGCCATTAGACTATTTACAAAACGATGGTATGCTTATTATATTTTATTTTCTTCTTTAATGTGTAGAATTCATCTTACAAATCAATAATACTGCAATTACTATTGTTGGGGCTGGTGTCCTTGACAATTAAGTACAATGACTTATTAAATCTCTTTAAGGATCACAAGGGCATACTTCAGTATTATTACCAGTTGATCCACGTTTATCAATAACGGTTGGCTTGCTAGATAAGTTTGACGTCATTGTCATACGGATGGCGGTGATCAACTGGTCCCTATACGTCACACCTATAGGACATGTTTGAGAGATGTGAAGGTATGAAAATACAGTCACATTTATGCCGAATATGACTAAACAGTTAGTCAGAGGTATTGACTATTAAATTAGTCAATAAGATGTTGAGATTATTATTTAATACGGATTAAATAATTTTAGCTAATATGGATTACATGATTAATTCGTAAATTAAATATAATCGGTTATATTTAATTAAATATTGTATTCGCGAATTAATATAAACTGTTATATTAATTTGGGTAATTATACAATATCGTTTTTATCAGACCATTATTAATATATCGACTGTATTAATATCTGATAACATGCTACGATTTATAAACAAAACCCGCGAATAACTTTTAGCTAAATGGGTCGAATCACGCAAAGGAATAAGGTAAGATTGGATAAAGCCCACTCTTACCCTAATTCGGCCGACCCACCCTAAGTGCTACATAAGGAGAGTCCTTCTCCTTATGTCAGGAACTGCTGAATCATAATTCTCACAATTAGGGTTTTTGAGAGCATTCTTCTCCCAAAAACTCAGATCTCACATCTAAAACCTCAATAGCTCTCCCCATATTGCAAGGCAATTGGAGAGTATTTTCTAGCACACGCGGCATCATCTCAAACAAAGTCTTGGGTGCAAGTTATAGGAGGGAATTTACTTTAATTCCTGTTCTTAGGCCTATTCAAGCAAGGACCCAAGGTTGTACTCTTTTTCATGTTTTTATTTATCTTATGACAATATTCACAACTGTAAATTTCATTATAATCCTGCAAGTTTAGGGCGAATACATGCTTTATTCCCCACAAGTGGTATCAGAGCCAGACCATGAAAATTTTACTTTTGTGATTTTCATAAGTTTTAAAATCTGAAAATTCGTGTGATGTCGCTGAGTCGGTCGATCGACCCCCTGTTACGGTCGGTCGACCGCCTCCTGTGTAATTTTCTGTTTCGAAAGTTTTTCCTTTGTGAGTAATCGATCTTGTTTTCGATTCCTGTTTACATATTGTTAATTAATCGATATTCTTGACAATATGTGAACCCTTGTTGATGTTAATTTTGATTTACTTGTTTTAATCAAAGTTTAAAAGGTAAAAACTTGTTTTGATTTCAAAAGGTGCAGCGTTTTGCGTTTTCTGAAATTCGTTTTTACTGCCTGTTGGTCGGTCGACCTAATTGATAGGTCGGTCGACCGATTTTGCTATTGCAGAAAGTTTCTGTTTCTCGTCTGGAGGTCAGTCGACCACTTGTTTAGGTCGGTCGACCTCCCCCACTGTAACAGACTCGTTTTTTTTTATTTTTCGAAAATAACATGTTTTATTTTCACATGGCCTTTAGTAATATACTATATACGGAAATGGTATATTATTAATTTTGGGATATTCTACATGGTACCCCTCAATTTTTTGACTTTCTACATGGTACCCCTACACTTTTTGAAACATACATGGTACCCCTAATTGTTGTCATTATCACTACGTGTACCCCTAAACTTTATTTTCCGTCAATTAAACTCATTTTTAAGCTTTAAGTGATAACTCGAACGCGTAACCAAGCTTGTCATTTATCATCACATGACATAAGGACTCTATTAGGCTCAATATCCATCTCGATTCTAATATTTATAGATATATATGGGCTAAAAAAATGTTGACGGAAAAATTATTGATCTTTGCCAAATTATCACATCCAAAGAATGGATATTAATTCTAATAGAGTCCTTATGTCATGGGATGATAAATGTCAAGTTTGGTTATGCGCATAAGTAATCATTTAACGCCCAAAATCGAGTTTAATTGACGGAAAATAAAGTTTAGGGGTACACGTAGTGATAATGACCACAATTAGGGGTACCATGTATGTTTTAAAAAGTGTAGGGGTACCATGTAGAAAGTCAAAAAATTGAGGGGTACCATGTAAAATATCCCTATTAATTTTGTGAAACGGTTCACCCTCGTTTGATACATATTATTTTAAAACGGTTTAAGATAATAGGATTATAAATTTATTAAAATTGGGTGATTAAAACGGTATAATCACATAATTTTAATCTCGTAAGGTGGTTTGGTAAAAATTTATTAATCATAATAACAGTATTATGTCATGTATGAATTTTATTTAGTTGATGCATTTTATTTATCGTCTTGTGAATGCCTTGAATGCTTTCAATAACGTATTTAATTTTTGCAAACGGTTGTAACTTAGTGTGGCCTTAGTAGATTGTGTTACCGTAATGATGGAACACAGTCTTGCTTGTAATTTTGAGATCTTGAATCTCCGTTTTGGGTTTTTGCCATGTAATTACTTTTGTATTTAAATTAGAATGTAAATAGGATTATATTTGTAATTTAAATTAGTAATTTTGTGAAGACCAAAGACGGAGACCGGATGCTCACTCCCGCTGCAAGGACCAAGATGGAACATCAAGACAAGCTTCTAGGGTCCAACGGTGGATTCCAAGTTGTTTTATGTTTATTTTGGTAGTATAGGCCACACTAGGACTTTTATTTACGTTTATCGCATTTATCTTATGCTTTCATCGATAATAGCTTGCATCATATTCCGCCTAAAACCAAACCACCTATAACATGCCTGAAAACTGACTCATGTAGAGGTTACGCGTTAGTTTTCTGTGACAATACAGATGTCACATGTCAATTGCAAAGCCATCACTTAATTTAATTCATTCACGCATATGCTAGATTTTAGTTCACTTAATATGAATAAATATAAGTTGATGGGGTCTTCCTCGTATAACCAAAAATTGAGAATAGTCTTTATAAATCAGCCTCCCATGAATCCCTTCTTCGTCGGTAGGCATAATATGACCCCTTCTACGTCGGGTAAGTGGGAACAGATGATTTATTTTATCTCAACATCATGGTCACTCGATAATATATAGCGACTGAGATGGACTAATAGATAGGATTTACAGAAATCTATCGACCAAGAGTTCCAACGGTGGAATTAGCCAAGCTGTGGGCTTATCAATATACGGAAATTGAGTCTTGAGATCGTTTATATAATTCTTGAGGGAGATCAATTATATAAATGCTTAAGTCTACGAGTTTAAATTTCATTTTAATATAGACTTAAATCACAACAATGAGTTGCTTATATGGTTCTGTTTTATCTTTTTTTCAGTGTAGAACACGTTCAATTAAACTGCTGTATAACTAAATGGCTGGTGAAGACCCAATGCCAAGTGCCAAGCTAGCACGTGAATCCTGGCTAAAAGCCTTCATGGACTCCATGAATCAGTCTACTAGACTGAGAAATGATGGGTCAAACTTCTCTGACTGGGAGGCAGCACTACGGAATGCTGCCATTGCTGACGGAAAGCTTAAGTACTTAACTGAGCAAATTCCGGCACACCCAGGAACTGGAGCTAGAGCTAACGAAGTTCGCGCTCATAGCGACTTCGTCATGGAAGCGGGTGCGATAAAGAACGTACTCATCTATGCAATGGAATCCAATTTGCAAAGACGCTTCATAGCCCATGGTGCAAACAAGATTTTCACCACGCTCACTAACGAATTCTCAAAAGCTCCGAGAATCGTTTCTTATGAGCATACCTGTCGCTTCTTTGAGGCGAAACTCCAGAAGGGCCAAGCTGTTAGCCCACATATTCTTCACATGATTGAGAATATCGAGAAACTGGAGGCCCTAAACTGCAAGATGAGTGAGAACATAATCGTTGATCGAATGCTTCATTCGCTTCATGATGGGTTCGCCCTCTTCAGGGCCAACTATTACATGAACGACATGAACAAGTCTCCTCATGAGCTCCACTCCCTTCTCGTACAGACCGAGAAGGATCTGAAATTAAGTGGGAGCGTGAAGCAAGATGTTCTCATGATTTCCAGTAAGGGTAAGGGTAAAGCTAAAGCCCCGCGCGACCTAACAGTAGGCAAGCCCAAGTTTAAGAAGTCAGGATTTACTAAGAGTGGGCCAGGTGAGTCGAGCAACTCACAAGGCAAAACAAAGAGCAAGGATACAAGCATGGAATGTCACCATTGCCACAAGACTGGGCATTGGAGGCGCTCATGCCCGGTGTATCGTGAGGACATTAAGGCAGGCCGTGTTACTCCTGTTGGTATGTCTTCTTCTTCTTTTATTCACATGATTGAGATTAACCATGCAAGTTACGGAACTTGGGTACTAGATACTGGTTGTGGTTCTCATCTATGTAATCATGTGCAGGGCCTCCGAAACCAAGAACCCCTAATCAAGGGTGAGGTTGACCTGCGTGTCGGGAATGGAGCACGTGTTGCTGCAATCTCGAGGGGAACATACTTGATCCAGCTTCCAAGTGGATTCGAGTTATCTTTATATAACTGTTATTATGTTCCTTGTTTGTCCAAAAACATTATTTCAATTTTTGCGCTTGGCAAACTCGGTTCTTCATTTGTAATAGAGAATAATAGCTGTATTTTCTCCTTACACAATATGATTTATGCCAAGGCAGTTTCCATGAATGGAATTTATGTTTTAGATCAAACCACCGAGATATTACATGTGAATAACAAGAGATTAAAGGTAGGTGACAAAGATCAAACTTACCTATGGCATTGTCGTATGGGACACATAAATGAGAAACGCGTGAAACAGCTCATACAGAATGGAGCCATCTCGTCCTTTGATTTCGAATCATATGGCACGTGTGAATCATGTCTCATCGGTAAGATGACTCGTATTTCCTTCAAAGGTGTTGGAATGCGCGCTGCCGACCTATTAGGACTCATACATACGGATGTATGTGGCCCTATGTCGATCAACGCACGAGAAGGTTATAGGTATTTCATCACTTTCACGGATGATTTGAGTAGATATGGCTATGTCTACTTAATGAAGCATAAAAGTGAATCCTTTGACAAGATCAAAGAATACCAGAATCGGGTACAGAACCAGCTGGGTAGAAAGATTAAAGCACTACGTTCTGATCGTGGTGGTGAGTATCTTTCACACGAGTTTGATCAACACCTTAAAGACTGTGGCATCGTGCTACAGTTGACTCCACCTGGAACACCACAATTAAATGGTGTGTCCGAACGGAGAAATCGAACTTTACTCGATATGGTTCGATCCATGATGAGTCACACCGTTGTGCCTGATTCATTGTGGGGCTATGCTCTTTTGTCGGCCGCTCTAATTCTTAACCGAAGTCCGTCTAAAGCTGTTGACAAGTCTCCATACGAATTATGGAAGGGAACGGTCCCTAACTTGTCCTTTATTCGGGTTTGGGGCTGCGAGGCTTATGTCAAGTGGAGACACGAGGATAAGCTCGGCCCGCGATCGGTCAAAACATACTTTATAGGCTATCCAAAGGGAACTTTTGCTCATTACTTCTACTCGCCAACCGAACAATGTGTTTTTGTTGCGGCTAGTGCGGCGTTCTTAGAGAAAGAATTTCTCGAGAACAAGTCGAGTAATAGAACCTTCGATTTATCGGAGGTTCAAGAACCAACTACCGAGCAACCATTGGAGGAAACAGTTCCTTCAACCGAGGCTGCGGTAGATATTCCTGAGGAACCAAGGAGGTCGGGAAGAGTCTCCATTCCTCCGGACAGATACATTGGTATGGTCGAGGAACATGATATGGATGACATCTTACTTCTAGAGGGTAATGAACCCTCAACCTATAAAGGTGCCATGACCAGTTCTGACTCAAAGCTATGGCTAGAAGCCATGCAATCCGAGATGGACTCCATGTATGAGAACAACGTGTGGGATCTTGTGGACCTACCTGCAAAGGTGCGTCCCCTTCAATGCAAATGGCTTTACAAAATAAAGCATGCCGTGGAAGGTAAACAAGATATCCATAAGGCAAGACTAGTTGCTAAAGGTTTCACCCAAGTGCCAGGCTTGCACTACGATGAGATCTTTGCACCCGTAGTCATGCTACGTTCCATTCGGATTATCTTAGCGATAGCCGCATTTCATGACTATGAAATATGGCAAATGGACGTTAAAACCGCCTTCTTAAATGGTTATTTGGAGGAAGAGTTGCACATGGTACAACCCGAGGGTTTTATTGATCCAGAACATCCTAAGAAGGTTTGCAAGCTTAAGCATTCCATCTATGGACTTAAGCAAGCATCGCGGAGTTGGAATCATCGCTTCGACCAAGTGATAAAAGAGAATGGATTCGTTCGATCAGTCGAGGAACCATGTCTCTATATCAAGTCGAGTGGGAGCAAAATTGTATTCCTAGTACTGTATGTCGACGACATACTCTTGATTGGGAATGACATACCTCTCTTATCTTCGGTTAAAGCATGGTTGAAAAACCATTTCCAGATGAAAGATCTGGGAGAGGCACAAAGAATTTTGGGCATCCGTATCTACAGGGATAGATCACGACGGATGTTGTCTCTCAGTCAGGAGTCTTACATAGATAAGATTCTAGAGAGATTCAGCATGACGAACTCCAAGAAAGGGTTCCTTCCTATGACTACTGGGCTTCACTTGAGCAAGTCTCAAGAAGCTAAGACATTGGAAGAGAAAGAGCGCATGAGTCGGATTCCTTATGCTTCGGCAATAGGATCGATCATGTATGCCATGATATGCACACGTCCAGACGTTGCATATGCATTGAGTATGACCAGTCGATTCCAAGCTCATCCAGGTGAACAACACTGGATGGCCGTGAAAAACATTCTTAAGTACCTACGGAGGACTAAAGATTGGGGATTGACTTATGGAGGCGACTCAACGCTCTGCGCCACGGGTTACGCAGATGCTAGCTTCCAAACGGATCGAGATGACTCGAAATCTCAGTCTGGATTCGTTTTTACTCTTAATGGTGCTGCTGTCAGCTGGAAAAGTTCTAAACAGAGTGTTACAGCAGATTCTACGACTGAGTCCGAGTACTATGCCGCCTCAGAAGCAGCTAAGGAAGCAATATGGATGCGTCAACTCTTACAAGGATTATCAGTAGTGCCTAGTTCGAATGACCCAATCACCGTTTATTGTGATAATAAAGGTGCCATCTTCCAAGCTAAGGAGCATAAGTCTAGCAACAAGGCTAGGCATGTACAACGGAAAGCTCATCTAATCAGAGATTACGTGGAGCAAAAGGAGATTTTCATTGATAAGATCGCTACGGATGACAACATAGCTGATCCTCTCACTAAAGCATTACCACGTGATAAGCATGAAGGGCACATTCATTCCATGGGAATTAGATGTGTTCCTAAGTTGTAGTACTCTTTTATGAATTCATGTAATAATTCATTTTCTCGTGTACTCTATTCAACCTCATTGTTATGATATATAATGTTTTGTTTTTCATGTGGAATTGTACGCCAATTTTGAACACCACAAAGTGAACTGAATTACATTACATCGTTTTAGTCCTTGATTACCCACTTGAGCTGATAACTCAGGTAATCATTTTGTGACGTTGATTGATGGTGGGTTCAACGAGCCATAAGTCACGCGGATGACTGACCAATCACAAAGGCGAGTTATACGGATATCTCGTAGGACACCCCGTGACATCGTTATGGAGTCCTAAATGTTTTATAACATTGGGTGCCAGGTCGTGGATAGGACCTCCATAGTGTTCCTTAGAGTCGAGTCTTTTGACTTTCAACTGTCTCTTGAGATTAAGGCAGATTTTGGGCAACTTTGGTTTCTTTCCCACGGTCATCGTAACAGGGGCCAGGAGGATTTTTTCTGGGTTATTTCATGTTGCGCGATATCGGTAGGATTCGAGTTGAGGGAAATATCCAAACCCTTATCAGGATTTTATCATTTCTCAGGGCCACTCGAGGAGTAGTAACTGAAATGCATGGCCATGCTCGAATACAGATTCGTTTTATCAGTTAAGTTACTCTCTAGTCGGGGAAACCACTCTTGATACAGATCGCTTGTGAGATACGACCTTTGGAAATATGGATTTGCAAATTGTCTTACATTGAGTGGGAGAAATTTTAAAAGGATATGAGAATCGGTTATCGCACCTACACTTGTACGGACAAGTGGGAGTTTGTTGGAGCCTTGTGTCCTCCACATGTAGTGTGATAACGTCATTGCACATACCCTTGTACGGACAAGTAGGAGATTGTTGGGGCTGGTGTCCTTGACAATTAAGTACAATGACTTATTAAATCTCTTTAAATATCACAAGGGCATACTTCAGTATTATTACCAGTTGATCCACGTTTATCAAAAACGGTTGGCTTGCTAGATAAGTTTGATGTTATTGTCATACGGATGGCGGTGATCAACTGGTCCCTATACGTCACACCTATAGGACACGTTTGAGAGATGTGAAGGTATGAAAATACAGTCACATTTATGCCGAATATGACTAAACAGTTAGTCAGAGGTATTGACTCTTAAATTAGTCAATAAGATGTTGAGATTCTTATTTAATACGGATTAAATAATTTTAGCTAATATGGATTACATGATTAATTCGTAAATTAAATATAATCGGTTATATTTAATTAAATATTGTATTCGCGAATTAATATAAACTGTTATATTAATTTGGGTAATTATACAATATCATTTTTATCAGACCATTATTAATATATCGACTGTATTAATATCTGATAACATGCTACGATTTATAAATAAAACCCGCGAATAACTTTTAGCTAAATGGGTCGAATCATGCAAAGGAATAAGGTAAGAGTGGATAAAGCCCACTCTTACCCTAATTCGGCCGACCCACCCTAAGTGCTACATAAGGAGAGTCCTTCTCCTTATGTCAGGAACTGTTGAATCATAATTCTCACAATTAGGGTTTTTGAGAGCATTCTTCTCCCAAAAACTCAGATCTCACATCTAAAACCTCAATAGCTCTCCCCATATTGCAAGGCAATTGGAGAGTATTTTCTAGCACACGCGGCATCATCTCAAACAAAGTCTTGGGTGCAAGTTATAGGAGGGAATTTACTTTAATTCCTGTTCTTAGGCCTATTCAAGCAAGGACCCAAGGTTGTACTCTTTTTCATGTTTTTATTTATCCTATGACAATATTCACAACTGTAAATTTCATTATAACCCTGCAAGTTTAGGGCGAATACATGCTTTATTCCCCAGAACTATGGCTAGTCATACTGATGCCCCTATGCCTAGTGCCACACTAGCAAAATAATCCTGGCTAAAGGCTTTTACGGACCACATGAATTAGTTCACGCGACTGAAAAATGATGGGTCCAACTTTGCAGACTGGGAGGCTGCATTATGAAATGCAGCCATATCTGATGGTAAGCTCAAGTGCTTAATTGAGCCTTTACCACCAAACCCAGGCCCCAATGCTAGAGCTAACGTATCACAGACATACAGTGATTTCGTTATGGAAGCGGGTGCGATAAAGAATGTACTCATCTTTGCAATGGAATCCAATTAGCAAAGGCGCTTCATTTCCCATGGTGCAAATAAGATTTTCACCACGCTCACTAACGAGTTCTCAAAAGCACCGAGAATCGTTACTTATGAGCACACATGTCACTTCTATGACGCGAAACTCCAAAAGGGTCAACCAGTTAGCCCACACATTCTCAATATGATTGAGAATGTCGAGAAATTGGAGTCCCTAAACTGCAAAATCAGTAAGAACGTGATCATTGATTGGATAATTCATTCACTTCACGATGGTTTTTCCTTATTCAGGGGGAACTATTATATGAATGACATGAGGAAAAGTCCTCATGAGCTACACTCCCTTCTGGTACAGAACGAGAAGGATCTTAAATTGAGTGGGAGCATGAAGCAAGATATTCTCATGATTGCTAATCAGGGTAAAGGTAAGGGAAAGGCTCAAGGAGAGCTAACTGTAGCTAAGCCTCCTAAGTTCAAAAAGGTCGGATTCAAGAGTGAGCCTGGTGAGACAAGTAGCTCACACGGCAAGACTAAGAGCAACAGTGCCACCATTGTCGCAAGACTAGGCATTGGAGGCGGAACTGTCCAGTGTACCATGAGGACATAAAAGCAGGCCGCGTAGCCCCTGTTGGTATGTCATCTTATATTCATATGATTGAGATTAACCATGCAAGTTTCGGAACTTGGGTACTTGATACTGGTTGTGGTTCTCATCTGTGTAATCATTTGTAGGGCCTAAAAAGCATCACACCTCTTGCAATGGATGATGTGGACCTGCGAGTCAGGAATGAAGCAAAAGTTGCTGTTGCTTATATGGGAACATATGTGATCCATCTACTGAGCGGATTCGAGTTATATCTGTATAACTGTTATTATGTACCCAGTTTATCTAAGAACATTATTTTAGTTTCCGTACTCGATAAAGACGGATTTTCATTCTTAATAAAGGATAATAGCTGTATTTTCTCTTTAAATGGAATGGTTTATGGTAAAGCAGTTTCCATGAATGGTATATATGTCTTAGATCAATCGACTGAAATATTACACGTGAATAATAAGAAATTAAAGGTTGGTGACAAAGATCAAACATATCTATGGCACTGTCGTATGGAACAAATAAATGAGAAACGCGTAAAGCAGCTAATACAGAATGACGCTATATCCCCATTTGATTATGAATCATTTGGCACATATGAATCATGTCTCATAGGCAAGATGACTCGTATTTCCTTCAAAGGTGTTGGAATGCGCGCTGCTAACCTATTAGGCCTCGTACATACAGATGTATGTGAACCTATGTCAGTCACCGCAAGAGATAGCTATAGATATTCATCACTTTCACGAACGATTTAAGTAAATACGGATATGTCTACTTAATGAAGCATAAAAGTGAATCCTTTGAAAATTTCAAGGAATTCCAGGCGAAGGTTGAAAACCAACTGAATAGAAAGATTAAGGCACTTCGATCAGATCGTGGTGGCGAATATCTTTCGAATGAGTTTGATCAACACCTTAAAGACTGTGGTATTGTACTACAGTTAACTCCACTTGGAACACCACGGTTAAATGGTGTGTCTGAATGGAGAAATCGAACACTACTAGATATGGTTCGATCCATGATGAGTCACACAGTTGTGCCGGATTCATTATGGGGCTTTGCTCTATTGTCAGCTGCTCTTATACTTAACCGAAGTCCGTCAAAAGCTGTTGACAAGACTCCATATGAGATATGATAGGGAACGGTCCCTAACTTGTCCTTTATTCGGGTTTGGGGCTGCGAGGCTTATGTCAAGTGGAGACACGAGGATAAGCTCGGCCCGTAATCGGTCAAGACACACTTTATTGGTTATCCAAAAGGAATGTTTGGTCATTACTTCTATTCGCCTACCGAACACCGCGTTTTTGTTGCGGCTAGTGCGAAGTTCTTAGAGAAAGAGTTTCTCGAGAATAAGACAAGTAATAGAACCTTTGATCTGTCGGATGTTCCAGCACCAACTACTAAGCAACCAATGGAGGAAACTGTTCATTCATCTCCTGCTGTAGTCAGTATTCCTGAGGAACCTAGAAGGTCGGGTAGACACTCCCACTACTACAAGAATGGGATATAGAGGCGCTCATCTCCCGATGCTTATTAAAAAACTGCTAAAATTTGTTTAATAAAGCTAAATTATGAAGCGCTATGGTAAAGCACCTCACAAAAATACTACCCTAAACCCAAACGAAATAAGAAAAGGCACAAAATCTCCGCGCCAAACACTATTTCATTCGTAAAAGCGGTAAAACTCTGAAACACTCTCCTTCATTAGGAAAACTCTGCAAAAAAAAACCCTACCCTCTACCCATTCCTGCGAACGCCTAGACGAAGTGCAGAAATTCATCAGAAATTGAGGACAATTAAAGTGAACGACAAGAAGCTTCTTCTATTCAGGTATCAAAATTTGTAGATTCATCCTTCCAACTTTTGATTGTTTTCCTTTCTCATTGTTATTTATGCTCCAATTTTTTGTTTTCCTTGTTGATTATTGGGATCAAAGTGTGGTTGTGAACTACTGGTAATCTGGAATCGACAATAATCGATAATCGATCCTAAAGGTAGCAATTATCCGCTTTCTTGCTCCGCTTTTGTATTAAAATCGACAATAATCTATAGTTATTGATTTTCATATAAAAAAGCGGATAATTGCGGATAATTATCCGATTTCATATACAATTATCCGATTTCTGCTGTCCACTTCAATCTTCAAATGTATAATAATGTAGCCCTAATTAATGCACCATATGGAGTATATATCGAATTATGCTTCAATGATTCTGATACACTTTGTCAATTAATACTCATAGTGCCATGTATACTATTTTCTATTCGATAGGGTAGATTCCTTGTATATTATCCTAATTGGTTGATTAATTGGTACAAATTCTAGAAAAAAAAAAATTCCAAATTTTTGTTTAGGACACTAGTACTTGTTTGCAGTAACAACAGTTTAGTTGGTGTTTGCAGTAACAACAGTTTAGTTGGTGGATGTGCCTGTATTATAGTTTCTTCTTCAATTGTAGGAATTTTAAGTCTATAAGCAATACTATTAAGAGCGTTAGCTATTATCTTTTTAACCTGCTAAAATACTTGTTCTGAGTTGTTAACCGTCAAAGTGATGTTATTTTTCAGTTTGGTGGATCTGATTTTTATCAAGGAAAATTTGGCTAGTCGTAAGGAAAGTGCACAATATCGATTAGCAGTTCGCGACTTCATAAGATATGCTACCCGTGACATATCCTTTTCTAGTGGTAAAATATATTGTCCTTTTGTGAAGTGCGTAAACAGTAAGTTGTTAAGTCCAGACGAAGTGAATGTACATTTGCTTAGTTCTGGAATAATGTGTAACTACTCCACTTGGATTTTTCATGGAGAACAATTGGAGCACACATTAGTCGATGAACCTATGGAAACAACTCCACCTTTGACTCATATGCAATAGTTAGTTCACGATGCATATAGACAAAGAAATGAGGAGTCTGGTTTCAATGGTTCTCCCCATCTCACAAATATGGCAACCACCGGACCAAGTAAAGATGTTGAAAACTTTTTCAATTTATTAAAAGATGTTGATCATGAGTTGTGGCCAGGGTGTGAACTGGCTAAGTTATCATTTTTAGTACTTTTTTCCATTTAAAGAGTACTAATAAATGGAGTAATAAGTCCTTTTAGTAGCCTATTAGAAATTTTACGACTTGCAATTCCCAACGGGGAAAACTTACCAAAAACATTTGCTGAAGCAAAGAAGGTTATTAGTAACGGGGAAATTTTACGACTTGCAATTCCCGTATTTTCGTAAATCATATTTTAAAGGTTTTAAATTATTTTACGGAATAAAATAATATTTAAAGATAAATTGTTAAGTTATTTTTAAATCTTCCGTTAAGATCCGTTTTAAGAGACCTTAAGTCCTTAAGATGTAATAACTTGGCATGTCTTCAACCCGATTCATAAAACCCATTCACAACAAATAACCCATTTCATTTAAGGAAAAAGGACTACTTAAAACCCTAAACCCAAGGCTTATGTCGACACATTTGCATTTCTTAAAAATAAGAACATTGTTACATTAGTTCTTCATTTCTTCATCTCTTTTCAATCTTAAGATCAACATTTCAAGCTCTTCCCAATCCCGAATCAAGGTTTGTTATACATTTTCGGAATCCTTGCGAAATTTCCAAGACATCTATCTCTTCAATTTCATTTTCGTTCAACTTGAAAAAGAGGCTGTTTTGGGTAAATTCTGTTTTAGCTTCTAAAAACCGTTTTCTTTGTTGTAGGAGAGGATTTAGAGGATCTAGAGGTCAATAGCTTCATTGTTGAAGAGGAGCTAGGAGCATAAACCGCTTTTGAGGTGACGATAATGAGAAATTCGGCCTTTTTGTTAAAATAGCATGTTTCTTGATATTGATTGTTAAAGTTTCTGAATTCATTAGTTGTTGTGGTTGTTTGGACTTAGAAACATGTTAGGGTTTACTCATATATGTTGTTCACATGCTTAGTTGATGTTCATATGATTAATTGCTCATTTTCAGTTTTGATATGCTTAAGACGAATACTAGCGATGATCTTAATATGCCCTTGTTGTTGAGTTTAATGCTTGCTTTTACCTCCTATATGTGGTATATATGTTGGGTAGTATATACTTGTTGCGAATTTGGAGAATTGGTATCGATTTGGTTGGATTTGAAGGATACTGCATATCGCGATTTTTAGGCTCAGGGACTCTGAGCCGGTCGACCGACCGGCAGCCGGTCAACCGGCTGGGAGTACTTTGTGGTATTTCATGCGTGTTTTGAAAATAGGCTGAATGGGTGCCCAGCCGGTAGGCCGGCTTCCTGCTGACCGGCTGGGAGCCCTTTTTCTTTGTTTTGTGTATGAAAGAGGGAACTTAAGAGAATGGTTCCCCAGCCGGGTGGCCGGCGGACGGTCGACCGGCTGGGAGCCCCTCCACCTTGTTTTCGTGTTTCAAAGTCTGTAAAGAGGATAGAGTTTCCAGACGGTCAGCCGGCTGCCTGCCCCTGACCGGCTGAGAGCCCTATTTACCTTAAAACGGTTTTATCTTTTGATCGGTTAATCAGTTTTGGTTGAGACTCGTTCCGTGTACCTTGTATGGGTGTTTGAGGTCCCCGGAGGATAGGCGACACTATATTGGGTTCGGGAATGGAGAGAGGATAGAGACCCCCCGGTCGGGTAACCGACAGGGAAATCGGCTCTCCCTCAACTTAGTTCTCGGAATCAATTAAGTGTTGTTTAGAAGTATAGGAGATTAGAAGTAAGGATCTGGTTTCTATATATGTATGTTGTTGTTTTGATGCGTATCAAGGTATGCCTTAAGCTGGCCACTGAGCTTGATACGTGAGCTTTTTGTCATATATAGGGGTATGCGTTGAGATGTCGCCTCTGAGCCCTATATGTGTATGTTTATCGTGTCTGGGGTATGCGTTGAGATGTCGCCTCTGAGCCCAGACATGTTTATATGTCATCACGTCAGTCTATGCCTTAAGTTGGCCTCTGAGTCTGACGAGTAGAGCAGCTGCGCAACAGGGTAGCTAGGGTGTTGATACCTTGCCCGGAGTGCAGATGATGATGCTAGAACATGCCTTAAGCTGGCCTCTAAGTCTAGTGTCTTGTGATGTAGTAAAGGGACATGCCTTAAGTTGGCCTCTGAGTTCTTTACTTATTGGATGCTAGTCCATGCGTTGAGATGTCGCCTCTGAGTCTAGTGTCTTGTTGAGTAGCAGGTCTATGCTTTAAGTTGGCCTTTGAGTCCTTGCTTGTGAATGTGAATTTGGTATCTAGGTTATGCGTTAAGATGTCGCCTCTGAACCTTTATACTTGCTGAATATTTAGTATCTAGGTTATGTCTTAAGTTGACCGCTGAACCTTTGTACTTGCTGTTTTGCATCTGCTTGCCTAGTACTGGTACAGTGTCAGGTGTAGCTGTTGATATTGATGGATATAGTGTATTGATTATAGAATTGTTCATCCAAGGCATTGGATGACTCTTTGGCTAGTTTCGTAAATGGTTTGGACTGGAAGACCCCCCGGCCTGGCAACCGGAAGGGAAACCGACTCTCCTTCCAAATAGTTTCCGAAGTTGGTTGAGAGCCTTGCATAGTATTTGCATGTTGACTTGAGATTCAGATATTGAGTTTTGTATACTTCACATGTTTATATATGTTGGAGTATGTTGTGTATTTCTGTGTTACGTGTCGTTACAAAAGGTGGCTAGGAGAACTCTAGTCACTCCCCACTGATTATGGCGTACATGTTTACATGTGTGTAGGTACATGACAGGTGGTTGGCAGAGGGTTGCATGGAGCTAGCGAGCGATGATCCTATTCATCAATTTTGACTTACACATTTGCGTTAGCTAGACTCTAAACTTTCATTTCGTTTTTGAGTGCCTGTAGGGATGTGTCATCCCAGGCTGTTTGTATATATTTACTTTCAGTACTTAGACTTATACTTATCTATGTTTCTGTTTATATCAATTGTTTCAGTTTAAGTTTTAATTCACCTCGTTTTTATGCATGTTAAAGTTTAATTTCCGCTTAAATTTTGGCATGTTGTATGTTTTATTTTTCCGCTGCGACGAGGGGTTTTACAATAAAGCAATAAAATCCTAGTATGGCCTTCCTAGTAATAGCAAAAACTAATTAACTATTAAAAATTAGGAAACCAACTCCATTGTCCCTTGAACTTCATCGGCACGCCATCCAAGAAAACACCGTCTTATCGGATCTCCTTTCCGTATGGCACCGTCTTTTGGATCTCCGGATTTACAATAAAATAATACAACTACTCTATTGTAAAACTGAAATTTAAATTAAATTACAAACCCGTGATACGAGATCACATAAATTACAACCGAATCAATATCCCCTTTCATTACGGGTAATATTGATTAAAACTAAGGCCATACTAAGAAAATTACATAATTCCAAATTATATAAATAACGTTCAAATATGACATTCACATTAAATAAAATGCAATAATAAAATATGTATGCACATGCTCAATTTTTAATGCCAAATCGCCTTATGGGAGCAAATATCTCATATTTGTTTACGGTTTTTACGGATGTACGCGACTTTAACCATTAAAATCATCAAAATTACAGAAATCTCATTTATGTCCAAGTTAATCATCCTAACATACTTTAGGAATCAATGTTTAGTCTCTACTAACGTTTGATCATGATTCAACTTGATTTGCATTATTGTTCATAAATTACTTGTATTTACAAGAAAATAAACGGAATATGGCCACATGAGTCAATAAAATTCAAAATTTAAAATTCAAAATTTTTAAACTTTCTGGAAATTTCTAAAATTTCAGAACTTAACAAAATGGTCTTATGCAAAAATATATAGTTTATTTCTTAAATAAATCGTATAAAAGATGCTTTTATGGTTAAAAATTCGATTTAAATTATAAAAACTTGCAATAAATTGCTATAAAATTTTTAGTCATCCTTAAATACATTTTAGAATCTGGAAATGACCAAAAATTACAGACCATACTCGAAATTTTATTTTTACGACTCATAAATTACGATTATTAACTATTTAACTCATAAAAATTACTACCTCCGATTTCCTATGATGTTCCCCTTTCCGTTTTGGTCTAATAACATTGATGTTCCCTCTTTCCTCTTTTGGACAACTTTGTGTGGTCCAAAATCAATTTCATGTGGGGTCATGTGTATTGTGTGGTCCAGATTAATTTCCTTATTTCTTGTATTAAAATCAAAAGGGAACAACACAAGAAATCGGAAAGAGTAATAATCATAAAAACAGAAACATTTTTATATCAAACTTTTAGATTTGATGTTCCTATTACATAAGACATCTATGGGTAAAATTTTATGCCATAATCTTAAGATAAACTATTTTTAACACAATAAGTCATTATATAGCCGATTTTAACTATAAAATCATAAATCATGCATCATTCGAGAATAAATTCCCAAAATTTCTATACATTGTGTAAATATTGCATGTGACATTGTGTAAAATTTTTATGGCAAAATTCCAACTATAACTATTAAAGTCGAATTTGAGTCACTAGTAATGCGATTTTTACTATAAAAATCATTAATCATGCAAAATAAGTCCAATAAGTCCGAAAATTTTTATAGGTACTGTATATATTTCATGTGACTACTCATAAAATTTTCAGGGTCAGATTCGCAATATAACCTCCTATACCCATTTTAACTCATATTATGACTATTTATGTCATAAAATTCATAATCCATGCATAATAACTTCATTTGTTACGAAAATTCATATACAATATATAAAAATATGCATGTGAGAACATATCAAAAAATCTCGGCCAGAAACTATGTTTAACTATTTTTCCATTAGTTGTTTGTTTAAACCGATTTAAACTTCAATAATATACAAATAAATATAAAATGAACAATAAAAATCCATAAAATTATTTTTATGTCCTAAAACCTTTTTAGAAACAGAAACTTTAACATGCAAAATTATTTTGTGATTTATCATAATAAACACGATAATTTCGAAATATGTATGTTAATCCGTTTAACATAAAACATGAATCCGATCATGCATGCAACAACCGTAATGCTCTGATACCACTTGCTGGAAATCTAATTCCAGATTTTATACTCATATCTAATGTGAGTTTTGTTTCTTTAAGTTTAGGTTTAAAAACTTAATAAGATCTTATGCATGCATGATGATTACATAAGATGTGTGAAAGTCCTTACATTGGTTTTAGAAGGTTTATACTCAATAATCACCTATTATATGAGTCTTCAAAAACCGAAATACCCTTATAACGATCTAACACAACATCGTCTCCAAAAGATGCGTATCAAGGACCCGATCTCAAACTAACACAATTTTTGTTACTAGAAAAATCGTATTAGTAAACTAGAAATAATAACAATAATATTACCCTTAATATTATTAGTATTGGAAATAATTAAATTTTCTAGAAAACTATTTTACTAAGAAAATGTGGAGAATGGAATTGTAGTATATTTGCATGAGATGAACTTAGCAACAACTAACAACTAGTAACTTGTGAGGTGTGTATGTGTGGTATATATAGAGCAAACATGCTCTCATTTGAGTGCATTAGGCCGGCCAAGCCAAGCCAGGAGGGAGCCAATGCATGCACCTTCATCTCTTACACAAAGCAAGAATATGCCTTACACACTTATTCTTTTTGCACAACACTCAACCCTTATACACTTACACACACAATCTCACATACATACTACACATTACACGGTTCAAATGGGTCTTATTATAGACCCATTTTAACTTTGTCAATTGTGTTAATTTGTAACATGTCACACATGTCTCATAACACATGATCTAATTTGTTAATTATGCAATTTTAACTCTTTAAAATTCATAATTCACAATTTTATAACATTTAAATAATACTACTAGTAATTCGAAATTACTACCTTATAAAAATGTAATATCATAATTTTGATTACAACTCTTTGTAATTTTATGATCAACCGTGTTCATTCTCAATTTAATCGTTTCTTAAACGAATAAATAAAACCGAGTAATAAAACGATTTTATTACTTTGACTATTATTATTATAATTCCATTATAAAATATTCGTCATGTAAAAATTATTTCCAAATTTCCAGTTATTAATTAATTCGTATCCAATACGATATTAATTAATTATTCCATTGAGACGGAATTCCCTAAAGATATGACCTTAAGGGATCAACTGATCACCACCATCATATGACGATAATGTCAAACTCTAGACAGCCAATCATTATCAGTAAATGTTGATCAGTCGACTTTAAAAGAGAACACTCCCAGTTGTGTTTCATTCAAATGAGTTTTAATTATGTCAACACATTATTGTCGAGGACACTTCCTCCAACAGAAATTTGGCAAATGGATGTGAAAACCGCCTTCTTAAACGGTTATTTGGAGGAGGAATTGTACATGGTACAACCCGAAGGTTTCACCGATCCTAAAAATCCTAAGAAAGTATGCAAGCTTAAGCGTTTTATCTCTGGACTTAAGCAAGCATCTAGGCGTTGGAATCATCGTTTCGACCAAGTGATAAAAGGAATGGTTTTATTCGATCGGTCGAAGAACCTTGCTTATATATCAAGTCGAGTGGGAGCTAGATCGTCTTTCTGGTGTTGTATGTCGATGACATACTCTTGATCGGAAATGACATCCCTCTCTTATCTTCGGTTAAAGTATGGTTAAAGAACCATTTCCAGATGAAAGATCTGGGTGAGGCACAATGTATATTGGGGATCCGTATCTATAGAGATAGATCAGACGGATGTTATCACTGAGTCAAGAGTCTTATATAGATAAGATTCTTGACAGATTCAGCATGACCAACTCCAAAAAGGGGTTACTTCCGATGATATCGGGGGTGCATTTGAGTAAGACTCGGGCACCTAAGACACCGGAAGAGATCGAGCGCATGAGTCGCATTCCTTACGCATCAGCTATAGGATCGATCATGTATGCCATGATATGCACACGTCCAGACGTGGAATATGCTTTGAGTATGACGAGTCGCTACCAAGGCAATCCAGGTGAATCATACTAGATGGTTGTGAAAAACATTCTTAAGTACCTACGGAGGACTAAAGATTGGGTATTGACTTATGGTGGAGGCAATGAGCTTTGCGCAAACGACTACGCAGATGCTAGCTTCCAAACGGATCCAGATGACTCGAAGTCTCAGTCTGGATTCGTTTTTACTCTTAATGGCGTTGCTCTCAGTTGGAAAAGCTCCAAGCAGAGTGTTATTGCAGATTCTACAACTGAGTCCGAGTACTATGCCGCTTCAGAAGCTGCAAAGGAAGTTATATGGATGCGTCAGTTCTTACAAGGACTAACTGTAGTTCCTAGTTCGAATGATCCAATCACATCTATTGCGACAATAGAGGTGTCATCTTCCAAGCTAAGGAGCCTAAGTCTAGCAAAAAATCTAGACATGTACTACGGAAAGCTCACATGATACGAGACTACGTGAAGCAAAAGGAGATAGTAATAGACAAGCTTGCGACAGATGACAACATCGCAGATCCTCTCACGAAACCATTAAGATATGATAAGCATAAAGGGCACGTTATTTCAATGGGAATTAAACGTGTTCCTGAGTTGTATTTCTACTTTTATGGATTGGATATTGTATCTGTTTCATATACTATTTATAACACCATCGATTTTGTTTTCATATTTTGTTTTTCATGTGGATTGTATAGACAACTTTGAACACCACAAAGTGAACTGAATTACATTATATTTGTTTTGGTCCATAGTCGCCTACATGAGTTGATAACTCTGGCAATTATTTTGTGACGTCGATTGATGGTGGGTTCAATAAACCATAAGTCAAACCGTTGACTGATCGATCACAGATACGAGATTATAACGATAACTCGTAGGACATTTCGTGACGGCCCAATGGAGTCCTAAATGTTACTGAACATTCGGTGCCAGGTCGTGGATAGGACGTCCATAGTGTTCCTAGAGTCGATTCTTTTGACCATCGACTGTTTCTTGAGATAAAGGGCAATTTTGGGTGACTTTGATTTCTTTCTCACTAGCTGACCGTAACTGGGGCTAAGCAGATTTTTTTTGGGTCATTTCATACTACACTTACATCTGCAGGATTCGAGTTGAGGAAAATATCCACCCCTTATCAGGTTTTAATATTTCTCAGGGCCACTCGAGGAGTAGTAACTGAAATGCATGGCCATGCTCGAATAATGATTCGTTATCAGTTGAGTTACTCTCTAGTCGGGAAAACCACTCTTGATACAAATCGCTTGTAAAATACGACCTTTGTGAATACTGATTTGCAAATTGCTTACAGTGAGTGGGAGAAATTTAATTGGATATGAGAATCGGTTATCGCACATACACTTGTACGGACAAGTGGGAGATTGTTAGAGCTAGTGTCCTCCACATTTAGTGCGACAACGCGAATAAATCTCTTAAAGGAACACAAGGATACTTTGTATTTTAATCAGTTGATTAACGTTTATCGATAACGGTTGGCTTGCTAGAAGTTTGACGTTATTGTCATACAGATGGCGGTGATCAACTGGTCCTAAGAGTCACACCTAAAGGATGTAGTCTGAGAGATATGATTAAATGAAAATGTAATCATATTGATAACTAAAATGACTAAACGGTTAGTCAATGATTTGATGGTACGATTATTTAATAATGATTAAATAATATTAGCTGAGACGAATTAAAAGGTTAATTCGCATATTTTAATTTATATGGATAATGTTATTATTTAATACGGATTAAATAAATTAAATATAAAAGGTTATATTTAATTATAGAATTATAAATATATGATATTTATAATAAAATAGACATTATGCAATGAGATAGAAATTCGGAGAGAATAACAACCATACTCGGGAAGAGTATCACACGGTCACAAATACCTTGGGAACGGTGTCTGCTCACACGGTTTTCATGGTTGTGATAGGATTGGTGTTTTATTTATTAAACGGGGAAAGTAGAAAATAAACCCCATACGTTTATTACTATGTGCAAATCACTCCCACAACTTTCAACACGTGCAAATTAACCCCATAACTTTATGTTTTGTTGCAATTTAATTCTATTATTAAACTTTTGTAACTTGAAACATAAAAATTGAATTAACATAATTGAAACTAATATTAAACTAATATTACTAATTTGTGAAAACCCAAATTTACCCTTTTCTTATCACCACACCAACTCCGTCTTCTACCCCCGACCACCTAAAAACCTAAGTATAGCCAAAAATCACACCTTCAACCCCAAGCAAGTTCGTCATACTCTATGTCCAATCGCCTTACCACTACGGCCTATCCCATTCTCGTCAAAACCCAACCACACAAAACACCACCACTCACCCTTGAATCCACTTAATCTAACCGCGAATCTCCCTTTGTCGGCAATATAATGCTGACAGTCGGATGACATGTGTGGGTGCCGTCATATTTGGTGTTGAGGTTGTGGAGCAAGCATAGTGTATGAAGATATGAATTTGGGTTTTATTTTTTAACTGTAAACAAAGTGTGGTAGGAAAGGGGTAGGTTGGTCCCTTGCCTAAATTTCTTTTAATAATGAGGGACAATAGATGGGGAATAAATAAGAAAAAAGATTAAATATTGAATATCAGCTGAATTAATTAAATAAAGGGTAATTTGCACCAAATGCTAAACACATGGGGTTAATTTGCACGTATTGAAAGTTATGGGGGTGATTTGCACATAGTAGTAAACGTATGGGTTTTATTTGCTACTTCCCCGTTTATTAAACAGTCCTAATCCTACTCTGATTCTGAGGTTGTTGTGTTAATATAAGGAGACATAATACAGATTATTCTCACAATGAAAAATATTAACTCTCACGCCTCACATCTCACGACACTCTCTCTATCTCACGTGACCATCATTATCAAAGCACAAAATTTATTTTTGTTCTCGTTCTAGCACGACGTAGGCATATCTTGGAGCATCTTGGGTGCAAGTTGTTGGGAAATGTGTCCTCAACAATAGTGCGATCACATAATTAAATCTCATTACAAGAATGCGCAAGGGATGATACGATTTATATTAGTCAACTGACCAACATTAATAGGTAATGATTGGCTAGCTAGAGTTTGACATTACTGTCGTATGACGGTGGTGGTCAGTTGATCCCTTTAGGTCACACCTTTAGGTCACACCTTTAGGACAATTCCCTTAATTGATAAAATGATCAAATGTATAGTGATACGATTTGATCATATTCCTTAAACTCGTATAACGAGAAATTAGAGGTTAAATCTTAATGTAAGATTTATGTTTAAAATTGAAACGTGTCAATTGTTAAACATTAAACGATATTTTACGATATCGTAATTAGAATGAATCGGGTTATAATTAATATAAATGTTGTAAATCGTATTGACGATAAAATTATTCATTTTATATTTGTAATTTCGAATTACATGTCAATTGATAAATATGATTTATTTAATTATATATATAATATTTATATGATAAATATTTATATTAAGATAATTTTATTACTATGTGACATATAAGATGTCACATTACACAATTGACAAAATTGTAAAATGGAATCCATTTTATGGATTAAGTGGCCGGGTATGGGAGGTGGTTGTGTGGGTGATTAATGTATTAAACACACTATAATCATTATGTTGAGACATTATCCTTGAGACACCAACCTATAGCCACCCTAGCCACATAGAAAAGACGAAATGTTCCCTCTTGTTCTTCCCCATACCCGGCCCCCTTAAACCCTAAGCCACACTTACATAAATATGTAAGTTGTGCATAATTCATTACTAATGCTTGTGTTATTTTTCTAAGAGTAAGAAAATTTATCAACATCAAAACCTCTCATATTATAAGATAATATTCATACTAATTATATTAAGAGATATAAAATTAGTATAATAAGTTCATATTAAAACTTATATTGTTTTAAGGAAAGAACCGATTTTGATACTAGCTTGTTCCAAGTTTCGGTTGATTGAGGGGTTGTCTTGGTGCATCCAAAGGAGGTATTCTTATTTGGGTACTTGGAGGATCATCCTTGCTAAATATTTGGACCGTGTGTAAGGGTTCGAATACTCTCTTATTTCCGCATTTTAGCATGCTTAAGATCACTAATAATATGTTAATTAAAGGGGTTATTTAAAAGATTATTTTAGTATGACTAAAATTAGTTTATGAGTAACTAATAAAACCTAACAATTGGTATCAGAGCAATAGGTTGTTTGCATGCTTTCCGTTTATGTTTTTACGGAGTTATAGAGATAACAATATAAAACTTGATTTTTTCGTTTAATATATGATATGCACGAAATTAATTTAGCATGAATACCTACTGTTTTCTAAAATGTTTTAGAATGTTTGGAATATATTTTGCATGAATATTGATTAATGGTATATTAAATCTCGGTTTTTATAAAGTTTTAATGGTTAAAATCGTTTATTTTGGGAAAAATAGCAAAAATCATCTTTTGGACGAGATTTTTCAGTACGTTATCACATGTATTTTCTATAATATGAATATGAATTTTCGTAAATTATGGACTTATAAATCGTGTGATATGAATTTTAAAGGTTAAAATGCAATAAGATGAATAAAAATGGGTTAAAATAGTTATATTACGAATTTGACTATAAAAATTTATGAGTATGTCACGTGCAATATTTAAAATATATGTTGAATTTTCCAGAAATTTATCTCAAATATTGCAATATTATAGATTTTTAATGTAAAAATCGGGTAATTAGTGACATAATTTCGACTTTAATAGTTTAAGTTGAAATTTGGCCATAAAAATTTAAAAAGATGTCATATATATTATTTCCAGCATGTATAAAACTTTCGAGATTTTTATCTTATTTTATGCTTGAGAAATAATTTTAAAGGTTAAAATCGTACGATATATCAAATCGTTAAAATTTGCAATAGTTGTTAAAATGGCCGAAAAATTTAACCCATATTAGTCATATATGATATGTTCATCATGAAAATATTCTTGGGAGCCAAAAGTTTCAGATTTGATTTAATTTTAATTTGTTAAAAAGTTACATTTAAAATTAAATAAAAGGAGTCATGCATTTAAATTTCGGCTCTTGGGCAGTGTGTAATTTAATTTTCTGTCCATTTTGTGTTCTTAAAGTATTTTGGAAAGTGTAAAAATATTATTAGTATTTTATTTGCATTTATGGAGTTAATTATTGAATTTTCCGACTTAAATTGCTCGTTTTACGTATTATTTTCGAAATAATGTTAAAACCGTATAAATACTAATATTTTTATGATTCTGAAAATTTTAAGAACATTTTGGATTTTTCAAAATTTGAATTTTGAATTTTCGAAATTTTTATGACTCTTTTGGATTTTATATTATTTTTCCCGTAAAACCGAGTAATACCGATCAATATTGAAATATATTAAGTTAAGTCATGTTCAAAGTTTGAGTAAGACTAAATTTTGAATCCTATGCGAGTTAGGATGATTAACTTAAGGATGAAAACCGTTTCATTTAATGCATAGTGTTGTTAAACGTTAAAACACGCGATTCCATAAACCGAGGTTTGCGATAACTATTTAAATAAGTGTTTTAAATAGGACGATTTGGCTTAGGGTTTGCATGTTAATTCATATTTTCATAAGCATTGCATATTATATTATGAATGTCATGATTTATTTTAACGTAATTTTGGGAATTATGTAATTTACTTAGTATGGCCTTAGTTTTAATCGGTATTTCCCGTAATGTAAGGGGTTACCGATTCGGTTGTAATTTTGTGATCTCGTATCACCCAATTTTAATTTATTTCTATTTTATAATGTATAAAGTAGACTAGAAAAGTTGTAATTTTTGTAAAATCCGGAGTTCCTTGAAGACGGTGCCATTCGGAAAGGAGTTCCGACAAGACGGTGTTTACCTCGAAGTGCGTGCCGCGTGAAGTTCAAGGGACCAAAGACGTTGGTTTCCGAATTTGTACTTTGTTTTTTCTTTTCTAGGAAAGGCCATACTAGGGTTTATTTTATGCTTTTATTTTTGCTTTTTATATGTTTGCATGCATAGCCAAATCGTCATACATTGTATCATGCATGTTTCGAACTAGTCGACCTAGTCATTTATTTTATCGATAATTCACCGACTTAGTTCACTTAAACGGAGATAGATAATAATTTGACTAGCTCTCTTACATATAAATATTGAGACTTAGCCTTACCAAAAAGTACGGACCCATGAATCCCTTCTTCACAAGAACGTAGGCTCGGCTACACCGGGGTACTAAAATTGTCACGTTGGGTAAGTGGGGTAATAAGATTACACCTTGAAATTTGGTTGATCTCAACGAAAGTATTCGTAACCGTAGTTGTAATAAGTTCGGGCTAAAGATAATTTTAATAAAATTGTCGACCGAGAGTTCTAAGAGTAGAACCGATTAAAGGGTTAATCCACCAAATTATACCAATACGGGTTGAATCGGCTACACCGTGCCCGAATTAGTATGGGTTTGGGTCTCGGGATTGTTTACTTAATTGGGTAAGAGATCATTAAGTAAATATATAACTAAACTTATTAAAGTTTCTAGTTTAAAATTACGTTTTTTTTTAAAAAAAATGATGTTGTTTTTCCTTCTATTATTGTAGTTTAATTTTCAACATCGACAATGGCAACCAACGCTCCACCTCTCACTAACGTATCATGGCTTCGGTCCTTTATGGACCGTTGCAAACTCGATAAGCATGGTTCCAATTTTAAGGATTGGGATGCGCAATTGCTTTTGGCCGCTCAAGGTGACGATAAGAGTCGTTACCTATCCGAAGCCGCTCCTCCCGCTCCAACCGCTCGTTCCGCGGTCGGAACTCGTGAGGCCTATGAAGCCTACATGAAAGAGTCCTCCGCTCTTAAAAATGTGCTCATCTTCTCCATGGAGCCGGATCTCCAAAGGAGTATGATTAAGTTGACCACATCATATGAAATTTACACCAAGCTTGCGACCATGTTTTCGCAAACTCCAAGGGTGATTCAATATGAGGCGGCTTCCGCCTTCCTTGACATTACATTCAAGGAAGGGCAAAAGATAAGCCCTCATGTGCTCAAACTCGTTGAGCTCGCGGAGACTCTAAAAGCTCAAAATGTTGATGTTCCCGACTCTCTAATTATTGACCGAGTTCTTCACTCGCTCAATAAGGTTAAGGCGTATGCTCAATTCCGGGTGAATTTTAATATGCGAAACCAAGTGACCACGTTGGATGAGTTGCATAAGATGCTAGTCCAAGCCGAAAGGGACATGGGACTTCATGAAAGTCCCACCAAGGATGTTTTGAACATCGAAAAGAAAGGGAAAACGAGCTTCAAAAGGAATGCCTCTAAAGGCAAGGGCAAGAAAACGTACAAGCCCAAAGCGACCAAAGAAAAGACCTTTTCGAAAGGCGCTTCCACCTCGTCTTCGAAATCCGAAGACAAGTGCCATTATTGCACGAGGATCGGTCATTGGAAGCGTAATTGCCGCAAATACTTAAGCGATCTCAAAAAAATGGGAAGGCAACCGTCGTAGGTTATAATACTCGTTTACTTTCATGTTCTTTTGTTAACTTTTGTATGGCGATACAAGTTGTTGACTATCACCCCTTTTAAATTGTTTTAAAGGGGCATCTTATAAAGATAACGGCTAGGAAAAAGAAGCATGAAGTTCCTTACTTGGATGGCTATGGTAGCATCCAATTGATCGAAGACTTGAAGAGCTAGGCTCTAATTTTCATATTGTCTTCTTTCATATTTTGCATTTTATTTATGGAACAATTTACTTTCTTGTAAGACAAGGATTAAAATCCTAAAACAATGGTTGTAATTTTGGATTGGTGACTTGGTTTTCAACCCAAGTCACTATTTTTGTTCTTAATCAATGTCTTGATTTCTCAAATAAATTGCATACCTTGTTTAAAACATGAATAATGGTGATTTTATCACGCAATAAACCTTGATACGATCAATTTAATATAATCAAAGTGTTGATTAAAACGGAGAACTACACCCCATGAGATACTTTCAATCAAGTTAAGAAATCATTAATTCATTATACGATGATCATTTTAAGAGAAAATGAGAATGTATACATCACACCTATAAAACTTCAAACATTCATATGCATTGGTTAATCGAAATAGCTATCCTTATACAAATAAAGGTTATTGTTAGAAGGATAGAGTGGGAGAAAATATTTCGCTCGCAAACCAATGATAAATAAATATTTCGCTCGCAAACCAATGATAAAAATAAAGGATCTTAGAGAAGATTCCTACTTGGGAGTCTTAAGAAGAACCCTAAATGAATTGAAGAAACTACGAGAGGACACTGAAGAAACTACGGGAGGACACTCGAAGAAAGGTTCTTTGTGTTCATTGTTTCAAAGAGAGGAGACATGAAACCCCGTATGAATTCGGAAGGAATATCGGCTCCTTGAGATAATGATTTTTTAAATATTATAAGATAATAGAGGAGAAATCATCTATCTATACGGGAGGAAAGACCGATTCCTTAAAAAATGATTTTTCTAAGTTTATAAGATAAAAGAGAAGAAATCATCTCAATTCTCTCAATGTAGTTATAAGGAAATTATCATGTCATATTCGTCTCGAGGAAACGAAGACATGATAAG
The DNA here is from genome assembly GCA_029255685.2 of Silene conica. NCBI lineage: Eukaryota > Viridiplantae > Streptophyta > Magnoliopsida > Caryophyllales > Caryophyllaceae > Silene > Silene conica. Next base: position 57,263,671 of record CM055314.2, on the reverse strand, counting down.
AGGGTGATGATTGATTGAATGAAAAATAGATCACTATAGGGATAGTGATAGTCATAATGATTCGAGTAATAGTTTAACATGCGTGAAATGAAAGGTTCATTTATGATATCGAGAGGTATTGTTTTCAGTGGGAGCAATATTCATCAAAGAATTGAAACCTACCATTTTGAGAGAATGGGTGATTCTTTAAGAGTAAAGAATAAGAGGTACTCAATTTAGATGAATAAAATATTTTATCATATGATGATGGAGTTTTAATGGGAAGGTTTATTATATGGATAATAAAAGGTCGCCCACCAGAAGTTAGAATGGTTGGATACATTATTCATAACGATGAATGAAACCATTATCAAATAGCCAAGATGAGTGAAAATTATTAGAATGATGAAATCATAAATAGACTACAATATAGATTTCAGTACATAAGTAACTATAGAGAGTGATTTTTAATCCCTCCAGTATATCGATACGTTACAAGTTATAAGATAACAGTGGGAGCTTTCCTCCGAAGAGGAAACTCAAAATCTAGAAAGAGTTCTAGATATGTACTCAAATAGAATCATATTATACGGGATAATATGAGAATGAAGGAGACAAAAATTTGTAAGTTTTGCAATCATGAATAAAAGGTTTATTCGCAAAACACTAATACAAATAGATGATTGTGCATCAAATGCAAGATAATAGTATTGACTATTATTGCATGACAACATCATTTGAGTTATGATTAACTCAAAATGAAAGATACTTTGTCAGAATCCAAATGGGTTGTATGAGACAATATTGAACCCCATAAGTGAACTGGATTGACTTAGTATGGCCCCTAGCCGCTTACATGAGGTGACATCTCAAAGCGACTAGAGTGTGAGGCGATTGATGGCAAGTTCAAGTGCCATAGAGTCATATGTGATGACTAGTCGATCACATAGGCAGACTGCAAGAGGCACTTTGTCGGGCATTTAGTGACCGCTTATAGAGTTCTGGAAATTTTATAGCCGGGTCGTGGCGAGAGCTGCTATAGTATTCTTGTGAGTCAATTCTTAGACTAAAGACTACTCTCCCAAGATGGTACAGTTTAGGCATAACCTTGATCCATTCTCTACGACTTTTCGTAACTGGAGTCAAATGGGATTGTTTTGGGTGGTGACTAACTGTGACTAGTTGAAGGAAGTAGTGCGATAGAAATTGTCCACCCCTTGTCAGGGTTGCTCAAATCTCAGGGCCACTCGAGGAGAAGTTAACTGGAAATGCGTGGCCACGCTCGGAAGGTATCTATGGTAGATAATTCCGGTCAAACGGTTATTCTCCAGATCGAGGAAACCACTCATGATATGATCGAATGCAAGTACGACCTCAGAGAGACATCTTGCATTGAGTGGGAGATTGTAATAGGACAAGAGAATTGGTGACGTACACTTGTCGAGGACAAGTGGGAGATTGTTGGGAAATGTGTCCTCAACAATAGTGCGATCACATAATTAAATCTCATAACGAGAATGCGCAAGGGATGATACGATTTATATTAGTCAACTGACCAACATTAATCGGTAATGATTGGCTAGCTAGAGTTTGACATTACTGTCGTATGACGGTGGTGGTCAGTTGATCCCTTTAGGTCACACCTTTAGGACAATTCCCTTAATTGATAAAATGATCAAATGTATAGTGATACGATTTGATCATATTCCTTAAACTCGTATATCGAGAAATTAGAGGTTAAATCTTAATGTAAGATTTATGTTTAAAATTGAAACGTGTCAATTGTTAAACATTAAACGATATTTTATGATATCGTAATTAGAATGAATCGGGTTATAATTAATACAAATGTTGTAAATCGTATTGACGATAAAATTATTCATTTTATATTTGTAATTTCGAATTACATGTCAATTGATAAATATGATTTATTTAATTATATATATAATATTTATATGATAAATATTTATATTAAGATAATTTTATTACTATGTGACATATAAGATGTCACATTACACAATTGACAAAATTGTAAAATGGAGTCCATTTTATGGATTAAGTGGCCGGGTATGGGAGGTGGTTGTGTGGGTGATTAGTGTATTAAACACACTATAATCATTATGTTGAGACATTATCCTTGAGACACCAACCTATAGCCACCCTAGCCACATAGAAAAGAGGAAATGTTCCCTCTTGTTCTTCCCCATACCCGGCCCCCTTAAACCCTAAGCCACACTTACATAAATATGTAAGTTGTGCATAATTCATTACTAATGCTTGTGTTATTTTTCTAAGAGTAAGAAAATTTATCAACATCAAAACCTCTCATATTATAAGATAATATTCATACTAATTATATTAAGAGATATAAAATTAGTATAATAAGTTCATATTAGAACTTATATTGTTTTAAGGAAAGAACCGATTTTGATACTAGCTTGTTCCAAGTTTCGGTTGATTGAGGGGTTGTCTTGGTGCATCCAAAGGAGGTATTCTTATTTGGGTACTTGGAGGATCATCCTTGCTAAATATTTGGACCGTGTGTAAGGGTTCGAATACTCTCTTATTTCCGCATTTTAGCATGCTTAAGATCACTAATAATATGTTAATTAAAGGGGTTAATTAAAAGATTATGTTAGTATGACTAAAATTAGTTTATGAGTAACTAATAAAACCTAACACAAGTATTAAGAGGATATCTATTTTGATATCTGTTCTTAGGCCATATTGCTAGGACCAAAGGTTAATTCTTGTTCCCAATCTTTGTATCTCGTATTTCGTTTATAACTATAAATCATACTTTATAAATTCGTTATAATCCTGCATGTAAAAGAATTGGGACATATACAAATATTTTCCCACAAAAATGTGTTATGTCACAAATGTGACATATCAGATGTAAAAATGCGATGTCTAATAAAATTGCATCTAAACATTTTAAATACAACATTACAAATTAATACCTAACCCTTAAGTATCAATTGTTAACGTTTCACATTAGGTTAATACAATCCACAACTCGATTGCAATTGTAATTAACCGATAACCTTTAATACGATAACTTTTATTGTTCATTTTAAGAATAACATTTATTCTAATTTAATCTCGTATAATCAAATTATAACGAGACGTAAAATTCTCTCATTTAATTTCGTCCAATTTTAAGGAATTTAATAAATTCGTATCCCATACAAATTATTAACTTTAATGATTCAGACATCGTCCTATAGGTGTGACCTAAAGGGATCAACTGATCATCACCATCATATGACAGTAATGTCAAACTATTTAAAGCCAATCATTACCGATAAATGTTGATCAGTCGACTAAAATATCATCTCATCCGTATTCAATATATGTAAATACATATGGGATTTAATGATTTCATAATATCCTGTGATCGCACTATTGTTGAGGACACTTACTCCAACACACCGTCGTTACAATCGATTGTAACGTCAAACTCTAGCTAGTCAATCGTTACTGGTTAATGTTGATCAGTTGACTATAAACAAGCATCATCCCTTGCGTATTTTTATTATGAGATTTGAATGTGTGATCGCACTATCGTCGATGACACATATCCCAACAATCTCCCACTTGTCTGAGACAAGTACGCGTCACCAATTCTCTTGTCCTATTACAATCTCCCATTCAATGCAAGGTGTACCTAGCAGGTCGTACTTGCAATTGATCATATCAAGAATAATTTTCTCGATCTGGAGAGTAACTGTTTAACCGAAATTATCTACATAAATACCTTTCGAGCGTGGCCACGCATTTCCAATTCACTACTCCTCGAGTGGCCTTGGAATTTAAAACAACCCTGACACGGGATGAATAATTCCTATCGCACTTGTTCCCTTAGTAATGTGACCAATTCCTTTACATCCCTGGCACTACACTACTGGTCTCCACTCATATTCAACTTCAACTTCTACAATATCCCCATTCTCATCACAAAACTTAACAGAATCTGGTAGATTCTTACCAAATTCAATCTCAATCATAACCCTAACATACCCAATTCTTACTTTTTCCTCTGTTGCTTGATCACTCTTACTATAATCACCAAGCAGGGTAACTATCTTAGCCAAACCTTTCCCCCAAAACTTCAATGACAATTTATGAAACTTAACCAAACTGGAACAGATTGGACAACATGTTTCACTAAATCATTATTTTCAGACCAAGGTTTAACTATTAAGGGTTTATTATCAAACAGATAATGACCCTGTTTCAGTACAGCATTCATGGCTTCCTTGGTTTTGAATCTCACCAAAAAAACTCCATTAGCTAAAAAGGAAAGAGAGAGTGAGAGACCACCTAATGTTGCATCCAAAGTCGTCTAATAAACCCTTCCACCACTTCCCATGGGGGATTAACACCCAGAATAAAACAGTACACAAATTACTTCCAAAATTCTAATTTAGATTGAACCTCTTCAGTTGTAAACCGCAACATCTCTGATTCTTCTTCTATGGGCTCTAACGTATCACCAACACCCAAATCCTCTCACCTAGATCATCTTCTACAAGAGACTCCAGATTAAAGGGTTGGATTTCAATAATGCTACCCATAGACTTCTCCTTACGTACATCAGTACTAGAGGGACCTGCATTATGATTCAAAACAGGAAACTCCTTAAGGTTTGTAGAAGCGAATAGATCAAATTTATTCATATTTTGTTTTTGTTTATTATTATTTGTAGATATTGGTGCAGAATTTCTAGTAGCCGTCATTAATCCCTACAAAACCTAGATTTTAGAGAAAATCGCCTTCTCACTCTATCTCTACATTTCCTTTTATTGTATTATTATTTATTATTACTATTATTATCATATGTATAATCTTCATCTTTGCTTTATTTTTCTAACAAAAAATATTTATTAATCAAACACTCATTTTTTCCTATGTCAATATTATGTTAACGAGAATTATTTGATGGTCGTCTAACAACATAAAATTATAAATACGAACTATATATATTTTATTTTATCATCACACATTATTTTAATATAAAACGGACATAAAAACTAGTTATTGTATTATCCTTGGGTTTAATAGTTGGAATTATTTCCCTAAATTCCCGAGTGACATATTGACATCCCTAATCTCTCCTCTATACTCCGTAATAAAATCCACTTCCTTTGGAAAAACCAACACAAATCAGAAAAGAAGACGAAATAAAAGATTGTCTCAAAATATACTGCTCCGGGGGATCTCTTCATAAAACAGGTTTGTTGTTCAAATTTCTTCATCATTCCATTTTACTCTTATTTATTTATCTACTTTGTATACCATCTTTAATTCTGCTTTATTTATATCCCTCTCTATTTTTCAGATTTAGGTTTGTATTCTTCCATTAAGTTTTGCTCTCATCCTTCTTAATTTTTTGCCTCAATCATTTCTAGGGTTTGCTCTATCCAAGTTCGATTGAAGTAGGTTTTCACTGAATCTGGGATTTTGTTGATGTATTGAATTTCTAGGGTTTTGTTGATTAGGGTTTGGATAAATTGGGGGCGATATTATACGGGTTAGATTTATGAGCTAAGTTGGTAATTTTTGCGAATGATTTATGTATAAATATATTAGAGCTTTATTTATTAAAGAACGAATTCGTGAGAAACTAATCTGTTACTTATTTGTTTTCATTGATTTTCATTTTTGATTTTACCGTGTTTTGGTCAATTTATTTTTGCAATTGTATAGGGTTGTTTTATGCTTCTGATTTGATATTCATACGCTTTTCGTCTTATTTTTTGGCAGATAGAGTTTGTTCTCCAGGTTAGGGAGTTGGAAATTGCTATATTTTCTGCGCTATGGCTGCTCTGAGAGAACTATTGCCGCCTGCAAAATCTTCGACATCGACTCAATATGATCATTCAAATGATCCCTGGTTCAAAAATCGTTTTACTGCTGAAGAGGTAGAAAAGACCTCAGTTGTTAGTTCTGTCAGCATACCACCTTATTTGAATAGACAGCGTTTTATACCTCGTAAGCCCGAGGATTTTGGTGATGGAGGTGCGTTCCCAGAGATTCATGTGGCCCAGTATCCGTTGGGTATGGGAAGGAAAGACTCAAAACCAGGTTCAAAGATATTGCCTGTGACGGTGGACAGTAAGGGGAATGTTGCTTTTGATGCAGTTGTTAGGCAGAATGAGAATGCGTCAAAGATTGTTTATTCTCAACATAGGGATCTCGTGCCCAAGATTTTGAAGGGTGAGGAGGAGGAGATGGATTTAGAAGACGAAGAATTGCAAAAGGAGATCGAAGAAACCATGGAAGCTACTAAAGCTGCTCTGGAGGAGATTGTTAATGTAAAGTTGAGTGCTGCTCAACCCAAAAATGTGCCGAAACAATCGACTGACTCCAAATTCATTAAGTACCAACCATCCCAACAATCTGCTGCCTTTAATTCAGGGGCGAAAGAGAGAATAATTAGAATGGTAGAGATGCCGGTAGATCCACTTGAGCCCCCCAAGTTCAAGCATAAGAGGGTACCTAAGGCTTCTGGCTCACCACCTGTTCCGGTTATGCATTCCCCGCCTCGACCAGTGACAGTGAAAGATCAACAGGATTGGAAAATTCCACCCTGCATTTCAAACTGGAAGAACCCTAAAGGTTACACCATCCCTCTTGATAAGAGGCTTGCAGCTGACGGAAGAGGTCTTCAGGAAGTTCAGATCAATGATAACTTTGCGAAACTGTCTGAGGCTCTCTATGTGGCAGAGCAAAAGGCTAGAGAAGCTGTGTCAATGCGATCGAAGGTCCAAAAGGAGATGGCCATGAAAGACAAGGAGAAGAAAGAGCTGGAGCTCCGTGCTTTGGCTGCTAAAGCACGCTCTGAGAGGACAGGTGTTGCTGCCCCGGTGGCTGTCCCAGCTCCACCGGGTAGAAATATGGATATAGATGATTCAAGGGAAGATTACTATGGCGGTAAAGGGGAGAGGGAAATGATTGCGCAGCCAAAAGAAAGGGAGGATAAATTGCAGCGTGACAAAATCCGTGAGGAAAGAAAAAAGGAGAGGGAGAGAGAGAGGCGGTTGGAAGCAAAGAATGAGTCCATGGGGAAAAAGAGTAAGATTACCCGAGATAGAGATCGGGACATTAGTGAGAAGGTTGCTCTTGGAATGGCATCGGTTGGAGCCGGCAGAGGTGAGGTCATGTATGATCAGAGGTTGTTCAACCAGGAGAAAGGGATGGACTCGGGTTTTGCTACTGATGATCAATACAATGTATATGACAAGGGCTTGTTCACTGCTCAAGCTACTCTTTCGACTCTCTATCAGCCTAAAAAAGATGTGGATTCTGACGTGTATGGCGGGGCTGATGAACAGCTTGAGAAAATCAAAAACACGGAAAGGTTCAAGCCCAATAAGGCGTTCACTGGAACATCAGAGAAAGCCGCTCCGAGGGATAGGCCTCTCGAGTTTGAACAAGAGGCTCCTGCTTCTGGTCCTGCTGAGGAGGCTGATCCATTTGGGCTTGACCAATGGCTGACAGAAGTGAAGAAGGGTAAGAAAGTCCTGGATAAAGTTGGCGGTGGAGGTACAATGAGGGCTAGCGGTGGTTCCTCGAGAGAAGGTTACGATGGTTCTTCGAGTAGAAGCCGGATCAACTTCCAAAGGGGGAACTAAACCCTGTACTTGGAAGAGTTTTGACTCTTTATGGATTTTATTTAAAATTCAGTGTTTCCTCTGAGCGAAGTTTACCATGGATCTTCCAGGAGAAGCTGGATCAACTTCCCAATGGGGATCTAAATCCCGTGCTTTTTGGGTTTTGGTATAAGATTAGTTACCCTTGTCTTTGTTTTATTTGAAATTCGGTTGACTGTAATATATTCTCTGTCACGATGGAAGGAGGTTGTCTGTTTTATCGAAGTTCATTATTAAAACCCTGTTTTTTCACCTAAATTCATGGCTGTTTCATTCTGTGTTGTGAATTTGTGATGTTCTTATTATTTTGGGTTGGATGTTGCTTTAGATTTTTGTACAATATTTTATGTACGATGAAAAATTGGGATTTCTCTCCATCTAAAAAGGCAGAGCATGCAAACAAGAAAAAGAAAACAGTTGCTCCTTACGGGATGTCTGGTTTTGAACTTGTAAATCTGTTGTGCAGGCGAAGGTGGTTAACAAAGGTTCTATTGACTTGTTATGGCAGCTGGGTTGCTCGTGTTTGTGATCGTTATTGTTGTTCCGTGGCGAATTCAGAACACAAATCATTGGTTGAGACTGTTCGGAAGACGCTACTTAAACTAGTAAAATAAGGCAGAAATAGGAGGAGGGCCTGAGAGATTTTAGGTTTTTAACTAAAGACGGTGTCAAGTAAGATCGGAATTACAGAAGATTTACAATTGACAGTTGACATAAAACAAATGTTCAGCAAAATTGTGTGGAAAGAAGTAGCTACAAAGAATAATACGGAGTATACTAAACCATATGAGTGTAGTCACTACTCGCTACTTGCTGTACTACAAAAAATCATACGAAAATTGGGAGTAAATGAGCAATGCAGGACATTTTCTTATACATGAACATATCAGTTCACCTTTCACAGCTTCTCTGTACAAGTACTGTCGATTCCATAATCAACATTCAACACGCACCAGTTTGATTAAATAACAGAAAATCTTCCTCCATCGCCAACTCCTTTCTTCCAAATTCACGCCTTTGACATAACAAAAACCAACGATAAAGAACACTACTCAACCTCACTTTATACATGAGAGAAAAATAACCAAACCAATGCTCAAACCAAATAACGTCGTCTTTGTTAGCTATTGGTTGTCACGGCAGGTGATTTAGAATATGTATAGTTGAGGCCTTGATCCTATAAGAACGAATCGTTTTGATTGTCGTGGCACAGCTCCTTCCTTAGTTTACTTGAAAAAAGGCGACAAGCATCCATGCTTAGATCAATGGCTGCCGAAAGAGCTATGAAAAGTGCAGCATCTGCCATACATGTAACATGTTGCATTCCTACTTGCACTATAGGCTTGCTTATTTTCCCTTCACCTTCTACGGTAGAACCCATCACAAATCCTTTGACTGGCGACCTCATCAACCCGATTGTTGGTACTGAATCACGCTTATCAATGCAAAATTGCCCACCTTTCTTTACGCTCATGGTGGACTCGGCAATTGTGATGCCAGCCTTGGTTAAGCCATTTTCTGTGACAAGCTCGAACTTGTAGCCAAGGCCATCAACTGAACCTCTCTCACGCCAGGCCTCAAGGCGACCCCATGGTTTCCAGCTGCTCATGTGGGACCCATGGGGCCGTAGGATGAGCCAAGCACCAGGGTTTGACCGAGAAACCCGGTCAGACCCCGGTGAGGGGACAAAGGGAGTGATCACTGAAGCTGCTGCAACAGGAGATCCTGACAAGTCGTAGATCATTATCATCCACCCCTTGCGCTCCCTTACCGGCTTCTCCTTCTCTCCTGAAAGTGATCTTACGATCCACACTCGATTGTTGGTGGCGTTATTGTTACTAAGGCCAAAGTTTGCCGGAAGAGAGCTGAAATCAAGCACATTAGATAGTTCACGGTCAGTCCCATTTACAAATATTTGTCGACAAAACGAAATGACGTATCCATGACTCGCGATAAAAGTGAGTGTTGAATACAAAGGAAGTAACATGTTGAGAGAATCCCTTTTCAGGTTCACTATACAGTTAACCAATTTAAATTGAAAAACAATGGTCTGATCTACTTGTACAGACAAGGAATGGTCAATACAATAGAGAACAAAATTTGGACATAATCCTTTATATATTATATTATACATCAATAACCGTACTTTAAAATACAATTTTTTAAACTTATTCCCTTTAAAATAAATGTATTGGAATTTGCTATATCACGCCCCCTAATAATAAGAGGTCTCTTAACTTAAAGGTTAAGATTGAGGTATCGGTTAAAATAAATCAGGCGGATTCAAATCCACCCCTATAGAACTCTATAAGCAAGTTGATTAAAGTAATAGTCTTGTTAATCCAGGGCTGTTAGTCATGATACGTTTGGATTTTGCTGCGTTTCATCAAATTGACATGTGATTGTTACAAATTAAAGATTGTGGTTGTAACTAATAAAGTGGTATATATGCAGTTTAGGAGTTAGGACAGCAATAATAGTAACCAATTCTGATTCATATGTCAAATTTACCGGAACAATATGCTCAACGAGTTGTATTGTTCTTTAAGACGGATATGTTCATTTTAAAATAGAGTGACCAAAATGTATTATTGATGAACTTATAATGGTTTGTAGTTATACAGCTGGAAAAATAATGGAAGATAAGGTATTATTATAGAGCTGGAAAAAGAGAAAGTAGAGCGGAAAAATGATTAAGACAGGTCACATGCGTATTATTATTCATAAATCATAATCATAGTGACCCACTTAAATGAAACAAAATAAATTAAGCCCCACCCAACCTTACCCTTTTGCCCCCACTTTTCTAACCACTCTCTAAACCCTACCACTCCTACCACTAAACTACCTTGTCTCCAACCAATATTACCATTCACCAATTCTCATTGCAGACGGTAGTCGGACACTATCCGTCACAAGCTGAAACGATTAGTGTCCCTCCCACATAATGCAAGTTATACTATTTATAAATTGCTCCATTTTTGTCCATTTGGATGTCCATTCGCTTTATTGTGACTTGTGAAAGTTACGAAGATAAGAGTAATTATTATGGATAATAAAACTAAAATAAGATAAGAGTAATTATTATGGATAATAAAACTAAAATAAACTACAAAATGAGAAGGGATGTAGATTTGGACATAAAAATAGATAAAAGGGGGAAATAGTGTAAAAATCATCAATGAGGACAGTAATTGTTATTTATCGAGCAAACTTGATGACATTATCATGAATACTTGCAAAGGTTTACGGCCTTAATTAATTAATACTACGTAGATACAAGGCCTTAGTTATTACTTCCTCCATCACAATCAATTATGTACATTTGCTTTATTTATATTTGGCAATACCCATTTTCTTTTGTTAATATTTTTAGTTATATATATATCGATAAGAATTATAAAACTTTGATACTCACAATATATTAGGTAAGACAATTTAAACAAGATCTCACATAACTATCTTTTACGTATGAAAATTTACTCGACTTATAGATAGTCTCCAAAAAGTAAAATGTATAAAATTGATTAGAATTGAGGAAGTAATTATTAGCTGTGTAATATAGAGATGCATGTAGTACGATGTTGTTTTGTAAAGACTTGTTCTACAATCTCTAAAATGACAATTAATGATGTTTTTGTGTTTCTATCTTACTTTTCTCCTTAACTAGTTTTACTCCCGTACGCGTGCAAAAAATGCACGGGTTTAATTTTATTAAATTGGCTTAATTTTATTAAATTAAAAAAATAAAATAAGAAGGTGGATATATTTTAAAAAAGTGTGATGTTAATATTACAGTTATACCGATGTAAAATGTATAAATAATCTATACGTTTAACATAAAAGTATGTAAAAACAACGCATTACCACAACGTTATAGAAAACAAACACATTCTTATTTAAGACGGTTTAAATATATATGTGTATGATGAACAAAACAAAACAATAACATTATGCATATGAAAAGTAAAATATTTGTCCTATATGCCCAAAGAATAGATATTGACCCGTTTTAAACTTAAAACGAATAATAGTTAATAAAAATATGTAAACATTTAAATATTATATTTACGGTTTAAACCTAATTTCTTAAATATCATAATTAACCCAAATTATTATTGGTCGACCCTCTAACTACAAAAAAACACCGATCATAAAGTATAAACTCCGACCCTCTAACTCCCCAAAAAAATTATCACCATATATGAAGTTGATTTTTTCCACATGCAAAATAATTATTCATAATTTTTTTATCTCCGATAATTAATTTTAGTTGATCATTTTTTGTTCTTTTTATCGAGATATTATAATCTGGCCCTTTGTGTTAGATTTGGTGTATAATTATATGAATTTGTTTGTCTATATTTTATTTATTATTATTCATTAGGGTTGTTATTTTTTAATTTATTAATTTGAAATTTATTAATTCGTAATCTTTGAACATATGCATTCTGTACAATTTTCGTTTTTTATTTTTATTATTATTTTTTTGTTTGCATAAATGTTTCTGTAAATAAACTTTTTAACATAAATCTAACATACGAATACGAATATTTTGGAATTGAAAATTTGTAAAATGGAATGCAAATGAATTTGGAGGAGAAGGTAATTAAAGGAAAAAAATGGATGGTGGACCATCTACGTCAAATTAAGGAACCAATCAAAAACCTTGAAATGTCCTTCCTTTTATCGAAAGAGGATTTTACTTTTGTAAACACTTCTACAAGCAATCGTAAATATCTAATATAGAAAATTAATTAAAAAAACTAATAGTCCTAACTTTTTAGGATTAAAGTTTTAAACATCCACGCACGTACTTGATATGGGTTAGAGGCTTAGAGCCCTTTTATCAAAATATCTTTATAAGTACTCCCTCAATTTCAATCAATTCAATATATTTGTTTTATTAGTGTTTGTTAATATCCGTTTTCTTTTGTTAATATTTTTAGTTACATATCGATAAAATTATAAAAATTTGATATACACAATTTATTCGATAAGACAATTAAATAAGATCTCGCATAACTATCTTTTATGTTCTATATTAGAAGTTGTGTCGAAGATCTACTCGACTTATTAATAGTTTCAAAAGGTGAAATGTATAGAATCAATATATATACTTAAAAGAGGAACTTTTCGAGCGATTTCATTGGCTATTGTTTTAGAGCAATTTCATTGCCTATTACTTTGATTAAATAAATTAAATATATACATAAAAAGATAATTAAATAGTAATAAAATATCAGCTGGATAATTATTGTTTTGAGAGAGATTACATTAGCTAATACTTTGGTTAAAAAAATTAAGTATATAAATAAAAAGATAATTAAATAGTATTAAAAGATAAGTTGGATAATAATTGAATTAATTAATAAAATAATTGATTTCATTTGCTATTGTTTTAGAGCAATTTCATTGGATATTACTTTGGTTAAATAAATTAAGTATAAAAATAAAAAAGATAATTAAATACTAATAAAATATCAGTTGGATAATTATTATTTTAGAGCAATTAAATTAGCTATTACTTTGTTTAAATAAATTAATTATATAAATAAAAAGATAATTATATAGTAACAAAATACAAGTTGGATAATTATTGAATTAGTTAATAAAATAATTGATTGTAAACTAAGAGTTTTGGCTACCGTAGAGTTATGGTATAATTTGTTGTTTCTCTTCTCCTGTTTAATTAAAAACATAAATAGATGAATATATTAAACACTTAAGTTTACGAGGTATAATTAAAAAAATACGAGCTACAGAATACGAACATATAAGAATATGAGCTAATTTTTTAAAAAAATAAGAGTTTAAGAAAATCACGAACTAAAAATTACAAGCACGGAAGAATGCGAGCTATTAACCTAAAAATACTAGCTAATATAAAAAGAATATGAACTATTAAGCTAAGAATAAATGTAAAAGCAATACGAGCTATTAAGATAAGACGTCCTTTAAAATACGAGCACAAATGAATACGAGGTAATGAAAAAACAATACGAGATATTACGATAAGACGAGTTTCAAAATATGAGCACAAATGAATAAGAATACGAGATTAAAAGGATCATGAACTTAAATATACGAGCACATAATAAGAATACGGCCTATTAAGATGAGAATACGAGTTAATGTAAACAAAATACTAAAACACGAGCTAATTGAAACACTTCTCGAGCTAAATAAATAGAACTAGATTTGCAAGACGTCAAATTTCATGATATAATAAACAGTTAAGATTACGAGGTATAATTAAAAGAATACGAGCTACAAAATGCGAATATATAAGAAATACGAGCTAATGTAAAAAAATAAGAACTTAAGAGAATCAGGAACTCACAAACATGAGCACATAAGAACGCGAGCTATTAACGTAAAAATGCGAGCTAATAGAGCTATTAAGCTTAAAATACGAGCTAATATAAAAAAAATACGAGCTATTAAGATAAAAATACGAGCTAATTTAAAAAAAAACATACGAGTATATAAGAGGATCACGAACTTAAAAATGTGAGCATACTAAGAATACGAGATAATATAAAAAGAATACGAGTTAATGTAAGAAGAATACGGGCTAATAAGATAAAAATACGAGCTATTAAGATAAGAATACGAGCTAATGTAGAAAATATACGAGCTAATAAGATACGAATATGAACTATTAAGATAAGAATATGAGTTAAAGTAAAAAAAAAAAAACGATCGAATGTAAAAAAAAAAATACGAGTTAATGTTAAAAGAGTATGAGCTTCGACTATCTTGAAATATTAGAAATATTGGATAAAAATTTCATTAGACAAGCTATTATAAAAATATATGTGCTAAAAAATTATTTGACGACAATGATGCGTAATATGTAAGTGTCCTTCCAAGACCATTGAATCGAAGGTACAAGTTTCTGTTTCCACTTAAATTTCATGCAGTTTCAACGTTCCATGTTGTTCCATTGAGGATGATACATGTGAAGTTTCATTAGCCATAAAATGTACTTAATTATTCTTTATATATGCCTATTATAGAAGATTAATTGTTACGTTAATTACTTTGAAATCATGTAAAGATATTACCCGGGCGTTGCCCGGGCATGAAATCTAGTTGATTGTAATTGAGGAACTACAAAACTTTGATACTTACAATGTAATCGGTAAGATAATTTAAGTAAAAGATCTCACATCACTATCTTTTATGCTATATATTAGGGAGTCGTTTGGTTGATTAGGGAAGTTAATTTTCCTAGGAATTTACAATTCCAATTCGGGTGAATTTGAGAAAAGTGTTTGGTTGCGCATGTAGGATTTAAATTCCACAGGAACTTCGAATGACTGAGGGGGAGTAGGTAAGCAAGTTCCTACATTATGTAGGCATTGGAAATTCCTAGGAACTTCTAATTCCTCCATTTTACAAAAATTATGGTAACCAAACAACCCATGTTTTTGAAATTCATGGGATTTTGCAATTCACGTGTTTTCAAAGTGTCAACCAAACAACCCCTAGAAGTTGTGTCGGAAATATACGAACTTAGGAATAGTGTATAGAATTAAATGGAATGGAGGAATTATAAAAAAAGTTAACAAGAGACTGAGGATGTATATTGTATATTTGTATGCAGCATTTGGGCTTAGAGATTTCTTATGCTAAATGACTAAAATGTTCTGGATAGATTGAAAATACTAACCGAGAGCGGGAGTTCCGGTCTGCACTGAACTTGCAACTAAAAACCGGCTGACGAATATTCCCTTGAATCTGGTACACAACCGGGCTACACTCCGGTTCACCCCCAAACTGAAAAACAAATCGATGATCCGGTTCAGACCGGACCACCAAATGCAACAAAGGCGTACCATAATCCACCTTAATATTACCTTTATCCTTTGATTCCTTTCCAAGCTTAACCCACCCAGAATGGAACACAATGGGCTTAACCTCAGCCCCTTTAACATCCACATTAACATTAACCCGACCGATTAACTTCCCGGAGTTAACTCCACATGTCTGGCCCATTCGACCCGAGTACACAGATACCCGGAGGGACACAGGTCGACCAGACATGCGACGCAGTGCTGTAGGGTCAAGATGAAACCCTGCAGCGCTAGTGGCAGTGTCCGGAGGAGGGGGAGAGGCACCCTCGTGTCCGGGTGAGAGAGGTAAGAGGGCAGTTTGAGTAGGGTAGTTTTTAAGTGTGATGTTGCAATAACAAGGGGTAGTGGTAGGGTGTACACCAACTCCTGAAGATGGTTTAGCTCGCAATGGTACTTGTAATGCTAGTGATTCTATTGCCAACCTTGCGAAAGGACATGGATCCATTCTGTTGATTAATTCGATCTTGTAGGAATTTATTGTTTCGTTCGAGTTCAATGTGTATATTATATGGGAATGGTGGTCCAATTTTATGTTTTGTGTTGTCTGATTTAGTAATTAGTGGGTGTGGGAAGGGAAGGGAAGAAATGAATGGGATGAGCTCTGTGATCAAATATACAGTATGAGGGTAGTAATCAACAAATGCTAGTGTGATTTTTTTTTGGTCACTTCAGGTTTTCTCCATAATCCAACCTGTCGTAATTCGCGGAATTATGTGGTGCGTAGACTGCGTACAATGGATATTTTGTCCGCTTTGCAAATTCAAGAATTTTGGAAGAAAAGAAAAGGGAAAGCAGAGTAGAGAATTTAGAATCTCCTTTTAAGATAGCAAACAAGGGAGGAGGGAGAGACAGGGGGAGAGATTTAGATCAATCCATTTTTCTTTAGGGTGAGAATTGGAACGAAATTTTATCAAACACTTATATTTCATTTGCCCCACACCTCCCCTCTTTCTCCTCCCTTTCTCTACTTATTTGTTATCCAAACACACCCTAAGGGAGATGAGGGAAAGAGAGGGATCAATTTTCTCTTGTTTGTATACATTATTTAGAGGTAGGGAAATGAGAGGAAAGAAATGAAAGGATTTATTTTCTCTTCTTTAAATCAAATTAATTTCTTTCCTAGGAAGGTAAGATTTGGAAGGGAAACCCATGATACTTTCCTTTAAATTATGAAAAGACAATTTTAACCTTAATAAAAATTGTAATAGACTCTCAATTGGGAACACTCATCATTCATCAGACGACATCACTTCCCTTATTTACAACCAAATTGCTAGGGTTTACAATTTGGGGATCTAGGGTTTGTCAATTGGAACTTTGCAATCACAAATTGGGTTCTAAATTGATTAAAACTCAAATTTAGTTGACAGGTTCGTCTTCTCTCTTCTATCTCTTCTTTTGTAATTTTTTTCATGCATGAAACTCAAATAATTATGCATACATGAACAACATAGTACAATGAAGCATTTTGAGTATTTGTCGCGTTACGTAATGCCGGTAGTAGAGACCATGAACAAAATTGTGCAAGATTAATCCTTTTTAGTTCACAAGCCAAGGAAAAAAAAATCAATTTAATCAAAGAACGACAGAATAAAAACAATCTGTACACTATTTTATTGTATTACAAAAACAAGAAATCGCGGTTAATCAGTTAGAGATTAAGCTCAGAAGTGCTTCATGTTTGTGAGGATTTTCACGCCACCAATGTGGTGTAACAGCTTGAAGAGAATTACTACTTGCAGTAGTAATTGTACCATGAGACTCTTTTTGAACAATTAATGTAGGAGGAAGATTAAGATCAAGCAAGTCTCGATTTTCCGAGCTTGTGATGTTTTAGTATAATAAGTTAACAAATGAGATCTTTTGTGTCCTCCAAGAGCCTGTCCTGATGAAAAAACTCGAAAATAGATTCAACATTCATGTTTCTGAACAACTTGTTTAGACAAAGTTGATGATACGAGACCATTCTCAGTGACATTTTGACCATGATATTCTGATAATTCAAACTGTTCTTCACCCGGGTTTTCGTCATGCTTCAACTTCACATCATTAAAAACAGTCTCCTTAACTTGAACTATTTCACCCCTCTTCCTCTTTTTCTTATTGCATTTTCTGATCAGATTTTGAGCTGGTAATTCTTTACATAATCTGCTCGTCGAATTCATGCATTTTATTGTTGTATAAGATGTTGATGATTTACTTGCCTTTTGATTTAGTTGTTTGAGTTAATGATTGAGGTATATACATTAGAGGAATAACTACTTCTATGGAAATGGTTGTACAACTTACTTTAATTTATTTCTTTTTAAGATATGGAGAGACACTCGGAGAGTGTCAGAAATGAATTATTGATGGATGATGATGAACAAAGCGATAAGGTGGTTGGTGGAGAGGATGAAGAGAATAAAAATTTAGAATTAGTATGGGAAAGAAGCGCGAGGAAGCTGTTGTTCATGTAGCTGCTTATATTTCATATTTTACTTCTTTGAGGATCATTTGTGATGAACCTAAAAATTTGACCCCAAAAAACAGTTTGGATGCATACATGAAAAGGGAAAGGAGACGCTTTGAGCTAATGGATGATCTTAAGGTTACTAGAACTTGTCAAGGTTTAATTAGGATGAGTCCACATGCTTTTGAAAGGTTTTGTAAAATTCTTAGAGATGGGAGATATTTATTAGACACAAGACGAGCTTCGGTAGAAGAGCAAGTGGCAAAGTTTTTACATATTATTGGTCATAATGCTACAAACATCACCCTTAATTAGCTCCTTTTTCAAACGTTCGGGTGAGACCACTAGTCGACATTTTCACCGAGTTTTGAATGCCATTATATCAATGGAAGATATGTTTCTCAAACAACCAAATGGAGTAACATATAACCCACCTGAAATTCAAAATAATAGTCGTTTTTTTTCCCCATATTTTAAGGATTGTGTAGGTGCTGTTGATGGGACACACATTCGTGTGAAAGTAGCTGGTGCACAAGCTTCT
This sequence comes from Silene conica, assembly GCA_029255685.2. Taxonomy (NCBI): domain Eukaryota; kingdom Viridiplantae; phylum Streptophyta; class Magnoliopsida; order Caryophyllales; family Caryophyllaceae; genus Silene; species Silene conica. The sequence continues at coordinate 57,245,179 of CM055314.2, read as the reverse complement.
AGGTTTCGATGTAGAACGGGATTTACTTCTCAAAATGTGTTGGTAGCGTGTACTTTAGATCTCAAGTTCTCTTATGTGTTGGCTGGTTGGGAGGGCACTGCTTGAGATTCTAGAATTGTTAAAAATGCATTATATTCTAGGGAAGATAAATTAACAATACCTCATGGCAAGTACTATCTGGGGGATATCGGTTATATGTTAAAATCGTGCTTGATTACACCATATAGAGGTGTAAGATATCATTTGAAAGAATACACTTCTCATGCTCCCGAAACTCTCATGAGCTATTTAATCATCGACATGCCTCACTACGCAATGTAATTGAGAGAACTTTTGGAGTTTTGAAAAGGCGGTTTGCAATAATTGGAAGTACGAATGAGCCTCATTATTCACAAAAGACGGTAACTAAAATGATTTTGGCATGTTGTATTCACAACTTTCTTATGAGAGTCGATCATGACTACAACCAACGTCTTGTTGAAGAAGTATACTGAAACACCCTCATAATCCAAGGCCTTTAAAACAGGACCATCAGATCATGAAGACATTACCATCTCAGTTTCCTGAGGCATAATATCAAATAACAAACCATGCAACCTCAATTAAAGTTTATAGGAATATGAAACAAAACAACTGTCTGTAAAACAACTAACAATATAAAGTGTATGCGGAAGCTACAACTCGAGGACTCTACAAAAAGTGGTGACCCCTCCTCCCAAGCCAGCAAGCAACACTCATCTGCGAACCTGAGACTCTCCTCGCCATTACATGGATCATAACAGTAAACAACAACAGGCGTCAACAACTGCATAATAGGACAGATACAATACTAAAATACGTCACACATACTATTCACCATATCACTGTTTTCACCACTATACAACATCTGTGGTAGCCTTTAGCCCCACACCAATCTCCCCAGTTACCGCAGCAAGGGGTATCTAGACCATTAATATGCACATCCTCTCCGTGGCGGGTCCCACGAAAAGCGATCATAGGAGTGAGATCCGTTCCCCGCAACGGTCCCACACATTACCATTTAAATCTCAAAGATCATACAATATACAATGATATAATAATCATACAGTATCGTCACAACACTATCATACAGAAACTGAGTAGGGAAACCCTACCTCAAGCAACACAGCGGAAATGACAAGCACAACTTTCCTACCAACGCTCCTCTACGAATCCTCCTCCTAAGGATTACAAAAATACGGATTACTTACTGAACAACCAAAATCAATGATACAACAACGATAAGGTGACACTTACTTGGTAGAATGCGGACTAGGTAGATGATCGGCGCGACTAGACCTTGTTAAAAAACCTTTAAGGACTTGGAAATGGGAAAGGGAGAGTTTTACTTTCTTTTCTAATTTGGGTTAAAATGAATTATTAACCCTCAGATTAAATTTATAATAACCGCGGTCTGACGTCTGAAAAAGACTCACTCAGTCGAGTACAATATACTCGGCCGAGTGCGACTTACTCGGCCGAGTATCACTTACTCGGTCCCGTTAGCTCGCAACTCAGCTTATGACCAAAAGAGCTCGGCCGAGTACCACATACTCGGCCGAGTGTGACTTACTCGGCCGAGTATCGACTACTCGGCCGAGTTGATTCACAACTCAGCTTCTACTAACTAGGGGTGTTACAATCTTCCCCACTTAGAATGAACTTCGTCCTCAAAGTTCTCAAGGTTCAAAAAGGTAAGGTAGACAAGAGAGACTACTCAACGAGGTGACACTAGCGCACAATCATCTCCTACCCCCTAAAAGAACATAGGTTACGTCCCCGTAACCTTACATACCTGATCAAACAACTGAGGGTACCGTTCCCTCATAGCTGCCTCAGGCTCCTAGGTAGCCTCCTCAACATCGTGGTTTGACCACAAAATTTTAAGGAGCTTGGTCTCTCCCATTCTGGTCTTTCGCACTTTGGTATCAAGGATAGCCTTAGGTGTTTCCACATAAGACAAGGTCTCATCGAGCTCAACATTCTCCACCTCAAGGAAGCGAGATGGGTCACTAACATACTTCCTCAACTGGGATACTTGAAAAACATTGTGGACTCGGTCCAGAGCGGGTGGTAAAGCCAACCAATACGCAACTTCTCCTACTCTATCCAAAATCTCATATAGGCCAATAAACTTCTGGCTTAGCTTGCCCCTCTTTCCAAATCTCATGACGCCTCTCACAGGTGAAACATTTAGTAACACCTTATCCCCGGCCTGAAACTCAATGTCCTTGCGGCGTAAGTCCACATAGCTTTTCTGTCGATCCTAGGCTGCTCTAATCTTCTGGCGAATCATCTTCATCTGATCTATCATATCCTCAACCATATAAGGGCCTATCACAGCGGCTTCGGAACTGACATCCCAACACACTGGACTCCTACATCTCCGCCCATACAAGGCCTCGAATGGTGCCATCCCAATGCTCGCATGATGACTGTTGTTGTAGGAAAACTCAATCAAATCTAGTCTCTCTACCCAACTACCTCCAAACTCCATTACACACGCTCTCAACATGTCCTCCAGGGTCTTGATAGTCCTCTCGGTCTGCCCATCGGTAGCTAGATGAAATGTAGTACTCATCTTCAGGGTGGTACCCATAATCTCCTACAACTCTTGCCAGAAATTCGAGATGAAACGAGAATCTCAATCTGAGACAATATCTTTAGGAATCCTGTGCAACCTGACCACGTTCTTCCTATAAGCTAGGGCTAACTCTGTCTTGCTCCAAGTGTCCTTTATAGGGATGAAGTGAGCTGACTTGGTTAACCTATCCACTATTACCCAAATCATGTTATTACCCCTCTAAGATCGAGGTAACCCCACAATGAAATCCATCGAGATAGACTCCCACTTCCAGTCCGGTACCTCTAATGACCGAATCTTGCCCTGAGGTCGGTGTTACTCCCCTTTCACCCTCTGACAAGTTAAACATCTAGCCACGAACTCTGCAACATCCCTCTTCATTCCCGGCCACCAGAAAGTCTGCTTGAGGTCCATATACAGTTTATCCCCACCTGGATGCACTGAATATGGTACACAATGAGCCTCAATCAAAATCCTCTTCCTCAACTCCGCACCATCTGGAACATACCACCTCCCATCAAACCGAAGACACCCATCCCCACTCACGGAAAACCTCGACTGTCCCCCAGATTCAAGCTTTGCTTTCCATTCGACGAACTTCGCATCAGTCAGCTGGCTCTCTCTGATCTCATTATATAAATCTAGCTCCACCGTTAGGTCACCACACACATCACTCTTCCTGATCACATGAATACCCATCCTGTTAGAAATCAAATTTCAGATTATTAACTCATATCTCATATGAGTTTAATTATTTAAGTTTAGTCTTAAAACTTAATTAGATCTTATGGATGCATGATGATTACATAAGATTGAAAGAAATGTCCTTACATTGCTTTAGAAGTTTTATACTCAATTAATCACCTATTAATCGAGTCTTCAAAAACCGGTTTAATCTTACCAACGATTTATAATGAAACCGTGTCCAAAAGCTCGTATCAAGAACCCGATCTCATAACCAAAAATCAATTTTGTTACTAGAAAATTGAAGTTAGTTACCTAGAAATAAAATAATAATATTACTATAATATTATTAGTTATGAGAAAATGATTTTATTTTTCTAGAAAAACTATTTTTCTAGAGAGAAAATAGGAGAAGTATGGGTGAATGAATGAGCAAGTATGAATAAGATTAGGTTGTGCATGTATGTGAAGTGGAGTATATAAGAAGAAAAATGTTCTCCTTACTCTAGCATATGGCCGGTCACTTCAATGGTAAGGCACCAATGCATGCTCAACATAAAACAACCCATCAATACAAAAGCTCTTACAACCAATCTAGGTTGTAAGACTATGTAATGATTGTGTATAAATTAACACACAATCACCTTATTCACTCATACATTACACGGTCCATAAGGGATAAAATGGTCTCCATTTTATTTTTGTCAATTGTGTTAAATTGTAACATGTCACACATGTCACATTACACATACATGAACAAATTTGTTAATTATGCAATTTTAACTTCTTAAAATTCATAATTTACAAATTCATTACATTTAAATAATTCCACTAGTATTTCATAACTACTATCTTATAAAAATGTAATATCATAATTTGAATTACAACTATTTGTAATTTATATGATTGACCGTATTCATTCCGGATTTAATCGTTTCCTAAACAATTAATAACCGAGTAATAAAACAATTTTTATACTTTGACAATTATTATTATAATCCCATTATAATAATTACGTCATGTTAAATCATTTCCAATTTCAAGGTATTAATTAATCCGTATCATTTACGATTAGTTTAATATTCTATTGAGACGGAATTCCCTAAAGATATGACCTGAAGGGATCAACTGATCAACACCATCATATGACGATAATGTCAAACTCTAGACAGCCAATCATTATCGATAAATATTGATCAATCGACTTTAAAAGAGTAACATTCACAATTGTGTTTCATTCAAATGAGATTTAAATATGTGCGCATTATTGTCGAGGACACAACCTCCAACAATCTCCCACTTGTCCGCGACAAGTGTCCGTTACCAATTCTCTTGCCCTATTACTATCTCCTGCTCAATGCAAAGCATCGTCACAGGTCGTACTTGCAAGCGATCTTATCTAGAGTGGTTTTTCTCGATCTGGAGACATAAATATCTGACCGGAATTATCTACCATAGATACCTTCCGAGTGTGGCCACGCATTTCTAGTTATTTACTCCTTGAGTGGCCTAGAGATATTTATTAACGCTGACAAGGGGTGGACAATTCCTAATAGACCTATTCTCTTTGGTTAGCCACAACCCATCATAACCAAAAATATATCCTTATAGACCCCAGTTACAAAGGTGTTAGGACACAAATCAAAGTTACTTTGAAAACTGTGCTACCTTAGGCTAATAGTCATTAGTCAAAGAATCGACTCATGTTAAACACGATAAAACCTCCCGCCATGACCAGTCAATTTTAAATAAGAAAAGTCAGAGCTCTATAAGCGGTCATTGGCCTGGAAAATGTATCCTAACATATCCTTGCCTAGGTGATCGACTAATCATCTCGTATGACTCTATGGCATTAGAATTCGCCATCAATCACATCACTCATCTAGTTGCTTCGAGACGTCACCTCATTTAAGCTTGTAGGGGCGAGGTCATGATGATTTAATTCAGTTTAATGAGGTTCAATATGGTCTTACCATCCCATTTGAATATGGCATGACCTTTGGGTTGAGTTAATAATAACTCAAACGATAAGTGTGATTACAACATCTAAGTAGTCAATACTTGATTACTAATTAATGTTCAATAATCTTTAAGTGTTGTGGAAACACTTTTCTAGAATTGCAATTATCTTCATTCCATGTTACCCACATAACATGATCTTCATAAGTACTCAATTATGGATCATATCCACATATATGCTCTTTAACTTGAGAGATGCAAGTCATCTCATGACTGGTGAATTAAGTACATGTGCATGATGTAACTCCCAGTTTCAAAATGCAACACATTATCACTATGTACTTATGTATTTTGTAGAATCTTGTCATGACAACGTAATTAAATTACAAGTCATTAAAATGCATAGTCAATGAATGTAAGCCAAAAATTATCTTAAATCTTTTGAGAATTTGGAACTTACGTCGTTGTAAACCTTTTAACACACGACTAAGTTGTCATCCAAAATCTCGAATTGATCATTATCTCTATTTCAGAATACATGACAATTCATGATGGCTTAATCATTAATTTGATAATTCTTAAGCAGGTAATCCCGCAAAAAATTAGGCATCACGCTTTACATGACTATACTAATGGCGGAAATATTAGTATTTTTAAACATGTAAAATTATAGTACTTAAGGTTCGATAAATTTCCATAATCTCATCATTGTAATTGTATCTTCATATCTATGGATAACCTTAATACCTTTTCAACAAACAAGATGTATTTTACAATCTCAATCAAACATCCCATGTTTAATTAGATTTAAATCTTATCAATCCGTCATCTAGAATTGAAAACTCGTATACATCCTCGAAGTATGAATGCCTCATTTCAAATGAGCGATTAGTTTTATAGATGACGTTCACTCCCACTTTTCTCTTGTTTCTGTCAGAATCTGAAAATTCTGAATATCTTCTTTAAGAATATTCTTGTCATTCCTCAATGACTGCATGAGTTCAAATTCTGGAGCGAAACTCCCACTGAACTTTATATTTTAATCATTAATCATAAAGCTTCCACTCAATTTTATGTTCCTTAATATTTAATGAATTGAAGACGATTGAGACAAAACCATATATGCTTATAAGCATATCCTTTCCAAATACCCTTTTGAAAAGCGGTTTTTAAAGTCTAGTGATTAAATTCTAAATGAAATATATTACTAGTTTCAACAAAGTTACTCACTTACCTTGCAAACTATAGACATCAATATGTCCACCTATGCTTCTCTTAATAAATCTCATTTATTAGCATATACACTATTTAGTTTCATGGACCTCGAATTTACATTGGCACATTTAGATCATTATCTAAATCCAAGAACATTTTCTTGAACTTTTGCAAATTCTTTTGAAATATTTTTCCTTCTAGTCTCCTCGCGTAGTGCATATAAGAGTCTTATCTTATATTGCATTCCTGTGCGAGCGAAACTTCTCGTCTCCTCACGTAGTGCATATAAGAATCTTATCTTATAGTACATTCCTGTGCGACCGAAACTTCATGATGGACCCCATCCACAGACAGATACATAATTCTACTTTTGATCTCTTTCCTCAGTAATCTTAAGAACTCTTCTTAAAGTATTTCCTGAGAATCGTCGTAGATCCCTCTATCCAAGGATAGATACAGAATCCTACTTTGGATCTTCTTCCTAATTAATTATAAAAACTCTTTCTTAAAGTATTTCCTTGAAATCGTCGTAGATCCCTCTATCCAAGGATATATACAAAATTCTACTTTGGATCTTCTTCCTCATTAATTTTAAGAACTCTTTCTCAAAGTATTTCCCGAGGAGTGACGTAGATCACAAGGTGTAGATATTCTCAATCGTAGATCCCTTCCACAAAATAAATTGAGAATTTTAAACTTGATCTATCTTCTCAATCTTTCACATAACCGAGATAATAGATCCTACTATCCTTTAATAGATCATATTTATTGCGGTCTTCTTAAAAGATTTATTGTGGCTTTAAATTTCTCTCACTCTATCCTTGTAATAATAATCACATTTTATTACCAAGGATATCGACTAGCAACAAGCAACGATTTATGAAGTCAGAAAGTGTGCATCACATAACTTATTAGTGATATTTATGAGGTAAAATGGAAATTTTTTTGATTAATGGCTTGATAGTATGGGTGGTTTATAACTTTCCTTTTATTTGAGTTCTAAACTCAATTCCTTATGAATTGTTATTGACACAAGCCTCTCATGCTGCTAAGCTTTCAATGAATCATACATTGAACATGATAATCAATTCAATTTTATGTTGTGATTTGCAAGTGTTGAAAGATAAATTAAGAACATAACCATAAATAAACGATAGTGACTTGGGTTGAAAACCAAGTCACCAATTATCCAAAATACAACCATTGTTTTAAGGACTAATTCCTTGTCCAACAAAGAAATCAACATGATCTTAATAGTTCGAAATAACAACACTTCAATCTTGAGCAAAATAAACGGAAAAACAAGCTCCTTAATCATCTCCAAGGGAGCTACCTCTAGTTCCCATTTGATCGTTTAGGCTTGTTTTTCTTTCCATTTATCCTTGCTCTCATGCCCTAATTCAAATAAGAAGAGCATTTATATTACAACTTGTATCATTATACCAAAGTTGAGATAAAACGTAAAATAGGGATAGTTTTTATACCTACTGGAAGAATTTTCCCAGTTTTTAGGTCACTGAGATATTTGAAACAATTCCTCTTCCAATGCCCTTTGCCATTACAATAAAAGCACTTGACTCCTTGAAGGGAGATTTTCTTGGGCTTTGAGGTGCTTGTTTCAGAAGCCACTTTCTTTGTATTGTTGGAAGTTTGCTTCTTACCTATCTTCCCATTCTTTTTGAACTTTCATTTGCTCTTTGTGTTAACATTGAGCACATCTTTAGGGGCACTCACATTTAGGCCCATATCCCTTTCGGCTTGCACAATCATATTGTATAACTCATCAAGGGATGTCTCTTGGTTTCTCATTGACACCCGTCGTTGAGGGGTGCCAAAGATAAGATTTATAAAACCTCAGCTTAAACTAGATAGAGTAAGTCAAGGGTCGAACCACAAGGAGACAAGGTTAATATTGTTTGTGAATTTAGAGTCTATTGAAAGTAACAAAAAAGGGGGGGGGGGGGGTTGATTGTTGGTTGAGTCTAACAACTAAGATGGCAAAACAAACAAGAATGCTAAACAAAAGCAAGAAGATGATTAGGAACTTCGGTTCACCATGGCTAGGGCAAGTCAACAAAGGGTAAATAATCAAATAACACAATCCCAAGGAACAAAGAATAAACCTTTAGGTCAATATTCTACCCAATCCCTACGGTCTTAGGGGTTCCTAGTAAAGCACTAAACTTTCGTTCATAGGACAATCCCAAAATTGTTGTTAAACTAATTCTAACAACCTTTCAATCTAAAAGAATTAGTTCACCAACAATAATGGGGATTGGTATAATAATCATAAAAACCATTAAAACCTAATTTTAGCCATGGTTCCCCTAATTCCCAATCATAAGAATTAGCTATGCATAATTATGAAACTAATACTAACGAAATTGAAGAACAACATGCGAGATAACATAATTGAGGGTAAAGATTCAAGAGGGCAAAACATAAAATTGAATAACAATAACAACAAGAACAATGAATTGGAATGACAAGAAAGATTAATTGCATAAACTTACAAACGAATTGGAAATTAAGAACAAATCTGGAAATTGGAGTTCTTCTCCCTAAAACTAATGTGTTTCTTGCTAATATGACTGCTTAACCTAATTAGAAGTCTCAAGCGTCTTTTAATAGTCTTCTAATTACAAGATTAAAAGAATAAAAACCGAAACAAAACAGCGGAACCCGTCATCTGGTCGACCGACCGGGTATAGTGGTCGGTCGACCAAAATAGCTGTAGTCAGGCCTTTCTGTAACTGTGCGCTGGTCGGTCGACCAGTTAGCGTGGTCGGTCGACCAATTCCTGTGTATTCCAGCCTTTAATTTTCTTGCACGCATCTCTAGGCTATGAGTTCGGATCCTTGCTTCGTGCATTCCCTTAGGATGGCTTCTGGAGGACGAATAAAGCTTGATTTTGCTCACTTCCACTTGTTCTTACATTTAAAACATAGAAATGCCAAAGTAAACCGTTTCGGGAGGAAAAGTAACTAAAAGCTACAAATATGCATAGAAATACGTGCTGAAACTATAGATAAAATGTATAGTAAATGCACGTATCAAACTCCCCAAACCAAACCTTGCCTGTCCTCAAGCAAGCACTAAGACTCAATTAAAAGGAAAAACTTCTACTTGGAACGGATTTCATGCTCAGAACCAAACACAACGCCATGCCTAACCATTTTAATGCAACTTTTCAAAGAGAAACAAGCTTATTGCCAAATGCAAACGAATTAAACATGCTGGGATCAAATGCTAAACTTTCAACCTTGCAAGACTCATTCAAAATGGACTCTCACGGATCGCTCCATCACTCAAACAAGCAAAGGGTGATATATATGTGAAAGACAAGAAGATAAACAAGAATATAGACTCTCACCTATCTACGACCCATAAGAACATGTCTGCAATCTAACATGAACAAAGTCTCCACAACCGTACATATGCATTCCAACACTTAAATGACCATGACACATGCCGAGGTGATTTGGGATTGTGAGGCTAAAGGTAAGGAAGGGTTAAATTGAATTATGGAAATAGGGGTTAAACCGAGCTAACAACCGTCAAACCAAACTACAAAATTACTTCCATTCTTTACAAAACAAGCCAATGCTCAAAAAACGTGAGCATGTTGTCACAACTCCTCTTCTTCTCCTTTCTTTCTTTTCGTAAATAATGCTCTTGTTCAGTGGTTGTGGTCGACCGACCATGTATGCCAGTCGGCCGACCACCTCTGGTAACAGGCAGCTTCTATTTTTTTTTTCATATATTTTTTTTTTTCATTGAGTTCTTTCTTTTCTTTCTTTCTTTTCTTTTTCCTTTTTCTTTTTCCTTTTCTGAACTCAGAATTTTTTTTTTCTTTTTACCTTCTTTTGTTTCCTTTCTTTTTCATCATTCCCACATAAAAAGATTCTTCAATGAAGCATAAAAACCAAAAGATGGTCAAAACAGTCCCAACATACCATGTTACTAGCTCGGCTAGGGTAAGCAATTTAAGGATGTAGTATATGGGATAAAAGAGGCAATTTGGCTATGTGAGGGTTATGGGTCAAACAAGAAAAGGGAAACCTCTACCACATGTGTCAACAAACCACAAACCCGAATGCATATAGGTATCAAGTAGACAAAGTTCATGCTTATGCAAGTTTATGTGACATGCCTTAGGAGGAAAAACTACTCTCAATCCTACATGAAATCGGTCATGAATGTCACCGATTTATTAAGCTCTAGAACTTAGAATATGAAGTAGCTTGCCAAAAAGAGAGTCAAGTTTAATAATTTAGCATAAAATCAATAAAAACTCGTAGACAATGCAAAAGACTAGCTTGAAATTTTTTTGAAAATGCAAGGCAAGGCATTAGGCGAAATGTGAGGCATAATCATCATAGTATCCGTCCGTTCCGAATCGACCTATATGCTAAAGGAAACGTGCATTTTTTTTTGAGTTTTTGGTATGTATGCAGAAAAAAGAGAAAAAGTAACTGGCAAACTGAAAGGAGAAAAAGTAACTGAAATGCAGTAAACGTGTGATAGAAAAAGATGAAATACAGATGCAAACACAACAGAAGGAAAAAGACAAAAGAAACCTAAACAAATGCAGACTCAACAGAAGGATGCATATACCCTCCCCAAACCAAAACGCAAAATGCCCCCATTGTGCTCATCAGCATAAATCCACAGCAGAAGCGTGGGGATAGGTACAGATAAACAAAAGAAGAAAGAGAAGAAAACTAAAGGAAAAAGAAACAAACAAAAATCAGTGACTTACAAGATGGATGTACCTCCCCAAACCGAACGTCGAAGAGGGGAGGTTTGGGCTCAACACTAATCCTCTGGGTCATAATCTGACCCACTAGCTTCCTCTTCCTCCTCCTCCTCCTCGTCGGACCCTATGCCTGTTCCTGAGGCTTCTCCAGATGCTTCCCCATATCCCTGACCGCCCGCCTGAGGTGTGTTGTAGGAGGGGTGAGTCCATGGGCCTGTGGGGAGCCTACCCTGAGTAGCATACTCCGAGTAGAACGAGTACTGGTAGAGACAATCGTCCAAACGTTTCTGGTTGAACTGCCTGCAGAGGTCGGCCATCATCTGCGGGAGGGACTTGTTATCAATGACAGGAGGAATAGAAACGTTAGGTGGAGCAGTAAAGTCGGAGGGGTAACCCGTCCCTGGTGCAGCGTAGTGGGCACCAGGGGCGGGTGCCCTATGGCCTCTAGAGGTGCCTCCCCTAAGTGGGAGGCGGTAGGACGGAAGGAGTGGTCTAGGCCCCCCCTCAACAGTATCAAAGGGTAGCATGGGAGGGGCCTCAGTGATGGGGATGCAATCACTAGTATATGTGTCTATCTTCCAAAAATCCTTCCTGTCTACCCAATGCACGGACCTGACATAAGTCATGTCCATGTATCGGGAGGTAGGGTGAAGCACATCCTCAAAACGGGGGAACTGAAAAATAAGTGAGTTAGCCAAACGAGTGACTAACCCACCGCAGACAATAGTGGTCAAGGATATCCCCTCCCCAACCGTCACGAAGTGAGACGCGACCAAATAAGCTGTGTTGTAAAACACAGAACCCCGACGCCTAACATTAAGATAGCCAGCCAAAATCGAGAGCTTGATGTTTTTAACATTTTGAGACTCTTTGCGGCCAAAAACAGTGTTGGCCAACAGACGTAGGTAGTATCGGGGGGCGGGCAAGTGAACGATAATGCTCTTCTTTTTCCCTTCGCGAGAATCAGAGAGACAAGGCCAAATTACATTATACGACTCAGCAGAGTCACCAGTACGACCCTCAGCCCTTAAGCCCAAGTAACCTGCAAACTCACCTAGGGTCAGAGAATAGGTGACATTAAACAGCCTAAAAGAAATACATTTATTATCATAGCTAGGGTTGTAGGCCGAAACATCAAAAATAAAAGATGAAAAGAACTCAAGAGTAAGAATGGGATACGTGAACTCATCCATGGTGACGAGTCCCGGAAAACCCGTCCCATTGAGCAAGCTCACAACATCCTCATAACACCCCAAGGCCCTTAATGTCGGCTCGCACAAGAAGCGAGTCACTACCACATGGCAGTAAGTCACTAGATGCAAGAACCGGGCCTTTTGGGCCGGGGTGTAGAAAAGAACCTGCGGATAGTCCGGTAGACTATCCGTGTTGAGCACTGTTAATCCTCCGGACCCGCTGGCTTGGCCCCTTGAACTGTTAGCCTGCGAAATACGAGCTCTTTTGTTTCCTTGACTGCAGCTTAACATGATGAATCTGCAAAATTACAACAATTATTCTCAATACTTAGACTTCTTGCAACATTAACCCTTTTATTTATCAATATAAAACAGCTTAGTTGCGAAATTAAAGTTCCTGTAACAGTGTCCTGGTCGACCGACCAGACTTCCTGGTCGACCGACCAGTTGCCAACAAAATCAGACCCCCTGTAACATTTCCATGGTCGACCGACTTACAACCCTGGTCGACCGACCGACCAATTGAAAAAAATGAGTTTCTGCAAAAACAGTTTGGTTGGCCGACCTCTATTCCTAGTTGGTCGACTAGGCGCTGTACCAGAATGAACAAACTACTCAAGTTTCGACAGTTTTCAAGCATTGTAAATTGGGGAAAGAGCCAAGCTAACCCTAACAACACAAGAAAGTAGATCTATGCTAAGGAAACGAGAGAGAGATGAGAAAACAAAAGGAAGGAACAAAAACACAAGAAAAACAAACCCTAAAAACAAAAGATAAACTGAAATTTAAGCAAAAACTACCTAGAAAACGGAAACTTAGAGGCTATGACACGAAAAAGGAAGGAAAAACTAAAAGAAAACATACCTTGAGTGGAAGAAAATTGAAAAAGAGCAAAAACTTGAGGATGAGTAAAAGGGAGGCAGGTTAGGGTTTTTTTTAGAGTGAAGGGGCGTTAAAAAAGTGTGAAGAGAAATAATGAATTTTTTCAAACCAATTAGACTTAAAGCACCCTTCGAAAACCCGGTTTTCTGCCATCTGGTTGATCGACCAAGAGGTCTGGTCGGTCGACCACTTCCCTGCGTACCTTATTTTCCAGAAGCCGTTTATTGCACGCACAAGGTCGGTCGACCTTGGTATCCGGTCGGTCGACCCAAATACTTGACGATTCTCACCTGTTTTTCTGCTAAAGCTCAAAATCCCATCAAAAGTATAAAAACAAGAATGAAAAAGTTTACCACTAAAAGGAAACTACAAAAACAAAAATGAACTACAACACGGGTTGCCTCCCGGTTAGCGCTGGTTTAAGAGGTCCCGCACGACCTTTTTATCTATCATGAAGCATCCGAAAAAGGGTCAAAGTAAGAAACTTCAACCTTCCCTATGAACTCATTTTCTCCATGGAAGTGCTTCACATATTGGCCATTAACTTTAAACCTCTCACCGGATGAGGTTTCTAACTCAATTGACCCGAACTTCGAGACAACTGTGATGGTGTAAGGTCCGCTCCACCTGGATTTCAGCTTACCAGGAAAAAGGCGAATACGAGCATTAAAAAGTAGAACCTTATCACCTACCTGAAAATCACGCCTAATTATTCTCTTGTCATGCCAGCGCTTAGTTTTCTCTTTGTAGATCCTGACATTGTCATAGGCAAGCAACCTAAATTCTTCCAACTCGTTCAGCTGTGACAAACGTTTCTCACGGGAAAGTTTAGGGTCTAAATTAAGATCACAAATGGCCCACCAAGACTTGCGTTCTAACTCAACTGGTAAGTGACAAGTCTTACCATAAATCAACCGGAATGGTGACATTCCGATTGGAGTTTTGAACGCAGTTTTATAAGCCCATAAAACATCATCAAGCTTAACACTCCAATCTTTCCTAGACTTAGAAACAACTTTGGCTAGGGTTTCCTTGAGTTCTCTATTAGAGATCTCAACTTGACCACTAGTCTGACGGTGATATGCTAGACCCCTACGATGTTGGACACCGAATTTATTTAGCAAGGCACCTAATTGTTTCTCTTTGAAATGCATACCCCCATCACTAATGACAACCCTAGGGACACCAAAGCGAGGAAATATGATTTTCTTAAACAGTATGATAACAACTTTTGCATCACAATGGGGAGTAGCAATAGCTTCTACCCACTTAGACACATAATCAACGGCGACAAGAATATACCTGTTACCTTGACTGCTAGAGAAAGGTCCCTGATAATCAATGCCCCAGACATTGAAAATCTCTACCTCTAAAATACCAACCTGTGGCATCCCTTGTCTTTTGGAGACATTCCCAGATCTCTGGCAAGCATCACAGCTGCCTACAAAATTCCTACAGTCAGCATGCAAAGTAGGTCAATAAAAACCAGACTGTAATACCTTGGCCACGGTCCTAGATGGGCCGTGGTGACCACCATAAGCAGAAGAGTGGCATGCTTCTAGAATGTCCTTCACCTCCCACTGGGGGACGCATCTCCGGATAAGTCCATCTCCGCATTCCTTGAAAACATAAGGGTCATCCCAAAAATACTGCTTTGCATCAAAGATAAATCTCTTCTTCTGTTGCCATGAAAGCTCTGGAGGAATTTTACCTGTGACAGCAAAATTAGCAAAATCAGCATACCAAGGAAGGGGGTAAGAACCTGAACTATTAATGATAAACAAACTCTCATCAGGAAAAGAATCATCAATAGGTAAAGAATCTTCCCTATCAGTCAGCTGAAGGCGAGATAGGTGGTCAGCTACCACATTCTCCGCGCCTTTCTTATCCCTAATCTCTATGTCAAACTCCTGGAGAAGGAGTATCCACCTCAACAGCCTTGGCTTTGAATCTTTCTTCAAGAAGAGGCCCTTCAAAGCTGTATGGTCAGTATAAACAATTACCTTATTACCTACCAAATAGGATCGGAATTTCTCTAAGGCAAAGATCACAGCTAGCATCTCCTTCTCAGTGGTGAAGTAGTTGACTTGAGTCTCATCTAGGGTCCGGCTCGCATAGTATATAACATTCAGAGCCTTGTTATTCCTTTGACCTAGCACAACACCCACAACATAGTCACTGACATCGCACATGATCTCAAATGAGAGATCCCAATCTGGTGGCTGGATGATCGGTGCTGAGATCAAAGCTTCCTTCAACCTGTTAAAAGCTGAAAGGCACTCATCAGTAAACTCAAAGACAACATCCTTAAGGAGCAACTGTGTAAGTGGTTTACCAATCTTAGAGAAGTCCTTAATGAAACGCCGGTAAAAGCCTGCGTGTCTTAAAAAACTTCTCACCCCCTTAACATTAACAGGAGGGGGTAATTGCTCAATCACTTGCACCTTTGCTTTATCTAGATGAATACCTGTGTCAGATATAAGATGCCCTAACACTACCCCCTCAGTGACCATAAACTGACACTTTTCCCAGTTTAAGACAAGGTTTACATCAATACAACGCTGCAAGACTTTATCAAGGTTAGCTAAGCATTGATCAAACTCATTACCATAAACAGAGAAATCATCCATAAATACCTCCATGATGTTTTCAATAAAATCAGAAAAGATACCCATCATACACCTTTTAAAGGTGGCAGAAGCATTACACAACCCAAAAGGCATTCTGCGGTATGCAAAAACACCTTGCGGGCAAGTAAAAGTAGTCTTACTCTGATCGTCAGAATGGATGGGAATCTGGAAAAAACCTGAATAACCATCTAGAAAACAGAAGAATTTATTAGAAGCTAGTCTCTCAGTCATTTGGTCAACAAAAGGAAGGGGGAAATGGTCTTTCTTAGTGGCGGCATTTAACTGTCTATAATCAATGCACATCCGCCACCATGTCACTACTCTTTTAGGTATTAATTCATTTTTCTCATTTTTAACCATAGTGGTCCCTCCTTTCTTAGGAACCACCTGAACTGGGCTAACCCACTTGGAGTTGCCAACTGAATAAATAATACCTACATCAAGAAGTTTCATCACCTCAGCCATAACTACCTCCTGCATCTTAGGGTTCAACTTATTACGTTGACCCTGTCTATAGGGCTTATGCCCTTCCTCTAACTCTATCCTATGCATGCAAACATCAGGACTGACGCCCTTAATGTCATCCAAAGAATAACCTAAACCTTTCCTGTTCTTTTTGAGAACAGTCATCAAGGCAGAAAGTTGGTTAGGGTCAAGTTTAGAACTAACAATCGCAGGATACTGCTCAGTGTCATCTAGGAAAACATACTTAAGATTAGGAGGAAGTGGCTTACGCTCTGGTACCTTTACCTCAACGGCATGAACATAATCAGTACTAACAGCATAACATAATCAGTACTAACAGCATAACACATGTTTACCAGATTAACATTAGCCAAGCTTATGAGCTTCTCATCCTCATCCTCAGTCAGCTCATATTCCTCTATCTCTGCTTCCACAACATTCAGCTCCTCAACATTCTCTGCTGGATTACCTGCACACTTATCCAAAACTGTCAGATTATCTAAGGGATCCTTGGTCAAGGATTCCCTCCAGTTACGGATAACATTCCTGTCAATAATATCAATGGAGCAACAAGTATCATCAGTAAGAGTAGTTGCCTTATGGGCAAGACTAAACTCGATAGTGTCATCTCCAACCTCTAAAGTAATGATCCCGCGATTGACATCAATCACAGCCTCAGCTGTGTGTAAAAAGGGTCTACCTAAAATAATAGGTATCTGACTATCCACAGCAATGTCTAAAACAATGAAATCAACAGGAATAAAGAACTTTCCCACTCTAACTGGGACATCCTCCAAGACCCCTAATGGTCTTTGGGTTGATCTATTCGCCATCTGTAAGGTGATGTTGGTGACCTTAAGTCTACCTATGTTAAGTCTCTCACAAACAGAATAAGGCATAACACTGACACTAGCCCCTACATCACAAAGGGCTTTCCCAATAACATGATTTCCTATGGTGCATGGGATAGAAAAACTACCTGGGTCTTTCAACTTGGGTGTTATATTATTTTGTGAAAGAACATAACATTCTTCCACAAAACCAATAGCACCTTCGTCTTGAAACTTCCTCTTACGACTTAAAATATCTTTCATAAATTTAGCATAAGAAGGTACCTGGGTAATTAAGTCAGTGAACGGGATGATTACCTCAAAGTTCTTCACCATCTCCAAGTACTTACCAAATTTCCGATCCTCTTTTGAATTTTTCAATCGCTCGGGGTACGGAACGGTAACACTATCCATAGGATCAACTATCTTCGGCTTCTTTAGCTGTAGAATCTCAGCGAGGTCTTGAATGAGGGACGGGTCCAACAATTCAGGATTGGAAAACGCATTCTGCTCAGGAACTTCGGTCGGTCGACCAGGAGTGCTGGTTGGTCGACCAGATGTGCTGTTATCAGAAGTCTTCTGTTTTCCAGAAACTAATCGCTCGTCAGGTATCTCGGTCGGTCGACCGGATGTGGTGGTCGGTCGACCAACTGACCTGTGCACGGGATCAGTTTCTTCATTACGAACTTCAGCAGAATCCCCCTTGGAAGCCGGTCCGTCATAAGCACGACCACTTCTGAGATTTATAGCATTTATTGTCTCTATGGAACTCTCACAATTGCCCGGAGAGCTAGCAATCTGATTAGAAGCTAAGATTGCTAATTGGTCCTCAAGAGTCTTCAAGGAAGCCACTTGAGCCTTTTCCATTTCCATCATTTGTTTCATTAGAGCATGAACAAGCTCTGTCAACTCCGCCGTTTCACCCGTGTTTTCAACCGTAGTAACTAGGTTCGCACTTTCTTGCTTCAGCTGGGTTGCCTCAAGCTTTTCAAAACGAGCTTCAACGGTTGTCTCAAGAGCTAACACCCTATCCATCTCTACATTCAACCTTCCCGAATTCCCACGCGAACTCCCAAATTCGGCCCTATGCATCGCCATGTCTTCAATAGTGTTCCAACCCTTCATATGGTTGGTATTATTTTGAAATCTACCATTGGCGGCCGCATCAAGAATCACCTTGTAATCGTCATAAAAGGCATTGTAGAATTGATTGCACAAGTACCATTGTCTTCAATAGTACAAAATTCTTCATCCGGACCTTGTTGGAAGTTAGTGATTTGACTTCTCAAGTCATTGGCCTTCGCAAGAGGGAAGTACTTTTTATAGAAAGCCAATGCCAAGGAAGTACAATCTGTAACCTTCTCAGCTACCCTATCAAGGTACAGTACCAATATCTCGCAGAATCCTTCAATGAATAGAGGAACATCATTGCCTTCACCTCATCTTGAGTCACCCCGGCTGGTATATGTATGGAACAACAATAATCCGTGAATGTCTCAACATGCCTCAACGGATTCTCATCGGGTAGACCAGAAAATTGGTTCCGCTCCACCAGAATGATGTAGTTCGGGTGGAGCTCAAAAGAACCAGTAGTAGGTGTAGGCAAAGTAAACCCCTTTGGTAGATCTTGTACCTTTGGTTGTATGTGATCATAGATAGTAGCCATGTCTCTAACAATGAGAGTACTCAAGCCTTCCTCTCAAAAACCTGTCTTCTAATATGCAAAACAACACTAGAAGAAAAGGTAAGTAACGGTCTTAAGGAACCGGAGTTCCTTAAGACAAGGGAAATAAACTAAAAATCTACAAAAAAAATTATACCGTCTCCCCGGCAACGACGCCAAAATTTGACACCCGTCGTTGAGGGGTGCCAAAGATAAGATTTAAAAAACCTCGGCTTAAGACTAGATAGCGTAAGTCAAGGGTCGAACCACAAGGAGATGGGGAATGTTTATTGTTTAAGGTCAATGTTTTAAGGTAACAAATTGGGGGTTTAGATTGGTTGTCACTAAGTCTAGAAATAAAGATAAAAATAAAACAAGAAAATAAGAATGAGATAAAACTTATAGTAAAAAGGATGCTGGGATGTTCGGGTAGTAAATAGCTATGATGGTGTAAATCCTAAGTCAACATGTATTGCAGTCGCGTAAGGGGTTTAACATATCCTTTCGGTCTATGGTACCTAATAGCTCCTTTCGGCCTATACTATTAGTTCCTAGGTCTCACAAATATTGGGTGTCAACAATAAGGGTGATTCCTAATTTCTAGTTCACATACCTTTAAGTCTTAAGTAACCTAGCCGTCTTAAAGCGTTAACCAATTCCCTTCCCGTATCTTTCAATCTTAGGTAAGTCATTACTAACATCCTATAAATCTCTTTTTAGTCTCATTATAGGTTATTATGGTCGACGAAATAAAACAGTCTGAAAACGTACGCAGTTTGGTCGACCGACCAACTATTTCGGTCGACCGACCTAACACCTCAGTCGACCGACCAGTTAAGCTGGTCGGCCGACCAAAGTCCGCTACATGCAGAATCGGGTATTACACCATCTACACATATTACTCACTGCATCCTAACATATGCAATTAGCTACTCATGGATATGGAAATAACAACGAAAACAGTAATAATCATGGAATTCATGGTGAATAATAATCTAAACATGCGATAAACAAAATGGCTTTGGGATTCTAACCTAAACCGAAAACTAGCAATCCTATGAAACGATAATGAATAATCTGAAAACAAGAGAGTTACCGTAATATGGATTAGGGCATAAAAGAACAAGCTTTATTGAATTCCGTGGAAAGATTAACGATTACAACCAAGAACAATGCTAATACTAATAAAACAGTAACTTTTGTGAAAATAGAAAACTAAAACCAAAGATGATTGAGAGATTGTAATTTGAAGGCGGTGTATCAGATGTATGCTAGATATTAGATGAATATGACTGAATGACTAACCCTAATCACGTAATTAGCTTAAGTAGGCGACAACCATAAGCTTTCTAATGACCTACTCACGCGAATGGGCTTTGCGGAAGTTTCTGAGTCTGCGCGATGGTCGACTGACCAGGTGAATCGGTCGGTCGACCGATTGTCGGGCTTGGTGGACTTCTGACTTTAAGATAGCAGGTCTTCTGGTCGACCGACCAGGGTAGGCGGTCGGTCGACCGCTTTTCCTGTGTATCCGCCTTGATTTCGTCTTAGTTTGATCTTTTGGTACTTGGTGTGCGACTTGAGTTGACTTTTCCTCGCTCCTTGGTTATGCAAAAATCCCGAGGGTAGAAATTTGGTATAAAACCATCTCTTTTCCGCATAATTCTGCAAAAGTGCATAAAAACATGAAAGTAGACAATTGTTAGGAAATAGAGGCTAAAACATAGTAAATGAGCGCTAAAATGCGTGTTAAAATAGATGTAGAACATCATAAAATAGACACGCATCAAATTCCCCAAACCAAACCTTGCTTGCCCTCAAGCAAGAAATAGACTCGATCTTAACTAATGGAACGATTTCAATCTCAGAGCGAAATTTACATGTAAGCCTAAACCAATGCCAAGTAACAAAATGAGAAAGTATTCAAATCATGCAAACGAGTTACGGGGTTGGCAAACTTGCAAAAATAAAGACTATAGAGACTTTATACCATGGACTCTCGCGGTACGCTCGAGACACACATGAGGCAAAGGGTGAGTATATGTAAAAGATATAAAGAAGTATATTGTTAAGACACTCACCTAACTTCGACCCATGAAAACATGCCTGCAATCTAACATGAACAAGAATTCTACAACTATGTAAAAACAAACTCATTAAGTGACTCGGATACATGCAATTGAGGTAATGAAAGATATGTGAGGTAAAAGGTAAAAGAGTTTAAGATGTTTTTGGACTTGTGGGGTTAGTAGACAAGCTAGTAAAACCGATTCCCAACAACATATTTCACGACTTTTGACATTAAGAAAGTGCTCTTTTGTAGCTCAACTCTCACATTAAATAAAAGAAGGGACTCCCAAATATTTTTGAATGAAGTACGGGAGTGATAGCATGTAAAAGAAAGGAATTTCAGAACGAATTTGCATTACTGTTCCTGTCAGTTGGTCGACCGACCAGAGGGTGCGGTCGGTCGACTGACTTTCCTGTACGTTTTGATTTTTTTCGTTTTTTCTTTCTTTCCTTTTCTGAATGTTTCTGATCTTTTTCTTTTCTTTCTTTCTTTCTTTCCTCTTTTTGCTTAAGATAGCATACAAACCAAGATGCCTCAAAAATAATCCAATGACCACAAATACTAGCTCGGTAAGGTGGGCTAAATATATGATGTAGTTTTTGGGGATAGAAAGGGATCCCAAATGCACGTACCAAGACTCACAAAACGAGATAGTAAACAAGTATATAGCAATTCAAGTTCATGTTTATGCATATTGATGTAACATGTTCCAAGGGCAGTACTACTCACATCCTAGACAACTGGTTTAAGAATGAAACCAGGAATAAAGCTCTAAAACTCAGAATGTAATGTAGATTGCCAAGGTACAAGTCAAGTCTCAAGAAAACAAGTTGACAAAAACTCGTAGATATGCAAAACACTCTTATACTAAAACAAGTTGACAAGGCAAGGCAAAGACATAAACATGTAAGATAGCAAATATCATCCCTGAAATACTCTCGTTCCGACTCGACCTATATGCTAAAATAAACCTGCATTTTTTTTTGAAATTTTTGAAATTTTTCTATTTTTT
The DNA here is from genome assembly GCA_029255685.2 of Silene conica. Lineage (NCBI taxonomy): Eukaryota > Viridiplantae > Streptophyta > Magnoliopsida > Caryophyllales > Caryophyllaceae > Silene > Silene conica. Next base: position 57,223,214 of record CM055314.2, on the reverse strand, counting down.
TGGATTTTTGTATATGCTAGGAAAATAAAGAAAAGAACGATGCAATACAGAAATGCAATAAACGTGTGACAAAAATGCAATGGAATAATGCATGTGACACAAAACCATTCCCCAAACCAACCAGCACAATGTCCCCATTGTGCACTAGCCTAAGTAAAGGTTTCATAAAATTAAATAAAAAAATGCAAGAAAGTAAAACCAAGGGAAAATGGAAAGAACTCACCGGATTTTTAAGCGCATGGGAAACCTCCCCAAACCAGCGTAAGCTAGGAGGTTTCGGTGCCCAACAGTGCCACTCCAAGCACCTGAAAAAGTTAACCAAAGAAAGACCTTTTTCGGGGATTAAACACGTTTTGGGTGATGTATAATGTTTTGAAGGTTTGAATAGAAGAAGAAAAGGTGGAAGCATAAAGGAAGGGAAAGGAAAATGAACTCCCTTATGACGTTTGCACGCTTCCCAAGAAAATCACGGACAGTCTGTATAGGTAAAAAGGTCGACCGACCGTCCTCTCTGGTCGACCGACCAAACTGCAGACTACAGTTTCTTCTGATCTGCAGGAATCTGGTCGACCGACTGATGGTGCTGGTCGGTCGACTGACATTCCTGTACAGTGGTCTCCTTTTCTTCGAAATTAACTTGTATCAACCAAGTTAATCTTCCCCAAACCTAAAAAACATTATATATGTGCTCAAAACATGCGCAAAAATCCAGAACCAGGTCTAATTGTCTTTACTACGCAACATAAGCAAAAATTGTTCTAAAAACTAAAGCAAGCAAAAACTAAAGAGTCTCAACAAAACAGAAAAAACTAAAGAGTCATAACATCTTTCTTCCTATAAGATAGACTAAAGATGATAGAATGTTTCCCTACCTTAAAAAGTTAAGGTCCCACTACCTACGTCGATTATGGCTCCCGCGGTGTGTAGGAAAGGTCTCCCTAATATGATAGGTATATGAGCATCCTCAGGGATGTCCAACACCACAAAGTCTACGGGAAAGAAAAACCTGTCAATGCGCACATGGATGTTTTCCAACACCCCTATGGGTTCCATAAACGTACGGTAGGCCATTTGGACTGTCATGCTAGTCATTGCAAGGTGGTCATTCCTAGTTTTAAGGCCACACTTAAAGGCATAACACTGATGCTAGCCCCTAAGTCACATAAGGCCTTTTTTACTGGAAAGATCCCTATGTTGCAAGGTACAGAAAAACTCCCAGGGTCCTCTAACTTATGAGGGGAAATAACATGGGACAGAAAACTGGAGGACTCTTCGGTAAGTGCTACCGACTCTACCTTATCTAGAGACCGCTTTCGGGTTAAAAGCTGTCTCATGAACATTAAATAAGAAGGAACTTGTTGAACTAACTCTAAAAACGGTACTTTTACATTTAATGAACGAATAACGTCTTTAAATTTATCAAAGGATATCTGTTCCTTAGTTGGTAGGAGTCGCTCCGGATAAAGGGGTGCGGAATTTTCAGCATTTGTAGCTCTCCTTAAAAATTTGGGGGTCTTGTCACCCCGGAATAGGAAGTCTCTTAGGTTGTCAGGCATTTCTGGCCTAAAAGAATCCGTCTGTTCAGCGTCTTTGGTCGGTCGACCATCATCCTCGGTCGGTCGACCAACTTCCTGTTCTCCAGAAGCTACTGGAAACTACTTTGTGGTCGACCGACTGGCATCAGTGGTCGGTCGACCAGAATCACTGCTACTCGCCTTTTGCCGTTTCTCCTTTTCTTCTCCACCAGCTTTGCCACCTCCTATATTAGCCCCGCTCCGCAGTGAGATGATGTTAAGAGTCTCCTTCTTTTGGTCTGTCTTGGTCGGAAGTTGACCCGGAGCCCTAGTATCGTTCTTGCTCGAAATTAGAGCAATTTGGGACTCTAACATCTTCATGCCCGCCTCTCGTGCCTGTGATTCCTTCTGGACTAACCCAATAAGGTTGTGGATTAGAGCATCCGTATTCAATGGTGGGTTTGAAGGCGGTTGTGGGACAAAAGGGGGTTTTTGATAGTTTTGCTTATGCGGAGGGATATAAGTTGAGTTTTCTTGTGGTTGTTGGTGTTGTGGGTTGAGGACATTTTTGCTTGTCCATCTCATGTGGGGGTGGACATTTTTGCTATTTGGGTCATAGAAGTTGTTTCCGCGGTAGTGTTGAAAAGCCGCGCATGTCTCATTTGATGAAGTACAAAATTTTGATACATGCCCCTCTCCACCGCATCTCTCACAAATAAATGGTCCGTCAGAAACGACATTCACTTGGTACATACCACCCTTACTCCCACTCCCAATCTCAAACTTACCACTGTTAACCTCCAGCTTATCTAGTTTGGCCATCAAGGCTTCAATAGCTGCAACATTAGATTCAGCCTTCATTTGGTTACCACGGGAAGTACCGTGTTCAGCACGATGTACAACAACATCCTCTATGATCTTAAGACCCTTAGTCTCTCCCGAATTCTCTTGGAACCTCCCATTGGCTGCAACATCTAAGTAGGCCCGGTTATCGTGATAGAGACCATTGTAGAACTGGTTACATAGAAACCACTGTTCGAATCCATGATGGGGTATGGATCGAACGAGTCTCTTCAACCTAGTCCAAGCTTCACTAAAGTCTTCCGAAGCTCCTTGTTTAAAGCTAGTGATCTGCGCCCTCAAGGCATTAGTCTTGGCCGCGGAATAGTATTTTCGATAGAAGGCCAAGGCTAATGTGTTCCAGTCGGTCACTCCCGCAGCAGTGCGGTCTAAATCTCGGTACCACTCCCTCGCTGAGTCTCGGAGGGCAAAGATGAACATAGTCTCTTTGATTTGATATTGTGTCACTCTATCTGGGGGTGCAATGGAGCATATATAATATGTGAAGATTTCAATATGCTTACCTGCATCCTCATTGGCCGCGCCCCCAAATTGATTTCTCTCCACCATGGAGATGTAGGACGGTTTTGCCTCGAATGGTTCCCCGTGCCCGCAGGTAAAGTGAACCCTTTGTAAAGGTCCTTCACCTGTGGCAAGGAGTGACTGGTGATGCTTGCTTCATCGGCCATCTTTTCTTCCTCTTATTCAAAGGTTTGGAAGTAGGTATCTGTTGGTGTTTTTGGTGTAGGTGGATTGTGAGGTGAGTTTGGTTGTGATTGTGGTGGATTTGGTGTAGGTGGGTTGTTTTGTGGTGATGATGGTTGATCGAAAATATCCTCTTAGAATAAGGAAGATGGAGGACCTCCTTCTTTATTCTGCAAGGCAAGCTTGTTTCTTGCTCTAAGACTCCTCTCAAGCTCGAGGTCTAGTGGTAGGAGTTCTCCTTGAACTGACCTGCGCATAAGATGGAAACTACAAGAAGAAAGTGAGAAAGGTTTAAGGAACAAAGTTGCTTAAACACAAAAACAAAAACAAAAATAATAAACACTGGCGTCACCTCCCCGACAACGGCGCCAAAATTTGACACCCGTCGTTGAGGGGTGCCAAAGATAAGATTTATAAAACCTCAGCTTAAACTAGATAGAGTAAGTCAAGGGTCGAACCACAAGGAGACAAGGTTAATATTGATTGTGAATTTAGAGTCTACTGAAAGTAACAAAAAAGGGGGGGTTTGATTGTTGGTTGAGTCTAACAACTATGATGGCAAAACAAACAAGAATGCTAAACAAAAGCAAGAAGATGATTAGGAACTTCAGTTCACCATGGCTAGGGCAAGTCAACAAAGGATAAATAATCAAATAACACAATCCCAAGGAACAAAGAATAAACCTTTAGGTCAATATTCTACTCAATCCCTACGGTCTTAGGGTTCCTAGTAAAGCACTAAACTTTCGTTCATAGGGCAATCCCAAAATTGTTGTTAAACTAATTCTAACAACCTTTCAATCTAAAAGAATTAGTTCACCAACAATAATGGGGATTGGTACAATAATCATAAAAACTATTAAAACCTAATTTTAGCCATGGTTCCCCTACTTCTCAATCATAAGAATTAGCTATGCATAATTATGAAACAAATACTAACGAAATTGAAGAACAACATGCGAGATAACATAGTTGAGGGTAAAGATTCAAGAGGGCAAAACATAAAATTGAATAACAATAACAACAAGAACAATGAATGGGAATGACAACAAAGATTAATTGCATAAACTTACAAACGAATTGGAAATTAAGAACAAATATGGAAATTGGAGTTCTTCTCCCAAAAACTAATGTGTTTCTTGCTAATATGACTGCTTAACCTAATTAGAAGTCTCAAGCGTCTTTTAATAGTCTTCTAATTACAAGATTAAAAGAATAAAAACCGAAACAAAACAGCGGAACCCATCATCTGGTCGACCGACCGGGTACAGTGGTCGGTCGACCAAAATAGCTGTAGTCAGGCCTATCTGTAACTGTGCGCTGGTCGGTCGACCAGTTAGCGTGGTCGGTCGACCAATTCCTGTGTATTCCAGCTTTTAATTTGCTTGCACGCATCTCTAGGCTATGAGTTCGGTTCCTTGCTTCGTGCATTCTCTTAGGATGGCTTCCGGAGGACGAATTAAGCTTGATTTTGCTCACTTCCACTTGTTCCTACATTTAAAACATAGAAATGTCAAAGTAAACCGTTTCGGGAGGAAAAGTAACTAAAAGCTACAAATATGCATAGAAATACGTGCTCAAACTATAAATAAAATGTATAGTAAATGCACGTATCACTCATGTTGAAATTCACCCGGAATTGTATATAAGTTTTAACCTTAGACAAGGAGTGGAGGATTCTATCAATCACAAGTTCTTTGGGAATTTCCACTTGATGCAATCTTAACGTCTCAACATTCTCCATAAGCTTGAGCACATGAGGGCTAACTTTTTGGCCCTCCTTTAGGTTGAGATCAAAGAAAGCGGATGCCGCCTCATATTGGACAATTCTCGAAGCCTTCGAGAACATCGTCACAAGTTTGGACTACATTTCATAGGCAGTGCTAAGTTTAATAACACTCCTTTGAAGCTCAGGCTCCATTGGGAAGATCAAAACATTTTTGATCGCCGCGGACTCTTTGTGGTAGGTCTCATAGGCCCGCCTATTCGCGACATTTGCGTCATCGGTAAGTGCGGCGAGTGAAGCTTCGGTGAGGTATTGGGTTTTACCATCACCTTGAGCGGCCAACTGAAGTTGGGCATCCTAATCGACAAAGTTTACCCCATTCTTTTCAAGCTTGCAACGATCCATAAAGGATTGTAGCCATGAAGCATGAGTTACGATGTTTGAATTTGTGGAAGTTGACATTTTCAAAGATGATTTGAAAGACTTAACTACAAAATTAAAGACCGAATATATTAAACACTCGTCGTTTTAATTAACTTGTAAATATTTTAAAAAACAAGTTAATGCATCTATAAAATGACCTCTATCCAATTTTATAAATGATTCCAAGACCCAAACCCTATACCACCAAGATCGTGAACCACTGAAACTCCGCCTCAATGATATGGTTTGGTGGGTTAACTTTTAACCGGTTCTACACTAGAACTCTTGGTCGATGAAAAATCATTATTTATTCATCTTAGCCCGAAACATATTGACCACTGGTCCTCTACACTTCCGTTGAGTACAAACCAAATTTCAAGTGCATCGAGATGCGATCCGCTCACTGGACTGAATCCACCTCATTGCCCCACTTATCCTACGTAATGGGGTTCGTGTTGCCCACTGGACTAGCACCACCCCACGAAATAGAAGTTCATAGGTTCTAATATTTTGGTAAGGCTAATATCAATTGTTTTAATAATATAGAGGTTTTGTCAATTTAATATCTATCACCTGTAAGTGAATTAAATTGTTGAACTCAATAATTATAATTGACACGGTCGTTTTTAGCAATTATTTAAAATGCATGTTATGGCTATTTGGCTATGCATGCAAACATATAAATAAAACAAAATTAAAGCAATAAAGTCCTAGTAAGACCTTCCTTATAATATAAAATCTTATTAACTATTACATATTCGGAAACCAACTCCTTGGTCCCTTGAACTTCAAAGGCACGCTTCAAAGAAAACACTGTCTTGTCGGAACTCCTTTCCGAATGGCACCGTCTTTTGGAATCTCCGGAATTACAATAAAGTAATAGGACTATTCTATTTCAAAAATTAAATTTCAAATCTATTAAATTACAAGCCGTGATACGAGACCACATAAATCACAACCGAATCAATATTCCCTTACATTATGGGTAATATCGATTAAAAAGTAAGGTCATATTAAGAAAAAATTACATAATTCCAAATTATATAAAACAATCAAAATATGACATTCATATTAAATAAAATGCAATATTAAAATATGTATGCACATGCCAATTTTTAATGCCAAATCGCCTTACTTGAGCAAATATCACATATTTGTTTACGGTTTTACGGATATGCGTGATTTTAACTTTAAAATCACTAAAATTACATAAATCTCATTTATGTCCAAGTTAATCATCCTAACATATTTTAGACATCAAAATTTAGTCCTTACTAATTTTTGATCATGATTCAACTCGATTTTACTTTATTGTTTGTTAATTATTTGTATTTACGAAAAAAATAAAGGAAAATGGTTAAACGAGTCATTAAAAATTCGAAAATTCAAAATTTAAATTATTTGAATATTCTGGAAATTTCCGAAATTTCAGAACCTCATAAAATGGCCTCATGCAAAATAAATAATTTATTTCTCAAATAAATTGAAAAATACATGTTTTTATGTCCAAAAATCCAATTTAATTATAAAAACTTACAATAAAATAACTATAAGTTTTTAGTCATCCTAAAATACCTTTTAGAATTTGGAAAAGACCAAAAATTTCAGGCCAAACTCGAATTTTTAATTTTATAACTCCAAAAATTCAACTATTAATAATTATCTCATAAAAAATAATAATCACAAAACCATAAACTTTTTGACATCCAACTTTTGGATCTGATGTACCTATCATATAAGACATCTATGGGTAAAATTGCATGCCATAATTTTAAGATTAACTATTTTTAACACAATTAGTGCAACACCCCAAGAGTATGAGAGGAAAGTTGTCCCACATCGGTAGAATGTGAGGCTTGTGATATGTTTATAATAACTCCCACCCACCACTTAGTAACAAGGCCTTGTGCTTTTGGGCTTAAGTGAGGACAAATAATGGGCCCAAAGGCATACCTCCTATCTTATTGGGGGTGTGTTACGACCGTGGTGGGTCGGGTTGTTACAAATGGTATCAGAGCGACCCTGCGACCGTGTGGTGAGCCTGTGGTCGGGAGTACCCGGGTCACACACCTAGCGGGGGAGGATTCTGGCCCTGGTTGTGGTCATGTTTGAGGCACAACGAGGACGTTGTTTTCTTTAAGTGGGGAATTTTGCAACACCCCAAGAGTATGAGAGGAAAGTTGTCCCACATCGGTAGAATGTGAGGCTTGTGATATGTTTATAATAACTCCCACCCACCACTTAGTAACAAGGCCTTGTGCTTTTGGGCTTAAGTGAGGACAAATAATGGGCCCAAAGGCATAGCTCCTATCTTATTGGGGGTGTGTTACGACCGTGGTGGGTCGGGTTGTTACAATTAGTCACTATTTAGTCGATTTTAACCATTAAAATCATACATCATGCATCACGAGATAATAGATTCTCAAAATTTACATACATTCTGTAAAACTTGCATGTAATATTGTGTAAACGTTTTATGGCATGATTCAAACTCTAACTATTATAGTCGAATTTAGTCACTATTAATATGAAATTTACTCTAAAAATCATTAATCATGCAAAAATAGATGATTAGATCTGAAAATTTACATAGGTACTTTAAATATTACATGTGACAACGCATAAAACTTTCAAGGTCATATTCCAAATATAACCTTATATACCCATTTTTACTCATATTATGACTATTTATCTCATAAAATTCATAATCCATGCATAATAACTCATTTTGTTACGAAATTTTATATACAACATATAGAATATGCATGTGAGAACATATCCAAAAATCACGGCCAAAACCCAAGTTTTCTATTTTCCCATAAATTGATGTTTAAAACCGATTTAAACTTTAAAAATGTACAAATAAATATAAAATGAACAATAAATATCCATAAAATTATTTTGGGTTTTTCCCATTGAGACCCCTGTGGTTTTCACTTTTCCCACTTGTACCCCTGCGTATAGCACTTTACTAACCGTACCCCTAAACTTAATTAGTTAAACCCATCAGTAGCCAAACATGTTTATGCCGTCTGTTTTAGGCGTTAAGTGTCATGTTGGCACTCTATTTGCCAAATAAGCACCTGACTTGGCAAAGGATTTTCCCATTGATGTCCCTGTGGTTTTCATTTTTTTCCCATTTGTACCCCTGTGTAAAAAATAATAAAAAGGAATGAAAAAATTGTTGGAATTGAAATTACATGAGTCGGATATCCGATTTAAAGTTCAAATTTTCCGATGTTTAATCCAAGGCTTTACAAATATATCTTATTGTTAATAACCGAAGATTTACCGAAACATTCAATTGCTAAATTTACTTAAATAGTAAAAGTGTCATAAATATTTTGATTAATAAATTAAAATTTACCCGACCTCAAATTAGCTATAAAAGACTATAAATACAAAATTTATCGAAACCGAAAAAATATGGGAAAAATTTATGATAGATAAAAAAACGGGGGATTGAGAATCTAAAATTTAGTTGGTGCTTCAATGATGAAATAGGTAAGTGACGCCGCAGGATCAATATGAGGCTATGAGCATTGACAAGTAATGACACTCGTCTTGGTCCACTTAATATAAAATAAGTTGTGAATGTTAGATAATATTTTTTTTGAATAAAATAAAAGGTAATATATAACGGTATTATCTCATGTGATATAAAAAGAGATATAATAAACGATATATTACAATTTTTTATTAATTTAAAAGGGGCAAAATAAACAATACGATTTTAAAGATATCAGCTCAACATCGAAACCGAAAATGCAAAAATGCAGGGATACAAGTGGGAAAATAAAACATCACAAGGGCATCAATGAGAAAAACCCTTTGTCAAGTCAAGTGCTTATTTGGCAAATAGAGTGCCAACATGGCACTTAACGTCTAAAAGGGGTACGACTAGTAAAGTGCTATACGCAGGGGTACAAGTGGGAACAATGAATACCATAGGGGCATCAATGAGAAAAACCCAATTATTTTTATGACCTAAAACCATTTTAGGATAAGAAACTTTAACATGCAAATTTTTTTCGTGATTTATCATAATAAAACAGAAATTTTCAAATTATATGTGTTAATCCCATTAACACAAAAAATATGAATCCGATCATGCATGCAACAACCGTAATTCTCTGATGCCACTTGTTAGAAATCAAATTTCAGATTAGTAACTCATATCTCATATGAGTTTAATTATTTAAGTTTAGTCTTAAAACTTAACTAGATCTTATGCATGCATGATGATTACATAGTATTGAAAGAAATGTCTTTACATTGCTTTAGAAGGTTTATACTCAATTAATCACCTATTAATCGAGTCTTTAAAAGCCGTTTTACCCTTACCAACGGTTTATAATGAAACCGTCTCCAAAAGCTCGTATTAAGGACCCGATCTCAAAACTTAAATCAATTTTGTTACTAGAAAATTGAAGTTAGTTACCTAGAAATAATAATAATAATAATTTTACTATAATATTATTAGTTATGAGAAAATGATTTTATTTCTCTAGAAAAACTATTTTTTAGAAAATGGGAGAAGTATGGGTAAATTAATGAGCAAGTATGAATAAGATTAAGTTGTGCGTGCATGTGAAGTGGAGTATATAAGAAGAAAAATGTTCTCCTTACTCTAGCATATGGTCGGCTACTTCAATGGCAAGGCACCAATGCCTGCTCAACATAAAACAACTCATGCATACAAAAGCTCTTACTCCTAATCTAGGTTGTAAGACTATGTAATGATTGTGTATAAATTAACACACAATCATCTTATTCACCCATGCATTACACGGCCCATATGGGATAAAATGGACTCCATTTTATTTTTGTCAATTGTGTTAAATTGTAACATGTCACACATGTCACATTATACATGAACCAATTTGTTAATTATGCAATCTTAACTCCTTAAAATTCATAATTTACAAATTCATTACATTTAAATAATTCCACTAGTAATTCATAACTACTATCTTATAAAAATGTAATATCATAATTTAAATTACAACTATTTGTAATTTATGATTGACCGTATTCATTCCGGATTTAATCGTTTCCTAAAGAATTAAATAAAATCGAGTAATAAAACAATTTTTATTACTTTGACAATTATTATTATAATCTCATTATAATAATTACGTCATGTTAAATCATTTCCAATTTCAAGGTATTAATTAATCCGTATCATTTACGATTAGTTTAATATTCTATCGAGACGGAATTCCCTAAAGATATGACCTGAAGGGATCAACTGATCAACACCATCATATGACGATAATGTCAAACTCTAGACAGCCAATCATTATCGATAAATATTGATCAATCGACTTTAAAAGAGTAACATTCACAATTGTGTTTCATTCAAATGAGATTTAAATATGTGCGCATTATTGTCGAGGACACAACCTCCAATACATCCAACCCACCTCGTCTCTCAGCCTCATCAAGGACATCGCTGTGCACAGGGAGTGCACACTCTTCCTACTCAATGCATCGGCAACCACGTTTGCTTTCCCCTCATGATACACTATCTCCATGTCATAATCCCCAATCAACTCCATCCATCTCCTCTGCCTTATGTTAAGCTCCTTCTGAGTAAAGATGTATTTCAGACTCTTATGGTCTGATAATACCTTGAACGTCGCGCCGTACAGATAATGTCTCCAGATCTTAAGTGTAAAGACTACAGCTCCCAACTCCAAGTCATGAGTGGGGTTATTCTCCTCATACTACTTCAGCTGCCTCGACGCATACGCAATTACCTTCCCATTCTGCATTAGTACACAACCCAAGCCATTCTTTGAGGCATCAGTATACACCTCAAAGTCTTCCACTCCCTCTGGCAAAGCTAAGACAGGGGCTGTGGTCAAACGTTCCTTTAGGGTTTGGAACGCTTTCTCACACTCCCCATCCCAGCGGAATCTACTGTCCTTCTTCTTAAGCGTAGTCATTGGCCTGGCAATCTTAGTGAAGTCCTTCATGAATCGCCGGTAATATCCTGCCAAGCCCAGAAAATTGCGTACCTCATCCATATTCTTAGGTGCCTCCCAATTAGACACCGCCTCAATCTTGCTAGGATCCACTGCCACGCCCTCCTTTGAGATCACATGACCTAAAAACGCTACTTTCTCCAACCAAAACTCGCACTTTGATAATTTGACATACAACTGGTTGTCCCTTAGAGTCTGTAAAACAATCCTTAAATGTTCCTCATGCTCCTCCTTAGTCTTAGAGTAGACCAAGATATCATCAATGAAAACCAACACGAAGTTGTCGAGGTAGGGACTAAACACGCGGTTCATCAAATCCATGAACACGGCAGGTACGTTAGTCAACCCGAACGGCATCACTACTGTTAGGAAATGTGTCCTCAACAATAGTGCGATCACGTCAGTGAATATAAATCATTGATAAATCTACAATAAGAATACTCATGGGATGATTCTTTTCATACAGTCGACTGATCAACATTAATCGGTAATGATTGGCTTGCTAGAGTTTGACATTACTGTCGTATGGCGGTGGTGATCAGTCGATCCCTTTAGGTCACACCTTTAGGACAACTCTATTAATAGAAAAATGATATGACTGTATATTGATACGAGTTATATCGATCCTAGTTTATATTTCGTGTATAGAGTATATTTATAATACGATTATAAATTGTGACATTTTAGTGAATGAATTGTCATTATTAAATTAATATGTTTATGAAACATTATTTAAGAATGAATATATTTATATTAGAAATGTTTTAATATAATTTATAAAGATAATAATTGGATTATTATTTTATAAAAATTAAAGTTTAATTAGTTAAACTTATAAGATATTTTAAATGTTCAATTTTATAATTGATAAAATTGAACCTATTGTTTATGTGTGGACCGTGTGACATTGTCACATTACACATTATACAAATGTGTTAATATAACATTTTATGGGATAAAAATTAAATAAAACATTTTATAATAATATGTTGCATGTGATGCCAAGTGGTGGTGGTTTGGTGCCCACGCATAGGGCACCCTAACCAACCGGCCAAAACATAGAGAAGAGAAAAATTGTTTTCTCAAGGCTAATTATTCATTCATACTACACATGCAAACTTAGAGAGATTTTAGAGAAATAAAGTTCTCATTTTTCTCTTGGTTTAGCCGTGTGGTTCATCTACTAATACACTATAGATTTCTATTATATTTATACTAAGAGTAGTAATTATAATAGATAATAACTAGGTTGTTTGTGTGAGGATTCTAGTAAAATCAAACACAAATTTTATTAGAGTGTGTCTTGGTGTTTATTTCTTGGAGGTCTTCTATATTGGGGACTAAGGAGGATCATACCTTGATATTGAGCTCAAGAACAATCAAAGAAGGTGTCTTTGATTGTGCCCTATTTTAGCCGAAATCAACAATGTAAGGATCTTTCTTCTTCTCTTGTATCTTGGCTATTTTTGTTATGCATGCAATAAGATCTTAAGTTTATGAGATAAATATTAGTATGACTAAATTTATTTTGAGTTTAAGAAACTCAACAATTGGTATCAGAGCAATGGTTGTTTGAATGCATAATCGGTGTTGTTTTCCGAGTTATTGTAACTTAAATAAAACTATAAATTTCGACTTATATGATAAATCACTCGAAATAATTTTGCATGTAATTAAATCAGGTCCTTAAAATGTTTTTAGGTTATTTAGATAATTTATGGAATTTAAATTGTTCATTTAAATAATTTTTAGTCTTTTAATCGTTTTAATTGTTGAAATCGGAAAATTAGACTAAAAATAGAAAGAAAAAGTTTCTGGCCGTAATTTTTATATATGATGTCACATGTATATTTTACAAATAGTATGTAAAATTTCGTACAAAATGGAGTTGTACATACATTACGAATTTTATACGATAAATAGCGTAATATTGACATTTCGGTTAAAATTAAATATATTGTCGAAATAAGTTCGAAAATTTTAACCATAATATTTGACATTATGATTATTAAAGTAATTTTTCAGAATGTTCAAGTTTTCGAAATTCAAATTTAGAATTATTGTAATTTAATTTGAATTTTTTTTCATAATAGTTATGATATTGTTAAGGCCAAAATGAACAAATTAATTAATTTTGAATTAATTATTGTCGAGATTAGTATGGACTAATTTTAATCCTAAAATGTGTTAGGAAAGTTGATTTTAACGTAAATACGATTTATGTTGTAAATTAAGGCATTTTAAAAGTTAAATTGCGAATTCCATAAAACCGGATGAGTTATGACTAATAAATTGTATTAGGGCGATTTGGCATTAAAATGGACATATTATTTATATTTGATGCTTTACATTGTTTTTGTATGAATGTCATATATTTATTGTTATATAATTTTTGAATTATGTAATTTCTTAGTATGACCTTAGTTTTAATCGATATTTCCCATAATGTAAGAGTTATCGATTTGGTTGTAATTAAATGTGATCTCGTATCACTTTATTTTGTTATTTTATTTTATAATGTATAAAATAGATAGAAATTTTTTAATTATTTGTAATTCCGGAGTGTCCTTGGAGTTGGTGCCATTACGGGAAGGAGTTCCAATCAAGACGGAGTTGGCCTTGGGATGCGTGCCGCGTGTGAAGTTTAAGGGACCAAGGAGTTGGTTTCCGAATTTGTAATTTACATTGTTTTCTATTTTAGGAAAGGCCATACTAGGAGTTTTATTACGTTTAGCATTTATTTTTGTATGTTACATGCATTGCCAAATCGCCATCAACTTAAACATGCATATCGAGTTTCGAGTCCCACTCCGTGTCAATCAATTTATCCATAATTCACCGACTTAGTTCACTTAAAGGGGATAGATAATAAATTGACAAGATCTCTTACGATAATCCAAAATTGAGACATAGCCTTACCAAAAAGTAAAGAACCCGCGAAGGATCTTCTTCATAAGGGAGTAGGTTCGGCTAAACTGGGGTGCAATCCTTATTACGTTGGTGAAGTGGGGTAATATGATTACATTCTAGAAATTTGGTTGATCTCGACGAAAGTATTCGAGCCACCGTAGTGGTAATAAGTTCGGGCTAAGATAAGAATTAATGTAATTTTATCGACCGAGAGTTCTAAAAGTAGAATCGATTAAGGAGTCAATCCACCGAGTCATATTAATGAGGGATGTATCGGCTAAACCGTGCCCAAGTTAGTATGTATTTGGGTCTCGGGATCATTTACTTAATTGGGTAAAAGATCATTAAGTAAGTGTTTTACTTGTTTATACAAGTGAATAAATTAAAATGATAAACGTTAATATTTTCCTTTATCTTCCTTTTTGTAGTTATTGAGACCGCAATGGATTCTTCGAACCCTATCACACCTATTACTATTGACTCTTGTCACAATGTATTTGACGATATTTGCATCCGCAATAACCTTGATATTACTAGAGAAATTCATTTCGGAACGGGTCCGGATGACAATGTGAATTTTGTTACTTCCCTCCCACATCCTAAGGGACCATTACTTGATACGACTTATATTGATGAGCTAAATCAAGAGTTGGATGCCTTGTATTTGAAAGAAAGAGCTTATGATAAAGCTAGTGGGAGCTCTAGCAAGAAAAGTCTTGCAAAGAAGAAAAGGAAGGGAAAGAAATCAAAAAAGGGTCGATGTCACTATTGTTGTGATATGGGCCATTGGAGGAGGAATTGTCCGATTTATTTACTGCATATTCAAGAGGGTCTTGTTATTCCGTTAGGTAATTCTCTATCCGAAATTTATGTTATTGACATTAATTATACTTCTAACTCAACATGGGTATTGGATACCGATTGTGGTTCTCACCTTTGTAATCGTGTACACGGTATAAGAGGAGCCGAGAAGATGGACAAGGGAGAGATGGATCTCCGACTTGGAAATGGATCTCGGGTAGCGGCCACTTCAAAGGGGACTTGCACTCTAGCCTTGCCAAGCGGATTTGAGCTACATTTAAATAATTGTTATTATGTACCGACGCTTCCTAAGAACATTATTTCCGTTGCAATGTTAGACATTGAAGGTTATAGTTTTTCCATTAAGAACAATTGTTGTATTATTTCTAAGAATGACATGGTTGTTGGCCATGCTACTTCTATTAATGGAATTTATGTTTGAGAAACTTCGAACTCATCCCGTGATGTTTATAACATAGAAACTAAAAGACCAAAAACAATGAACCAAATGAATCATTTTATTGACATTTTCGACTTGGTCATATTAACGAAAATCGCATTAAAAGATTAGTAAAGAATAACATTATCAAACCATTTGATTATGAATCATATGGTGTATGCGAAGCTTGTCTCCTAGGTAAAATGACTCGAAGTCCCTTTAGTGGTAAAGGAACAAGAGCAAATGATTTACTTGGACTCATACATACCGATGTGTGTGGTCCATTAACGATCACTGCTAGGGGAAATTATGACTACTACTTCATAACCTTCACGGATGATTTGAGTAGATATGGGTATATCTACTTAATGAAGTATAAAAGTGAAGCTTTTATGAAATTCAAGGAATTTCAAAATGAGGTATAAAACCAACTTGACAAGAAAATTAAAGCACTATGATCGTATTGTGGTGGTGAATATCTTAGTGGTGAATTTGATTCACACTTAAAAGATTGTGGTATATTATTACAACTCTCACCTCCTGGATTACCACAACTTAATGGCGTGGCTGAAAGGAGAAATCGAACTTTATTAGATATGGTTCGATCTATGATGAGTCAAACCGATTTACCAGATTCATTTTGGGGATTTGCGATTCTCACCGCCATTAAATCGTTGAACGTTAGTCCGACGAAAGCGACCGAAAAGACTCCATATGAGATATGGAGAGGAAAGGTTCCTTCATTATCCTATATGAAGATATGGGGTTGTGAGGCTTATGTCAAGGTAAAGACCGATGACAAATTAGCTCCGAGATCCGAAAAATGCACTTTATTGGTTATCCAACCACCTCACGTGGATATTACTTCTATAAACCTCGAGATAACAAAGTGTTTGTGTATATAGAGGCTGTCTTTCTAGAAAAGGAATTTGTTTCTAGAAGCCAGAGTGGGAGAAATTTTGAACTTGCTGAAATTCATGAAGTTCAAGAGCCACAAAATGAAGCAGAGGCGAACGAAAATGTTCCTTCTTCGTCTACTTCGGTGCCTATTCCACCTAGGAGGTCGAGTAGAGTTCCACATCAACCTGATAGGTATGTTGGACTAATTGAGGGAGATGGTAGTCTCGATGTATTACTTTTGGAAAGTGATGAGCCTACCACTTATAAAGCTGCAATCTCTAGTCCCGACTCCGCAAAATGGCAAGAGGCTATGAAATCCGAGATGGATTCTATGTTTCAAAATCAAGTATGGGACTTGGTTGACTTGACTGAAGATATGAGACCTCTTCAGTGCAAGTGGATGTTCAAAGTGAAGAATCGCATAGAAGGACATGATGATGTCTATAAAGCTAGGCTACTGGCTAAAGGGTTTACCCAAGTTCAAGGTCTTCATTATGATGAAACCTTTGCTCCAGTTGCTATGCTTAGATCCATTAGGATTATGTTAGCGATTGCCGCATTTCATGATTATGAAGTGTGGCAAATGGATGTCAAAACCGTCTTCTTAAATGGGTATTTAAAAGAGGATGTGTATATGATCCAACCTGAAGGATTTGTGGATCCTAAAAATCTTAGCAAGGTATGCAAGCTTAAGAGATCCATTTATGGTCTTAAGCAAGCATCCAGGAGTTGGAATCATCGTTTCAGTGAAGTTATAAAAGAAAATGGTTTCGCTCGAAGTGTCGAGGAACCATGTTTATATAATAAATTCAGTGGGAGCAAGGTTGTGTTCCTAATACTGTATGTGGATATGACATACTACTTATTGGAAATGACGTTCCAATGCTATCTTCTGTGAAAGGATGGTTGGGAAGTCATTTTCAAATGAAGGATTTAGGAAATGCACAACGCATATTAGGTATCCGGATCTATAGAGATAGATCCAAAATGATATTGGCACTAAGTATAGAATCTTATATTGATAAGGTTCTTCGACGTTTCAGCATGGGGAATTCTAAGAGAGGATTTCTTCCAATGGGAAGTGGGATTATCTTGAAGAAATCTCAATCTCCCACGGAGCCCAATGATGTTGAACGCATGAAAGAGATTCCTTATGCTTCTGCAGTTGGATCTATCATGTTTGCCGTGGTATGCACTCGTCCAGATGTCTCGCATGCTTTGAGCATGACTAGCAGATATCAAGCTAATCCAGGTGAGAGTCACTGGATTGCTGTATAGAACATCCTTAAGTACTTGAGAAGAACTAAGGATTCATTTCTGGTGTTTGGAGGGGAATATGAGCTACGTGTAAAGGGTTACACGGATGCAAGCTTCCAAATGGATAGACAATATAAAATCCCAGGCTGGATACATCTTTATCTTGAATGGTGGAGCCGTCAGTTGGAAGAGCTTTAAAGAGCCGGTAGTTGCGGATTCTACAACGGAACCAGAGTACATAGCAGCATGTGAAGCTGCAAAAGAGGCAGTATGGATTAGGCAGTTTCTTGAGGGACTAAGAGTAGTGCCCGAGGCCGAGGATCCTATCACCTTTTATTGTGATAACAGTGGTGCTGTCTTTCAAGCTAAGGAGCCGAAGTCTAGTAGTAGATCGAAACATGTACTCAGAAAATATCATGTGATAAGAGATTTTCTAGATAGAAAGGAAATTGTGATATGCAAGGTTGGGACAGAAGAAAATGTTGTTGATCCCTTAACCAAAGCATTATCACAAGCTAAACATGATTCCCATGTTCTGTCTATGGGTTTAAGGTGTATGCCAAACATGTATTAGATTATTTGATGTGAAATAAAAGTTTTATTGTTCATATATGATAATCGCGTTTATTGTTTATAAGTTTTATGTTTTACATTAAAACTTAATTTAAATATATACTCTGTCAAATCCAGATGGGTTGTAGAGACAATTTCAACCCCATTAAATGAACCGGATAGACTTAGTATAGCCCCTAGTCGCTTGTATGAGGTGACGTCTCGAAGCGACTAGAGTGTGAGGCGATTTATGGCAAGTTCAAATGCCATAGAGTCATAAGGGATGACTAGTCGATCACATAGGCAGACTGCAAGAGGCACTTTGTCGGGCAATTTGTGACCGCTTATAGAGTTCTGGAAATTTTATATTTGCCTGGTCGTGGCGAGAGCTACTATATGTATTCTTGCTAGTCAATTATTTAACTTGAGACTGTTCGCCCAAGGTGGCATAGTTTTCAGAATGACTTTGATTTTTGCTCTACGATCAACCGTTAAAGGGGATCAAATGGGTTCTTTTGGGTCATGATGAACTGTGTTAGTCGAATGGAACAGTAGGATAGGAATTGCCCAACCCCTTGTCAGGATTATCTTAAATCTCAGGGCCACTCGAGGAGAAGTTAACTGTAATTGCGTGGCCACGCTCGGAAGGTATCTATGGTAGATTATTCCGGTCAAATCAGTTAATCTCCAGATCGAGAAAACCACTCAAGATATGATCAAATGCAAGTACGACCTACAAGACACCTTGCATTGAGTGGGAGATGATGTAATAGGAGAAGAGAATTGGTGACGCACACTTGTCGAGGACAAGTGGGAGATTGTTAGGAAATGTGTCCTCAACAATAGTGCGATCACGTCAGTGAATATAAATCATTGATAAATCTACAATAAGAATACTCATGGCATGATTCTTTTCATACAGTCGACTGATCAACATTAATCGGTAATGATTGGCTTGCTAGAGTTTGACATTACTGTCGTATGACGGTGGTGATCAGTCGATCCCTTTAGGTCACACCTTTAGGACAGCTCTATTAATAGAAAAATGATATGACTGTATATTGATACGAGTTATATCGATCCTAGTTTATATTTCGTGTATGGAGTATATTTATAATACGATTATAAATTGTGACATTTTAGTGAATGAATTGTCATTACTAAAATTAATATGTTTATGAAACATTATTTAAGAATGAATATATTTATATTAGAAATGTTTTAATATAATTTATAAAGATAATAATTGGATTATTATTTTATAAAAATTAAAGTTTAATTAGTTAAACTTATAAGATGTTTTAAATGTTCAATTTTATAATTGATAAAATTGAACCTATTGTTTATGTGTGGACCGTGTGACATTGTCACATTACACATTATACAAATGTGTTAATATAACATGCCTATGCATAGGGCACCCTAACCAACCGGCCAAAACATAGAGAAGAGAAAACTTGTTTTCTCAAGGCTAATTATTCATTCATACTACACATGAAAACTTAGAGAGATTTTAGAGAAAGAAAGTTCTCATTTTTCTCTTGGTTTAGCCGTGTGGTTCATCTACTAATACACTATAGATTTCTATTATATTTATACTAAGAGTAGTAATTATAATAGATAATAACTAGGTTGTTTGTGTGAGGATTCTAGTAAAATCAAAAACAAATTTTATTAGAGTGTGTCTTGGTGTTTACTTCTTGGAGGTCTTTTATATTGGGGACTTAGGAGGATCATACCTTGATATTGAGCTCAAGAACAATCAAAGAAGGTGTCTTTGATTGTGCCTTATTTTAGCCGAAATCAACAATGTAAGGATCTTTCTTCTTCTCTTGTATCTGGGCTATTTTTGTTATGCATGCAATAAGATCTTAAGTTTATGAGATAAATATTAGTATGACTAAATTTAATTTGAGTTTAAGAAACCCAACAACTACATACTCATAATGACCATACCTAGACCTGAAGGCGGTCTTCGGTATGTCACTATCCCTGATCCTCAGCTGATGATAACCCAACCTCAAATCAATATTTGAAAACACTCCGGCTCCGGTCAACTAGTCAAGCAGATCATCTATCCTCGACAAAGGGTAACGATTCTTCACCGTCACATGATTCAGATCTCGATAGGCTATACACAACCTCATACTCCCATTTTTCTTCTTCACGAACAACACTGGAGCTCCCTAAGATGATACACTAGGTCAGATGTACCCCTTGTCTAACAGATCATTGAGCGGCTTCTTCAGTTCCTCTAACTCTCTCGGACCCATCCGGTAAGGGGACTTTGAAATAGGTCTCGTACCCGGCTTCAACTCCACACTGAAGTCAATGTTTCTCTTGGGTGGTAACCCAGGAATCTCCTCCGGAAACACATCACGAAACTCCCCCACAACTGGAATGCTCTCAGCTGTCATCTCCTCAGCTCGGGTATCCCTCACATGGCAAAGAATCAAACGACACCCCTTCCTCAAGTATGACTTCAAAGTTAAAACTGATATAACTTTGACCTTAGGCCTGACGACGAAACCCTTATACGACACTCTCACCCCCTTGGCACCCCTCACCGTCACCTTCTTTTGATGACAGTCGATGGTAGCCTTATACTGACCTAACCAGTCCATCCCTACTATTACCTGAAAACTATCTAAAGGAAACTAAAAAAGATCAATAGGAAAGTCTACCTGACCTATTACAAATGATACTCTCCTATACACCTTCCGACACACTACAGACTCCCCCGAAGGTATGAATGCCTCATCATTAGCTAACTCAAATGACTCCAGCCCTAAACTCCTAGCATGGATTAAAGACACAAAGAAATGGGTTGCCCTAGAATCAAACAAAGCGAAATTAGGACAACCATGAATAAGAAAAGTACCGGTCACAACATACGCGTCATCTGCTACAGCCTGCTTCCCCCATAGTGAATAACTTACCGCTATTCTTTTGGCCCTCACCTTGCAATGTCGTCATAGACGAGGTAGTCTTCGCCGTTGATGCCTGGCTAGCCCCCTCGTAAGGTCTCTGATAGCCTCCCTAACGGTTGTACCCACTGTAGCTCTCCTTGCCCTGGTTACCCCACGAACTCGCTGGACGGCTGTTCCCAAAGCACTGAGAAGCCTGAGAAGGTCCGTGGTAGCTGCCTTCCCCAAAATTCTTGCACTCAAACCTCTTATGGCCTGATCCACCGCAGTTTAAGCATTTGGTCACATGGGTGTCGTTGTAGCTGCGACCCCTTTTCCCCCATCACCCGCACCAGTCTCACTAGTAGAGTAAGAACGGTTCTAACTAAAGTTCCCCTTCTTCTGCCAAACTCCAGCACTTTCTCCATCCGATTTCCTCTTCTCACTGCTCCCCTCCTTAGATTTCTTGGCCAGATCAACCAACCTCTCTGCATGCCCTACTCTCTTATAGAACTCCTTGAGGTCAGAAGTTGTTCCCGCAGGCAGCCTCTCCATGATCCGAACGGTCAGTCCCTTCTCGAACCGAAGCGCAAGAGCCTGAGGAGTCATCCCCATCACATCTACCTGTCGAGACAAGTCATTGAATTTGATGTAATATTCGGAGACAGTCATCTCCTCAGTCATGCGAAGGTTGTCGAACTCAGCCCTCAACCTACTACGGACGTGCTCTGAAACAAACTCATGCCGCATAGCAGTCTTGAAGGCCTCCCATGATACATGCTCCCGCCCAATCTCCTCAAAGTATTCACGAGCTTTCCCTTTTCCACGACTCCACCAACCCCTGCCAGACTGTAGATAGAATGCAGCCTGGTACACCTTGAGGTCGTCAGGACAGTTGACCACCTCAAATATACTTTCCATCTCCCGCAGCCAATCCACCAGTAGACACGGTGTCCCCGCACCGTCGAACATAGTAGGCCGATGACGATCCATCGCATTGCTGATATTATGGGCATTTTCACCTGGGGTGCCCAAGCTCTCTAAAAATTTTTGACTGCAATAGTCAGGGTCTCATAGCCTTCTATTATCTGAGCCGTTTCTTCGATCGACATAGAAGCGGCCCGGATCATAGCCGGAGTCGCATTGGATGGTAGGTTCGGAGTACGCTCTTTTAGGGTCATTGCAAATTATTAAGAGGGAAGGAGGTAAACGTAAGCACACAACCTA
Source organism: Silene conica (assembly GCA_029255685.2). Lineage (NCBI taxonomy): Eukaryota > Viridiplantae > Streptophyta > Magnoliopsida > Caryophyllales > Caryophyllaceae > Silene > Silene conica. The sequence continues at coordinate 57,201,024 of CM055314.2, read as the reverse complement.
CGACCAATGAAACAAAAAATCGAAAAGAAAAGAAAATAGTTTTTGACTTTAGCCACTCGGTCGAGTACCCAGCACTCGGCCGAGTCCACTCTACTCGGTCGGGTATACGCCACTCGGTCGAGTAAATCCTACTCGGTCGAGTTCCTCTAACTCGGCCGAATCAATCATGCTCGGTCTATTATCTCATGCTCAGCCGAGTATCTCTTACTCGGTCGAGTATCTACCGCTCGGTCGAGTACTTCCCTCTCGACCGAGTCACAAATCACGGTAACAATTCGTGAACGAAACATCACCTTCACCGATTCTACACATCACAAGGCTTTAGACATTACCAGCTATACACATAGATATGTATAACTCCTATCCTACCCTTAGTGGCCAAGTACTAGGGTGTAAGCAATTTCGCATTTCCGGGATGTCTCCCAAACCTTTGTGATAGCCTTACAACCTAGCACCCGATGTTCATTTTATTTAAGACACATCCTAGGTTCATTGGGTTCATTGGTTTAGGTGCCAAGATCGCCGCTCCGATACCAGTTGTAACACTCACATTATCCAACGCGTTTAAACCATGACCATCAGATCATGAGAACATTACCATCTCAGTTTCCTGAGGCATAATATCAAATAACAAACCATGCAACCTTTATTAAAGTTTATAGGAATATGAAACAAAACAATTGTCTGTAAAACAACAAACACTATAAAGTGTCTGCGGAAGCAACAACTCGAGGACTCTACAAAAAGTGGTGACCCCTCCTTCTAAGCCAGCAAGCAACACTCATCTACGAACCTGAGACTCTTCTCACCATTGCATGGAACATCACAGTAAACAACAACAGGCGTCAACAACTGCATAATAGGACAAATATAATACTAAAATACGTCACACATACTAATCACTATATCATTGTAATCACCAATATAAAACATCCGTGGTGGCCTTTAGCCCCACACCAATCTCCCCACTTACCGCAACAAGGGGTACCTAGACCATTAATCTGCACATTTGTTGGTTACACGGTCAAACCTACCTTACTTCTAAATTAGTCATACTAATTAGATTTACAAAATTAACTCATTAATTGTTTAGATCTTTATGCATGCAAAGATAAATGCGGAAATAAAAGATTCAGACCCTTACATTCGGTCTAAATATATGATAGGACGATTCTCCACGGAGCAACCAAAATAGTTTGCCTCCTTTACGATGCACCCAAGAGTTAACCCAAATATTACTAGTAATATTAACTAGATATTAGTAATAATAATCCCTTATTATTATCTTACAAAATTTCTAATATTACTACACTAGTAATATTTTATTTGTATATATATGAGATAAAATATGAGAGAAGGATAAAAAGAGGTTCTTGTATGTGTAAAAATATTGAGAGAAAAGCAAGAACACTTGTGTTTTCCTCTTCACAATTTCTCACGGCCAAGCTCACATTTTATGAGCACTCTTGGTCCTTATATTTCTTACACATGCAAATGCTTTATTAATAGGTAGTAGGCTAGGATGTCAAATGTGTCATAAGATGTTGGAGCATCTTTATAACCACCAAATGACAAAACACAAAGAGTATCTTATACTCCTTATTTCACACGCCTAAATTAGGCAAAATGGGTTTATTTGGTCTTATAATATTTGTCTCACAAATGCTTATAAGTTTTATATTAATTTATCTTACATAATTATATATTAACACAACTATTCAACAATTAAATATTGTGGTTAATAAAACAATATACATTCAACATTTGAGTAGTATGGGTCCCATATTAACAAGTCAGTTAAATTTACGACTCTTTGTAAACATAAATAACAAATTATCTCTACCTCAAAACAAATACGAAACCTCAACTTTATTTAGTAATTAACATTTTAATCACTGAATTAAGTCTTATTTAATCATAGTACAATAATACAAAAACCAACTCTTACATATAAGGGATTAATTAATCTGTATCGCATACAATTAATTAATTATCAATTTGGGCCTCATCCTATAGGTGTGACCTAAAGGGATCAACTGACCACCACCGTCATATGACAGTAATGTCAAACTCTAGTCAGCCAATCATTACCGATTAATGTTGGTCAGTTGACTATATCTAATATCGGATCATCCCTTGCATATGCATATCATAATATTTGCCAATGATAATTATCATTGACGTGATCACACTATTGTTGAGGACACATTTCCCAACAATCTCCCACTTGTCCTCTACAAGTGTGCGTCACCGATTCTCTTGTCCTATTACATCATCTCCCACTCAATGCAAGGTGTCTTGCAGGTCGTACTTGCACTTTATCATATCTTGAGCGGTTTCCTCGATCTGGAGATTTAACTGCTTTGACCGAAATTATCTACCATAGATATCTTCCGAGCGTGGCCATGCATTTTCAGTTAAACTTCTCATCGAGTGGCCCTGAGATTTAAGATAACCCTGACGAGGGAATGGACAATTCCTACCGTACTGTTCCCTTCGACTAACACAGTCCATCATGACCCAAAAGATGCCCATTTAACCCCCTTTAACGGATGATCGTAGAGCAAAAATCAAAGTCAATCTGAAAACTGTGCCACCTTGGGCGAAAAGTCTCTAGTCTAAGAATCGACTCATGTGAATAATATAGTAGCTCTCGCCACGACCAGGCTAATTATAAAATTTCCAGATGTCTATAAGCAGTCACTTATTGTTCGACAGAGTGTCTCATGCAGTCTGCCAATGTGATCGACTAGTCATTCCAAATGACTCTATGGCATTTGAACTTGCCATCAATCGCCTCACACTACATACTCTAGTCGCTTCGAGACGTCACCTCATACAAGCGACTATGTGCTATAGTAAGTTAATCCAGTTCACTTATAGGGTTCAAAATTGTCTCTTACAACCCATTTGGATTTCACAAAGTATATAAATAGTGAGTTAATAATAACTCAAACGATAAGAGTGATTTTTATGTCTGAACAATCAATACGATATTGCTGCTCCACATAAACAATCTTTGATGCTCATACATCAATTTGTATTAATGGTTTGCAATGTAAAGAAACCATTTGTTCACATCTTTTAAACCTACAAATTTAGATTTCCTTCTGATTCATATTATCTTGAATAATACAATCTTATTCAAGTACATTTCTAGTCCTCAACTAGATTCGAGTCTCCTTACTTGAAGGATGCTCCCACTGTTATCTTATAACTTGTGACATGTTCTTACGTACACAGTCACGTTGTACTAGAATTCATTTTGTAGTTAACCTAGATCTGATCCATCAATTCTTCTTGAAAACTCACGTCGAAATAAGGTTTTGTTTCAACTTTTGGCATGTTAATCAAGGTCATACGAATCAATATATTCATATCTAGGAGATTCTTTATTCATCAACATGAATGATTTATCTACCCTTGTTAATCAATTGGTGATTATCATTATCATGTAATGATTTCACAATGATTGGTTCTTAACATTTATTCATCTAAAATTGAAAACCTCTTATCCTTTACACTTAAAGAATCACCATTTACACTTAATGGTAGGTTCAATTTTCCTAATAACTTTTCTCCCACTAAATATCGTATCACTATCTTTATAGTTAAGTAACTCCCACTATCTTCATAGTATTTAAGTAACTACTCAATAAACATCTTCTCATGAACATTTCATTTTCCGTCCTCGATTCCATTGAAAGCATCAGGAAATGATTTCTCCTCTCTATTTCTGGAAATATGTTTTCATTCACTAGCAGCATAAAAGCATGGATAATAACGCCTTATAAGATAGGTGGTGTGGTAAGGTCTTGTCAATTTATTATCTATCAATGTAAAGTGAGCTAAGAAGCTGAGTTATCGATAGTTTAGAATTGACACGGTCGATGACTCGATATGATATGCATGTGTTTTTATGGCGATTCGGCAATGTATGCAACATATTAACAAAATGCAAAGCACTAATAGATTCCGAGTATGACCTTCATAAAATAGAAAATCAAATAATCTATTACAAATTTGGAAACCAACTCAATAGGTCCCTTGTATTTCATGGGACACGTCTCTCTACTAAACACCGTCTTGATCGGAACGCCTTTCCGATTGTCACCGTACTTAGGATTCGCCAGAATTACAAATGATAATAAATTACAAGACTATTGTTATTATACATTTGAAGTAAAATTTGAATTTGTTAAATTACAAAACGGCGATGTTAGATCACATTAAATTACAACCGAATCAATATTTTCTTTCATTACGGGCATTAACGATTAAAAACTAAGGACATACTAAGATAAAATTACATAATAAAATATGACATTTACCAATAAAATATGCAACATCGTAATATATATCTTTTTTTGGTACTAATGAGGGGCGAAGCCCCGGGAAAACTTAAAAATTAGAAGCTATAACACGAGGAGTGGTTACCCCGAAAATATCATCTCTAAGGATCGATCTCAAACTACTACTAGGAGTATCTATGAAAACGGGATTGACGCTAGAATAGACGCCCTGATTAGCTAAGAAGTCCGCTGCTTTGTTTGCTTCTCTATACGTATGCTCTAGCTTGACCGTCCAATGAGAGTCCATGAATAGCTCCTTGCATTTTTTGGCCAAGAATTTTAACCCATTAGTGACAAGCTGATCCTCATTCATCATATTCACGCATGGCTTATTGTCCATATGGACAATAATTCTGGTAAAATTCATAGCTTTAGCACGTTCCAACCCGACCAAAAGAGCGCGAAGTTCAGCCTTCATCGAGGTACAAAAACCGCATGAGAACGAGTAAGCTGAGATGAAATTACCAGTTTTGTCGCGAAACATTCCGCCACCTCCTGCCGGTCCCGAGTTTCCTTTCGAAGCACCATCGATATTGAGTAAAATCCAACTATAAGGAAGGGTTTGCCATCTAATGAATAAATCCGTATGACTAGCTCTCGGTTTGGGATGAATATATTATGTTTGTCGAAGGCATTCTTAGTAGCTTCAAACTGTCGAAAGAGAAAGTCACGAACAAGAGTTGGGTTCTCGGATTCACGGCCAAACACTATGTTATTCCTCCATTTCCAAATCCACCAACAAGTTATCGCAAAATGGATCGGCCAATTAGGTTCGGTAGTCTGAACCTCATTACTCGCGGATTTTGAGAGCCATTCGATGAAGGGTGCATTATTGAAGAAGTGGTTTGAATCTCCGACTCCAATTTCGCACCATATGTTTCTTGTAACTGGGCATGACCTTAGCAGATGTTCGGTCGTTTCTTCAAAGTTTTTGCATCGAGGAAGGAGCGGATTAGTTCTCATATTACGTTTGACCCTATTTGCATTTACCAAGAGATGGTCGTGTGCTGCGAGCGAAATAAACATATGAACCCTCTGTTGAACCGACAATTTCTAAATAACTCGCCATACTCGAGACTCAGAATGTGGTTCGAATTCTGCGCCTTTGAGGAAGCTCATAGCTGAACGGATACTAAACTTACCGGAAGACGTACCACTCCAATAAAGCGAGTCCTTCGAATCTGGGTCAATAGTTAGCGAGATAGAGGCTATCTTTTGTAACATATTTTGAGGTATGAAATCAGAAAATAGCTCCCATTTCCATCCATGTTCACAATGCCAAATGTCACTTACTGTATGACCCAATAAGCTTTCCGGGATAGGCGCGACTATGTGATCCGAGAGGCAATCCCCATCAACCCACGCATGGTCCCAAAACAGAGTACGATTTCTATTACCCACTGCTGTTGCAATACCGCGAACAATGGTCTTAGCTTGAGACGATATTCCTGCCCAAGCATTTGACATGCTATTCTTTGCTTGGAAAATGTCTATATCGCAACGATTGTTGCAATACTTGGCACGTAAGACTCGGGACTAAAGGCTTCTTGGTTCGGAAAGGACTCTCCAGCCGAGTTTCGTTAGGAATGCGGCATTCGATTGTCTCGCAGACACAATACCGAGCCCACCCATCGACTTTGGTTTCTGCACGTTTTCCCATGAGATTAGGTGGACTGAATTTTTCTCCTCGCTTCCTCCCCATAAAAATCTCATTGCCTTCTTGTCAATTGAGTCAAAAATTGATCTCGGGATTTTCGCGGTTTGCGTACTGTAATTGGCTAAGGTTCTGAGGGTAGAATTGACAATTGTAGAATGACCCGCGAGAGATAACTTTTTTGTAGACCAGCCTGCTAACCTGCGATTGAGTTTTTCCTAGAGGTGAGCAAAATTTTGACGGGTTACTCTACCGTTAATGGTTGGCATACCGAGGTATAAGCCCAGGTCTTCGGTCTCTTCGAAATTTAATGTTGTTTTAACCGAAACTCTGCTTTTCGCATCCGTGTTTTTGGAGAAGTAAACACGTGATTTTGAGTTGCTTATTTTTGCTCCTGAAGCTTTGCAAAAATTATCCAGCACATGTCGATAAACCCGCGCTTGGTGTTCCGTTGCTTCAATGAAAATGACCATGTCATCCGCGAAGAAGAGGTTGGTTATGTCCGGACCATTTCGACATATTGTTATTGGTTTCCAGTTTTGGTTTCGGACTTCTAGATCAATTGCTTATTATAGCTTTTCCAAACAAATAGCGAATAAGTAGGATGATAGTGGGTCACCTTGTCGAACACCTCGAGTTGGGGTGAATTGAGCGGTAGGTTCCCCGTTCCATAAAATTCGCGTCCTCGGAGTCATGACACATTCCATAATAATATCCATGAACAAAATGGGGAAGCCCATATCGCTCATTCTAGCCCGAATGAAGCTCCATCGTAGCCGATCATAAGCTTTTTCTAGGTCGATTTTAATAGCCATAATTCCGCCTTTAACCTTCTTTTGGTTCATAGAGTGGAGAACTTCCTGGAAAACCACTATATTGTCCGTTATTTGCCTACCCGGGATGAAACCGCTCTGAGTCTCGGAAATTACGTGAGGTTAGACTTTCTTAATCCGGTTCGCGAGAGTTTTGCTAATAATTTTATAAGCCACGTTGCATAAGCTTATGGGTGGGAATTGGGTTATGTATTCCGGGCCATCGATCTTCGGTATTAGTACTATATGAGTATCATTAAGTCCTTCAGGCATGCCCTTTCCCTCAAGCGCTTTCATCACCATATTATTAAGGGAGGAGGCGATCAGAGGCCAGTTTTTTTGGTAGAAGAGTGCTTGGTATCCGTCAGGGCCGGGGGCTTTTAAGGAGCCCATATGCATTGCTACTTGCTCGACTTCAGACAAGGAAAATGGTCGCGTTAGACACTCCCAATCCGAATTATTGAAGGCTTGAAAAAGATCCTATGGAAGACCATCTTCGACGCTATGGATGTTATCATCCCTGTAAAACTTCTGAAAGTAGTCGACAACCAAAGTTTTTAAATCAATCTCGTTGCTCACCCATTCGTCCTCCTCGTTCTTCAGCGCTGATATCTTATTTCGCCATCTACAAATTAGAGTACTAACATGGAAATATGAGGTATTCCTGTCGTCTTTAATAAACTCCATTCTAGACTTTTTGTACCATAAAATCTCTTCCTGGGTTAGCACCTCATCGAGTTCTCTTCTTAATTTCGCCTCCAATTTTATGAGGTTGTTTTGTCTCGAGATGGCCAATTCGCGTTGGCAAGCTCCGATACGTGCCATGAGAATTCTCTCTTTTTTGTGTATGTTACCGAACACTTCTGCATTCCACTCTTGGAGTTTTGAAGGCATTTGGTTCAAACGGGAATTGAAGATACCCTCGACAGGCCAGTTTTGCTCCAGGAACTCATTGAATTTCTCACGAGTTAACCAACAAGCTTGGAAACGAAATGGTCGATTGACGGATTGTAGAGGTGCGAAACCATTCGGGGCTATGAGTAAAGGACAATGGTCTGATTGTATGGCTGGGAGATGTTTCACCATTGCCTCTTAAAACATAGTACCCCATTATGAGTTACAAAGAGCCCTATCTAGTCTAGCGCTTTGTCCTGTTTCAACCGTGTTACCGCGAGCCCAAGTATGAGCTGCCCCCGTGAACGCGAGTTCTATGAACTCTCAATTTTCGATCCAGTTATGAAAATTCCTACAACGATGGTCCATATTCGAGTCTCCTCTGTGTCGTTCACTTATGATTCGAGTTTCATTAAAATCTCCCGCGATCCACCAAGGTCGGTTATTATTCCGAGCAAATTGTTCGATCTCTGTCCATAGTTCCCTTCTATTAGTAGGGTCGGGGCTAGCATAGACGTCCGAGAAAAACCACGACACCTCGCCTCTTCGTGCGACTTCGATGGTTATAAATTGAGCATGCTCTCTAATTGGTGTTACATTGACTACATCCGTATTCCAATACAACCTAATTCCTCCACTAAATCCCACGGTATCCACAAACAAAATCCCCTTGTACCCTATGATATTTTCAATTTTGATCGCATGATCTCTTCCCATGTGAGTTTCAACGAGAGCGAAAACCGAGGGTTCATAGTATAGGTTCGGACTATTTCCTTAATTGCGTTAATCTTGTTTTTATTTCCTGTTCCTTGGATATTCCACACCGTAAAAGTAATATGGGGGAGGTTCGGGGTCAAGTTCGGTATGCGTGCACTCATAAAATTACATACTAAGATAAAATTACATAATAAAATATGACATTATTCAATAAAATATGCAACATCGTAATATATATCTCTTTTTTGGTACTAATGAGGGGCGAAGACCCGGGAAAACTTAAAAATTAGATGCTATAACACGAGGAGTGGTTACCCCGAAAATATCATCTCTAAGGATCGATCTCAATCTACTACTAGGAGTATCTATGAAAACAGGATCGACGCTAGAATAAACGCCCTGATTAGCTAAGAAGTCCGCTGCTTTGTTTGCTTCTCTATACGTATGCTCTAGCTTGACCGTCCAATGAGAGTCCATGAATAGCTCCTTGCATTTTTTGGCCAAGAATTTTAACCCATTAGTGACAAGCTGATCCTCATTCATCATATTCAGGCATGGCTTATTGTCCATATGGACAATAATTCTGGTAAAATTCATAGCTTTAGCACGTTCCAACCCGACCAAAAGAGCGCGAAGTTCAGCCTTCATCGAGGTACAAAAACCGCATGAGAACGAGTAAGCTGAGATGAAATTACCAGTTTTGTCGCGAAACATTCCGCCACCTCCTGCCGGTCCCGAGTTTCCTTTCGAAGCACCATCGATATTGAGTAAAATCCAACTATAAGGAAGGGTTTGCCATCTAATGAATAAATCCGTATGACTAGCTCTCGGTTTGGGATGAATATATTATGTTTGTCGAAGGCATTCTTAGTAGCTTCAAACTGTCGAAAGAGAAAGTCACGAACAAGAGTTGGGTTCTCGGATTCACGGCCAAACACTATGTTATTCCTCCATTTCCAAATCCACCAACAAGTAATCGCAAAATGGATCGGCCAATTAGGTTCGGTAGTCTGAACCTCATTACTCGCGGATTTTGAGAGCCATTCGATGAAGGGTGCATTATTGAAGAAGTGGTTTGAATCTCCGACTCCAATTTCGCACCATATGTTTCTTGTAACTGGGCATGACCTTAGCAGATGTTCGGTCGTTTCTTCAAAGTTTTTGAATCGAGGAAGGAGCGGATTAGTTCTCATATTACGTTTGACCCTATTTGCATTTACCAAGAGATGGTCGTGTGCTGCGAGCCAAATAAACATATGAACCCTTTGTTGAACCGACAATTTCTAAATAACTCGCCATACTCGAGACTCAGAATGTGGTTCGAATTCTGCCCCTTTGAGGAAGCTCATAGCTGAACGGATACTAAACTTACCGGAAGACGTACCACTCCAATAAAGCGAGTCCTTCGAATCTGGGTCAATAGTTAGCGAGATATAGGCTATCTTTTGTAACATATTTTGAGGTATGAAATCAGAAAATAGCTCCCATTTCCATCCATGTTCACAATGCCATATGTCACTTACTGTAAACCCCTCGCGAAAGCGGAAAATTAAACCATACAAAGTACAAAAAAATGCAGCGGAATTAAAAATTTTTAAAGTAAACAACATGCGAGAAGAATTAAACTGAAACGGAAACTGAAACTGAAATAGATAAGTAACAGTTCTAAGTACGAACGAAAATATAAATACAAAGCCTGGGATGGAACATCCCTACAGGCACCAACAAAACTGTATCAAAAGAAACTAAGAGTCTAGGTAATCGGTAAACGTGTATGTCATATGATGAAAGGATCATCACTCGCTAGCTCTCGTGTGAACCCCGATCCAACCTGCATGTACCTACATACATGAAAACATGTACGCCACAATCAGAGGGGAGTGACTAGAGTTCTCCTAGCCACCTTTTGTGACAACACGTAACACATAAAACAATACAGAATACTCCAACATATATAAACATGTGAAGCATAACCAACTCATCAACTGTTCCCATACTATCATGCAACTATAATGCACGGCTCTCAACCAACTTCATAAACCGTTAGGAAGGAGAGCCGGTTTCCCTACTGGTTACCCAGTCGGGGGGTCTTTCAATCCAACTATTTATGAAACCGATCATAGAGTCATCCAATGTCTTGGATGAACAACCACAAAATCAAGTATCATCAACATCTATATCTGACACTACACCAACACTAGGCAAGCAGATAAATCTCAGCAAGTATAAGGTTCAGCGGTCAACTTAAGACATAACCTATATACTAAAACATTCAGCAAGTGTAAGGTTCAGCGGTCAACTTAAGACATAACCTAAACACCAAAACATTCAGCAAGCAAGGACTCAGAGGCCAACTTATGGCATGGACCCGCCAATCAGCAAGACACTAGACTCAGCGGCCAACTTAAGGCATAGACTAGCATCCAAAAGTAAAGGACTCAGAGGCCAGCTTAAGGCATGTCCTAGCACCAAACATCTGCACTCCGGGCAAGGTGTCAGTTCCTTAGCTATCCCGCTGTGCAGCTGCTCTACTCGTCAGACTCAGAGGCCAAGTTAAGGCATGTTCCAACGCGATCACAATCAAACATGTCTGGACTCAGAGGCCAGCTTAAGGCATGTCCCAGACACGAAAAACATACACATATGGAGCTCAGAGGCCAGCTTAAGGCATGTCCCCATATATGACAAACAACTCACGTATTAAGTTCAGAGGCCAGCTTAAGGCATAACTTAATACGCATCAATTCAACATCATCAAAGTCTATGAACTAAACTATAGTTCTACCTTCTTAACCTCTAATCAACACTTAATTGACCCCGGGAACTAAGTTGAGGGAGAGCCGGTTTCCCTTTCGGTTACCCGACCGGGGGGTCTCTATCCTCTCTCCATTCCCGAACCCAATATAGTGTCGCCCATCCTCCGGGGACCTCAAGCATATATCAAAGGTGCACAAAACGAGTTTCAATCAAAACCGATCAACTGTTTAAAAGTTATGCGCGAATTACAAACAACAGCCTACATGGATCCCCAGCCGGTCGGCAGGCAGCCGGTCGGCCGGCTGGTGATCCTCTCAGCCTTTCTCTCTTTGACAAAAACAACACAACACAAAGGACTCCCAGTCGGTCGGCAGGCAGTCGGTCGGCCGGCTGGGAACCCAAGTTCCTAGCCTTCACAAATTCGTAACCCACCCCAAATGTACTCCCAGCCGGCTGGCAGGCGGCCGGTCTGCCGGCTGGGCTCCCCTTTACTTATGTTCTCGCAAAACACAAAACAACACAAATAGACCACCAGCCGGTCGGCAGGCAGCCGGTCGGCCGGCTGGCAGTCCCAAGCCAATTTCTACATAAATTCACAAAACACCATAGAAGCGCTCCCAGTCGGTCGACCGGTGGCCGGTCGGTCGACCGGCTCAGAGAGCCTGATACGATTTTCGCAACTTTCAGCCTATTCGAAAACTCCATAAATCGATACCAATTCTTCAAATTTGCTACAAGTAAAGTTTACCCAACATTTCCAATCATCCAATACTACTAACTAACAGCAAACAAATCCCATAAGAATCCTCAAACGATTAAATCAATGTATCCGTCTTAAGTTTGTGAAAACTGAAAATAAGCTTAAGAACATAAAACAACATCACAAGGCATGAATTCTTCACATAAGAACAATCCTAAACATGATACTAAGTCCATTGATCATTATACATTAACAAAAATCTGAAACAAATAAAAGAACACATCAAAACTTGCTAATATTCACAATAAGGCCGAGTTTCTCATTATCGTCACCTCAAATGCAATCCGGCTTAAAGATCCTCCTCTCCAACGAAGCTATCAACTCCCGGGTCGTCCAAGCCCACACCTACATCACGAAAAACAAGTTTAACGGACTGAGAATCGAATCCTACAAAAACAGCCCGAAATTCGAAGTGAAGGATTTGAAAAACGAAAGTGATAGATGGCTTGCAAATTTGATGAGGATTCCGAAAATGTTATTATTACCTTAATTCGGTAGACGGATGATGAAGAAAAGAGTAAAAGAAGATGATATAAATGAAGGTTTTTGGAGAAAAAGAGTTTACAGTGGAAATGTTGTTTTGAAGGAGATGAATGTCGACATGTGAGTTTTATGAGGGTTTAAGAAGTGTCCTTTCCGTTTAAAATGAAACGGGTTAGGATACTTGAATGGGTTTTGTCGAGACGGACTTTAAGTTGCCATGTTATCTTCGTCTTAAGGACTTAAGGTTTTTAAGACGGATCTTAACGGAACATTAAAAATTAACTTATCAATAATCATTAAAGTGTTATTTAAAAATGAATTAGCATCAAATATTAAAATATTATTTTATCCCGTAACAATAATTGAAACCTTCAAAATATATTTTATTACTTAAAATAATTAAAAGCCTTTAAATGTAAATCCCGAAAATACGGGCTGTTACAATCACCCAATCTTCAAAAAGTTTCGTCCTCGAAACTCGAAGGTAGAAGTAAATATAAAAACAACTCTAACTTTCAAAATATATCAAGCGGGTTATGATAACCCAAAACTTTATCTTGCAAAAAGGTTTCAAGAAACAAAAAGGTTTCAAGGCACAAGTCTTGTCAATGGACGTTGGGATTCTCGTTACGTATTCAAGAGTCCGACATTCCAAATCTGAGACAAGTCCCAAAATTCAATCAGCCAAAATTCGAAATTTAGGTCGATTCGGTGTTGATGAGCACAGTACGGGTTATCAGACGTCTCCAATAACACGTTCTAGTGACAATCAACGCTGAAGTCTGCGAAATTGTAAAATGTCCTATTCTTCAAAATCAAGTTTTCTTTCAATTTAACCTTTATTTCTCAAATTTTTGAAGACAAAAATTGCAACAATGGCGAAAAGTTATTTCTAACGGAAGAGGAAACAGATTTCAATTTCTCAAAACAATTAAGCTTTTTCCATAAACAGTGAGTTTAAAGTCAATAATTGGGGAACAAGTTTCAAAACAGACGTTTGAGAGCGCGGAAACGGTCGTATAGCTTATTTTCAACACGAAGAATTAGGGGTTTCAAGCCTCGCGGCCGTAAGAACACGAAAAGGAGGGTTGAAGGAACGGAACAATCAAGTCGAAGGTTAAGGAAGACGGTAACCTTGTCCAACCTGGGTACACTAACCGCTCAATCCATAATCAAAACATCGTTACAACGATTTCTAGTATATCCCCAAAAGGCGATTTCAGTAACCTCGATGCTCACAATGGTTTCACGGTCCCTCTTACCCCTATCTCGTCCACAAAACAAGGTATTCCTCAACCAGAAGGTTTCCAAAACTCTCACTCAGTTCACTCAAAAATCTGTTAGGCCAAGGTTAAGGGTTCTCTCACTCAAGGTGGAAACCTAATACACATAGCTCGGACCAAGGTTTACGCACTTTCTAAATCTAATTCTGAATTCTATCACCAAAACATCGAATTCTGAAATTAAGATACCAAACTTTCTACGTCATGGCTTTTCTCAATCGGACAGACCATAACCAAAATTACCTATGTCCTTTAGTCCTACGTAAATCAATTCCACCAAATTCATTCTATGGGGGTACTTCGATATCCTAAGTTCTCCAAGGTCATCTATTACCATAAAACGAACACTCCAAGGTAAGGTCTCACTAAGGTAACAACTTCTAAATCCTCTGATTTTCAACCACTTAACAACGATATACATCCCAAAGGAAGTTCCAGAGAAGTAACAACTTTCATTCTTATAGTTTCCATCAGACTTAGGCATTCACATTCCGAGATTCCTCAATTGGTATTTATGAACACTCATAAGTTTCAAATTTCTACTCTATAACTACCTCAAACATCAACGGTTACCTGTAGGTACATCAATAGGCAAATGCCGAGGTTCACCAAGCAACTTAAGGTTAGATACTCCGTTAACTCCGCAAGTCAAATTGTAAATGTCTCAACATTCTCACACCGTCACTAGTAACTCTCGTTACTCCAGTATGTGGTCCTTTCTGCATTACAAAAATTCCTCAAGATTAAGTAGCACTAACTTACCTAATTCATCAGTTTAACCACATCGTCATCATCTTAAGCGTGTACCTCCAAAATAACCTAAGACTCCAAGTATCGTATTTAAATCCTCAAACGGTACTTCCAAATCTACAATCACCACTTACATCTAGCCACTTACCATGAAACTTTCAAGATGGCACACTATCCAATATCACCCGAATATTATTATCATAAACTCTCTCAACCAAATTCTGACAACGCAAAACCAAGCATCCATCAAGGCATGTATCTCTACCCCGAGAACAGGTCGATTTCGCCACTAATCTAAATGAAAAGGAACAAGGCTCACAAAAGAGGAGATGAGATACGAACTTCAGGGACAAACATGATACAGGTTTCGAGAGAGTCCTAAGAAAACGACTCGAGGAACAACGAGATGACAAGGTAAGGAACTTTAGGTTAAGGACCCCAATCAAAGTTGAAGCCAAGAGCAGACGGAGAAGCAAAGGAGAAGAAAGGAGAGAAGCGACGTGAAAAGAACGATTGCGGAATCTTCCAAGGTGCTGGTCTCTCACTATTCTCGTGGGGTTCTCACGTCTTGCTTTCCAAATAAAGTCATTCAATCATCGGTTCTCACGAACAATTCCTCCAATGATTTATATACCCTAATCTTCCAAACTTTAAACGATATAATCATTACACTACCTATTCCCAAAAGTTTGAGATGAGACATCTCTGCTAGTTCCTCAAATGACTATTCAATAACACTTTCGGGTCATCACCCCTATATGCTATATCTACTTACTTACCCTACTGTCCACCAAATAACAATTCTTAAACCATCAGATTTCTGAACTTCCATCTCTCAATAAAGTACTTCATTCCATCCACATACTGGTGGTGCAACTTCAAATTTCTCTTAAGGTTTTTAATAAATAAACGCTGAGATTTATTAAGCAACCTAGGGTCACGTAGTGATTCACCTTCCCTAAGCTCAAGTCAACCTCTTCGAGTATTCTACTATTATAGCAATTGATTCGTATTCCTCCACAATGAGCCTTTCTCAGCTCAATCACTCACCTAAGTCAAGGGATACTAACTCACTTCATCATACACTCGTCATCATTAGCATTTTAAGCCTATTCTTCTAGGTCGCTCTATATCCTCAATTATCTGATCTAACTCCTTAACAGTACTCTACAATCCACAAACTTTCACGATCTAAGCATGATTCTCAAGGTTAGGTTCCACCGAATACTAAGTATACAACTCAACCTTCAAGCAAGTATCCTATCACTCACTTTTACTCTCCCAATTGGATAGACAACTAGACCCTTGGATCACCAAAACATGTCTCTCGATACCTCTTAAGTTATTCCTCAAACAACAATATTTCTCATAACACAGCCTACGGTTGTCCTAAGACTAGTTCCTCCAAATCCAATAAAAAGGAAGATTACCTAGGGGGCACCTTAAGAAAACAAGTAACAAGGTTAAGCTGAAAAGATATGAAGATCTGTTCAAGTGAGATAGACAAATATTCTAAAAGAAGGATGTGCATTCGGAGTTATCAAAGAAGGTGATGCACAAAGAAAGAGGAGTATCTTCAAGGTTCAGAAGCATTCTCCAACAGTAGCACGAATCTTCTATCTTCGGTAGAAACTCCGGTCTCCATCCCCAAATGGATAGGTCCACGGTTCGTCGATTGAAAGGCATACGAGTAAAATTAACGACATACAACAAACGCGTTAGAACCTAATAAAAGCAATCACAAAACAGGCTACAATATAAATCCTTAGATCTACCCCATCTCTCATTCATTATTTGTTTATTTGGTCAAGTTAAGGTTGGGGGTCACATGAGTGCGTCGGGAGCAATAATGCTCTGATACCAACTGTAAAACCCCTCGCGAAAGCGGAAAATTAAAACATACAAAGTACAAAAAAATGCAGCGGAATTAAAACTTTTTAAAGTAAACAACATGCGAGAAGAATTAAACTGAAACAGAAACTGAAACTGAAATAGATAAGTAACAGTTCTAAGTACGAACGAAAATATAAATACAAAGCCTGGGATGGAACATCCCTACAGGCACCAACAAAACTGTATCAAAAGAAACTAAGAGTCTAGCTAATCGGTAAACGTGTATGTCATATGATGAAAGGATCATCACTCGCTAGCTCTCGTGTGAACCCCGATCCAACCTGCATGTACCTACATACATGAAAACATGTACGCCACAATCAGAGGGGAGTGACTAGAGTTCTCCTAGCCACCTTTTGTGACAACACGTAACACATAAAACAATACAGAATACTCCAACATATATAAACATGTGAAGCATAACCAACTCATCAACTGTTCCCATACTATCATGCAACTATAATACACGGCTCTCAACCAACTTCATAAACCGTTAGGAAGGAGAGCCGGTTTCCCTACTGGTTACCCAGTCGGGGGGTCTTTCAATCCAACTATTTATGAAACCGATCATAGAGTCATCCAATGCCTTGGATGAACAACCACGAAATCAAGTATCATCAACATCTATATATCTGACACTACACCAACACTAGGCAAGCAGATAAATCTCAGCAAGTATAAGGTTCAGCGGTCAACTTAAGACATAACCTATATACTAAAACATTCAGCAAGTGTAAGGTTCAGCGGTCAACTTAAGACATAACCTAAACACCAAAACATTCAGCAAGCAAGGACTCAGAGGCCAACTTAAGGCATGGACCCGCCAATCAGCAAGACACTAGACTCAGCGGCCAACTTAAGGCATAGACTAGCATCCAAAAGTAAAGGACTCAGAGGCCAGCTTAAGGCATGTCCTAGCACCAAACATCTGCACTCCGGGCAAGGTGTCAGTTCCTTAGCTATCCCGCTGTGCAGCTGCTCTACTCGTCAGACTCAGAGGCCAAGTTAAGGCATGTTCCAACGCGATCACAATCAAACATGTCTGGACTCAGAGGCCAGCTTAAGGCATGTCCCAGACACGAAAAACATACACATATGGAGCTCAGAGGCCAGCTTAAGGCATGTCCCCATATATGACAAACAACTCACGTATTAAGTTCAGAGGCCAGCTTAAGGCATAACTTAATACGCATCAATTCAACATCATCAAAGTCTATGAACTAAACTATAGTTCTACCTTCTTAACCTCTAATCAACACTTAATTGACCCCGGGAACTAAGTTGAGGGAGAGCCGGTTTCCCTTTCGGTTACCCGACCGGGGGGTCTCTATCCTCTCTCCATTCCCGAACCCAATATAGTGTCGCCCATCCTCCGGGGACCTCAAGCATATATCAAAGGTGCACAAAACGAGTTTCAATCAAAACCGATCAACTGTTTAAAAGTTATGCGCGAATTACAAACAACAGCCTACATGGATCCCCAGCCGGTCGGCAGGCAGCCGGTCGGCCGGCTGGTGATCCTCTCAGCCTTTCTCTCTTTGACAAAAACAACACAACACAAAGGACTCCCAGTCGGTCGGCAGGCAGTCGGTCGGCCGGCTGGGAACCCAAGTTCCTAGCCTTCACAAATTCGTAACCCACCCCAAATGTACTCCCAGCCGGCTGGCAGGCGGCCGGTCTGCCGGCTGGGCTCCCCTTTACTTATGTTCTCGCAAAACACAAAACAACACAAATAGACCACCAGCCGGTCGGCAGGCAGCCGGTCGGCCGGCTGGCAGTCCCAAGCCAATTTCTACATAAATTCACAAAACACCATAGAAGCGCTCCCAGTCGGTCGACCGGTGGCCGGTCGGTCGACCGGCTCAGAGAGCCTGATACGATTTTCGCAACTTTCAGCCTATTCGAAAACTCCATAAATCGATACCAATTCTTCAAATTTGCTACAAGTAAAGTTTACCCAACATTTCCAATCATCCAATACTACTAACTAACAGCAAACAAATCCCATAAGAATCCTCAAACGATTAAATCAATGTATCCGTCTTAAGTTTGTGAAAACTGAAAATAAGCTTAAGAACATAAAACAACATCACAAGGCATGAATTCTTCACATAAGAACAATCCTAAACATGATACTAAGTCCATTGATCATTATACATTAACAAAAATCTGAAACAAATAAAAGAACACATCAAAACTTGCTAATATTCACAATAAGGCCGAGTTTCTCATTATCGTCACCTCAAATGCAATCCGGCTTAAAGATCCTCCTCTCCAACGAAGCTATCAACTCCCGGGTCGTCCAAGCCCACACCTACATCACGAAAAACAAGTTTAACGGACTGAGAATCGAATCCTACAAAAACAGCCCGAAATTCGAAGTGAAGGATTTGAAAAACGAAAGTGATAGATGGCTTGCAAATTTGATGAGGATTCCGAAAATGTTATTATTACCTTAATTCGGTAGACGGATGATGAAGAAAAGAGTAAAAGAAGATGATATAAATGAAGGTTTTTGGAGAAAAAGAGTTTACAGTGGAAATGTTGTTTTGAAGGAGATGAATGTCGACATGTGAGTTTTATGAGGGTTTAAGAAGTGTCCTTTCCGTTTAAAATGAAACGGGTTAGGATACTTGAACGGGTTTTGTCGAGACGGACTTTAAGTTGCCATGTTATCTTCGTCTTAAGGACTTAAGGTTTTTAAGACGGATCTTAACGGAACATTAAAAATTAACTTATCAATAATCATTAAAGTGTTATTTAAAAATGAATTAGCATCAAATATTAAAATATTATTTTATCCCGTAACAATAATTGAAACCTTCAAAATATATTTTATTACTTAAAATAATTAAAAGCCTTTAAATGTAAATCCCGAAAATACGGGCTGTTACAATCACCCAATCTTCAAAAAGTTTCGTCCTCGAAACTCGAAGGTAGAAGTAAATATAAAAACAACTCTAACTTTCAAAATATATCAAGCGGGTTATGATAACCCAAAACTTTATCTTGCAAAAAGGTTTCAAGAAACAAAAAGGTTTCAAGGCACAAGTCTTGTCAATGGACGTTGGGATTCTCGTTACGTATTCAAGAGTCCGACATTCCAAATCTGAGACAAGTCCCAAAATTCAATCAGCCAAAATTCGAAATTTAGGTCGATTCGGTGTTGATGAGCACAGTACGGGTTATCAGACGTCTCCAATAACACGTTCTAGTGACAATCAACGCTGAAGTCTGCGAAATTGTAAAATGTCCTATTCTTCAAAATCAAGTTTTCTTTCAATTTAACCTTTATTTCTCAAATTTTTGAAGACAAAAATTGCAACAATGGCGAAAAGTTATTTCTAACGGAAGAGGAAACAGATTTCAATTTCTCAAAACAATTAAGCTTTTTCCATAAACAGTGAGTTTAAAGTCAATAATTGGGGAACAAGTTTCAAAACAGACGTTTGAGAGCGCGGAAACGGTCGTATAGCTTATTTTCAACACGAAGAATTAGGGGTTTCAAGCCTCGCGGCCGTAAGAACACGAAAAGGAGGGTTGAAGGAACGGAACAATCAAGTCGAAGGTTAAGGAAGACGGTAACCTTGTCCAACCTGGGTACACTAACCGCTCAATCCATAATCAAAACATCGTTACAACGATTTCTAGTATATCCCCAAAAGGCGATTTCAGTAACCTCGATGCTCACAATGGTTTCACGGTCCCTCTTACCCCTATCTCGTCCACAAAACAAGGTATTCCTCAACCAGAAGGTTTCCAAAACTCTCACTCAGTTCACTCAAAAATCTGTTAGGCCAAGGTTAAGGGTTCTCTCACTCAAGGTGGAAACCTAATACACATAGCTCGGACCAAGGTTTACGCACTTTCTAAATCTAATTCTGAATTCTATCACCAAAACATCGAATTCTGAAATTAAGATACCAAACTTTCTACGTCATGGCTTTTCTCAATCGGACAGACCATAACCAAAATTACCTATGTCCTTTAGTCCTACGTAAATCAATTCCACCAAATTCATTCTATGGGGGTACTTCGATATCCTAAGTTCTCCAAGGTCATCTATTACCATAAAACGAACACTCCAAGGTAAGGTCTCACTAAGGTAACAACTTCTAAATCCTCTGATTTTCAACCACTTAACAACGATATACATCCCAAAGGAAGTTCCAGAGAAGTAACAACTTTCATTCTTATAGTTTCCATCAGACTTAGGCATTCACATTCCGAGATTCCTCAATTGGTATTTATGAACACTCATAAGTTTCAAATTTCTACTCTATAACTACCTCAAACATCAACGGTTACCTGTAGGTACATCAATAGGCAAATGCCGAGGTTCACCAAGCAACTTAAGGTTAGATACTCCGTTAACTCCGCAAGTCAAATTGTAAATGTCTCAACATTCTCACACCGTCACTAGTAACTCTCGTTACTCCAGTATGTGGTCCTTTCTGCATTACAAAAATTCCTCAAGATTAAGTAGCACTAACTTACCTAATTCATCAGTTTAACCACATCGTCATCATCTTAAGCGTGTACCTCCAAAATAACCTAAGACTCCAAGTATCGTATTTAAATCCTCAAACGGTACTTCCAAATCTACAATCACCACTTACATCTAGCCACTTACCATGAAACTTTCAAGATGGCACACTATCCAATATCACCCGAATATTATTATCATAAACTCTCTCAACCAAATTCTGACAACGCAAAACCAAGCATCCATCAAGGCATGTATCTCTACCCCGAGAACAGGTCGATTTCGCCACTAATCTAAATGAAAAGGAACAAGGCTCACAAAAGAGGAGATGAGATACGAACTTCAGGGACAAACATGATACAGGTTTCGAGAGAGTCCTAAGAAAACGACTCGAGGAACAACGAGATGACAAGGTAAGGAACTTTAGGTTAAGGACCCCAATCAAAGTTGAAGCCAAGAGCAGACGGAGAAGCAAAGGAGAAGAAAGGAGAGAAGCGACGTGAAAAGAACGATTGCGGAATCTTCCAAGGTGCTGGTCTCTCACTATTCTCGTGGGGTTCTCACGTCTTGCTTTCCAAATAAAGTCATTCAATCATCGGTTCTCACGAACAATTCCTCCAATGATTTATATACCCTAATCTTCCAAACTTTAAACGATATAATCATTACACTACCTATTCCCAAAAGTTTGAGATGAGACATCTCTGCTAGTTCCTCAAATGACTATTCAATAACACTTTCGGGTCATCACCCCTATATGCTATATCTACTTACTTACCCTACTGTCCACCAAATAACAATTCTTAAACCATCAGATTTCTGAACTTCCATCTCTCAATAAAGTACTTCATTCCATCCACATACTGGTGGTGCAACTTCAAATTTCTCTTAAGGTTTTTAATAAATAAACGCTGAGATTTATTAAGCAACCTAGGGTCACGTAGTGATTCACCTTCCCTAAGCTCAAGTCAACCTCTTCGAGTATTCTACTATTATAGCAATTGATTCGTATTCCTCCACAATGAGCCTTTCTCAGCTCAATCACTCACCTAAGTCAAGGGATACTAACTCACTTCATCATACACTCGTCATCATTAGCATTTTAAGCCTATTCTTCTAGGTCGCTCTATATCCTCAATTATCTGATCTAACTCCTTAACAGTACTCTACAATCCACAAACTTTCACGATCTAAGCATGATTCTCAAGGTTAGGTTCCACCGAATACTAAGTATACAACTCAACCTTCAAGCAAGTATCCTATCACTCACTTTTACTCTCCCAATTGGATAGACAACTAGACCCTTGGATCACCAAAACATGTCTCTCGATACCTCTTAAGTTATTCCTCAAACAACAATATTTCTCATAACACAGCCTACGGTTGTCCTAAGACTAGTTCCTCCAAATCCAATAAAAAGGAAGATTACCTAGGGGGCACCTTAAGAAAACAAGTAACAAGGTTAAGCTGAAAAGATATGAAGATCTGTTCAAGTGAGATAGACAAATATTCTAAAAGAAGGATGTGCATTCGGAGTTATCAAAGAAGGTGATGCACAAAGAAAGAGGAGTATCTTCAAGGTTCAGAAGCATTCTCCAACAGTAGCACGAATCTTCTATCTTCGGTAGAAACTCCGGTCTCCATCCCCAAATGGATAGGTCCACGGTTCGTCGATTGAAAGGCATACGAGTAAAATTAACGACATACAACAAACGCGTTAGAACCTAATAAAAGCAATCACAAAACAGGCTACAATATAAATCCTTAGATCTACCCCATCTCTCATTCATTATTTGTTTATTTGGTCAAGTTAAGGTTGGGGGTCACATGAGTGCGTCGGGAGCAATAATGCTCTGATACCAACTGTAAAACCCCTCGCGAAAGCGGAAAATTAAAACATACAAAGTACAAAAAAATGCAGCGGAATTAAAACTTTTTAAAGTAAACAACATGCGAGAAGAATTAAACTGAAACAGAAACTGAAACTGAAATAGATAAGTAACAGTTCTAAGTACGAACGAAAATATAAATACAAAGCCTGGGATGGAACATCCCTACAGGCACCAACAAAACTGTATCAAAAGAAACTAAGAGTCTAGCTAATCGGTAAACGTGTATGTCATATGATGAAAGGATCATCACTCGCTAGCTCTCGTGTGAACCCCGATCCAACCTGCATGTACCTACATACATGAAAACATGTACGCCACAATCAGAGGGGAGTGACTAGAGTTCTCCTAGCCACCTTTTGTGACAACACGTAACACATAAAACAATACAGAATACTCCAACATATATAAACATGTGAAGCATAACCAACTCATCAACTGTTCCCATACTATCATGCAACTATAATACACGGCTCTCAACCAACTTCATAAACCGTTAGGAAGGAGAGCCGGTTTCCCTACTGGTTACCCAGTCGGGGGGTCTTTCAATCCAACTATTTATGAAACCGATCATAGAGTCATCCAATGCCTTGGATGAACAACCACGAAATCAAGTATCATCAACATCTATATATCTGACACTACACCAACACTAGGCAAGCAGATAAATCTCAGCAAGTATAAGGTTCAGCGGTCAACTTAAGACATAACCTATATACTAAAACATTCAGCAAGTGTAAGGTTCAGCGGTCAACTTAAGACATAACCTAAACACCAAAACATTCAGCAAGCAAGGACTCAGAGGCCAACTTAAGGCATGGACCCGCCAATCAGCAAGACACTAGACTCAGCGGCCAACTTAAGGCATAGACTAGCATCCAAAAGTAAAGGACTCAGAGGCCAGCTTAAGGCATGTCCTAGCACCAAACATCTGCACTCCGGGCAAGGTGTCAGTTCCTTAGCTATCCCGCTGTGCAGCTGCTCTACTCGTCAGACTCAGAGGCCAAGTTAAGGCATGTTCCAACGCGATCACAATCAAACATGTCTGGACTCAGAGGCCAGCTTAAGGCATGTCCCAGACACGAAAAACATACACATATGGAGCTCAGAGGCCAGCTTAAGGCATGTCCCCATATATGACAAACAACTCACGTATTAAGTTCAGAGGCCAGCTTAAGGCATAACTTAATACGCATCAATTCAACATCATCAAAGTCTATGAACTAAACTATAGTTCTACCTTCTTAACCTCTAATCAACACTTAATTGACCCCGGGAACTAAGTTGAGGGAGAGCCGGTTTCCCTTTCGGTTACCCGACCGGGGGGTCTCTATCCTCTCTCCATTCCCGAACCCAATATAGTGTCGCCCATCCTCCGGGGACCTCAAGCATATATCAAAGGTGCACAAAACGAGTTTCAATCAAAACCGATCAACTGTTTAAAAGTTATGCGCGAATTACAAACAACAGCCTACAGGGATCCCCAGCCGGTCGGCAGGCAGCCGGTCGGCCGGCTGGTGATCCTCTCAGCCTTTCTCTCTTTGACAAAAACAATACAACACAAAGGACTCCCAGTCGGTCGGCAGGCAGCCGGTCGGCCGGCTGGGAACCCAAGTTCCTAGCCTTCACAAATTCGTAACCCACCCCAAATGTACTCCCAGCCGGCTGGCAGGCGGCCGGTCTGCCGGCTGGGCTCCCATTTACTTATGTTCTCGCAAAACACAAAACAACACAAATAGACCACCAGCCGGTCGGTAGGCAGCCGGTCGGCCGGCTGGCAGTCCCAAGCCAATTTCTACATAAATTCACAAAACACCATAGAAGCGCTCCCAGTCGGTCGACCGGCGGCCGGTCGGTCGACCGGCGGCCGGTCGGTCGACCGGCTCAGAGAGCCTGATACGATTTTCGCAACTTTCAGCCTATTCGAAAACTCCATAAATCGACACCAATTCTTCAAATTTGCTACAAGTAAAGTTTACCCAACATTTCCAATCATCCAATACTACTAACTAACAACAAACAAATCCCATAACAATCCTCAAACGATTAAATCAATGTATCCGTCTTAACTTTGTGAAAACTGAAAATAAGCTTAAGAACATAAAACAACATCACAAGTCATGAATTCCTCACATAAGAACAATCCTAAACATGATACTAAGTCCATTGATCATTATACATTAACAAAAATCAGAAACAAATAGAAGAACACATCAAAACTTGCTAATATTCACAATAAGGCCGAGTTTCTCATTATCGTCACCTCAAATGCAATCCGGCTTAAAGATCCCCCTCTACAACGAAGCTATCAACTCCCGGGTCGTCCAAGCCCACACCTACATCACGAAAAACATGTTTAACGGACTGAGAATCGAATCCTACAAAAACAGCCCGAAATTCGAAGTGAAGGATTTGAAAAACGAAAGTGATAGATGGCTTGCAAATTTGATGAGGATTCCGAAAATGTTATTATTACCTTAATTCGGTAGACGGGTGATGAAGAAAAGAGTAAAAGAAGATGATATAAATGAAGGTTTTTGGAGAAAAAGAGTTTACAGTGGAAATGTTGTTTTGAAGGAGATGAATGTCGACATGTGAGTTTTATGAGGGTTTAGGAAGTGTCATTTCCGTTTAAAATGAAACGGGTTAGGATACTTGAACGGGTTTTGTTGAGAAGGACTTTAAGTTGCCATGTTATCTTCGTCTAAAGGACTTAAGGTTTTTAAGACGGATCTTAACGGAACATTAAAAATTAACTTATCAATAATCATTAAAGTGTTATTTAAAAATGAATTAGCATCAAATATTAAAATATTATTTTATCCCGTAACAATAATTGAAACCTTCAAAATATATTTTATTACTTAAAATAATTAAAAGCCTTTAAATGTAAATCCCGAAAATACGGGCTGTTACATACTGTATGACCCAATAAGCTTTCCGGGATAGGCGCGATTATGTGATCCGAGAGACAATCCCCATCAACCCACGCGTGGTCCCGGAACAGAGTACGATTTCCATTACCCACTGCTGTTGCAATACCGCGAACAATGGTCTTAGCTTGAGACGATATTCCTGCCCAAACATTTGACATGCTATTCTTTGCTTAGAAAATGTCTATATCGCAACGATTGTTGCAATACTTGGCACGTAGGACTCGGGACTAAAGGCTTCTTGGTTCGGAAAGGACTCTCCATCCGAGTTTCGTTGGGAATGCGGCATTCGATTGTCTCGCAGACACAATACCGAGCCCACCCATCGACTTTGGTTTCTGCACGTTTTCCGTGAGATTAGGTGGACTGAATTTTTCTCCTCGCTTCCTCCCCATAAAAATCTCCTTGCCGTCTTGTCAATTGAGTCACAAATTGATCTCGGGATTTTCGCGGTTTGCGTAATGTGATTAGCTAAGGTTCTGAGGGTAGAATTGACAATTGTAGAATGACCCGCGAGAGATAACTTTTTTGTAGGCCAGCCCGCTAACCTGCGATTGAGTTTTTCCTCGAGGTGAGCGAAATTTTGACGGGTTACTCTACCGTTAATGGTTGGCATACCGAGGTGTAAGCCAAGGTCTTCGGTCTCTTCGAAATTTAATGTTGTTTTAACCAAAACTCTGCTTTTCGCATCCGTGTTTTTGGAGAAGTAAACACGTGATTTTGAGTTGCTTATTTTTGCTCCTGAAGCTTTGCAAAAATTATCCAGCACATGTCGAATAACCCGCGCTTGGTCTTCCGTTGCTTCCCCGAAAATGACCATGTCATCCGCGAAGAAGAGGTTGGTTATGTCCGGACCATTTCGACATATTGTTATTGGTTTCCAGTTTTGGTTTCGGACTTCTAGATCAATTGCTTGTTATAGCTTTTCCAAACAAATAACGAATAAGTAGGATGATAGTGGGTCACCTAGTCGAACACCTCGAGTTGGGGTGAATTGAGCGGTAGGTTCCCCGTTCCATAAAATTCGCGTCCTCGGAGTCATGACACATTCCATAATAATATCCACGATCAAAATGGGGAAGCCCATATCGCTCATTATAGCCCGAATGAAGCTCCATCGTAGCCGATCACAAGCTTTTTCTAGGTCGATTTTAATAGCCATAATTCCGCCTTTAACCTTCCTTATGTTCATAGAGTGGACAACCTCCTGGAAAACCACTATATTGTCCGTTATTTGCCTACCCGGGACGAAACCGCTCTGAGTCTCGGAAATTACGTGAGGTAAGACTTTATTAATCCGGTTCGCGAGAGTTTTGCTAATAATTTTATAAGCCACGTTGCATAAGCTTATGGGTCGGAATTGGGTTATGTATTCCGGGCAATCGATCTTCGGTATTAGTACTATATGAGTATCATTAAGTCCTTCAGGCATGCCTTTCCCTCAAGCGCTTTCATCACCATATTATTAAGGGAGGAGGCGATCAGAGGCCAGTTTTTTTGGTAGAAGAGTGCTTGGTATCCGTCAGGGCCGGGGGCTTTTAAGGAGCCCATATGCATTGCTACTTGCTCGACTTCAGACAAGGAAAACGGTCGCGTTAGACACTCCCAATCCGAATTATTGAAGGCTTGAAAAAGATCGCATGGAAGACCATCTTCGACGCTATGGATGTTATCATCCCTGTATAACTTCTGAAAGTAGTCGACAACCAAAGTTTTTAAATCAATCTCGTTGCTCACCCATTCGTCCTCCTCGTTCTTCAGCGCTGATATCTTATTTCGCCATCTACGAATTAGAGTACTAACATGGAAATAGGAGGTATTCCTGTTGCCGTCTTTAATAAACTCCATTCTAGACTTTTGGTACCACAAAATCTCTTCCTGGGTTACCACCTCATCGAGTTCTCTTCTTAGTTTCGCCTCCAATTTTATGAGGTTGTTTTGTCTCGAGATGGCCAATTCTCGTTGGTCAATCAGTATTCCAATACAACCTAATTCCTCCACTAAATCCCACGGTATCCACAAACGAACTCCCCTTGTACCCTATGATATTTCCAATTTTGATCGCATGATCTCTTCCCATGTGAGTTTCAACGAGAGCGAAGACCGAGGGTTCATAGGTTCAAACTATTTCCTTAATTGCGTTAATCTTGTTTTTATTTCCTGTTCCTTGGACATTTCACACCATAAAAGTAATATGGGGGAGGTTCGGGGTCAAGTTCGGTATGCGTGCACTCATAAAATCAGGTACGATGTTTAGAGACGATAGATAAGCTCGACTTACTTGGCTTAGAACTTTGTCAATACTCCATGGAATCGACAACTCGATTGCTAGCTGCGAGCTTTGGTTCCTCGCTAATTCGATCTTGATGTCCATTATCGGACATTCGGCTACCATTATTCCCATGTAGGGGGCTGCCATCTCCGGCCAGATCGAAATCTGAACATATTGGGTCGGTGGGATTACCTCGATCTGGGGGTTCTGCGGTAGGCAGTGAGGTTAAGGTAGAGGGCGGTCCAGGTACGAAAAGTATGGGTGCGGATTCATGTGATTGTATGTTGGTACTGTGCGAAGTTTGCTTGTGTGTTAATGTAATACTATGTATTTTATTGTTTTTTATTGTGTTTTTATTTTAATATTTAGTTGTTATATCAACGTGTTTTAATTATTTAAACGTTAATAATCGATAATTGTTTATGGAATAAGTGTTATGTGTTTCATTTAGAGGTCGAGTATACAAGTTAGTAGTAAAACCGTCTTAGTACTATTGACGTTGGGCCTCGGGATGCGTGCAAACCCTAAGGCCCATGCACAACTAAATAACATGTTGATGCAACTTCAGCTTTCCTCACCTTCTAGCTGTCATTTATAACCCCGCATCAAACCTTATTCTTGACCTATCTACACTCTTACAATCTCACAAACCTGCTGCCGTCATATCCGAGAACGTCGGGAAAGCCTTAACACGGTGGTTAGAGGGTGCTAGGGTGGTTCGAATCCCAAGGAAAGTGGGTATGTTCATCACAGTTTCTGTTTTTAAATGCCTTTAAATGTAAATCCCGAAAATACGGGCTGTTACATACTGTATGACCCAATAAGCTTTCCGGGATAGGCGCGACTATGTGATCCAAGAGACAATCCCCATCAACCCACGCGTGGTCCCAGAACAGAGTACGATTTCCATTACCTACTGCTGTTGCAATACCGCGAACAATGGTCTTAGCTTGAGACGATATTCCTGCCCAAGCATTTGACATGCTATTCTTTGCTTATAAAATGTCTATATCGCAACGATTGTTGCAATACTTGGCACGTAGGACTCGGGACTAAAGGCTTCTTGGTTCGGAAAGGACTCTCCATCCGAGTTTCGTTGGGAATGCGGCATTCGATTGTCTCGCAGACACAATACCGAGCCCACCCATCGACTTTGGTTTCTGCACGTTTTCCGTGAGATTAGGTGGATTGAATTTTTCTCCTCGCTTCCTCCCCATAAAAATCTCCTTGCCGTCTTGTCAATTGAGTCACAAATTGATCTCGGGATTTTAGCGGTTTGCGTAATGTAATTAGCTAAGGTTCTGAGGGTAGAATTGACAATTGTAGAATGACCCGCGAGAGATAACTTTATTGTAGACCAGCCCGCTAACCTGCGATTGAGTTTTTCCTCGAGGTGAGCGAAATTTTGACGGGTTACTCTACCGTTAATGGTTGGCATACCGAGGTGTAAGCCAAGGTCTTCGGTCTCTTCGAAATTTAATGTTGTTTTAACCAAAACTCTGCTTTTCGCATCCGTGTTTTTGGAGAAGTAAACACGTGATTTTGAGTTGCTTATTTTCGCTCCTGAAGCTTTGCAAAAATTATCCAGCACATGTCGAATAACCCGCGCTTGGTCTTCCGTTGCTTCCCCGAAAATGACCATGTCATCCGCGAAGAAGAGGTTGGTTATGTCCGGACCATTTCGACATATTGTTATTGGTTTCCAGTTTTGGTTTCGGACTTCTAGATCAATTGCTTGTTATAGCTTTTCCAAACAAATAACGAATAAGTAGGATGATAGTGGGTCACCTAGTCGAACACCTCGAGTTGGGGTGAATTGAGCGGTGGGTTCCCCGTTCCATAAAATTCGCGTCCTCGGAGTCATGACACATTCCATAATAATATCCACGATCAAATGGGGAAGCCCATATCGCTCATTATAGCCCGAATGAAGCTCCATCGTAGCCGATCACAAGCTTTTTCGAGGTCGATTTTAATAGCCATAATTCCGCCTTTAACCTTCCTTATGTTCATAGAGTGGACAACCTCCTGGAAAACCACTATATTGTCCGTTATTTGCCTACCCGGGACGAAACCGCTCTGAGTCTCGGAAATTACGTGAGGTAAGACTTTATTAATCCGGTTCGCGAGAGTTTTGCTAATAATTTTATAAGCCACGTTGCATAAGCTTATGGGTCGGAATTGGGTTATGTATTCCGGGCAATCGATCTTCGGTATTAGTACTATATGAGTATCATTAAGTCCTTCAGGCATGCCTTTCCCTCAAGCGCTTTCATCACCATATTATTAAGGGAGGAGGCGATCAGAGGCCAGTTTTTTTGGTAGAAGAGTGCTTGGTATCCGTCAGGGCCGGGGGCTTTTAAGGAGCCCATATGCATTGCTACTTGCTCGACTTCAGACAAGGAAAACGGTCGCGTTAGACACTCCCAATCCGAATTATTGAAGGCTTGAAAAAGATCCCATGGAAGACCATCTTCGACGCTATGGATGTTATCATCCCTGTATAACTTCTGAAAGTAGTCGACAACCAAAGTTTTTAAATCAATCTCGTTGCTCACCCATTCGTCCTCCTCGTTCTTCAGCGCTGATATCTTATTTCGCCATCTACGAATTAGAGTACTAACATGGAAATAGGAGGTATTCCTGTTGCCGTCTTTAATAAACTCCATTCTAGACTTTTGGTACCACAAAATCTCTTCCTGGGTTACCACCTCATCGAGTTCTCTTCTTATTTTCGCCTCCAATTTTATGAGGTTGTTTTGTCTCGAGATGGCCAATTCTCGTTGGTCAATCAGTATTCCAATACAACCTAATTCCTCCACTAAATCCCACGGTATCCACAAACGAACTCCCCTTGTACCCTATGATATTTCCAATTTTGATCGCATGATCTCTTCCCATGTGAGTTTCAACGAGAGCGAAGACCGAGGGTTCATAGGTTCAAACTATTTCCTTAATTGCGTTAATCTTGTTTTTATTTCCTGTGTCCTTGGACATTTCACACCATAAAAGTAATATGGGGGAGGTTCGGGGTCAAGTTCGGTATGCGTGCACTCATAAAATCAGGTACGATGTTTAGAGAGGATAGATAAGCTCGACTTACTTGGCTTAGAACTTTGTCAATACTCCATGGAATCGACAACTCGATTGCTAGCTGCGAGCTTTGGTTCCTCGCTAATTCGATCTTGATGTCCATTATCGGACATTCGGCTACCATTATTCCCATGTAGGGGGCTGCCATCTCCGGCCAGATCGAAATCTGAACATATTGGGTCGGTGGGATTACCTCGATCTAGGGGTTCTGCGGTAGGCAGTGAGGTTAAGGTAGAGGGCGGTCCAGGTACGAAAAGTATGGGTGCGGATTCATGTGATTGTATGTTGGTACTGATACGTGTCTATTTTATGATGTTTTACATCTATTTTTACACGTATTTGGTCGCTCATTTACTATGTTTTAGCCCTTATTTTCCAACAATCGTGTACTTTCGTATTTTTATGCACTTTTGCAGATTTATGCGGAAAAGAGACGATTTAGCACCAAATTCATATCCTCAAGTCTTTTGCTTAATTAAGGAATAAATGGAAAGTCAACTGGAGTCAAAATCAAGTACCAAGAGTCAAAACAAAAGAAATCCGAAGACTTCCGTAAGAAGCGGTCGACCGACCAGTAAAATGGGTCGGCCGACCAGGCCCGATTTTCGCCAAGCCCAATTTTCGAGGAAGTCCGGAAATAACAGAAGCCCAGCAGGAGGTGGTCGACCGACCAGAAACATCAGTCGGTCGACCAGAGCGAAGCCCATACGATTTCTTTTCTTTTTAGGAAATAAAAGTAGAATTAGATATCTTATATCTCTTTTACTATCTTTTATCTATCGAATACACCATCTTTCTTAAAATCTCATCATATATTTTTAGTTTTGTAATCTTTCAATAGTTCTCAAGTATTCAATAAAGTTGATTTCGTTCTTCCTTAACTCCAATTGTGGTAATTCTTCTTTGATCTAGTTTCATTATTATTCTTATTGCTTTTATTACAATTGTTAAGTTAGAATCCCAAGCTTTATTGAATCTTGCATGTTTTTAATCATTATGTTCTTCATGTTTATTCCCGATTTTATATTCGTCTTAACAGTTATGAGTAGCTAATTTTCATATGTTAGGATGTAGGGAATAATATGCATAGGTAGATAAAATCCGAAAACCCGACCTGTAGCAGGACCGCGGTCGACCGACTGGAATAGTCGGTCGGTCGACCGAGGTCGTGGTCGGCCGACTGGAGTAGCCGGTCGGTCGACCACTCGCGTCTGTTTTCTTATTTCGCCTTTTCTTGTGAATTATAATACCCTGCAATGAGACCAATAGGAGACTTGTAGGATATTAGTAATGACCTACCCAAGATTGAAAGATACGGGAAGGGCATTGGTTTACACCTTAAGACGGATAGGTTACTCAAGGCTGAAAGGTATGTAACCTGGGATTTAGGAATCACCCTTATTGTTGACACCCAATAATTGTGAGACCTAGGAACTAATAGCATAGGCCGAAAGGAGCTATTAGGTAGCATAGACCTAAAAAGTTATGTTACATCCCCTTACGCGACTGCAATACATGTTGACCTTAGGATTTATTTTACCTTAGCTATTTATTACCCGAACATCCTAGCATCCTCTTTTATTATATTTTATTCTCATCTTTTTTTTTCTTGTTTTAATCTTTACCTTAGTTATAGTAATCAACCAAACAAACCCCCAAATTTTGTTACTTTAAACATAAACATTAAGACAATAAGCATTCCCCACCTCTTTGTGGTTCGACCCTGACTTTCACTATCTATTGTTAAAGTTAGGAATTATAAATTTATCTTTGGTACCCTCAACGACGGGCATCAAATTTTGGCGCCGTTGCCGGGGAGGTGACGCCAGTGTTTATTGTTTTTTGTTTTTGTTTCTCTTTGTTTAAGGAACTTTTTGTTCCTTAAACCTTCTCACCTTTTTCTTGTAGTTTCCTCTTATGCGCAGGTCAGTTCAAGGAGAACTCCTACCACTTGATCTGGAAATTGAGAGGACTTTAAGAGAAAGAAGAAAGCAACTTCTAGCAAATCAAGAGGGAGGGTCACCATCCTCTTTATTTCAAGAAGACCTTTTCGAGTTATCACCATCTTCACCGAAAACACCACCTTCACAACCAAATTCACCCATCAATCCACTTTCCCCAAAAACACCACCTTTTACCCACTTTCCAGTTTTTCCTAAAGAAGAAGATAACATGACAGAAGAAGCTACTATTGCCAGTCACTCTATGCCTCAGGCAAAGGACCTATACAAAGGGTTTACTTTACCTGCAGGTACTGGGAAGCCATTCGAGGCCAAGCCTGCCTATATCACTATGGTTGAAAGAAACCAATTTGGAGGCTCGGCCAATGAGGATGCAGCTAAGCATATTGAAATCTTCACAGATTACATATGCTCTATAGCACCCCCAGAAGGAGTGACGCAAGATCAGATTAAACAGACCATGTTTATCTTCTCCCTTAGGGACTCTGCGAGAGAGTGGTACAGAGACCTTGACCGCACTGCTGCGGGAGTTACAGATTGGAACACCTTAGCCCTAGCCTTCTACAGGAAATACTATTCTGCATCAAAGACTAACGCCTTAAGAGCGCAGATTACTAATTTCAAGCAAGGTCCCAATGAAGATTTTAGCGAGGCGTGGGACAGGTTCAAGAGACTCGTTCGATCCATACCACATCACGGATTCGAACAATGGTTTCTTTGCAACCAGTTCTACAATGGCCTCTATGATGACAACAGGGCCTACTTAGATGCTGCAGCTAATGGAAGATTCCAAGATAATTCAGGAGAGACTAAAGGTCTCAAGTTAATAGAAGATGTTGCTGTGCACCGCGCTGAGCATGGTACTTCCAGAGGAAATCAGAGAAAATCAGAGTACAACCTGGCAGCAATTGAGGCCTTAACGGCCAAGCTAGAAAAATTTGAAGCTGCAGGAAAGCTCGATCTAGGGAGTGGAAGCAAGGGAGGAATTTACCAGGTGAACGCCGTTCAGGACGGACCCTTTGCTTGTGAGAGGTGCGGTGGAGAAGGGCATGTGTCAAAGTTCTGTACTTCATCTAATGAAACATGTGCCGCTTTTCAGCATTATCGTGGGAACAATTTCTATGATCCAAACAATAACAATGTCCATCCAAACTTAAGGTGGACGAGCCAGAATGTTCAAAACCCACAGCATATGCAATCTCAGCAAAATTCCACCTATGTACCCCCACATAAACAGAATTTCCAAAGACCACCTTTCAATCCTCAACCACCTTCTAATCCACCACCCAACACAGATGCTCTTATCCAAAATCTTATTGGATTGGTTCAGAAGGAGTCACAGGCTAGAGAGGCAGGGATGAAGATGTTGGAGACCCAGATTGCTCAGAT
Source organism: Silene conica (assembly GCA_029255685.2). Taxonomy (NCBI): domain Eukaryota; kingdom Viridiplantae; phylum Streptophyta; class Magnoliopsida; order Caryophyllales; family Caryophyllaceae; genus Silene; species Silene conica. The sequence goes on along the minus strand of CM055314.2, from coordinate 57,166,646 downwards.
CGCGAGCAAGAATGATACTAGGGCTCCGGGTCAACTTCCGACAAAACCAGACCAGAAGAAGGAGACTCTCAACGTCGTAACCCTGCGAAGTGGAGCTAAAGTGGGGGCTGAGAAAGAAAAAAAAGCGAGTAGCAGCGAAGTCGGTCGACCGACCGAAAATACTGGTCGACCGACCACGGAGCAGGATCCGGAAATTTTTTCAGAACAGGAGACTGGTCGATCGACCAAGGATACTGGTCGACCGACCACAGAAGCAGAGCCCGAAGTTCCGTTTCGTCCAGAATTGCCAAATAACTTGCGGGATTTCCTTTTCAGGGGTGATAAGACCCCTAGGTTTTTAAAAAGGGCTGCAAATACAGAATCCTCAGCTGCTCCTTTTCCTGAAAGACTCGTACCTTCGAAGGATCAGGTATCTTTTGATAAATTCAAAGATGTAATTCGTTCATTAAATGTTCAAGTTCCATTTTTAGAATTAGTTCAACAAGTTCCTTCTTATCTAAAATTCATGAGACAGCTTTTGTCAAGAAAGAGGTCTCTAGAAAAGGTTGAGTCGGTGGCTCTCACTGAAGAGTCATCTAGCTTTTTAACCCATGTCATTGCCCCTCATAAATTAGAAGACCCTGGAAGTTTTTCTGTCCCCTGTAATATAGGAACCTTCCCAGTTAAAAAGGCTTTATGCGATCTAGGTGCTAGTATAAGTGTCATGCCCCTAAGCGTTGCCTTAAAACTAGGAATGACCGAATTTGCAGTGACCAGTATGACGGTCCAGATGGCTGATCGCACGTCTATGGAACCTATAGGGGTGTTAGAAAACATCCCTGTACGTATTGACAGGTTTTTCTTCCCAGTAGACTTTGTTGTTTTGGACATCCCAGAGGATGCCCATATACCCATCATTCTAGGAAGACCCTTTCTTCACACTGCAGGTGCCATCATAGATGTAGGCACTGGAACTCTAACCTTCAAAGTAGGCAAACATTCTATTATTTATGGCCTATCCTATAGGAAGAAGGATGCTATGACCCCCATTACATGTAATGCTATAACTTCTGAGAAGAAGTATGAGGTCATCACTACTTCTCCACCTTTATTGCCTGTTCCTGTATCTGTTTTTACACCTCCACCCCAGATTGGGAGCAATAGGGAGGACATTTCTATCGTGACTTTTGCAGGAACTGGTTTGGGGAAACCCAAGGAGAAGGAAGTTATCATCCAGAGAGGAGGAATGGGATGCCTGAGCTATGAAGAAGATGAGGATCCAGATGTCGTGGATCGAGAAGAGAAAAAGAAGAGGAGGCAGGCTCAAGAAGAGAAACCGTCGCATATGCTTTGCGACGAAGGAAAGAAGTTATGTTTTGCTACTAAAGCAAAAACAGTGGAGACTACGGCATGCCGTCAGAAGCCGTGGTCGGATATCCTCCGCATCTTCAGCGGATAGTTGTTTTTAAGTTACAGTTTTAAGACAATTTATTTTATGTTGTGTGAAACTTTTTAATTCGGTTTGCTAGTAGTTAAGACTTTAAGAATCGTTCCGGGCATCTCGCGCATTGTTGGGCGCACATATTTTCTTGCTTTTTCAGGATTTCCAATTTCCGAGAAGAAATAAAGACCTCCAGGACTCAGCTGGTCGACCGACCAGAATCATCAGTCGGTCGACCAGACGCACTGTATCAAAGATTTTTCCGCTGTTCACAGGAGGTCGATCGACCAGCAATACCGGTCGGTCGACCTACTGTCCGCCGCAGTCTTTCGTTTCTCTTCCTCGGGAATCGTGCAACCATCTTGGGTACTTGAGTGGCACTGCTAGCCACCAAAACCTCCCAGCTTACGCTGGTTTGGGGAGGTTTTTCTCATGCATCTTTTAACCCAGTGAGTTCTTTCCAGTTTTTCCTTTATTTTATTTTCACTTGCATTTGTCTTTTAATTTTCTGAAACCTTTACTTAGGCTAATGCACAATGGGGACATTGTGCGGGTTGGTTTGGGGAATGGTTTCGTGTCACATGCATTGCATTCTGTCACACGTTTATTGCATTTCTGTCTTGCATCGTTCTTTTCTTTATTTTCCTTATATATACAAAAATCCAAAAAAATTAAAAAATTCAAAAAAAAAAACCAAAAAAAATGCACGTTTATTTTAGCATATAGGTCGAGTCGGAACGAAAGTATTTCAAGGATGATTTAGCTATCTTACATGTTTATGCCTTTACCTTGCCTTGTCAACTTGTTTTAGTATAAGAGTCTTTTGCATATCTACGAGTTTTTGTCAACTTGCATATCTTGAGACTTGACTTATACCTTGGCGACCTACTTATACATTCTAAGTTTTAGAGCCTTTTTCCTGGTTTCATTCTTAAACCAGTCGTCTAGGATGTGAGTAGTACTCCCCTTGGAACATGTTACATCAATATGCATAAACATGAACTTGAATTGCTATATACTTGTTTTACTATCTCGTTTTGTGAGTCTTGATACGTGCATTTGGGAATCCCTTTTCTCATATTTACCCATAAGCTTCACATAGCCAAAATTGCCTTTTTATTCCCCCAAAACTACATCCCATACTTAGCCTACCCTTCCAAGCTAGTATTTGTGGTCTCTGGTTTATTTTTTGAGGCATCTTGGTTTGTATGCTATCATGAGCAAAAAGAGAAAAGAAAAGAAAGAAAGCAAGAAAAGAAAAAAAAAGAACAGAAAAATTCAAGAGAGAAAAGAAAAGAAAGAAAGCAAGAAAAGAAAAAAAGAACAGAAAAATTCAAGAAAGAAAGGAAAAAAAAAAAAATCCGGAAAATATGAAGGCCAGTCGACCGACCACGTATACAGGTCGGCCGACCACCTGGCACCATCAGAAAGAAAAAAAAATCGTTTCAAAAATCCCTTTCTTTTATATGTTATAACTCCCGTACCTCATTCAAAAATATTTGGGAGTCCTTTCTTATTTAATGTGAGAAGTTGTGCTACAAAAGAGCACTTTCTTAATATCAAAAGTCGTGAAGTATGTTGTTGGGAATTGGTTTTACTAGCTTGGCTACTAACCCCACATATCCAAAAACGTCTTAACCACTTTTTACCTTTTACCTCACATATCTTTTATTACCTCATTTGCATGTATCTAGGCCATTTAATGAGATTGTTATGCGAAGTTGTAGAATTTTTGTTCATGTTAGATTGCAGGCATGTTTCCATAGGTCGCAGTTAGGTGAGTGTCATGACAAATCTACTTCTTTCTATCTTTTACATATACTCACCCTTTGCTTCATGAGTGTCTCGAGCGTACCGCGAGAGTCCTTGGTATAAGTCTCTATAGTCTTTATGTTTTCAAGTTTGACGACGCCATAACTCGTTTGCATGATTTGAATACTATCTCATTTTATACTTGGCATTGGTTTAGGCTTACATGTAAATTTCGCTCTGAGATTGAAATCGTTCCATTAGTTAAGATCGAGTCTATTTCTTGCTTGAGGACAAGCAAGGGTTTGGTTTGGGGAATTTGATACGTGTCTATTTTATGATGTTTTACATCTATTTTTACACGTATTTGGTCGCTCATTTACTATGTTTTAGCCCTTATTTTCCAACAATCGTGTACTTTCGTATTTTTATGCACTTTTGCAGATTTATGCGGAAAAGAGACGATTTAGCACCAAATTCATATCCTCAAGTCTTTTGCTTAATTAAGGAATAAATGGAAAGTCAACTGGAGTCAAAATCAAGTACCAAGAGTCAAAACAAAAGAAATCCGAAGACTTCCGTAAGAAGCGGTCGACCGACCAGTAAAATGGGTCGGCCGACCAGGCCCGATTTTCGCCAAGCCCAATTTTCGAGGAAGTCCGGAAATAACAGAAGCCCAGCAGGAGGTGGTCGACCGACCAGAAACATCAGTCGGTCGACCAGAGCGAAGCCCATACGATTTCTTTTCTTTTTAGGAAATAAAAGTAGAATTAGAATCTTAAGGAAACTCTTAGTTTTCACCCTATATAAACTAATCTTGTGATTAGGGTTATATATCTCTTTTACTATCTTTTATCTATCGAATACACCATCTTTCTTAAAATCTCATCATATATTTTTAGTTTTGTAATCTTTCAATAGTTCTCAAGTATTCAATAAAGTTGATTTCGTTCTTCCTTAACTCCAATTGTGGTAATTCTTCTTTGATCTAGTTTCATTATTATTCTTATTGCTTTTATTACAATTGTTAAGTTAGAATCCCAAGCTTTATTGAATCTTGCATGTTTTTAATCATTATGTTCTTCATGTTTATTCCCGATTTTATATTCGTCTTAACAGTTATGAGTAGCTAATTTTCATATGTTAGGATGTAGGGAATAATATGCATAGGTAGATAAAATCCGAAAACCCGACCTGTAGCAGGACCGCGGTCGACCGACTGGAATAGTCGGTCGGTCGACCGAGGTCGTGGTCGGCCGACTGGAGTAGCCGGTCGGTCGACCACTCGCGTCTGTTTTCTTATTTCGCCTTTTCTTGTGAATTATAATACCCTGCAATGAGACCAATAGGAGACTTGTAGGATATTAGTAATGACCTACCCAAGATTGAAAGATACGGGAAGGGCATTGGTTTACACCTTAAGACGGATAGGTTACTCAAGGCTGAAAGGTATGTAACCTGGGATTTAGGAATCACCCTTATTGTTGACACCCAATAATTGTGAGACCTAGGAACTAATAGCATAGGCCGAAAGGAGCTATTAGGTAGCATAGACCTAAAAAGTTATGTTACATCCCCTTACGCGACTGCAATACATGTTGACCTTAGGATTTATTTTACCTTAGCTATTTATTACCCGAACATCCTAGCATCCTCTTTTATTATATTTTATTCTCATCTTTTTTTTTCTTGTTTTAATCTTTACCTTAGTTATAGTAATCAACCAAACAAACCCCCAAATTTTGTTACTTTAAACATAAACATTAAGACAATAAGCATTCCCCACCTCTTTGTGGTTCGACCCTGACTTTCACTATCTATTGTTAAAGTTAGGAATTATAAATTTATCTTTGGTACCCTCAACGACGGGCATCAAATTTTGGCGCCGTTGCCGGGGAGGTGACGCCAGTGTTTATTGTTTTTTGTTTTTGTTTCTCTTTGTTTAAGGAACTTTTTGTTCCTTAAACCTTCTCACCTTTTTCTTGTAGTTTCCTCTTATGCGCAGGTCAGTTCAAGGAGAACTCCTACCACTTGATCTGGAAATTGAGAGGACTTTAAGAGAAAGAAGAAAGCAACTTCTAGCAAATCAAGAGGGAGGGTCACCATCCTCTTTATTTCAAGAAGACCTTTTCGAGTTATCACCATCTTCACCGAAAACACCACCTTCACAACCAAATTCACCCATCAATCCACTTTCCCCAAAAACACCACCTTTTACCCACTTTCCAGTTTTTCCTAAAGAAGAAGATAACATGACAGAAGAAGCTACTATTGCCAGTCACTCTATGCCTCAGGCAAAGGACCTATACAAAGGGTTTACTTTACCTGCAGGTACTGGGAAGCCATTCGAGGCCAAGCCTGCCTATATCACTATGGTTGAAAGAAACCAATTTGGAGGCTCGGCCAATGAGGATGCAGCTAAGCATATTGAAATCTTCACAGATTACATATGCTCTATAGCACCCCCAGAAGGAGTGACGCAAGATCAGATTAAACAGACCATGTTTATCTTCTCCCTTAGGGACTCTGCGAGAGAGTGGTACAGAGACCTTGACCGCACTGCTGCGGGAGTTACAGATTGGAACACCTTAGCCCTAGCCTTCTACAGGAAATACTATTCTGCATCAAAGACTAACGCCTTAAGAGCGCAGATTACTAATTTCAAGCAAGGTCCCAATGAAGATTTTAGCGAGGCGTGGGACAGGTTCAAGAGACTCGTTCGATCCATACCACATCACGGATTCGAACAATGGTTTCTTTGCAACCAGTTCTACAATGGCCTCTATGATGACAACAGGGCCTACTTAGATGCTGCAGCTAATGGAAGATTCCAAGATAATTCAGGAGAGACTAAAGGTCTCAAGTTAATAGAAGATGTTGCTGTGCACCGCGCTGAGCATGGTACTTCCAGAGGAAATCAGAGAAAATCAGAGTACAACCTGGCAGCAATTGAGGCCTTAACGGCCAAGCTAGAAAAATTTGAAGCTGCAGGAAAGCTCGATCTAGGGAGTGGAAGCAAGGGAGGAATTTACCAGGTGAACGCCGTTCAGGACGGACCCTTTGCTTGTGAGAGGTGCGGTGGAGAAGGGCATGTGTCAAAGTTCTGTACTTCATCTAATGAAACATGTGCCGCTTTTCAGCATTATCGTGGGAACAATTTCTATGATCCAAACAATAACAATGTCCATCCAAACTTAAGGTGGACGAGCCAGAATGTTCAAAACCCACAGCATATGCAATCTCAGCAAAATTCCACCTATGTACCCCCACATAAACAGAATTTCCAAAGACCACCTTTCAATCCTCAACCACCTTCTAATCCACCACCCAACACAGATGCTCTTATCCAAAATCTTATTGGATTGGTTCAGAAGGAGTCACAGGCTAGAGAGGCAGGGATGAAGATGTTGGAGACCCAGATTGCTCAGATCGCGAGCAAGAATGATACTAGGGCTCCGGGTCAACTTCCGACAAAACCAGACCAGAAGAAGGAGACTCTCAACGTCGTAACCCTGCGAAGTGGAGCTAAAGTGGGGGCTGAGAAAGAAAAAAAAGCGAGTAGCAGCGAAGTCGGTCGACCGACCGAAAATACTGGTCGACCGACCACGGAGCAGGATCCGGAAATTTTTTCAGAACAGGAGACTGGTCGATCGACCAAGGATACTGGTCGACCGACCACAGAAGCAGAGCCCGAAGTTCCGTTTCGTCCAGAATTGCCAAATAACTTGCGGGATTTCCTTTTCAGGGGTGATAAGACCCCTAGGTTTTTAAAAAGGGCTGCAAATACAGAATCCTCAGCTGCTCCTTTTCCTGAAAGACTCGTACCTTCGAAGGATCAGGTATCTTTTGATAAATTCAAAGATGTAATTCGTTCATTAAATGTTCAAGTTCCATTTTTAGAATTAGTTCAACAAGTTCCTTCTTATCTAAAATTCATGAGACAGCTTTTGTCAAGAAAGAGGTCTCTAGAAAAGGTTGAGTCGGTGGCTCTCACTGAAGAGTCATCTAGCTTTTTAACCCATGTCATTGCCCCTCATAAATTAGAAGACCCTGGAAGTTTTTCTGTCCCCTGTAATATAGGAACCTTCCCAGTTAAAAAGGCTTTATGCGATCTAGGTGCTAGTATAAGTGTCATGCCCCTAAGCGTTGCCTTAAAACTAGGAATGACCGAATTTGCAGTGACCAGTATGACGGTCCAGATGGCTGATCGCACGTCTATGGAACCTATAGGGGTGTTAGAAAACATCCCTGTACGTATTGACAGGTTTTTCTTCCCAGTAGACTTTGTTGTTTTGGACATCCCAGAGGATGCCCATATACCCATCATTCTAGGAAGACCCTTTCTTCACACTGCAGGTGCCATCATAGATGTAGGCACTGGAACTCTAACCTTCAAAGTAGGCAAACATTCTATTATTTATGGCCTATCCTATAGGAAGAAGGATGCTATGACCCCCATTACATGTAATGCTATAACTTCTGAGAAGAAGTATGAGGTCATCACTACTTCTCCACCTTTATTGCCTGTTCCTGTATCTGTTTTTACACCTCCACCCCAGATTGGGAGCAATAGGGAGGACATTTCTATCGTGACTTTTGCAGGAACTGGTTTGGGGAAACCCAAGGAGAAGGAAGTTATCATCCAGAGAGGAGGAATGGGATGCCTGAGCTATGAAGAAGATGAGGATCCAGATGTCGTGGATCGAGAAGAGAAAAAGAAGAGGAGGCAGGCTCAAGAAGAGAAACCGTCGCATATGCTTTGCGACGAAGGAAAGAAGTTATGTTTTGCTACTAAAGCAAAAACAGTGGAGACTACGGCATGCCGTCAGAAGCCGTGGTCGGATATCCTCCGCATCTTCAGCGGATAGTTGTTTTTAAGTTACAGTTTTAAGACAATTTATTTTATGTTGTGTGAAACTTTTTAATTCGGTTTGCTAGTAGTTAAGACTTTAAGAATCGTTCCGGGCATCTCGCGCATTGTTGGGCGCACATATTTTCTTGCTTTTTCAGGATTTCCAATTTCCGAGAAGAAATAAAGACCTCCAGGACTCAGCTGGTCGACCGACCAGAATCATCAGTCGGTCGACCAGACGCACTGTATCAAAGATTTTTCCGCTGTTCACAGGAGGTCGATCGACCAGCAATACCGGTCGGTCGACCTACTGTCCGCCGCAGTCTTTCGTTTCTCTTCCTCGGGAATCGTGCAACCATCTTGGGTACTTGAGTGGCACTGCTAGCCACCAAAACCATCTTCAGCTTTCCTCACCTTCTAGCTGTCATTTATAACCCCACATCAAACCTTATTCTTGACCTATCTACACTCTTACAATCTCACAAACCTGCTGCCGTCATATCCGAGAACGTCGGGAAAGCCTTAACACGGTGGTTAGAGGGTGCTAGGGTGGTTCGAATCCCAAGGAAAGTGGGTATGTTCATCACAGTTTCTGTTTTTCGTGATTTCTTTTCGTTTCGATTCCTTAAACTTAATCGTATATCATGGTTATAGCTTATGTTTCTTTGTATGATTTTAATCTACGATGTTAGTAGTTGTATTCTGACCGTAGTTGTGCCACCATGGACCGCCTATAACCACCAGCCACGACCGTCTTTATAGCCTGTGTCATTTCATTTTCTGTTGTTTCGAAACCGAGTTTCAGCGTGTGGGTTTTGTATTTGGCTTCGAATGAGTTTCGGTGTATGGTTGTTATGGGTGTTTGGGTTTTGATAAAAGGGGTAGTCAAAAGGTTCGCTTGATGGTTGTCACGGTGGTATAGGGTTGTTGTGTCTGCTTTTAGGGTAGGTTTCGTTTGGGGTGTCTGTCGCATAAATCAGAGTTTGTGATGTAGATTGTGTTTTGTTTCGGTCACTGTTGACGGTGGTTACGGTGTCAACGACCGCTGATGACCTCCCTGGAACCACCGTGGCTCAGAGGCGAGCCTGGTGGTGCTGAAGGTGGGGTCAGTAGAGGTGGTTGGTGCTGAAAGCGGTGTTAGACGGGCTGTTCACGGAGTAGTTCGGTCTGTGTGTCAGATTGTCGTGCGTTGTTTTCGCGTATGCAGTTATTTTGTGTCCATATTATTATTATTATAATAATAGTAACTTTAGCAGTGGCAATTTACAAATGATAACTTGTATTAAGTTATTATGATGATATTGTTATTATTATTATTATTTTTATTATTATTATTATTATCACTATTTTTATTATTATTATTATATGATATGGTACCTAATAGTTGCGTTAGTTATGGTTGATATTATTGTTGAGGGTATTATTAGTAAGTTTGGGTAACTTTATGTTAGTGATATTATTAGTGTTGTTAATCATGTTTTTAGCAATAAGTATACCATTGATTATTATGTTATGATATTGTTATTGTTTTTAATTAGTAACAATGGCTTATTTGATGTCATGCTATATATAGTACACAAATTCTTATTTGTGACGACGATATCCATCGCAAGCTTGCGAGGGTCGAATACATACCATATTACATGAATGTGGTACCCGGTAGAATAGTCATGTGGGTCTCAATCACTGACATTGAACTGACTTTTCACATTACATACAAGAATTTAATAATACAAAAATTTGATAAAAGTACCATTGAATCAAACCCATTTTCTTAACTCTTTTCAAATCTCATATTTCATCTTCTTTTTTACAACTTCATCTTCACCATTTTCCTCCATTTTCTCTCCATTTTTCATTCTTGACATCTCAAAATCTCTTAAAAACAATATTTTAACATTAAAAAAACCTATAAAAAAACAAAATAGTAGCAGTTTGTTGTCTTTATTTTATCAAATTTGATGGAAATTCATAATTATTTTTAAGATTCATACATAAAAATATTACTCTTGTTGAAGATCCGTTTTGTGGTTCTGTTTGTTTTATTAAATTTGATATCTTATTTGTTTTGTGAATAAATTCATAGTTATTATTAAGATTCATACATAAAAATATTACTCTCGTTGAAGGTATGAAAAGATCCGTTTTTGTGGTTGGTTTTGTTCTATTAAATTTGGTTTCTTATTGATACAGTTGAAATTTTGTTAAATTTACTCTTAATTGATAATGTTGAAATTTTGTTGCTGATTGTTACCAGTTTTAGTCTAATTGTTACAATTTTTGGTTCATTTTCTCACGATCGTTATATTTGATTATATTTATTAAATAATAGGAGACAATATTATATCGAGTTCACTTGTTTATATATTAAAGTACTTTGTAACAAATTTTAGAGATCTTACAGATCTCGGGAGATGGTAACATACTGATTAATTAAGTAAACATGTAACAAACTGAAATATGTTTCAATTTCCTAAATATTTGTGACCATACTTTAAAAGGGTGTACTCTATTTACCCCACACACATATTAATTGACTGAAAATAATAACTTATGCCCTTCAAATTGTCACATGATAAAATTTAGATAAACACGTTCCAAAATATTATATATGACCATTTTAAGCATAATTATATTCATTTGTATATTCTAATGGTATTATGTGAAACGGTAACATATGGTGACATATTGAATAATTTATGAACACGTTGTGATGTTTATTAAGTTTCCTTAGCTTAATGCAACTGTATGTTTATATCTTTCAACAAAATGTCACCATTTTTAAATTGATCACATATTGAACGATAAAGTGAACATCTTGTAATACAACTGTAACTTGTATTTAACTTAATCTTGTAATGCGGCCTATGAATAAAAATGGTGACATATTAGACAATTTTATTTTTGTCTAATATGTCACCATTTTTATTCACATATGTTATGATGATAAAAGTCACATATGTCAATATTTCTATTTAATATGTAGTCATTTTAGAATTAATATGTCACAACTGTAGTTTAATATCTTACTTTACCATTATCCTTTAGGTCGGTAGTTAATGCAAATGTTACAAACTCTTCATATTTAGGAACATCTTATATGACATAAAAACTTGACAATTCTCATCATTAGGTTCATAATTTAACTCTGTTGTAAAATGGTAACAAAGAACACAAGTCTATAAACATAATAAATGTCCTCATTGTAACTTAATATATAACCATTAAAATAAATTAGCATAAAACAATTTAGTATTTTGGCTTTCCTAAAAAATATGTTTGCAAACATATTTAATATGGTGACAAACAAAATTTCAACTTAAGATATGCTCTATCATCACTAAAAGAGACCAAGTAACCAAATCATGTTTGTAAAAAAAGGTCACAAACAAATGATGCTTGGTAACATTTAATACTACTACTGAATTTCGATAAACTCATCAACATGTCGACACTTAAATTAAATATATTACTATCCTCAATAATATGGTAACGGATAATCACGGACCAAATTAAATTAAATGCATACGTGGTGAAAAAAACTCCATAAAAGTTTGTTAAATAAAAAAAAGTACACCTTAATAAACTTAATTAAATGAATTTGGTTGTGCTGAATTAAATTAAAACAAGTTAAGTAAAAACCTAGAAACACGTTTACGTTTCTCACCCAATAACAAAAACCCAGAAAATATGCACATAAAGACACTTTTTAAATTAAACCCATAAGATTTGAAATAGAGAACCCCAAACCCAGAAACCCAGAACCCAAATGGTGACATAGTGATCTATATTGGTAACATATTGAAGTTAACTTCTATAATATTAAACCTAGAAAACCCATAGAACCCACAAAAATCCAAAAAATTCACAAAAAGATGAACCTCATACATGTTATCCTCTCAAAAAAACCATACTTCTAACCAAAAAACAAAAATCTAGAACATTTAAGCACATAAAACACCAAATATTTGAATTTGTTACTCAATAAACACACTTTTTTTAACCCCAAAACAAAAACCCATAAAATATATGAATATAAACCCAGAAAGAGTTGGATTTCTTACTGAAATTTCGGATTTTTTTTAAAAAAATAGTCATACCTTCATCAACATTTGTTTTCTTTGTCATTGTTTTTCGGGTCACTATTTTTTTTATGGTTAGAGAAGATGAATATGTTAAGAATTTTGCATTTTTATGATAAAAGGAGATAAATATGGTATGTATTTTTTTAATGAAGGGAGAATAACATCGAAAAAAATGTAGAGAGAATGAAGAGTGAAGAAAATGGAAAGACTGATGGGGAGAGATTTGACTGAGAGAAATTTTTATTAATTTTTTAACCCTAACATGTCACCTCACTTAATGATCACACACCCACTTGGATGCTCCATATTCTACAAATTTGACCGTATTTGACGTAAATGGTACGTATTTGGCCCGTCGCAAGTTGGCGACGGGTATGTTCGTCTTAAGAAAAACGGAGTGTATATAGTAAGCCTATAATTAGTTGTTATAATTGTTAGTATATAGTAGGTTGTTAATTAATGACGGTTATAATGGATTAATATATTTTATGATATACAATTAGTGAACAACATTGGGATAACTACATGCATGAGACCATGATTAGTGGAATGAATGTCTGACCAGGCCAAGTCGTGTTTAATAGAGCTTTAAGTCATATGAATAGTTTTTGATGTTGAGTAATATTTATAGGAACCGAATTCGAGGTGGAGTATTTCTAGACGGTGTTGCTTATTTTCAGACTGCTATTCTAGGTAGGATACAGTGGTACCGTTTTCTGTGAAAGTTATATGCATGAATGGATGTCTTATGTGTTGTGAATGAAAGCATGATTATATGAGGATGATAATTAAGTTTGATTTTTTAGCATTTGCATTCACGAGCATAGCATTTGCATCATTGATAAGGGGATTGTTCTGATATAAGCCCAGGGTGGTCTGCAGGCCAGGCCTTGTGTCTTCAGCTTCGTGATGGTATTCGACGACGGTCGATAATACTCTGCCGGGAGGTTCAGTATGGGTTGGTGTTTCGGGTTATGATTGGTGTTTCGGGTTGTGATTGAGCTCAGCATTGGCATAGCATACGCATAATATATTGTTGCATTTTATATTACTGTGTTATCTTACTCAACCGCGAGGTTGACAGTGTATTCGTGTTCACCTACGATGATCCAGAATAGGGAGTAGATATTTCAGGTCAGAGACAGGTGGACTAGGACTGAGCTGATGAGAGACAAGGATTGGACTTATCTAGCTTTAGAGCACTTAGTCTCTTTCAGAGTTGTTCACTTGTATACTTCAGTTGTTTTGGAAGTGTAGTTGGACTCTGTCTTGTAACAATTTTTCAGTTTAACCATTTATAAATTAAAGTACTGTGTTTCTTTTACTGTGATTATCTACTACCCTGGTTTATCCAGGATGGTAATAGTCTTATTTACTCTGGAAGTCCTAGTTCAGGCTTCTAGGTAAATGGGGGTGTTACAAAGTGGTGTCAGAGCGAATGATCCTCGGGCCTAAACCAAAATGAAAATAATGAACATAGGAGGTGTCTAATAAAATGAACCCCAGGCTAGTAACTGTTAGGTGCCCCATAGGATTGGGATGAGTTAAGGACTCCCTCAAACCAAGTCACTGGCCCTCTCAGTCTGACCTGGTTACCCTTGAGAGATGAAGAGTGTGGGTAGTATTAGAATAAGAAAGACCCAAGGTAGATATATATATATATATATATATATATATATATATATATATATATATATATATATATATATATATATATATATAGAGAGAGAGAGAGAGAGAGAGAGAGAATCAAGTTCAAATAAGTCCACTTTTTTGGTTCAGTCTTTGAGTCCTAATATCAACCATTAGATATTAGAGATTGGATGACTGAGATTAAAACAAAAAAGCACCCACCAAACATACATTTAATGCTTTGTCTCTCTTAATTTTAATTCCCCATTTGTCTAATTAATTACTTTCTATTTCTATCAAATAATTTATTAAACTAATACTACCATTTAGATTTCAAAAATGAAAATGCAAAACTTTAAAAACGAAAATTTATACCCGCGTAAAATAAAAGCGGGTTCGTAAAATACTTCGTAAATCGTCATTCGGACTCCGATTAAGGCGAAACAAAAGCCTAAATTTATTATTTTTTCGAGCCCAAAGTGATGGTGTTATTTTCGTAGACCATTGAGTTTTTGATTTTTTCAGTACTGCAATATAAAACAACGCTCTATAGCATTACATATGTAATTCCATAGGAGAAGTTATGGAACTCCATACTATTTGCTGTAAAATTCTATAGCATTGGTTGTGAAACTTTATACACATATTTATGGAACTCCAAACAATTACTTGTGGAACTCCTAACCTTAGAATTATATGTGGAACTACTTAATATACCATAGGATACTATAGAGTGTTGTTTTATATTGTAGTACTGAAAAGTTCAAAAACTCAATGGTCTACGAAAGTAACACCATCGAATTGGGCTCGAAAAAATAATAAATTTAGGCTTTTGTTTCGCCTTAATCGGAGTCCGAATGACGATTTACGGCGTATTTTACGAACCCGCTTTTATTTTACGCCGGTATAAATTTTCGTTTTTAAAAATGTGCATTTTCATATTGTTTTATGGGTGTAACTCCATTGTCTTATGAGTGTAACTCTACTATTCTACAAGTGTAATTCCATTGTTTTAATAGTGTAACTCTATTATTTTATGAGTGAAGTTCCATTGTTTTAATAATGTAACTCTACTGTTTTACGACCGTAACTCTATTGTTTGATGAGTGAAGTTCCATTATTTTAATAATGTAACTCCATTGTTTTAGGAGTGTAACTCCATTATTTTAATAGTGTAACTCCATTTATTTATGAGTGTAACTCCATTGTTTTAATAATGTAACTCTATTATTTTATGAGTGTAACTCTATTTTTCTGTTGGTGTAACTCCATTGTTCTGTTGGTGTAACTCCATGGTTATTTTGGTGTAACTCCATGGTTCTGTTGGTGTAACACCATGCTTATTTTAGTGTAACTCTATTATTCTGTTGGTGTAACTCCAAGCTTATTTTAGTGTAACTCCATGGTTCTGTTGATGTAACTCTATGGTTATTTTAGTGTAACTCCATGGTTATGTAACTCCATTGTTTTGTTGGTGTAACTCCATGGTTATTTTGATGTAACTCCATGGTTCTATTGGTGTAACTCCATGGTTATTTTAGTCTAACTCCATTGTTCTGTTAGTGTAACTCCATGGTTATTTTAGTGTAACTCTATTGTCTTAATTCTTTAAGTCCATTGTTTTAATTCTGTAACTCCATTGTTTTAATATCAATAATGATAAGTCAGATGTCTATGCTGCTGGTATGAAGGAGGAAGTGTTGCAGAGAGTGCTTCAGGATACTGGTTTCAAGAAAGGTGAGCTTCCTTTCAAATATTTGGGGGTGACCATTTCAAATAAAAGACTTACCAAGTCTGATTGCAATATTTTGGTGGATAGAATGGTAAGTAGAATTCGGGGATGGAATAGTAGAAGGATTTCTTACTCTGGTAGGCTTGTACTAGTGAAATTTGTCTTGTCCACTATTCATACATACTGGTCTCAATTATTTGTTTTACCCACTGGTGTAATGGATCGTATAAAGGCGTTGTGTAGGAACTTCTTGTGGGAAGGGGCTGATATATATTCGAAAGCTCCTTTGGTGGAATGGAGTGTTCTTTGTAAGGGGAAAAAGCAAGGAGGATTGGGGCTGATTGATAGCAAGCTATGGAATTTTGCAGCTATTGGTAAGCTTGTTTGGTGGATAGCTACAAAGCAAGACCATTTATGGATTAAATGGGTGAATTGTATTTATATAAAGAATGGGTCTTGGATGTCTCATGTGCCTTCTGTCCATAGTTCTTGGGCGTGGAAGAAGATCTGTGATGTTAGGGACACAATGCAGTTAGGGTACAGGAATGGGGTCTGGTTGAGTAACAATGGGCAGTACAGTATTGCTAATGGATATAAATGGCTTCAGTAGGGGGGTACAGAGAATGTGCAATGGTACAAGAATGTCTCGAATAGATATAATATGCCTAAGTGGGAGTTTATTATGTGGTTAATTCATAAAAAGAGATTGTTAACACTTGATAAGCTGCACAAAATGGGAATTACAATGCCACTGGAATGTTTTGTTTGTAGGGACAAGTATGAGAACCATAAGCACCTGTTTGAAGAATGTGCTTATACTAGACGATGTGTGGGGGAACTGTGTACCTGGCTGGGAGCTCCTGCGTATGATATCAATATGGGTAATTCAGTGTTCAGGAAGAGGAATCTGTCGAATTTACAGAAGCAGTTAATTGCTGCAGCTTCTGTTGGACTGAGCTACTGGTTATGGAGGAACAGAAATGTGTGCAGAGTGGATGGATTCATTATGCACCCTGTTGTGCTGATTAAGACGGTGAAAGAGGAGTGCAAGAGAAGATTTCAAGTGACTTACCAAGGTGTTCTGAGCCCTAGTGATAGGATTTGGTGTGAAAAGCATAATTTTCTGTAAATAGCATCTCATTGTAGCTGTTAGTATCTAGTCAGAAATGGACAATGTAAAACTGTCTTTGTGAGGCTTTGAGGCCTGTGCTTAATATTACTTGTATTTAACCAAAAAAAAAAAAAAATGTGTAACTCCATTATTTTTATTGTGTAACTCCATTATTTTAATTCTGTAACTCCATTGTTTCAATAGTGAAACTCCATTGTTTTAATAGTGTAACTCTGTTATTTTAATAGTGTAACTCCATTATTTTAAGAGTGTAATTTCATTGTTTTATGAGTGAAATTTCATTGTTCTATTAGTTTTATTTGTATAAGTCCATAGTTCTATTAATTTTATTTGTATAAGTCCATAGTTCTATTAGTGTAACTTCATGGGTCGAAGAGTGTAACTCCATGGTTTGAATAGAGGAACTCCATGGTTTTCTACCACCACCATCCAAAATATAATCTATTAGTGTAACTCCAAAGTTTGAATAGTGTAACTCCATGATTCAAATAGTGTAACTTCATGGTTCGAAATAGTGTAACTCCATGGTTCGAGTAGTGTAACTCCATGGTTTGAATAGTGTAAATCCATGGTTCAAATAGTGTAACTCTATTGCTTTTTCAAAACTGAAAATAAAATTTAAACAAAAATATCAAATTTACAAAATAATAAAACTGAAAATTAAAAATTCATGGTTTGAAATAGTGTAACTCCATGGTTCGAAATAGTGTAACTCCATGGTTTGAATAGTGTAACTCCATGGTTTTTACCACCACCATCCAAAATCTAATCCCAGATCTGAAAAATCAAATTCACTACAACAAATCCCTTAAATTAATGACGCTTTTGTATTGATACTTTTATAAAGCGTCACTATAAATAACCTTCCAATTTTTATTTTTCTCGGAAAACATCCAAGTAGGAGCCAATTTTCTAATTAAAACCTAAAATCTCCGCTAAACCGCTAAATCCATCCAATATTGCCACACGCCCTCATTACATGCTCATTGTCTTGTATCAAAGAAAAACCCTAACCATCTAAATTCTCGTTCAATAATCATCGGCAAAAACTATCCAATCTGTCAATTATTTCTAATTTTCAACTCACAAAGATGAATCTGCTTATTATTACATATCATAGGTACAATCTTATCATTCATTTTCAATTATTCTTTTATGTTATTATTGATTGTAATTTTAATTGCTTTAATCGAATTACAAGCACGCTTCATAATTTCGATCATCAACAAAGATGATTAAGTTATTGCTTTTTGGGACATATTGAGGTAGTGAAGAGGATTGTCGTGGCAAGGAGAGGAGGAAAGCCCTTTTAGAAAAAGAAGAGCGTAAATGGAAGGCGATTGGGGCTTCTTTATTATCTTTTATCCCGAACGCTGTAAGTCGTGATGCTGCTGTTATGGCCGCTGTAGTTCGTGCTATTGGTGGGGATTCAGTTCTTGATAATTTCTTTGCACGGAAGGGGTTTCTAATATCGTCCACCGCATTCGTGCTGCTCAGTTATCACACATGGCACTTTAGGTAACATACTCATAACTCCCTTTTCTGTGGAAGTCTCTTTAATTCGAGAGACTATTTCCGCTTCTAAGCAATCAATTGATAGTCATAATTCATATAGGAGCCTGGAGTTCTAATTTGGTGACTGATCTTTCATTTTTCAAACTTTTCACTTTACGTAGTTATGGTCCTAATTTTGACATTTTAGTGGGATGGAAAAAGATTAATCATAAATTTGTTGATAGACTGGATTATTTGGTGTCAATTGTATTCTTGATGATGAACCAAGAGCGATTGGGAGACACCGTGGACATCTAGATCCATGTCTATGTGAGAGTCAAAAGGTCACTTTCTTCAGTAGCAGTAATGATTCAACCAGACTCGGGACTTGTCTGCCTCTTAGGTACAAAATTTTAGAAGACACTCTGCTTGAAATTCCTAGTAGCAGGATCGGAGCAAGGAATCGATGCAGGTCAGGTTGGGCTCAGAGACTCAGACTAATTGCAAAAGGTGATAGACAAACAACTGTTGCCAAAGAGTGGAGCATCTATGGCACTTGTATTGCAGATGAGAGGTTTGTCTAAATTGATCTCTATATAGTAACTCTCTTTAGTTGATTTAGTTTTATATTTATTTTTCTAGGAATATAACGGGTCTCATATGTATCATAGAAACATAGGTCACTAAGGAGCCCTTTTGCTCACACTAGTGCGTGAAAGGAAAAGGAATGAAGAAAAGGTTACAAGGGGAAATGAATGTGATGCTCTGTTGCCACTAATTGACGACCCCGAGCAATTCTCCTTTGGTGGAGGGTTACTCGATGACCCGTTAACGGAGAATGGGACATGTTTGTAAATGTTCACGTGTCTTCTTCATTCTTCTACTTTATTTGTTATTTATGTAGCTTTTGTTTCATTAAACTAACCCACTAAACTATTATCAAAATTGCAGCAAATAAAGCAAACATAAAAATGAATTCTGCTTCCCATCTTGGAATTGAGAGGACTAGACTCACTAGAGACAACAAGAGGATTGTCACGGCCCACGAGTCACTTGCCTCATTAATTTATCCACATGGCTTTTTAATTAACATATTTCAAACGTTTATTATGTCGTTTGTGCATCGTATTGAAATCTACCAAATACGATATATATGATGGTAGCTAACATGGATGGTATGACATCATTATGCTTGTGTGTGTATGTGTGCAGGTGGGTTGTTATTGTTGCTGTTATTTAGTATCTGATGTTTTTTGTCGGATGTTTTCTATTGTTGTCAGCAGTTACTGTTTCCGTCTGCTGATGCCTTATCTAATTCATCTTTTGAATTGCTGTTTCGTTGCTTACTATGTTTTTTTTTCACTTTCGATGTTCTCGTGGTTGTTACAGTGTGCTGCTGGAGATTCGGCTTCTTATCATAGAACTAGTGCTTTTAGTGACGACGTTGTCATTCTAGTGTATGTCCTTATCATATAGATTGACTGATAAATGCTTCGAGTTCTCTTCATACATAAGAAATATTTATAATGTTGCGTCCTGGTAAACCTGCAGAGCATACAACAGTCCACTCTGCAAGGCTAAACAAGGTGCTTTCAATGACACATATCCTGATGATATTCTTGCACCAGTTTTGAAGGTAATGAATTATAGTCATTCTATCCAATATATCGTCACCTTAGTTTTCAACTATTACCCAATCAACTAAATGAAAAAAAAGCCACGCTCACTATCACACCCCTCTTGCTTACCCGTTATTTGGTTATATTTTTCATTTATTTGGTATCAAATTCATTTATTTACCTTTTTTTAAATACGTTTTAATCACCTATATCTATGATGATCTACTGTACGTTGTCTTTGGATGAAAAACAGGTAACTTGACGGGATGAAGCTCCTTTTGTCTCAAAGCGAAGTTTAATTTTTGGCGGAATATGTGGAGTAGCTACTCATGCTCCTATCAAGGTCTGAATGCTACTGCTAGTTTTTGAACCCATTTGACATTGCGCCAACTACATGATTGAAGCTCCTACAACGTCTAAGTGTCCTGGTCTCTAGTTAGTTACGTAGCACTATTTACGATTTTTGTTACGACTTTATGTTAGATTTTACTATCATCCGGATCCCTATAGATATTTTTGATTTTGTTGTAAAATGGAGTACTAATTTATATTAGTTAAATTGTCATTGCTAGTGTTTGTGATGAAGACGATATATGTATCAGCGTACGACGATTATTTATAAAAGTACATGGGTACTATTTGATTATATTCATGATTTAATTAGTAATAGTGAGCTAGGAGTAATGCTACATATGGTTTTATTTAATTTATACGATTTTATTTGGAAATTGAATTTCTAAACATATAATATCCGAAATACTTATTTTCCTTCACACTTTTGAACACCCCCATTCTCTCTAAAACCCTAACCTGCCTCCCTCCTTCACTCAACCTCATTTTTTGCTTTCTCTCAATTTTCTCCCACTCAAGGTATGTTATCTTCTAGTTTTTTTTTATCCTTTTTCGTTTATAGGCTCTTAGTCCCGTTTCTAGGTAGTTTTTTTTTGCTTAATTTTCAGTTTTTCTTTTGTTTTTAGGGTTTGTTTTACTTGTAATTTTGTTCTTTCCTTATGTTTTTGCTCTCTCTTTAGCTTTCTTTGTCTCAGATCTGCTTTCTTGTGTGATTTTGGTGTTGTTAGGGTTAGTTTAGCTTTTTCCCCAATCTTCTATGCTTGAAATCTGTCGAAAAATTGAGTAGTATGTTCGTTCTGTTACAGTCGTTAGTCGACCGACTAGGAATGGAGGTCGGCCGACCAAACTATGTTTTGCAGAAACTTATTTTTTCGATTGGTCGATCGGTCGACCAGGGTTGTAAGTCGGTCGACCGTGGAAAAGTTACAGGGGTCTGATTTTGCTGGCAATTGGTCGGTCGACCTGGAGGTAAGGTCGCTCGACCATGACACTGGTACAGGAGCTTTATTTTCGCATTAAAGCTGTTTTATATTGATAAATAAAAGGCTTAATGTCGCAAGAACTATAAGTATTAAGAATAATTGTTGCAATTTTGCAGAATCATCATGTCAAGCCGCGGTCAAGGAAGCAAAAGATCTCGTAGTTCACAGGCTAGCACTTCAAGGGGTCGAGCCAGCGGGTCCGGAGGACTAACAGTGCTCAACACGAATAGTCTCCCGAACTATCCGCAAGTTCTCTTTTACACCCCGGCTCAAAAGGCCCGGTTCCTTCACCTAGTGACCTACTGCCATGTGGTGGTCACCCACTTCTTGTGCGAGCCGACATTGAGGGCTTTGGGGTGTTATGATGATGTTGTGAGCCTGCTCAATGGGACGGGTTTTCAGGGACTCGTCACCATGGATGAGATCACCTATCCCATTCTTACTCTTGAGTTCTTTTCTTCTTTTCTTTTTGATGTTTCTGCTTATAGCTCTACCTATGATAATAAATGCATTACTTTTAGGCTGTTTAATGTCACCTATTCTCTGACCTTAGGTGAATTTGCTGGTTAATTAGGTTTATCGGCTACGGGTCATACGGGTGACTCTGCTGAGTCATACAATGTCATGTGGTCTTGTCTCTCTGATTCCCGCGACGGGAAAAAGAAGAGCATTACCGTTCACTTGCCCGCCCCCCGTTACTACATCTGCGTCTGTTGGCCAACACTGTTTTTGGCCGTAAAGAGTCTCAAAATTTCAAAAACATTGAGCTCTCTATTTTGGTTGGCTATCTTAATGTCAGGCGTTTGGGTCCTGTGTTTTATAACACAGCTTATTTGGTCGCCTCTCACTTTGTGGCGGTTAGCGAGGGAACATCTTTGACCACTATTGTCTGTGGTGGGTTAGTCACTCGTTTGGCTAACTCACTTATTCTTCAGTTCCCCCGGTATGAGGAGGCGCTTCACCCTCTCTCCCGATACATAGACATGGCTTATGTCAGGTCCGTGCACTGGGTGACTAGGCAGGACTTTTGGAAGGTGGACACATATACTAGTGTCTGCATCCCCATCACTGATGCCCCTCCCATGCTACCCTTTGATACTTTTCAGGGGGAGCCTAGACCACTCCTTCCATCCTACCGCCTTCCACTTAGGGGAGGCACCTCTAGAGGTCATAGGGTACCCGCCCCTGGTGCCCACTACGCTGCACCAGGGACGGGTTACCCATCCGATTTTACTGTTCCTCCTAACGTTGTTATTCCTCTTGTCATTGATAACAGGTCCCTCCCGCACATGATGGCCGACCTTTGCAGGCAGTTCAACCAGAAACGGTTGGACGATTGTCTCTACCAGTACCTGTCCTACTCGGAGTATGCTACTCAGGGTAGGCTCCCCACCGGCCCATGGACTCACCCCTCCTGGTATACACCTCAGGCGGGCGGTCATGGATACGGGGAAGCATCGGGCGAAGCCTTAGGAACATGCATAGGGTCCGATGAGGAGGAAGAGGAGGAGGAGGAAGCTAGTGGGTCGGAGTATGAGCTAGAGGATTAGTTATGAGCCCAAACCTCCCCTCTTCGACGTTCGGTTTGGGGAGGTACATCCATCTTGTAAGTCACTTATTGTTGTCTCTTTCTGTTTTCTTTAATTTTCTTCTTTATCTTCTTTTGTTTGTCTTTACCTATCCCCATTCCCATGCTGTGGATTTATGCTGATGAGCACAATGGGGGCATTGTGCGTTTTGGTTTGGGGAGGGTATATGCATCCTTCTGTTGAGTCTGCATTTGTTTAGTTATCTTTTGTCTTTTTCCTTTTGTTGTGTTTGCATTTGCATTTCATCTTTTTCTGTCGCACGTTTATTGCATTTCAGTCACTTTTTCTCCTTTCAGTTTGCCAGTTACTTTTTCTCCTTTTAGCTTGCATACATACCAAAAAAAATGCACGTTTCCTTTAGAATATAGGTCGAGTCGGAACGGACGGATACTATGATGATTTTGCCTCACATTTCGCCTAATGCATTGCCTTGCATTTTCAAAAAAATTTCAAGCTAGTCTTTTGCATGGTCTACGAGTTTTTGTTGATTTTATGCTAATTATTAGACTTGACTCTCTTCTTGGCAAGCTACTACTTTTTCTAAGTTATAGAGCTTAATAAATCGGTGACATTCATGACCGATTTCATGTAGGATTGAGAGTAGTTTCTCCTCCTAAGGCATGTCACATCAACTTGCATAAGCATGAATTTTGTCTACTTGATACCTATATGCATTCGGGTTTGTGGTTTGTTGACACATGTGGTAGAGGTTTCCATTTTCTTGTTTAACCCATAACCCTCACATGGCCAAATTGCCTCTTTTATCCCATATTCTACATCCTTAAATTCCTTACCCTAGACGAGCTAGTAACATGGTATGTTGGGACTGTTTTGACCGTCTTTTGGTTTTATGCTTCATTGAAGAAGCTTTTCGTGTGGGAGTGGTGAAAAAGGGAAAAGAAAAGAAAGTGAAAAGAAAAAAAATTATGAGTTCAGAAAAAGAAAAAGAAAAGAAAGAAAGAAAAGAAAGAACTCAATGAAAAAAATATATGAAAAAAAAGGAGAAAAAATCAGAAGCTGCCTGTTATCAGAGGTGGTCGGCCGACTGACATACATGGTCGGTCGACCACAACCACTGAACAGGAGCGTTTATTTGAAAAGAAAAAAAACAGAAGAAGAGGAGTTGTGATGACATGCTCACGATTTTGAGCATTGGCTTGTTTTGTGAAGAAAAATGGAAGTATTTTTATAGTGTGCATTGATGGTTGTTAGCTCGGTTTAACCCCTGTTTCCATAATTCATTTTTGCCTTTCTTACCTTTAGCCTCACAATCCCAAATCACCTCGGCATGTGTCATGGTCATTTAAGTGTTGGAATGCATATGTACGATTGTAGAGACTTTGTTCATGTTAGATTGCAGGCATGTTCTTATGGGTCGTAGATAGGCAACAGTCTATATTCTTGTTTATCTTCTTGTCTTTCACATATATATCACCCTTTGCTTCATGAGTGTCTCGAGCGTACCGCGAGAGTCCATTTGGAATGAGTCTTACAAGGTTGAAAGTTTAGCATTTTATCCCAACATGTTTAATTCGTTTGCATTTGGCAACAAGCTTGATTTTCTTTGAAAGTTGCATTAAAAATGGTTAGGGGTGGCGTTGTGTTTGGTTTTGAGCAAGAAATCCGTTCCAAGTAGAAGTTTTTCTTTTTAATTGAGTCTTAGTGCTTACTTGAGGACAAGCAAAATTTGGTTTGGGGAGTTTGATACGTGCATTTACTATACATTTTATTTATAGTTTCAGCACGTATTTATATGCATATGTGTAGTTTTTAGTTACTTTTCCTCCCGAAACGGTTTACTTTGGCATTTATCTATTTTAAATGTAGGAATAAGCGGAAGTGAGCAAAGTCAAGCTTTATTCGTCCTCCGGAAGCCATTCTAAGGATTTGCACGAAGCAAGGACCCGAACTCATAACCTAGAGATGCGTGCAAGCAAATTAAAGGCTGGAATACACAGGAACTGGCCGACCGACCACATTAACTGGTCGACCGACCAGCGCACAGTTCCAGAAAGGCCTGACTACAACATTTGAGTCGACCGACCACTAAACCCGGTCGGTCGACCAGACGACGGGTTCCGCTGTTTGTTTCGGTTTTAATTCTTTTAATCTTGTAATTAGAAGAGTATTTAAGAAAACTCAAGTATTGTAATTAGGTTAAGCAGTCACAATTAGCAAAAACACATTAGTTTAGAGAGAAGAATTCCAATTTCCAAATTTGTTCTTATTTTCCAATTGGTTTGTAAGTTTTATGCAATTTATCTTTCTTATCATTCAATTTCATTGTTCTTCTTATTATTGTTATTCAATTTATGTTTTACCCTCTTGAATCCGTATCTTCAATTATGTTATCTTGCTTGTTGTTCTTAAATCTTGTTAGCATTAGTTTCATAATTATGCATAGCTAATTCATATGATTGGGAATTAGGGGAACCATGGCTAAAATTAGGTTTTAATTTTGATTAGTATACCGATCCCCATTGTTGTTGGTGAACTAATTCTTTAAGATTGAAAGATTATTAGAATTAGTTTAAAAACAATTTTGGGATTGCCCTATGAACGAAAGTTTAGTGCTTTACTAGGAACCCTAAGACCATAAGGATTGGGTAAATTATTGACCTAAAGGTTTATTCTTTGTTCCTTGGGATTGTGTTAATTGATTATTTATCCTTTATTGACTTGCCCTAGCCATGGGGAACCGAAGTTCCTAATCATCCTTATACTCTTGTTTAGCATTCTTGTTTATTTTGCTATCTTAGTTGTTAGTCTCAACCATCAATCAAAACCCCCTTTTTGTTACTTTCAATAGACTATAAATTCACAAACAACATTAACCTTGTCTCCTTGTGGTTCGACCCTTGACTTACTCTATCTAGTTTAAGCTGAGGTTTTATAAATCTTATCTTTGGCACCCCTCAACGACGGGTGTCAGAATGTATATGATATTATAGCCGATTCTGTAACTATACCGTTAGGGGAATCCATATCTTGTAATAGAGTCTATACCAATGTAATGATCCAAGTAGGAGTTGTGTGTTTTGAGTCAAACTTGATAGAGTTTCCTTTGGGTGGCTCTGAGGTGATACTGGGAATGGATTGGCTGGAAAAGTATAAAGCCTACATTGACTGTTACCAAGGGAAGATTACCTTGAGAGAACCTAAGGGAGTGAGAGTGTCTTACAAGGGTTACTCCGTGAAACCTAAGCTGAAGCTGATATCTATCAACGCCCTGAAGACTTGCCTAAAGAGGGGTGATGAGATGTTGTTGTGTCATGTGCGAGATTTGACTGTGGAAAAACCCGAAGCCATTGATATTGATATTGTAAGAGACTTTGAAGATGTGTTTCCCGAAGA
The DNA here is from genome assembly GCA_029255685.2 of Silene conica. Taxonomy (NCBI): domain Eukaryota; kingdom Viridiplantae; phylum Streptophyta; class Magnoliopsida; order Caryophyllales; family Caryophyllaceae; genus Silene; species Silene conica. The sequence goes on along the minus strand of CM055314.2, from coordinate 57,140,654 downwards.
AATTCCTGGGTTACCGCCAAAGAGTGACTTAGATTTTGGTATTGATCTGAAACCCGGGGCTGAGCCAATTTCTAAAGCACCTTATCGCATGGGACCTAAGGAATTGGAAGAACTGAGGAAACAGCTGGATGAGTTAGCAGCAAGGGATACGTGAGACCGAGTGTATCACCTTGGGGAGAACCAGTGTTGTTTGTGAAGAAGAAGGATGGAACCATGAGGCTGTGTGTGGATTAGAGAGAGCTAAATAAAGTGACGATCAAGAATAGGTATCCTTTACCTCACATTGATGATATTTTTTACCAGTTGAGTGGGGCTGGTGTGTTTTCCAAGATTGATTTGAGGTCAGGGTATCATCAGCTATGAATCAAAGATGTAGATATCCACAAGACTGCGTTCAGATCTAGGTATGGGCATTATGAATTTGTAGTAATGCCATTTGTTACGACTAATGCACCTGCTGTTTTCATGAATTTGATGAACAAAGTGTTTAGTCCCTATCTGGACCAGTTTGTAGTGGTATTTATCGATGACATTTTGGTGTATTCAAAGAATAGAGAAGTGCATGTGAAGCATCTGAGCATAGTGCTGCAAACTTTGAGAGATAAGCAACTGTATGCCAAGCTGAGTAAGTGCAAGTTTTGGCTCGAGAAAGTTGTTTTTCTGGGCCATGTGGTGTCTAAGGAGGGTGTTTCTGTTGACCCTAGCAAGATAGAATCCGTTTCGAAGTGGAGCGATCAAGGAATGTGGCCGATATTCGGAGTTTCCTGGGTTTGGCTGGTTATTACAAGAGGTTTGTGAAGGATTTTTCGAAGATAGCTAAATCGATGACTTCATTGATGCGGAAAGAGAATAGATTTGTCTGGGATGAGAGTTGTGAGAAGGCATTCCTAGATCTAAAGGAGCGTCTTACTACAGCTCCTATCCTTGCCTTGCCAGAAGGAAGTGAGAACTTTGAAGTGAAGGAAAACGGTAGTCATACTAGTTCACCTAATTATTTAGTCTTACTATTAATTTATTAAATTAACTCTTTAATTACTTATGATCTTATACATGCAAATGAAATGCGGTAATATTAAGAATCGGATTCTTACACACGGTCCGAGAGAGTGCTAGGACGATCCTCCACGGAGCAACCAAGTAAGCTTGCCTCCAATACGAAACACCAAGACCTACCCTTAAAACGGACCAAAAAACCGTACCCGAGCTAGGAGACGGAAATAGGTTTCTTAAAAACAGAGTACTAATACTATTATTAGTATACTAGAAAAATATTATATAGATAATATTTTAGAGGTTTTTATAATTTTCTTACTCTAGAAAATTTTGCATGAAGATTAAATTATGAATATGTGAAGGATCACATATATAAAGAGGTGGGATGGTTGGGGTGGGTGTGCCGTGTACACACAAGGCATGGGGAAGGGTTTAATCCCTTTTCCAATGCACACATGCATAAGGTAAGGTCATATCATGACCTAACCTAATCATCACAATTATATGGATAAAATATGACATATAAATTAGCTTATAATGTCAATATACACGGTACACACATACACAAACGTAAAATGGATTTTCATTTTACGATTTATAATTTGTACAATTTACTAATATGTAACATCTTATGTTACATAATAATTGTATTAATTTAAAATATATATTTATCATATAAATAATATTTCTAAATTAATTAAATCATATTTAACAAGTTATTTAGTAATTCGAAATTACTGTCCCAACATATGGTTATCGTAATAATCGTCGATACGATATATTAACAATGTTTGTTATAACCATGAACCATTCATTATACTAATTTCGATATTTCTAAAATATCAATTAATATTTGGCAATTGACACATTTCAATTTCAAATATAAATCTTACTTTAAGATTCAACCTCTGATTTCTCGATATACGGTTTTAAGAATATCAATCAATTTGTATCATATACAATTAATCAATATATGTTTAAGGGGTTAGTCCTAAAGGTGTGACCTAAAGGGATCAACTGACCACCACCGTCATACAAACAGTAATGTCAAACTCTAGTCAGCCAATCATTACCGATTAATGTTGATCAGTTGACTATATCAAATATCGGATCATCCCTTGCATATTCTTTTCGTAAGATTTATGACAATTGTAATACCCCGTAGGTTAGCCTTGGTCAACGACAGTCAAACCATATTTTTGTTTATATATCGTATTTCAAAATGGGATGTTTATAAAGTAATTTACGTAAAATATTATTGTTTTATAAATCGTATTTCTACGATTATTTCGTATTTCATAATTATTTGATAATTGATGATTATTTCATTAAATTACGTTTTAGTCGTATTTCTTTAATTTTAATAATATATTTATAATTAAATATATTTCTTTTTTTATTGTGATACTACGTATTTTATGATGTCTTATATTTATTAATTACGTTGGATATGTTGTGGTATTTAAATAAAGTATCGGATGAGTGTTTTGTACGTTATGTGTGGGTGTCGTATACGGCTATTGAGTTATCGAGTCACGCCCTACTAGTACTACACGGTCTAGGGGTGCGTGCAAAGTTGCTTTTGGGCCTCGAGTTTGTCTCAAGGCCAAGTTTTAGCCCATCTCGTCATACATGCTGTTCTCAAACAGCAACAATTTCTATCTGCCACCCTTATAGACCCCTCTCCTAACCCTAACCCTAACCCTTATTCGTCCCTCTCACACACACACCCACACTGCCGACACATCAGAGCACAAGGAGGATGGTTCACTTGGTGGTTTAAGCTGGTTCTTGGTGGTTCGTTTGGCGTCTGAACACGGGTACACGCAAACATCTTTTTCGTTTTCAGTTTTCTTTCCTTCTTCTATTCGTTATTCCAACCAACTAAGTATAGCTTTGATTCTGATTCTTGTATAATGATGTTCTTTGATGTTTAATAGTCATGTTTGGACCAGTTTTGAGTCGTATTTGACCACCATTGACCGTCGATAATGACGTTTTGTTGCTTGGGTCAGAGTCATCTTCATCGTTTGCAAAACAGGGTGTTTGAACCGTGTAAGTCGTGGGTGTTTTCGAGGCAGTTTCTGGGTACGTATGGTTCTGGGTGTTGAAGTACTAGATGGGTGGTAGTCAAGGGAGTGGGTTGGTGTTTGTCACGGTGGTTATAGTGTCTGGTGTTGGTGTTGGCAGTGGGTTTCGTGGGGGGTGGTGGTAACAGTCATAATATGAATCGGGTTGAGGTGTGTGATGTTGCTGGGTTTGGTACGTCTGTGTGACGGTTATAGGGGGAACTAGGTAGGGAGAAGACCACCCCTGGAACCACCGTGAGTCATTGGTGACAATGGTGGTGGCCAGAGGTGGTGTGGGTCACGGTGGAGAGAGAGAAAGGGGCGTGAAAATAGGGAGTTGGAGTTAACTGCTGGAATCAGGTGGGATACATAACGTGTACAAGTGGTTTAGGATGTCGTGGTGGTGGATGTGGTGATCGCTGGTGGTGTCCAACACAGGGTAGTGTTAGTGGATGGTGCAGGCGAGAGCATGGGGGTGGTAGTGGAGGCCGAGGGTGGCCAGATTGGGGCTGGTAGGAGCGTGAATATGAGCGTACACAGGGACGGGTATGCGATAAACATAGGGTCTGTTGGTTGTGGTCGTGAGGTTTGATCCTTGGATCAATGGCAAGGAGGTTTATGTTAGTTGTGTTAATTATTATTATTATTGTTGTTGTTGGGTAATAATTATTACTACTATTATATTATTCTAATTACTAGTATGTGATAATAATAATAATAGTTGTTGTTGTCTTGTTGTTATTTTAATATAGTATAATTAACATTATTTGTAAGTGTTGTTTAACATTATTAATGTTGTAATGTAAGTTGTATTGTTTTTATCGTATGAGCTTATAATTGTTCGATAACTTAATTATCACAGCAACGAGTATTATTATTGGTACCATTTCATTGTTATTTATTTTAGTATTATTCATATTATTACTAATATTAATTATCATTGTTGCTTTTATAATATTTTACTACTAGTATTATTATTGTGGGTGTTAGTAGTAAAATAAATTGTTTTATTTAAGCTATTGTCGTTTGTGATGCTTGTTATCATTATTATTATTATTAGTATTAATATATGTTGTGTCTATGGTTAATTAATTAAATCGTTGTTATTATGGGTTCTATAATAATTGTTTAAATTAATCGTATGACATATTTGGTAAGTCTATATTTAGTAAGTTATGCTTGACTAATGGTGATTGATATGACTAAGGACTTAATAATGTTAGTTGGTATAGTCATATATATATATATATATATATATATATATATATATATATATATATATATATATATATATATATATATATATATATATATATATATATATATATATATATATATATATATATATATATATATATATATATATATATATATATATATATATGTTGATAATTAACAATTACAGTGTGTGATAAGTGTATCACTTGTGATCATGATAGAATAAATGTGGTGGTGTTTAATGGTATGGTTAGCAATTGATATTAAGTACTATTTATAGGAACTGACTTCGAGGTGGAACGATTCTAGCAGCTGTTTGGTTGTCTTTCTGCAACTCCAGGTAGGGGGTATATGTATATTTGTGGTCGTGGTATGACGTGAATTGTGTGTGTTGCGTATTATAAGATTGATATAATTGATTATGAATGTATTGTGGATTGTTGATTATTATTGATTATCGTGGAGATCGGGGCTTGTGAAATGGGTCTTGTGATATGGGTCTTGTGATAAGGGACTTGTGATATGGCCATGGGAAGGTGTGGTGTGATGGAAGGTGTGGAGTGATGGAGGTGAAGCGGATGATTGAATTATAAGGAGACGGAGGAATATGCATTTCTATTATTGTTATGTTTTATATATCTTCCTACTCAACCTCATGGTTGACCCTGTATATTCGTGTGACACCTACGATGATCCGAAATGGGGAGTAGATTTTACAGGTCAGAGACAGTTTGGATTAGGAGCACATGCATGGAGAGAGAGATGGCTTGGACCTACTTAGAATTAGATCACATACATAGGTGTAATCAGTTGTACCTTTTCTATGCGTAGAGTTGTAACATCAAAGTTTAAATTCTATCGGTTTTATAAAGTACTTTGTATTGTTTTACTTTGTTATTCACTACCTCGGACTTTCCGAGATGGTAACAGCTCTATTTATTCAAGAATGTCTTGCTAAAGGCTCTGGAATAAATGGGGGTGTTACAACAATGACTTTTATCACTGTCGTGATCGCAATATTGGTGAGGACTCATTTCCCAACAATCTCCCACTTGTCCTCGACAAGTGTGCGTCACCAATTCTCTTGTCCTATTACGTCATCTCCCACTCAATGCAAGGTGTCTTCCAGGTCGTACTTGCATTTGATCATATCTTGAGAGGTTTTCTCGATCTGGAGATTTAACTGTTTTGACCGGAATTATCTACCATAGATACCTTCCGAACGTGGCCACGCATTTTCAGTTAAACTTCTCCTCGAGTGGCCCTGAGATTTATGACAACCCCGACGAGGGACTGGACAATTCCTATCCTACTGTTCCCTTCGACTAAGACAGTCCATCATGACCCAAAAGAAGCCCATTTGACCCCCTTTAACGGTTGATCGTAGAGCAAAAATCAAAGTCAATCTGAAACTGTGCCACCTTGGGCGAACAGTCTCAAGTCTAAGAATCGACTTATGTGAATAATAGAGTATCTCTCGCCACGACTAGGCTAATTATAAAATTTCCAAAACTCTATAAGCGGTCACTTAATGCCCGCCAGAGTGTTACACAGTCTGCCTATGTGATCGACTAGTCATCCCTTATGACTCTATGACATTTGAACTTGTCATCAATCGCCTCACATTCTAGTTGCTTCGAGACGTCACCTCATATAAGCGACTATGGGCTATACTAAGTTAATCAAGTTCACTTATGGGGTTCAAAATTGTCTCTTACAAACCATTTGGATTTCACAAAGTATATAATAATTGCGAGTTAATAATAACTCAAACGATAAGAGTGATTGTTATGTGCGAATAGTCAATACGATATTACTACTCCACATAAACAATCTTTGACGCTCATACATCAATTTGTATTAATGGTGTACTATGCGAATATACCATATATCACATCTTTAAACCTACAAATTTCGGTTTCCTTATGACTCATATTATCTCGTATAATATGATCTTATTCAAGTACAGTTCAAGTCTTTATACTCGACTCGAGTCTCCTTACCTTAAGGAAGCTCCCACTGTTTTCTTAAAACTCGTGACATGTCGTCCTTACGAACATAGTCACACTGTACCAGAATTCATATTGTAGTTTACCTAGATTCGATCCACTAGTTCTTCTCGAGAAACTTATATCGAAATAAGGTTTTGTTTCAACCTTTGGCATTTTAATCAAGGTTATATGAATTAACATTTTCATATCTTGGATTCATATCCAAACCTTGTAAACTAATCGGTGACGTTTCATTATCATACAATAAACTCATTTATGATTTATGTTCTTAACATACATTTATCTAGAATTGAAACCTCATATTCTTTACCTTTTAAAAAATCACCATTCTCTCTTAATGGTAGGTTCAAATTCCTTAATAACTTTTCTCCCACTGAATTTCGTATTACTATCTTATAGTTTAATAACTCCCACTATCTTCATAGTGTTTTGGTAACTTCTTCAAACATCTTCTCAACTCATAATGAACATTTCATTTTTATTTACTTCAAACATCTTCTCAACTCGTTATGAACATTTCATTTTTCATTTTCCTTCCCATGGAAAGAACTTCTATTATCACGAGAACGGGAGATGATTTCTCCTCTATTATCTTTATAAAACAGAAGACAATAACATCATGGAAACGATTTCCTTCCGTTAACACACTCGGTTCCCTTTGTCCTCTCTAGGAACTAATGACGACATAAGGAACATTTCCTTTTGTGTCCTCGCGTAGTTTCTTATGTGTACTCTCGTAGTTTCTTCTATCCAATCTTTTAGAGTTCTTCTCAAGGACTCCTTATAGGACTCTTCTCTAAGATCCTATGTTTATCTCATTGGTTTGCGGGCGTAGAATTTCTCCCACTCTATCCTTTAAAATAGCCGTTATTTAAGTAGGATAGCATTTTCGCCCGTCAAAAATGTATTGGATAAAGAATTATATGAGTAGTGAGACATTAGTACTCTCATTCATTTAAGGTGAAAATCTTATAATGAACTAATGTTCTTATGTTTGAATTTGAAGTATTTCACGGGGTGTAATTCTGATTTTAAGTAAGTCGTATTATTTTTATAATGATCCTATCATGTCTATCGTACGGTGAATCATTCAAGGTACTTAATTACGATCTATGATAATCGTATCAACTCATGTTATGTATCACATAAAAGCATTTTAAAAAACCAACATGTTTGATTAAAACAAAAGGATGACTTGGGTTGAAAACCAAGTCATCAATATTACAACCATTGTTTCAACAAGATTCTTGTCATACAAGAAATACAAAGTTCTTAAATTAAAATGCAAAATGAAAGAAGACATCAAAATGAAAAATTAGAGCCATGCTCTTCATGTCTTCAATCTTGGATGCTACCTTAGCCATCCATGAAATGAACTTCAAGTTTCCTTCTCCTTCTCCTTGCCTTTGTCTTTGGTACGAGCCCCTTTAAAACAATTTATAAACGGGTAAGAATCAATAACTTGTATCAATATACAAAAATTGACTAAATAACATGAATTAGACGAGAATTAATACCTACTGCAAGAACCTTTCCGGCTTTGAGGTCATGGAGATACTTCGGGCAATTGCGCTTCCAATGCCCCATCTTAGTGTAATAATGGCACTTGTCTTCAACCTTTGACGACGACGAAGAAGCACCTTTCGTAAAAGTCTTCTCCTTAGGAGATGGGGGTTTGAAGGCTTTGACATTTTTACCCTTATTAGCCTTCCGCTTAAACTTCCCCTTGCTTTTCTTCTCGATATTTAGCACATCCTTCGTGGAACTCTCTTTAAGTCGCATATCCCTCTCCGCTTGGACTAACATCTTATGTAACTCGTCCAAGGAGGTTTCTTGATTACGCATGTTATAGTTTACCCGAAACTGAACATACGATTTCACTTTGTTGAGGGAGTGAAGAATTTTGTCAATAATAAGCAAGTCGGGAACATTCACCCCGTGCAACTTCAAGGTTTCGGCTAGCTCAACCATTTTGAGCACATGAGGACTAATCCTTTGACCTTCCTTTAAGGTCAAATCAAAGAAGGCGGAGGCTGCCTGTAATACCTCGAATATTGTTAAGTTACGATGTTTGTTTTATTTTTCTTGACGTCAAGATATAGTTTAAATTACGATAATTTAGTACTTAATGTGAGTGCTTGTATATATGTTCTTTTAAGTTGTGAGTTGTGTTCACCGTGGGGTTCGAACACGGGACCTTTAGAGTTGCGTTTTTGGGCCTCGATATTAGTGCAACCCTAGCAGCCCGTGAAAGAAGAAACCCTCACCAGCTCTAACATTCACTTTTTCCCCTTCCTGCCGTCATATAAGAGTGCTTTGCACTCTATTTTATGATCCACCTTCAACAAAACCCAAACCCTAAATCTGTTGCTGCCACCACACGGAAGAGAAGGGGAGTGTTTGCGTTCAGTCTAGCCTTGCCTATTCCCTTCGTTTTTGGTCAGAAGACAGGTATGTAGTATCGTGTTTATCAATCGTTTGTAATCGTTCCGTGGCTGCTGTGTTTATAGGTGTTTCGAAGGGTGGTAGAGTATTGGTTTTTACAGGGTTTTTGTCGTGGGATGCTACTGGTGGGAGAAGGGTTGTCTAGGGCGCGTCATGGAGGGTGTAGGCGTCGCAGTCGGCGTCGATAGGGGTGTTTGTCACCCCTGGTTGTGTCAGTCGTTTTCTTTATTGTTTTATTTGTGTTAAGGGGAGGAGTTTGGGGTGGTACCACCGTTGACTCGGGGGAGGTCGCACGGTGGTACCACGGTGGTGTCTAGGCCGTGCGTCCGGGGAAAGGTGTGGTTGGTTTCAGGGGTGGTTGGTGGTGTTAGGTTGTGTCGATGGTGGTTAAGTTTTCGGGTCAGGGAGTTTAGGGTACAGGCCAGGTCTGATCGGTAGGTGTCGATGCACCTCGCTGGTGCGCGTCGAGGGGTTGGAGGCGTGCCGGTGGGGCGGCCAATGGTGGTGGGTGTCTCGCTGGTCGCTGTCGGTGGTGGGGCAGAAACTACAAGGTGGTTTAGGCGGTGGTTTTGGGGCGTTAAGGTGTCGGGTTAATCGTGGGTTTATGTCATATTATTACTATTATTATTATTAGTATTATTATTATTATTATTATTATTATTATTATTATTATTATTATTATTATTACTATTATTATTATTATTATCATTACTATGTTATTATTATTTTAGTAATTCTTATGGTGTTGTTAATTGTCATGATTAGTATTAGTTAATACCAATAGTAAATAATAAGGTTTTACTTATTCGTTATCGTGTAGTTGAAGTTTATGAGTCGGGAAATCATTAAGTTAAGGAAGTTTCCATTTATGGAAACTTTCCATTTATAATGGTTTCTATTTTTGGAAACTTTCCATTTATGGAAGGTTTCTACTTATAGTGAGTATAGGTTGTTACGGGGTTTCGGGAAGGTTATTAATTCATTACGTATACGTGTTTAGGTAGCGAGTTTCGCGTGGAACATTTTTAGCGATCTTGGACTTATCAGCATTCCTGCTGTTTGAGGTAGGGGATTTACTGCTCATATAATGATGATTAATTACTTGGTTGATCAATATTAAGCATGATTATTTTACATTATCACATGAATCGGAATATTGTATATTTGATTATATATATTTCTGTGATACGGTCTGAGGTGATGAGAAATGGGTGTTGTGATCGGTGGGGAGTTAATTGGCGTTGTGATCGGTGCGGAGTTAATTGGTGTTGTGATCGGTGCGGAGTTAATGGTCTTGGGAGCGGTGCGGAGTTATTGGCCTTGTGATCGGTGCGGAGAAGTGATGATTGAATCCCTATATATATATATATATATATATATATATATGATATTGTTTGTTTATTTATTTTTCCTCTACTCAACCTCGTGGTTGACCCTGTGTATTCGTGATCACCTGTGATGAACCAAATTATTGGGGAGCAGATTGACAGGTGGCTGAGACTGTGCGAGGCTATGGGAAGAGAGAGCTTGGATCCGGACCGGACTAGAGTCTAGATCACCATAGTCAGTTTATCATGAGTTGTATTTTCATTTCATAACAGTTTGGATACAGTTGTAAGAACATGTTATGGAGTTTAATTTTTAATTAAAGTACTGTTTATCTTTCCTTTGTATCTACTGCCTCGGGAAACCGAGATGGTAACATCCTTATTTATCTGAGGAGTCCTAGTACAGGCCCTTAAATAAATGGGGGTGTTACACTGCCTCATATTGGATTACCCTAGGAGCTTGCGAAAACATGGTCGCAACTCTAGTATAAATTTCATTAGCCGTGGCTAGCTTATGTTGGGGCTGGTGTCCTTGACAGTTAGTACAATGACTTGCTAAATCTCTTAAAGGATCACAAGGGCATACTTCAGTATTATTATCAGTTGATCCACGTTTATCAATAACGGTTGGCTTGCTAGATAAGTTTGACGTTATTGTCATACAGATGGCGGTGATCAACTGGTCCCTATACGTCAGTTATATTTATTTGGGTAATTATACAATTAAAGATTGTATTCGCGTATTAATATAAACAGTTATATTTATTTGGGTAATTATACAATATCGTAATTTTATCAGACCATTATTAATACATCGACTACATTAATATCTGATAACATGTATGCTCCTTCTTATCACAGTATTCCGTCGCAAAAAGGGATGATTCTCCGCATCGATGGCGGTGATCAACTGCATTAATATCTGATAACATCGACTGCATTAATATCCGATAACCATACTACAAAACAATGTGCTCTTTGCGACGGAATAGTCCGTCGCAAAAAGGGTGAAATCCGTCGCAAATGATGCTTTTGCGACGGATTTGCGACGGACTGCATCTGTCCCATATTTTTGTCGCAAAAAGTTTATTTGCGACGGATTTTTCCGTCGCAACATTTTTGCGACGGATTGACCTTATTTTGCGACGGACTGACCTTGACCAAAAGTCAAAGTCAGTCCAGAATTGCGACGGACTTTCCGTCGCAAAAGGGACTATTTGCGACGGATTTTCCGTCGCAAATCTGGACTGACTTTGACTTTTGGTCAACGTCAGCCCAGATTTGCGACGGAAAATCCGTCGCAAAAGGGACTATTTGCGACGGAATTTCCATCGCAAATCTGGACTGACCTTGACTTCTAGTCAAGGTTTGCGACGGAATTCCGTCGCAAATTGAGACATTTCCGTCGCAAATTCCTGTATGATTTTCCGGTTTCAGCCGTTTTTCCAGCTCCCCATTTCCATTGAAATGATTCATTTTTTCCCTTTTGCATGATCTGTAAACCTGCAATTGCAGAAAAACAACCCAGCAACAAAAATCTTGTCGGAGACGAGGTTTTTAAAACGTCTTTTCATAACTAAAATGAAGGTTGTACAAATGATCATTCAACTAAAAACTAAACATAATCCGCGGTACATCAACTAAACAACCTAATAAAACCTATCTAACGGTCGTGTCGGTGGGCTGTGGGGTGGCGACATGACTGGCCGCCCTAGCATTGTCGCCGCCATCATCGTCGAAGTCGCGTCTCGGCTGAGAAAAGCCTCCCGGGTTGCAGCTCTGAGTAGTGAACTCCCCCCGTTGACTTAAGAACTATTCAATTGCCTTCAGCCTTTGGGATGTCTCGAGATCACGTTCTCTTAGCTGAGCATTCTCTCGAAGAACTCTGCCGACGATACCTGCAATGAATAGTCAAACATGATATTATATTCATTTAGTAAATGGTTAAATAATTGGTTAGTCTTAATTTTTACTAAACTATAAAATACAAACCTGGGGTGTATGATGATTGGGTCCCAGCACTTGAGTGACGACGACGCTCGTAAATGACTGGGGCTGCATTTCCCATACCGAGTATCAACCCTTTCTTGTTGAAACCGCCGTGTTCTTCGAAGTAGATCTCGTTATCGTCGATATCTTGCTCCGGGTGATAGCCAACCCTTCTTGGCATGCTTTTAAAAAACAAAAATAAAATGTGATTAGTATACGTTAATTAATTAGTAAACCAAATTACTAAAACATAAAGAAAAGTTTCTGTTAACTTACAAAGAGTGCTTTGGGTTTCGTTGATAGCCAACCCTTCTTGGCATGCTTTTTTGTCTTCTCCAGCAACTTCAAGGCGGATGGTACATCCCTCCCATCTTCTCCAGCCTGCAATTTAAATCCAACGGCACTTGTTAAAAAAAACATTCAAGATTGTCAAAGGGTGAAAATTATTCAAGACAAGAAAAAGTGAATTAAAAACTAAGAAATTACCATTTCATCCATCATCTGTAGGGTGTTTTTACGACCCATAATGTGAGTACCTAAGGCCTTGCCTTTTTCGGTACTTCCCGACATCCGGTTGGTCTTGTTTTTGTCGGATTTCTCTTGGAATTTTGGATCGTCCTTTCTACCCTTTAGTTGTTCGAAAATATCGGCCGGTATCCACTGCGGCCTTTGCTCCGTTGTTTTCCTTATAGCGTAGTGGATTCTTTTGCGAAGGCGGTCTTTCATCATGTCTTCCCACGCCGACCTAACCGCTGCTCTATCACGAGGGTGAAAGGTAACTTGTTTCTGTTTCAAAAAAAAAAATAGTTAAATAAATATGAAACAATAAATAGGTAATAAATAATAAAACGGAAATAGGTAAACAGTTAATAAATACCTCAAACCAATTCCACCACTCTTCCTTAATGGCATCCGACGCGGCTGACCAGTTGGGCGCATACTCCTTGTAGTTGCAAATAATGGTCTTTGTTATAAGATTAGAAACATCTTTGTCACTGAACCTGAAAAAGAGTTAAATGTGAAAATAAAATAGTCAACAAGTAATCATATTATAATCAATATACACATATATATAATCAATTATCCGTAAACAAATAAGATACTTACCACTTGGCGCCTTCGTAATCAGTCGGATCGAGGTGTACTCGATGTGTAGGCGGCTGAGGCTCAGGTGGAACAATCTCGTCCTCATCATCATTAGCTCCCGATCGTCCTCCCTCAGGCTGACGACTACCACCACCTCGTCGTCTTCCGCGCGGCATATAATTATCAAACTAATATAGCAACAATTAGAGAGAAATGCTTTACGTAATTAAACACTTGAATAATAAGATTAATAAGATAATTTCATTGACATTAAGCCATACGGCATCTACAATAATTTCAACAAATACAAGATTATCGAATCTAATAGATAGTAGTCCTAATCATCATCATCATCACTTGAACAATTTATTCCTACATCCTTACAAAGAGAATCTATAATATCTTCATCTTTATCCTCATCCTCATCCTCATACTCATCCTCATCCTCATCCTCAACCTCGTCCTCATCCTTATCCTCATCCTCATCCTCATGTTGCCCCACTGTCACAATTTGTATGTATTCTGGTTCCTCCACAATTTCATCTTCATCTTCTTCTTCTGCTTCAATTGGTGACAGTATTGTTTCACCATTAGTAACATTTTCTTGAAAGAAAGATTCATCAACGGGGGCATCGACATGTGATCTAGCCTTGGTTTTGAATACCGCTGACCATTGACTTTGATCCTTTTTTATACCTGGATAAGGATTATAGTAAACTTGTTCCACTTGATATGCCAACACAAATGGGTCGTACTTTGCAAATTTTCTACTCCGGTTAACATCCACAAGCTTATATTCCTTATGCACTTGCATGCCTCTTTCGGAGTTATCTAGCCAACTACATTTGAACAAAATGACTTTGTAAGTGCTTTGTGGGCCTGTATAAGTCATTTCAACAATTTCGTCAAGGGTCCCATAGTAGTCAGCTCCTTCAGTGGAACTCACACAAATTCCATTGTTAATTGTGCACTTTTCCAAATCTTTTCCTTGAATGAAAGCTCGAAATTTGTAGCCATTGATGGAATAGCGTTTCCATGTTCTGACTCTTCTTGAGGGACCATTTGCTAAGGCAATTAGAACTGGATCTTCTATATTATTAACCTGAGATCTTAACCATCTGGGAAATCTTGTTTCATATTTTTCCCAAACGTCATTGCCTACGACACATTCAGGATGTTCTCTCATGATAAAATTTTCAAACAACCTATATTCAAATTAGGGGAATTATTAATTTTTGAACAACTAATAAAGTACGTTTCAAATATAATAATTTAGATTCACCTCTTACACTTCGTTTCGTTTCAATTCATCAGAATCGCAGTTAGATAAAACGTAGAGGTGTGCACGCTCATATTCGTTATCCTCCAAAAACCTTTCATGACACTTTCCAGAAGTAGTGCCATCATGATCTTGAAATATCTCAGGCAAGTTAGATTGTGTCGGCTTTTTTGAACCAACGTCAAGGTCCTTTGCCTTGGTGTCTATGTGATCTTCAAAGTATAGGGAACAGAAATTTGCTATTTCCTCAATTAAATATGCATTACATATAGACCCTTCAACATGAGCTTTATTTTTGATTTTCTTTTTCAAATGATTCAAAAACCTACAAACAAATTAATTTAGAATGAAAAATATGATGAAAAATATATATTATGTAATATAAAGAATTGAATAAGGATGATGACATTACCTCTCGAAAGGATACATCCACCTATATTGCACAGGACCACCCACTTTTACTTCATATGGCAAATGAATAGGTAGGTGTTCCATTGAGTTGAAAAAAGAAGGTGGAAGGATTTTCTCTAATTTGCAGATAATCTCCGCAATGTTATTTTCGAGACTTGTAATTTTTTCAATTTGTACTGATGAAGTTCACAAATCTCTGAAAAACTGACTAATTTCAATTATGGCATTCCACTCATTTTTTGGAAGAAGATGTCTCAAAGCAACTGGGAGTAATCGCGACATGAAGACGTGACAATCATGACTTTTCAAACCGTGTATCTTCAATTCATTCATATCGACACACCTTCTCAAATCTGAAGCATAACCGTCGGGAAACTTCAGTTTGTATACCCATTCACATAGGACCTTCTTTTGTTCCTTTTTCAAAACGACCGAATCCCCTTTTCTTGTACTTGAACAAAGAAGTAACATGTCTTTCTCTGCATTTGAGTTTAATTTTGTTTTTCCTTTCACGTCCATGACAGTGTTAATTATTTGCTCGAAGAAATTTTTCTCAATATGCATGACATCAAGGTTATGTCGAATTAGTAGCGTGCTCCAATAGGGAAGCTCCCAAAAGATGCTTTGTTTCCACCACCCAATCCGTTTCCCTTTAAGCAAATTCAGTTCACGTTCAGATCCATCCACAATTTTCGGTAGATGTTTGACACAATCCCATACTTCATTGCCTGTTAACCTCTTCTCAGCAATATCGTGCTCAACTTTCCCTTTTCTAAAATGCACCTTATCCTTACGAAAAACATGATTACTGTCTAAAAACTGTCGATGACAATCAAACCAACTCCATTTTTTGCCATGTTGTAGCCAAACTGACTTAGTCTCCTTTTTCATACAATATGGACATGCATGCTCACCTTGAGTTGTCCAACCAGATAACATGCCATATGCAGGAAAGTTGTTGATCGTCCATAGGAGTGCGGCTCTAAGATCAAAGTTTTGCTTCAAGGAGACGTCATAGGTTAAGATCCCCGTCTCCCATAATTGCTTCAACTCGTGAATAAGAGGTTGCAAATAGACGTCAAGGTTTTTCTTTGGATTGTGGGGACCGGGAATAAGTAATGTTAAGAGCATAAACTGTCTTTTCATACAGAGCCAGGGTGGTAAATTGTATGGAGTAAGTATCACCGGCCAACATTGTTCCACTAACACGAGGGTTTTCATAATGCCAACGCATTTCGCCCGCGATGTGCTTTGTGGCATAAAAGCGTTGCAACCGTGGTCCTAATGGAAAATAAGTTAAGAACTTTTCGGGAACTCTTTTGCCATTTGCATTTTTCTCTAATTTGTACCTATTCGTACCACATTTTCTGCACTTATCAAGGTGAGCATCGTCCATCCAGAAAAGCATACATCCTACCGAGCAGGCATCTATCTTCTGATGGGGAAGTCGAAGAGCTTTAAGAACTTTTTTGGTTTCGTAGTAGTTACGCGTCATAAGATTATTTTCAGGAATCATATCTCCGATATATGACGCAAAACCATCTACACATTTTTCAGCTAAGTTGAATTCACATTTTAAAGTGATCAACCTTGAAGCCGACTGTAGCAATGTCATACGACTTCCTACATAAAGAGGTTGTTCGGCATGTTTTAGCATTTGGAAAAAAGCTAATACATTAGGATTTGGAGATTCATCGACCACCTCGGCGTTTAGAGCATCTTCCCTAATTTGATCAATGCTATCGCGTAACGCATCTTCTACCATATCCCTATAAGGATTGTCGGAGTGCATTGATGAGCTTCCCTCTTCCTCAACGGAGAATTTCTCTCCGTGACACACCCAATCGTTGTAGTTATCACAAAACCCTATCAAACCAAGGTGTTTCCGTACTTCTTGCTCAACTAAATACTTTGTATTCTTACACTTAGAACATGGACACCTAATTTCTCTATTCCTAACGTATTCGTCTTGTTGCTTAACATAATTAATGAATTCATTAACACCAATTACGAAATCCTGCCTTATTTTTTTTCCTAGAATCCAACCTTTCATACATCCATTTTCTTTCTAATCTCTTCATAGTAAATCTACATATTTTAACAAACAATAACAACAACTAATTAACAACAACAATTAAATAACAACAACTACATATATATATAACAACAACTAACAACAAAAACTAGTTAACAACTTATTAACAACAACAACAACAATTAATTAACAACAACAATTAAATAACAACTACATATATATAACAACAACTAACAACAACAACAACAACAACAACAACAACAACAACAACAACAACAACAACAACTACTACAACTACAACTACAACTACAACTACAACTACCAACACCAACACCAACACCAATACCACCAACACCAACACCAACACCAACACCAAAACCAACACCAAAACCAACACCAATACCAACACCAACACCAACACCAACACCAACACCAACCTGCAAAAAAAAAAAATTTACATATATTGGTCTAGGGTCCTTATATCTCCAGCCTAAACCCATCTTTGAATCTTTCATGCCATTAGTAAACACTCTTATATTTTCTTGATTGTAATGAGACAAAAATTGGGCAGCACTTCCTTATTGTTCTCCAAATACATTATATAGAATGTATTTGGAGAACAATAAGGAAGTGTTGCCCAATTTTTGTTTCATTACAATCAAGAAAATATAAGAGTGTTTACTACCTAAATGGCATGAAAGATTCAAAGACAGTCCCAAAACGGGGACTATTCAACAATTACACCTAATGTGTAATTATTGAACAGTTACTATTCAAGAATATTCTAAACAAATCAACAACACTAACAATCAACAACAATGCAAATTTTATATCAAAAATCAATCGTCCTAAACATCTTAACAACAATATGCGACGGATTTGGAATGGAATTAACTACTAACCTAATATCATTAACCACCTAACAATACTAACTAAACTAATCAAATAACAATTAAACTAAACTAACTATTCCTAATAACAATAAAAAAACAATAATACGGAATTTGCGACGGAATTTTGCGACGGATTAAACATAACTAGACGGTATATAAATAACGAAAGTTAGTATACATACATAAGGAGAAATGGAGAAGGAAGAAAGAAGTGGCGGCGGCAAGGTGGCGGCGGTGAGGTGGTGGCGGCGGTGAGGTGGCAGGTGGAAGGGAGAAGAAAGAAGAAGGAGAGGAAGGAGGAGGAAGGAGGAGGAAGGAAGGAGGAAGGAGGAAGGAGGAAGGAGGAGGAGGCGGCTGCGGCGGCGTCGGCGGCGGCGGCGGCGGCGTGGTAGGGTGGTGGTGTGGTGGGGTGGTGGGTGTCGCAATCGCTTTAAGGGTTTTAGGTTATAAGTTATGAAATCGATTTGGGGAAAAATATGACCCGCGGGGTCTGTATATTATACCTTTGCGACGGACATTTGCGACGGAAGTTCCGTCGCAAATCTGGTCAACGTCAAACCTTGACCAGATTTGCGACGGAAATTCCGTCGCAAATATTGACTTTTGCGACGGAATTTCCGTCGCAAATCTGGTCAAGGTTTGACCTTGGCCAGACTTTGGTCAAGTCTGGTCCATATGTTTGCGACGGAAATTTCGTCGCGAAAGTCAATATTTGCGACGGAATTTCCGTCGCAAACTTTCCCGCCATCTGACTTTCACTTCGCGGGTCTGGGAAATTCAGTTCCGTCACAAATTCCGTCGCAAAAGAATATTCCGTCGCAAAGTCCGTCACAAAACCAATTTTATTTGTATGAGTACAAAAAGGTGTATATCAATATGGATGCATGAGGTGATTTGAATTATAGTAGTAGTTATAGCATGTCTAGCGATATGCGGTTATGTGATCCCCGAGCCATATTATAGAAAGTACTACACTAGATGATAGTTATTTATTGACTTTGATGCTTAGGGAACATAGCCCTAACCCAAATGGGTGCCCACATGAGTCGGGACTCATTTCTTTCTTTTGTATTATAGTATGCCTCCGCGAAGAAACAATGTCGCTAACATCACGCAAGAAGAATTGGATCGTTTGATAGCTGAGAATGAGGCCCTAAAGGCCAAACGTATGGACTCCGCAAAGATGAGCACAATTATCTCGAGGCATCACCCTACCCAATTCACTGGGGAGAGGGAACCTCATTTGCTAGGGGCTTGGTGCCGGGAATTCAGTAACTTGATCGAGTTGGTGGATTGCCCTGAAGAATTGAGGGTTGACCAAGCAGCCCACTATCTGAGGGGTATGGCCGGTGACTGGTGGACCGGAAACAAAGGTGAAATTCGAGAGGCAGCCAGAGAGGATGGAACTGAGTTTGTTGCTTGGATCGCATTCAAGAGGATCTTATATGAAGTGTTTCTACCAGAATTCCAGAAAAGTAAGCTAAGAGAGGAGTTTGATACCTTCAGGATGACGGAGGACATGACGGTAGAGGCCTATTACAGAAAATTTATCCAGTTGGTGAGCTATGTGGGGGACATGGGGTTTGATGATGCCATGCTGGCAATGAAATTTGAGAGAGGGTTGTCAATCGCTATCAAGAAGAGGCTGATTGCGGCTCCGCCCACCACAGTCCCGGACATCTATTTACGGGCTGGGGCGGCGGAGAGGCTCTCAGAAATGATCAAAGAGGACAAGAAGTCAAAATCTGAAAAGAGAAAGGCTGAAGCAGTAACTGAAAGTTCTGGGTCAAAGAAGCAAAGCACCAACAAGTATAGCGGGTATTTCAGCAACAACGCTTCCAGAGGAGGGAGAAATCAAAGTGGGGGAAATCACATGAGTGGGGTTTCTGGCAGTGGTTCAACGGGAATAGTTTGTTTTGGCTGTGGAAAGAGGGGACACAAGCAGGCAGTGTGTCGCTCATCTGGAGGGAATCAGTCCGGGGGTTATCGTACGCCTACAGCAGGATATCAGGGATCTCGCACCCAGTCTTATGGTAGCAGTGGTTATCGCACACCCATGACAAACTATGGTGGGGGTGCGAAGTCTGGAGGGAGCAGCAATTATCAAAGGAGCTATAACAATTATCAGAACCGCTCGTACCAGAACCAATACAATGGGGGTGGAAGCAATCAGAAGACGGGAGCGGAAGGAAACCAGCAGGCTGGGACATCCAGTGCCAGTCAGAGTGGGGTCAAATCCAGTGGCAAGCTCTTTGCCATGGGAAAGCAGGCAGCTAAAGATGATGCTCATGTGGTGACCGGTACTTTTCTTGTGAACTCTAAACCTACTTTCGTACTTTTCGATTTCGGTGCCACCCATTCTTTTGTGTCTAAAGATCATGTTAAGGCCTTGGGACTTGAGAGATTTGATTGGGTCGCGGACTCAGTGACCATACCTTCAGGCGAGTCGATAGCTTGTAATAGAATATATGGTAGTGTACCCATCAAAATCGGGGAAGCAACCTTTTATTGTGACCTCATAGAATTTCCATTGGGGGGTTTTGAGGTGATCCTAGGGATGAACTGGCTGGGAAAGTATCGAGCTTTTATTGACTGTCACCAAAAGAAAATTTCCTTGAAGGGACCTAAGGGAGTGAGGGTGTCTTATTACAAGGGATATCGAGTCAAACCAAAAATCACGTTCATTTCCGTCAATACCCTTAAGTCTAGTTTGCGAAAAGGAGAGAGTCTGATCTTGTGCCAAATGTGGAACTGCGAGGCTGAGACCCCTAAGACTAGTGAGATACCAGTGGTACGGAAGTTTGAGGTAGTATTCAGAGATGACGTTCCTGGATTACCGCCAAGGAGGGAAGTGGAATTTTCCATTGACCTAAAACCAGGGGCGGGACCAATATCTAAATCACCGTACCGTATGGGACCGAAGGAGATGGAGGAATTGAAGAAGCAGTTGGATGAATTAGCTGAGAAAGGATTCATTCGACCCAGTGTGTCACCCTGGGGAGCACCTGTGCTATTTGTGAAGAAGAAGGATGGGAGTTTGAGACTTTGTGTTGACTACCGAGAGCTGAACAATGTGACCATCAAGAACCGTTATCGTTTGCCAAGAATTGACGACTTGTTCGATCAATTAAGTGGAGCTGGGGTTTTCTCTAAGATTGATTTGATATCCGGGTATCACCAGTTGAGTATAAAAGATGAAGATATTCCAAAGACCGCTTTCAGAACGAGGTATGGCCACTACGAATTTGTGGTTATGCCATTCAGATTGACTAACGCTCCAGCTGTGTTCATGGATTTGATGAACCGAGTCTTTAGCCCATATCTGGATAAGTTCGTGGTGGTATTCATCGATGATATCCTAGTGTACTCCAAGAATGCGGAAGAGCACGAGGATCATTTGAGGAGAGTACTTCAGACCTTGGAGGAGCATAAGCTCAATGCTAAGTTGAGCAAGTGTGAGTTCTGGTTGGAGAAAGTCGCATTTCTGGGGCATGTAATTTCCAAGGAGGGAGTATTTGTCGACCCTAGTAAGATCGAGGCTGTGACTAGGTGGCAAAGTCCGAAGAATGTGAGTGAGATTCGAAGCTTCCTGGGATTGGAAGGTTTCTATCGGAGGTTTGTTAAGGATTTCTCGAAAATAGCGAAGCTGTTGACATCGTTAATAAGGAAGGAGAACCGTTTTATCTGGGATGAGAGTTGTGAGAAGGCATTCCTGACCCTTAAGGAACGCCTGGCAACAGCTCCTATCCTTGCTTTGCCGGTCGGGAGTGATAACTTTGAAGTTTATACTGACGCTTCGAAGCATGGCAGGGTGATCGCGTATGCTTCTCGCCAATTGAAGACCTATGAAGAAAATTATCCGACACATGATTTGGAATTGGGAGCAGTGGTCTTTGCACTTAAATTGTGGCGCCATTACCTTTATGGAGCCACTATTAAGGTGTTTTCAGATCACAAGAGTCTGATGGTATATTTACACCCAGCGAGAGTTGAACATGAGACAGAGGAGGTGGATAGACCTGATTGGAGACTATGATATGCAGATTGTCTACCACGAGGGCAAGGCCAATGTGGTAGCTGATGCCCTAAGTAGGAAGTCTGTTCATGCTTTGAGTTGCGCCAGATCGAGAGTGAGGTTGCATGGCGAACTAAGGGAAATGGGAATTTTCATGATCCGGAAAGGGGAAGCTCTTAGTGACTTGACAGTGGAGCCTGAGTTGTATGGGGAGATTCGGGAGTTGCAAAAGAGTGATGCGAGAATCCAAAAGTGGCGCGGGATGGTTGAGAGTGAGGTTGGAGAGGCTGCATCCAAGTTCAGTATTCATACCGACGGTAGTTTGAGGTTCAGTGGTCGATGTTGTGTTCCGGATATTGAGGAGTTAAAGAAGAAAATCCTGACTGAATCTCATGCTACTCCATATTCCGTTCACCCAGGGGGTGATAAGTTGTACAAAGATCTTAAGAAGACGTTCTGGTGGCCGAATATGAAGAAGGAAGTCGCAGAGTTTGTGTCAAGGTGTTTGACTTGTCAGAGAGTGAAAGGAGAGCATAAGAGACCACAGGGGAAAGTTCAGCCTTTAGATGTGCCAGAGTGGAAGTGGGAGAACATCTCGATGGATTTCATTGTGGGGTTGCCTCGGACTCAGAGGGGCAACAACATGATTTGGGTAATTGTGGATCGTTTGACTAAGTCTGCTCACTTTATTTCGATGAAAGATACCTGGAGTAAAGCCGAGCTCGCTAATTCATATGTCCAGAATGTGGTCAAATTGCATGGTGTACCCAAGGACATTGTTTCAGATCGGGATTCGAGATTTATATCTAGATTTTGGCAGGAGTTGCAGGCCGCTTTGGGTACACAACTGAAGATGAGTACAGCTTTCCATCCAGCTACCGACGGTCAGACCGAGAGATCGATTCAGACCGAGAGATCGATTCAGACCCTTGAGTTCGGAGGATCTTGGGAGGATCGACTGGGATTGATAGAGTTTTCTTATAACAACAGCTATCATGCCAGTATATGGATGGCCCCTTTCGAGGCTTTGTATGGGAGGAAGTGTCGGAGCCCTGTGTGTTGGGATGATCGAGCCGATGTTGTGACTCTAGGGCCAGATATGATCCAGGAGATGGTGGAGCAGGTTCAGGTTATTCGACAGAAAATGAGGGCCGCCCAGGATAGGCAAAAGAGCTATGCAGATCTAAAGAGGAGCGATATTTCTTTCGAGGCGGGAGAGAAAGTACTGCTGAAAGTATCTCCAATGAAGGGTGTGATGAGATTCGGCAAGCGTGGCAAACTGAGTCAGAAATTTATTGGGCCGTTTGAGATCTTGGACAGAGTTGGAGAGGTGGCATATCGTTTAGCTTTACCTCCAGCCCTATCCAAGGTCCATAATGTGTTCCATGTGTCTCAGTTGAGAAAATATGTGAGTGATCCATCACATGTTCTACAGCACGAGGCGATTGAGGTAGATGAACAGTTGTCCTATGCGAAGGTTCCAAAAGAAATTCTGGTCAGGAAGGTACGAAAGACTCGCAATAGGGAGACGACTTTGGTGAAAGTTTTGTGGACTAATCATAACCTAGAGGAAGCTACATGGGAGGCCGAGGCGTACATGAGAGAGCGTTATCCACATCTGTTCGATTGAGGTAAGTTACACGGACGTAACTTTTCTTTAAGGGGGATGGAATGTAACCTTTCTGTGTTTTGGTGAATTGTTTTGGTTAATGTTGTGTTCCAAAATTTGCTTGCGAGGGTTTGGTTGTCACCTAGTTGAGGTTGAACTTCGGGACGAAGTTCATTTTAAGGGGGGAAGACTGTAATACCTCGAATATTTTTAAGTTACGATGTTTGTTTTATTTTTCTTGACGTCAAGATATAGTTTAAATTACGATAATTTAGTACTTAATGTGAGTGCTTGTATATATGTTCTTTTAAGTTGTGAGTCGTGTCCACCGTGGGGTTCGAACACGGGACCTTTAGAGTTGCGTTTTTGGGCCTCGATATTAGTGCAACCTTAGCAGCCCGTGAAAGAAGAAACCCTCACCAGCTCTAACATTCACGTTTTCCCCTTCCTGCCGTCATATAAGAGTGCTTTGCACTCTATTTTATGATCCACCGTCAACAAAACCCAAACACTAAATCTGTTGCTGCCACCACACGGAAGAGAAGGGGAGTGTTTGCGTTCAGTCTAGCCTTGCCTATTCCCTTCGTTTTTGATCAGAAGACAGGTATGTATTATCGTGTTTATCAATCGTTTGTAATCGTTCCGTGGCTGCTGTGTTTATAGGTGTTTCGAAGGGTGGTAGAGTATTGGTTTTTACTGGGGTTTTGTCGTGGGATGCTACTGGTGGAAGAAGGGTTGTCTAGGGGCGCGTCATGGAGGGTGTAGACGTCGTAGTCGGCGTCGACAGGGGTGTTTGTCACCCCTGGTTGTGTCAGTCGTTTTCTTTATTGTTTTATTTGTGTTAAGGGGAGGAGTTTGGGGTGGTACCACCGTTGACTCGGGGGAGGTCGACGCGGTGGTACCACGGTAGTGTCTAGGCCGTGCGTCAGGGGAAAAGTGTGGTTGGTTTCAGGGGTGGTTGGTGGTGTTAGGTGGTGTCGATGGTGGTTAAGTTTTTGGGTCAGGGAGTTCAGGGTACATGCCAGGTCTGACCGGTAGGTGTCGATGCACCTCGCTGGTGCGCGTCGAGGGGTTGGAGGCGTGCCGGTGGGGCAGCCAGTGGTGGTGGGTGTCTCGCTGGTCGCTGTCGGTGGTGGGGCAGAAACTACAAGGTGCTTTAGGCGGTGGTTTTGGGGCGTTAAGGTGTCGGGTTAATCGTGGGTTTATGTCATATTATTACTATTACTATTATTATTATTATTATTATTATTATTATTATTAATATTATTATCATTACTATGTTATTATTATTTTAGTAATTCTTATGGTGTTGTTAATTGTCATGATTAGTATTAGTTAATACCAATAGTAAATAATAAGGTTTTACTTATTCGTTATCGTGTAGTTGAAGTTTATGAGTCGGGAAATCATTAAGTTAAGGAAGTTTCCATTTATGGAAACTTTCCATTTATAATGGTTTCTATTTTTGGAAACTTTCCATTTATAGAAGGTTTCTACTTATAGTGAGTATAGGTTGTTACGGGGTTTCGGGAAGGTTATTAATTCATTACGTATACGTGTTTAGGTAGCGAGTTTCGCGTGGAACATTTTTAGCGATCTTGGACTTATCTGCATTCCTGCTGTTTGAGGTAGGTTGATCAATATTAAGCATGATTATTTTACATTATCACATGAATCGGAATATTGTATTATTTGATTATATATATTTCTGTGATACGGTATGAGGTGATGAGAAATGGGTGTTGTGATCGGTGCGGAGTTAATTGGCGTTGTGATCGGTGCGGAGTTAATTGGCGTTGTGATCGGTGCGGAGTTAATGGCCTTGGGAGCGGTGCGGAGTTATTGGCCTTGTGATCGGTGCGGAGAAGTGATGATTGAATCCCTATATATATATATATATATATATATATATATATATATATATATATATATATATATATATATATATATATATATATATATATATATATATATATATATATATATATATATATATATATATATATATATATATATATATATATATATATATATATATATATATATATATATATATATATATATATGATATTGTTTGTTTATTTATTTTTCCTCTACTCAACCTCGTGGTTGACCCTGTGTATTCGTGATCACCTGTGATGAACCAAATTATTGGGGAGCAGATTGACAGGTGGCTGAGACTGTGCGAGGCTATGGGAAGAGAGAGCTTGGATCCGGACCGGACTAGAGTCTAGATCACCATAGTCAGTTTATCATGAGTTGTATTTTCATTTCATAAGACAGTTTGGATACAGTTGTAAGAACATGTTATGGAGTTTAATTTTTAATTAAAGTACTGTTTATCTTTCCTTTGTATCTACTGCCTCGGGAAACCGAGATGGTAACATCCTTATTTATCTGAGGAGTCCTAGTACAGGGCCTTAAATAAATGGGGGTGTTACACTGCCTCATATTGGATTACCCTAGGAGCTTGCGAAAACATGGTCGCAACTCTAGTATAAATCTCATTAGCCGTGGCTAGCTTATGTTGGGGCTGGTGTCCTTGACAGTTAGTACAATGACTTGCTAAATCTCTTAAAGGATCACAAGGGCATACTTCAGTATTATTATCAGTTGATCCACGTTTATCAATAACGGTTGGCTTGCTAGATAAGTTTGACGTTATTGTCATACAGATGGCGGTGATCAACTGGTCCCTATACGTCAGTTATATTTATTTGGGTAATTATACAATTAAAGATTGTATTCGAGAATTAATATAAACAGTTATATTTATTTGGGTAATTATACAATATCGTAATTTTATCAGACCATTATTAATACATCGACTGCATTAATATCTGATAACATGTATGCGATTTATAAATAAAACCCGCGAATAACTTTTAGCTAAATGGGTCGAATCACGAATTAGAATAAGGTAAGAGTGGAAAGCCCACTCTTACCCTATTCGAGATTTTCGGCCGTGTACTACATAAGGAGGAGACTTCTCCTTATGTCAGGTCACTCTTGTTGCACTGATTAAACAAATCTCAAGGAAAAATTAGGGTTTGAGAGCATTCTTCTCCCATAACCCAGATCTCACATCTAAACTCAAAAGGCTCTCCCTATATTGCAAGGCAGTTGGTGAAGATTTCTAGCACACGCGGCATCGTCTCAATCTAAGTCTTGGGTGCAAGTTATAGGAGGGAATTTGCTTTAATTCCTGTTCTTAGGTCTTTCGCGCAAGGACTGAAGGTTGTACTCTTTTTCATGTCTTTTTAATCTTATGATCATTTTCACGACTGTAATTTTCATTATAATCCTGTATTTAAAGGGTGAATACATGTTATATTCCCCACAAGTGCTATCAGAGACTAAGGCCATGAAATTTTACAATTGTGTTTTTCATAAGGTTTAAAAATTTTGAAAAATCGGAACTTTCTGCCTTGACACTCGATCGAGTCTCTGTAGCACTCGATCGAGTGCCCCCGTACCAGGCATCGTGCGTGTGTTTTTAGGGTTGTGATCGATCTTGTTTTCGATTCTTATTTGCATATTGTTAATTAATCGATATTTTTAGCAATATGTGAATCTTTTGTTGTTGTTTATTCATGATAAGGTATAAACTTATTTTGATTTTAAAAGTGCAGCGTTTGCGTTTTAAACAGTCACTCGATCGAGCCATGCTGCACTCGATCGAGTGACACTGATACTCGATCGAGTGTCCCTGATGCTCGATCGAGTGTCCCTGTTTCTGGCAGTCCTTTCTCGAAAATAACTTGTTTTTATTTTCCCATGGCCTAAAATAATATACTGTATACGGAAATAGTATATTATTTTTGTGAAACGGTTCACCCTCGATTGATACATATTATTTTAAAACAGTTTAAGATAATGGATTATAAACTTGTTAAAATTAAAGTGGTTAAAACGGTATGATCACATAATTTTAATCCTATAAGGTGGTTTGGTAAAAATTTGTTAATCATAATAACAGTATTATGTCATGAATGAATTTTAATTTTAGTTGATGCATTTTATTTATCGTCTTGTGAATGCCTTGAATGCTTTCAATAACGTATTTAATTTTTGCAAACGGTTGTAACTTAGTGTGGCCTTAGAAGATTGTGTCACCGTAATGATGGGACACAGTCTTGCTTGTAATTTTGAGATCTTGTATCTCCGTTTTGGGTTTTTGCCATGTAATTACTTTTGTATTTAAATTAGAATGTAAATAGGGTTATATTTGTAATTTAAATTAGTAATTTTGTGAAGACCAAAGACGGAGACCGGATGCTCACTCCCGCTGCAAGGACCAAGATGGAACATCAAGACAAGCTTCTAGGGTCCGACGGTGGATTCCAAGTGGTTTTATGTTTATTTTGGTAGGATAGGCCACACTAGGACTTTTATTTACGTTTATCGCATTTATTTTGTGCTTTCGTCGATAATAGCTTGCATCATATTCCGCCTAAAACCAAACCACCTATAACATGCCTGAAAACTGACTCATGTAGAGGTTACGCGTTAGTTTTCTGTGACAATACAGATGTCACGTGTCATATGCAAAGCCATCACTTTATTTCATTCATTCACGCTTATGCTAGATTTTAGTTCACTTAAAATGAATAAATAAAAGTTGATGGGGTCTTCCTCGTATAACCAAAAATTGAGAATAGTCTTTATAAATCAGACTCCCATGAATCCCTTATTCGTCGGTAGGCATAATATGACCCCTTCTACGTCGGGTAAGTGGGAACAGATGATTTATTTTATCTCAACATTATGGTCACTAGATACTATCTAGCAACTATGATGGACTAGTAGATAGGATTTACGGAAATCTATCGACCAAGAGTTCCAACAGTGGAATTAGCCAAGCTGTGGGCTTATCAATATACGGAAATTGAGTCTTGGGATCGTTTATATAATTCTTGAGGGAGATCAATTATATAAATGCATGAGTCTACGAGTTTAAATTCAATTTAATATAGACTTAAATCACAACAATGAGTTGCTTATATGGTTTTGTTTTATCTTCTTTTCAGTGTAGAACACGTTCATTTAAACTGTTGTATAACTAATGGCTGGTGAAGACCCAATGCCAAGTGCCAAGCTAGCACGTGAATCCTGGCTAAAAGCCTTCATGGACTCCATGAATCAGTCTACTAGACTGAGAAATGATGGGTCAAACTTCTCTGACTGGGAGGCAGCACTACGGAATGATGCCATTGCTGACGGAAAGCTTAAGTTTTTAACTGAGCCCATTCCGGCACACCCTGGAACTGGAGCTAGAGCTAACGAAGTTCGCGCTCATAGCGACTTCGTCATGGAAGCGGGTGCGATAAAGAACGTACTCATCTATGCAATGGAATCAAATTTGCAAAGACGCTTCATATCCCATGGTGCAAACAAGATTTTCACCACGCTCACTAACGAATTCTCGAAAGCTCCGAGAATCGTTTCTTATGAGCATACATGTCGCTTCTTTGAGGCGAAACTCCAGACGGGCCAAGCTGTTAGCCCACATATTCTCAACATGATTGAGAATATCGAGAAACTGGAGACCCTAAACTGCAAGATCAGTGAGAACATAATCGTTGATCGAATGCTTCATTCGCTTCATGATGGGTTCGCCCTCTTTAGGGCCAACTACTACATGAACGACATGAAGAAGACTCCTCATGAGCTCCACTCCCTTCTCGTACAGACCGAGAAGGATCTGAAATTAAGTGGGAGCGTGAAGCAGGATGTTCTCATGATCTCCAGTAAGGGAAAGGGTAAAGGGAAGGCTAAAGCTCAGGGCGACCTAGCAGTAGGTAAGCCCAGGTTCAAGAAACCTGGATTTACTAAGAGTGGGCCAGGTGAGTCGAGCAACTCACAGGGCAAGACAAAGAGCAAGGATACTAGCATGGAATGCCACCACTGCCACAAGACTGGGCATTGGAGGCGCTCATGCCCCGTGTATCGCGAGGACATTAAAGCAGGCCGCGTTACTCCTGTTGGTATGTCTTCTTCTTCTTTTATTCACATGATTGAGATTAACAATGCAAGTTGCGGGACTTGGGTACTAGATACTGGTTGTGGTTCTCATCTATGTAATCATGTGCAGGGCCTCCGAAACCAAGAACCCCTCATCAAGGGTGAGCTTGACCTGCGTGTCGGGAATGGAGCACGTGTTGCTGCAGTCTCGAAGGGAACATACGTGATCCAGCTTCCAAGTGGATTCGAGTTATTTTTATATAACTGTTATTATGTTCCTAGTTTGTCCAAAAACATTATTTCAGTTTCTGCACTTGACAAACTCGGTTTTTCATTTGTAATAGAGAATAATAGCTGTATTTTCTCCTTACACAATATGATTTATGGCAAGGCAGTTTCCATGAATGGAATTTATGTTTTAGATCAAACCACCGAGATATTACATGTGAATAACAAGAGATTAAAGTTAGGTGACAAAGATCAAACTTACCTATGGCATTGTCGTATGGGACACATAAATGAGAAACGCGTAAAACAGCTCATACAGAATGGAGCTATCTCGCCCTTTGATTTTGAATCATATGGCACGTGTGAATCATGTCTCATCGGTAAGATGACTCGTATTACCTTCAAAGGTGTTGGAATGCGCGCTGCCGACCTATTAGGACTCATACATACGGATGTGTGTGGCCCTATGTCGATCAACGCACGAGAAGGCTATAGGTATTTCATCACTTTCAGGGATGATTTGAGTAGATATGGCTATGTCTACTTAATGAAGCACAAAAGTGAATCCTTTGACAAGTTCAAAGAATACCAGAATCAGGTACAGAACCAACTGGGAAGAAAGATTAAAGCACTACGTTGTGATCGTGGTGGTGAGTATCTTTCACACGAGTTTGATCAACACCTTAAAGACTGTGGCATCGTTCTACAGTTAACTCCACCTGGAACACCACAATTAAATGGTGTGTCCGAACGGAGGAATCGAACTCTACTTGATATGGTTCGATCCATGATGAGTCACACGGTTGTGCCTTATTCATTGTGGGGCTATGCTCTTTTGTCAGCCGCTCTAATACTTAACCGAAGTCCATCTAAAGCTATTGACAAGACTCCATACGAATTATGGAAGGGAACGGTCCCTAACTTGTCCTTTATTCGGGTTTGGGGCTGCGAGGCTTATGTCAAGTGGAGACACGAGGATAAGCTCGGCTCGCGATCGGTCAAGACATACTTTATAGGCTATCCAAAGGGAACTTTTGGTCATTACTTCTACTCGCCAACCGAACAACGTGTTTTTGTTGCGGCTAGTGCGACGTTCTTAGAGAAAGAATTTCTCGAGAACAAGTCGAGTAATAGAACCTTCGATTTATCGGAGGTTCAAGAACCAACTACCGAGCAACCATTGGAGGAAACAGTTCCTTCAACCGAGGCTGCGATAGATATTCCTGAGGAACCTAGGAGGTCGGGAAGACTCTCTATTCCTCCGGACAGATACATTGGTATGGTCGAGGAACATGATATAGATGACGTCTTACTCCTAGAGGGTAATGAACCCACAACCTATAAAGGTGCCATGACCAGTTCTGACTCAAAACTATGGCTAGAAGCCATGCAATCCGAGATGGACTCCATGTATGAGAACAACGTGTGGGATCTTGTGGACCTACCTGCAAAGGTACGTCCCCTTCAATGCAAATGGCATTACAAGATAAAGCATGCCGTGGAAGGACAACAAGATATCCACAAGGCCAGACTAGTTGCTAAAGGTTTCACCCAAGTGCCAGCCTTGCACTACGATGAGATCTTTGCACCCGTAGTCATGCTACGTTCCATTCGGATTATCTTAGCGATCGCCGCATTTCACGATTATGAAATATGGCAAATGGACGTTAAAACCGCCTTCTTAAACGGTTATTTGGAGGAAGAGTTGTACATGGTACAACCTGAGGGTTTTATTGATCCAGCACATCCTAAGAAAGTTTGCAAGCTTAAGCGTTCCATCTATGGACTTAAGCAAGCATCGCGGAGTTGGAATCATCGCTTCGACCAAGTGATAAAAGAGAATGGATTCGTTCGATCAGTCGAGGAACCATGTCTCTATATCAAGTCGAGTGGGAGCAAGATTGTCTTCTTAGTACTGTATGTCGATGACATACTCTTGATTGGGAATGACATACCTCTCCTTTCTTCGGTTAAAGCATGGTTGAAAAACCATTTCCAGATGAAAGATCTGGGAGAGGCACAAAGAATTTTGGGCATCCGTATCTACAGGGATAGATCACGACGGATGTTGTCTCTCAGTCAGGAGTCTTACGTAGATAAGATTCTAGGAGATTCAACATGACGAACTCCAAGAAAGGGTTCCTTCCTATGACTACTGGGCTTCACTTGAGCAAGTCTCAAGAAGCTAAGACATTGGAAGAGAAAGAGCGCATGAGTCGGATTCCTTATGCTTCGGCAATAGGATGGATCATGTATGCCATGATATGCACACGTCCAGACGTTGCATATGCATTGAGTATGACCAGTCGATTCCAAGCTCATCCAGGTGAACAACACTGGATGGCCGTGAAAAACATTCTTAAGTACCTACGGAGGACTAAAGATTGGGGATTGACTTACGAAGGCGACTCGACGCTCTGCGCCACGGGTTACGCAGATGCTAGCTTCCAAACGGATCGAGATGACTCGAAATCTCAGTCTGGATTCGTTTTTACTCTTAATGGCGCTGCTGTCAGCTGAAAAAGTTCTAGACAGAGTGTTACAGCAGATTCTACGACTGAGTCCGAGTACTATGCCGCCTCGGAAGCAGCTAAGGAAGCAATATGGATGCGTGAATTCTTACAAGGACTCTCGGTAGTGCCTAGTTCGAATGACCCAATCACCGTTTATTGTGACAATAAAGGTGCCATCTTCCAAGCTAAGGAGCATGAGTCTAGCAACAAGGCTAGACATGTACACCGGAAAGCTCATCTAATCAGAGATTACGTGGAGCAAAAGGAGATATTCATTGATAAGATAGCTACGGATGACAACATAGCTGATCCTCTCACAAAAGCATTACCACGTGATAAGCATGCATGAAGGGCACATTCATTCCATGGGAATTAGATGTGTTCCTAAGTTGTAGTACTCTTTTATGAATTCATGTAATAATTCATTTTCTCGTGTACTCTATTCAACCTTATTGTTATGATATATAATGTTTTGTTTCTCATGTGGAATTGTACGCCAATTTTGAACACCACAAAGTGAGCTGATTAACATTACATCGCTTTGGTCCTTGATTACCCTCTTGAGCTGATAACTCAGGTAATCATTTTATGACGTTGGTTGTTGGTGGGTTCAACGAGCCATAAGTCACACGGCTGACTGACCAATCACAAAGGCGAGTTATACGGATATCTCGTAGGACACCCCGTGACAACGTTATGGAGTCCTAAATGTTTTATAACATTGGGTGCCAGGTCGTGGATAAGACCTCCATAGTGTTCCTTAGAGTCGAGTCTTTTGACTTTCAACTGTCTCTTGAGATTAAGGCAGATTTTGGGTAACTTTGGTTTCTTTCCCACGGTCATCGTAATAGGGGCCAAGAGGATTTTTTCTGGGTTATTTCATGCTGCGCTAAAATCGGCAGGATTCGAGTTGAGGGAAATATCCAAACCCTTATTAGGATTTTATCATTTCTCAGGGCCACTCGAGGAGTAGTAACTGAAATGCATGGCCATGCTCGAATACAGATTCATTTTATCAGTTAAGTTACTCTCTAGTCGGGGAAACCACTCTTGATACAGATCGCTTGTGAGATACGACCTTTGCGAATGCGGATTTGCAAATTGTCTTACATTGAGTGGGATAAATTTTAAAAGGATATGAGAATCGGTTATCGCACCTACACTTTTACGGACAAGTGGGAGTTTGTTGGAGCTTGTGTCCTCCACATGTAGTGTGATAACGTCATTGCACATACCCTTGTACGGACAAGTGGGAGATTGTTGGGGCTGGTGTCCTTGACAGTTAGTACAATGACTTGCTAAATCTCTTAAAGGATCACACGGGCATACTTCAGTATTATTATCAGTTGATCCACGTTTATCAATAACGGTTGGCTTGCTAGATAAGTTTGACGTTATTGTCATACAGATGGCGGTGATCAACTGGTCCCTATACGTCAGTTATATTTATTTGGGTAATTATACAATTAAAGATTGTATTCGCGTATTAATATAAACAGTTATATTAATTTGGGTAATTATACAATATCGTAATTTTATCAGACCATTATTAATACATCGACTGCATTAATATCTGATAACATGTATGCGATTTATAAATAAAACCCGCGAATAACTTTTAGCTAAATGGGTCGAATCACGAATTAGAATAAGGTAAGAGTGGAAAGCCCACTCTTACCCTATTCGAGATTTTCGGCCGTGTACTACATAAGGAGGAGACTTCTCCTTATGTCAGGTCACTCTTGTTGCACTGATTAAACAAATCTCAAGGAAAAATTAGGGTTTGAGAGCATTCTTCTCCCATAACCCAGATCTCACATCTAAACTCAAAAAGGCTCTCCCTATATTGCAAGGCAGTTGGAGAGGATTTCTAGCACACGCGGCATCGTCTCAATCTAAGTCTTGGGTGCAAGTTATAGGAGGGAATTTGCTTTAATTCCTGTTCTTAGGCCTTTCGCGCAAGGACTAAAGGTTGTACTCTTTTTCATGTCTTTTTAATCTTATGACCATTTTCACGACTGTAATTTTCATTATAATCCTGTATTTAAAGGGTGAATACATGTTATATTCCCCACAACTTAATCATTCTTCTTTGGAGATCCGGCTCCATCGAAAATATAAGCACGTTCTTTAGAGCATGCGACTCCTTCATGTAGGTCTCATTGGCCTCACGAGTCACCTCCGATGCACGAGGGCCGGGAGTGGGAGGAGCGGCAATAGTAAGATAACGAGTCTTATCGTTAGCTTCAGCGGCCAACACTAATTGGGCGTCCCAATCCTTAAAATTGGCGCCATGCTTCTCAAGCTTGCAACGATCCATAAAGGACCAAAGCCATGAAACGTGTGGGAGTGGTGGAGCGATATTTGCCATTGATGATTGATAGTTGAAAAAGAACTACAATTGAAAATAAAGGAATTAAAACAGAATTATCGTTTGAATAATTAAACTTGTAAATTTTAAACAAGTTAAACATCTACTTAATGATCTCTTACCCAATTAAGTAAATGATCCCGAGACCCAAATACAAACTAACTCGGGCACGGTTTAGCCGATACATCCCTCATTAATATGATCGGTAGATTAACCCCTTAATCGATTCTACTTTTAGAACTCTCGGTCGATAAAATTACACTAATTCTTATCTTGGCCCGAACTTATTACCACTACGGTGGCTCGAATACCTTCGTCGAGATCAACCAAATTTCGAGAACGTAATCATATTACCCCACTTCACCAACGTAATAAGGTTTGCACCCCGGTTTAGCCGAGCCTACTCCCTTATGAAAAAAATCCTTCGCGGGTTCTTTACTATTTGGTAAGGCTATGTCTCGATTTTTTTAAAAAACGTAAGAGATCTTGTCAATTTATTATCTATCTCCTTTAAGTGAACTAAGTCGGTGAATTATCGATAAATTGATTGATGATTTTATGAATCACTATTCATAATTTAGTTTAGTTTCCTAATACATTTTAGGATTCAAAATTTAGTCTTACTCAAATTTCGAAATAACTTAACCTTTCATTTTAATATTGTTTGGTTTTAATCGATTTTACGGGAAATAGCATTAAAATTATCAAACGAGTCATAAAAATTTCGAAAATTCAACATTCAAAATTTGGAACATACTGAAATTTTTTTAAAAATTTCAGATCCTTAAAATTTAAATATTTTCGAAATATACTATTTATTTCGTAAAATAGCCGTGTAGAATGCAATTATTCGAAAAATTCAAAATTACTTCAAAAATCATGCAATAAAACACCAATATAATTTTTACATATTCCTAGACACTCAAAGTGACTGAAAATGCAGAAAAATCAAATTGAAAATACTGTTTAAGGTCTGAAAATAAAATATGACTCTTACAATTCTCAATTTCTAACTTTAACTTTTAAAATTAAAATATAAAATTTCAGAAGTTTTGGCACTTAAGAAAAATATGTTGATGATCATATCTAATATGACTAATATGGGTGAATTTTTCGGACCATTTTAGCAACTTTTACTACTTTTAATAAATCGTGTCATATATTACTCGATTTTACCGATTAAAATCATTTCTCATGCAAAATTCGAAATAATTAGCTCAAAAAATTACATGCATGCTAGAAATAATATATGTGACACTACATAAAATTTTTATGGTCAAATTCGAATTTAACTATTTAAGCTAAAATATGCCACTAATATTACGATTTTTACAATAAAAATCAATATTCATGCAATATTAAAGAAACATTTCTGGAAAATTTATCATATATTTTATATATTGCATGTGACATCTACAAAAATTTTCGTAGTTAAATTCATCATATAACTATTTAAACCCATATTTATCCCATTTTATGACTATTTAACCTTAAAAAATCATAAACCATGCATAAAACTTCAATAATTTCGAAAATTATATATTCATAATACGTTAAATGCATGTGAGAACATATTTAAAATTCTCGGCCAGAAACATTATTTTACTAATTTTCCCATATTAAAACGTTTTTAACCGATGTTAAGCATAAATTAAACAATTTAATTACTATATAGAACAATATTATTCCATAAATCATCTAAAATGACTTCAAACTATTTTAAGACCAGAAAGTATACATGCATTAAGATTTTCGTGCATATCCTATATGTACTAATCATATTCGTTTTTAATTAAAATCGTATTTTCTCGCAAAAACGTAAAAATCGAGTTGCATGCAAGCAACCTAATGCTCTGATACCACTTGAAGGAAAACGGTAGTCATACTAGTTCACCTAATTATTTAGTCTTACTAATAATTTATTAAATTAACTCTTTAATTACTTATGACCTTATGCATGCAAATGAAATGCGGAAATATTAAGAATCAGATTCTTACACACGGCCCGAGAGAGTGCTAGGACGATCCTCCACGGAGCAACCAAGTAAGCTTGCCTCCAATAGGAAACACCAAGACCTACCCTTAAAACGGACCAAAAAACCGTACCCGAGCTAGGAGACGGAAATAGGTTTCTTAAAAACAGAGTACTAATACTATTATTAGTATACTAGAAAAATATTATATAGATAATATTTTAGAGGTTTTTATAATTTTCTTACTCTAGAAAATTTTGCATGAAGATTAGTTTATGAATATGTGAAGGATCACATATATAAAGAGGTGGGATGGTTGGGGTGGGTGTGCCGTGTACACACAAGGCATGGGGAAGGGTTTAATCCCTTTTCCATGCACACATGCATAAGGTAAGGTCATATCATGACCTAACCTAATCATCACAATTATATGGATAAAATATCACATATAAATTAGCTTATAATGTCAATATACACGGTACACACATACACAAACGTAAAATGGATTTTCATTTTACGATTTATAATTTGTACAATTTACTAATATGTAAAATCTTATGTGACATAATAATTGTATTAATTTAAAATATATATTTATCATATAAATAATATTTCTAAATTAATTAAATCATATTTAACAAGTTATTTAGTAATTCGAAATTACTGTCCCAACATATGGTTATCGTAGTAATCGTCGATACGATATATTAACAACGTTTGTTATAACCATGAACCATTCATTATACTAATTTAGATATTTCTAAAATATCAATTAATATTTGACAATTGACACATTTCAATTTCAAATATAAATCTTACTTTAAGATTCAACCTCTAATTTCTCAAGATACGGTTTTAAGAATATCAATCAATTCATATCCTATACAATTAATCAATATATGTTTAAAGGGTTAGTCCTAAAGGTGTGACCTAAAGGGATCAACTGACCACCACCGTCATACGATAGTAATGTCAAACTCTAGTCAGCCAATCATTACCGATTAATGTTGGTCAGTTGACTATATCAAATATCAGATCATCCCTTGCATATTCTTTTCATAAGATTAATGACAATGACTTTTATCACTGTCGTGATCACACTATTGTTGAGGACACATTTCCCAACATGAAGTTTTTACCGATGCGTCCAAAAAGGGACTGCGTTGTGTGCTAATGCAGAATGAGAGAGTGATCGCGTATGCTTCTAGGCAGCTGAAGCTATATGAGGAGAATTATCCGACGCATGATCTAGAGCTGGGAGCAGTGGTTTTTGCACTTAAGTTGTGGCGACATTATCTGTATGGAGCTACATTTAAGGTGTATTCCGATCATAAGAGCTTAAAGTACTTTATACCCAGAGAGAGCTGAATATGCGCCAGAGGAGGTGGATCGAGTTTATTGGAGACTACGACATGGAGATTCTGTACAAGGAAGGGAAAGTTAATGTTGTGGCCGATGCATTGAGTAAGAAATCTGTTCACGCTCTATGCATAGCAAGATCGAGACTGAGTATGTATCGTGAGTTGGGACAGATGGGAATTTCAGTAATCAGGAAGGGTGAAACCATGGGAGATTTAACCATCGAGCCTGTAATACCTCGATTTTTGTCACGTTTAGTTATGGGATTTATTTTGTTACGTTGTTAAATGCGGTTTTAATACTTCCTTTGCATATAAGTTTTAGGCTACGTTTATGTGTTTGATGGGGTTCGATCAAGGGTTCTCGAGGTAGTGTCTTGGGTCCTCTTTGGTTTCGAACTCGAGACCTCTAGGGGAGTGGTGTTGGGCCTCGGTTTCTGTGCACAAACACCACAGCCCACGATGGACTCACAACCCTAATCTAATTCTTACACTCACCCTCACCTCAAACCCAAGCAAGCCGCCATATAAGAGGGGGGTTGTGCTCTCATTTCAGAGCTTTCTCATCAAAACAAAACCCTAGATCTTACAGCCACCACCTCACGGAAAGGAGAGAGAGTGCCTACAGTCTTTTTGGCCGTGTCTAACCCCCATCGTCTTGGTCAGGAAAAACAGGTACGTGAGTCGTATCTTGTCAATTATTGTAATCGAGTTTGGTCTTCTCACTTTTGCTTAGATCTCGTTTGATGTCAGGTTGTTATTTTGAGTCCTTGTTTCTGTTACCTTGTTCATGGTGGTCAGGGGTGTAGTGGGTGGTCGGTCTCGGTGGTTACAAGGACAGGGTGTGGTGTAGAAAGTGGTGTTCGATGGGGCTGTTGTCGGGGTTGGAGTCTGGGTCTGGTTGTGTGTTCACGAAGAGGTGTGTAAGGGGGGGTGGTACCACTGTTGACTCGGGGGAGGTCGACACAGTGGCACCACCAGGGTCTGTCAGTCAGGTGTCAAAGGGGACGTGGAAGGTGGTGGTGCGCGGTGGAAGCCCTGGAGGTTGCGTCGACAGGGGGCTGTTCAGGGGGGTAGCAGCGTCGTGTAGGGGAGGAACCAGGGTTGGGTTTGTGTCTGGTCTGACTTTTTGGAGGGAGTCGACGGTGGTGATGGGTGTCAGTGATGGAGTGGGTGGTTTGGGTGTTGCGTATGGTGATTGTCGGCGGGCAGTGGGGTGGTCGTGAGGTTGTTAGAGGGGCTGTTAGAGTCGTGGTTGAGTCGTTGAAGGAGGGGGGCTGTTTCGTTGCTTATTGCGTTTTTATTATTATTTTTACTATTATTATTAGTATTATTATTAGTAACATAATTGTAATTATGGTTGTTATATTTTTATTTATGGTAAAATATTATTTTAGTAAGGGTTAATTTTTGGGAGTATTTATGGAAATTTTGGTTATGGTAGTAATGTATAGAATAATTTGAAATTCAAACGAAAGTTGTTATATTTATAAGTTACTATTTTTGGAAGTTGCTATATCGGGAAAGTTTCTATTTATGGAAACTTTCTACTTATGGGGGGTTGCCATTTATAGTAAGTGTGATCGTTAAGGGAGTCGTATAAGTTATTAATTCGTTACGTATACCTGTTTAGGTAGCGAGTTTCGAGTGGAACATTTCTAAGCATACCTCGGATTGTGTCTGCGTTCCTGCTATATCAGATAGGGGAAAGTACTGGTTATAATAACGTGTACTCTGTTCTTATTTGGCATTAAGCATGTTGCTATATACTATCACGTGATCGTTATATTGAGTTGTTATACTATTCTGTGATATTATATAATGTGAATATACATATATTGGGTCTTGTGATACGGTGATGGATCGGTGCGGAGTATATTTGGTGTTGGATCGGTGCGGAGTATATATGGTGTTGGATCGGTGCGGAGTTTATACGGTGTTGGATCGGTGCGGAGTTTATTTGGCGATGGATCGGCGCGGAGTTATTATATTGTTATCATATTTATTGTTTTCCCTACTCAACCTCGTGGTTGACCCTGTGTATTCGTGATCACCTGTGATGAACCAAATTATTGGGGAGCAGATTGACAGGTGGCTGATTCTAAGGGGGGAGCTATGGGAGAAAGAGCTTGGATCCGGACCAGTCTAGATGTTAGATCACCGTAGACAACAATATATGAGTTGTACTTTATTCCTTTTGTTAAGACTTTATAATACAGTTGTAAGAACATGTTTGAGTTAAATTTTATTTTAAAGTACTGTTTATCTTCCTTTGTATCTACTGCCTCGGGAAACCGAGATGGTAACACCCTTATTTATCTGAGGAGTCCTAGTCCAGGCCCTTAAATAAATGGGGGTGTTACAGAGCCTGAGTTATATTACGAGATCCGAGAACGCCAAAAGAGTGACCCAAGAATTCAGAAGTGGCGTGAGGCAGTGAACAAAGCTTGTGATGCCGAGCCATGATCTAAGTTCGAGGTTCACAGTGATGATAGTTTGAGATTTGATGGGAGATGGTGTGTACCTGATAATGAAGAATTGAAGAGAAAGATTATAGTCGAAGCTCATGCTACACCTTATTCCGTCCATCCTGGAGGTGATAAGTTGTACAAAGACCTGATGAAAACATTTTGGTGGCCAAAGATTAAGCAGGAAGTGGCTGAGTTTGTTTCTCGATGCTTGGTATATGTCAGAGAGTGAAAGGAGAACATAAGAGACAACAAGGGAAGTTGCAACCACTTGATGTATCTGCGTGGAAGTGGGAAAGCATATCAATGGATTTTATTGTGCGCTTGCCTAGGACTTCGAAGGGGGATGACATGATTTGGGTGATTGTTGATAGGCTGACTAAGTCAGCCCATTTCATACCAATGAAGGAGACTTGAAGTAAAGCTGAGTTGGCCAAGGCTTACATTAAGCATGTGGTGAAGCTTCATGGTGTTCCGAAGGACATTGTTTATGATCGTGACTCCAGGTTTATCTCTAAGTTTTGGCAAGAGATACAGACGTTGATGGGAACTACTTTGCAGATGAGTACAACATTTCATCCAGCGACAGATGGTCAGACTGAAAGGACTATCGAGACACTGGAGGATATGATGCGGGCTTGTGTGCTAGATTTTGGAGGATCTTGGGAGGATAGGCTTGATTTGATAGAGTTTTCATACAACAACAGCTATCATACTAGCATTGGGATGGCTCTTTTTGAGGCGTTGTATGGGAGGAAGTGTAGAAGTCCATTGTGTTGGGATGATAGAGCTGATGTGCTAAATTTGGGACCTGAAATGATTCAGGAGATGATAGCACAGGTCCAAGTGATTCGTTAGAAAATGAGAGCTGCCCAAGATAGACAGAAGAGTTATGCTGATCTGAAGAGGAGTGACATCACATTTGAGGCAGGAGAGAAAGTTTTACTGAAGGTGTCACCTATGAGAGGCGTGATGAGGTTTGGCAAGAGGGGTAAGTTAAGTCAGAAGTTCATTGGGCCATTTGAGATCTTGGAGAGAGTTGGTGAGGTAGCTTATCGATTGGCTCTACCTCCAACGTTAGCCAGGGTGCATAATGTGTTCCATGTATCGCAGCTGAGGAGGTATATCAGTGATCCTTCGCACATTCTGGACCATGAAGTTATCGAGGTTGATGAGCAGTTGACCTACGAGGAGAGACCCAAGGAGATCCTCGGCAGGAAAGTGAGGAAAACCAGAAACGGGGAGACCGCGCTGGTGAAAGTCCTATGGACCAATCATAATGTCGAGGAGGCTAGTTGGGAGACTGAGGTTTCCATGAGGGAAAAGTATCCTGATCTGTTTAATTAAGGTATGTTACGAGGACGTAACTTTCTTTTTAGGAGGGTAAAATGTGACACTCCGTGTTTTAAAGCGCCTTTATTAGCTTTTAAAGTGTTACATCTTTTGTTCGTTTCGTGCTTAGTGACCAATTGTTGACCTCGGGATAGTGAACTTCGGGATGAAGTTCAATTTAAGGAGGGAAGACTCTAATACTACGTATTTTATTGTTTTTTATTGTGTTTTTATTTTAATATTTTGTTGTTATATCAACGTGTTTTAATTATTTAAACGTTAATACTCGATAATTGTTTATGGAATAAGTGTTATATGTTTCATTTAGAGGTCGAGTATACAAGTTAGTAGTATAACCGTCTTAGTACTATTAACGTCGGGCCTCGGGATGCGTGCAAACCCTAAGGCCCATGCACAACTAAATAACACGTCGATGCAACTTCAGCTTTCCTCACCTTTCAGCCGTCATTTATAACCCCACATCAAACCTTATTCTTGACCTATCTACACTCTTACAATCTCACAAACCTGCTGCCGTCATATCCGAGAACGTCGGGAAAGCCTTAACACGGTGGTTAGAGGGTGCTAGGGTGGTTCGAATCCCAAGGAAAGTGGGTATGTTCATCACAATTTCTGTTTTTCGTGATTTTTTTTCGTTTCGATTCCCTAAATTTAATCGTATATCATGGTTATAGCTTCTGTTTCTTTGTATGATTTTGATCTACAATGTTAGTAGTTGTATTCTGACTTTAGTCGTGCCACCATGGACCGCCTATAACCACCAGCCACGACCGTCTTTATAGACTGTGTCAATTTCATTTTGTGTTGTTTCGAAACCGAGTTTGAGCGTGTGGGTTTTGTATTTGGATTCGAATGAGTTTCGGTGTATGGTTGTTATGGGTGTTTGGGTTTTGAGAAAAGGGGTAGTCAGGAGGTTCGCTTGGTGGTTCTCACGGTGGTATAGGGTTGTTGTGTCTGCTTTTAGGGTAGGTTTTGTTTGGGTTGTCTGTCGCATAAATCAGGGATTGTGATGCAGATTGTGTTTTGTATCGGTCACTGTTGACGGTGGTTACTGTGTCAACGGCCGCTGATGATATCCATGGAACCACCGTGGCTCAAAGGTGAACCTGGTGGTGCCGAACGTGGGGTCAGTAGAGGCGGTTGGTGCTGAAAGCGGTGTTAGACGGGCTGTTCACGGAGTAGTTGGGTCTTTGTGTCTGATTATCGTGCGTTGTTTTCGCGTATGCAGTTCTTTTGTGTCCTTATTATTATTAATATAATAATAGTTACTTTAGTAGTGGTAATTTACAAATGATAACTTGTATTAAGTTATGATGATGATATTGT
Organism: Silene conica; assembly: GCA_029255685.2. Lineage (NCBI taxonomy): Eukaryota > Viridiplantae > Streptophyta > Magnoliopsida > Caryophyllales > Caryophyllaceae > Silene > Silene conica. The sequence continues at coordinate 57,097,718 of CM055314.2, read as the reverse complement.
TGTTATTATTATTATTATTATTATTATTATTATTATTATTATTATTATTATTATTATTATCACTATTATTATTATTATTATTATTATTATCATTATTATTATTATATGATATGGTACCTAATAGTTGTGTTAGTTATGGTTGATATTATTGTTAAGGGTATTATTAGTAAGTTTGGGTAACTTTAAGTTAGTGATATTATTAGTGTTGTTAATCATGTTTTAGCAATAAGTATACCATTGATTATTATGTTTTGATATTGTTATTGTTTTGAATTAGTAATAATGGGTTATTTGATCTCATGCTATATATACAGTAAACCTATAATTAGTTGTTATAATTGTTAGTATATAGTAGGTTGTTAATTAATGACGGTTATAATGGATTAATATATTTTATGCTATACAATTAGTGAACAACATTGGGATAAGTACATGCATGAGACCATGATTAGTGGAATGAATGTCTGACCAAGTAGTGTTTAATAGAGCTTTAAGTCATATGAATAGTTTTTGATGTTAAGTAATATTTATAGGAACCAAATTCGAGGTGGAGTATTTCTAGACGGTGTTGCTTATTTTCAGACTGCTATTCCAGGTAGCATACACTGGTACCGTTTTCTGTGTAAGTTATATGCATGAATGAATGTCTTATGTGTTGTGAATGCAAGCATAATTATATGAGGATGATAATTAAGTTTGATTGTTTAGCATTTGCATTCACGAGAATAGCATTTGCATCATTGATAAGGGGATTGTTCTGATATAAGCCCAGGGTGGTCTGCAGCCAGGTCTGGTGTCTTCAGCTTCGTGCTGGTATTCGACGACGGTCAATAATACTCTGCCGGGAGGTTCGGTATGGGTTGGTGTTTCGAGTTATGATTGGTGTTTCGGGTTGTGATTGAGCTCAGCATTGGCATAGCATACGCATAATACATTGTTGCATTTTATATTACTGTGTTATCCTACTCAACCGCGAGGTTGACAGTGTATTCGTGTTCACCTACGATGATCCGGAATGGGGAGTAGATATTTCAGGTCAGAGACAGGTGGACTAGGACTGGGCATGGATGAGAGACAAGGATTGGACTTACCTAGCTTTAGATCACTTAGTCTCTTTCATAGTTGTCCACTTGTTATACTTCAGTTATTTTGGAAGTGTAGTTGGACTCTGTCTTGTAACAGTTTTTCAGTTTAACCATTTATAAATTAAAGTATTGTGTTTCTTTTACTGTGATTATCTATTACCCTGGTTTATCTAGGATGGTAACCGTCCTATTTACTCTGGAAGTCCTAGTTCAGGCTCCTAGGTAAATGGGGGTGTTACAGTTAAGATTTTGGGAGGTGCGAAATTCAGAGGCTCTGTTCTTGGTAATGAGTTCGAGATATCCGTTAAGGCTGAAGAGCTTGGGTTATTTTGGATGCTAGATATCTTGTAATTCTCCTTATTTGTATTATGGGTACTTGAGGGAATATGGAAACGTGAGATGGAGTTTGAATTGGAGTTACAGTCTTTTTTTCCATAAGAATATGATTTGGGAGAAAAGTTTGATTGGGATGTGGATTTTTCAGATTCGTGATTGATTATGTTTCCTTAGTTAAAATATTAAATCGGGATCCCGTATCTTTTTGATTCTGGCCGAAAGTGACTGCTGACCTTATTTGAATTATTCTGGACTAAGCTTGTTACCGCTGGTTTTCGCCGTGGTGGTTTTTTCACCATCATCTAATCACCAAAGTCGTGCTCTTCTTCCGGAAGCAACCCTTGTTCCATGGAGAGAGTGATTTGTGAAGGCTGCTCCGGTTGAATAGTATGAGTCGATGGATTTATGATCTCACTGTCTTTGGGACAAGTTTCAAGTAAATGTCCTAGTCTACCACACTTGTAGCAAATCATCTTGAGACCTTCGTATTGAATACGATAAACTTTGCCATAGAGCCTGAATTTCGAAAGTAATGGCCTAGATATATCCAATTCCACACTTAGACGGGTTAATTGCACTCGTTGCGCGGTTGCGGTTGTGTTGTCAATGCGAATTACTTCTCCAATTTTTTCTCCAATTTTTTGCAGGAAGACTTCATTAAAATACTCCACCGGTAAATTAGGAATGTGAACCCACGCCGTGAGTTTAGTAATATTTTCTTCAGAAAGGACGAAGTTTGGTACCCATTTACGTATAGTGAGATAGTGTTCATCGATCATCCATGGTCCTTGGGTCATTACGAAATCGTAATCTTGTTTGGATGAGAAGCGTGCAACATAATATGACTCTATGAGATCCGTGAGAGTGAGTTTACCTTTGATCGACCATTTGGATTGGGGCTTTCGCATCAGTGAAAGGTATCCTATATTTTTATCAAACATTTTGATATTTAGAGACTGCCTCCAAGGTTTTCGTAAAAATGCTTTTCCCTGCTTCGTGAGGCAGATTCTGGGACAGTGGGGGTCAGAATTGTTGGGTTTCTTTAAACTCAAATTAAATTTAGTCATACTAATATTTATCTCATAAACTTAAGATCTTATTGCATGCATAACTAAAAGGGACGAAACAAAAGAAGAAGAATTCAATCCTTATATTGTTAATATTTCGGCTAAAATGGGCACAATCAAAGACTCCTTCTTTGATTGTTCTTGAGCTTAATATCAAGGTATGATCCTCCTAAATTCCCAAATTAGAAGACCTACAATGAGTTAACACCAAGACACACTCTATTAATTTTGTGTTTGATTTTGCTAGAATCCTCACACAGAAATCTAGCTACTTTATTATTATCTTATAATAATAAAAAATAAAAACAATATTGATTGTTCTTGTGGGAGGAGTACACGGCTAAAGCAAAGAGAAAAAATGAGAATTTATTTTCTCTAAAAACCTCTCTAAGTCTCTTGCATGTAAGAATGAATTAATTAAAAAATTGAGAAAACCATTTTTCTCTTTTCTATGTCTTTGGCTGGGTTTGGTAAGTGATACGTACCTATTTTATGTATTTTATTTATTCTTCAGGCATGTATTTTCTTATATTTTCGTGACTTTTAGTTGCTATTTCTCCCGAAACGGTTTACTTTGGCATGTCTATGTTTTAAATGTAGGAATACGCGGAAGTGAGCAAAAACTGAACTTTATTTGCCTTTGGGAAGTTGTTTTGAGTAACAATGCGGGGCAAGGATCCGGATTGCACACCCGAGTGTTGTCATTGGGCCAAATTCAAGCTGATACGAACCAGAAGCGGTCGACCGACCCATCAGAGAGGTCGACCGACCTAAGCCCAAATCTCGGAAAAACCCAGCATCGACAGAAGCGGTCGACCGACCCGCAAAAGAGGTCGACCGACCCAGGAGCTGTGTCCGCGTCTTTTGTTCCGTGTTTTACTTACCTAATCTTGAATTATAACTTATTTAAGAAGACCTAAACTTTATAATTAGGTCAAGCAATTTTATTAGAAAAGGAATTTTATTAGAAAAGCAATTTATTTTAGAGAAGTAATTTATGTTAGACAAGCATTCCATGTTATTCAAGACTCCATAGTTTAGAAAGAGATTTTATTCCAAGTTTTCATCTTTTGTTCTTAATTCCAATTAAGTTGTAAGTTTGCTACAATCAATCTTTCCTTTTAATTTAATCTTGTTATTCATCTTATTGTTGTTTCTCAATTCATGTTTTCCCTTTTATTGTCATCTTTAATTATGTTAATTCCTTTGATGTTCTTAGTTATTGTTAGTTTCATAATTAAAAGTATGCATAGCTAATTCTTGTGATTAGGAATTAGGGGAACCATGGTAAAGACTTGCTTTTGATAGTTTAATGATTGAATTACCAATCCCCCATTGTTGTTGGTGAACTAATCCTTAGGATTGAAAGATTATTAGGATTAGTTTAACAACAACTTTGGGATTGCCCTTGAACGAAAGTTTAGTGCTTTTCTAGGAACCCTAAGACCGTAAGGATTGGGTAGAATATTGACCTAAAGGTTTATTCTTTGTTCCTTGGGATTGTGTTATTTGGTTATTTTACCTTTCATTAACTTGTTTTAACCATGGGGAACCAAAGTTCCTAATCTCCTTTTTACTTTTTTTTATTTCTCTTGTTTATTTTGTCCTTTTAGTTATTAGTTTAAATCTCAAATCAACCCCTTTTTTTGGTTACTTGTAATAAACTTTAAATTCACAAACATAATTAACCTTGTCTCCTTGTGGTTCGACCCTTGACTTATCCTATCTAAGTTTAAGCTAAGGTTTTATAAATCTTATCTTTGGCACCCCTCAACGACGGGTGTCAAATTTTGGCGCCGTTGCCGGGGAGACGGTATAATTTTGTTGGTTAATTTTTAGTTTTTTTTTTTTTTTGTCTTAAGGAACTTAGGTTCCTTAAGACCGTTACTTACCTTTCCTTCTAGTTTTGCTTTAGAAGACAGGTTTTTGAGAGGAAGGCTTGAGTACTCTCTTGTTTAGACATGGATTCTATTTATGACCACCTACAGCCAAAGGCTCAAGATTTACCAAAAGGATTCACCTTGCCCACCCCCACCACTGGCTCCTTTGTGCTCCACCCAAATAACATCTTTATGGTGGAACGGAGTCAGTTTTCTGGTCTACCCAACGAGGATCCATTGAAGCATGTTACGACCTTCACGGATTATTGTTGTTCCATACCCATACCTGACGGGGTAACTCGAGATGAGGTGCTGGCAATGATGTTCCTATTCTCATTAAAAGATGTCGCGCGAGATTGGTACCGCTACCTTGATAGGGCAGCTGAGAAGGTTACGGATTGGACTTCCTTGGCATTGGCTTTTTATAAGAAATACTTTCCCCATGCAAAAGCCGAGGACTTGAGAAGCCAAATCACTAACTTTCAACAAGGGCCTGATGAAGGATTTTGTGAAGCATGGGATCGGTTCAAGAAATTGGTTCGTTCTATCCGTCACCATAACTTTCAACAATGGTACTTATGTAACCAATTTTACAACGCCCTTTACGATGACTATAAGATGATTCTTGATGCGGCCGCCAATGGGAGATTCCAGAATAACACCGACCATATGAAGGGTTGGGAAACCATTGAAGACATGGCGGTGCATAGGGCCGCCTTTAAGAGTTCACGTGGGAATTCGCGGAGGCTGAATGTGGAGATGAATAGAGTGATGGCTCTTGAGACAACAGTTGAAGCCCGTTTTGAAAAGCTTGAGGCAACCCAGCTGAAGCTTGAAAGTGCGAACCTAGTTACTACGGTTGACAGCACGGGTAAGATTGAGAAATTGAGAGCTCTTGTTAATGTTGTAACAAAACAGGTTATAGAGATGGGAAAGGCTCAAATTGCCTCCACAAAGGCTTTTGAAGAACACTTGATAAACATAGCCAACCGAATAACTAGCTCTCCAGCTAGTTGTGACGGACCCATGGAGACGTTGAACGCTATAAATCTTAGGAGTGGCCGTGTTTGTGAAGGATCAGCCCAAAAAGATAATTCTGCCGAAGTTCAAAACAAAGAAACTAATCCCGTCAACAGGTCAGGAGGTCGACTGACCCCTACTGTAGGTCGACCGACCTCGATTCCTGACGTGAGATCAATTTCTGGAGAACAGAAAATTTCAGATGTTGCAGAGTCTGGTCGGTCGACCCCTGCTGTAGGTCGACCGACCGACGTTCCTGGGCAGAATGCTGTTTTAACTCCGGAATCGCTGGATTCCTCCTTCATTCAAGGCCTCACCGAAATATTACAACTGAAAAAGCCAAAGGCTGTTGATCCTATGGCTAATGTCACCGTTCCTTATCCCGAAAGACTGAAAAATTCAAAAGAGGATCAGAAATTCGGTAAGTTTTTGGAGATGGTGAAGAATCTTGAGGTAACCATCCCTTTTACTGATTTAATTACCCAGGTACCTTCTTATGCTATATTCATGAAAGATATTTTGAGTCGTAAGAGGAATTTTCAGGACAACGGTGTTGTTGCTTTTGTGGAAGAATGTTATGTTCTTTCACAAAATAATATAGCACCCAAGTTAAAGGACCCAGGTAGCTTTTCTATCCCTTGTACCATAGGTAATCATGTTATAGGGAAAGCCCTTTGTGATCTAGGGGCTAGTGTCAGTGTTATACCTTATTCTGTATGTGAAAGACTTGGTTTAGGTAGACTTAAAGTCACCAATATTACCCTATAGATGGCTGATAGATCAACCCAAAGACCACTAGGGGTCTTGGAGGATGTCCCTGTAAAAGTGGGAAAGTTCTTTATTCCTGTTGATTTCGTTGTTTTAGACATTGCTGAGGATAGTCAAATACCTATTATTTTAGATAGACCTTTTTTACACACAGCTGGGGCTGTAATAGATGTCAAACGCGGGATCATTACTCTAGAGATTGGAGATGACACTATCGAGTTTAGTCTTGCCCATAAAGCAACTATTCCTACTGATGATACTTGTTGCTCCATTGATATTATAGACAGGAATGTTAACCTTAATTGGAGGGAATCCTTGACCAAGGATCCCTTAGATGATCTGAAAGTTTTGGATAAGTATGCAGGTAATCCAGCTGAAGATGCTGAAGAGCTGGATGTGATAGAAGAAGAGGAAGAGGAGTATGAGTTCACTGAAGAAGAGAATGAGAAGCTCATAAGCCTAGCTAATGCGAATCTGGTAAACATGTGCTACTCTATTAGTACTGATTCTGTTCAGGCCGTTGAGGTAAAGGTACCAGAGCGTAAGCCACTTCCTCCTAATCTTAAGTATGTTTTCTTAGATGATACTGAACAGTACCCTGCAATTGTTAGTTCTAAACTTAATTCTGACCAACTTTCTGCCTTAATGAATGTTCTAAAAAAGAATAGGAAAGCTTTAGGTTACTCTTTGGATGATATTAAGGGCATAAGCCCTGATGTTTGCATGCATAGAGTAGAGTTAGAAGAAGGGCATAAGCCTTATAGACAGGGACAGCGTAAGTTGAATCCTAAGATGCAGGATGTGGTTATGGCTGAGGTAATGAAACTTCTTGATGCAGGTATTATCTATTCAGTTGGCAACTCTAAGTGGGTTAGTCCAGTTCAGGTGGTTCCTAAGAAAGAAGGAACCACAGTGGTTAAGAATGATAAAAATGAGTTAATACCAACTAGAGTTGTAACTGGGTGGCGGATGTGCATTGATTATAGACAGTTAAATGCCGCCACCAAGAAAGACCATTTCCCCCTTCCTTTTGTTGACCAAATGACTGAAAGACTGGCTTCTAATAAATTCTTCTGTTTTCTAGATGGTTATTCAGGTTTTTTCCAGATTCCCATCCATCCTGATGATCAGAGTAAGACTACTTTTACTTGTCCACAGGGTGTTTTTGCTTATCGCAGGATGCCTTTTGGGTTATGCAATGCTCCTGCTACCTTTCAAAGGTGTATGATGGGTATCTTTTCTGACTTTATAGAAAACATTATGGAGGTTTTTATAGATGATTTCTCTGTTTATGGTAATGCTTTTGATGAATGCTTAGCTAATCTTGACAAAGTCTTGCAGCGATGTATTGATGTAAACCTTGTCTTAAACTGGGAAAAGTGTCAGTTTATGGTTACTGAAGGGGTAGTGTTAGGGCATCTAATTTCTGAAAAAAGGTATACATGTAGATAAGGCAAAGGTGCAAGTGATTGAGCAATTACCCCCTCCAGTTAATGTTAAGGGGGTGAGGAGTTTTTTAGGACACGCATGTTTTTACAGGCGTTTCATTAAGGACTTCTCTAAGATTGCTAAACCACTTACACAGTTGATTCTTAAAGATGCCATCTTTGATTTTACAGATGAGTGCCTCTCAGCTTTTAACAGGTTGAAGGAAGCTTTGATCTCAGCACCAATCATTCAGCCACCAGATTGGGATCTCCCATTTGAGATCATGTGCGATGCTAGTGACTACGTTGTAGGTGCTGTGCTAGGTCAAAGGAAGAACAAGGCTCTTAATGCTATATACTATGCGAGCCGCACCCTAGATGAGACTCAAGTCAACTATTTCACTACTGAGAAGGAGATGCTAGCTGTAATCTTTACCTTAGAAAAATTCAGGTCCTATTTAGTAAGTAATAAGGTAATTGTTTACACTGACCATGCAGCTTTGAAAGGTCTTTTTCAGAAGAAGGATTCAAAGCCAAGGCTTTTAAGGTGGATACTCCTTCTCCAAGAGTTTGACATTGAGATTAGGGACAAGAAAGGCGCGGAAAACGTGGTAGCTGACCACCTATCTCTGTAACACCCCCATTTATTTAAAGGCCTGAACTAGGACTCCTCAGATAAATAAAGGTGTTACCATCTCGGTTTCCCGAGGCAGTAGATACAAAGGAAGATAAACAGTACTTTATATTTAATTTAAACTCAAAACATGTTCTTACAAAACCAAATAGAAAACTGTTCTGTCAAAAGTAAAAGTACAACTCATTGACTACTATCACATGGTCTAGACTCTAAACAGGTCCGGGTCCATGCTTCTCCCTTCCCAGATGCTCCCATTGTCTTTATACCTGTCAATCTGCTCCCCAATAATTGGTTCATCACAGGTGATCACGAATACACAGGGTCAACCATGAGCTTGAGTAGAGTAAAACTGTAAACAAGCCATATTACTAGAAATAGAAAGTCGATCATCTCCACTCCAAATCACAAGACCCAATATCTCCGCACCAATCACAAGACCCATTATCTCCACACCAATCACAAGACCCATTATCTCCACACCAATCACAAGACCCATTATCTCCGCACCAATCACAAGACCCATTATCTCCGCGCCAATCACAAGACCAATCATCTCATCGCCTCATCGTTATCACAGTATAATATAAATGCACAATATAAAGATCACATGATAATATATAACAACATGTTTGATATCAATTATGAACGGTTTACACATCATCGAACATTAGTAGTTTCCCCCTACCTCAAACTGCAGAAGAAATGATAACTGCGCGACTGCTTCTAAAAATGCTCCACACGGAAGCTTCCACCTAGATAAGTATGACTTAAATTAATACTTTCCTAACATCCGTATAACATACACACATTTTATTTATAGACACTTCCTATATTTAGAAAGTTTCCAAACAACCGAGTTACCCAAAATAGTAACTTCTTAAGTATAGTAGCTTCTAAAAAAAACAACTTGAGGTTTAGAATTCAAATAACTCAAAATATACTAATTAAGACCCATAACAAAATCTTCTTAATAAATGCCAAAATATTATAGTACACAAAAATCATTTCCTTAAATAAATAAAATCAAATAATTAATAACATACTTATTCCTAAACTATTTACTAACTAAATAAAGGAAGTAAATCAAAATACAAAAATTAAGGAAACAAAATAAAGGACACCAACAACCCAACCTCACCCGCGACTTACACCCCTATTCCCAGCCGCGTGACCAACCACGACCCCACCGTCAACCACCAGCTATGGCCCCCACAACGTCCCCTTCACCACCGACCACCACTGCCCAGGTCGACTGGTTCCGGCGAGGTGAACCAGAGCCATTACCAGGCCTGGTTCACAACCCCCTGACCGGCAACATCACCACAGACCCTTTCGAAAACACCAGTAACCACCCCTGACATGACCGACCCTAACGACACTCACCACCAACAAGACCACCGTCGACAGACGCACACAACCACCTTGGTACCACCGCATAGACCTCCCCCTAGTCGGCGGTGATACCAACCCAAACACGACTCCTACGACAACCAACCACCCTGCATACACTCTGACCTCCATCGAAACCCCCCAAACCACCGCGACAGACTACTCATGACCACCGTGATAAGCACCACCCAAAACTCCCAACCACCACCTGACAACCTAACACACGATTCATGACCGAACACACCCAGATCCAACCCAAACCATATGTTAAACCTGTTACCCGACTTACATAACAAGAGATTGACGAAGACTGACTCGCTGCTACTGACTTTACCACCACATTCGACACCCCCTAACCACCAACGACTCCCCAATGAAGACCCCTCCATAAACAATACACATCCCAGAAAGCTACTATGCAAAAGTGATTAACGTTAGTCGAGTATACAAACAGATTCATGTTTATGAAATAACGAACATAGACAGAATTTGACAAAAACCAAGGTTGACATACCAGATCTCCAGCAAAAACGAACCACCCTACGCTAGAGTGCAACCCCCGGGACTGGTCTCTCCTCCTACCTTGATGTGGCGGCTAAGTTTGTATGGTTTGTGTTTCACGTTTTGCTTAAGGGTTTAGGGTGAAAACTCCCCTTAAGTAAGGCGGCAGGAGAAGGTTTCTGCTGGGTTTCTTAATTTCCGTCCATGGGCTGCTACTTAGCACGCCAATCGAGGCCCATGGACGTGTTGCTATGAATCCTGGGTTCGAGCCTCAGCAACTACACATTACTATTATTGTATTAAGGTGGCTAAGTTCCTATTTCGAGTCCCACCTAAGTCCAAAACACCTCTTATAAAACGCATACAAGTAAGCTATTTAAACGAACGATTAAATAAAAGAAATCAAAAAGCGAGGTATTACAGTCTTCCCCCCTTAAAATGAACTTCGTCCCGAAGTTCTACCATACTTAGGTGGCAAAACAACCAACTCAACGAAGTTGAAACACAAATATCACACAACTGTCCGCATAAACGTGCTACTGAAATCACAGAATGTTACATTCCACCCCCTTAACGAAAAGTTACGTCCGCGTAACTTACCTTAATCAAACAGATGTGGGTAACGCTCTCTCATGGATGCCTCGGGCTCCCACGTAGCCTCCTCCTGATTATGATTTGTCCACAAGACCTTCACCAAAGACGTCTCCCCATTGCGAGTCTTCCGTACCTTCCTGTCCAGAATTTTCCTCGGAGTCTCAATGTAGGCCAACTGCTCGTCTACCTCAATCACCTCATGCTGAAGCACATGTGATGGATTGATACGTGCCTATTTTATGCATTTCATTTACTCTTTTGGCACGTATTTTCATTCACTTTCGTGACTTTTTAGTTGCTTTTTCTCCCATATTGTCTACTTTGGTGTTTCCATGTTTTGTATGCAGGAATACGCGGAAGTAAGCAAAACCAAGCCTTATTTGCCTTTAGGAGGCTGTTTTTGGAGCAATAAATTCGGATGGTGCATTCAAATACAATCATCGGGCCAGATAAAACCTGAGAAGAAGAGAAGCGGTCGACCGACCACGATATCTGGTCGACCGACCGATGTCAAATAATTAATCAGGCCCAACTCTCCACGGAAGCCCAAATACGAAGAAAATAAATCCGTCTTAGCAGAACCGGTCGACCGACCGAAGAAACAGGTCGACCGACCAGACGCTTTTTCGAGGCTTCCGTTTTCTTTTCTGCTTTCCTAATCTTGTAATATTTCTTATTTAAGGAGATTAAAACTCTTCTATTAGGTTAAGCAATTTTTCAGCAAGTTTGTATCTAAGTAATTTTCTTTCAAGTACTTTATGTTTGAGAGACTCCATAGTTAGAATATTATCACAAAGCTTTCATCTTTGTTCTTGTGATTTCCTTTCAAGTTGTAAGTTTGCTCTAATTCAATCTTTCCTTTTCAATTAATCTTGTTATTCATCTTGTTGTTACTTTCTTGTTTTATGTTTTCTCTTTTATTATCTTCTTTAATTATGTTCATCTCTTTAAGTTTCTTAATAATCGTTATTTCCATTATTAAAAGTATGCATAGCTAATTCTTGTGATTAGGAATTAGGGGAACCATGTAAAGACTTGACTTTGACAGGTTTGATGATTAAATTACCAATCCCCCATTGTTGTTGGTGAACTAATCCTTAGGATTGAAAGATTATTAGGGTTAGTTTGACAACAACTTTGGGATTGCCCTTGAACGAAAGTTTAGTACTTTTGTAGGAACCCTAAGACCGTAAGGATTGGGTAGAATATTGACCTAAAGGTTTATTCTTTGTTCCTTGGGATTGTGTTATTTGATTATTCTTACTCTTCATTGACTTGTTTTGACCATGGGGAACCAAAGTTCCTAATCCCCTTTTTATCTTATTTTAGTTTTCTTGCTAGTTTAATTACCTTAGTTGTTAGTTTAAATCCCAATTCAAAACCCCCCTTTTTGTTACCTTCAATAGACTTTAAATTCACAAACATAATTAACCTTGTCTCTCTGTGGTTCGACCCTTGACTTATCCTATCTGAGTTTAAGCTGAGGTTTTATAAATCTTATCTTTGGCACCCCTCAACGACGGGTGTCAAATTTTGGCGCCGTTGCCGGGGAGACGGTATAATTTTGTTTGTTAATTTTTAGTTTATTTTTCTTGTCTTAAGGAACTTAGGTTCCTTAAGACCGTTCTAACCTTTTCTTCTAGTGCTGTTTAGAAGACAGGTTTTTGAGAGGAAGGCTTGAGTACTCTCTTTATGGATTCTATTTATAGCTACTTACAGCCGAAGCCTAAAGATTTACCAAAAGGATTCACCTTGCCTAAACCCACCACTGGAACCTTTGAACTCCGCTCGACTCATATCAATTTGGTGGAGCAGAGTCGATTTTCTGGTCTACCTAATGAAGATCCAATAAAGCATGTTACAACCTTCACAGATTATTGCTGTTTTATACCCCTACCTGAAGGGGTATCCAGAGATGAGGTACTGGCAACTCTGTTCTTGTTTTCCTTAAAGGGAGACGCGCAAGAATGGTACCGGGACCTTAAAAAGACAAGTGAAGGGATTACAGATTGGACCACCTTGGCCTTGGCCTTTTACAAGAAATACTTCCCTCTTGCAAAAGCTGAGGACTTGAGAAACCAAATCCGTAACTTTTTACAGGGACCTGATGAAGGATTTTGTGAAGCATGGGATCGATTCAAGAAATTGGTCCGTTCTATCCCTCACCATAACCTTCCAGAATGGGACCTGTGTAACCGCTTTTACAACTCTCTTTACGATGACTATAAGATGATTCTTGATGTGGCCGCCAATGGAAGATTCCAGAACAACACCGATCATATGAAGGGTTGGCAAACCATTGAAGACATGGCAGTGCATAGGGCTACTTTTAAGGGTTCACGTGGGAATTCAAGAAAGCTGAATGTAGAGATGAATAGAGTGATTGCTCTTGAGACAACAGTTGAAGCCCGTTTTGAAAAGCTTGAGGCAACCCAGCTAGAGCTTGAAAGTGCGAACCTTGTTACTACGGTCGACAACACGGGAGAAATTGAGAGATTAAGAGCGCTTGTTGATGCCTTAACCACGGCAGTTTTTAAGATGCATGAGGCTCACTGCACTTCCACGGAGATTTTTAAGGAGCAATTGATAAACATAGCCAACCAAAGAACTAGCTCTCCAGCTAGTTCTGAGGGACCCATGGAGACGCTGAACGTCATAAATCTAAGGAGTGGCCGTATTTGTGAAGAAGCAACTCAAGAGGATGATCCAGCCGGAATTCCAACTAAGGAATCCGATCCCGTCAAAGGAGCAGGAGGTCGACCGACCGCTGATACTGGTCGACCGACCACTGATGCTGGTCGACCGACCGCGTCGGTAAGTCGATCGACCACTGTTCCTGACGCGAGATCAGATTCTGAAAAAAAGAAAAAAACGGATTTTGCAGACTCTGGTCGACCGACCGCAGATACTGGTCGACCGACCAGTGCTCCTGGAAAAAGTGCCGTTTTGACTCCGGAATCGCTAGATCCTTCCTTTATTCAAGGCCTTACTGAAATTTTGCAGCTGAAAGAGCCAAAGGTTACTGATCCTATGGCTAAAGTCACCATTCCTTATCCAGAAAGACTGAAAAATTCAAAGGAGGATAAGAAGTTTGGTAAGTTCTTGGAGATGGTGAAGAATCTTGAGGTAACCATCCCTTTCACTGACTTAATTACCCAGGTACCTTCTTATGCTAAATTCATGAAAGATATTTTAAGTCGTAAGAGGAAATTTCAGGACGACGGTGCTGTTGCTTTTGTGGAAGAATGTTATGTTCTTTCACAAGATAATATAGCACCCAAGTTAAAGGACCCAGGTAGTTTTTCCATCCCTTGCACCATAGGTAATCATTTAATAGGGAAAGCCCTTTGTGATCTAGGGGCTAGTGTCAGTGTCATACCTTATTCTGTATGTGAAAGACTTGGTTTAGGTAGACTTAAGGTCACCAATATTACTGTACAGATGGCTGATAGATCAACCCAAAGACCATTAGGCGTCTTGGAGGATGTCCCAGTAAAAGTGGGAAAGTTCTTTATTCCTGTGGATTTCGTTGTTTTAGACATTGCTGAAGATAGTCGAATACCTATTATTTTAGGTAGACCCTTTTTACACACAGCTGGGGCTGTGATAGATGTCAAACGCGGGACCATCACTTTAGAAATTGGGGATGACACTATCGAGTTCAGTCTTGCCCATAAGGCAACTATTCCTACTGACGATACTTGTTGTTCCATTGATATTGTAGACAGGAATGTTATCCTTAATTGGAGGGAATCCTTGGCTAAGGATCCCTTAGATGATCTAACAATTTTGGATAAGTGTGCAGGTAATCCAGCTGATGATGCTGAAGAGCTGGATTTGATAGAAGAAGAGGAAGAGGAATATGAGCTCACTGAAGAAGAGGGTGAGAAGCTCATGAGCCTAGCCAATACAAACCTGGTAAACATATGCTATTCTATAGATGCTAATTCTGTTCAGGCAGTTGAGGTAAAAGCACCAGAGCGTAAGCCACTTCCTCCTAATCTTAAGTATGTTTTTCTAGATGATACTGAGCAATACCCTGCAATTGTTAGCTCTAAACTTAGTCCTGACCAACTTTCTGCCTTAATGACTGTTCTTAAAAAGAATAGAAAAGCTCTAGGTTATTCTTTGGATGATATTAAGGGCATAAGCCCTGATGTTTGTATGCACAGAATAGATCTAGAGGAAGGGCATAAGCCCTATAGACAGGGACAGCGTAAATTGAACCCTAAGATGCAGGATGTAGTTATGGCTGAGGTTATGAAGCTTCTTGATGCAGGTATTATCTATCCAGTTGGCAACTCTAAGTGGGTTAGCCCAGTTCAGGTGGTTCCTAAAAAGGGAGGGACCACAGTGGTTAAGAATGATAAAAATGAGTTAATACCAACTAGAGTTGTGACTGGGTGGCGGATGTGCATTGATTATAGACAGTTAAATGCCGCCACCAAGAAAGACCATTTTCCCCTTCCCTTTGTTGACCAGATGACTGAAAGATTGGCTTCTAATAAATTCTTCTGTTTTCTAGACGGTTATTCAGGTTTCTTCCAGATTCCCATCCATCCTGATGATCAGAGTAAGACTACTTTTACATGTCCACAGGGTGTTTTTGCCTATCGCAGGATGCCTTTTGGGTTATGCAATGCTCCTGCTACTTTTCAGAGGTGTATGATGGGTATTTTTTCAGACTTTATAGAAAACATTATGGAAGTATTTATGGATGATTTCTCTGTTTATGGTAATGCTTTCGATCAATGCTTAGCTAATCTTGATAAAGTTTTGCAGCGATGTATTGATGTAAATCTTGTCTTAAACTGGGAAAAGTGTCATTTTATGGTTACTGAAGGGGTAGTTTTAGGGCATCTAATTTCAGATAAAGGTATACATGTTGATAAAGCAAAGGTGCAGGTGATTGAGCAATTACCCCCTCCTGTTAATGTCAAAGGGGTGAGAAGTTTCTTAGGGCACGCAGGTTTCTACAGGCGTTTCATTAAGGATTTCTCTAAAATTGCTAAACCACTTACACAATTGCTTCTTAAAGATGCCATTTTTGATTTTTCTGATGAGTGCCTTTCAGCTTTTAACAGATTGAAGGAAGCTTTGATCTCAGCACCAATCATTCAGCCACCAGATTGGGATCTCCCATTCGAAATCATGTGTGATGCCAGTGACTATGCTCTGGGTGCTGTGCTTGGTCAAAGGAAGAATAAGGCTCTTAATGCTATATACTATGCGAGCCGCACCCTGGATGAGACTCAAGTCAACTACTTTACCACAGAGAAGGAGATGCTAGCTGTCATTTTTGCCTTAGAAAAATTTAGATCTTATTTAGTAGGTAATAAGGTAATTGTTTATACTGACCATGCAGCTTTAAAAGGACTTTTTCAAAAGAAAGATTCAAAGCCTAGACTTTTAAGGTGGATCCTCCTTCTCCAAGAGTTTGACATTGAGATCAGGGACAAGAAAGGCGCGGAAAACGTGGTAGCTGACCATTTATCTCGCCTGCAGCTGACTGATGGGGAAGATTCTTTACCTATCGATGATTCGTTTCCTGATGAAAGTTTATTTATCATTAATAGTTCAGGTTCTTATCCCCCTCCTTGGTATGCTGATTTTGCTAATTTTGCTGTTACAGGTAAAATCCCTCCTGAGTTGTCTTGGCAACAAAAGAAGAGATTTATGTTTGATGCAAGACAGTATTTTTGGGATGACCCTTACGTTTTTAAAGAGTGCGGAGATGGACTTATCCGGAGATGCGTCCCCCAATGGGAGGTGAAGGACATCTTGGAAGCATGTCACTCTTCTGCATATGGTGGTCACCACGGTCCATCTAGGACCGTGGCCAAGGTATTACAGTCTGGTTTTTATTGGCCTACTTTACATGCTGATTGTAGAAATTTTGTAGGTAACTGTGATGCCTGTCAAAGGACTGGGAATGTCTCCAAAAGACATGAGATGCCACAAGTAGGTATTTTAGAGGTAGAGATTTTTGATGTTTGGGGCATTGATTATCAAGGACCTTTTCCCAGTAGTCAAGGTAACAGGTATATTCTTGTAGCTGTTGATTATGTGTCTAAGTGGGTAGAAGCTATTGCTACTCCTCATTGTGATGCAAAAGCTGTTATTAAGATGTTTAAAAAAATCATATTTCCTCGTTTTGGTGTCCCTAGGGTTGTCATAAGTGATGGAGGTATGCATTTTAAGGAGAAACGCTTAGGTGACTTGTTAAATAAATTCGGTGTCCAACATCGTAGGGGTTTAGCTTATCACCCTCAGACTAGTGGTCAAGTTGAGATCTCTAATAGAGAACTCAAGGAGACCCTAGCCAAGGTAGTTTCTAAGTCTAGGAAAGATTGGAGCCTAAAACTTGATGACGTTTTATGGGCCTATAGAACTGCGTTCAAAACTCCAATAGGAATGTCACCATTCAGATTAATTTATGGTAAAACTTGTCATTTACCAGTTGAGTTGGAACGCAAGTCTTGGAGGGCTATATGTGATCTTAATTTAGACCCTAATCTTTCCCGTGAGAAACGTTTATTGCAGCTAAATGAGTTAGAAGAATTCAGGTTGTTATCCTATGACAATGCCAGGATCTACAAAGAGAAAACAAAGCGCTGGCATGACAAGAGAATCATTAGACGTGATTTTCAGGTAGGTGATAGGGTACTGCTTTTTAATGCTCGTATTCGTCTTTTTCCTGGTAAACTGAAATCCAGGTGGAGCGGACCCTACACCATCACAGCTGTCTCAAAATTCGGGTCAATCGAATTAGAAACCTCATCTGGTGAGAGGTTCAAAGTCAATGGCCATTATGTGAAGCACTTCCGAGGAGAAAATGAATATATCGGAAAAGTCGAAGTTTCTTACTTTGACCCCTTTTAGATGCTCCTTAGAAGGTAAAAGGTCGTGCGGGACCTCTTAAACCAGCGCTAAACGGGAGGCAACCCGTGTTCTAGTCTTAGATTTACGTTTTCCTTTTACTTTTTGTTTTATCCTCAGGTGGAAATTGGATTCCCTGCAGAAAAAAGAAAAAAAAAATAGGTATTCGTCAGTCTGGTCGACCGACCAGTTTCTCTGGTCGACCGACCAGACTGACAACATTTGTACTTTTTCTGAAGAGGTAAGTAAAAAATTGCAGGACAGGTAACAGTACAGTGGTCGACCGACCAGCTTTTCTGGTCGACCGACCACAACCTTTTTTTTACGGTTTTATTTGTGCAGAAAAAAGCTGTCACGGGTTGTTGGTTTTTGAACATGAAATTATTGCTTTGACTCTTTCTTTTTACCAGCACCCCCTCTCTCTCATAAAACCCTAAAAAAATAACTATTCACTCATCTTCCACCTTCTCCATTTTTACTTCCTCTCTTGCTTTTTCCATCCTCAAGGTAAGTTTTTCCTCCATTTTCTTTCTCTCTTTTTAGTTTTTACCTTCTTTTTTTTCTTCGTTTTAGGTAGTTTTAATTCATCTTTGTAAGCTCAAATTTTGCTCCTAATTCCTTTTTCATGCTTGATTATGTGCTTTTATGTTGATTTTCTTCTTCTTCATAAGTTTATATGCTTAGATCTGAGAATTTTAGGTAATTTTGTGCTAATTAGGATAGTTTAATTCTACCTTACAATTTTTATGCCTTTTCCGCGCGAAATTCAAACCCGACGCCGTCACTGTTGCGGTCGGTCGACCGGAAACGGAGGTCGACCGACCAAAATTCGAATTTCTGGGTTTTAAAATTTTGCAGATCTGGGTTTCGTTTCTGACATAGGGCGGTCGACCGACCGGAAAATGAGGTCGGCCGACCAGAGTCGCGTTTCCTGAGTTTAATTGTTTTAACAGTTTTTGATTTTTTCTCGTAATCTGGTCGATCGACCTGTAGTTGCGGTCGACCGACCATACCTGCTTTGTTCATGATTTTACTCAGTTTCAGATTCCTCATTGCAGCAGAAAAAAAAAAAAAAAAATAAAAAAATAATACAGACCGTCTAAGAATCTGGTCGACCGACTGACCCCTGTAGTCGGCCGACCAGATCCGTAAGAAACCTTCTGTTTTTGCAAATTTTCGTGTCTAATTTAGTTAAAGCATCATTTTCCTATGCTCATAAGACTTATATTTTTCATTGAACTTTACAGCCTTACAATGTCTAGCCGTGATCAAGGAGGGAAGCGCGCACGCACTACGGGTGCTAGCACGTCTAGAGGACGTGTCTCTAGGTCGAGAGGTCTAGCAGTTCAGGACACGGATAGTTTACCGGACTATCCGCAGATCACCTTCAGCTCTCCGGCCCAGAAGGCCCGGTTCCTCCATCTGAGTGACCATTGCGCGGTAGTGGCGACCCGTTTCCTTTGTGTTTCAGCTTTGCATGCCCTGGGATGCCATGATGAGGTGGTTGCTATGCTCATTGGGACCGGGTTTGCAGGCCTTGTTTCTATGGACGAGATCACCTACCGCCTTCTTACTCTTGAGTTTTTCTCCTCCTTTACCTTTGATTTAGGGGCTATTCACCCCGGCTATGATAGTTTTTGTATTTCTTTTCGCTTGTTCAATGAAACTTATGCTTTAACTTTAACCCAATTTGCTCAAATTTTGGGTCTGTCTTCTGAGGGTCTTACTGATGACCTTACGGGGTCGTATTCTGATATGTGGTCCTGTATTTCTGATTCCAACGATGTGAAAAAGAAAAACAGTACCATCCACCTTCCTACCCCCCGTTATTTTTTGCGTCTGTTGGCCAACACTGTTTTTGGCCGCAAAGAGTCTCAGAATGTTAACAACATTGAGCTCTCCATCATGTCCGGTTACCTTAACATCGGACGTACGGGTCAGCAGTCTTATAACACTGCTCTTTTGGTCGCCACTCACTTTGTGTCAGTGGGTGAGGGAACTTCTTTGACCACTATTGTCTGTGGTGGGCTAGTCACCCGATTAGCCCGCTATTTTGTACCCCAGTTCCCTCGCCATGAGGAGGCGGTCACCCCTCTCTCCAGATACATGGACATGGATTATGTCAGGTCTGTGCGTTGGGTAAACAGTAGAGGTGCTTGGAAAATAGACACCTATCTTAGTGACCGCATCCCCATCACCACGGCTCCCCCTATGTACCCCCTTTCTATTGTTATTGGGGAGCCACGACCACTACTCCCGTCTTACCGCCTCCCGCTTAGGGGAGGCGCTTCTAGAGGTTTCAGGGCCCCTGCTCCCGGTGGCCACCATGCCACACCTGGGACAGGGTACCCATCTGATTTTACTGCTCCTCCTAATGTTTATGTTCCTCCTTTCATTGATGACAGATCTATGCCACAGATGCTGGCGAGTCTTTGCACGCAGTTCAGCCAAAAACGGCTGGACGATAGTCTCTACCAGTACCCGGTCTACAGGGAGTATGCCACACAGGGTAGGCTCCCGACCGGCCAGTGGACTCACCCCTCCTGGTACACACCTCTCGCAGGCGGTCGTGACCATGGTGAAGCTTCAGGCTCTGCCTCAGGAACAGGAGTAGGGTCTGAGGAGGATGGCGATGAGGGAGATGGTGAGGAGAACGCTGAGCCGTTTTACGACTCAGCGGGATAGGGACATGCTTAACCTTACCCTCTTTGGGGTTCGGTTTGGGGAGGTCCCTATTGATTGGTTCGGTTTGGAGAGATCCACATTTACTTTGTAAGTGTTTTCCCTCCTTGGATTTCCAATTTTCCTCCTTAGATTTCCAGTTTTCCCCTCCTTCCTCCATAGACTCTGTTTGTAGTTTTTAGTCTTTTTCCTTTTCTTTTCTTTGTTTGCTTCTTTTCCGCCTACCCCCATCCCTTTGCTGTGGTTGTATGCTGATGAGCACAATGAGGGCATTGTGCGTTTTGGTTTGGGGAGGGTGTTTGCAGACTCCTTTGTGAGTATGCAATTGTGTTTGTGTCTTTTGTTTTTCATTCCTTTAGGTGTTTTTTTCTTGTTTTCATCCTCTCTTGCCGCGTGTGCAGACCTGTCGCGCGTTCTTCTCTGTCTTAAGTCTTTAGGTTGAGTCGGAACGGATAAGTACAATTCATGCCTCACATGACATTTATTGCTTTGCCTTGCATTTTTTTCAAAAATTTTCAAGCTAGTCTTTTGCATTATCTACAAGTTTTTGTTGATTTCATGCTAAATTATTAGACTTGACTCCCTTTTTGGCAAACTACTACATATTCTAAGGATTAGAGCTTTATAAATCGGTGACATCCATGACCGATTTCTTGTAGGTTGTGAGTAGTTTCTCCTCTTGAGGCATGTTACATCAATATGCATAAACATGAATTTTGTCTTCTTAATACCTGTATGCATTCGGTTTTGTGGTTTGTTGACACATGTGGTAGAGGTTCCCCTTTCTCATTATTCCCATTATCCTCACATAGCCAAATTGAACTCTTTTACCCATTAGCTACATTCTAAAAATTGCTTACCCTAGCCAAGCTAGTAATTTAGTAATGGGACTGTTTTTCTTGCTATCCTTTGGTTTATGTTTCATCGATGAATTTTGATTTTGGGAAATTGAAAAAAAAAAATGAATGAAAAAAAGATACGAAAAAATGAAAAAAAAAAACGGAACAGCCTGTCTTCAAGGCTGGTCGGTCGACCAGTTCCCCTGGTCGGTCGACCAGGACCATGGGGTGGGTTTGTTTTTCAAAAAAAAAAAAAAAATATAAGAAAAAAAAAAAACAGAAAAGAAAAGAAAGAAAAAAAAAAAGGGGAAAGGAATAAAAGTTAGAAGAATTGTGGAGCATTGGCGTTTATGAAAGAGAACAATAAGAAGTGATCTTACAGTATGGACAGACGGATGATAACTTGGCTTAACCCCTCTTCCCATAACTTATTTTAACCCCTTCTTACCTTTAGCCTCACAATCCCAAATTTGCCTCGGCATGTGTCATGGTTATTTAGTGTGGGAATGCATATGTACGGTTGTAGAGATATTATTCATGTTAGATTGCAGGCATGTTCTTACGGGTCGTAGATAGGTGAGAGTCCTTACTTTTATTTATCTTCTTATCTTTCACATATACATTTGACCCTTTGCTTTCATGAGTGTCTCGAGCGTACCGCGAGAGTCCAATTAGAATGAGTCTTGCAAGGTCGAAATTTTAGCATGCTTTTCCAACATGTTTAACTCGTTTTGCTCTTGACATTGTGTTTGATTATAGTTGAAGGATGCATTAAATTGGTTAAGCATAGTGTTATGTTTAGTTATGAAGAGTATGAAGTCCGTTCCATTAGGAGTTTTTATTTTCTTTTGAGTCTTAGTGCTTGCTTGAGGACAAGCAAGGTTTGGTTTGGGGAGTTTGATACGTGCCTATTTTATGCATTTCATTTACTCTTTTGGCACGTATTTTCATTCACTTTCGTGACTTTTTAGTTGCTTTTTCTCCCATATTGTCTACTTTGGTGTTTCCATGTTTTGTATGCAGGAATACGCGGAAGTAAGCAAAACCAAGCCTTATTTGCCTTTAGGAGGCTGTTTTTGGAGCAATAAATTCGGATGGTGCATTCAAATACAATCATCGGGCCAGATAAAACCTGAGAAGAAGAGAAGCGGTCGACCGACCACGATATCTGGTCGACCGACCGATGTCAAATAATTAATCAGGCCCAACTCTCCACGGAAGCCCAAATACGAAGAAAATAAATCCGTCTTAGCAGAACCGGTCGACCGACCGAAGAAACAGGTCGACCGACCAGACGCTTTTTCGAGGCTTCCGTTTTCTTTTCTGCTTTCCTAATCTTGTAATATTTCTTATTTAAGGAGATTAAAACTCTTCTATTAGGTTAAGCAATTTTTCAGCAAGTTTGTATCTAAGTAATTTTCTTTCAAGTACTTTATGTTTGAGAGACTCCATAGTTAGAATATTATCACAAAGCTTTCATCTTTGTTCTTGTGATTTCCTTTCAAGTTGTAAGTTTGCTCTAATTCAATCTTTCCTTTTCAATTAATCTTGTTATTCATCTTGTTGTTACTTTCTTGTTTTATGTTTTCTCTTTTATTATCTTCTTTAATTATGTTCATCTCTTTAAGTTTCTTAATAATCGTTATTTCCATTATTAAAAGTATGCATAGCTAATTCTTGTGATTAGGAATTAGGGGAACCATGTAAAGACTTGACTTTGACAGGTTTGATGATTAAATTACCAATCCCCCATTGTTGTTGGTGAACTAATCCTTAGGATTGAAAGATTATTAGGGTTAGTTTGACAACAACTTTGGGATTGCCCTTGAACGAAAGTTTAGTGCTTTTGTAGGAACCCTCAGACCGTAAGGATTGGGTAGAATATTGACCTAAAGGTTTATTCTTTGTTCCTTGGGATTGTGTTATTTGATTATTCTTACTCTTCATTGACTTGTTTTGACCATGGGGAACCAAAGTTCCTAATCCCCTTTTTATCTTATTTTAGTTTTCTTGCTAGTTTAATTACCTTAGTTGTTAGTTTAAATCCCAATTCAAAACCCCCCTTTTTGTTACCTTCAATAGACTTTAAATTCACAAACATAATTAACCTTGTCTCTCTGTGGTTCGACCCTTGACTTATCCTATCTGAGTTTAAGCTGAGGTTTTATAAATCTTATCTTTGGCACCCCTCAACGACGGGTGTCATGGATCACTCACGTATTTCCTCAACTGAGACACATGGAACACATTATGGACCTTGGATAGGGCTGGAGGTAAAGCTAAGCGATATGCCACCTCTCCAACTCTGTCCAAAATCTCAAATGGTCCAATAAATTTCTGACTCAGTTTGCCACGCTTGCCTAATCTCATCACACCCTTCATCGGCGAGACTTTCAGTAGTACCTTCTCTCCGACCTCAAATGAAATGTCGCTCCTTTTTAGATCAGCATAACTCTTCTGTCTATCCTGAGCGGCCCTCATTCTCTGTCGAATAATCTGAACCTGCTCCACCATCTCCTGGATCATATCTGGCCCCAATGTCACAACATTAGCTCGATCATCCCAACACACAGGGCTCCGGCACTTCCTCCCGTACAGAGCCTCGAAAGGGGCCATGCCTATGCTTGCATGGTAACTGTTATTATAAGAAAACTCGATCAACCCCAGTCGATCCTCCCAAGATCCTCCGAACTCAAGTACACAAGCTCGCAACATATCCTCAAGAGTCTGAATCGTCCGCTCATTCTGACCATCAGTAGCCGGATGAAAAGCTGTACTCATCTTCAACTGGGTACCCAAAGCAGCCTGTAACTCCTGCCAAAATCTGGATATAAACCTCGAGTCCCGATCCGAAACAATATCCTTGGGTACGCCATGCAGTTTGACCACATTCTGAACATACGACTTAGCCAATTCAGCTTTACTCCAGGTATCTTTCATCGGAATAAAGTGAGCCGACTTAGTCAAACGATCCACGATCACCCAAATCATGTTGTTGCCCCTCTGAGTTCGAGGCAACCCCACGATAAAGTCCATCGAAATGTTCTCCCACTTCCATTCTGGCACATCTAACGGTTGGACTTTCCCTTGAGGTCTCTTATGCTCCCCTTTCACTCGCTGACAAGTCAAACACCTCGACACAAACTCCGCGACTTCCTTCTTCATATTAGGCCACCAGAACGTCTTCTTAAGATCTTTGTATAACTTATCACCCCCTGGGTGAACGGAATATGGAGTAGCATGAGCTTCAGTCAGGATCTTCTTCTTTAGTTCTTCAACGTTCGGTACACACCATCGCCCACTGAACCTCAAACTACCGTCGGTATGAATACTGAACTTGGATGCCACATCACCATTCCCACTTTCCACCATCATGCACCACTTCTGAATTCTCTCATCGTTCTGCTGTAACTCCCGAATCTCCCCATACAACTCAGGCTCCACTGTCAAGTCACCCAGGGCATCCCCTTTCCGGATCATGAAAATTCCCATCTCTCTTAACTCGTCATGCAACCTCACTCTCGATCTGGCACTACTCAAAGCATGCACTGCCTTCCTACTTAGGGCATCGGCCACCACATTCGCCTTGCCTTCGTGGTAGACAATCTGCATATCATAGTCCCCGATCAACTCTATCCACCTCCTCTGCCTCATGTTCAACTCTTTCTGCGTGTAGATATATTTCAGGCTCTTATGATCAGAAAACACTTTAAAAGTGGCTCCATAAAGGTAATGACGCCACAATTTCAGTGCAAAGACCACAGCGCCCAATTCCAAATCATGAGTCGGATAATTCTCTTCATAGGTCTTCAACTGGCGAGAAGCATACGCGATCACTTTCCCATTTTGCATTAGCACACAACCCAACCCATGCTTGGAAGCGTCGGTGAATACTTCGAAATTATCATTTCCAACTGGCAAGGCCAGGATAGGAGCTGTTGTCAGGCGTTCCTTAAGAGTCAGGAAGGCCTTCTCACAACCCTCATCCCAGACAAAACGGTTCTCCTTCCTCATTAACGACGTCAACGGCTTTGCTATCTTCGAAAAGTCTTTGACGAATCTCCGGTAATAACCTTCTAACCCCAGAAAACTTCGGATCTCACTCACATTCTTCGGACTTTGCCACTTAGCCACAGCTTCAATTTTACTAGGGTCAACAGATACCCCCTCTTTGGAAATGACATGCCCCAGAAACGCCACTTTCTCCAACCAGAATTCACACTTACTCAACTTAGCATTGAGTTTATGTTCTTCCAAAGTCTGAAGTACCTTCCTCAAATGATCTTCGTGCTCCTCCGCATTCTTGGAATATACCAGGATATCATCGATAAATACCACCACGAACTTGTCAAGATACGGGCTGAAGACTCGATTTATCAAGTCCATGAACACAGCTGGAGCATTAGTCAATCCAAAGGGCATAACCACAAATTCATAGTGGCCATACCTCGTTCGGAAAGCGGTCTTCGGAATATCTTCATCCTTTATCCTCAATTGATGATACCCGGATCTCAAATCAATCTTGGAGAAAACCCCGGCTCCACTCAACTGATCGAACAAGTCGTCAATTCTCGGCAATGGGTAACGGTTCTTGATGGTTACATTGTTCAGCTCTCGGTAGTCAACACACAACCTCAAACTCCCATCCTTCTTCTTCACAAATAAGACAGGTGCTCCCCAGGGCGACACACTGGGTCGGATGAACCCTTTCTCAGCTAGTTCATCCAATTGCTTCTTCAACTCCTCCATCTCTTTCGGCCCCATACGGTACGGTGATTTAGAGATCGGTCCCGCTCATCCTGGTTTTAGGTCAATGGAAAACTCCACTTCCCTCCTCGGTGGTAACCCTGGCACGTCGTCCCGGAACACTCCCTCAAACTCCCGTACCACAGGTATCTCGCTAGTCTTTGGGGTCTCAGCCTCACAGTCCCACATTTGACACAAGATTAGGCTCTCTCCTTTCCGCAAACTAGACTTCAGGGTGTTGACAGATATAAATTTGATCTTTGGCTTGACTCGGTATCCCCTGTAGGACACCCTAACTCCCTTGGGTCCCTTCAAGGAAATTTTCTTTTGGTGGCAATCGATAAAAGCTCTATACTTCCCAAGCCAATCCATCCCTAGGATCACCTCAAAACCTCCCAGCGGAAATTCTATGAGGTCACAATAGAAAATTGATTCCCCGATTTTGATGGGTACACTTCCATAGACTCTATTACAAGCTATTGACTCTCCCGAAGGTATGGTCACTGAGTCTGCGACCCAGTCGAACCTCTCAAGCCCCAAAACTCTAACATGGTCTCTAGACACAAAAGAATGGGTGGCACCGGAATTGAAAAGTACGAAAGTAGGTTTAGAGTTCACAAGAAAAGTACCAGTAACCACATGAGCGTCCTCTTGAGCGACCTGCTTTCCCATGGCAAAGAGTTTGCCACTGGACTTGACCCCACTCTGGCTGGCAGAAGATGTCCCAGCCTGCTGATTTCCTGCCGTCCCCGTCTTGTTGTTATGCCCTCCTCCATTGTACTGATTCTGATATGAACGGTTCTGATTGTTGTTGTTGTAGTTCCTCTGGTAGTTGCTGCTGCCTCCAGACTTCGCACCCCCACCATAGTTTGTCATGGGTGTGCGATAGCCACTGCTGCCATAGGACTGAGTGCGAGGTCCCTGGTATCCGGATGTAGGTGTACGATAGCCCCCGGACTAGTTTCCCCCAGATGAACGACACACCGCATGCTTGTGTCCCGTCTTTCCACAGCCGAAACAAACTATTCCTATAGAACCACTGCCGGAACCTCCACTCCTGAAGCTGCCCCCACTCTGATTCCTTCCACCACCAGAGGCACTACTCCCGAAATACCCACTGTACTTGTTATTACCTTGCTTTTTCGATCCTGAACCCTCAGCTACTGTTTCAGCTTTCCTCTTTTCTGTCTTGGACTGCTTGTCCTTTTTTATCATATCCGAAAGCCTCTCCGCCGCCCCAGCCCTTAAATAGATGTCACGGATTGTGGTGGGCGGAGCTGCAATCAGTCTCTTCTTGACGGCGATTGACAACCCCCTCTCAAATTTCATGGCTAGCATAGCATCGTCAAATCCCATATCTCCCACATAGTGTACCAGCTGGATGAATTTCCTGTAGTAAACCTCTACAGTCATGTCCTCCGACATCTGGAATGAGTCGAACTCCTCCCTCAGCTTGCTCTTCTGAAATTCTGGTAGAAACGCCTCGTTCAGAACCCCCGTGAATGCATCCCACGGAACAAACGCGGATCCACCCTCTATAGCTGCTTCCCGGAGCTCTCCCTTATTCGTGGTCCACCAGTCTCCAGCCATACCCCTCAGATAGTGGGCAGCCTGGTCTACCCTCAATTCTTCAGGGCAGTCCACCAACTCGAACAGGTTATCGAATTCTCGGCACCAAGCTCCTAACAGATGAGGTTCCCCCTCCCCAGTGAACTGGGTAGGGTGATGTCTTGCGATGATTGTGCTCATTTTCGCGGAGTCCATACGTTTGGCCTTTAGAGCCGCATTCTCAGCTCGTAGTTGGTCTAACTCCTCTTGTGTGATGTTAACGGCATTATCTCTTCGCGGAGGCATACTATAAAACAAGAAAAGAAATGAGTCCCGGCGTACATGGGTACCCATTTGGTTTAGGGCTATGTCCCCTAAGCATCAAAATTTATAACACTTATCATATAGAGTAGTTTTCTTCTATAACATGGCTCAGGGATCACATAACCGCATATCACTAGACATGATGATAGAAGAATTACTAGCATGTTTCAAATCTCTTAACATACCACAACAATATACACCATTTATTCAAACAGATAAAGATTCATCCATGCTCATGCCCCTTCCGGCTTTTCCAAAAGTCACTTATACACAAAATTCTCATACTTATCACTGTATGCTATTACTTTCACCACCTCCTATTCTACCCTTTTTCTCTCGTATATGCACTCTGGGTTCCCGGGTAAAACTGATAGGGCCAATGGTTCGGTGTGAGGGGGCCCCAGACTCATACTTCCCCTTTAGTGTGCTCCTAACAGTCCTATCCCGGGGTTCATTTTATTTAGACTCTCCTACATTCATTAGGTTCATTAGATTAGGCCTGAGGATCGTTCGCTCTGATACCACTTTGTAACACCCCCATTTATTTAAGGGCCTGAACTAGGACTCCTCAGATAAATAAAGGTGTTACCATCTCGGTTTCCCGAGGCAGTAGATACAAAGGAAGATAAACAGTACTTTATATTTAATTTAAACTCAAAACATGTTCTTACAAAACCAAATAGAAAACTGTTCTGTCAAAAGTAAAAGTACAACTCATTGACTACTATCACATGGTCTAGACTCTAAACAGGTCCGGGTCCATGCTTCTCTCTTCCCAGATGCTCCCATTGTCTTTATACCTGTCAGTCTGCTCCCCAATAATTGGTTCATCACAGGTGATCACGAATACACAGGGTCAACCACGAGGTTGAGTAGAGTAAAACTGTAAACAAGCCATATTACTAGAAATAGAAAGTCGATCATCTCCACTCCAAATCACAAGACCCAATATCTCCGCACCAATCACAAGACCCATTATCTCCACACCAATCACAAGACCCATTATCTCCACACCAATCACAAGACCCATTATCTCCGCACCAATCACAAGACCCATTATCTCCGCACCAATCACAAGACCCATCATCTCATCGCCTCATCGTTATCACAGTATAATATAAATGCACAATATAAAGATCACATGATAATATATAACAACATGTTTGATATCAATTATGAACGGTTTACACATCATCGAACATTAGTAGTTTCCCCCTACCTCAAACTGCAGAAGAAATGATAACTGCGCGACTGCTTCTAAAAATGCTCCACACGGAAGCTTCCACCTAGATAAGTATGACTTAAATTAATACTTTCCTAACATCCGTATAACATACACACATTTTATTTATAGACACTTCCTATATTTAGAAAGTTTCCAAATAACCGAGTTACCCAAAATAGTAACTTCTTAAGTATAGTAGCTTCTAAAAAAAACAACTTGAGGTTTAGAATTCAAATAACTCAAAATATACTAATTAAGACCCATAACAAAATCTTCTTAATAAATGCCAAAATATTATAGTGCAAAAAAATCATTTCCTTAAATAAATAAAATCAAATAATAAATAACATAGTTATTCCTAAACTATTTACTAACTAAATAAAGGAAGTAAATCAAAATACAAAAATTAAGGAAACAAAATAAAGGACACCAACAACCCAACCTCACCCGCGACTTACACCCCTATTCCCAGCCGCGTGACCAACCACGACCCCACCGTCAACCACCAGCTATGGCCCCCACAACGTCCCCTTCACCACCGACCACCACTGCCCAGGTCGACTGGTTCCGGCGAGGTGAACCAGAGCCATTACCAGGCCTGGTTCACAACCCCCTGACCGGCAACATCACCACAGACCCTTTCGAAAACACCAGTAACCACCCCTGACATGACCGACCCTGACGACACTCACCACCAACAAGACCACCGTCGACAGACGCACACAACCACCTTGGTACCACCGCATAGACCTCCCCCTAGTCGGCGGTGATACCAACCCAAACACGACTCCTACGACAACCAACCACCCTGCATACACTCTGACCTCCATCGAAACCCCCCAAACCACCGCGACAGACTACTCATGACCACCGTGATAAGCACCACCCAAAACTCCCAACCACCACCTGACAACCCAAAACCCG
Organism: Silene conica; assembly: GCA_029255685.2. Lineage (NCBI taxonomy): Eukaryota > Viridiplantae > Streptophyta > Magnoliopsida > Caryophyllales > Caryophyllaceae > Silene > Silene conica. Next base: position 57,067,847 of record CM055314.2, on the reverse strand, counting down.
ATTCATGACCGAACACACCCAGATCCAACCCAAACCATATGTTAAACCTGTTACCCGACTTACATAACAAGAGATTGACGAAGACTGACTCGCTGCTACTGACTTTACCACCACATTCGACACCCCCTAACCACCAACGACTCCCCAATGAAGACCCCTCCATAAACAATACACATCCCAGAAAGCTACTATGCAAAAGTGATTAACGTTAGTCGAGTATACAAACAGATTCATGTTTATGAAATAACGAACATAGACAGAATTTGACAAAAACCAAGGTTGCATACCAGATCTCCAGCAAAAACGAACCACCCTACGCTAGAGTGCAACCCCCGGGACTGGTCTCTCCTCCTACCTTGATGTGGCGGCTAAGTTTGTATGGTTTGTGTTTCACGTTTTGCTTAAGGGTTTAGGGTGAAAACTCCCCTTAAGTAAGGCGGCAGGAGAAGGTTTCTGCTGGGTTTCTTAATTTCCGTCCATGGGCTGCTACTTAGCACGCCAATCGAGGCCCATGGACGTGTTGCTATGAATCCTGGGTTCGAGCCTCAGCAACTACACATTACTATTATTGTATTAAGGTGGCTAAGTTCCTATTTCGAGTCCCACCTAAGTCCAAAACACCTCTTATAAAACGCATACAAGTAAGCTATTTAAACGAACGATTAAATAAAAGAAATCAAAAAGCGAGGTATTACAATCTCGCCTACAGCTGACTGATGGGGAAGATTCTTTACCTATTGATGATTCATTTCCTGATGAGAGCTTATTTATCATTAATAGTTCAGGTTCTTATCCCCCCCCTTGGTTTGCTGATTTTGCTAACTTTGCTGTCACATGTAAAATCCCTCCTGAGTTTTCACGGCAACAAAAGAAGAGATTTATGTTCGATGCAAAACAGTATTTTTGGGATGACCCTTATGGTTTCAAAGAATGCGGAGATGGACTTATCCGGAGATGCGTCCCCCAGTGGGAGGTGAAGGACATTCTGGAAGCATGTCACTCTTCTGCATATGTTGGTCACCACGGTCCATCTAGAACCGTGGCCAAGGTATTACAGTCTGGTTTTTATTGGCCTACTTTGCATGCTGACTGTAGGAATTTTGTAGGTAACTGTGATGCTTGTCAAAGAACTGGGAATGTCTCAAAAAGACATGAGATGCCGCAGGTTGGTATTTTAGAGGTAGAGATTTTTGATGTCTGGGGCATTGATTATCAACGACCTTTTCCTAGTAGTCAAGGTAACAGGTATATTCTTGTGGCTGTTGATTACGTGTCTAAGTGGGTAGAAGCTATTGCTACTCCCCATTGTGATGCAAAGGCTGTTATTAAGATGTTTAAAAGAATCATATTTCCTCGTTTCGGTGTCCCTAGGGCTGTCATAAGTGATGGAGGTATGCATTTTAAGGAGAAACACTTAGGTGACTTGTTAAATAAATTCGGTGTCCAACACCGTAGGGGTTTAGCTTATCACCCTCAGACTAGTGGTCAAGTTGAGATCTCTAATAGGGAACTCAAGGAGACCCTCGCTAAAGTTGTTTCTAAGTCTAGGAAAGATTTGAGTCTAAAACTTGATGATGTTTTATGGGCCTATGTAACACCCCATGAGTATGAGAGGAGATTTGTCCCACATCGGTAGAATGTGAGGATTGTGATATGTTTATAATAACTTCCACCCACCACTTAGTAACAAGGCCTTGTGCTTTTGGGCCTAAGTGAGGACAAATAATGGGCCCAAAGGCTTACTTCCCATCTTATTGGGGGTGTGTTACGACCGTGGTGGGTCGGGTTGTTACAAATGGTATCAGAGCGACCCTGCGACCGTGTGGTGAGCCTGTGGTCGGGAGTACCCGGGTCACACACCTAGCGGGGGAGGATTCTGGCCCTGGTTGTGGTCAAGTTTGAGGCACAACGAGGACGTTGTGTTCTTTAAGTGGGGGAGTTTGTAACACCCCATGAGTATGAGAGGAAATTTGTCCCACATCGGTAGAATGTGAGGATTGTGATATGTTTATAATAACTTCCACCCACCACTTAGTAACAAGGCCTTGTGCTTTTGGGCCTAAGTGAGGACAAATAATGGGCCCAAAGGCTTACTTCCCATCTTATTGGGGGTGTGTTACGACCGTGGTGGGTCGGGTTGTTACAAATAGAACCGTGTTCAAAACCCCAATAGGAATGTCACCATTCCGATTGATTTATGGTAAGACTTGTCATTTACCAGTAGAGTTAGAACGTAAGTCTTGGTGGGCTATATGTGATCTTAATTTAGACCATATTCTTTCCCGTGAGAAACGTTTGTTGTAGCTCAATGAGTTAGAAGAATTCAGGTTGTTAGCCTATGACAATGCCAGGATTTATAAAGAGAAAACAAAACGCTGGCACGACAAGAGAATCATTAGGCGTGATTTTCAGGTAGGTGATAGGGTGTTGCTTTTTAATGCTCGTATTCGTCTTTTTCCTGGTAAGCTGAAATCCAGGTGGAGCGGACCCTACACCATCACAGCTGTCTCAAAATTCGGGTCAATAGAATTAGAAACCTCATCTGGTGAGAGGTTCAAAGTCAATGGCCAGTATGTGAAGCACTTCCGAGGAGAAAATGAATTTGTCGGTAAGGTTGAAGTTTCTTACTTTGACCCTTTTTAGGATGCTTCTTAATAGGTAAAAAGGTCGTGCGGGACCTCTTAAACCAGCGCTACACGGGAGGCAACCCGTGCTCTAGCTTATTTACGTTTTTGTTTTTCTTTCTATTTCCGTTTTTTATCCTTGATGAGATTTTAAGTTTCTGCAGGAAAATAGGAGAATTCGTCAGTACAGCGGTCGACCGACCCAATTACTAGGTCGACCGACCTTCTGGCAGCTTTAAATTCATTCTGACAGGTTAAGTAAAATTTATGGAACAGGTTGGCAAGACGGAGGTCGACCGACCCAGAATCTCGGTCGACCGACCGCGGGTGTTCTCTCCGGTTTTTTTTAGAAACAGAGTCACGGTTGTTGTGTGTTTTGAAAACACAATTTTTACCCTCATTTGCTCACACTTTCTGCACTCCTCTTTCTCTCTTAAAAACCCTAAAAACACCCACCTTCTTCACCCTTCACTAATTTGCTTGCCTTCTTTCATTTTTTTTTCTCCTTCAAGGTATGTTTTTCTTAGTTTTATTTCTCTCTTTTTCATTCCATAGCATCTTAATTCCGTTCTAGGTAATATTAGTTTGTCTTTTTGAGTTTATTTTTTACTCTTAATTTCGTTTTAATGCTTGTTTAAGTATTTCTCTTTTAGTTTTCTTCTTCCTTTAGGTTTTATAATCTCAGATCTGTAATTTGTGTGTGATTTCGTGCTGTTAGGGTTAGTATAATTCTTCTTTTCGATTTTTATGCCATTTTTCCGCGCGATTTCAGTCCCGAAATTCTGATTCTGACACTGTTCACGGTCGACCGACCCAAAACGGAGGTCGGCCGACCAAGCTATGATTTTCCTGAGATTCGTATTTTGCAGTTTCTAAATTTTTCTCTGCTAGTTGGTCGACCGACCTAGGTTAGCGGTCGGCCGACCTGTTGTGCTACAAAAACTTTGTTTTTACTCGCAAAAGTGGTCGACCGACTTCCCCTTGAGGTCGGCCGACCCTTGTTCGTTACAAAAGTTTCTGTTCTGCATTTTTCGTTCCTATTTTTGTTAAAAAAATGTTTCAATATTTGCACAAGACTAAAATTTTATTGAACTTTTCAGATTTACAATGTCTAGCCGTGAACAAGGCGGAAAGCGCTCCCGCACTTCCGGTGCAAGCACCTCCAGAGGCCGTGTTCCTAGGTCGACAAGATTGACGGTGCAAGACACGGATAGTCTACCAAACTATCCGCAAATCATTTTCAGCACTCCGTCTCAAAAAGCCCGATTCCTCCATCTCTCCGCTTATTGCTTGGTAGTGGTAACCCGGTTCCTCTGTGTTATGACCTTGCAAGCCTTAGGATGTCATGAGGAGGTGGTGTCCTTGCTCAATGGAACGGGTTTCTCAGGACTTGTCACTATGGATGAGTTCACCTATTCCCTTCTCACTCTTGAGTTCTTTTCTTCCTTTACTTTTGATATTCAAGCATATAACCCCGGCTATGATAACGTTTGCATTTCTTTTCGTTTGTTCAATGAAACATTTTCTTTAACTTTAAATCAATTTGCTCAGTTTCTAGGCTTATCTTCTACAGGTCTTACGGGTGACCCCACTGGGTCATATAATGATATGTGGTCCTGTCTTTCTGATTCCAGCGATGGGAAGAAAAAAAACAGTACCGTTCACCTACCCGCCCCCCGTTATTATTTGCGTTTGTTGGCCAACACTGTTTTCGGCCGTAAAGAGTCTCAAAATGTTAACAACATTGAGCTCTCCATTTTGTCTGGCTATCTTAACATCAGACGTACGGGTCAGCAGTTTTATAACACTGCATTTTTGGTCGCCTCTCACCTTATGTCGGTGGGCGAGGGAACTTCCTTGACTACTATTGTTTGTGGTGGGCTAGTCACTCGATTAGCCCGCTCTATTGTCCCTCAGTTCCCTCGCTATGAGGATGCGATTGACATTCTCTCCCGGTTCATGGACATGGCTTACGTCAGGTCCGTGCGTTGGGTGAACAGGAGGGATTATTGGAAGGTAGACTCCTACCTCAGTGATCGCATTCCCATCACCGCGGCTCCCCCTATGTTACCCCTTTTTACTGTTGTAGGGGAGCCCAGACCACTACTCCCGTCTTACCGCCTCCCCCTTAGAGGAGGCACCTCTCGAGGCCACAGGGTCCCTGCTCCCGGTGCCCACCATCACGCATCTGGGACGGGGTACCCAACTGATTTTACTGCTGCTCCTAATGTTTATGTTCCTCCTTTTGTTGATGACAGATCTCTGCCACAAATGATGGCGAGCCTTTGCAGACAGTTCAACCAAAAACAGTTGAACGATAGTCTTTGCCAATATCCGATTTACAGGGAGTATGTTACTCAGGGTAGGCTCCCTACCGGCCCATGGACTCACCCCACCTGGTACACACCTCTCGCAGGCGGTCGTGACCACGGTGATGCTTCAGGCTCTGCCTCGGGAACAGGCATAGGGTCTGAAGAGGAGGACGAGGAGGAGGAAGGAGGAGAGGACTCTGAGCCGGATTTCGACTCAGAGTCCTAGGGACATGCATGACCTTACCCTCTTTGGGGTTCGGTTTGGGGAGGTCTCCATTATCTGGTTCGGTTTGGGGAGGTCCCTATTTCTTTTGTAAGTAGTTTTTTCCTCTAGTTTCCAGTTTTCCCCTCCTTCTTCCTTAGACTCTTTTTGTAATTTCTAGTCTTTTTCCTTTTCCTTTCTGTGTTTGTTTCTTTTCTGCCTACCCCCATCCCTATGCTGTGGTTGTATGCTGATGAGCACAATGGGGGCATTGTGCGTTTTGGTTTGGGGAGGGTGTTTGCATACTCCTTTGTGAGTATGCAATTGTCTTTGTGTCTTTTGTTTTTCATTCCTTTAGGTATTTTTCTTATTTTCGTTTTCTTTTGTCGCGTGTTCTTCCCTGTCGCGCGTTCTTCTCTGTCTTAAGTTTTTAGGTCGAGTCGGAACGAACGAATACAATTTATGCCTCACATATCACACATTGCTTTGCCTTGCATTTTTTCAAAAATTTTCAAGCTAGTCTTTTGCATTATCTACGAGTTTTTGTTGATTTCATGCTAAATTATTAGACTTGACTCCCTTCTTGGCAAGCTACTACATATTCTAAGGATTAGAGCTTAATAAATCGGTGACATCCATGACCGATTTCATGTAGGTTTGTGAGTAGTTTCTCCTCTTGAGGCATGTCACATCAATGTGCATAAACATGAATTTTGTCTACTTAATACCTGTATGCATTCGGATTTGTGGTTTGTTGACACATGTGGTAGAGGTCCCTCTTTCTCATTTTACCCATAATCCTCACATAGCCAAATTGAATCTTTTAACCCATTTGCTGTTGGGGCTGGTGTCCTTGACAATTAAGTACAATGACTTATTAAATCTCTTTAAGGATCACAAGGGCATACTTCGGTATTATTACCAGTTGATCCACGTTTATCAATAACGGTTGGCTTGCTAGATAAGTTTGACGTTATTGTCATACGGATGGCGGTGATCAACTGGTCCCTATACGTCACACCTATAGGACACGTTTGAGAGATGTGAAGGTATGAAAATACAGTCACATTTATGCCGGATACGACTAAACAGTTAGTCAGAGGTATTGACTATTAAATTAGTCAACAATATGTTGAGATTATTATTATTTAATACGGATTAAATAACTTTAGCTAATACGGATTACATGTTTAATTCGTAAATTAAATATAAGCAGTTATATTTAATTAAATATTAATTTCGCGTATTAATATAAACAGTTATATTAATTTGGGTAATTATACAATATCGTAATTTTATCAGGCCATTATTAATACATCGACTGCATTAATACCTGATGACACGTATACGATTTATAATAAAAATCCCGCAAATAATATTTAGCAAAACGGGTCGAATCATGCAAAGGAATAAGGTAAGAGTGGATAAAGCCCACTCTTACCCCATACCCATTCGGCCGACCTAGGGCTACATAAGGAGAGTCCTTCTCCTTATGACAAGGACTCTTGGTGAACTGTTAAAATCATAATTCTGACAATTAGGGTTTTGAGAGCATTCTTCTCCCAAAAACTTAGATCTCACATCTAAAACCTCAATAACTCTCCCCATATTGCAAGGCAATTGGAGAGTACTTTCTAGCACACGCGGCATCGTCTCAATCTAAGTCTTGGGTGCAAGTGATAGGAGGGAATTTGTGTTAATTCCTGTTCTTAGGCCTTTCGCACAAGGACTAAAGGTTGTACTCTATTCATGTTTTTATTTATCTTATGACAATAACCACAACTGTATTTTTCATTATAATCCTGCAAGTTTAGGGCGAATACATGCTTTATTCCCACAAGTGGTATCAGAGACAGGCCATGAAAATTTTACTTTTGTGTTTTTCACAAGTTTTATTTAAAAATTTTTGAAAAATCTCGTTTCTGTCGCAGTGTCGGTCGGTCGACCCCTTGTAGCGGTCGGTCGACCGCCCCTGTGTAAAGTTTCTGTTTTTCGACATTTTCTTTTGTGTAATCGATCTTGTTTTTCGATTCCTGTTTACATATTGTTAATTAATCGATATTCTTGACAATATGTGAACCCTTGTTGATGTTAATTTTGATTTACTTGTTTTAATCAAAGTTTAAAAGGTAAAAACTTGTTTTGATTTCGAAAAGTGCAGCGTTTTGCGTTTTCTGAAACTCGTTTCTACTGTTTGGTGGTCGGTCGACCTGATTGATAGGTCGGTCGACCGCCTATGCTGTTGCAGATTTTTCCGTTTCTCGTCAGGAGGTCGGTCGACCACGTGTTTAGGTCGGTCGACCTCCCCCCTGTAACAGACTCGATTTTTTTTTATTTTTCGAAAATAACATGTTTTATTTTCACATGGCCTTAAGTAATATACTATATACGGAAATAGTATATTATTAATTTTGTGAAACGGTTCACTCTCGTTTGATACATATTATTTTAAAACGGTTTAAGATAATAGGATTATAAATTTATTAAAATTGGGTGATTAAAACGGTATAATCACATAATTTTAATCCCGTAAGGTGGTTTGGTAAAAATTTATTAATCATAATAACAGTATTATGTCATGTATGAATTTTATTTAGTTGATGCATTTTATTTATCGTCTTGTGAATGCCTTGAATGCTTTCAATAACGTATTTAATTTTTGCAAACGGTTGTAACTTAGTGTGGCCTTAGAAGATTGTGTCACCGTAATGATGGGACACAGTCTTGCTTGTAATTTTGAGATCTTGAATCTCCGTTTTGGGTTTTTGCCATGTAATTACTTTTGTATTTAAATTAGAATGTAAATAGGATTATATTAGTAATTTAAATTAGTAATTTTGTGAAGACCAAAGACGGAGACCGGATGCTCACTCCCGCTGCAAGGACCAAGATGGAACATCAAGACAAGCTTCTAGGGTCCAACGGTGGATTCCAAGTTGTTTTATGTTTATTTTGGTAGGATAGGCCACACTAGGAATTTTATTTACGTTTATCGCATTTATTTTATGCTTTCATCGATAATAGCTTGCATCATATTCCGCCTAAAAACAAACCACCTATAACATGCCTGAAAACTAACTCATGTAGAGGTTACGCGTTAGTTTTCTGTGACAATACAGATGTCACATGTCAATTGCAAGGCCATCACTTAATTTAATTCATTCACGCATATGCTAGATTTTAGTTCACTTAATATGAATAAATATAAGTTGATGGGGTCTTCCTCGTATAACCAAAAATTGAGAATAGTCTTTATAAATCAGCCTCCCATGAATCCCTTCTTCGTCGGTAGGCATAATATGACCCCTTCTACGTCGGGTAAGTGGGAACAGATGATTTATTTTATCTCAACATCATGGTCACTCGATAATATCTAGCGACTGAGATGGACTAATAGATAGGATTTACGGAAATCTATCGACCAAGAGTTCCAACGATGGAATTAGCCAAACTGTGGGCTTATCAATATACGTAAATTGAGTCTTGGGATCGTTTATATAATTCTTGAGGGAGATCTATTATATAAATGCTTGAGTCTACGAGTTTAAATTTCAATTTAATATAGACTTAAATCACAACAATGAGTTGCTTATATGGTTCCGTTTCATCTTCTTTTCAGTGTAGAACACGTTCAATTAAACTGCTGTATAACTAATGGCTGGTGAAGACCCAATGCCAAGTGCCAAGCTAGCACGTGAATCCTGGCTAAAAGCCTTGATGGACTCCATGAATCAGTCTACTAGACTGAGGAATGATGGGTCAAACTTCTCTGACTGAGAGGCAGCACTACGGAATGCTGCCATTGCTGACGGAAAGCTTAAGTACTTAACTGAGCCCATTCCGGCACACCCAGGAACTGGAGCTAGAGCTAACGAAGTTCGCGCTCATAGCGACTTCGTCATGGAAGCGGGTGCGATAAAGAACGTACTCATCTATGCAATGGAATCCAATTTGCAAAGACGCTTCATAGCCCATGGTGCAAACAAGATTTTCACCACGCTCACTAACGAATTCTCAAAGGCTCCGAGGATCGTTTCTTATGAGCATACATGTCGCTTCTTTGAGGTGAAACTCCAGAAGGGCCAAGCTGTTAGCCCACATATTCTTCACATGATTGAGAATATCGAAAAACTGGAGGCCCTAAACTGCAAGATCAGTGAGAACATAATCGTTGATCGAATGCTCCATTCGCTTCATGATGGGTTCGCCCTCTTCAGGGCCAACTATTACATGAACGACATGAAGAAGACTCCTCATGAGCTCCACTCCCTTCTCGTACAGACCGAGAAGGATCTGAAATTAAGTGGGAGCGTGAAGCAAGATGTTCTCATGATCTCCAGTAAGGGTAAGGGTAAGGGTAAAGCTAAAGCTCAGGGTGACCTAACAGTAGGCAAGCCCAAGTTTAAGAAGTCAGGATTTACTAAGAGTGGGCCAGGTGAGTCGAGCAACTCACAGGGCAAAACAAAGAGCAAGGATACAAGCATGGAATGTCACCATTGCCACCACTACTACAATTAAGCACTTGGGCCACGACTAAATTCGCGGCGCAGGTACTAATTTCCCGTGGCTAAAGCTCTTTGTCACGGAAATACCTTCCGTGACCCAAGTGGCCGTGGCTAACAGATAGCCACGGGAAAACAAGAACGTGGCTAAAATTATATTTTTAGCCACAGATTCTCACGTGGCTAATAATTCCCGTGACCAAAAATTAATTCTCGTGGCCAAAATTATTCCCGTGACAAAAAAAATAAAATAAATAAATAAACAAAATGTAATCCCCTCGCATATGGAATCTTTTTTTTTGGTCTAAACCGAGGTGTCCACCGTGTCGACAACGATGTATAATCCCCTCGCCGCGGGCTCTCTCACGAAGTGGTAAACGGCTTGCCATAGAGTTGCTCTATTCCCATGGGTAGGAAACGAACCCCTGACCTCAGGGTAAAGGGATGAGCTGAGCAACCACCACACTACCAAACACATTTGATTACATATGGAATTTTGTCAAGTTTTAATCCTTGCTTGGTTAGTTATCTCAACTCGTTACTTACAATCACAAGTCATTCACTTTTGCGAATCGTATATCCTCCCCAGGAGGTCACTCATCCCAAAACTACTCTCACCTGGGCACGCTTAACTGTGGAGTTCTTATGATGAGCTACCGAAAATGAAACTTAAGCTTGTTGATATAGTTAACACTTTGAAACCTTTTTAAATTATATTCCTTTTTTTCTAAATTACCTTCACTATTATTTTTGCGAAAAAATATTAAATGATTTACATATTTTTGCGAAAAAAAAAATATTTTTCTCAAATTACTCGAGTTTTCAATGTTGACCTCTCGACTAATAATGCTCGGGTCATTTTTTGCCCGAGTCAACAAAACCATTTTCTCCAAACTATTTAATCACATTTTCCTTATATTTTTTCCCTAATACATTTTTTTTATTTTTTTTCATTTGTCGGCATTTTTATTTTATTTTTCTTTTCCATTTTTTCATATATTTTTCCACACAAATACTATTTATAAGATCGTCGTATTTGTAACGAAAAAAAGTTTAATCACTTTTTACTAAGTAATGATTACTTTTGAATAATGATTACATATGGGTATCAATGACCGAGTTTTATTACTAAAATAAATGACCAAGACATTATAAACTCAAAAATAATCAGTTTTTGCCAAAAAACACAGAAAATATCGTATAAATTTTTGTTTTCTCTAAATTGATTTATTTTCATTATTCTTGATATTTCTTTTTGTCAACAAAATTTCACATTATTTACACATGTAAATTTATTATTTTTATTTCCATTTTACTTTTCGGTGTGATACGCTCATTTTCAATAATTAAAATGTTTTTTTATATTGATTTTTTTATATCGGTTATTTTTTTTTTCTTTTTTTTTCCATTTTATTCAATGATTTGTTGGAAATCATTTTGAATTTAATTTTTTAGACTACTTTTTTTTTAATTTAATCATATTTTAAATCTAATTGTCTTTTCTTTTTTTTCCCCTTAAAAGCTTCCCCAATTTTTTCCAATTTAACATCTCGAATTCAAGTTCTTGTAGAAATATTTTACAAATAAAGTTGTAAATCAATTTTCTAATGAAAAGCTTCTTTAACAATATATTAGTTTCAGACTTCTCAATGATAGGTGTTAATAAGTTAATTATTTAATTGGACATACTTTCTCTTTAAATGTGATGCGGTCTCTAAATAATGTTATTCAATATTATAAATTTAACAAAAAAATAATTATAAATATATATTTGCCATGGGTGTGACATTGTTCGTGGCAAAAATGATTATTAGTCACGACTGTAACCTAAATTGTGGCGCAATTGACTGTTTGCCACGGGAAAAATTTTCCCGTGGCATAAAATTTTTCTAAAATAGTAAATAAATTTTTTCCGTGGCTAAAAAAAATTTAGCCACGAATTATAAATTCTCGTGGCATAAATCGTGGCGCAAGTGTCAATTTGTTGTAGTGTTTTTTGTCGGGTTTGTTGCGCAATTTAATATATTGAATAACTGGGTAAGTAGCTTTGAAATTACAAAATTGTCATTACATAATTAAACGTATACTTAAAGTAAAGCAGCATTCAAAGAAAATAAAGCAAAATAAATTGTTAAACAACAATCATTTATTCATATAATCATATTCATTTTCAAGTTAGTAGTGTTAATAAGAATAATCATAATAAATTGCACAAATTCTCACTTGTGACAGACTAAATCCAATAATAAGAATAATCATAATAAGATCATTTACGTCAATAGTGAAGAACATTAAGTATGAATATTGTTCACATCTCGCAATAATACGGCGCAATCATCTTGATGTCATGGTACACACCATGTTGCACTAATAATTTTGTACTATTATTTGTTATCATATCAAAAATATTAGTCACGGTAAAATCTAGTGTGTAGCTAAGAGCAATAATTAGTCACGGGTAATTTACTTGTGATAATAAATCACAATTAGCCACGGTAAGAATTCAGTGTGTGGCTAAGAGCAATATAGTCACGGATAATTTAGCTGTGACAATAAATCATAATTAGCCACGTTAAGAATTCAGTGTGGCTAAGCACACTAATTAGTCACGGTTAACTTACATGTGACAATAAATCATAATTAGCCACGACATTGTGGCTAAAAATAATTATTAGCCACGTTCGTGACTTGATGCGTGACTAAACGCATTTGTTAGCCACGGTCATGGCTTAATTCGTGACTAAAAACAATTATTTGTCACGGATATATTTTCCCGTGGCATAAGTTTTTTTACCAATTAATTTTGAAGGAAGGAGACTTTTTTTCCCGTGACTAAGCAAATTTAGGTCACGAATTATGAATTCCCGTGACATAAATCGTGGCGCAAGTGCCATTTTGTTGTAGTGCACAAGACTGGGCATTGGAGGCGCTCATGCCCCGTGTATCGTGAGGACATTAAGGCAGGCCGCGTTACTCCTGTTGGTATGTCTTCTTCTTCTTTTATTCACATGATTGAGATTAACCATGCAAGTTACGGAACTTGGGTACTAGATACTGGTTGTGGTTCTCATCTATGTAATCATGTGCAGGGCCTCCGAAACCAAGAACCCCTAATCAAGGGTGAGGTTGACCTGCGTGTCGGGAATGGAGCACGTGTTGCTGCAATCTCGAGGGGAACATACGTGATCCAGCTTCCAAGTGGATTCGAGTTATCTTTATATAACTGTTATTATATTCCTTGTTTGTCCAAAAACATTATTTCAGTTTCTGCGCTTGACAAACTCGGTTTTTCATTTGTAATAGAGAATAATAGCTGTATTTTCTCCTTACACAATATGATTTATGGCAAGGCAGTTTCCATGAATGGAATTTATGTTTTAGATCAAACCACCGAAATATTACATGTGAATAATAAGAAATTAAAGTTAGGTGACAAAGATCAAACTTACCTATGGCATTGTCGTATGGGACACATAAATGAGAAACGCGTAAAACAGCTCATACAGATTGGAGCTATCTCGCCCTTTGATTTCGAATCATATGGCACGTGTGAATCATGTCTCATCGGTAAGATGACTCGTATTTCCTTCAAAGGTGTTGGAATGCGCGTTGCCGACCTATTAGGACTCATACATACGGACGTATGTGGCCCCATGTCGATCAACGCACGAGAAGGCTATAGGTATTTCATCACTTTCACGGATGATTTGAGTAGATATGGCTATGTCTACTTAATGAAGCATAAAAGTGAATCCTTTGACAAGTTCAAAGAATACCAGAATCGGGTACAGAACCAGCTGGGAAGAAAGATTAAAGCACTACGTTCTGATCGTGGTGGTGAGTATCTTTCACACGAGTTTGATTAACACCTTAAAGACTGTGGCATCGTGCTACAGTTGACTCCACCTGGAACACCACAATTAAATGGTGTGTCCGAACGGAGAAATCGGACTTTACTTGATATGGTTCGATCCATGATGAGTCACACCGTTGTGCATGATTCATTGTGGGGCTATGCTCTTTTGTCGGCCGCTCTAATACTTAACCGAAGTCCGTCTAAAGCTGTTGACAAGTCTCCATACGAATTATGGAAGGGAACGGTCCCTAACTTGTCCTTTATTCGGGTGTGGGGCTGCGAGGCTTATGTCAAGTGGAGACACGAGGATAAGCTCGGCCCGCGATCGGTCAAGACATACTTTATAGGCTATCCAAAGGGAACGTTTGGTCATTACTTCTACTCGCCAACCGAACAACGTGTTTTTGTTACGGCTAGTGCGACGTTCTTAGAGAAAGAATTTCTCGAGAACAAGTCGAGTAATAGAACCTTCGATTTATCGGAGGTTCAAGAACCAACTACCTAGCAACCATTGGAGGAAACAGTTCCTTCAACCGAGGCTGCGGTAGATATTCCTGAGGAACCTAGGAGGTCGGGAAAAGTCTCCATTCTTCCGGACAGATACATTGGTATGGTCGAGGAACATGATATGGATGACGTCTTACTCGTAGAGGGTAATGAACCCTCAACCTATAAAGGTGCCATGACCAGTTCTGACTCAAAGCTATGGCTAGAAGCCATGCAATCCGAGATGGACTCCATGTATGAGAACAACGTGTGGGATCTTGTGGACCTACCTGCAAAGGTACGCCCCCTTCAATGCAAATGGCTTTACAAAATAAAGCATGCCGTGGAAGGTAAACAAGATATCCATAAGGCAAGACTAGTTGCTAAAGGTTTCACCCAAGTGCCAGGCTTGCACTACGATGAGATCTTTGCACCCGTAGTCATGCTACGTTCCATTCGGATTATCTTAGCGATCGCCGCATTTCACGATTATGAAATATGGCAAATGGACGTTAAAACCGCCTTCTTAAACGGTTATTTGGAGGAAGAGTTGTACATGGTACAACCTGAGGGTTTTATTGATCCAGCACATCCTAAGAAAGTTTGCAAGCTTAAGCGTTCCATCTATGGACTTAAGCAAGCATCGCGGAGTCGGAATCATCGCTTCGACCAAGTGATAAAAGAGAATGGATTCGTTCGATCAGTCGAGGAACCATGTCTTTATATCAAGTCAAGTGGGAGCAAGATTGTATTCCTAGTACTGTATGTCGACGACATACTCTTGATTGGGAATGACATACCTCTCTTATCTTCGGTTAAAGCATGGTTGAAAAACCATTTCCAGATGAAAGATCTGGGAGAGGCACAAAGAATTTTGGGCATACGTATCTACAGAGATAGATCACGACGGATGTTGTCTCTCAGTCAGGAGTCTTACATAGATAAGATTCTAGAGAGATTCAGCATGACGAACTCCAAGAAAGGGTTCCTTCCTATGACTACTGGGCTTCACTTGAGCAAGTCTCAAGAAGCTAAGACATTGGAAGAGAAAGAGCGCATGAGTCGGATTCCTTATGCTTCGGCAATAGGATCGATCATGTATGCCATGATATGCACACGTCCAGACGTTGCATATGCATTGAGTATGACCAGTCGATTCCAAGCTCATCCAGGTGAACAACACTGGATGGCCGTGAAAAACATTCTTAAGTACCTACGGAGGACTAAAGATTGGGGATTGACTTACGGAGGCGACTCGACGCTCTGCGCCACGGGTTACGCAGATGCTAGCTTCCAAACGGATCGAGATGACTCGAAATCTCAGTCTGGATTCGTTTTTACTCTTAATGGCGCTGCTGTCAGCTGGAAAAGTTCTAAACAGAGTGTTACAGCAGATTCTACTACTGAGTCCGAGTACTATGCCGCCTCAGAAGCAGCTAAGGAAGCAATATCGATGCGTCAGTTCTTACAAGGACTATCAATAGTGCCTAGTTCGAATGACCCAATCACCGTTTATTGTGATAATAAAGGTGCCATCTTCCAAGCTAAGGAGCATAAGTCTAGCAACAAGGCAAGGCATGTACAACGGAAAGCTCATCTAATCAGAGATTACGTGGAGCAAAAGGAGATTTTCATTGATAAGATCGCTACGGATGACAACATAGCTGATCCTCTCACTAAAGCATTACCACGTGATAAGCATGAAGGGCACATTCATTCCATGGGAATTAGATGTGTTCCTAAGTTGTAGTACTCTTTTATGAATTCATGTAATAATTCATTTTCTCGTGTACTCTATTCAACCTCTTTGTTATGATATATAATGTTTTGTTTTTCATGTGGAATTGTACGCCAATTTTGAACACCACAAAGTGAACTGAATAACATTACATCGTTTTAGTCCTTGATTACCCACTTGAGCTGATAACTCAGGTAATCATTTTGTGACGTTGGTTGATGGTGGGTTCAACGAGCCATAAGTCACGCGGATGACTGACCAATCACAAAGGCGAGTTATACGGATATCTCGTAGGACACCCCGTGACAACGTTATGGGGTCCTAAATGTTTTATAACATTGGGTGTCAGGTCGTGGATAAGACCTCCATAGTGTTCCTTAGAGTCGAGTCTTTTGACTTTCAACTGTCTCTTGAGATTAAGGCAGATTTTGGGTAACTTTGGTTTCTTTCCCACGGTCATCGTAACAGGGGCCAAGAGGATTTTTTCTGGGTTATTTCATGTTGCGCGATATCGGCAGGATTTGAGTTGAGGGAAATATCCATACCCTTATCAGGATTTTATCATTTCTCAGGGCCACTCGAGGAGTAGTAACTGAAATGCATGGCCATGCTCGAATACAGATTCGCTTTATCAGTTAAGTTACTCTCTAGTCGGGGAAACCACTCTTGATACAGATCGCTTGTGAGATACGACCTTTGCGAATACGGATTTGCAAATTGTCTTGCATTAAGTGGGAGAAATTTTAAAAGGATATGAGAATCGGTTATCGCACCTACACTTGTACGGACAAGTGGGAGTTTGTTGGAGCCTTGTGTCCACCACATGTAGTGTGATAACGTCATTGCACATACCCTTGTACGGACAAGTGGGAGATTGTTGGGGCTGGTGTCCTT
Source organism: Silene conica (assembly GCA_029255685.2). Lineage (NCBI taxonomy): Eukaryota > Viridiplantae > Streptophyta > Magnoliopsida > Caryophyllales > Caryophyllaceae > Silene > Silene conica. The sequence goes on along the minus strand of CM055314.2, from coordinate 57,051,233 downwards.
GACAATTAAGTACAATGACTTATTAAATCTCTTTAAGGATCACAAGGGCATACTTCGGTATTATTACCAGTTGATCCACGTTTATCAATAACGGTTGGCTTGCTAGATAAGTTTGACGTTATTGTCATACGGATGGCGTTGATCAACTGGTCCCTATACGTCACACCTATAGGACACGTTTGAGAGATGTGAAGGTATGAAAATACAGTCACATTTATGCCGGATACGACTAAACAGTTAGTCAGAGGTATTGACTATTAAATTAGTCAATAAGATGTTAAGATTTTTATTATTTAATACAGATTAAATAACTTTAGCTAATACGGATTACATGTTTAATTCGTAAATTAAATATAAGCAGTTATATTTAATTAAATATTAATTTCGCGTATTAATATAAACAGTTATATTAATTTGGGTAATTATACAATATCGTAATTTTATCAGGCCATTATTAATACATCGACTGCATTAATACCTGATGACACGTATACGATTTATAATAAAAATCCCGCAAATAATATTTAGCAAAACGGGTCGAATCATGCAAAGGAATAAGGTAAGAGTGGATAAAGCCCACTCTTACCCCATACCCATTCGGCCGACCTAGGGCTACATAAGGAGAGTCCTTCTCCTTATGTCAAGGACTCTTGGTGAACTGTTAAAATCATAATTCTGACAATTAGGGTTTTGAGAGCATTCTTCTCCCAAAAACTCAGATCTCACATCTAAAACCTCAATAACTCTCCCCATATTGCAAGGCAATTGGAGAGTACTTTCTAGCACACGCGGCATCGTCTCAATCTAAGTCTTGGGTGCAAGTGATAGGAGGGAATTTGTGTTAATTCCTGTTCTTAGGCCTTTCGCACAAGGACTAAAGGTTGTACTCTATTCATGTTTTTATTTATCTTATGACAATAATCACAACTGTATTTTTCATTATAATCCTGCAAGTTTAGGGCGAATACATGCTTTATTCCCCACATTTGCTACATCCTAAAAATTGCCTACCCTAGCCGAGCTAGTAATATAGTGATAGGACTGTTTTGGCCATCCTTTGGTTTGTGCTTCATTGTTAAATTTTGATTTTGTGAGAATGGTAGAAAGGAGAAAAAAAAAGAAAAAAAAAAGATACGAAAAAAAATAATAAGGAATCAAATGAAAAAAAAACGGGGAACGAGTCTGCCTGTTTTCAAGGGTGGTCGGTCGACCTGCATTCTGGGTCGGTCGACCACGACCATTGAGCAGGCTGTTTCTGAAAGAAAAGGGAGAAAGAAAGGAAAAAAAAAAAAAGAAAAAAAAAAAGAAAAGAGGAAGGAGAAAATTGGAAAAGTTGTGATTTTTGCTCCCAAATTGAGCATTGGTGTATTTTGAAAAGTAATAAGAAGTGATCTTTTAGTATGGACAGATGGTTGTTAGCTCGGTTTAACCCCTCTTCCCATAACTTATTTTAAACCCCTTCTTACCTTTAGCCTCACAATTCCAAAAATCGCCTCGGCATGTGTCATGGTTGTCTAGTGTGGGAATGCATATGTACGGTTGTAGAGATTTTATTCATGTTAAATTGCAGGCATGTTCTTACGGGTCGCAGATAGGTGAGAGTCTCTACTTTTATTTATCTTCTTATCTTTCACATATACATTTGACCCTTTGCTTTCATGAGTGTCTCGAGCGTACCGCGAGAGTCCAATTAGAATGAGTCTTGCAAAGTTGAAAATTTAGCATCCTTTTCCAACATGTCCAATTCGTTTTGCTCTTGACATAATGCTTGATTATATTTGAAGGTTGCATTAAATTGGTTAGGCATAGTGTTGTGTTTGGTTGTAAAAAGTGTGAAATCCGTTCCATTAGAAGTTTTTCTTTTCTTTTGAGTCTTAGTGCTTGCTTGAGGACAAGCAAGGTTTGGTTTGAGGAGTTTGATACGTGCCTATTTTATGCATTTTATTTATTCTTCCGGCACGTATTTTCTTATATTTTCGTGACTTTTAGTTGCTATTTCTCCCGAAACGGTTTACTTTGGCATTTCTATGTTTTAAATGTAGGAATACGCTGAAGTGAGCAAAAACTGAACTTTATTTGCCTTTCGGAAGCTGTTTTGAGTAACAATGCGGGGCAAGGATCCGGATTGCACACCCGAGTGTTGTCATTGGGCCAAATTCAAGCTGATACGAACAAGAAGCGGTCGACCGACCCATCAGAGAGGTCGACCGACCTAAGCCCAAATCTCGGAAAAACCCAGCATCGACAGAAGCGGTCGACCGACCCGCAAAAGAGGTCGACCGACCCAGGAGCTGTGTCCGCGTCTTTTGTTCCGTGTTTTACTTACCTAATCTTGTAATTATAACTTATTTAAGAAGACCTAAACTCTATAATTAGGTCAAGCAATTTTATTAGAAAAGGAATTTTATTAGAAAAGCAATTTATTTTAGAGAAGTAATTTATGTTAGACAAGCATTCCATGTTATTCAAGACTCCATAGTTTAGAAAGAGATTTTATTCCAAGTTTTCATCTTTTGTTCTTAATTCCAATTAAGTTGTAAGTTTGCTACATTCAATCTTTCCTTTTAATTTAATCTTGTTATTCATCTTAATGTTGTTTCTCAATTCATGTTTTCCCTTTTATTGTCATCTTTAATTATGTTAATTCCTTTGATGTTCTTAGTTATTGTTAGTTTCATAATTAAAAGTATGCATAGCTAATTCTTGTGATTAGGAATTAGGGGAACCATGGTAAAGACTTGATTTTGATAGTTTAATGATTGAATTACCAATCCCCCATTGTTGTTGGTGAACTAATCCTTAGGATTGAAAGATTATTAGGATTAGTTTAACAACAACTTTGGGATTGCCCTTGAACGAAAGTTTAGTGCTTTTCTAGGAACCATAAGACCGTAAGGATTGGGTAGAATATTGACCTAAAGGTTTATTCTTTGTTCCTTGGGATTGTGTTATTTGGTTATTTTACCTTTCATTGAATTGTTTTAACCATGGGGAACCAAAGTTCCTAATCTCCTTTTTACTTTGTTTTATTTCCCTTGTTTATTTTGTCCTTTTAGTTATTAGTTTAAATCTCAAATCAACCCCCTTTTTTGGTTACTTGTAATAGACTTTAAATTCACAAACATAATTAACCTTGTCTCCTTGTGGTTCGACCCTTGACTTATCCTATCTAAGTTTAAGCTGAGGTTTTATAAATCTTATCTTTGGCACCCCTCAACGACGGGTGTCAAATTTTGGCGCCGTTGCCTGTAAGATCTCTCTAAGTCTCTTGCATGTAAGAATGAATTAATTAAAAAATTGAGAAAACCATTTTTCTCTTTTCTATGTCTTTGGATGGGTTTGGTAAGGGTGCCCTATGCATGGGCACCAACCACCACTTGGCATTTACACACTACAATTATAATAAAATGTTTTATTCAAATTTTTATCCCATAAAATGTTACACTAACACAATTGTAAAATGTGTTATGTGACAATGTCACACGGTTCACATATAAACAATATGTCCAATTTTATCAATTATAAAATTGGACAATTAAAAACATTTTATTAGTTTAACTAATTTAAACTTTAATTTTATAAAATAATAATCCAATTATTATCTTTATAAATTATATTAAAACATTTTTAATATAAATATATTCATTCTTAAATAATGTTTCATAAACATATTAATTTTAGTAATGACAATTCATTCACTAAAAATTTCATAATTTATAATCATATTATAAATTTACTCCATACACGAAATATAAAGTAGGATCGATATAACTCGTATCAATATACAGTCACATCATTTTCTATTAATAGAGTTGTCCTATATGTGTGACCTAAAGGATCGACTGATCACCACCGTCATACGATAGTAATGTCAAACTCTAGCAAGCCAATCATTACCGATTAATGTTGATCAGTCGACTGTATGAAAAGAATAATCCCATGAGTATTCTTATTGTAGATTTATCAGTGATTTAAATACACTGACGTGATCGCACTATTGTTGAGGACACATTTCCCAACAATCTCCCACTTGTCCTCGACAAGTGTGCGTCCCCAATTCTCTTGTCCTATTACATCATCTCCCACTTAATGCAAGGTGTCTTGCAGGTCGTACTTGCATTTGATCATATCTTGAGTGGTTTTCTCGATCTGGAGATTAACTGAATTGACCGGAATTATCTACCATAGATACCTTCCGAGCGTGGCCACGCATTTGAAGTTAACTTCTCCTCGAGTGGCCCTGAGATTTAAGACAACCCTGATAAGGGGTTGGACATTTCCTATCCTACTGTTCCCTTCGACTAGCATAGTCCATCATGACCCAAAAGAAGCCCATTTGACCCCCTTTAACGGTTGATCGTAGAGCAAAAATCAAAGTCACTCTGAAAACTATGCCACCTTGGGCGAACAGTCTCAAGTTAAAGAATTGACTAGCAAGAATACATGTAGTAGCTCTCGCCACGATCAGGCTAATATAAAATTTCCAGAACTCTATAAGCGGTCACAAAATGCCCGACAAAGTGCCTCTTGCAGTCTGCCTATGTGATCGACTAGTCATCCCTTATGACTCTATGGCATTTGAACTTGCCATCAATCGCCTCACACTCTAGTCGCTTCGAGACGTCACCTCATACAAGCGACTAGGGGCTATACTAAGTCTATCCGGTTCACTTAATGGAGTTCAAATTGTCTCTACAACCCATCTGGATTTGATAAAGTATATAAATATTAAGTTTTAATGCAAAACATACAACTTTTAAATAATAAACGCGATTATCATATATGAACAATAAAACTTTAATTTCATATCACATAATCTAATACATGTTTGGCATACGCCTTAAACCCATAGACAAAATATGAGAATCATGCTTAGCTTGTGACAATGCTTTGGTTAAAGGATCAGCAACATTTTCTTCTGTCCCAACCTTGCATATCACAATTTCCTTTCTATCTAGAAAATCTCTAATCACATGATATTTTCTAAGTACATGTTTCGATCTACTGCTAGACTTCGGCTCCTTAGCTTGAAAGACAGCACCACTATTATCACAATAAAGGGTGATAGGATCTTCAACCTCGGGCACTACTCTTAGTCTCTCAAGAAATTGCCTAATCCATACTGCCTCTTTTGCAGCTTCACATGTTGCTATGTACTCTGCTTCCGTTGTAGAATCCGCAACAACTAGCTCTTTAAAGCTCTTCCAACTAACGGCTCCACCATTCAGGATAAAGACGTATCCAGCCTGGGATTTCATGTCGTCTCTATCCGTTTGGAAGCTTGCATCCGTGTAACCCTTTACACTTAGCTCATCTTCCCCTCCAAACACCAAAAATGAATCCTTAGTTCTTCTTAAGTACTTAAGGATAATATTTACAGCAATCCAGTGACTCTCACCTGGATTAGCTTGATATCTACTAGTCATGCTCAAAGCATGCGAGACATCTGGACGAGTGCATACCATGGCATACATGATAGATCCAACTGCGGAAGCATAAGGAATCTCTTTTATGCGTTCAACATCTTTGGGCTCCGTGGGAGATTGAGATTTCTTCAAGATTATCCCACTTCCCATCGGAAGAAATCCTCTCTTAGAATTCGCCATGCTGAAACGTCGAAGAACCTTATCAATATAAGATTCTTGACTTAGTGCCAATATCCTTTTGGATCTATCTCTATAGATCCGGATACCTAGTATGCGTTGTGCATTTCCTAAATCCTTCATTTGAAAATGACTTCCCAACCACCCTTTTCACAGAGGATAGCATTGGAACATCATTTCCAATAAGTAGTATGTCATCCACATACAGTATTAGGAACACAACTTTGCTCCCACTGAATTTAGTATATAAACATGGTTCCTCGACACTTCGAGCGAAACCATTTTCTTTTATAACTTCATTGAAACGATGATTCCAACTCCTGGATGCTTGCTTAAGACCATAAATGGATCTCTTAAGCTTGCAAACCTTGTTAGGATTTTAAGGATCCACAAAACCTTCAGGTTGTATCATATATACATCCTCCTTTAAATACCCATTTAAGAAGGCGGTTTTGACATCCATTTGCCACACTTCATAATCATGAAATGCGGTAATCGCTAACATAATCCTAATGGATCTAAGCATAGCAATTGGAGCAAAGGTTTCATCATAATGAAGACCTTGAACTTGGGTAAACCCTTTAGCCACTAGCCTAGCTTTGTAGACATCATCATGTCCTTCTATGCCATTCTTCACTTTGAAGATCCACTTGCACTGAAGAGGTCTCATACTTTCAGTCAAGTCAACCAAGTCTCATACTTGATTTTGAAACATAGAATCCATCTCGGATTTCATGGCCTCTTGCCATTTTGCGGAGTCGGGACTAGAGATTGCAGCTTTATAAGTGGTAGGCTCGTCACTTTCCAAAAGTAAAACATCAAGACTACCATCTCCCTCAATTAGTCCAACATACCTATCAGGTTGATGTGGAACTCTACTTGACCTCCTAGGTTGAATAGGCACCGAAGTAGACGAAGAAGGAACATTTTCGTTCATCTCTACTTCAGTTTGTGGCTCTTGGACTTCATTGATTTCGCGAAGTTCAAAATTTCTCCCACTCTGTCTTCTAGAAACAAACTCCTTTTCTAGAAAGACAGCCTCTATAGACACAAACACTTTGTTATCTCGAGGTTTATAGAAGTAATATCCACGTGAGGTGGTTGGATAACCAATAAAAGTGCATTTTTCGGATCTCGGAGCTAATTTGTCATCGGTCTTTACCTTGACATAAGCCTCACATCCCCATATCTTCATATAGGATAATGAAGGAACTTTTCTTCTCCACATCTCATATGGAGTCTTTTCGGTCGCTTTTGTTGGACTAACGTTCAACGATTTGATGGCGATGAGAATCGCAAATCCCGAAAATGAATCTGGTAAATCAGTTTGACTCATCATAGATCGAACCATATCTAATAAAGTTCGATTTCTCCTTTCAGCCACACCATTAAGTTGTGGTGTTCCAGGAGGTGAGAGTTGTAATAATATACCACTATCTTTTAAGTGTGAATCAAATTCACCACTAAGATATTCGCCACCACGATCCGATCGAAGTGCTTTAATTTTCTTGTCAAGTTGATTTTCTACCTCATTTTGAAATTCCTTGAATTTCATAAAAGCTTCATTTTTATACTTCATTAAGTAGATATACCCATATCTACTCAAATCATCCGTGAAGGTAATGAAGTAGTCATAGTTTCCCCTAGCGGTGATCGTTAATGTACCACATACATCGGTATGTATGAGTCCAAGTAAATCATGTGCTCTTGTTCCTTTACCACTAAAGGGATTTCGAGTCATTTTGCCTAGGAGACAAGCCTCGCATATACCATATGATTCATAATCAAATGGCTTGATAATGTTAGTCTTTACTAATCTCTTTATGCGATTTTCGTTAATATGACCAAGTCGACAATGCCAATAAAATGATTCATTTGGTTCACTTGTTTTTGCTCTTTTAGCTTCTATGTTATAAACATCACGGGATGAGTTCGAAGTTTCTAAAACGTAAATTCCATTAATAGAAGTAGCATGGCCAACAACCATGTCATTCTTAGAAATAATACAACAATTGTTCTTAATGGAAAAACTATAACCTTCAATGTCTAACATTGCAACGGAAATAATGTTCTTAGAAAGCGTCGGTAGATAATAACAATTATTTTAATGTAGCTCAAATCCGCTTGGCAAGGCTAGAATGCAAGTCCCCTTCGAAGTGGCCGCTACCCGAGCTCCATTTCCAAGTCTGAGATACATCTCTCCCTTGTCAATCTTCTCGACTCCTCTTATACCCTGTACACGATTACAAAGGTGAGAATCACAACCGGTATCCAATACCCAAGTTGAGTTAGAAGTATAATTAATGTCAATAACATAAATTTCGCATAAAGAATTACCTAACGGGATTACAAGACCCTCTTGAATATGCCGTAAATAAATTGGACAATTCCTCCTCCAATGGCCCACATCACAACAATAGTGACATCGACCCTTTTGTGATTTATTTCCCTTCCTTTTCTTCTTTGCAAGACTTTTCTTGCTAGAGCTCCCACTAGCTTTATCATAAGCTCTTTCTTTCAAGTACAAGGCATCCAACTCTTGATTTAGCTCATCAATATAAGCCGTATCAAGTAAAGGTCCCTTAGGATGTGGAAGGGAAGTAACAAAGTTCACATTGCCATCCGGACACGTTCCGAAAGGAATTTCTCTAGTAGTATCAAGGTTATTTCGGGTGCAAATATCGTCAAATACATTGTGACAAGAGTCAATAGTAATAGGTGTGACAGGGTTCGAAGAATCCATTGCGGTCTCAATAACTACAAAACGGAAGATAAAGGAAAATATTAACGTTTGTCATTTTAATTTATTCACTTGTATAAACAAGCAAAACACTTACTTAATGATCTCTTACCCAATTAAGTAAATGATCCCGAGACCCAAATACATACTAACTTGGGCACGATTTAGCCGATACATCCCTCATTAATATGACTCGGTAGATTAACTCCTTAATCGATCCTACCTTTAGAACTCTCGGTCGATAAAATTACATTAATTCTTATCTTAGCCCGAACTTATTACCACTACGGTGGCTCGAATACTTTCGTCGAGATCGACCAAATTTCTAGAATGTAATCATATTACCCCACTTCACCAACGTAATAAGGTTTGAACCCCGGTTTAGCCGAGCCTACTCCCTTACGAAGAAGATCCTTCGCGGGTTCTTTACTACTTTTTGGTAAGGCTATGTCTCAATTTTAAAATATCGTAAGATATCTTGTCAATTTATTATCTATTCCCTTTAAGTGAACTAAGTCGGTGAATTATGGATAAATTGATTGACACGGAGTGGGACTCGAAACTCGATATGCATGTTAAGTTGATGGCGATTTGGCAATGCATGCAACATACAAAATAAATGCTAAACATAATAAAAATCCTAGTATGGCCTTTCCTAGAAAAGAAAATAATGTAAATTACAAATTCGGAAACCAATTCCTTGGTCCCTTGAACTTCACTTGCGGCACGCATCCCAAGGTCAACTCCGTTTTGGTCGGGACTCCTTCCCGAAATGGCACCAACTCCAAGGAATCTCCGGAATTACAAATAATTACAAATTTTCTATCTATTTTATATATTATAAAATAAAATAACAAAATAAAGTGATACGAGATCACATTTAATTACAACGAAATCGATAACCCTTACACTACGGGAAATATCGATTAAATAACTAAGGCCATACTAAGAAATTACATAATTCAAAAATTATATAACAATAAATATGACATTCATACAAAAACAATATAAGGCATCAAATATAAAATATGTTCATTTTAATGCCAAATCGCCCTAATACAATTTATTAGTCATAACTCATCCGGTTTTATGGAATTCGCAATTTAACTTTTAAAATGCCTTAATTTATAACATAAATCGTATTTACGTCAAAATCCAGTTTCCTAACACATTTTAGGATTAAAATTAGTCTATACTAATCTCGACAATAATTAATTCAAAATTACTTAATATGTTCATTTTGGCCTTACTAATTTCATAACTATTATGAAAAATTCAAATTAAATTACAATTATTCGAAATTTGAATTTCGAAAACTTGAACACTCTGAAAAATTACTTTAATAATCATAATGTCAAATTTCATGGTTAAAATTTTCGAACTTATTTCGATAACATGTTTAATTTTAACCGGAATGTCAATATTACGCTATTTATCGTATAAAATCCGTAATGCATGCAATACAACTCCATTTTGTACAAAATTTTACATACTATTTGTAAAATATGCATGTGACACCATATATTAAAATTACGGCCACAAACTTTTCCCATCTATTTTTAGTCTAATTTTCCGATTTTAACAATTAAACCGATTAAAAGAACTAAAAATTATATAAATGAACAATTAAAAAATTCCATAAATTATCAATATAACTTAAAAACAATTTTAGAACCATATTTATATACATGCAAAATATATCGAGTAATTTATCATATAAGTCGAAATTTATAGTTTTATTTAAGTTAAAATAACTTGGAAAAACAACACCGATTATGCATGCAAACAACCATTGCTCTGATACCAATTGTTGGGTTTCTTTAAACTCAAATTAAATTTAGTCATACTAATATTTATCTCATAAACTTAAGATCTTATTTCATGCATAACTAAAAGGGCCGAAACAAAAGAAGAAGAATTCAATCCTTACATTGTTAATATTTCGGCTAAAATGGGCACAATCAAAGACTCCTTCTTTGATTGTTCTTGAGCTTAATATCAAGGTATGATCCTCCTAAGTCCCCAAATTAGAAGATCACCAATGAGTTAACACCAAGACACACTCAATTAATTTTGTGTTTGATTTTGCTAGAATCCTCACACAAAAACGTAGCTACTTTATTATTATCTTATAATAATCTAAAATAAAAACAATATTGATTGTTCTTGTGGGAGGAGTACACGGCTAAACCAAAGAGAGAAAATGAGAATTTATTTTCTCTAAAAATCTCTCTAAGTCTCTTGCATGTAAGAATGAATTAATTAAAAAATTGAGAAAACCATTTTTCTCTTTTCTATGTCTTTGGCCGGGTTTGGTAAGGGTGCCCTATGCATGGGCACCAACCACCACTTGGCATTTACACACTACAATTATAATAAAATGTTTTATCAAATTTTTATCCCATAAAATGTTACACTAACACAATTGTAAAATGTGTTATGTGACAATGTCACACGGTTCACATATAAACAATAGGTCCAATTTTATCAATTATAAAATTGGACAATTTAAAACATTTTATTAGTTTAACTAATTTAAACTTTAATTTTATAAAATAATAATCCAATTATTATCTTTATAAATTATATTAAAACATTTCTAATATAAATATATTCATTCTTAAATAATGTTTCATAAACATATTAATTTTAGTAATGACAATTCATTCACTAAAAATTTCATAATTTATAATCATATTATAAATTTACTCCATACACGAAATATAAACGAGGATCGATATAACTCGTATCAATATACAGTCACATCATTTTCTATTAATAGAGTTGTCATATAGGTGTGACCTAAAGGGATCGACTGATCACCACCGTCATACGACAGTAATGTCAAACTCTAGCAAGCCAATCATTACCGATTAATGTTGATCAGTCGACTGTATGAAAAAAAGAATCATCCCATGAGTATTCTTATTGTAGATTTATCAGTGATTTTAATACACTGACGTGATCGCACTATTGTTGAGGACACATTTCCCAACAAGAATCTTCTTCGGCGTCCTCCGGATCATCGTCCGAGTCATAATCACTATCATTCAATGTTCTGTGTTCTAGCTGTTCAGACTCTACGTTGAAACCTTGGACCGTCTCCTTATACGAAAATGGTGGTTTGGCTGGTGCTACCGGAGTATCCCTATCCGTGATATTGTCTTCGACATCCATATCATACATATTGTTGAAATCCGTGATATGCATAGTTTTTCGTTTCGAATTTTTTATCAACGGAGGGAAATTAACATCCTCTACTCCATCAGCGCTATTCGGTATAGACGGTGGTAGAGTGGTGGTGTTGGCCTCCGGCGGGAGGCCATTGTTGGGGGATATCATCCGAGAATCTAATGAGAGAATATTGTAGAGAGAATATTGTAGACAGACTCGTTGACTTACCAATGTAAATTATTAAAAGAGGTAGTAGTAGTGGCATGTAATATATATCTAACATGCCAAGTTATGTGCCAAATCGCCATATTTAACTTATATTGTGATAATAATCCGGTTTTATGGAAATTATTCGCGATTTTAACTTATTAGAAACGCAAAATAATACTGAAATCAAATTTTAGTGCAACATCTAAACTAGTTTGTGAGTCAACTTAGGCTTCCACATATGAAGGCATCTTTCCATGTGGTCAAGTATTTCAAGGGGACAGTTTATGCTGGTTTATTTCATAAATCCCATACCAGTGCATCTGTTAACATATACAGTGATGCAGACTAGGGTTAGTGTCAATTCACTTGTAGATCCTTAAGTTGACACTGCGTTTTCCTAGGTGATTTTATAATTTCTTCGAAGACGAAAAAATAGCCTACCATCAGCATGAGTTCTGCAGAGTCTGAATACAAATGCTTATCTTTTATAACTTCAGAATCGGTTTGCCTTGATAGATTGTTGGCAGGTCTCAGGATGTCTATTCCTAAGCTTATTCCTTTATATTGTGATAACAAGGTTGCCTTACATATTTCAGAGAATCTTGCTTTTCATGAGCACACCAAACATCTAAGCATTGATTGTCGCTATGTTAAGGAGGAGCAGGATAAAGGTTTCTTACAAACAAAGTAAATTAGAATAGAGGTTCAGATTGCAAATATAATGACCAAAGTTCTTGGGGCCGAACACCATCAGTTTTTTTTCACAAGCTCGGATTGTCGCTTAACATTATCTAGCTTGAGGAGGGTATATTGGATATATTATATCCAATAGTTTGTTAGAAAAGTTGGATGGATCCTGAGTGTCGTGAGGAGAAACATTGGTGCGAATGGGTGATTAAAGGTGAAGGTCATGGTGGTTGGCTGGACCGGGGTTTTTGGAGTGGTGGTGGATGGTGGTTGGTGATGAAGGTGTTAATAGAGGAGGATGGAGACTTAATACAGAAAACAAATGGATTTACCAGTTGGTTTACTCTTTTTTACAAATAAAAAATGACCTAGGTGTAGACCTGTCAAACGGGTTAAACGGGCGGGTTACGGGTCGGGTAGATACGGGTTCGGGTAAAATACGGGTCGGGTGTATTTCGGGTCGGGTAAAATACGGGTCAAGTCTATACGGGTTCCGGGTCGGGTTCGGGTAAAAATACGGGCCAGTCAACATCTTTCCTCGCATTTTTTAAAACTTCTTTTATATCGTAATTCTAACATTTTATACGTTTTTTCTCATCTTGCTCATATTAGTCAAATTAATTGTCACCATTTTCGCCATTACCACCAACATCACCATCGTTATCCTCATCATCACCCTTATTAACTCGCTAAGTACGATAATGAGACTCAAATAAGATAACAATGATGATGTGACATGTGATAAGAGGTGAAGAGGTGGAAGTGTTGGACACGAGGTGCGGTTCAGTTGGACGTCTTGCGACGAAAGTGACGATATGACACCAACTTCGAGGTGATGATGTGACATGTGGTCCTAGGAGATGAGTGACAATGATGATGGGGAATAAGGTGTAAGTGACAGCGTGGCACACATTTCGATGTGATGACGTGGCATGTGGTCTATCGAAATAATGAGGTAGGAGTGCTAACGTGGAATGTAATTTGATGTACTACACTAAAAGTGACGACGTGACACACATTTCGATGTGATGACGTGACATGTGGTACGAGGTGATGGGGTGCTGACGTTGAATGCAATTTGACGTACTACGGTTAAAGTGACTGTGTGACACACCCTTGGAGGTGATGACGTGGCATGTTGTTTGAGATGATGAAGTGACATACAAAATATATATAAATATTTTTCGTTGAAAATTTATAAGTCATTAATATATACATATATGACATTGTATATTTTAAAAATGATATATTATCTTGACCCAACGGTCAACCCGCTGTGGGTCGGGTTTTGACCCGTCGTTTACGGGTCAAAACGGGTTCGGGTATCTTTCGGGTTCGGGTTGAGAAAACCGGGTTATTTACGGGTTACTTACGGGTCGGGTTACGGTCGGTTTTCGGGTCGGGTCAGGTTTTGACAGGTCTACCTAGGTGCAATATGAGCAAAAGAGGATAATACTAAGTATATATTGAGTTAAATTAAAGTTTGGATTACTTCGAAAATATGACAAATAATCATTCATATCAAATAACCTTTCAGATTATCGTAGTCTTCATATTCGGATGATCCTACAACCTATAGCACTTTTAGAGTAAACTTTATAATACTCGACTCTCGTTTTCATCTCTCTATTATGATGTGAAGTACACTAACTTAATCAAAGACTTATGATCCTATTAACATCATATTGTAATAAGTTTATAAGAAAATGTCATTTAATTATTAATCTCCAATAATAATTTCAGTGTAGGGAATGCATTTAAAACTTTCTATAATGATTGGTTTGGGGTAATTGGTTTTGAGTTAGGGAGATGAAAAAATAAAGAAAATCGTAAGAAATGTATACGAAAGTTATAAGTGTGAAGCCAAGCCCTTGATCTTAATGGATTCCTAATCATTTTCTTAGTGCATGTTTGACCTTGTTTATGGAAAATAATTTTTACTTTTGTAAAGGAGTTTTTATAAAACTAGTTCTTGATAAAATTGTTCATGTTTGGCCAAAATTTTTAAAAAACTATTTTTATCAGTTTTATCGTGTTTGGCCTAACTAGTTTCTATCAATTGTTTTTGGATTTTGGGCTCAAATAACTTAAGAGCAACGTGAAATGAGAAACAGAAGTAACAATTTGCTACTTCTGTTTCTAGGTGTTTCTAGGAGTCAGTTTTAGAATTTTTGTTTAATAAAATTAGTTTTTAGTTTTTTAAAAAGAAGTGTTTGACCCAGCTTCTATTTCTTTGGTTGAAAAAACAGTTGAAAAGCAGGGCCAAACACATACTTAAATGATAACTTCGTTGAAGTTTTCAATTGATCTTCACCTTATTATTTTATTAGTTATGGCAGTTCAGAAAATGAGAAAATAGAGAGGTTTGCGAGAGGTTTTCATAAAAACTCAATATAATTGGATGACTAATTCATGTTCCTTGTAGTTATGGTATTAGTGAATGGTATCCCCTTTGCCTCACCATCCTATATAACTCAAACGTTCTTTCCTACCCTTTTTACCTTGAACCTCACTTTCACTTCATTAACATATATAACGAAAGTTGGGCAAAAAGCGAAACAAAATGTCGTGGCAAACATATGTAGACGAACGCTTGATGGCCGACATTGACGGCCCTTACCACCACCTCACCGCCGCTGCTATTCTTGGTCTTGATGGTAGCGTTCGGGCCCAGAGCCTGGCCTTTCCTAAGGTTCATCATCCTTCATCTTTTATTCTCTTCTGTTTTTACAGAGTATGCTGAATTGAACTCGCATATACATTACTTGTTAGTTAAACATCGCCTTTTATTTTCTTTTACGTTTGCCTTTCATTTTTTATACGGATTCTTTGAATACACGTACATTAAGAAACCGAGGAGGTCTGAGAGTATAATGTTTATGGCTCGTTTACATGAGGTCAACTAGTTAACAAAAACTAGAAATGAGAATCTATCTACCCCTTATATGCAGTTGGAGCTGGAAGAAGTCGAACAAATCATGAAGGAATTTGATGGACCAGGTCATTTGGAACACACGGGTCTGTTCATCGGAGGAAATAAGTACCTGGTTATTCAAGGAGAGCCTCAAGTCATTCGTGCAGCTAAGGTATTCTAATTTTATCTTTCGCCGTGATTTGCAGTAAGACTTGCTTACAAATACTAATTTTTTGTTAACCCGAATTTTATTTCTCATCTAAAACAGAAAATAATCAATTTCCATACACATGAATAAAATTCAAATTAAAGATATATAGTCGGCAACGCCGGCATTGATCAACCAAATAACAGTCCTTGAGTTCAGCATATTGATCTGGCAACACCAAACTAGCAACAAGATATATAACAACATTAAGTTGATTGTGGTAACAGGGCGAAGGAGGTGTAATCATAATGAAGACCGGAGAAAGTCTAGTATTTGGATTCCATGATAAGACCGTGGCTGCCGGGGTTTGCAGCACTATCGTTCAAGGGTTAGGCGACGAACTGGTGACTCAGGGCTTGTAAACTCAATTTATGTCTCTCTAATTTATCGACTTCATGTTGTTTATGGTTCCTTATTGCCATCAAAACATGATTTTTCTATGCATTTCATCACTTTAACTGATTGTGTATACCGTCGAGTGTTTTGAATTGATTTCTTATTGATAATATGATAATACGGTTGCCTTGTGAAATTGATATTCAAATATTTAACGTTTTACTAGGGTGAGTGAAGCTTTAGTTTTCTTAGGTATGTCTAATGTGTATGGAAATTAAAAGCAATCTACATGAGTAATGGAAATAATCACACACATAAGGAAGTTTTCGACAAAATTGTGTTATTTAACAAACTAATTATCGCTATGTGGCTCACTTAAAAGTTCAAATTATTTGTTCCAAATGGGTCCACGTCATCACGTTCTTGATTTTTCGAGCTTTTTACACAAAGCCGCTAGTTTACGCATCGGCTTTACCTGCTTCTAAAAAAACAGAAAATGTGATTTACCTGTTTCAAAGCTGTACTTTATGTTCCTGTGTTTCCATCCTTATTGAGTATGGATTCTGGATTGCATTTTATCAAAGGAAAAAGTTGTATTTCATCAAATCCCTACAGACAGGAGCTTGCGTATGCTCAAATTCCTTGAATTTAAATTAAACCGAAAATTCATTACATATGACTGAATTAGAAAGATGGTAAAATTAAACAAGAAGAACCAAGAGAAAGGCGAAATTCTCAGTAACGCATGTGCTTGAAGGCCTGCACAAGGACTACTTGGTGTAGATATGAACACCTACCACAACAATCAGGAAAATATAAATGGTGATGAGGCAGAAGTAAATCGCCATGCCGCTGGTCTTGCATGCTTCCGAACTCAATCACCCAGCTCTTCCGAACTCAATCACCCTTGCATAGTGGTTAGGCCAGCGGCTTACCTCAATATCACATTTTCTCCTTTTTTTTGTAGAAGTAGGTAAAGCCGCTAGGTAAGCTAGTGGCTTTGTGTAAAAAAACTCGAAAAAAAAATAACGTGATGACATGGACCCATTTGGAACAAGTAGTTTCAAATGAGCCCACAGCGATAATTAATTTGTTAAATGACATCATTTTGTCGAAAAGTAAATATACAAATATGTAAATAATCACTATGCAAAAACTGGAACAAAAAGAGCGCTATATGGAGAATGGTTAGTTTTTTTTTGAAAAGTTGAAGAATGGTTAGTTATTACTCCGTACTTAAGAAGCGTTCTTTTTCTAACAGATAGTGATTTTACATTCATGTGTTACCTTGATAACATTTAGATGTCAAAATTGTGATTGACGAGTGAGGGGTGTGCAAAATCGGTACGGATTGGAAAAATGGGCCGGGCCGGTCCGGAATCCACCGCATCAAAACGAAATTAAAAAAATACGGTCCGGTCTCTGGTCCACCATTTTTTAAGATTCTGGGTTCTAGTCCGGTTCGGTGCCCGACCGGTTTTCTCCGAACCGGACCGGTTTGGACCGGATTTTATATTTTTCTATTTTTTTCCTCGAAAATATATTAAAATCGGTCCAAACCGGTCCAACCGGACCATAATATTCGAATTCCGGTGCATAATTTTATCAATGCATAATTTGTCGGTCCATACTATTCAAATTCCAGTCCAACCGGTCCGGTCCGGTCTTGGACCAGAATTTTACCAGTCATGTCCGGTCCCGGTCCGAAATATTTATATTCCGGTGCGGTCCCGTCCATCATTTTTTTCCAATTCCGGTTCCGGTCCGGTCCGATCCGGTGCACAACCCCTATTGACGAGTCTATTTCCGTTATTTCATAATGTTTACACACTTCAATTTTGCAAGTTTACTAAATATTAACACAAATGCTTATTTGTGACGGATATATCCGTCGCAAGTTTTTAATGTTTTCATTAGTCTTGGGTTGTAGAATCTCTCATATCTTTACCTTTAGAAAACCACTAGTTTTAATAATCCCGTGCAAATAATGCACGAGTGACTTTTAAATTCCTACAAAAAAATATTGGTCATAACGGTTACCTTTCTATAAAAATATTATTGATTACGAATTTTCCAGTAATTATTGTTGTTTTTGAGTAATTTCGTAATCTGAGAAAAAATTGTTTAAAACGATTTCGGCATTTGATATTTTTTAAAAGATGATTTGAATGACATAAAATAACTTGATAATAATTGACTCAAAAATTACTCAAACCTGAAATAACCCGGTTCGATCAAATAACCCGACTTGATTGTCCCTTTACCCGGTCTAGGGAGGGGGTTCAACAATTTTGTTTTTACGTTATTATTTTGCCTAAAATTAATAGTAAAATTAATTATACTATCAATCTCCACTTGCTAGTACCCCAATGTTAATCGTAGTTATCACATTATCGATAACCCATCCATTTTTTCGTATAATCAAACTCAACCAACCATTTCTTTTCATATTATCAATAACTCATCCGTGTATATAAATTACGGAGTACTTATGTACCTTGAACACTTAAATAAATCATAGAAAACATTTTAACTTTTTCCGTGAAGATTTTTTTTATTATAGCCAATTGTTATTTGTAATTATTTAATGTGTAATTTTTTAATGTTTATATTGTATTGTATTAGTAATAAAAAAAATGTATAATGTATGATGTTGTATAGTTTATGTTATTAAATTTGGAGTCATAATTTAAGTAGTTCTAAAACATGAAAAATAAAAATTAAAGTAAGTGATGAAACATGGAGGGTCCTACAAAAAAAGGTTATTTTATTAACTTTAAAATCAAGAACCAATAGAAACTCTTCATTTTCTATTCCTTTTATAGTAAAGGGATTCGATGAGAATAGAGTTAAACATGTTTTGATATGTGTACTTAATATAGTGTTCCATCTATCATGGTTATAATTGTGTATGGAAAATAACATTAAAACTTTTCTTATATCACACGACATCAACATGAAATTAGGATGATCTTTCCTCAAAATTAAAGATCCCAATTTCATAATAAAAAAAATCTTAAGAAACACGGTTTTTCATTAATGTTAACGACTGATCGGTCCAAACAACAAGGTTTGGTTTCCCTCCTCCTCAAGACACTCTGCAATGGAATATCTCCAAGCTTATCAAAAATTCGAAGGTAGGGGATGCAGAGTTAATTAAGGATTGTTTTGAAGAAGATTATTGGGCGAAAAAAATTTGTTCTATTCTTATCTGTTCGTCGACTACTAAGGACTCTATATTTTGGAATTTTACTCGGGATGGTCTTTACTCTGTCAAATCTGCGTACGCGGTCTGTCTTAAAGAACATCTGACCGCCTCTTACACAAGGAAGGATTTGGACCGCGCTAATGAGAAGATAAGGTGATTCTGCAAAAAAAAAAAATCAATGTTGTTGAAAAAAAATGATGATGAGAAAGGACAAAAAAAATGAGAATCGAGAAAAACAAAAAAGAATGAAAAAGAAGTATATGTCAATTGAAAAATGAAAAGAAAGAAAATTCTCATATATATTAATATCATCTTTTGGAGAATTACCTTTGGTTTGTAATGAATAATTGGGTTGTTTTGTTTTGGGATTGAGCATCCTTACAATTGGATAGTTGCTAGCTTAACTTAACCCTCACAAATTCATAAATCATTTGTTCTCCTTTCCTACTCATGTTTTTCACTCTTCTTTCTACCCATTTTGGCTTCTATTCCATGTTTGCGTATGATTGTTTTTGCTCGTAGTTTTGAAATGTTTATCATACTAGATTGCGGGTACATTTTTAAAGGTTGAGGATAGTTGAGTGATTGTTCACAAAAATATCATTCCACATATAAATGAGTGTGAGTGCAACGTGAGAGTCCATAAGTCAAAAGATAATGCAAAAGCTTAAAGGTTCATTCAAAGTTTCTCATGCTAACACAGTCATGTAAATCTCATCCATGTTTGCACTATCATATTTCCCATGTTGTTTTGGGTTTTGAATCATTATGTTTAGCTTGATTAGGACAATGCAATTGTTGGGATGTGGTTTCTTGCTTAGGGACAAGCAAGGATTTAGCTTGGGGGAGTTTGATGAGTATTTATTTTATATACTTTTTACTTCTAGTTTAGCTCTATTTTACTTGTTTATTGCACTAATTTTAGTGTTAATTGAGCTAATATTTGTGTTCTAGTTGGGTTTGTTGTTTTGACATGTTTTGTAGGTAATTATGCTTTTAGGAGTATAATCTTACTAATAATGCAAAATTAGAATACAAAGTGGATCCAAGAAGCAAGGAAAGAGATGGACCAAGTATGAGAAATTGCATGAGATGTTGCGTGGAAATAATGGCCTAAGGATTTTTCTAATAAAGTCAAACCCAAAATGCAAAGGTCAACACATCATAAAATATCAAAGCATAGGATCCTAAAATCACCTAAAAAGGTAGCCTTCAAAGACCTTAAACCGGGTGATAAATCATAGCAATAAAGGCATACATTAGATCCCAAAGCATTCAATTTGAGATTTAAAGAAGAAGTAATTCCGGAGCTGTGTCCCCGATCAGGGATAACAACCCCGATCGGGGTTGGGGTGATGTAACTGCTTCCGTTTCAACTGTGGGGAATAAAGCATGTATTCGCCCTAAACTTGCAGGATTATAATGAAAATTACAGTTGAGATTATAGTCATAAGATAAATAAAACATGAAAAGAAATCAACCTTTGGTCCTTTGTGCTTATGGCCTAAGAACAGGAATTAAAGCAAATTCCCTCCTATAACTTGCACCCAAGACTTTGATTGAGACGATGCCGCGTGTGCTAGAAAATACCCTCCAATTGCCTTGCAATATGGGGAGAGCTTTTGTGAGGTTTTAGATGTGAGATCTGAGTTTTGGGAAAAGAATGTTCTCAAAACCCTAATTCTTGAGATTATGATACAACCAGTCATTGACATAAGGAGAAAGACTCTCCTTATGTAGTAGTTGGTCGGCCGAATTGGGTAGGGTAGGAGTGGGCTTTGTCCACTCTTACCTTATTCCTTTGCGTGATTCGACCCGTTTTGCTAAATATTATTTGCGGGATTTAATTATAAATCGTAACATGTTATCAGATATTAGTATAGTCGATATATTAATAACGGTCTGATAAAATACGATATTGTATAATTACCTAAATTAGTATAACTGTTTATATTAATTCGCGAATACAATATTTAATTAAATATAACTGTTTATATTTAATTTACGAATTAATCATGTAATCCGTATTAGCTAAAATTATTTAATCCGTATTAAATAATAATCTCAACATCTTATTGACTAATTTATTAGTCAATACCTCTGACTAACTGTTTAGTCATATCCGGCATAAATGTGACTGTATTTTCATACCTTCACATCTCTCAAACGTGTCCTATAGGTGTGACGTATAGGGACCAGTTGATCACCGCCATCCGTATGACAATAACGTCAAACTTATCTAGCAAGCCAACCGTTATTGATAAACGTGGATCAACTGGTAATAATACATAAGTATGCCCTTGTGATCCTTGAAGAGATTTAATAAGTCATTGTACTTAATTGTCAAGGACACCAGCCCCAACAATCTCCCACTTGTCCGTACAAGGGTATGTCCAATGACGTTATCACACTACATGTGGAGGACACAATCTCCAACAAACTCCCACTTGTCCGTACAAGTGTAGGTGCGATAACCGAATCTCATATCCTTTTAAAATTTCTCCCACTCAATGTAAGACAATTTGCAAATCCGCATTCGCAAAGGTCGTATCTCACAAGCGATCTGTATCAAGAGTGGTTTCCCCGACTAGAGAGTAACTTAACTGATAAAACGAATCTGTATTCGAGCATGGCCATGCATTTCAGTTACTACTCCTCGAGTGGCCCTGAGAAATGATAAAATCCTGATAAGGGTTTGGATATTTCCCTCAACTCGAATCCTGCCGATATCGCCCAGCATGAAATAACCCAGAAAAAATCCTCTTGGCCCCTGTTACGGTGACCGTGGGAAAGAAACCAAAGTTACCCAAAATCTGTCTTAATCTCAAGAAACAGTTGAAAGTCAAAAGACTCGACTCTAAGGAACACTATGGAGGTCCTATCCACGACCTGGCACCCAATGTTATAAAACATTTAGGACTCCATAACGTTGTCACGGGGTGTCCTACGAGATATCCGTATAACTCGCCTTTGTGATTGGTCAGTCATCCACGTGACTTATGGCTCGTTGAACCCACCATCAACCAACGTCACAAAATGATTACCTGAGTTATCAGCTCAAGTGGGTAATCAAGGACCAAAACGATGTAATGTTAATCAGTTCACTTTGTGGTGTTCAAAATTGGCGTACAATTCCACATGAGAAACAAAACATTTTATATCATAACAATAAGGTTGAATAGAGTACACGAGAAAATGAATTATGACATGAATTCATAAAAGAGTACTACAACTTAGGAACACATCCAATTCCCATGGAATGAATGTGCCCTTCATGCTTATCACGTGGTAATGCTTTTGTGAGAGGATCGACTATGTTGTCATCCGTAGCGATCTTTTCAATAAAAATCTCCTTTTGCTCCACGTAATCTCTGATTAGATGAGCTTTCCGTTGTACATGCCTAGCCTTGCTGCTAGACTTATGCTCCTTAGCTTGGAAGATGGCACCGCTATTGTCACAATAGACGGTGATTGGGTCATTCGAACTAGGCACTACTGAAAGTCCTTGTAAGAATTGACGCATCCATATTGCTTCCTTAGCTGCTTCTGAGGCGGCATAGTACTCGGACTCAGTCGTAGAATCTGCTGTAACACTCTGTTTAGAACTTTTCCAGCTGACAGCAGCGCCATTAAGAGTAAAAACGAATCCAGACTGAGATTTCGAGTCATCTCGATCCGTTTGGAAGCTAGCATCTGCGTAACCCGTGGCGCAGAGCGTCGAGTCGCCTCCAAAAGTCAATCCCCAATCTTTAGTCCTCCGTAGGTACTTAAGAATGTTTTTCACGGCCATCCAGTGTTGTTCACCTGGATGAGCTTGGAATCGACTTGTCATACTCAATGCATATGCAACGTCAGGACGTGTGCATATCATGGCATACATGATCGATCCTATTGCCGAAGCATAAGGAATCCGACTCATGCGCTCTTTCTCTTCCATTGACTTAGCTTCTTGAGTCTTGCTCAAGTGAAGCCCAGGAGTCATAGGAAAGAACCCCTTCTTGGAGTTCGTCATACTGAATCTCTCCAGAATCTTCTCTATATAAGATTCTTGACTGAGAGACAACATCCGTCGTGATCTATCCCTGTAGATACGGATGCCCAAAATTCTTTGTGCCTCTCCCAGATCTTTCATCTGGAAATGGTTTTTCAACCATGCTTTAACCGAAGATAAGAGAGGTATGTCATTCCCAATCAAGAGTATGTCGTCGACATACAGTACTAGGAATACAATCTTACTCCCACTCGACTTGATATAGAGACTGGTTCCTCGACTGATCGAATGAACCCATTCTCTTTTATCACTTGGTCGAAGCGATGATTCCAACTCCGCGATGCTTGCTTAAGTCCATAGATGGAACGCTTAAGCTTGCAAACTTTCTTAGGATGTGCTGGATCGACAAAACCCTCGGGTTGTACCATGTACAACTCTTCCTCCAAATAACCGTTTAAGAAGACGGTTTTAACGTCCATTTGCCATATTTCATAGTCATGAAATGCGGCGATCGCTAAGATAATCCGAATGGAACGTAGCATGACTACGGGTGCAAAGATCTCATCATAGTGCAAGCCTGGCACTTGAGTGAAACCTTTAGCAACTAGTCTAGCCTTGTGGATATCTTGTTTTCCTTCCACGGCATGCTTTATCTTGTAAAGCCATTTGCATTGAAGGGGACGTACCTTTGTAGGTAGGTCCACAAGATCCCACACGTTGTTCTCATACATGGAGTCCATCTCGGATTGCATGGCTTCTAGCCATAGCTTTGAGTCAGAACTGGTCATGGCACCTTTATAGGTTGTGGGTTCATTACCCTCTAGGAGTAAGACGTCATCTGTATCGTGTTCCTCGACCATACCAATGTATCTGTCCGGTGGAATAGAGACTCTTCCTGACCTCCTAGGTTCCTCAGGAATATCTATCGCAGCCTCGGTTGAAGGAACCGTTTCCTCCAATGGTTGCTCGATAGTTGGTTCTTGAACCTCCGATAACTCGAAGGTTCTATTACTCGACTTGTTCTCGAGAAATTCTTTCTCTAAGAACGTCGCACTGGCCGCAACAAAAACACGTTGTTCGGTAGGCGAGTAGAAGTAATGACCAAAAGTTCCCTTTGGATAGCCTATAAAGTATGTCTTGACCGATCGCGGGCCGAGCTTATCCTCGTGTCTCCACTTGACATAAGCCTCGCAGCCCCAAACCCGAATAAAGGACAAGTTAGGGACCGTTCCCTTCCATAACTCGAATGGAGTCTTGTCTACAGCTTTAGACGGACTTCGGTTAAGTATTAGAGCGGCCGACAAAAGAGCATAGCCCCACAATGAATCAGGCACAACGGTGTGACTCATCATGGATCGAACCATATCAAGTAAAGTTCGATTTCTCCGTTCGGACACACCATTTAATTGTGGTGTTCCAGGTGGAGTCAACTGTAGCACGATCCCACAGTCTTTAAGGTGTTGATCAAACTCGCGTGAAAGATACTCACCACCACGATCCGAGCGTAGTGCTTTAATCTTTCTACCCAGCTGGTTCTGTACCCGATTCTGGTATTCTTTGAACTTGTCAAAGGATTCACTTTTATGCTTCATTAAATAGACATAGCCATATCTACTTAAATCGTCTGTGAAAGTGATGAAATACCTATAGCCTTCTCGTGCGTTGATCGACATAGGGCCACATACGTCTGTATGTATGAGTCCTAATAGGTCGGCAGCGCGCATTCCAACACCTTTGAAGGAAATACGAGTCATTTTGCCGATGAGACATGATTCACACGTGCCATATGATTCGAAGTCAAAAGGCGAT
Source organism: Silene conica (assembly GCA_029255685.2). NCBI lineage: Eukaryota > Viridiplantae > Streptophyta > Magnoliopsida > Caryophyllales > Caryophyllaceae > Silene > Silene conica. The sequence continues at coordinate 57,026,353 of CM055314.2, read as the reverse complement.
ATAGCTCCATTCTGTATGAGCTGTTTTACGCGTTTCTCATTTATGTGTCCCATACGACAATGCCATAGGTAAGTTTGATCTTTGTTACCTACCTTTATTCTTTTATTATTCACATGTAATATCTCGGTAGTTTGATCTAAAACATAAATTCCATTCATGGAAACTGCCTTGCCATAAATCATATTGTGTAAGGAGAAAATACAGCTATTATTCTCTATTACAAATGAAAATCCGAGTTTGTCAAGTGCAGAAACTGAAATAATGTTTTTGGATAAACTAGGAACATAATAACAGTTATATAAAAATAACTCGAATCCACTTGGAAGCTGGATTACGTATGTTCCCTTCGAGACTGTAGCCACACGTGCTCCATTCCCGACACGCAGGTCCACCTCACCCTTGATTAGGGGTTCTTGGTTTCGGAGGCCCTGCACATGATTACATAGATGAGAACCACAACCAGTATCAAGTACCCAAGTTCCGCAACTTGCGTGGTTAATCTCAATCATGTGAATAAAAGAAGAAGAAGACATACCAACAGGGGTAACGCGGCCTGCCTTAATGTCCTCGCGATACACGGGGCATGAGCGCCTCCAATGCCCAGTCTTGTGGCAATGGTGACATTCCATGCTAGTATCCTTGCTCTTAGTCTTGCCCTGTGAGTTGCTCGACTCACCAGGCCCACTCTTAGCAAATCCTGGTTTCTTGAACCTGGGCTTACCTACTGCTAGGTCGCCCTGAGCTTTAGCCTTCCCTTTACCTTTTCCCTTACTTGAGATCATGAGAACATCCTGCTTTAGACTCCCACTCAACTTTAGATCCTTCTCAGTCTGTACGAGAAGGGAGTGGAGCTCATGAGGAGTCTTCTTCATGTCGTTCATGTAGTAGTTGGCCCTAAAGAGGGCGAACCCATCATGAAGCGAATGAAGCATGCGATCAACGATGATGTTCTCACTGATCTTGCAGTTTAGGGACTCCAGTTTCTCGATATTCTCAATCATGTTGAGAATATGTGGGCTAACAGCTTGGCCCTTCTGGAGTTTCGCCTCAAAGAAGCGACAGGTATGCTCATAAGAAACGATTCTCGGAGCCTTGGAGAATTCGTTAGTGAGCGTGGTGAAAATCTTGTTTGCACCATGGGTTATGAAGCGTCTTTGCAAATTGGATTCCATTGCATAGATGAGTACGTTCTTTATCGCACCCGCTTCCATAACGAAATCGCTATGAGCGCGAATTTCGTTGGCTCTAGCTCCAGTTCCTGGGTGTGGCGGAATGGGCTCAGTTAAGAACTTGAGCTTTCCGTCAGCAATGGCAGCATTCCGTAGTGCTGCCTCCCAGTCAGAGAAGTTTGACCCATCATTCCTCAGTCTAGTAGACTGATTCATGGAGTCCATGAAGGCTTTTAGCCAGGATTCACGTGCTAGCTTGGCACTTGGCATTGGGTCTTCACCAGCCATTTTAGTTTTACAGCAGTTTTAATGAACGTGTTCTACACTGAAAAGAAGATAAAACAAAACCATATAAGCAACTTATTGTCGTGATTTAAGTCTATATTAAATTGAATTTAAACTCGTAGACTCATGCATTTATATAATTGATCTCCCTCAAGAATTATATAAACGATCCCAAGACTCAATTTCCGTATATTGATAAGCCCACAGTTTGGCTAATTCCAATCGTTGGAACTCTTGGTCGATAGATTTCCGTATATCCTATCTATTAGTCCATCTCAGTCACTGGAATATTATCGAGTGACCATGATGTTGAGATAAAATAAATCATCTGTTCCCACTTACCCGACGTAGAAGGGGTCATATTATGCCTACCGACGAAGAAGGGATTCATGGGAGGCTGATTTATAAAGACTAGTCTCAATTTTTGGTTATACGAGGAAGACCCCATCAACTCTTGTTTATCCATATTTAAGTGAACTAAAAACTAGCATTTGCGTGAATGAATTAAATAAAGTGATGGCTTTTAAATTGACATGTGACATCTGTATTGTCACAGAAAACTAACGCGTAACCTCTACATGAGTCAGTTTTCAGGCATGATATAGGTGGTTTGGTTTTTAGGCGGAATATGATGCAAGCTATTATCGATGAAAGCATAAGGATAAATGCAATAAACGTAAATAAAAGTCCTAGTGTGGCCTATCCTACCAAAATAAACATAAAACAACTTGGAATCCACTGTTGGACCCTAGAAGCTTGTCTTGATGTTCCATCTTGGTCCTTGCAGCGGGAGTGAGCATCCGGTCTCCGTCTTGTCTTTGGTCTTCACAAAATTACTAATTTAAATTACAAAGGTAGTCCTAGATACATTCTAATTTAAATACAAAAGTAATTACATGGCAAAAACCCAAAACGGAGATTCAAGATCTCAAAATTACAAGCAAGATCGTGTCCCATCATTACGGTGACACAATCTTCTAAGGCCACACTAAGTTACAACCGTTTGCAAAAATTAAATACGTTATTGAAAGCATTCAAGGCATTCACAAGACGATAAATAAAATGCATCAACTAAAAACAATTTATACATGACATAATACTGTTATTATGATTAATAAATTTAACCAAACCACCTTTTAGGATTAAAATTATGTGATTATACCGTTTTAATCACCCAATTTTAATAAACATATAATCCATTATTTTAAACCGTTTTAAAACAATATGTATCAAGCGAGGGTGAACCGTTTCACTAAATAATACACTATTTCCGTATATAGTATATTATTTTAAGCCATGTGAAAATAAGAAGCAAGTTATTTTCGGAAAAATAAAAAAACGAGTCTGTTACAGGGGGGCTGGTCGACCGACCAGTCCTTGTGGTCGACCGACCATCAGCCAAAAACCGGAAAAATTCTGCAACAGAAGAAACGGTCGACCGACCTATTAATTAGGTCGACCGACCAGAACACAGTAAAAACGAATTTCAGAAAACGCAAAACGCTGCACTTTTGAAATTAAAACAAGTTTTTACTTTTAAACTTTGATTAAAAACAAGTAAATCAAAGTTGACATCAACAAGGGTTCACATATTGTCAAGAATATCGATTAATTAACAATATGTAAACATGAATCGAAAACCTAGATCGAAAAACTCACAAAAGGAAACTGTTTTCTTTAAAAAAAAAACAGAAAGTAAACAGGGGGTGGTCGACCGACCGAGACAGGAGGTCGATCGACCGACACCGCCAGAGAGTGGTCGACCGACCGTGACAGGAGGTCGGTCGACCGACACCGCGACAGAAAACGATTTTTCAGGTTTTCAAACTTACGAAAATCACAAAAGTAAAATTTTCATAGCCTGGCTCTGATACCACTTGTGGGGAATAAAGCATGTATTCGCCCTAAACTTGCAGGATTATAATGAAAATTACAGTTGAGATTATAGTCATAAGATAAATAAAACATGAAAAGAAATCAACCTTTGGTCCTTTGTGCTTATGGCCTAAGAACAGGAATTAAAGCAAATTCCCTCCTATAACTTGCACCCAAGACTTTGATTGAGACGATGCCGCGTGTGCTAGAAAATACCCTCCAATTGCCTTGCAATATGGGGAGAGCTTTTGTGAGGTTTTAGATGTGAGATCTGAGTTTTGGGAAAAGAATGTTCTCAAAACCCTAATTCTTGAGATTATGATACAACCAGTCATTGACATAAGGAGAAAGACTCTCCTTATGTAGTAGTTGGTCGGCCGAATTGGGTAGGGTAGGAGTGGGCTTTGTCCACTCTTACCTTATTCCTTTGCGTGATTCGACCCGTTTTGCTAAATATTATTTGCGGGATTTAATTATAAATCGTAACATGTTATCAGATATTAGTATAGTCGATATATTAATAACGGTCTGATAAAATACGATATTGTATAATTACCTAAATTAGTATAACTGTTTATATTAATTCGCGAATACAATATTTAATTAAATATAACTGTTTATATTTAATTTACGAATTAATCATGTAATCCGTATTAGCTAAAATTATTTAATCCGTATTAAATAATAATCTCAACATCTTATTGACTAATTTATTAGTCAATACCTCTGACTAACTGTTTAGTCATATCCGGCATAAATGTGACTGTATTTTCATACCTTCACATCTCTCAAACGTGTCCTATAGGTGTGACGTATAGGGACCAGTTGATCACCGCCATCCGTATGACAATAACGTCAAACTTATCTAGCAAGCCAACCGTTATTGATAAACGTGGATCAACTGGTAATAATACATAAGTATGCCCTTGTGATCCTTGAAGAGATTTAATAAGTCATTGTACTTAATTGTCAAGGACACCAGCCCCAACATCAACCTCATTTTACTATAAAAGAGCATGCTTTCTGACCTTTAGGGATATCTTTTTCCTCATATTTCTTCCATATACTTAACATTTCTCTTGTCATAATTTAATTTAGTTCACAAATATTTTCATATAATTCTCATACATTTAATTATTAGTTTATCATTTGTTTACATTTCCAAGTTGTAACCAAGCTACAACTCTATATTCAAGTAATATTTTTGGGTTTTATTATTTATTCTTCCTTACAAGTTATAAGTTATTCATTTTGGTACTGTATTTATTCTTCCCTAATTTTATTTATATTTCAGCATGTTTAATTTATCATTTTGTTCTAGTTTACATTTTATTATGAGTAGCTAAGTCACTTAATCTAGGGACTAGGGAAGACATGTGATAAAACATTAGTAAAAATGACATAATTAGTTAATGGCATAATATTGTTCATATTATTTATAGCCATGTTGTTTTGTTAAATATTAATTCTAAGTTTAAGGCCAAAAACAAAGATTGAGTTTGTTAAATTCTTTTTAGATGTTGAAGGACAAAGAATAAAATTAAGCTAAGCATGAGATAATAGGTTGACCTAGCAAAAGTTGTAAGACGGTTAGACCCCGGCCTACGGTTAGCACTACTATCGTAAATTTTAGTGTTTTTAATACCTAAATAATTGAACAATGTTATACATTACAAATTTAATCAGTTGCAGTTTTATCATATTCACATGTTAACTTGAAACCCCTAGCTAGATTACTCTTTTTATAGATTGTTATCATTAAATCAAACAACTGAAATAAACTAAAATGTATAGCGTTTTTCAAAACAACTGAAATAAACTAAAATGTATAAAGTGGAAGCTAAACTAAGTTAATCATCTAGGTGATGACGGGCCTCCATCCTCAGCCTCATGCAGTCATCAACTACGAGATACCTGCTGAGAATCTGCTCACCATTAACAATGGATCATCACAGTAACAAAAATACACTAGCGTCATTTACTATAACCAAAGCTCAACATCACAAACGTATAATCAAAGACAAAAACACTAACAATAATCCGACAATATCCAAGCATCCTCATAAAGCTCTAGTGGAGACCGTAGTCACACCACTCAACCCCGCCTTCTTGCAACAAACGATGCCCTGATCCTTAATGTGCACATCTCCTTCGTGGCGGGAACCACGAAGGGAGATCGTAGGATTGATAATCATTTCCCAACAATGGTCCCAAACGTAACTTCCCCATATCTCAATGGTAACCCCGAACACAAACACGATATTTATCTCAAAATAACATAAAAATATAGACTGTCTTATATAAAAGATAACTGAGTATAAAAACCCTACCTCAAGGCAATCACGTTAAGACATATTCACAAATGCTCTTCTAGGAAGCCTCCTTCGAAAACATCATACAACCTTATTACTAACCATATAAGGTACAACGAACTTAGCCCACTATGCACCTATAAGATCTGATGACAAAATTAATTACAAATCATTTTTATTACAAAAACTCTTTATAGGACCGTGATATTGCATATGATCGACTCAATAGGAGAATAAGCGATACTAATTATTAGATTATATTTGTATTTTAATAACTCGATATCTTATGAGTAATAGTGACACATTTAAATAAGTTACCAATATAAAACATTAGATTATCAATATAAAATGTTAGATTATTAAAGCAAAATATCTTTTTGTAATTTAATAATTAATTTTATTAAATTTTTTGTAATCAGACTTGTTTCACAAATAAAGTTATTTTATACAACAATTTAGGTTTTTATTGGTTGTCCGAGTAATTTACATATTTTGGGCTTTGCTTCAAAAAGACAAAGTCAAGAGAACACTTATGTGATAGACCATTCATTTTGGTCCAGTTGATACAATAATATGGCGTATATAGGACATCAAGTATTAGATTATCCAACCTACTATACATCATCGACAAATTACTAATTATCGTCGACACTTTTTAATGAAATTCCTAAACTACCCCTCCTATCCCCTTCTTTGAATTTTTAATTTTTTTTTGTTTTGTTCTTATTTTGATAGATTAGAAACGGAATTAGGATAGATGCCTTAATTTTTTACGTAATTAGGATTGAATCGTAGTTTGAATGTTGGATTTTATTAATGTAATTTGTTTTAGTTATGTTTTTACCCGGATTTGTTTCGTGTTCTTGCAAAAAACGAAAAAAAAAAAAAAAAAAATTGGGATGAAGATAATTTCCGTCTGGACCTAGGTTCAAACAAAAAAAAATTTCGTCTGGGCCTAGGCTGGGTCGAAATTTTTTTTTGTCTGGACCTAGGTTCAGACGAAATTTTTTTTGTCCCAGCCTAGGCCCAGACGAAATTTTTTTTTGTCTGAACCTAGGTCCAGACGGAAAATATTTTCGTCCCAATTTAATTATTATTATTTTTTTATTATTTTTTTTTTCGTTCCGACTTGCTTTGTTACCGTGAAAGCAAATAATTTTTATTTTAAAATATTTAATTATTTTCAATTAATAATTGATTTATTCGTATTTTTAAAATTACTTTGTTTTCGTTAAAAAAATTGTCGTTGAAATCGTTGAAATCCGTTGATCGAATCACACTAAACCGTATTTAATTTCTTGTGCGAAAACCGACAATTTTTTTTAATGAGTTTTAGTCCGAATTTGCTAATTGTCAAAAGGGTTGAAGGGGGGCAAAATTGGTAGCTCAAGTAAAAGTGTCGACGATAATTAGTAATTTGTCGACGACTTATAGCAAATCTAGGAAATCTAGGAGACAAGTCTCGTTTTCATCAGCCTTTTGCTGAATTGAACACACACCACATAAGTTTAATAGTAAGTCTTGCTTGCGACGGGTCACCATTTGTGACGGATATTTTGTGAGATAAAATGGATACAAAATGAGTAGTGGAGAAAGGGGACCACAGAAATAGTGTTGAAGAGAGAGAGAGAAAGTGGGTATTTTGTGAGAGAAAACAGTATCCGTCACAAGTTTGCGACGGATAGTGCCGTTGCAAATAAGAATTTGTGTAAGTTTAAAGCGTTTCCTTGTACTGGATAAGAATGGGAAGGCTTGCTTGTGTGTACGTTCTTATGTGGCAAAGAGTTGAGGTTTCTCACGTTCTTTTATTCTTCAAATTGACCTTTCATATATACTTCTGTCGGTTTGGGTCATAGTCACTCTGTGCCAGTGACCATACTGACCAATGCTAGAGTAACAACCACGTTGATCGTAGACCTCTTTAAAATCTTATTGTGCTTTGAATATACTTCCTCCCTTCGACTCAGGGGGATCCATACCCAGTGTTGGGTGGGCTTCAGCCCAACCTATTTTTAAGAATAAAAATAATATACATCTAAAAATATTCAGTGTTGTAGTGAGGCTTTATTGGTAAGAGTATAGTTAAAAGGCTTTTTTTTTCTTTGATGGTAGGGGTTCGAACCTCATTAGTTGCAGTTTTTTTATTTACTACCCTAATAAGTTGTTTAGCATTTCATCATAAATCCTAATAATATTAATCGTAAATTGCTATTATTTTTTTCCCTATAACAAAAGCATTTTATATAGTAAGTTGTTTAACGCTATAAATCCTTAGTTTTAACAAAGTTGAGATACATGTCTATTCGAGAATACAAAAAACATTGTATTTTAAAAGGAAGGAGATTATAAAACGTTTACGTTTTTTTAATGACGATTGTTGAATTTACTAGTATATAGCGAAACTTGTATCCTTTAATAATATTGTAACATAGATTTATACAAGTATACATTAATATTCAATCACAGTATATATTTTTATAAGATATCACTCTGTCATTATTATTTGTTTGCCTTTCAATAAAATAATATTTATAAATAATAAAAAATTGGCCCAAACGATGTAAGTTTGACAAAGGAGCAACCCTAAATATCTAACATCCTTCACATAATATATGCGACCTCAATTATACGTTTTGAATTTTTGATAGTTTCATATGACTGACCATCGCGGATATGAGCCTAGCCCACCCCACTTCTAAATCCTGGATCCGCCCCTGCTTCGACTCTAATCTAGCACTCTATTTTTTTTCATGCTTATTAACGCGGTAAAATTCGTTAGATATGTATTTTTAAAAATTTTACAAGTTAGATATTTTTAATATATTCGTAAATACGAATTAAACAAGATTTTTGTGTAAATATAATTTCACTTATGTATTGAGAGAAAATCGAAATTAAATACTCACTTGTAGATAATGTGTAAAATAGAAAGTGAAAGAGTAGAAATGAATGAATGAATTACAAAAAACAAAAGTCTTAAATGCAATTGTTTTAGTTGGATAAGTGATTAAGTGGATAAAAATCGATATTAAAGACTAAGGGTGTGTTTGGATTGGGGGTTTTGGAGGGAAAAGAAAGGAAGGGAGAGTGAGTGATTTAGAATTCTTTGTTTGGATAGGGAATAAGGGTGGAAGAGAAATGAAGGGGGAGAGATTTGGAGGGATCCATTTTCTCTCCTCCAAGACAAATCAAAATCTCTCCATAGGAGGAGAGATTTGGAAGGAAATTATATCCAAGCACACATAATTCATTTCCCCTCCCCTTCCCTCCCCTCCCTTTCTCTTCCCTCCTTCTCCCTCCCCTCCCTTTCCCTCCATTTTTGTTATCCAAACACACCCTAAGAGTCAATATTTACCTGAGTGTTTTGACAAAATTAAACACTACTCTCTCGCTCATGTCACGATAAAAAATTATCTACAAAGTATTCTGTAATAGTTATTTGGCTGACAGACATAAAGAAAAAGAAAGATCAATGAAACAAAATACAATTATTATTAAATATTTTATCCCCTATGCAAATTGTTCAATTAAAAATAAGAGTTAGACCGTGTTTGACAAATAGTAGAAACAGACTCGTGATAGCGGGTAACATTAGCAGAATATGATTAATATATTTTTATACCATGTTTGACTATCAAACTAAACTATGGTGTGTTTGGTAACCAAGATTGTATTTTCAAATTTGGATTTGTACCAATTTGCTTGCACTACTACAAAAGTTGCTTACTACATAGGATTTTTTGACTAATAGACACAGGTTTTTGAACCGATGTAGAGTTCAGTTATGTCCTTTAGTTTCTAATAGACATAGGCTAATAGACATAGGTTGTACAACCGATGTGCATTACTCTAATGGACATCGGATGTTTCAAAAATCCTATGTCTATTGCTTGTAATGGACAACTGTAACACCCCCATTTATTTAAGGGTCTGTACTAGCACTCCCTAGGTAAGTAAGGGTGTTACCAACTCGGTTTCCCGGGGCAGTAGATACAAAGGAAGATAAACAGTACTTTAAATTGATAAAGTTATCTCAAAGAACAAGTTCATAAAAATGAAAAATAAAGTTTGTCTTGTTGAAATAAAAGTACAACTCGTAAAACAACTATTAAGGTGATCTAGACTCTAGGCAGGTTCGGGTCCATGCTTCTCCCTTCCCTTAGCTCCCATTGTCTCAACACCTGTCAATCTGCTCCCCAATAAATTGGTTCATCACAGGTGATCACGAATACACAGGGTCAACCACGAGGTTGAGTATAGAGAAAAAAAAAAAAAAAAACTGTAAACAAACCACATTACTATATATAGAAAGTCGATCATCTCCATTCCGAATCACAAGACCCATTATTCTCCACACCAATCACAAGACCCATTATCTCCGCACCAATCACAAGACCCATTATCTCCGCACCAATCACAAGACCCATTATCTCCGCACCAATCACAGAATGATATAAACAACACAATACAACGATCACATGATATTATATAACAAACACGCTTATTACCAAATAAGAACAGATTACACATCATTATATACCAGTATTTCCCCTACTTGAAATAGCAGGAAATGTAGATACGCCCAAGCTCGTTAGAAGTGTTCCACACGAAACCCGCTACCTAAACATGCATATGTAACGAATTAATGTACTTCCCGAACCCCATAACAACATATACTTACTTTAATTAGAAACCTTCCATAAATGGAAAGTTTCCAAAAATAGAAACCCTTTATAAAAGGAAAGTTTCCATAAATAGAAACTTCCCCAACTTGTAGATTTCCCGACTCATAAATTCAACTACGCGATAAAAAATTAATAAAAAGAACGAAAACGGCTTTTAGTATTTAGTAGAAATATCACAACTAAAATATTATTAATAAATTACTTCAATCAATAATAATAATATAATAATACTAATAATAATAATAATAATAATAATAATAATAATAATAACGCGTAAAACTATCAAAGTCTAAATAACGAAAAAAAACAGATCCGCAGCCCAAACCCGACTCCACCTTCACCTCGACTTCGACCCACCACACAACTGTAAACCACCAATTCGACCACCGGCAGACAACACCCTTCGACACAGCCGACACCCCACTACCTCCCTGGCACCACCAAACCACGCGACAACCGCCGACGAGTCAGACCATAGCCCACCAACCCAGGTCTGACTTCCACCTGTACTCCCTACATTGAAGTTTCAAACCACCATCGACACCACCAGACGCCACTGGCATCCCCTGGAACCGCCACCCCGACACGCCCTGACACGCACATGAGACACCACGGTGGTACCACCGCGTCAACCTCCCCCGAGTCAACGGTGGTACCACCCCCAAACTCCTTCCCTGAACACACAACCCACACGACTACATGAACTCCCTGCGACCAGGATGACAATTATCCCTCCTACACCGACACCGACGCACTACAACCACCACGAACACCACCCTGACACCCCTTATCTACCCAGTAACATATGACAACATTAACGAGACCACCACAACCAGACACCACTCTACGACAGACTCGACAAAGCTGCTACACACCAACGTGATAAATAACGTCAGAGGCTTACCTGACTTCAGATCAGAATTCTGGGCAAACGTGAAGGTGGTGGTGGCAGTGAAATCCCTCCTTCTCCTCTGCGTGATGGCAGCAGTAGGTTTAGGGTGTCAAACGTGTAGAGACTAGGTCAGAAATGAGATCTTTTTACAGTCCAAAATGACGGCAGGGTGATGTTTAAACGTGAGGTGTGAGTTTGTGAGTGGTTAGGGTTGCGTTAGGGTTTGTCGAAGTGTGGGCTGTTTGCTTTGCACAACTAACGAGGCCCAAGACTCTACCCTTTGGTCTCGTGCTCGAGCCCCAACTAAGGCATACATCACAATTTAAATCATATAAACATGTACACTTATCAAATAATAAATCATCGTAGTTTAAAACTATCTTTTCGTCACGAAACAAGATCAATTATCGTAACGAAAATATACGGGGTATTACAGTCTTCCCCCCTTAAATTGAACTTCGTCCCGAAGTTCATCCTCACTTAGGTGCCAAAAACGAAACGTGATTTATCCAAACAGCCAACCCAAACGAACTTGGAAAGCAAAACATCACAAAAAGTTTACTTAAATCATAGAATGCTACATTGGGTCAACCACGAGGTTGAGTAGAGAAAAAAAAAAAAAACTGTAAACAAACCACATTACTATATATAGAAAGTCGATCATCTCCACTCCGAATCACAAGACCCATTATTCTCCACACAAATCACAAGACCCATTATCTCCGCACCAATAACAAGACCCATTATCTCCGCACCAATCACAAGACCCATTATCTCCGCACCAATCACAAGACCCATTATCTCCGCACCAATCACAGAATGATATAAACAACACAATATAACGATCACATGATATTATATAACAAACACGCTTATTACCAAATAAGAACAGATTACACATCATTATATACCAGTATTTCCCCTACTTGAAATAGCAGGAAATGTAGATACGCCCAAGCTCGTTAGAAGTGTTCCACACGAAACTCGCTACCTAAACATGCATATGTAACGAATTAATGTACTTCCCGAACCCCATATGTAACACCCCCATTTATTTAAGAGCCTTTAGCAAGACATTCTCAAATAAATAAGCTGTTACCATCTCGGAGTGACCGAGGTAGTGCATAACAAGTAAACAAACCAAAGTACTTTATATAAAAACTGATTAAATTTAAACTTTTGATATTACATCAATTACACAAAGAATAAAAGTACAACTGATAACATCTAACTATGTGATCTAATTCTAAGTAGGTCCAAGCCATGTCTCTCTCTCCTTCCCCAAGATCCTAGTCCATCTGTCTCTGACCTGTAGAATCTACTTCCCATTCCGGATCATCGTAGGTGTACACGAATACACTGTCAACCTCGCGGTTGAGTAGGATAACACAAAAATAGATAATGCAACAATTATGATATGCAAATGCCATGATATGCTCGAGCTCGATCACAATCTCAATCTCAAACTCATACCCGAAACACCCAGCCATACCGAACCTCCCGGCAGACTATAATCGGTCGTCACCGAACACCAGCTCAATAGCTGATAAGACACCAGGCCTGGTCTGCAGAACCACCCTGGGCTTTATATCAGAACAACATCTGATTCACATCTCTCTCAGTAACCAATGCATATGCCATACTCATGAATGCAACAATACTCTTAACCAATCATACTATTAAATAATGCAATGCTCATGCCACTAATAATAATCAACACTCAATCCAACCAATATCATTACCATATCAATCATGCTCAGCATCCATAACACACAATTTAACACTCATTCATAACACATCATAGAGTATAGGGCCAGTGTATCCTACCTGGATAGCAATATAATCTCATCACGCAGCTAACATCCAATGATTAGAATCACTCCATCATATACCCAACACCTAATAAAATAATATACATAATTACTGACTAAAATAATTACGTAAACAAATATAATATATCAACCAATCAATTTAATTATCCAAATAATATATTACGCATAACAAGACTATATTAAGCACGACTAGACAATTAACTTAATTATTTGATCAACTTAAATAGGTGATTAATTAAAATTACCGTCGCAAAACTATATAACAAATTAACTACTCTAATTAAACTAGTAACAATATCAAAACATAAATTACTCAAATATTATCATTAACCATCATATAGTTATTATGAAACTACTAATAGACTTTTAATATTTGTAATACTAATACTAACAACAATAACAAGAATAATAGTAATACCATTAATAATATAACAATACCAATAATAATAATAATAATTAAACGTGACTTAATCCAATTAACTTACTAAGTCGATTAACAAAATATCGTACAAAACCCATAATATAATCATCAAAATAGGTATTATAATTACTAATAGCAATGTTAATAATAACATTAATAATAATAATACTAATTATATTAGCAACACTAACAATATAATAATAATAATAATTACAACGTACATAAACAACCTTTGCAACGCAGACCACGACACCTACAACGAAATGTGAATAACGGGTTTGTTGTAGCTCTCTTCCCGACACCACCACCACCAGTCCGGTCCCCGACAATTGCCACCAAAGGACCCAACCCCTACTACGTACTACCAACTACCTCTAGCACGCCGGAACCATCACCTGAAGCCGCCACAAACGCCAAAAATAACCGTCCAAACAGGCTACCCATAACCCGCAGAAACAGGGTATTGAAATACCTGGGTAACCACCCCGCGCAAACCACCTGCCACCACCAGTAACACTGCTCTACCCGACACCTAGCACTACCTGTTGGGGCTGGTGTCCTTGACAATTAAGTACAATGACTTATTAAATCTCTTTAAGGATCACAAGGGCATACTTCTGTATTATTACCAGTTGATCCACGTTTATCAATAACGGTTGGCTTGCTAGATAAGTTTGACGTTATTGTCATACGGATGGCGGTGGTCAACTGGTCCCTATACGTCACACCTATAGGACACGTTTGAGAGATGTGAAGGTATGAAAATACAGTCACATTTTGCCGGATATGACTAAACGGTTAGTCAGAGGTATTGACTATTAAATTAGTCAATAAGATGTTGAGAATTACTATTTAATACGGATTAAATAATTTTAGCTAATACGGATTACAAGAATAATTCGTAAATTAAATATAAACGGTTATATTTAATTAAATATTATATTCGCGTATTAATATAAACAGTTATGTTAATTTAGGTAATTATACAATATCGTATTTTATCAGACCGTTATTAATATATCGACTGTATTAATATCTGATAACATGTTACGATTTATAAATTAAACCCGCGAAATATATTAAAGCTAATTGGGTCGAATCACGCATTGGGATAAGGTAAGAGTGGAAAGCCCACTCCTACCCAAACCCCAATTCGGCCGAAATAACTATATAAGGAGGAGGACTCTCCTTATATGAGTTACTCTTGTAGCACTGTAACATTATTCTCAAGTAAAATTAGGGTTTTGAGAGCACTCTTCTCCCAAAACCTCAGATCTCACATCTAAAACCTCAAGGGCTCTCCCTATATTGCAAGGCAATTGGAGAGGATTTCTAGCACACGCGGCCACGTCTCAGACTAAGTCTTGGGTGCAAGTTATAGGAGGGAATTTGCATTAATTCCTGTTCTTAGGCCTTTTGCGCGAGGACTAAAGGTTGTATTACTTTTCTCATGTTTTAATCTTATGACGATATTCACAATTGCATATTTCATTATAATCCTGCAATTTTAGGGTGAATACGCGTTTTATTCCCCACAAGTGGTATCAGAGACTTAGGCCATGAAATTTTTACAATTGTGTCTTTCATAAAATCAAAATTTTGAGAAAACCGTGCATCTGCCTAGGCACTCGATCGAGTCCCTGTGACACTCGATCGAGTGCCCCCGTACCAGGCTGCCGTGCGTGTATTTTTGTGAGAAATCGATCTTGTTTTCGATTATAATTTGCATGTTGTTAATTAATCGATATTTTTAGCAATATGTGAATCTTTTGTTGTTTTTTATATATGATTTACAAGTTTTAAATCCAAGTTATAAACTCGTTTTGATTTAAAAGTGCAGCGATTTGCGATTTTTACGAGCCACTCGATCGAGCACTGCTGCACTCGATCGAGTGACCCTGACACTCGATCGAGTGCCCCTGTTACTCGATCGAGTGCTCTCGTTTCGGGGTGTTTATTTTCGAAAATAACTTGTTTCTTATTTTCACATGGCTTAAAATAATATACTGTATACGGAAATAGTATATTATTTAGTGAAACGGTTCACCCTCGTTTGATACATATTGTTTTAAAACGGTTTAAAATAATGGATTATATGTTTATTAAAATTGGTGATTAAAACGTTATAGTCACTTAATTTTAATCCTAAAAGGTGGTTTGGTATAAATTTATCATAATAACAGTATTATGTCATGTATAAATTTTATTTAGTTGATGCATTTTATTTATCGTCTTGTGAATGCTTTGAATGCTTTCAATAACGTATTTAATTTTTGCAAACGGTTGTAACTTAGTGTGGCCTTAGAAGATTGTGTCACCGTAATGATGGGACACGATCTTGCTTGTAATTTTGAGATCTTGAATCTCCGTTTTGGGTTTTTGCCATGTAATTACTTTTGTATTTAAATTAGAATGTATCTAGGTCTACTCATGTAATTTAAATTAGTAATTTTGTGAAGACCAAAGACAAGACGGAGACCGGATGCTCACTCCCGCTGCAAGGACCAAGATGGAACATCAAGACAAGCTTCTAGGGTCCAACAGTGGATTCCAAGTTGTTTTATGTTTATTTTGGTAGGATAGGCCACACTAGGACTTTTATTTACGTTTATTGCATTTATCTTTACGCTTTCATCGATAATAGCTTGCATCATATTCCGCCTAAAAACCAAACCACCTATATCATGCCTGAAAACTGACTCATGTAGAGGTCTCGCGTTAGTTTTCTGTGACAATACAGATGTCACATGTCTTTTAAAAGCCATCACTTTATTTAATTCATTCACGCAATTGCTAGTTTTTAGTTCACTTATATATGGATAAATAAAAATTGATGGGGTCTTCCTCGTATAACCAAAAATTGAGATTAGTCTTTATAAATCAGCCTCCCATGAATCCCTTCTTCGTCGGTAGGCATAATATGACCCCTTCTACGTCGGGTAAGTGGGAACAGATGATTTATTTTATCTCAACATCATGGTCACTCGATAATATTCCAGTGACTGAGATGGACTAATAGATAGGATTTACGGAAATCTATCGACCAAGAGTTCCAACGATTGGAATTAGCCAAACTGTGGGCTTATCAATATACGGAAATTGAGTCTTGGGATCGTTTATATAATTCTTGAGGGAGATCAATTATATAAATGCATGAGTCTACGAGTTTAAATTCACATTTAATATAGACTTAAATCACAACAATAAGTTGCTTATTTGGTTTTGTTTTATCTTCTTTTTCAGTGTAGAACACGTTCAATAAAACTGCTGTAAAACTAAAATGGCTGGTGAAGACCCAATGCCAAGTGCCAAGCTAGCACGTGAATCCTGGCTAAAAGCCTTCATGGACTCCATGAATCAGTCAACTAGACTGAGGAATGATGGGTCAAACTTCTCTGACTGGGAGGCAGCACTACGGAATGCTGCCATTGCTGACGGAAAGCTCAAGTTCTTAACTGAGCCCATTCCGCCAAACCCAGGAACTGGAGCTAGAGCCAACGAAATTCGCGCTCATAGCGATTTCGTTATGGAAGCGGGTGCGATAAAGAACGTACTCATCTATGCAATGGAATCCAATTTGCAAAGACGCTTCATAACCCATGGTGCAAACAAGATTTTCACCACGCTCACTAACGAATTCTCCAAGGCTCCGAGAATCGTTTCTTATGAGCATACCTGTCGCTTCTTTGAGGCGAAACTCCAGAAGGGCCAAGCTGTTAGCCCACATATTCTCAACATGATTGAGAATATCGAGAAACTGGAGTCCCTAAACTGCAAGATCAGTGAGAACATTATCGTTGATCGCATGCTTCATTCGCTTCATGACGGGTTCGCCCTCTTTAGGGCCAACTACTACATGAACGACATGAAGAAGACTCCCCATGAGCTCCACTCCCTTCTCGTACAGACTGAGAAGGATCTTAAGTTGAGTGGGAGTCTTAAGCAGGATGTTCTCATGATCTCCAGTAAGGGGAAAGGTAAAGGGAAGGCTAAAGCTCAGGGCGACCTAGCAGTAGGTAAGCCCAGGTTCAAGAAACCAGGATTTGCTAAGAGTGGGCCTGGTGAGTCGAGTAACTCACAAGGCAAGACAAAGAGCAAGGATACAAGCATGGAATGTCACCATTGCCACAAGACTGGGCATTGGAGGCGCTCCTGCCCCGTGTATCGCGAGGACATTAAGGCAGGCCGTGTTACTCCTGTTGGTATGTCTTCTTCTTCTTTTATTCACATGATTGAGATTAACCACGCAAGTTGCGGAACTTGGGTACTTGATACTGGTTGTGGTTCTCATCTATGTAATCATGTGCAGGGCCTCCGAAACCAAGAACCCCTAATCAAGGGTGAGGTGGACCTGCGTGTCGGGAATGGAGCACGTGTGGCTGCAGTCTCGAAGGGAACATACGTAATCCAGCTTCCAAGTGGATTCGAGTTATTTTTGTATAACTGTTATTATGTTCCTAGTTTATCCAAAAACATTATTTCAGTTTCTGCACTTGACAAACTCGGATTTTCATTTGTAATAGAGAATAATAGCTGTATTTTCTCTTTGCACAATATGATTTATGGCAAGGCAGTTTCCATGAATGGAATTTATGTTTTAGATCAAACTACCGAGATATTACATGTGAATAATAAAAGAATAAAGGTAGGTGACAAAGATCAAACTTACTTATGGCATTGTCGTATGGGACACATAAATGAGAAACGCGTTAAACAGCTCATACAGAATGGAGCTATTTCGCCCTTTGATTTCGAATCATATGGCACGTGTGAATCATGTCTCATCGGCAAAATGACTCGTATTTCCTTCAAAGGTGTTGGAATGCGCGCTACCGACCTATTAGGACTCATACATACGGACGTATGTGGCCCTATGTCGATCAACGCACGAGATGGCTATAGGTATTTCATCACTTTCACGGATGATTTAAGTAGATATGGCTATGTCTACTTAATGAAGCACAAAAGTGAATCCTTTGACAAGTTCAAAGAATACCAGAATCGGGTACAGAACCAGCTGGGTAGAAAGATTAAAGCACTACGCTCGGATCGTGGTGGTGAGTATCTTTCACGCGAGTTTGATCAACACCTAAAAGACTGTGGGATCGTACTACAGTTGACTCCACCTGGAACACCACAATTAAATGGTGTGTCCGAACGGAGAAATCGAACTCTACTTGATATGGTTCGATCCATGATGAGTCACACCGTTGTGCCTGATTCATTGTGGGGCTATGCTCTTTTGTCGGCCGCTCTAATACTTAACCGAAGTCCGTCTAAAGCTGTTGACAAGACTCCATTTGAGTTATGGAAGGGAACGGTCCCTAACTTGTCCTTTATTCGGGTTTGGGGCTGCGAGGCTTATGTCAAGTGGAGACACGAGGATAAGCTCGGCCCGCGATCGGTCAAGACATACTTTATAGGCTACCCAAAGGGAACGTTTGGTCATTACTTCTACTCGCCTACCGAACAACGTGTTTTTGTTGCGGCTAGTGCGACGTTCTTAGAGAAAGAATTTCTCGAGAACAAGTCGAGTAATAGAACCTTCGAGTTATCGGAGGTTCAAGAACCAACTACCGAGCAACCATTGGAGGAAACAGTACCTCCAACCGAGGCTGCGGTAGATATCCCTGAGGAACCTAGGAGGTCGGGAAGAGTCTCTATTCCACCGGACAGATACATTGGTATGGTCGAGGAACACGATACAGATGACGTCTTACTCCTAGAGGGTAATGAACCCACAACCTATAAAGGTGCCATGACCAGTTCTGACTCAAAAGCTATGGCTAGAAGCCATGCAATCCGAGATGGACTCCATGTATGAGAACAACGTGTGGGATCTTGTGGACCTACCTGCAAAGGTACGTCCCCTTCAATGCAAATGGCTTTACAAGATAAAGCATGCCGTGGAAGGACAACAAGATATCCATAAGGCTAGACTAGTTGCTAAAGGTTTCACCCAAGTGCCAGGCTTGCACTACGATGAGATCTTTGCACCCGTAGTCATGCTACGTTCCATTCGGATTATCTTAGCGATCGCCGCATTTCATGACTATGAAATATGGCAAATGGACGTTAAAACCGCCTTCTTAAACGGTTATTTGGAGGAAGAGTTGTACATGGTACAACCCGAGGGTTTTATCGATTCAGCACATCCTAAGAAAGTTTGCAAGCTTAAGCGTTCCATCTATGGACTTAAGCAAGCATCGCGGAGTTGGAATCATCGCTTCGACCAAGTGATAAAAGAGAATGGGTTCATTCGATCAGTCGAGGAACCATGTCTCTATATCAAGTCGAGTGGGAGTAAGATTGTATTCCTAGTACTGTATGTCGATGACATACTCTTGATTGGGAATGACATACCTCTCTTATCTTCGGTTAAAGCATGGTTGAAAAACCACTTCCAGATGAAAGATCTGGGAGAGGCACAAAGAATTTTGGGCATCCGTATCTACAGGGATAGATCACGACGGATGTTGTCTCTCAGTCAGGAATCTTATATAGAGAAGATTCTGGAGAGATTCAGTATGACGAACTCCAAGAAGGGGTTCCTTCCTATGACTCCTGGGCTTCACTTGAGCAAGTCTCAAGAAGCTAAGTCAGTGGAAGAGAAAGAGCGCATGAGTCGGATTCCTTATGCTTCGGCAATAGGATCGATCATGTATGCCATGATATGCACACGTCCAGACGTTGCATATGCATTGAGTATGACAAGTCGATTCCAAGCTCATCCAGGTGAACAACACTGGATGGCCGTGAAAAACATTCTTAAGTACCTACGGAGGACTAAAGATTGGGGATTGACTTTTGGAGGCGACTCGACGCTCTGCGCCACGGGTTACGCAGATGCTAGCTTCCAAACAGATCGAGATGACTCGAAATCTCAGTCTGGATTTGTCTTTACTCTTAATGGCGCTGCTGTCAGCTGGAAAAGTTCTAAACAGAGTGTTACAGCAGATTCTACGACTGAGTCCGAGTACTATGCCGCCTCAGAAGCAGCTAAGGAAGCAATATGGATGCGTCAATTCTTACAAGGACTATCAGTAGTGCCTAGTTCGAATGACCCAATCACCGTCTATTGTGACAATAGCGGTGCCATCTTCCAAGCTAAGGAGCATAAGTCTAGCAGCAAGGCTAGGCATGTACAACGGAAAGCTCATCTAATCAGAGATTACGTGGAGCAAAAGGAGATTTTCATTGAAAAGATCGCTACGGATGACAACATAGCTGATCCTCTCACAAAAGCATTACCACGTGATAAGCATGAAGGGCACATTCATTCCATGGGAATTGGATGTGTTCCTGAGTTGTAGTACTCTTTTATGAATTCATGTAATAATTCATTCTCTCGTGTACTCTATTCAACCTTATTGTTATGATATAAAATGTTTTGTTTTTCATGTGGAATTGTACGCCAATTTTGAACACCACAAAGTGAACTGATTAACATTACATCGTTTTGGTCCTTGATTACCCACTTGAGCTGATAACTCAGGTAATCATTTTGTGACGTTGGTTGATGGTGGGTTCAACGAGCCATAAGTCACGTGGATGACTGACCAATCACAAAGGCGAGTTATACGGATATCTCGTAGGACACCCCGTGACAACGTTATGGAGTCCTAAATGTTTTATAACATTGGGTGCCAGGTCGTGGATAGGACCTCCATAGTGTTCCTTAGAGTCGAGTCTTTTGACTTTCAACTGTTTCTTGAGATTAAGACAGATTTTGGGTAACTTTGGTTTCTTTCCCACGGTCACCGTAACAGGGGCCAAGAGGATTTTTTCTGGGTTATTTCATGCTGGGCGATATCGGCAGGATTCGAGTTGAGGGAAATATCCAAACCCTTATCAGGATTTTATCATTTCTCAGGGCCACTCGAGGAGTAGTAACTGAAATGCATGGCCATGCTCGAATACAGATTCGTTTTATCAGTTAAGTTACTCTCTAGTCGGGGAAACCACTCTTGATACAGATCGCTTGTGAGATACGACCTTTGCGAATGCGGATTTGCAAATTGTCTTACATTGAGTGGGAGAAATTTTAAAAGGATATGAGATTCGGTTATCGCACCTACACTTGTACGGACAAGTGGGAGTTTGTTGGAGATTGTGTCCTCCACATGTAGTGTGATAACGTCATTGAACATACCCTTGTACGGACAAGTGGGAGATTGTTGGGGCTGGTGTCCTTGACAATTAAGTACAATGACTTATTAAATCTCTTTAAGGATCACAAGGGCATACTTCTGTATTATTACCAGTTGATCCACGTTTATCAATAACGGTTGGCTTGCTAGATAAGTTTGACGTTATTGTCATACGGATGGCGGTGGTCAACTGGTCCCTATACGTCACACCTATAGGACACGTTTGAGAGATGTGAAGGTATGAAAATACAGTCACATTTTGCCGGATATGACTAAACGGTTAGTCAGAGGTATTGACTATTAAATTAGTCAATAAGATGTTGAGAATTACTATTTAATACGGATTAAATAATTTTAGCTAATACGGATTACAAGAATAATTCGTAAATTAAATATAAACGGTTATATTTAATTAAATATTATATTCGCGTATTAATATAAACAGTTATGTTAATTTAGGTAATTATACAATATCGTATTTTATCAGACCGTTATTAATATATCGACTGTATTAATATCTGATAACATGTTACGATTTATAAATTAAACCCGCGAAATATATTAAAGCTAATTGGGTCGAATCACGCATTGGGATAAGGTAAGAGTGGAAAGCCCACTCCTACCCAAACCCCAATTCGGCCGAAATAACTATATAAGGAGGAGGACTCTCCTTATATGAGTTACTCTTGTAGCACTGTAACATTATTCTCAAGTAAAATTAGGGTTTTGAGAGCACTCTTCTCCCAAAACCTCAGATCTCACATCTAAAACCTCAAGGGCTCTCCCTATATTGCAAGGCAATTGGAGAGGATTTCTAGCACACGCGGCCACGTCTCAGACTAAGTCTTGGGTGCAAGTTATAGGAGGGAATTTGCATTAATTCCTGTTCTTAGGCCTTTTGCGCGAGGACTAAAGGTTGTATTACTTTTCTCATGTTTTAATCTTATGACGATATTCACAATTGCATATTTCATTATAATCCTGCAATTTTAGGGTGAATACGCGTTTTATTCCCCACACTACCCTAGACATCTATTACCTTCCACCACTCCCCTGGTGTTAACCACCAGGGCCCGACACCGCCACAAGCCCTTGAAACAAACGCCCCAAACTCGTTTCACACCCCATAACAGCCCCTGTTTCGGTACATTTCAAAATAGGCTGTCAAACACCGTTCTCCGGCCACGCGCCACCCTACCACCACCAACGTCACCTACTACCACCCTACTACTAGTACTCATGACTCACGACCAAAATCAAACCCAAAACACAACAAACAACAACAATGGGAACATGACATTCACGCATGAAACGAGGTTTAAAACGTGTCTACTGTCGCCGTATTTGGTTCCTGTAAAACGACTTATGGTGGGGGAATGGTGGTTTAAACATGAGGTACACGTTATATATACTATCAAGATTATTCACGACCTTAAAATACAGATTCAAAGCATAAAAAAACACGAACAGTTACTTACAAAACACGATAGCGTGAGGGTGAACGATGATGAAAATCGTTGCAATTGCTGCGTTTTCTTCTTTTTCTCCTTCAAAATCACGATGGTTAAGGTGGTTTAGGGTTTTGGAATCTGATAGGGAGGCAGATAAGTGAAAGAGGGTGAGGTATTAGGGTTTGTCTTATGTTGTGTCGATAGTTTGAACAGGGTAAGGGTTTGGGTTTTGCCTCATGAAAATAGTATGGGTAAGGGTTTGTATTTGTCGGTGTAGATATGTACACTCGGGTTTTGTTTGCCCTCAACCCAAACCCGAGTCCACAACCCATCATGCCTCTCGAGTTAATTGACCTCTATTTAGCGTTCTCGACTCGTGATTTAAAATAACCAAGTACGAATAATTTATTTTTACCAAATAAATTAAGTAGTTTAGTATTAATAAATATTAATTATAAGAATATAATTTTATTAGAACCAACATAAAATATACAAAAATTAGGATTTACATATAATTACGACTTAAATAATAAAACTAGTATAAATGAGATAAATATAAAATAAGAAATATATTTAATTATAAATATATTATCAAAATCAAAGAAATACGAATGAAATGTCATTTTATGAAATAATCGTCAAATATAATATTATTATGAAATACGAAATAATCGTAAAAATACGATTTATAAAATAATAGCAGTTTACGTAAAATACTTTATAACATTCTATTTGAAATTCTCGTATAAAACACGGTGTGACTGTCGTTGACCGAGGCTAAAATATGGGGTATTACAGTCTTCCCTCCTTAAAATGAACTTCGTCCCGAAGTTCACCACCCCATAACGGTAATGAAACATATAACAAGCATAAAACAATCACAAGTAACACTTATGTAGAATTTAAAACCCGAAATGTTACATTCTACCCTTGTTAAGAAAACTTTGTCCCCAAAGTTTAACGCATAACTAAATTAAAGATAATTCACGAATCATAATATAATGCATAACAAAAGTAAACATGATTATCAAGTATACTCAAACAAGCACGACATGTCAATTAGCCATATCAAAGATTATTAACATTTTACCATCCTATCCTCCTTAAGACATGGTTACGTCCCCGGAACCTCATTATAAAATTCCACACCCAAAGCTCAAGAAATCACTCAAACAACAGTCACAATTCATTTGATAAGTTAAGTACTCTATACTGGCAACTAGCATCCGACTTTTCAAGCAACAACAGCTACTTGTCAATTTTCATGTTACACAGTTAAAACAAAATCAAGGTAACTAACACTTATATACCCTTTGAAATTTTTAACACGACAGATCACATTTACACCATTGTAGACAAGCAGCTAACTCATAGTTCGTACTTGACAAATTAATCCATTTTCATGCTCATACTCAAATTATAGAAGCAAAATCATGTTTATGCACACAAGTTTTAGAAGGACATTAGGCAATTATTTAATTAATGTAATTAAACACGGAGCAATGACATATTCCACGGGATATACTCCAACCACATACTAGCAAGGCAGCTTCACATTCCCAGACATCAATAAGTTAGAATCACTTAGTTACACTTCTCATCCACTCACATTACATCATTTATCATTAAACCGATGATAAATATAACTTGCAAAAATAAGAGGTTTATCCTATAATAGAGTTCATGTTCATATCATATGCCTACTGTTCATGCCACTAATGCCATATCAGGATATCACATGGTTGCATCACATAACTCATATTTGATTAAACTTTTATATTGAAAACTTACATAACTTACAATTTCAACACTCAAATATCATGTTGCAACTTCGAAAAAAGCATAATTAAATAACCGTTTAGCTATTTTGCGAGCTATTATAGTTTTTAGAAAATATAAAGAATTAACCAATTGTAGGAAAAAGAATCAAATGCATATCATAAGGAAATTATTTATAACAATTTTTACAACTCAGTTGGTCTGAACAGAAACTTTACAGCAATCAGACAGATAATTGGACTACTTGCAGAAATCACTATTAAACAACAGACTCATTAAGATTTTACGTGGCTTATCATTTTGAAAACGTGAATGAATATTATGAACAGTGGAGTTGGAATTATGAACAAACAATAAACATGTTTAAAATGATTTCCTTTGCAAAAACATAGGTCAAAACAGAATTGTACGGTGACAATCTGACAACTGTTGACTAAAATATTTATTTCTCGCAAAATATAACTCATATAAACATGAAACCAAAAGCATCAAGAAGCTAAATCAGATGGTTATCGCATATAGAATTTCACATTAATATAAGAAACATATTTTACATGACAGCCCGCACAAACGAGGTATATTCTGAAAATTTATCTAACTTTTGTTGCTAAAAAAAAATCACATCACATTATTGCATTTTCATACAACCATTCTTCTTCCAAGCATGTTGACATATCATCACGGCATAGAAATCACGTTGCACCATATTAACATGTAATTGCCATCTAGAAAATGGTAAGGATTGTGAAACCGACTATAAAATCAACTAAATAACTCAATAATCGTGTATGTATAGACAACGCATTGGTTTCTATTATCGCGCCGACACAACTTATTAGGGTTCGGAAATATGTAAACTAGGCGTTACTAAGATGTCCCTTATTGACTACTAACTTTATGACGAATTTAAGTGCGTATATAGGCATAAAGTTTCAAGTACGATATATGTAAAACATAACTATATAAGATTCATGGTTTGGGCAACACATTCCGCATATCACTAGACAGGGTTTGTCATAACATATAATCATAACCATCAACAGAATTACTCATCCATACCAGGAGTTAAACATCAAAATCATATACTAACATAGTCATTTAAATACCAAACAACCGTATGAACATTTCAAAACACCGTAATGATATGATCATATCACTCCAACTATTTGCTCAATAAATAGGCATCATCCATACTCATTAAAGTTTCAAATCAATCATTCCGATCAATCAGCATTCCATATCAATCATAATCTTCTAATACACATCACTACCATAATTCACATTACCACTTACCTCATTCTTCTCCTGCAAGAATGTTAGCACAATATAGGCAATATAGGCAAGGTCCGATCTTTAGTCCTGTTACTACCCACTCTCTACATCACTCAAGGGTTACCAGGTTAGACTGAAAGGGCCAGTGGCTTGGTTTGAGGGGGCCCCTAACTCATCCCAATCCTGGGGCTCCTAACAGTTACTAACTTGGGATTCATTTTATTAGACTCTTCCTATATTCATTATTATTCATTTGGTTTAGGCCTGAGGATCGTTCGCTCTGATACCACTTTGTAACACCCCCATTTATTTAAGAGCCTTTAGCAAGACATTCTCAAATAAATAAGCTGTTACCATCACGGAGTGACCGAGGTAGTGAATAACAAGTAAACAAACCAAAGTACTTTATATAAAAACTGATTAAATTTAAACTTTTGATATTACATCAATTACACAAAGAATAAAAGTACAACTGATAACATCTAACTATGTGATCTAATTCTAAGTAGGTCCAAGCCATGTCTCTCTCTCCTTCCCCAAGCTCCTAGTCCATCTGTCTCTGACCTGTAGAATCTACTCCCCATTCCGGATCATCGTAGGTGTACACGAATACACTGTCAACCTCGCGGTTGAGTAGGATAACACAAAAATAGATAATGCAACAATTATGATATGCAAATGCCATGATATGCTCGAGCTCGATCACAATCTCAATCTCAAACTCATACCCGAAACACCCAGCCATACCGAACCACTGTAATACCCCGTATTTTAGCCTCGGTCAACGACAGTCAAACCGTGTTTTATACGAGAATTTCAAATAGAATGTTATAAAGTATTTTACGTAAACTGCTATTATTTTATAAATCGTATTTTTACGATTATTTCGTATTTCATAATAATATTATATTTGACGATTATTTCATAAAATGACATTTCATTCGTATTTCTTTGATTTTGATAATATATTTATAATTAAATATATTTCTTATTTTATATTTATCTCATTTATACTAGTTTTATTATTTAAGTCGTAATTATATGTAAATCCTAATTTTTGTATATTTTATGTTGGTTCTAATAAAATTATATTCTTATAATTAATATTTATTAATACTAAACTACTTAATTTATTTGGTAAAAATAAATTATTCGTACTTGGTTATTTTAAATCACGAGTCGAGAACGCTAAATAGAGGTCAATTAACTCGAGAGGCATGATGGGTTGTGGACTCGGGTTTGGGTTGAGGGCAAACAAAACCCGAGTGTACATATCTACACCGACAAATACAAACCCTTACCCATACTATTTTCATGAGGCAAAACCCAAACCCTTACCCTGTTCAAACTATCGACACAACATAAGACAAACCCTAATACCTCACCCTCTTTCACTTATCTGCCTCCCTATCAGATTCCAAAACCCTAAACCACCTTAACCATCGTGATTTTGAAGGAGAAAAAGAAGAAAACGCAGCAATTGCAACGATTTTCATCATCGTTCACCCTCACGCTATCGTGTTTTGTAAGTAACTGTTCGTGTTTTTTTATGCTTTGAATCTGTATTTTAAGGTCGTGAATAATCTTGATAGTATATATAACGTGTACCTCATGTTTAAACCACCATTCCCCCACCATAAGTCGTTTTACAGGAACCAAATACGGCGACAGTAGACACGTTTTAAACCTCGTTTCATGCGTGAATGTCATGTTCCCATTGTTGTTGTTTGTTGTGTTTTGGGTTTGATTTTGGTCGTGAGTCATGAGTACTAGTAGTAGGGTGGTAGTAGGTGACGTTGGTGGTGGTAGGGTGGCGCGTGGCCGGAGAACGGTGTTTGACAGCCTATTTTGAAATGTACCGAAACAGGGGCTGTTATGGGGTGTGAAACGAGTTTGGGGCGTTTGTTTCAAGGGCTTGTGGCGGTGTCGGGCCCTGGTGGTTAACACCAGGGGAGTGGTGGAAGGTAATAGATGTCTAGGGTAGTGCTAGGTGTCGGGTAGAGCAGTGTTACTGGTGGTGGCAGGTGGTTTGCGCGGGGTGGTTACCCAGGTATTTCAATACCCTGTTTCTGCGGGTTATGGGTAGCCTGTTTGGACGGTTATTTTTGGCGTTTGTGGCGGCTTCAGGTGATGGTTCCGGCGTGCTAGAGGTAGTTGGTAGTACGTAGTAGGGGTTGGGTCCTTTGGTGGCAATTGTCGGGGACCGGACTGGTGGTGGTGGTGTCGGGAAGAGAGCTACAACAAACCCGTTATTCACATTTCGTTGTAGGTGTCGTGGTCTGCGTTGCAAAGGTTGTTTATGTACGTTGTAATTATTATTATTATTATATTGTTAGTGTTGCTAATATAATTAGTATTATTATTATTAATGTTATTATTAACATTGCTATTAGTAATTATAATACCTATTTTGATGATTATATTATGGGTTTTGTACGATATTTTGTTAATCGACTTAGTAAGTTAATTGGATTAGGTCACGTTTAATAATTATTATTATTATTGGTATTGTTATATTATTAATGGTATTACTATTATTCTTGTTATTGTTGTTAGTATTAGTATTACAAATATTAAAAGTCTATTAGTAGTTTCATAATAACTATATGATGGTTAATGATAATATTTGAGTAATTTATGTTTTGATATTGTTACTAGTTTAATTAGAGTAGTTAATTTGTTATATAGTTTTGCGACGGTAATTTTAATTAATCACCTATTTAAGTTGATCAAATAATTAAGTTAATTGTCTAGTCGTGCTTAATATAGTCTTGTTATGCGTAATATATTATTTGGATAATTAAATTGATTGGTTGATATATTATATTTGTTTACGTAATTATTTTAGTCAGTAATTATGTATATTATTTTATTAGGTGTTGGGTATATGATGGAGTGATTCTAATCATTGGATGTTAGCTGCGTGATGAGATTATATTGCTATCCAGGTAGGATACACTGGCCCTATACTCTATGATGTGTTATGAATGAGTGTTAAATTGTGTGTTATGGATGCTGAGCATGATTGATATGGTAATGATATTGGTTGGATTGAGTGTTGATTATTATTAGTGGCATGAGCATTGCATTATTTAATAGTATGATTGGTTAAGAGTATTGTTGCATTCATGAGCATGGCATATGCATTGGTTACTGAGAGAGATGTGAATCAGATGTTGTTCTGATATAAAGCCCATGGTGGTTCTGCAGACCAGGCCTGGTGTCTTATCAGCTATTGAGCTGGTGTTCGGTGACGACCGATTATAGTCTGCCGGGAGGTTCGGTATGGCTGGGTGTTTCGGGTATGAGTTTGAGATTGAGATTGTGATCGAGCTCGAGCATATCATGGCATTTGCATATCATAATTGTTGCATTATCTATTTTTGTGTTATCCTACTCAACCGCGAGGTTGACAGTGTATTCGTGTACACCTACGATGATCCGGAATGGGAAGTAGATTCTACAGGTCAGAGACAGATGGACTAGGATCTTGGGGAAGGAGAGAGAGACATGGCTTGGACCTACTTAGAATTAGATCACATAGTTAGATGTTATCAGTTGTACTTTTATTCTTTGTGTAATTGATGTAATATCAAAAGTTTAAATTTAATCAGTTTTTATATAAAGTACTTTGGTTTGTTTACTTGTTATTCACTACCTCGGTCACTCCGAGATGGTAACAGCTTATTTATTTGAGAATGTCTTGCTAAAGGCTCTTAAATAAATGGGAGTGTTACACCATTTACTTTAATTAGAAACCTTCCATAAATGGAAAGTTTCCAAAAATA
Organism: Silene conica; assembly: GCA_029255685.2. NCBI lineage: Eukaryota > Viridiplantae > Streptophyta > Magnoliopsida > Caryophyllales > Caryophyllaceae > Silene > Silene conica. Next base: position 56,996,442 of record CM055314.2, on the reverse strand, counting down.
GAAACCCTTTATAAAAGGAAAGTTTCCATAAATAGAAACTTCCCCAACTTGTAGATTTCCCGACTCATAAATTCAACTACGCGATAAAGAATTAATAAAAAGAACGAAAACGGCTTTTAATATTTAGTAGAAATATCACAACTAAATAATAATAATATAATACTACTACTACTACTACTACTACTAATAATAATAATAATAATAATAATAATAATAATAATAATAATAACGCGTAAAACCGTCAAAGTCTAAATAACGAAAAAAAACAGATCCGCAGCCCAAACCCGACTCCACCTTCACCCCGACTTCGACCCACCACACAACCGTAAACCACCAATTCGACCACCGGCAGACAACACCCTTCGACACAGCCGACACCCCACTACCTCCCTGGCACCACCAAACCACGCGACAACCGCCGACGAGTCAGACCATAGCCCACCAACCCAGGTCTGACTCCCACCTGTACTCCCTGCACTGAAGTTTCAAACCACCATCGACACCACCAGACGCCACTGGCATCCCCTGGAACCGCCACCCCGACACGCCCTGACACGCACATGAGACACCACGGTGGTACCACCGCGTCAACCTCCCCCGAGTCAACGGTGGTACCACCCCCAAACTCCTTCCCTGAACACACAACCCACACGACTACATGAACTCCCTGCGACCAGGATGACAATTATCCCTCCTACACCGACACCGACGCACTACAACCACCACGAACACCACCCTGACACCCCTTATCTACCCAGTAACATATGACAACATTAACGAGACCACCACAACCAGACACCACTCTACGACAGACTCGACAAAGCTGCTACACACCAACGTGATAAATAACGTCAGAGGCTTACCTGACTTCAGATCAGAATTCTGGGCAAACGTGAAGGTGGTGGTGGCAGTGAAATCCCTCCTTCTCCTCTGCGTGATGGCAGCAGTAGGTTTAGGGTGTCAAACGTGTAGAGACTAGGTCAGAAATGAGATCTTTTTACAGTCCAAAATGACGGCAGGGTGATGTTTAAACGTGAGGTGTGAGTTTGTGAGTGGTTAGGGTTGCGTTAGGGTTTGTCGAAGTGTGGGCTGTTTGCTTTGCACAACTAACGAGGCCCAAGACTCTACCCTTTGGTCTCGTGCTCGAGCCCCAACTAAGGCATACATCACAATTTAAATCATATAAACATGTACACTTATCAAATAATAAATCATCGTAGTTTAAAACTATCTTTTCGTCACGAAACAAGATCAATTATCGTAACGAAAATATACGGGGTATTACAGTCTTCCCCCCTTAAATTGAACTTCGTCCCGAAGTTCATCCTCACTTAGGTGCCAAAAACGAAACGTGATTTATCCAAACAGCCAACCCAAACGAACTTGGAAAGCAAAACATCACAAAAAGTTTACTTAAATCATAGAATGCTACATTGGGTCAACCACGAGGTTGAGTAGAGAAAAAAAAAAAAACTGTAAACAAACCACATTACTATATATAGAAAGTCGATCATCTCCACTCCGAATCACAAGACCCATTATTCTCCACACAAATCACAAGACCCATTATCTCCGCACCAATAACAAGACCCATTATCTCCGCACCAATCACAAGACCCATTATCTCCGCACCAATCACAAGACCCATTATCTCCGCACCAATCACAGAATGATATAAACAACACAATATAACGATCACATGATATTATATAACAAACACGCTTATTACCAAATAAGAACAGATTACACATCATTATATACCAGTATTTCCCCTACTTGAAATAGCAGGAAATGTAGATACGCCCAAGCTCGTTAGAAGTGTTCCACACGAAACTCGCTACCTAAACATGCATATGTAACGAATTAATGTACTTCCCGAACCCCATATGTAACACCCCCATTTATTTAAGAGCCTTTAGCAAGACATTCTCAAATAAATAAGCTGTTACCATCTCGGAGTGACCGAGGTAGTGCATAACAAGTAAACAAACCAAAGTACTTTATATAAAAACTGATTAAATTTAAACTTTTGATATTACATCAATTACACAAAGAATAAAAGTACAACTGATAACATCTAACTATGTGATCTAATTCTAAGTAGGTCCAAGCCATGTCTCTCTCTCCTTCCCCAAGATCCTAGTCCATCTGTCTCTGACCTGTAGAATCTACTTCCCATTCCGGATCATCGTAGGTGTACACGAATACACTGTCAACCTCGCGGTTGAGTAGGATAACACAAAAATAGATAATGCAACAATTATGATATGCAAATGCCATGATATGCTCGAGCTCGATCACAATCTCAATCTCAAACTCATACCCGAAACACCCAGCCATACCGAACCTCCCGGCAGACTATAATCGGTCGTCACCGAACACCAGCTCAATAGCTGATAAGACACCAGGCCTGGTCTGCAGAACCACCCTGGGCTTTATATCAGAACAACATCTGATTCACATCTCTCTCAGTAACCAATGCATATGCCATACTCATGAATGCAACAATACTCTTAACCAATCATACTATTAAATAATGCAATGCTCATGCCACTAATAATAATCAACACTCAATCCAACCAATATCATTACCATATCAATCATGCTCAGCATCCATAACACACAATTTAACACTCATTCATAACACATCATAGAGTATAGGGCCAGTGTATCCTACCTGGATAGCAATATAATCTCATCACGCAGCTAACATCCAATGATTAGAATCACTCCATCATATACCCAACACCTAATAAAATAATATACATAATTACTGACTAAAATAATTACGTAAACAAATATAATATATCAACCAATCAATTTAATTATCCAAATAATATATTACGCATAACAAGACTATATTAAGCACGACTAGACAATTAACTTAATTATTTGATCAACTTAAATAGGTGATTAATTAAAATTACCGTCGCAAAACTATATAACAAATTAACTACTCTAATTAAACTAGTAACAATATCAAAACATAAATTACTCAAATATTATCATTAACCATCATATAGTTATTATGAAACTACTAATAGACTTTTAATATTTGTAATACTAATACTAACAACAATAACAAGAATAATAGTAATACCATTAATAATATAACAATACCAATAATAATAATAATAATTAAACGTGACTTAATCCAATTAACTTACTAAGTCGATTAACAAAATATCGTACAAAACCCATAATATAATCATCAAAATAGGTATTATAATTACTAATAGCAATGTTAATAATAACATTAATAATAATAATACTAATTATATTAGCAACACTAACAATATAATAATAATAATAATTACAACGTACATAAACAACCTTTGCAACGCAGACCACGACACCTACAACGAAATGTGAATAACGGGTTTGTTGTAGCTCTCTTCCCGACACCACCACCACCAGTCCGGTCCCCGACAATTGCCACCAAAGGACCCAACCCCTACTACGTACTACCAACTACCTCTAGCACGCCGGAACCATCACCTGAAGCCGCCACAAACGCCAAAAATAACCGTCCAAACAGGCTACCCATAACCCGCAGAAACAGGGTATTGAAATACCTGGGTAACCACCCCGCGCAAACCACCTGCCACCACCAGTAACACTGCTCTACCCGACACCTAGCACTACCCTAGACATCTATTACCTTCCACCACTCCCCTGGTGTTAACCACCAGGGCCCGACACCGCCACAAGCCCTTGAAACAAACGCCCCAAACTCGTTTCACACCCCATAACAGCCCCTGTTTCGGTACATTTCAAAATAGGCTGTCAAACACCGTTCTCCGGCCACGCGCCACCCTACCACCACCAACGTCACCTACTACCACCCTACTACTAGTACTCATGACTCACGACCAAAATCAAACCCAAAACACAACAAACAACAACAATGGGAACATGACATTCACGCATGAAACGAGGTTTAAAACGTGTCTACTGTCGCCGTATTTGGTTCCTGTAAAACGACTTATGGTGGGGGAATGGTGGTTTAAACATGAGGTACACGTTATATATACTATCAAGATTATTCACGACCTTAAAATACAGATTCAAAGCATAAAAAAACACGAACAGTTACTTACAAAACACGATAGCGTGAGGGTGAACGATGATGAAAATCGTTGCAATTGCTGCGTTTTCTTCTTTTTCTCCTTCAAAATCACGATGGTTAAGGTGGTTTAGGGTTTTGGAATCTGATAGGGAGGCAGATAAGTGAAAGAGGGTGAGGTATTAGGGTTTGTCTTATGTTGTGTCGATAGTTTGAACAGGGTAAGGGTTTGGGTTTTGCCTCATGAAAATAGTATGGGTAAGGGTTTGTATTTGTCGGTGTAGATATGTACACTCGGGTTTTGTTTGCCCTCAACCCAAACCCGAGTCCACAACCCATCATGCCTCTCGAGTTAATTGACCTCTATTTAGCGTTCTCGACTCGTGATTTAAAATAACCAAGTACGAATAATTTATTTTTACCAAATAAATTAAGTAGTTTAGTATTAATAAATATTAATTATAAGAATATAATTTTATTAGAACCAACATAAAATATACAAAAATTAGGATTTACATATAATTACGACTTAAATAATAAAACTAGTATAAATGAGATAAATATAAAATAAGAAATATATTTAATTATAAATATATTATCAAAATCAAAGAAATACGAATGAAATGTCATTTTATGAAATAATCGTCAAATATAATATTATTATGAAATACGAAATAATCGTAAAAATACGATTTATAAAATAATAGCAGTTTACGTAAAATACTTTATAACATTCTATTTGAAATTCTCGTATAAAACACGGTGTGACTGTCGTTGACCGAGGCTAAAATATGGGGTATTACAGTCTTCCCTCCTTAAAATGAACTTCGTCCCGAAGTTCACCACCCCATAACGGTAATGAAACATATAACAAGCATAAAACAATCACAAGTAACACTTATGTAGAATTTAAAACCCGAAATGTTACATTCTACCCTTGTTAAGAAAACTTTGTCCCCAAAGTTTAACGCATAACTAAATTAAAGATAATTCACGAATCATAATATAATGCATAACAAAAGTAAACATGATTATCAAGTATACTCAAACAAGCACGACATGTCAATTAGCCATATCAAAGATTATTAACATTTTACCATCCTATCCTCCTTAAGACATGGTTACGTCCCCGGAACCTCATTATAAAATTCCACACCCAAAGCTCAAGAAATCACTCAAACAACAGTCACAATTCATTTGATAAGTTAAGTACTCTATACTGGCAACTAGCATCCGACTTTTCAAGCAACAACAGCTACTTGTCAATTTTCATGTTACACAGTTAAAACAAAATCAAGGTAACTAACACTTATATACCCTTTGAAATTTTTAACACGACAGATCACATTTACACCATTGTAGACAAGCAGCTAACTCATAGTTCGTACTTGACAAATTAATCCATTTTCATGCTCATACTCAAATTATAGAAGCAAAATCATGTTTATGCACACAAGTTTTAGAAGGACATTAGGCAATTATTTAATTAATGTAATTAAACACGGAGCAATGACATATTCCACGGGATATACTCCAACCACATACTAGCAAGGCAGCTTCACATTCCCAGACATCAATAAGTTAGAATCACTTAGTTACACTTCTCATCCACTCACATTACATCATTTATCATTAAACCGATGATAAATATAACTTGCAAAAATAAGAGGTTTATCCTATAATAGAGTTCATGTTCATATCATATGCCTACTGTTCATGCCACTAATGCCATATCAGGATATCACATGGTTGCATCACATAACTCATATTTGATTAAACTTTTATATTGAAAACTTACATAACTTACAATTTCAACACTCAAATATCATGTTGCAACTTCGAAAAAAGCATAATTAAATAACCGTTTAGCTATTTTGCGAGCTATTATAGTTTTTAGAAAATATAAAGAATTAACCAATTGTAGGAAAAAGAATCAAATGCATATCATAAGGAAATTATTTATAACAATTTTTACAACTCAGTTGGTCTGAACAGAAACTTTACAGCAATCAGACAGATAATTGGACTACTTGCAGAAATCACTATTAAACAACAGACTCATTAAGATTTTACGTGGCTTATCATTTTGAAAACGTGAATGAATATTATGAACAGTGGAGTTGGAATTATGAACAAACAATAAACATGTTTAAAATGATTTCCTTTGCAAAAACATGGGTCAAAACAGAATTGTACGGTGACAATCTGACAACTGTTGACTAAAATATTTATTTCTCGCAAAATATAACTCATATAAACATGAAACCAAAAGCATCAAGAAGCTAAATCAGATGGTTATCGCATATAGAATTTCACATTAATATAAGAAACATATTTTACATGACAGCCCGCACAAACGAGGTATATTCTGAAAATTTATCTAACTTTTGTTGCTAAAAAAAAATCACATCACATTATTGCATTTTCATACAACCATTCTTCTTCCAAGCATGTTGACATATCATCACGGCATAGAAATCACGTTGCACCATATTAACATGTAATTGCCATCTAGAAAATGGTAAGGATTGTGAAACCGACTATAAAATCAACTAAATAACTCAATAATCGTGTATGTATAGACAACGCATTGGTTTCTATTATCGCGCCGACACAACTTATTAGGGTTCGGAAATATGTAAACTAGGCGTTACTAAGATGTCCCTTATTGACTACTAACTTTATGACGAATTTAAGTGCGTATATAGGCATAAAGTTTCAAGTACGATATATGTAAAACATAACTATATAAGATTCATGGTTTGGGCAACACATTCCGCATATCACTAGACAGGGTTTGTCATAACATATAATCATAACCATCAACAGAATTACTCATCCATACCAGGAGTTAAACATCAAAATCATATACTAACATAGTCATTTAAATACCAAACAACCGTATGAACATTTCAAAACACCGTAATGATATGATCATATCACTCCAACTATTTGCTCAATAAATAGGCATCATCCATACTCATTAAAGTTTCAAATCAATCATTCCGATCAATCAGCATTCCATATCAATCATAATCTTCTAATACACATCACTACCATAATTCACATTACCACTTACCTCATTCTTCTCCTGCAAGAATGTTAGCACAATATAGGCAATATAGGCAAGGTCCGATCTTTAGTCCTGTTACTACCCAATCTCTACATCACTCAAGGGTTACCAGGTTAGACTGAAAGGGCCAGTGGCTTGGTTTGAGGGGGCCCCTAACTCATCCCAATCCTGGGGCTCCTAACAGTTACTAACTTGGGATTCATTTTATTAGACTCTTCCTATATTCATTATTATTCATTTGGTTTAGGCCTGAGGATCGTTCGCTCTGATACCACTTTGTAACACCCCCATTTATTTAAGAGCCTTTAGCAAGACATTCTCAAATAAATAAGCTGTTACCATCACGGAGTGACCGAGGTAGTGAATAACAAGTAAACAAACCAAAGTACTTTATATAAAAACTGATTAAATTTAAACTTTTGATATTACATCAATTACACAAAGAATAAAAGTACAACTGATAACATCTAACTATGTGATCTAATTCTAAGTAGGTCCAAGCCATGTCTCTCTCTCCTTCCCCAAGCTCCTAGTCCATCTGTCTCTGACCTGTAGAATCTACTCCCCATTCCGGATCATCGTAGGTGTACACGAATACACTGTCAACCTCGCGGTTGAGTAGGATAACACAAAAATAGATAATGCAACAATTATGATATGCAAATGCCATGATATGCTCGAGCTCGATCACAATCTCAATCTCAAACTCATACCCGAAACACCCAGCCATACCGAACCACTGTAATACCCCGTATTTTAGCCTCGGTCAACGACAGTCAAACCGTGTTTTATACGAGAATTTCAAATAGAATGTTATAAAGTATTTTACGTAAACTGCTATTATTTTATAAATCGTATTTTTACGATTATTTCGTATTTCATAATAATATTATATTTGACGATTATTTCATAAAATGACATTTCATTCGTATTTCTTTGATTTTGATAATATATTTATAATTAAATATATTTCTTATTTTATATTTATCTCATTTATACTAGTTTTATTATTTAAGTCGTAATTATATGTAAATCCTAATTTTTGTATATTTTATGTTGGTTCTAATAAAATTATATTCTTATAATTAATATTTATTAATACTAAACTACTTAATTTATTTGGTAAAAATAAATTATTCGTACTTGGTTATTTTAAATCACGAGTCGAGAACGCTAAATAGAGGTCAATTAACTCGAGAGGCATGATGGGTTGTGGACTCGGGTTTGGGTTGAGGGCAAACAAAACCCGAGTGTACATATCTACACCGACAAATACAAACCCTTACCCATACTATTTTCATGAGGCAAAACCCAAACCCTTACCCTGTTCAAACTATCGACACAACATAAGACAAACCCTAATACCTCACCCTCTTTCACTTATCTGCCTCCCTATCAGATTCCAAAACCCTAAACCACCTTAACCATCGTGATTTTGAAGGAGAAAAAGAAGAAAACGCAGCAATTGCAACGATTTTCATCATCGTTCACCCTCACGCTATCGTGTTTTGTAAGTAACTGTTCGTGTTTTTTTATGCTTTGAATCTGTATTTTAAGGTCGTGAATAATCTTGATAGTATATATAACGTGTACCTCATGTTTAAACCACCATTCCCCCACCATAAGTCGTTTTACAGGAACCAAATACGGCGACAGTAGACACGTTTTAAACCTCGTTTCATGCGTGAATGTCATGTTCCCATTGTTGTTGTTTGTTGTGTTTTGGGTTTGATTTTGGTCGTGAGTCATGAGTACTAGTAGTAGGGTGGTAGTAGGTGACGTTGGTGGTGGTAGGGTGGCGCGTGGCCGGAGAACGGTGTTTGACAGCCTATTTTGAAATGTACCGAAACAGGGGCTGTTATGGGGTGTGAAACGAGTTTGGGGCGTTTGTTTCAAGGGCTTGTGGCGGTGTCGGGCCCTGGTGGTTAACACCAGGGGAGTGGTGGAAGGTAATAGATGTCTAGGGTAGTGCTAGGTGTCGGGTAGAGCAGTGTTACTGGTGGTGGCAGGTGGTTTGCGCGGGGTGGTTACCCAGGTATTTCAATACCCTGTTTCTGCGGGTTATGGGTAGCCTGTTTGGACGGTTATTTTTGGCGTTTGTGGCGGCTTCAGGTGATGGTTCCGGCGTGCTAGAGGTAGTTGGTAGTACGTAGTAGGGGTTGGGTCCTTTGGTGGCAATTGTCGGGGACCGGACTGGTGGTGGTGGTGTCGGGAAGAGAGCTACAACAAACCCGTTATTCACATTTCGTTGTAGGTGTCGTGGTCTGCGTTGCAAAGGTTGTTTATGTACGTTGTAATTATTATTATTATTATATTGTTAGTGTTGCTAATATAATTAGTATTATTATTATTAATGTTATTATTAACATTGCTATTAGTAATTATAATACCTATTTTGATGATTATATTATGGGTTTTGTACGATATTTTGTTAATCGACTTAGTAAGTTAATTGGATTAGGTCACGTTTAATAATTATTATTATTATTGGTATTGTTATATTATTAATGGTATTACTATTATTCTTGTTATTGTTGTTAGTATTAGTATTACAAATATTAAAAGTCTATTAGTAGTTTCATAATAACTATATGATGGTTAATGATAATATTTGAGTAATTTATGTTTTGATATTGTTACTAGTTTAATTAGAGTAGTTAATTTGTTATATAGTTTTGCGACGGTAATTTTAATTAATCACCTATTTAAGTTGATCAAATAATTAAGTTAATTGTCTAGTCGTGCTTAATATAGTCTTGTTATGCGTAATATATTATTTGGATAATTAAATTGATTGGTTGATATATTATATTTGTTTACGTAATTATTTTAGTCAGTAATTATGTATATTATTTTATTAGGTGTTGGGTATATGATGGAGTGATTCTAATCATTGGATGTTAGCTGCGTGATGAGATTATATTGCTATCCAGGTAGGATACACTGGCCCTATACTCTATGATGTGTTATGAATGAGTGTTAAATTGTGTGTTATGGATGCTGAGCATGATTGATATGGTAATGATATTGGTTGGATTGAGTGTTGATTATTATTAGTGGCATGAGCATTGCATTATTTAATAGTATGATTGGTTAAGAGTATTGTTGCATTCATGAGCATGGCATATGCATTGGTTACTGAGAGAGATGTGAATCAGATGTTGTTCTGATATAAAGCCCATGGTGGTTCTGCAGACCAGGCCTGGTGTCTTATCAGCTATTGAGCTGGTGTTCGGTGACGACCGATTATAGTCTGCCGGGAGGTTCGGTATGGCTGGGTGTTTCGGGTATGAGTTTGAGATTGAGATTGTGATCGAGCTCGAGCATATCATGGCATTTGCATATCATAATTGTTGCATTATCTATTTTTGTGTTATCCTACTCAACCGCGAGGTTGACAGTGTATTCGTGTACACCTACGATGATCCGGAATGGGAAGTAGATTCTACAGGTCAGAGACAGATGGACTAGGATCTTGGGGAAGGAGAGAGAGACATGGCTTGGACCTACTTAGAATTAGATCACATAGTTAGATGTTATCAGTTGTACTTTTATTCTTTGTGTAATTGATGTAATATCAAAAGTTTAAATTTAATCAGTTTTTATATAAAGTACTTTGGTTTGTTTACTTGTTATTCACTACCTCGGTCACTCCGAGATGGTAACAGCTTATTTATTTGAGAATGTCTTGCTAAAGGCTCTTAAATAAATGGGAGTGTTACACCATTTACTTTAATTAGAAACCTTCCATAAATGGAAAGTTTCCAAAAATAGAAACCCTTTATAAAAGGAAAGTTTCCATAAATAGAAACTTCCCCAACTTGTAGATTTCCCGACTCATAAATTCAACTACGCGATAAAGAATTAATAAAAAGAACGAAAACGGCTTTTAATATTTAGTAGAAATATCACAACTAAATAATAATAATATAATACTACTACTACTACTACTAATAATAATAATAATAATAATAATAATAATAATAATAATAATAATAACGCGTAAAACCGTCAAAGTCTAAATAACGAAAAAAAACAGATCCGCAGCCCAAACCCGACTCCACCTTCACCCCGACTTCGACCCACCACACAACCGTAAACCACCAATTCGACCACCGGCAGACAACACCCTTCGACACAGCCGACACCCCACTACCTCCCTGGCACCACCAAACCACGCGACAACCGCCGACGAGTCAGACCATAGCCCACCAACCCAGGTCTGACTCCCACCTGTACTCCCTGCACTGAAGTTTCAAACCACCATCGACACCACCAGACGCCACTGACATCCCCTGGAACCGCCACCCCGACACGCCCTGACACGCACATGAGACACCACGGTGGTACCACCGCGTCGACCTCCCCCGAGTCAACGGTGGTACCACCCCCAAACTCCTTCCCTGAACACACAACCCAGACGACTACCTGAACTCCCTGCGACCAGGGTGACAATTATCCCTCCTACACCGACACCGACGCACTACAACCACCACGAACACCACCCTGACACCCCTTATCTACCCAGTACCATATGACAACATTAACGAGACCACCACAACCAGACACCACTCTACGACAGACTCGACAAAGCTGCTACACACCAACGTGATAAATAACGTCAGAGGCTTACCCGACTTCAGATCAGAATTCTGGGCAAACGTGAAGGTGGTGGTGGCAGTGAAAACCCTCCTTCTCCTCTGCGTGGTGGCGGCAGTAGGTTTAGGGTGTCAAACGTGTAGAGACTAGGTCAGAAATGAGATCTTTTTACAGTCCAAAATGACGGCAGGGTGATGCTTAAACGTGAGGTGTGAGTTTGTGAGTGGTTAGGGTTGCGTTAGGGTTTGTCGAAGTGTGGGCTGTTTGCTTTGCACAACTAACGAGGCCCAAGACTCTACCCTTTGGTCTCGTGCTCGAGCCCCAACTAAGGCATACATCACAATTTAAATCATATAAACATGTACACTTATCAAATAATAAATCATCGTAGTTTAAAACTATCTTTTCGTCACGAAACAAGATCAATTATCATAACGAAAATATACGGGGTATTACAGTCTTCCCCCCTTAAATTGAACTTCGTCCCGAAGTTCATCCTCACTTAGGTGCCAAAAACGAAACGTGATTTATCCAAACAGCCAACCCAAACGAACTTGGAAAGCAAAACATCACAAAAAGTTTACTTAAATCATAGAATGTTACAACAACGGACTTTCGTAAACTCCCATGTCTAATATGTAAAAATCCTATGTCCATTAATGTTATTTACATCAGTTTTTCGTTAAAAATAATCCTATGTCTATTGTTGCTTTTTACACCAGACTTTTGTTTAAATCCCATGTCTATTGCTGTTATGTACATCAGTTTTTTACAAAATCCTATTTCTATTATTGGGTAGTATACATCAGATTTTTTACGACCTCTGTCCTTTAATGTGGTTTTGTTTAAAAAAAAATTGGAATCAAAATTCCTTTTGCCAATATATTGCCAAAATCCGGAATTGTACGAAAACAGAGCCCTTTCATTACTAATTACGACAACAATAGTCGTTCGTCCTCATACATTGTTTCAAGAACGAAAACCAAACAAAGGTCGTTCGTCGTAATACGTACAATAATACATATATATACTGTTAGAGTGCAGAAGACGCCCAATGTTTTCGAAATCAAACTACATACATTACTAATAGCTACGGCTAGAGGTAAAGAAAATAATTTGCCCACAAGTCCCGAACCTCATCAAGTTCTTCTTGTGAATATGGAGTTGTGTTTTGAAAAACCTGTCAATAGTGCACATAACGGGTTGTTTATAATACGTACGCACCACACTATTACACGAGCTGAAGTACAAATTCGAGCACGTAGGATGTTGCATAATATTACCTCATCGATAGCTGCCGTAGCAATAGAACGAGTGACGGTCTCCAGCATGTACCTCATGATGTAGTAACCGCACTCTGTATCGCCTGGTTGACGAGCACACTAAAACATGTTGAAAAATTAAAGCAAGTTACATTATTAGTTGCCAAATCTGAGTATTTCAGTGAACATTCGTACAGCTCTATATCGTACACGAGCTGAAGTACAAATTCTATGCAATTCAGGGTAATATCCAGGTATTTAACTAAAACATGTGGAAAACTGAAACCAATAAATGATCAGGGCATTCGTACCTTGATTTTCAGCCATTGCGGGGGTTGAGTACTCTTTCTTGGCCCGGCATTGTAGCCGTATACTCGTACAACTGTATATTGTACAACATAAATCAAACATAGACCAGACATATACACACAGATACTTACAAATGGTACATCAGTTTTTGCACTAGTACATGCACAACATATACACATCATACAAACAACTGATCTAATCAGTTTCCGCAAAAGGACAGGCAGACACAGGCAGACATACGCGGCCAGACGCAGACATACGCAGACATACTCACACAGACTTAACTTGTACATCAGTTTCTGCATTAGTACAAGAGTAGGCAGACATAGACAGGCACATGCAGCCAGAGGAATAGGCAGACACAGGCAGGCACAGGCACAGGCACAGGCACAGGCAGACACAGGCAGGAACAGGAACAAGAACATGCACAGGCAGACACAGGAACAGGCACACGCAGTCGTACGCACGCAGATAGACATACACACACAAACATACGCCGACAGACATACACACATAAACATACGCCGACAGACTTAACTTGTACATCAGTTTCTGCATTAGTACAGGAACAGACAGACATAGACAGGCACAGGCAGACAGAGGAATAGGCAGACACAGGCAGGCACATGCACAGGCAGACACAGGCAGGAACAGGAACAGGAACATGCACAGGCAGACACAGGAACAGGCACACGCAGTCGTACGCACGCAGATAGACATACACACACAAACATACGCCGACAGAAATACACACATAAACATACGCCGACAGACTTAACTTGTACATCAGTTTCTGCATTAGTACAGGAACAGACAGACATAGACAGGCACAGGCAGACAGAGGAATAGGCAGACACAGGCCACTGACTAATACACAGACATAAGCAGATAGATAGACATACACACACACAGACAGATACACTTAACTTGTAGTCAAAAACAAAAAAAAATAGTAACAAATAAGTTTAACTTACGTGTTAATGAAAGGTTGCAACTTTGAAGGCACAGTATTTCCCGTTGAATCGAACTAATATATTTGATTACGCTCAACAATGTCAATTACAAGGAGCATCCAGTGATCCTTGTAAACAAGTTGTTCACAATAATATACAAAAATCAAACTCTTGGCATATATTTTAATTTGAGTACTTACTTAGCATAATAGGGAGCGATGTAAATTTTGGCCTTCAAGTCTTTCATCCTTGTAGAAATATCTGTTGTTGCTTGCTGTGATTCATGGCCTAATAGTGAAGTCAGTTCCAGACAAATGAAGCCATATGTTTTGGTGTCACAGATGGTACTCAAATACCTGTTACAATAAACGTACAAGTATATATAAGCAGGATGTAAATCATGTCAATTACTTCAAACTAGGTTCCGGATTCAATACTCACCCAAGAAAAGTCTGAATGACTTGAAGGGAGAGCTTTCCCATGTTCAAAAGTGCTGTAATGTCGTCCTTTAAAAGGCGTACCTTTCGCTTCGATCCTAGGACATTCTCGGTCAAAAACACATCTGTTACCTGATTACTGCCCATCACACTAACGACCCTGGACAGTAAGCGTCTTGAATCAACTTTTTGGTGCAAAAGTGTTTTCAAAGTATTGTTTGATCTGGCCACTGACTAATTTGTTTTAATACTTCTACCACTTTCTACGTTGTCGTTATTAGGACTCTCAATTGTCTTGCGCTTCTTGCATTTCATGTTCGCGGCGGACTTTTCCCCTGTCTCTAACTCACGCCTTTTCTGAGATTCCTGCAGAAAAAAGGATCATCAGTTGGGTTCTTGCATAAAAAAGGTTCATATTATTTGGAGTTTCATACCTTCAAGCAGCGCAAACTGATTAGATTTTTCGGCCAAACAACAAATGAACCCGTGGCATCACCAACACTAGCAAACTCATCAGTAGGTATAGGTAATGGTGCGTCATCCATACCTTCCATGATAACATAAATGCATACTCTTAACGTATCTGCTGCGAGTGGTTGACCGTGACATACTGATGCCTGAGTTGTAGTCTTGAATACCCGTCCAAGTGCCACCTTCTTCAAATCAGTATCTTGCACAGCTAGCTCGCATTCTAAACCCTAACGAATAACAAAAAAGCAGCATTACACACACTCCTTAACAGTACAAATAATCTTATAGACTTGTAATTTATTTACCTGCTCAGGTATCTCATCAAATGGGTCAGGAATATGATGACTATCAAGCCCACTGTTGCAATTCTTCTCGACCTCAACAACTTTTTCATTATGAGCAGAATAACTGACATTCTCATTACTCCGTTTGTCCGCTATCAGTTCCATGTCTCTATAAACCTCTGCCCTAACCTTTTCTGTGATCTGCTGGGTAAGTTTTTCCAAAAAGTCCTCTGAAAGTACTCCCTCACTCTTACCTGCTTCATTATTCTTCCTCTTGCCAAAGTACTGCCTATGCCCCACTCGACCCCCAACACCTCTTACACGACCGTAATGTTCATCAGTTCCTAGTGCCTTTGTTAATTCATCAACTTTTCCGCTTGGTACAAATGCTCTTTTTCGCAACCATTTCCTTCATCAAATTCTATATGAAAAACGGTTAGCAACAACAATAAACTTCAGGTAGTATCCAAAAGGGTTAACAACAGCAATAAAAAACAATAAACTTCAGGCAGTACTCACTATGTCTTCAATTTTCTTTTTAGTCTCCAAATTTAGGCATTCTCCATTTTTGCCTACTCTGCCCTCTATCCATAAATCACCTCGTCTTATCTCCGTTACGGTTTCACTAGCTTCTCCCGATGGGTCGTCGTTGCCCTTCTCTTTTTCGCTTTCTTTCTGTTTCAGTTTTTGTTCCAAGATCTGTTTTGTTTTCCGGTATCCTCCACGAGACATTCTGTGGGGATACTTGTTCATCATCTGCCTCTCAGCAGCTGTCTTACTGACAGCCTGAAAATTAAAGGTCAGTAATAATTAACAGTGAGTACTTAATTAAGATAATGTTATATTGTTTCATTAAAAACTAAAATATATGTACAGTCAATGTTAAATAAGTATACTCACTTGAAATTCTGGTGTCATACGCGACTCTTTAAACCTCTTCCATACCTCAGATTTAAGGTAAGGATACTTCTTCAACGGATCAGTCTCAACAGGCAGTTTTCGACCTTTTTCGGGTTTTCTGTACACGTACAACGAAGTCAACTTTGACTTAAAGTTCGCCCATGTAGTATTTGCAATGCTGAGAACTTGCTTCTTCTTTGACTGTGGAACGTCAAAAATCGTCTACAAGCAAATAGGAAATGGTAAATAATTATCACAGCGGCCAGTCAGTTTTTTTAAGTATTCGTAGAAATATAAGGAGGCAGTTTTTTATAGACTGATCTTACCAAAACTGTTGGAAACTAGGTTCCTTATTTTATACTTAAATCTAATATGAGTTTTGTTTCTTTAAGTTTAGTCATAAAACTTAAATGGATCTTATGCATGCATGATGATATCATAAGATGTGATAGTCCTTACATTGGTTTTAGAAGGTTTATACTCAATAATCACCTATTATATGAGTCTTCAAACCACCGAAATACCCTTAAACGATCTAAGAAAAATCGTCTCCGAAAGATGCGTATCAAGGACCCGATCTCAAACTAATACTAATTTTGTTACTAGAAAATTAGTATAAGTATACTAGAAATAATAATAATAATATTACTCTTAATATTATTAGTATAGGAAATAATTATTTCCTTGGTAAAAACTATTTTACTTAGAAATATATTGAGAATGATGTTGTGGTGTTGTGTTAGTGTAAGCATCAACTTAGCAACAACAACTAGTGTGCAAAAACCCTTAGTCATTTGTGAGGTGTGTTTGAGTGTATTTAAAGAGCAAATGTGAGCTTACTTGCTCACTCTTTGGCCGGCAATCACATGCCCACAATGGCCTATGCATGCCCTTTCTTTTACTTACACAAAAGCAAGAATATGCCTTACACTCTTACACATTCACTTACACACACAATCCTTATACACTTACACACACAAACTCACATGTATACTACATGTTTACACGGTCCAAATGAGGTCCAAAATGGACCCATTTTATCTTTGTCAATTGTGTTAATTTGTAACATGTCACATATGTTGCATAACACATGACCCAATTTGTTAATTGTGCAATTTTAACTATTAAAATTCATAATTTACAAATTTATTACATTTAAATAATTTCACTAATAATTTCGAAATTATTATTGTATAAAAATGTAATGTCATAATTTAATTACAACTCTTTGTAATTTTATGATCAACCGTGTTCATTCTCAATTTAATCGTTTCCCAAACGAATAAATAAAAACCGAGTAATAAAATTATTTTATTACTTTGACTATTATTATTATAATCCTATTATAAAAATATTCGTCATATAAAATTATTTCCAAAATTTCCAGTTATTAATTAATTTGTATCCAATACAATATTAATTAATTATTCCATTGAGACGGAATTCCCTAAAGATATGACCTTAAGGGATCAACTGATCACCACCATCATATGACGATAATGTCAAACTCTAGACAGCCAATCATTATCGATAAATGTTGATCATTCGACTTTAAAAGAGTAACACTCCCAGTTGTGTTTCATTCAAATGAGTTTTAATTACGTCAACACACTATTGTCGAGGACACTTCCTCCAACAAAAACATCATCCCAAATCTTCGCCTTCTGATTCTCTCCAACATCCTTCCATGTAGGAATATCAATTGGCACTTTCGCGCGTGCAAGTAGACCAACATAGCTCGTGTACTTAGCACCATTCTTTCCAATTGGCTGACCATCACTATCAAAATCTACTGTCAGCTTCGTACCTTGATCACGTAACACTGTCAAGTGCTTCATAAGCACTACGCTTTTGCTCTTCCTGTCAGCAGCTGAAGTAGCTGAAGTAGAGGGTGCTGAAGACATGATGACCTGCATCAAAATATATGGTAAGGGATCAGAGGAGGTAGCACAAATATATAAGTTAAAAGGAACAGAGGGAATGAAATCTTACCTGCTGTGCTATTTATTTTCAATACATAGCCATATATTCTAAATAAAGAATACATACAGTACAGTAGTGACGAGTATTCTGGTTGATGAGAAAATTAAATGATGTTTGCAATTCTGGTTGTATTAAGAAAATTAAGGAAACTACATATTGTCTTTAAAGATAACATAAAAAAACATAAGCACGAGTATTAAAGATTCTAAAGATAAATAGCTAGCTAATCGTCAACAAAAGTTCCTTCTTCATGATAACCTTTTTGATAAAAGTCATCTAAGTCGTCAGTAGTCGTAGAAGGAGGCAATCCAGAAGAAAAAGGAGGCAGTTCGTCATCAACTTCATCCATGACTTCCTTACCCACAAATTTCTTCTTACCATGAAGAACAATCGACCACTTTTCATCCGCTGGATCTTTAACATAAAAGATTTGTCTTGCCTGATTAGCCATAATGAATGGCTCTGTTTTGTATCCTTCACGTGATAAATCTACCAACGTGAATCCCATCTCATCAACTCGAACACCCCTATTATGATCAACCCACATACATCGAAAAACAGGTATCCTAAACTGAACATAGTCTAGCTCCCAAATTTCTTTAATGACCCCAAAATATGGCTGAGCATCATACGCAAGTCTATTATCTTTAGCGCTAGCAACACTCATTGACATAGCCATCAAAGCTACTCCACTATTTTGCATAGTACTTCTATCGTCTTGATCCTTAGTATAAAATGAATACCCATTGATGTCATAACCTTGATAAGTTAACACATGCATCCCAGGTCCATGGGATAACCACCTTACCTCGTCAGAAACTTTCTCACGGTCATTTATCAGCTCAACATCTACTTCATTAGTGAACCATTTTAAGAATGACCGATTGCTCCATTGCTAACCACCTTTCTCCTTTAGTAGGGTTTTCTGCACTTAGAAGGGTTTGATGCTTCTCTAAATATGGATGCACATCGACCATGTGTTGGAGAATATAGAAGTGTGCCTGATCAAGGGTTTCTGGATTAACAGTGAGTGCTTTTTTTCCCAGAGTACCTTGTCCTTCTAATCTTCCTTCATGTCTAGAAGTCGGAATCCCAATAGATGCAACATCAGACATGTAGTCATTTGCAAAATCTAGCTCCTCTTCCGCCACATATCCTTGAATCATACAACCTTCTGGCCTGTTTTGATTTCTTACATACCCGGCTAAGGGATTCATATATCGCTCAAATGGGTACATGTTTCTTAAAAAGACTGGTCCACAGATCTTAATTTCCCTCACCAAATGTACTACTAGGTGCTGCATTATATCAAAGAAGGAAGGAGGAAAAAACATCTCAAGTTCACACATAGTAGTAACAACATCTCGTTGTAAAGTATTCAAGGTATCTGAGTCAACAACTTTGCTAAATATTGCATTGAAAAAATAGCAAAGTCTAGTAATAGCTCCCCGAACAGGATTAGGCAGAACTCCACGAAGCGCTATTGGAAGTAGTTGTTGCATTAAAGTATGACAGTCATGTGATTTCAAACCAACCAATTTTAACTCTTTCAAAGATACAAGATTTTTTATGTTGGATGAATAACTTTGCGGTACCTTAACCCCATGCAAGCATTCACACACACACTTCTTTTCTCATTTCGTGACAGAGTAAAACAAGCTGGGGGTAAATAGGTTCTTGAACCTCTAATTTCTGGTGCTAATTCTGGCCGTATATTTTGAGCAAACATATCTTCTCTAGCTTTGACACCATCCTTAGTTTTACCAGGGATATTAAGAAGTGTGCCAATAATGCTTTCACACACATTTTTCTCCACATGCATGACATCAATACAATGTCTCACGGACAAATGTTTCCAATATGGTAAATCCTAAAATACAGACTTCTTTTTGTATAATGTCCCATTACTTGGCCTTTTATATGGTTTTCCAAAATTATTTTCAATGTTTTTCACTTTTTCATAAACCTCTTTCCCACTTAAAATTTTTGGAGGGTTTCTATGTTCTTGTTTCCCATTAAAAGGCTTCGTTTTTTTCCTATAAGGGTGTGAGCGGTGTAGCAATCTTCGGCTACAAAGGTAAACATTCTTTCCTCCATGAACTAAACGATCAGAAATCGTATCCTCCTCACAAATTGGGCACGCTTTAGCCCCTTTCACGGTATAACCAGATAAGTTGTCGTAAGCTGGGAAATCATTAATGGTGCAAAATATCATGGCACGTAGGTTAAAAGTCTCACAACGATAAGCATCATATACCTCTACCCCTTCATCCCATAATAACTTCAAATCATCGATCAATGGTTCAAGGAAAACAACTATGTCATTTCCAGGTTGCTTAGGCCCCGAAATCAGAAGTGACAACATAAGATATTTACGTTTCATGCATAACCAAGGAGGCAAATTATAAATTGTTAGCAAAATCGGCCACGTACTCCACTGACTACTTAGATTACCAAACGGATTCATACCATCGGTACATAGTCCAAGCCTTAAATTTCTAGCCTCAGAATCCAAATTTAGGAAACAAATGATCTATGGTTTTCCACTGAGTTGAATCAGCGGGATGACGAATTTTATCATTTGAAATTCTACCATCAGAGTGCCAAATCAAGTTTTTCGCATCTTTCAAACTTGAAAACATTCATTTAAATCTAGGGATAATGGGAAGATACCACAAAACTTTAACTGGGACCCCACTATTATTCTTTGAATTTTTTTTGGGCAATTTGTAACGTGAAGCCCCACACTTTGGGCATTTGTCTAAATCCTTATAATCCTTTCTAAACAAAATGCAATCATTACGACATGCATGTATCTTTACATAATCAACTCCCATTGGACACAATATTTTCTTAGCGTCATAGCTACGCTTAGGCAGTTCATTGCCATCTGGTAAAATCTTACCCAACAACTCAAGCAAACTTGTGAAACTTGTATCACTCCATCCATTTTTCGCCTTTAAACTATACAGTTTTAAAGTTGCAGATAGACGTGTGAAGCTTGAGCCAGGGTATAGGGGTTTAACTGCATCACCAAACATCCTATCAAACATCTCAAGTTCAGTTGGGTCTTCAGTGAATCGTTTCAAATCATTGATAAGATTGTCTACTTGATCGTAATTTTCAGCAAAATCCTCTCCCTCAAAGTCGCTATCATCCTCTAAATTACTACACATAGTAGGCAACACATCCTCCCCATGCCAAATCCACCTTGTATAACTTTTGTCAATACCATTACATAATAGGTGACTTTTCAATTCTACGACATCAACAAACTCGTTATTCCCACATCTAACACATGGACCAAAAATTTGTTCCACATTCTCTGCACTATTAACAGCATGTTTAACAAATTCTTCCACTCCTGCCCTATATCTAGGATCCAAACGATCTACCAACATCCATTCACGATCCATTCCCAATCTCCGTTTATTTTCTGCAATGGTTTATATGGTTGTAAACTTATTATTCTACAATTGGGGACAATTAATTCAAAATCCAAGCTCTATGCAACTACATACTTAACATATCTACCATGCATAAGTTAACTATCCAGTAAACACCCAAACACCATAATCAACTATATACTCCAACAAAATCTGGGTATTTCAAATTTATACAAGATAATAATCACTGAAAAAAATAAACAATACGACAATTACTAACTAAACAAGATATTACCAAAACCCCCAATTTATTAAGAAACCCTAAATCGATCGGTTTAACCCTAAATTAGCAAAACACCAATGACGAACACGATATTAACAAACAATTCTAAGTTTTAAAGCAATAAACACGGATTCATACAGTCGATTTAAGCCGTATTAGCAAATCCCCCAATAATTAACACAGTATTGATCGAAACCCCCAATTTTATCATCAAACCCTAAAACATTCTTCAATTATAGCTTCAGGACAAATAAAATTACAAATTTAAGTTAACTAATCAAAATTAATCCTAAAATTAAAACAATAACAACAAACATACCTAATAATGATGAAGACGGTGATGTTTGATGTTGAAGAACGAAGGATAGATGCTGCTGGCCTGGTTAATGAACGAAACACGGATTTGTGATGAAGATGAGCACAGTATTGTGATGGAGAACGAAGAGGTTCACTGTGATGAAGATGGTGATGAAGATTATAACAATTTAGGGATAAGGGTTGAGAGGGTTTTGATTATTCACTGATTGATGAAAAAATAAGAGTTTAGTTTTGATAATAACGCGCGAGTAAAAGTAGTAATAAGGTTTGAGTTGACTTAAAATTTTTAAATCCATAGACATGGGATTTATTGGAAATCCGATGTTAATAAACTACTAATGGACATAGGTTTTACAAAACAACCTATGTCTATTAGTACCATCACCAAAGGACATGGGTTGTCATAAACAACCGATGTAAATAGCTCCAGAAGGACATCGGATGTTTAAAAAAAACCGATGTCCATTATTACTACATCGGTTGTTTGAAAAATCCTATGTGCATTGACTGATGTAGTAACGCACTTTTGTAGTAGTGTTGTTTGATAAACCTATTAGATTTTGATTTGGAAATTCAACCAAATTCAAGTAAGGCTAAAATAACCACATTTGAAATTCACACTCTAACCCCCTCATTTCCAAATCCTTATTTCACATTGCTACATTTCAAATGACACATTTCAAATTAAATTCATGTTGACAAACATTGTCTAAGTAGATTTAAAAAATGGTGTTTGATAATTAGCAGATTACAGAATCATTAGAATGGTTTCGGGTATAATTTGAATATTTAATGGGGTGTTTGGGAACCAAGATTGTATTTTTAAATTTGGATTTGGACCAATTTGCTTGTTTGGCAAACCTATTAAATTTGGATTTGGAAATACAACCAAATCCAAGTAAGGCTAAAAAAATCACATTTGAAATTGACCCTCTAACCCCCTTATTTCCAAATCCTCATTTCACTTTGCTACATTTCAAATAACACATTTCAAATTAAATTCTTGTTGTCAAACACTCTCTAAAAGAATATGGTTATATTAGCAACATATTCAAAAATAATAGATGTTTCTAGGGAAGACATGTAATAAAAAGTGTTTGCATTATGACATAATTTGTAAATATAAAATGTTGTTCATATGTTTCTAACATATGCTTGTTTAGTTAAGATTAATCATGTTTAAAGGCCTTAGATATTGATTAAGTTTGTACCTCGTCCTAAAAGTCGAGAGGCACGGGATTTGAGTAGGACATTTGCATGTGTTAATAGAGTAACCTAATCATTTCGAGAGATCAATTGGACTATTCTATTTGTATGGTGTATGATACTATTGTCAAGAGGCAGGTGTCTAAACCAATATCAATGAATAATGTTTTATTATTTCATATTCGTCATATGCATTTACAATTCTTACATGTTGAACCGACTTCCCTAGATGTTTTTATTATTATTGTTTACCTTTTGAATCAACACTCAAACAAACAAATCGTTAAATATACCTAGATAAAAAGACTACCCGTAACAATATAATAGAACTACCTAGCTTCCTTGTGGATTCGACCCCTTAATACTACATTTATTTGTCGTAGTCTAGGGTATTTTTGTATAGGTGTGCAATAGCCTATCAGCATCCTTGTCAAACTCCCAAGGTCTTCCCTACAACAGATGACAAGCATCCATTGGCACAACATCGCAAACCACCTCATCTTTGTAAGTTCCCTTAATGGAGAAGGGAACCACACATTGTTGATCCACCTCCACCTCTGCCCCCTTATTTAGCCATCTGAGTTAGTAAGGATTTGGGTGGGCTTTGGTCTGCAAGCTAAGCTTGTTAACCATGGTCACGGATGCCACTGATACGTGCCTATTTTATGCATTTTATTTATTCTTTTGGCACGTATTTTCTTATATTTTCGTGACTTTTAGTTGCTATTTCTCCCGAAACGGTTTACTTTGGCATTTCTATGTTTTAAATGTAGGAATACGCGGAAGTGGACAAAACTGAACTTTAATCGTCCTCCGGAAGCTGTTTTGAGCAATAATGCGGAACAAGGATCCGGATGCACATCCAAGTGTTTTTTACGGGCCAAATTCACACTGAAACGTACAGGAAAGGGTCGACCGACTCACCAAAGAGGTCGACCGACCAAAGCCCAGAATCCGGAAAGACCGATATCAACAGGAGAGGTCGACCGACCCGGCGACTGCATCCGCGTCTTTTATTTCGTGTTTTATTTGTTTAATCTTGTAATTAGAAATTATTTAAGGAGACCTAAGCACGAAAATTAGGTGAAGCAGCCAGATTAGAGAAAACTCCATAGTTTAGAGAGAATATTTTCCAAGTTTCAATCTTTGTTCTTGAATTCCAATTAAGTTTGTAAGTTTGATACAATTAATCTTTCCCTTTCAATTAATCTTATTGTTCATCTTATTATTGTTTCTCAATACATGTTTTCCCTTTTATTGTCATCTTTAGTTATGTTGATTCCTTTGATGTTCTTGATTCTTGTTATTGTTAGTTTCATAATTAAAAGTATGCATAGCTAATTCTTGTGATTAGGAATTAGGGAAACCATGACAAAGACTTGATTTTGATAGTTTAATGATTGAATTACCAATCCCCCATTGTTGTTGGTGAACTAACCCTTTGAGATTGAAAGATTACTAGGATTAGTTTAACAACAACTTTGGGATTGCCCTATGAACGAAAGTTTTAGTGCTTTTCTAGGAACCCTAAGACCGTAAGGATTGGGTAGAATATTGACCTAAAGGTTTATTCTTTGTTCCTTGGGATTGTGTTATTTGGTTATTTTACCTTTCATTGACTTGTTTCAACCATGGGGAACCAAAGTTCCTAATCTCCTTTTCATCTTATTTTAATTCTCTTGTTTATTTTGCTCTTTTAGTTGTTAGTTCAAATCTTAAATCAAAACCCTTTTTCCTTTTGGTTACTTGCAATAGACTTTAAATTCGCAAACATAATTAACCTTGTCTCCTTGTGGTTCGACCCTTGACTTATCCTATCTAGTTTAAGCTCAGGTTTTATAAATCTTATCTTTGGCACCCCTCAACGACGGGTGTCAAATTTTGGCGCCGTTGCCGGGGAGACGGTTTAATTTTGTTTGTTAGTTTTTAGTTTATTTTTCTTGTCTTAAGGAACTTAGGTTCCTTAAGACCGTTACTTACCTTTTCCTCTAGTGTTGTTTTCTGCATACTAGAAGACATGTTTTTGAGAGGAAGGCTTGAGTACTCTCTTGTTTAGACATGGATTCTATTTATGACCACCTACAGCCAAAGGTTCAAGATTTACCAAAACGATTCACCTTGCCTACTCCCACCACTGGTTCCTTTGAACTCCACCCGAATCACATCATTCTGGTGGAACGGAGTCAATTTTCTGGTCTACCCAACGAGGATCCGTTGAAGCATGTTACGACATTCACGGATTATTGCTGTTCCATACGCATACCTGCAGGGGTGACTCGGGATGAGGTGCTGGCAATGATGTTCC
The DNA here is from genome assembly GCA_029255685.2 of Silene conica. NCBI lineage: Eukaryota > Viridiplantae > Streptophyta > Magnoliopsida > Caryophyllales > Caryophyllaceae > Silene > Silene conica. The sequence goes on along the minus strand of CM055314.2, from coordinate 56,970,607 downwards.
TGTATTCATTGAAAGATGCCGCGCGAGATTGGTACCGTTACCTTGATAGGGCAGCTGAGGAGGTTACGGATTGGACTTCTCTGGCATTGGCTTTTTATAGGAAATACTTTCCTCTTGCAAAGGCCAATGACTTGAGAAGCCAAATCACTAACTTTCAACAAGGGCCAGATGAAGGCTTTTGTGAAGCATGGGATCGGTTCAAGGATTTGGTCCGTTCTATCCCTCACCATAACTTTCAACAATGGTACTTATGTAACCAATTTTACAAAGCCCTTTACGATGACTATAAGGTGATTCTTGATGCGGCCGCCAATGGGAGATTCTAGAACGACACCAACCATATGAAGGGTTGGAAAACCATTGAAGACATGGCGGTGCATAGGGCTGCCTTTGGGAGTGCACGTGGGAACTCGCGAAGGCTGAATGTGGAGATGAATAGAGTGTTGGCTCTTGAGACAACCGTTGAAGCCCGTTTTGAAAAGCTTGAGGCAACCCAGCTGAAGCTTGAAAGTGCGAACCTAGTTACTACGGTTGACAACACGGGTGAGATTGTGGAATTGAGAGAGCTTGTTCATGCTCTAACAAAACAGGTTTTAGAGATGGGAAAGGCTCAAGTGGCTTCTACGAAGACTTTTGGAGAACAATTGATAAACATAGCCAACCAAACAACTAGCTCTCCAACTAGTTGTGAAGGACCCATGGAGACGCTGAATGCTGTAAATCTTAGGAGTGGTCGTGCTTATGAAGGACCAGCCCCAAAGGATAATTTTGCTGAAGTTCAAAATGAAGAAATTGATCCCGTGAACAGGTCAGGAGGTCGACCGACCCCTACTGTAGGTCGATCGACCTCGATTCCTGACGTGAGATCAATTTCTGGGAAACAAAAAGATTCCGATGATACAGAGTCTGGTCGACCGACCCCTACGCCAGGTCGACCGACCAGTGTTCCTGAGCAGAACACAGTTTTAACTCCCGAATCGCTGGATCCTTCCCTCATTCAAGGCCTCACTGAGATATTACAGCTGAAAAAGCCAAAGGTTGCTGATCCTATGGCTGATGTCACCGTTCCTTATCCCGAAAGACTGAAAAATTCAAAAGAGGATCGGAAATTCGGTAAGTTTTTGGAGATGGTGAAGAATCTTGAGGTAACCATCCCTTTTACTGATTTAATTACCCAGGTACCTTCTTATGCTAAATTCATGAAAGATATTTTGAGTCGTAAGAGGAATTTTCAGGACGACGGTGCTGTTGCTTTTGTGGAGGAATGTTATGTTCTTTCACAAAATAATATAGCACCCAAGTTAAAAGACCCAGGTAGTTTTTCTATCCCTTGTACCATAGGTAATCATATTATAGGGAAAGCCCTTTGTGATCTAGGGGCTAGTGTCAGTGTTATGCCTTATTCTGTTTGTGAAAGACTCAATTTAGGTAGACTTAAAGTCACCAATATTACCCTACAGATGGCTGATAGATCAACCCAAAGACCATTAGGGGTCTTAGAGGATGTCCCAGTTAGAGTGGGAAAGTTTTTTATTCCTGTTGATTTCGTTGTTTTAGACATTGCTGAGGATAGTCAAATACCTATTATTTTAGGTAGACCATTTTTACACACAGCTGGGGCTGTAATAGATGTCAAACGCGGGATCATTACTTTAGAGGTTGGAGATGACACTATCGAGTTTAGTCTTGCCCATAAGGTAACTACTCCTACTGATGATACTTGTTGCTCCATTGATATTATAGACAGGAATGTTATCCTTAATTGGAGGGAATCCTTGACCAAGGATCCCTTAGATGATCTAACAGTTTTGGATAAGTGTACAGGTAATCCAGCTGAGGATGCTGAAGAGCTGGATGTGATAGAAGCAGAGGAAGAGGATTTTGAGCTTACTGAGGAAGAAAATGAGAAGCTCATAAGCCTGGCTAATGCAAATCTGGTAAACATGTGCTATTCTATTAGTACTGATTCTGTCCAGGCCGTTGAGGTAAAGGTACCAGAGCGTAAGCCACTTCCTCCTAATCTTAAGTATGTTTTCTTAGATGATACGGAACAATACCCTGCAATTGTTAGTTCTAAACTTGATCCTGACCAACTTTCTGCCTTAATGACTGTTCTCAAAAAGAATAGGAAAGCATTAGGTTATTCTTTGGATGATATTAAGGGCATAAGCCCTGATGTTTGCATGCACAGAATAGAGTTAGAGGAAGGGCATAAGCCTTATAGACAGGGACAGCGTAAGTTGAATCCTAAGATGCAGGAGGTGGTTATGGCTGAGGTAATGAAACTTCTTGATGTAGTTATTATCTATTAAGTTGGCAACTCCAAGTGGGTTAGCCCAGTTCAGGTGGTTCCTAAGAAAGGAGAAACCACAGTGGTTAAAAATGATAAAAATGAGTTAATACCCACTAGAGTTGTAACTGGGTGGCGGATGTGCATTGACTATAGACAATTAAATGCCGCCACCAAGAAGGACCATTTCCCCCTTCCTTTTGTTGACCAAATGACTGAAAGACTGGCTTCTAATAAATTCTTTTGTTTTCTAGATGGTTATTCAGGTTTTTTCCAGATTCCCATCCATCCTGATGATCAGAGTAAGACTACTTTTACTTGCCCATAGGGTGTTTTTGCATATCGCAGGATGCCTTTTGGGTTATGTAATGCTCCTGCTACCTTTCAAAGGTGCATGATGGGTATCTTTTCTGACTTTATAGAAAACATCATGGAGGTATTTATGGATGATTTCTCTGTTTATGGTAATGCTTTTGATCCATGCTTAGCTAATCTTGATAAAGTCTTGCAGCGATGTATTGATGTAAACCTTGTCTTAAACTGGGAAAAGTGTCAGTTTATGGTTACTGAAGGGGTAGTGTTAGGGCATCTAATATCTGATAAAGGTATACATGTAGATAAAGCAAAAGTGCAGGTGATTGAGCAATTACCCCCTTCTGTTAATGTAAAAGGGGGTGAGAAGTTTCTTAGGACACGCAGGTTTTTACAGGCGTTTCATTAAGGACTTTTCTAAGATTGCTAAACCACTTACACAATTGCTCCTTAAGGATGCTGTCTTTAATTTTACTGATGAGTGCCTTTCAGCTTTTAACAGGTTGAAGGAAGCTTTGATCTCAGCACCAATCATTCAGCCACCAGATTTGGATCTCCTATTTGAGATCATGTGCGATGCTAGTGACTACGCTGTAGGTGCTGTGCTAGGTCAAAGGAAGAACAGGGCTCTTAACGCCATATACTATGCGAGCCGCACCCTAGATGAGACTCAAGTCAACTATTTCACTACTGAGAAGGAGATGCTAGCTGTAATCTTTGCCTTAGAAAAATTCAGGTCCTATTTAGTAGGTAATAAGGTAATTGTTTACACTGACCATGCAGCTTTGAAAGGCGTTTTTCAGAAGAAAGATTTAAAGCCAAGGCTCTTAAGGTGGATACTCCTTCTCCAAGAGTTTGACATCGAGATTAGGGACAAGAAGGGTGCGGAAAACGTGGTAGTTGACCACCTTTCTCGCCTTCAGCTGACTAATGGGGAAGATTCTTTACCTATTGATGATTCATTTCCTGATGAGAGTTTATTTATCATTAATAGTTCAGGCTCTTATCCCCCTCCTTGGTATGCTGATTTTGCTAATTTTGCTGTCACAGGTAAAATCCCTCCAGAGTTGTCATGGCAACAAAAGAAGATATTTATGTTTGATGCAAAACAGTATTTTTGGGATGACCCCTATGTTTTCAAGGAATGCGGAGATGGACTCATCCGGAGATGCGTCCCCCAATGGGAGGTGAAGGACATTCTGGAAGCATGTCACTCTTCTGCATATGGTGGTCACCACGGTCCATCTAGGACCGTGGCCAAGGTATTACAATCTGGTTTTTATTGGCCTACTTTGCATGCTGACTGTAGGAATTTTGTAGGTAGTTGTGATGCCTGTCAAAGAACTGGGAATGTCTCAAAAAGACATGAGATGCCGCAGGTTGGTATTTTAGAGGTAGAGATTTTTGATGTCTGGGGCATTGATTATCAAGGACCTTTTCCCAGTAGTCAAGGTAACATGTATATTCTTGTAGCTGTTGATTATGTGTCTAAGTGGGTAGAAGCTATTGCTACTCCCCATTGTGATGCAAAGGCTGTTATTAAGATGTTCAAAAAAATCATATTTTCTCGTTTTGGTGTCCCTAGGGTTGTCATAAGTGATGGAGGTATGCATTTTAAGGAGAAACGCTTAGGTGACTTGTTAAATAAGTTCGGTGTCCAACATCGTAGGGGTTTAGCTTATCACCCTCAGACTAGTGGTCAAGTTGAGATCTCTAATAGGGAACTCAAGGAGACCCTAGCCAAAGTTGTTTCTAAGTCTAGGAAAGATTGGAGCCTAAAACTTGATGATGTTTTATGGGCCTATAGAAATGCGTTCAAAACCCCAATAGGAATGTCACCATTCCGGTTGATTTATGGTAAGACTTGTCATTTACCAGTAGAGTTAGAACGTAAGTCTTGGTGGGCTATATGTGATCTTAATTTAGACCCTAATCTTTCCCGTGAGAAATGTTTGTTGCAGCTCAATGAGTTAGAAGAATTTAGGTTGTTAGCCTATGACAATGCCAGGATTTATAAAGAGAAAACAAAGCGCTGGCATGACAAGAGAATCATTAGGCGTGATTTTCAGGTAGGTGATAAGGTGTTGCTTTTTAATGCTCGTATTCGTCTTTTCCCTGGTAAGCTGAAATCCAGGTGGAGCGGACCTTACACCATCACAGCTGTCTCAAAATTCGGGTCAATAGAGTTAGAAACCTCATCCGGTGAGAGGTTCAAAGTTAATGGCCAGTATGTGAAGCACTTCCGCGGAGAGAACGAATTTATTGGTAAGGTTGAAGTTTCTTACTTTGACCCTTTTTCGGATGCTTCTTGATAGGTAAAAGGGTCGTGCGGGACCTCTTAAACCAGCGCTAAACGGGAGGCAACCCGTGTTCTAGCTTAATTTTACGTTTTTTTTGTAATTTCCGTTTTTAGTCCTTGATGAGATTTTGAGATTCTGGAGGAAAATAAGAGGAATCGTCAGGACAGAGGTCGACCGACCCGCTATGAAGGTCGACCGACCTCGTGACAGCATCAAATAAATTCTGACAGCATTAAACAAAATCTGACAGAGCAGGTATTCAGGACAGAGGTCGACCGACCCAAATTTGAGGTCGACCGACCTCGGGTAAGTTTTCCGGTTTTTTTTTTGAGTTGGAGTCTTCAGCTTTTTTTGTGTTTGAAAACACAATTTTTGCTCACACTTTCTGAAACCCTCTCTCTCTCTTAAAAACCCTAACCACCCACCTTCTTCATCCTTCACTCAATTTCCTTGCTTTCTTTCATCTTTCTCCATTCAAGGTATGTGTTTCTTAGTTTTTTCTTTCTCTTTTTCGTTTCTTAGCATCTTTTTTCTGTTCTAGGTAGTTTGAGTTTGTCTTTTTCAGTTTATTTTGGCTCCTAATTTCGTTTTCATGCTTGTTTGTGTTTTCCTTTTAAGTTTTCTTCTCCGTTTAGGTTTTATAGTCTCAGATCTGTAAAATATGTGTGGTTTTGTGTTGTTAGGGCTAGTATGATTCTTTTTTGCAATTTCTATGACTAATTTCTGCACAATTTCAAAACCGCGACATTTTTCTGACACTGTTGTCGGTCGACCGACTCAAAACGGAGGTCGGCCGACCAAACTGCAATTTTCCTCAATTTCGTTCTTTCGTTTGGTCGGTCGGTCGACTTAGGTTTGCGGTCGATCGACCGCAGTGTCATTACAGTTTTTCTGAATCTGCTGGTAGTTGGTCGACCGACCTCGGATTGAGGTCGGCCGACCTGTTTTTGTTACAGGAACTCTAAAATTTTAGCGACAGTGGTCGACCGACCTCTCTATGAAATCGGCCGACCCAAATATTGCTACAGAAGTTTCTGATTCGTGTTTTGTTCCTATTTTTGCTAAGAAAATGTTTTAATATTTGCACAAGACTTCTATTTTATTGAACTTTTCAGATTCATAATGTCTAGCCGTGGACAAGGCGGAAAGCGCTCCCGCACTTCCGGAGCGAGCACCTCCTGAGGCCGTGCTTCTAGGTCAGGAGCGTTGACGGTGCTGGATACGGATAGTCTACCAAATTTTCCGCAAATCATCTTCAACACTCCGGCTCAAAAAGCCCGTTTCCTCCATCTTTCCACTTTTTGCTTAGTGGTGGTCACCCGGTTCCTTCATAATCCGGCATTGCAAGCTTTGAGGTGTCATGATGATGTGGTGTCCTTGCTCAATGGGACGGGTTTCTCAGGACTTGTCACTATGGATGAGTTCACTTATACCCTTCTCACTCTTGAGTTCTTTTCTTCCTTTATTTTTGATTTCCAAGCTTATAACCCCGGCTATGATAACAAGTGCATGTCTTTTCGTTTGTTTAATGAAACATTTTCTTTAACTTTGAATGAATTTGCTCAATTTCTAGGCTTATCTTCTACGGGTCTTACGGGTGACCCCACCGGGTCGTATAATGACATGTGGTCCTGTCTTTCTGATTCCAGCGATAGGAAGAAGAAAAACAGTACCATTCACCTACCCGCTCCCCGCTATTATTTGCGTCTTTTGGACAACACTGTTTTTGGCCGTAAAGAGTCTCAAAATGTTAAAAACATTGAGCTCTCCATCTTGTCTGGCTATCTTAATGTCAAACGTACGGGTCAGCAGTTTTATAACACTGCGTTTTTGGTCGCCTCTAACTTTGTGTCGGTGGGCGAGGGAACTTCCTTGACTACTATTGTCTGTGGTGGGCTAGTCACTCGATTAGCCCGCTTTCTTATTCCTCAGTTCCCTCGCTATGAGGATGCGATTGACACTCTCTCCCGGTACATGGACATGGCTTATGTCAGGTCCGTGCATTGGGTGGACAGGAAGGATTATTGGAAGGTAGACACCTACCTCAGTGATCGCATCCCATCACCACGGCTCCCCCCATGTTGCCCCTTGATAATTTTCAGGGGGGGGCCTAGACCACTCCTCCCATCCTACCGCCTTCCACTTAGAGGAGGCACCTTTAGAGGCCATAGGGTCCCTGCTCCCGGTGCCCACTATGATGCACCTGGGACGGGGTACCCAATTGATTTTACTGTTCCTCCTAATGTTTCTGTTCCTCCTTTTGTTGATGACAGATCTCTCCCACTCATGGTGGCGGACCTTTGCAGGCGGTTCAACCAAAAACAGTTGAACGACAGTCTCTACGAGTATCCGGGCTACTCGGAGTATGCTACTCAGGGTAGGCTCCCCACCGGCCATTGGACTCACCCCACCTGGTACACACCTCTCGCAGGCGGTCGTGACTACGGTGAAGCTTCAGGCTCTGCCTCGGGAACAGGCATAGGGTCTGATGATGAGGAAGAGGAGGAGGCAGAAGGAGATGGCTCTGGGTCGGAGTTCGACCCAGAGGCCTAGGGACGTGCTTAACCTTACCCTCTTTGGGGTTCGGTTTGGGGAGGTCCCTCTATCTTGTAAGTAGTTTTTTCTTTTTCTTCCCTTAGATTTCCAGTTTTTCCTTCCTTCCCCCTTAGACTCTTTTTGTAGTTTCTAGTCTTTTTCCTTTTCCTTTCTTTGTTTGTTTCTTTTCTGCCTATCCCCATCCCTATGCTGTGGATGTATGCTGATGAGCACAATGGGGGCATTGTGCGTTTTGGTTTGGGGAGGGTGTTTGCATACTCCTTTTTGAGTCTGCAATTGTTTAGGTGTCTTTTGTTTTTCATTCCTTTAGGTGTTTTTCTTTCTTTCATCCTTCTTCTGTCGCGCGTTCTTAGCGCATAGGTCGAGTCGGAACGGACAAATACGATTTATGCCTCACATATCACTTATTGCCTTGCCTTGCATTTTTAAAAAAAATTTCAAGCTAGTCTTTTGCATTATCTACGAGTTTTTGTTGATTTCATGCTAAATTATTAAACTTGACTCTCTTCTTGGCAAGCTACTACATATTCTAAGGATTAGAGCTTAATAAATCGGTGACATTCATGACCGATTTCATGTAGGTTTGTGAGTAGTTTCTCCTCTTGAGGCATGTCATATCAACGTGCATAAGCATGAATTTTGTCTACTTAATACCTATATGCATTCGGGTTTGTGGTTTGTTGACACATGTGGTAGAGGTCCCTTTTCCTTATTCTACCCATAATCCTCACATAGCCAAATTGAATCTTTTATCCCATTTGCTACATCCTAAAAATTGCCTACCCTAGCCGAGCTAGTAATGTAGTGATGGGACTGTTTTGGCCATCCTTTGGTTTATGCTTCATCAATAAATCTTGATTTTTTGAGAACGGTGGAAAGGAGAAAAAGAAAAGAAAGAAAGAGGGAAAGAAATGAAAAAAAAAATAATAAGAAATCAAATCAGAAAAAAAAACAGAAAAAACGAGTCTGCCTGTTTTCAAGGGTGGTCGGTCGACCTAAATTACGGGTCGGTCGACCACGACCATTGAGCAGGCCGCGTTTCTGAAGAAAGAAATAAAGAGAAGGAGAAAAATTGGAGAAATTGTGATTTTTGCTCTCAAATTCTGAGCATTGGCATGTTTTGAAAAGTAATGGAAGTGATCTTATAGTATGGATAGATGGTTGTTAGCTCGGTTTAACCCCTCTTCCCATAACTTATTTTAACCCTTTCTTACCTTTAGCCTCACAATCCCAAAATTGCCTCGGCATGTGTCATGGTCATCTAGTGTGGGAATGCATATGTACGGTTGTAGAGATTTTATTCATGTTAGATTGCAGGCATGTTCTTATGGGTCGCAGATAGGTGAGAGGCTCTACTTTTAGTTATCTTCTTATCTTTCACATATACATTTGACCCTTTGTTTTCATGAATGTCTCGAGCGTACCGCGAGAGTCCAATTAGAGTGAGTCTTGCAAGGTTGAAAGTTTAGCATATTTTTCCAACATGTTCAATTCGTTTTGCTCTTGACATTATGCTTGATTATATTTGAAGATTGCATTAAATTGGTTAGGCATGGTGTTGTGTTTTGTCCTAAGAGTATGAAATCCGTTCCATTAGAAGTTTTTCTTTTTCTTTTGAGTCTTAGTGCTCGCTTGACGACAAGCAAGGTTTGGTTTGGGGAGTTTGATACGTGCCTATTTTATGCATTTTATTTATTCTTTTGGCACGTATTTTCTTATATTTTCGTGACTTTTAGTTTCTATTTCTCCCGAAACGGTTTACTTTGGCATTTCTATGTTTTAAATGTACGAATACGCGGAAGTGGACAAAACTGAACTTTAATCGTCCTCCGGAAGCTGTTTTGAGCAATAATGCGGAACAAGGATCCGGATGCACATCCAAGTGTTGTTTACGGGCCAAATTCACACTGAAACGTACAGGAAAGGGTCGACCGATCCACCAAAGAGGTCGACCGACCAAAGCCCAGAATCCGGAAAGACCGATATCAACAGGAGAGGTCGACTGACCCGGAAAAGACTTCGACCGACCCAGCGACTGCGTCCGCGTCTTTTATTTCGTGTTTTATTTGTTTAATCTTGTAATTAGAAATTATTTAAGGAGACCTAAGCACGAAAATTAGGTGAAGCAGCCAGATTAGAGAAAACTCCATAGTTTAGAGAGAATATTTTCCAAGTTTCAATCTTTGTTCTTGAATTCCAATTAAGTTTGTAAGTTTGATACAATTAATCTTTCCCTTTCAATTAATCTTATTGTTCATCTTATTATTGTTTCTCAATACATGTTTTCCCTTTTATTGTCATCTTTAGTTATGTTGATTCCTTTGATGTTCTTGATTCTTGTTATTGTTAGTTTCATAATTAAAAGTATGCATAGCTAATTCTTGTGATTAGGAATTAGGGGAACCATGACAAAGACTTGATTTTGATAGTTAAATGATTGAATTACCAATCCCCCATTGTTGTTGGTGAACTAATCCTTTGAGATTGAAAGATTACTAGGATTAGTTTAACAACAACTTTGGGATTGCCCTATGAACGAAAGTTTTAGTGCTTTTCTAGGAACCCTAAGACCGTAAGGATTGGGTAGAATATTGACCTAAAGGTTTATTCTTTGTTCCTTGGGATTGTGTTATTTGGTTATTTTACCTTTCATTGACTTGTTTCAACCATGGGGAACCAAATTTCCTAATCTCCTTTTCATCTTATTTTAATTCTCTTGTTTATTTTGCTCTTTTAGTTGTTAGTTCAAATCTTAAATCAAAACCCTTTTTCCTTTTGGTTACTTGCAATAGACTTTAAATTCGCAAACATAATTAACCTTGTCTCCTTGTGGTTCGAACCTTGACTTATCCTATCTAGTTTAAGCTGAGGTTTTATAAATTTTATCTTTGGCACCCCTTAACGACGGGTGTCAGCCACATTGGTGCAACTGTTGAGTAATATATTCTATATGTCTAATATAGTGATGTATGTTTTAATAATGACAAGTCTAGATAATTATATTGTATACACATATGCGTGTAATCGTGCGTTTAAGTGTACACTTAATTATAGAGCGAAGATCGTAATTTAGCAAAGTATAGATTCAATCGAAGATTGAAGAAAGATCAAGCTCATGTCAAGTCTTTTTGAAGACTTACAAGATAAAAGTCTTGCTACGGAATCAAAGAGCTCTAGAGTTATAGGTCGTATCTATAACTATTGAAGAAATGAGATTTGCGTGGAGATATATGCGTATTATTGTTATATTGTCATATATTAATTTAGTAATCTTAAAACGGTTTTTAGAATAAAAATATTCTTTGGTTAACAAGGATTAAAATAATTATCCTATGAGATAATTATTTATTCTAATATACTAAGAATTTTATTCTAACCGTTATTGTCAAAATCTAAACTCCTAGGGAAACGTGCTTCGAGAAATATGTCTCGGAAAACGTGTTCTATGAAACGTACATCTCGGGAAGCGTGCTTTGGAAACGTGTCGAGGAAGCATACCTCACGTTTCCTACACGACTACTAATACGCTTTCGTTGTCTTTATGGTTTAATTAAAGAAATTGTGTTTATTTAATTTACTTAGAGTCAAGCTAGTATTTGATTAAAGATATATTTTATTATATCTTGACAAGAATTAGGAATTGATTTAAAGTAGGATGTTATACTTTAAGATATAAATTGTTTCCTAAATCAAATAGGTTTTTGTTAAAACAATCTTATGTCTTAATTTAATAATATCTTATAAAAGTCCTTTCCGAAATCAAATAAGATTAGTTTTAGAATATTACCTAGAATAAGTATTCTAGATAAAGTAATATTCCTAAACTATCTAGGATTCAACCTAGATATAAATTACTATATAAGGACACAATATCACACGTTCAACACCACAACAATACACGCCTCACGCTCAAAAGAAAGAACCGAACGTTATCTTTCGTGCATCTCGTTTTCCGTGCCAATCATTGTCAGATCTCGTAATAAATACTACAAGCTTTGAAGATTACTCTCATACGTTCAAGATTGTTGAACAGAAGAGTTGTTGAAGATTTCATCTTATTCAAATAAGATAGTTAGAGTATTTAGCGGTACTCATTGTAGTCAAGTATTGCACGGTACTTGACATAGCTAGGTATTTAACGGTATCTATTTGAGTTACAACTAATATCAAAGTTGTACGAGTAGGGTTGATAAAATTGTAATCCGGAGAAGGTACTAATTTTATTAATCGAGAATAGTGGACGTAAGTTTCGATTTGTGAAACTGAACCACTTCAAAAGATCGTGTCTTCTTTTATTTTGTCGTTCTTACTTGTTACTTGCTACTATCACGCTCCATCAACATACATTGAAGAAGAATCGAAAAAGTTGGCATACTCAATTCAACCCCCCCTTCTTGAGTATATCTAGATCAATAGACTCTTCAATTGGTATCAGAGTTTCGTGCTCTTGAAAGCCTTACAACTTGAGATTGATCCTTCTATTGATTCTTAATGGATTTTAAACACCTTAAGTGTCCCATCTTCGATGGAAAGAACTATAGCTTGTGGAAGAACATGATGACCCACTACGTCAAAGGATGTGACTGGGAATGCTGGAAGATAATTCAAACTGGACCAAAGAAGATCTTGGTCGCCTCTGCAAATGGAACCATGTACGAGAAATCAGAAAGTGATTATGTGGAAGCTGATTACAAGATTGCTGAGAAAAATTCAAAAGCCATGAGTCTACTTCAAAACGGTATGATTACCTCTAAATTTGATCGCTTCTCTTCTTGTAATTCAGCTAAAGAAATATGGGATGGGCTAGAACTTGCCTACGAAGGTACTTCCGCAGTCAAGAAATATCGCATAGACTTGCTTATTCAACGATATGAACTTTTAACTATGGAAAAGAATGAATCGATTGATAGCATGTCTGCACGATTCTCTTGCATACTAAATGAACTGTGGAACCTTGGTAGGAAGTATGATTCTGAGGACATAGTCAGAAAAGTCCTTAGAAGCCTTACCAAAAAGTGGCAACCTAAAGTCACTGCAATTGAAGAAGCTCGTGATCTCTCGACCATGACTTACCAAGAACTTATTGGATCTCTAATGTCTCATGAGATCATGTTAAATAAAGACGATGATGGTCATCCTAAGGGCAAAAAGGTTGCCTTAGAAGCATCTACAAGCGAAGAATGCGAACCTGAACTAGAAGATGAAACAGTTCTATTCGCAAGACGCTTTAAAAAGGCAGTTTTCAAAGGGAGATTTACCAAGTCCAACAATAAAACCAATGACAAGAAAAAGAATGACTCTAAGCATAAGCAAAACTTCTTCAAACGAGGGTGCTTTAAATGTGGTGATCAAGGCCATATGATCAAGGGCTGTCCAAGCTGGGACAAAATTAAAGACAAATCTAAACGAGATAAAACCAAGACTGAATTCAAGAAGGTTATGCTCGCACCTTGCTGTGGAGAATTAGATTCAGAAGATGACGAAGACTCAGGGGAAGAAGAAGTTGCTAACCCGTGCCTAAGCAATATCAGTTTAGATCTAATTTCCGACGATCATGAATCATCACAATTTTGCCTCTACGGAGAATCTGATTCAGAAGATGATTTTTTTACAGCTTAAGAGTCAAGTTAAAAATTTATCTAAGTCTGCATTAATTAAATATTTTGAACAACCCCTGGACCAATGTCACGAACAAAGTCTTGAATTGGACGAGTTAAAGGAACATATCCTTGACATTGCAGAGGAAAATCAACTTCTGAAGGCCAAAGCTAAGAAACTGAAATCCAAAGTTAACATTGACACAAATATTAAATTGGAAACAGTAATGTCTGAGAAGAAAATTCTTGAGTCTAAAGTTACGACCAATGAAGCTGTAATCTCAAAATTAAAACTCAACATTAAAGAGCTTGAATCTAAAATTATAGCCAATGAAGCTATAACCTCAGATTTGAAAAGGGCCAACAAACTTCTAACGAACAAACCTACACCAGCCGTTGTAGATGAAACTCATCAAGAAGAAGTTGAAATTCTCGAGCAAAAAATCATGGATCTAGAATTTAGCTTGACCAAAATTAAAAAGGAACATTCAAGACTTGAAAGAATCTAACAACGTTGACCACACCTCCTGCAGAAAAGAAATAGATTCTTTAAAAGACCTTCTTCTTCATGCTAGGAAGGTTCACGAAAAATGGGAAGGAAGTACTAACGTACTAAACTTCCTAACTGAACAATCCGACAAATAACATAAAGATGGGTCTTGGCCAGGAATGCTATGGCAGGAGGGATCACTCTAAATGTCAAAAAAAACCTACTGATCGTGACTTTAGAAAAAGAAAGTATGTAGACTTGCCTGAATATTTAATTTGTACTTATTGTGGTTATACTGGACACCTAAGAGAAAATTGTGTAAAACACGCACTCGATTTCAAACCGGAGTCAAATTTGTAAAATCTCTAGGCATACCAAATGACTCTATCTCCATTATCGATAGTGAGGAAAGTGATAAAGACAATGTTGACGAAAGGAATAATGACCGTAGATGGTTCTATGACATGTCTTTCGATTACGCAGAAAAGAAAAATAGAACCAACCAAATTCCTAAACCTACAACCTATAAGAAACAAAACCCAAAGACTTACACTAAATCAACAAAATCTAACTACCACAGATCCAAGAGACTTTTAGTAAGACAAGTCTGGGTTAAGAAAGAAGATGTTTTTATTGTCACTAACTCTAAAGGACCCAAGTATGCTTGGGTACCTAAAACCGATCTCTAAATTATATTGTGCAGATAATCGCTAAAGAGAAAAACCTATGGTACCTCGACAATGGATGCTCCCGACACATGACAAGCGACGCTAACCTATTCACAACCTTGCAACCATTTGACGGAGGAAAGGTCACCTTCCGAGACAACAAAAAGGGAAAGGTAATAGGTGTCGGTAAGATAGGCATCTCATCATCTCATACTATTAGCGATGTATATCTGGTAAGTGGCCTTAAACATAACTTAATTAGTATATCCCAGTTATGCGACAAAGGGAACAAAGTTGTCTTTCATGCTGATGTTTGTCGCATAATTATAGAAGGTACAAGTAAGGTAATACTTGAAGGTCATAGGAAGAAAAATGTTTATATGATTGATTTAAACGTTGTGCTTACTGACTCTCTCTCTTCTATGAAAGTTACGTTAGATGATCCATGTCTCTGGCATAAGAGATTTGGTCATATTAATTCTTCTATTCTTAGCAAATTGAAGAGATGGGACTTGGTCGAAGGTCTTCCCAAGATCAAATGTGATCAAGAAAAGATGTGCGACACATGTGCACGATGTAAACACGTCAGATCATCCTTCAAACCAAAAAGAATAGTAAGTACTAACCAAGCTCTTGAACTAGTACATATGGATCTCTGTGGCCCTATGAAGGTAAGAAGCCGAGGCGGTTCCAGGTACGTTTTCGTTCTAGTTGATGATTATTCTATATTTGTTTGGCCAATCTTTCTTCATTCTAAAGATGAAACATTTGATGAATTTGTTAGTCTCATAAAACTTGTCCAAAACAAATTAAAATCTAACCTAGTAATTCGAACTGACCATGGAACTGAATTCGACAACCATGCTTTTATTGAGTTCTGTAAAACCAACGGTGTTGGACATAACTTCTCTGCACCTAGAACACCACAACAAAACGGAGTAGTAGAACGCATGAACAGAACCCTAGAAGACATGACTAGAACAATGCTTCTTTGTAGTGACCTACCTAGAAACTTTTACGCTGAGGCTATTAGTACAGCTTGCTATATTCATAATCGTGCTATGATTAGACCTATCCTCAAAAAGACACCTTAAGAACTTTTACGTGGTCGTAAACCTAATATATCACATCTAAGATGTTTTGGGAGTAAATGCTTCGTTCATAACAATGGTAAAAATCGTTTAAGCAAGTTTGACCCTAGAAGTGATGAGGCGATTTTTATAGGATATTCTGATCATAGTAAAGCCTATAAAGTTTTTAATAAACGTACCTTGTGCATAGAAGAGAGTATACATGTTATCTTTGATGAGAATAATGCCTTCGACACGCCTTTACAGGACGAGGAGGAAAACCTAGACGAACCAGACTTTCGTTTGTCAAGGGAAGATCTTCCAAAGATAGAAAATGATGATGAAGGCGAAATTCAAGGAATCAACGATGAACTTAACTTGGGAAAAAACGGTACGAGAAATGAAAATACAGTTGATGATACTGTTAACCAGTCTCAAACCAATGACTTGGAACCCAGAGTTGTAGCTAATGAAGCTACAACTTTGAATCAAAACCAAAGGGAAGAGGTCATAGTTATACCTGACTCTCCTATAAACCCTGGTTTGGATTCAGGGGGAACAAGTCAAAATCTCGAGTCAAGTAGTAGCAATGAAAACAATCAATCAAGGAACTAGAGATATAAAGGCTCTCACCCACTGGATAATGTCATAGGAAGCCTTAGAGAAGGAGTCCAAACTCGAAGAAGCTTAAAAAACTTTTGCTCCTTCTACTCCTTTCTCTCCACAATCGAACCTACCAATATAAAAGAGGCTCTTGCAGAACCTGACTGGATAGTCGCCATACAAGAGGAACTTCAACAGTTCGAAAGAAATAAAGTATGACATCTTGTTCCTCGTCCAAAAGATAGATCAGTAATTGGAGCAAGATGGGTATTCAGAAATAAATTAGATGACTCAGGAGTCATCGTACGTAACAAAACAAGACTGGTCGTTCAAGGATACAATCAGCAGGAAGGGATCAATTATGACGAAACCTTCGCTCCAGTTGCTCGCCTTGAAGCAATTTGCTTGCTCATAGCATTTGCTGCACATAAAGGAATGAAATTATTCCAAATGGATGTTATGACTGCATTCCTTAACGGATATCTTCAGGAGGAAGTCTATGTCGAACAACCTCCTGGATTTCCTGACAGCAAACTCAAGGATCACGTATACAGATTGGACAAAGCTCTCTACGGGCTGAAACAGGTCCCTCGAGCATGGTACGACAGATTATCAAAGTTTCTATTGGAAAGCGGATTCAAGAGAGGATCAGTAGATAAGACACTATTTATGAAGAGTGAAAATTACGATCTTTTAGTAGTCCAGATCTACGTTGACGATATTATTTTTGGCTCAACCAACAAAAAGTTGTGCCAATACTTCTCAGAGTTGATGACATCTGAGTTCGAGATGAGTATGATGGGAGAATTAAAATTCTTCCTTGGACTTCAAATTCAACAAACGAACGAGGGTATCAAAGTGCATCAACAAAAATACGTGAAGGAATTAATAAAGAAATTCGGAATGGAGTCCTCTCATCCCATGTCTACTCCAATGGTAACAGATAAAAAGCTCACCAAAGACGAAGACGGTAAGTCAGTAGATGAAACTACTTATAGAGGTATGATCGGTTCACTTCTTTATCTTACTGCAAGTCGTCCAGATATAATGTTTAGTGTCTGCGTCTGTGCTCGGTTCCAATCTGCACCAAAAGAATCACATATGATTGCGGTTAAAAGAATTCTAAGATACCTAATCGGAACATCAAATTATACCTATGGTATTCTATGGACTGTAATTTAACCTATTAGGATATTCAGATGCGGATTATGCAGGTTTTTCTTTAGACAGGAAAAGTACTTCTGGACTTGCGACCTTCGTTGGACCATGTATTATATCATGGGCATCCAAGAAACAAAACTTTGTCGCTTTGTCAACCGCAGAAGCAGAATATATTGCAGCCGCACTGGTATGTTCCCAACTCCTATGGTTGAAACAACAATTACTTGATTATATATGGTATTGACGTGGGATGTGTACCTATATTATGTGACAATACGAGTGCTATAATAATATCTAAGAACCCAGCTCAGCACTCAAGAACAAAACACATAGAGATTAGACATCACTTCTTACGTGACCATGTAGAAAAGAAAAACATTAAGTTGGAATTTTGTAGTACGGAAAAACAATGGGCAGATATTTTTACTAAACCTTTGGCTAGGGAACGATTTGAGACTTTGAGATTGGAAATTGGTTTAATCGGTGGCACCTAATCGATCTTAAGAGCTGAAAATAACCCAATGACTGACTATGAAAAAGACAGAATTATATGACTGTGTCCGTATATTCCACTGCATGCCTTTGTGTGTTATTGTTTTATTGAATGCACAAATTTTGATTATTTCATGCTATATGTTATACGAACGACCACAACCAATATCTCAAGTCAAAATAATAATATTCAAATATTAACAAAATTCATGCCAAAAATTTTATTATATTAATATTATATATATGTGTAGTTACGTACCTCTAGTACGTCACTCATTATAAAGTTGTGTTAATTATTTACGTACTATATTTACGTAACAAACTCAAAACCGTAACATATTATTACGTTTTACCTAAAGCCTATTTACTACCCTAACAAACTCCACCTACCCCACGTGACACCTCACTCTTTTACCACTCAAACACTCCTCACCCTATAACTCTATAACCGTCCCCTACCCCCTTACACTAACTCCATCACTCAACCTCACCATCACAAATCACACCATAACCGTCCCTTCTAAGAAAACCAAGAATCCAAGAAAATTAATCTCCATTAAAATACCTTTCACCTCTACCCAATCATGCCGCCATTATCAGCTCGACGTTCTACCCGTAACAAACTTCCTTCTCCGACTCCGACACCCTCACCGCCACCGTCCCCAGAACCAATCTCCGTTACTATTCCGAAATCAGAAGACAGTAAACGGCGCAAAGTAGACAAGGGAAAGTCAGTTATGGAGGATGAGTTGTTTGAAGAAGGTCTTTCACCTCGTCCCCTGTTTCGGGATACTTCCGGTGATGCGACCAAAGCGGGTTTAGAGAAGGTACGCGTAACTAAGCACGAAGGTATGTTGATTGAACGCCTCTTACCGTACTCCATACATGCAGGCCAGTTTTATCCGACTTCTGGGGTTAATGGGTCTCCGTCTTTACAATTTTTTAAGGATTTCTTGATCTTTCAGGATTGGTTATATGTTAGTAATTTTTCGGGTCTCATATTTCCTATTGAAGTCGTACAATTTTATGCCACAGTGAAATTAATGGAGAATGGGTTGAGGGCAGTGGTTAATGGCAGGGATGTCGAAATTTCGATTGACGATGTGTGTCGTGTGTTCAAGTTGAAAAAGGAGGGGTTGGTTCTTGATGCAAGTAAGGAGTGGTCTAATGTGTCAAAAGATGAAAAGATGGAGATTAAGAAATACTTTGATGAACTTGCGACGGAGGTGAGTCCTCTTTTAACAAATTCTTTTAACCCCAAACTTAAGTTCTTTGTAAACTTTCTTTGGAACTCCGTCTTGCCTCGACGCGGTGGTCGAGATAAATTGAGTTGTTGTGAGGCGATTGTCCTTTATAAGTCGTTAGTTGGGGTTAAGATAAACTTGGCACCTTTGGTTTGTGCGAAAATTGTTCATGTGTCCAAGATTTTAGTTAAAGAACGTTTTTTACTACGTTGGATATTCCGTAAGGGATGTGGGTCTCGGAGTTGCTTTTCATGCCGGAGTTGTCGACATAATTAGTTATGGCGTGGTGCCCCGAGACCGTATGAATGACAAACTAATGAAGTTGATGGGAATTCTTGGTAAGGATGGTGACTTGTTGTTTGGGCGTGAGAGTGGAGAAGAGGCGAAGATGAACGAAAATTTAGATGTTTTAGAAGGAAAGGTGGACAAATTGGTTTCGGCTATTACTGGTTTGAAGGGCGCGAAAACCAAGGGTGGAAATGGGTCGGGCATGAATGATGAGTTGCGAGAATGGATGAAAAAAGTCGATATGAGTCTCGCACATTTAACCCGTGAATTGAAGGACGTGAAGGAGGAGATTATTGGGGTGAGTGATCGTCATCAATTCTTAACCACTCAAGGTGGCGCTTTGGTTCGTGACAGCCGTGGACTACGTGAGGATGGGGCTCAATGTTTGGCCGCGGTGAAGGCACTCTCTCTCAAGGTCCTTAACTTTGAGCGCACAATCGATGCTCGAGGTCGTCATGTTGCGAGTTGCCTTGATCGTTTGGATACATTGGAGTATCGTACCTATCATGAGTTCGTCAACCCTCATATTATTCGTCACCCAGAGTGAATTCTCGTGTGTATGCTCTGAAAGAATGCGACCTAGATTACGAATTTGCCTAAGATTGCTCCTTGTCGTAACGTATTGTCTCTCATAGTTCTTTAAGTAATTGGTTTAATCTAAAAATAGAAACCCTAGTTGATCTATATTATGAATGACCAATATTATGTTGAGGGGGAACGTTACAACATTACACTTAGACACGATTCTAGATAAGACTTGCCATCATTAAAAAGGGGGAATTGTTGAGTAATATATTCTATATGTCTAATATAGTGATGTATGTTTTAATAATGACAAGTCTAGATAATTATATTTTATACACATATGCGTGTAATCGTGCGTTTAAGTGTACAGTTAATTATAGAGCGAAGATCGTAGTTTAGCAACGTATAGATTCAATCGTAGATTGAAGAAAGATCAAGCTCATGTCAAGTATTTTTGAAGACTTACAAGATAAAAATCTTACTACGGAATCAAAGAGCTCCTAAGTTATAGGTCGTATTAATAACTATTGAAGAAATGAGATTAGCGTGGAATAAATAAAAGCGTGAAGATATATGCGTATTATTGTTATATTGTCATATATTAATTTAGTAATCTTAAAACGGTTTTTAGAATAAAAATATTCTTTGGTTAACAAGGATTAAAGTAATTATCCTATGAGATAATTATTTATTCTAATATCCTAAGAATTTTATTCTAACCGTTATTGTCAAAATCTAAACTCCTAGGGAAACGTGATTCGAGAAATATGTCTCGAAAAACGTGTCCTATGAAACGTACATCTCGGGAAGCGTGCATTGGAAACGTGTCGAGGAAGCATACCTCACGTTTCCTACACGACTACTAATACGTTTTCGTTGTCTTTAAGGTTTAATTAAATAAATTGTGTTTATTTAATTTACTTAAAGTCAAGCTAGGATTTGATTAAAGATATATTTTATTATATCTTGACAAGAATTAGGAATAGATTTAAAGTAGGATGTTATATTTTAAGATATAAATTGTTTCCTAAATCAAATAGGTTTTTGTTAAAATAATCTTATGTCTTAATTTAATAATATCTTATAAAAGTCCTTTCCTAAATCAAATAAGATTAGTTTTAGAATATTACCTAGAATAAGTATTCTTGATAAAGTAATATTCCTAAACTATCTAGGATTCAACCTAGATCTAAATTACTATATAAGGACACTATATCACACGTTCAAGACCACAACAATACACGCCTCACGCTCAAAAGAAAGAACCGAACGTTATCTTTCGTGCATCTCGTTTTCCGTGCTAATCATTGTCAGATCTCATAATAAAGACTATAAGCTTTGAAGATTACTCTCATACGTTCAAGATTGTTGAACAGAAGAGTTGTTGAAGATTTCATTTTATTCAAATAAGATAGTTAGAGTATTTAGCGGTACTCATTGTAGTCAAGTATTTCACGGTACTTGACATAGGTAGGTATTTAACGATATCTAGTTTTAGTTACAACTAATATCAAAGTTGTACGAGTAGGGTTAATAAAATTCTAATCCAGAGAAGGTACTAATTTTATTAATCGAGAATAGTGGACGTAGGTTTCGATTTGTGAAACTGAACCACTTCAAAAGATCGTGTCTCCTTTTATTTTGTCGTTCTTACTCGTTACTTGCTACTATCACGCTCTATCAACATACATCGAAGAAGAATCGAAAAAGTTGGCATACCCAATTCAACCCCCCCCCCCCCCCCCTTCTTGAGTATATCTAGATCAATAGACTCTTCAATAACTCCCCCCCCATTAATGATCAAGTTACAGACTCTACCCTGAATGGTATTCCTACTTCTGAAGATCAAAGATCTATGATCATCCTCTAGTGGTTGTTGTTGTGAATGCATAACCCTCTAAAGGACAAGGTTGTGGCCAGTATCAGGGGATGCCATAACCTCATCTATTTCCTCCACGTCCACAACCTCCTCTCCTGGTTCATACTCCACCAGACCCTCTACTTCCCATTCCTAGACTTCTGTGGCAGTAAGAGTCTCTTTTGAAGGACATTCCTTTCTGAAATGCTCATAACCTTGGCATTGACAGCACTTCCTCCTTTCGTCCACATGGGCACTAGGTTTCTGGTTCATTGGTGCCTTACCCTTATCTAAGGTGCCCTTGTTTGCAGTAAAAGGGGTCTTGGAACCCTCCCCACTCTGCACTCCAGTGTAAGTTTTAGGCATAGGTGTTTTGGCATAGGGTTTTGGAAATTCCTTTCCCAACTTCTCAACTTTAAAGGATAGGTTAACCAAAACTTCAAAAGACCACAGTGGTTGCAATCTTACTTGCGTAGCAATGTTATAATTTAACCCTTCTAAGAACCTAGCAATTCTCTGCTCGGGTTTCTCATTTATCTCATATTGTAAGGTTAGTTGCGCAAAGTCTCTTAAATAGGTTTCCACAGTTTGTTCATTCTGCTTTAATTTGGAAAGCTTAATGAATAGATCTTGTGTGTAGTCTTTGTTGGAGATTTTGATCAAAAGTCATTTAAGTGTATTCGGGTTTTCAAGTTGAAATCGGTTTGAGCTTGAAACGATATAATGTGAGTTTAGGGAGTGCGGAGTGCACACTCATATAATCGGGTTATTGAGTTCATAATGTAAATATGGAAAAGGTTGTGATAAGTGTTATTTATTCATATTTGGCAGTTTGTGATATTGGTTGGTTTTGAGATGAAAACCAACATACTTATCCATATCTTAACATACATATATATCTTATATACTATGTATATATAAGGGGAATGTGAGAATAATCAAACTTATATTATATTTTCAGATTTCACATTAACAAAGCAATATAAAACTCTATTAAGTAATCTCTTTATCTTTGCATAGATGAAGAGGGCCTCAACCGTCTTATCCTACAAGGGATTTCGTGTAACCCAAGGCATGAACTAGGGTCGAAATACTCTTAAGGAAAGCGTGCTCTTCGTGATTCGGTTGATATACAAGTTTACGATCATTATCACAATTAGCCTATACTAATTTAACCTACATTCTTAAGAGTATTTACGCGTTGTGGTAATGATTGTGTCGTTACACAAGATATCAGAAACTGGAATTTCTTATACGGACAGAAGATGTCGTGTTCATTGCCGTATTCATGGCATTGGTCTGTGACTGTGGTGCAGAACTTCTGACTGTTTTAAGTGATTAATACTTCAAAAGAGATAAGTACACTTTGATTGTGGTCTGATTGGATGATTTTGTGTTGTTGAAATTTACATGATTCGTAAATGATAATGCAATATTTGGCCTGATGTTAAAATTATTTGTTGTCTATCATGTTGTATGGCATGATATTGTGAACATAAACATTGGATATGTTAGTGAATAGTGATGCATGCTTAGAATGTTTGCATTATGATAATGGGGTTATGATCATGCAAGGGTTATCATATTGATCATGATGATCTTTTATTAATCCAACCGTCACACATTGTGTACCATTATTTTGATGTTTTTCTTTGATGAAAGCCAAGGTTAATTATTAACAATGGTTTATTGAAGGGTAGATATTGATATGTATGTGATCTACTTAATGACATTGTTGATAGAAGTGATTATAATATTTGATTTATGGATATTTGGCTATAATATCCACGTTTCATGTTTTTATTAAATTGGTTATTATTGTTGATAAAAGCAAGATTATGATACCGGTTATGGTTTAATCATGATTATTGTTATTGTTAGTCTATAATACGACTATGTAATGTTTTTAAACATGAAGTATTGTTTTGTATAAATAATTTACATCTTGGGTATTTAGATAATTTTTTTAGACATTGAGGCATGTTTTATAAGTGATCTTAATCTTAATATGGTGTAATATTAAGTGATTGTCTACTTGCGTTGTAATACCCCGTATCTTAGCCTCGTTCAACGGTAGTCAAACCGTGTTTTATACAAGTATTTCAAATAGAATGTTTATAAAGTATTCTACTTAAGCTGTTATTATTCTATAAATCGTATTTCTACGATTATTTCGTATTACATAATTATTTTAGATTAGATGATTATTTCATAAAATGACATTTCATTTGTATGTCTTTAATTTGATAATATAATAATAATTCGATATACATTTCCTATTTTATATTTATTCCTCATCTATAATTGTTTTATTATTTAAATCGTAATTATATTTAAATCTAGATTTTTTATATATCATTATATAATTTCTAATAATTTTATAATTTCTTATAATTAATATAATTAATATTTACTAATGCTAATTTACATAATTTAATTAGTATAATTATTTGCACGTACTCGTTTTTTTTTAAGTTGTGAGTTATGAACGGGTATAGTCATATGGGTCCTCGAGATGCGTGATGGGTTGTGGGCTCGGGTTAAGGATGAGAGCAACCAAAACCCTACCTTATAATTTTGTTCATCGACAAACCCAAACCCTACCCTATACTTTGTCATCGACATCAACTCCCTATTATCTCATCCATCGACAAACCAACTAAAAACCTAGTTCATCTTCAGCCACCGTGGATAGAGGAGGAACGAAGGGTAGAGGAACCCAACACACCAGTCGTCTTCGTCAACCACCGAGACCATGACCGTAAGCATTCGTTGTCGATAATCGTATATTCATGTTTTTCTGCTCGTGTTCTTATTTACGTTTCTTGTTATTGCTGATTTAGTTTTGGGGATACGAGTCTTGGGTAGTTGAAGTAAGATATGTATAGATGATTTTGGTTGCTTTGTGGTGGAGTGTGGTGGCTGGAGCACCACCAGGAGCGTGGTGGTTTAGAGGCGGCAGGAACAATTAAAACATGGTTAGTGTGTGAGTTTATGCCAACGTGTTTTATAGGCTGTTTTAGGTGTGTTTGGGGGTGTCGAGGGCTGATAGCTACCACCAGGAGAGACGTGGGAGATGAGTGATGTTGGGAGTGGTGGCAGGTGCTGATTAGAGTGGTAGCTGTAGTGGTTAGAGCGGGTGTTCACGTGGGTGCGGGGGTGTTGGCAGAGAAGAGCAAAAAAAAAAAGAGCAGGAACGAGTAGACAGGGACTCTGGTGGCGGTTGTTGCGGTGGCTGGAGGTGAGGAGAGAGCGATATGGCACCACCCCTAGAACCACCGTGAGTCAGTGGTGACAATGGTGGTGGCCAGAGGTGGTGTCGGGCATGGTGGTGAGAGAAATAGACGAGAGAAGAAGGAGGTACAGGCGGTTTTCTGGAAAACAGAGTGTTGAATTTTTACGAGCAGGCTATTTAAACCCATCGTGGTGGTTGCTGTGGTGGTTCCTGGTGGTGTGCAATGGGTGGTAGTGGTAGTTGGTAGTACGTAGTTGAGTTTAGGATTGTTGGTGGTGGTCGTGGGTGTCTTGGGTGGTGGCGGTGGTGTCGTGAAGTAGGGTGTGCGAGTAATGTTACGGAATGCGTCGGTACTGTTGCTGTTGTCGTATGTCTTTGGGTGCTGTTATGTTGTGTGTTATTATTAATAATATTATTATTATATTATCATTATTAGTATTGTTGGGTTTTGTCATCATTTGTTATCATCTTTATAATATTATTATTATCATTGATATTATTATTATTATTAGTATGGTATACATAGTTGTTGCTATTGTTGGGCATTATCAATATTAATATTAAGGGTATTGTTGTTAAAGTATATTATGTTTTGATATTTATTTTATGGTTGTTGTATGGTTAATATTACTAGTTGTGTTTACGTATGTATTTTACTAATTTAATAACAATTGACTATTTGTTCGTGTACTATAATTAGTAAGTCTATAAATAGTAAGTTTATAGTTGGGTGATGATGATTAATATGTAGAATTAGTTAATGTTACTTGGTATGTATATGAGTGTATGATATGTATATTTACAATGTGTGATAAGTAAATCGATTATGAACATGATCGAATTATTTTAGTAGTGTTTGGTGGTATGGTTAGAAATTGATATTAAGTAATATTTATAGGAACGGAATTCGAGGTGGAATATTTCTAGACGGTGATTGCTTGTTTACAGACTGCTATTCCAGGTAGGTTACACTTGTGCTTTACTTTATTAAGTTACGTGTGGATGTGTGTTACCTGTTGAATGCAAGTATGAATTCTGAGCATGATAGTGTATGGTTACTTATTTGGTATTGCATTCATAATCATGGCATATGCATTGGATACTGAGAAAAGATGTGGATCAGATATTGTTCTGATGTAAAGCCCAGGGTGGTTCTGCAGACCAGGCCTGGTGTCTTATCAGCTTTTGAGCTGGTGTTCGGCGACGGCCGATTATAGTCTGTCGGGAGGTTCGGTATGGCTGGGTGTTACGGGTTTGAGATTGAGATTGTGATTGAGCTCTAGCATATCATGGCATTCATATCATAATTGTTGCATTATTTATTATTGTGTTATCCTACTCAACCGCGAGGTTGACAGTGTATTCGTGTACACCTACGATGATCCGGAATAGGGAGTAGATTTTACAGGTTAGAGACAGATGGACTAGGAGCTTGGGCAAGGAGAGAGACATGGCTTGGACCTACTTAGAATTAGATCACGTACTTAGATGTATTCAGTTGTACCTTTATTCTTGCGTAGTAGTTGTAACATCAAAAGTTTTAATTTAATCAGTTTTTATATAAAGTACTTTGGCTTGTTTACTTTGTTATTCACTACCTCGGACATTCCGAGATGGTAACAGCTCTATTTATTTGAGAATGTCTTGCTAAAGGCTCCTAAATAAATGGGGGTGTTACATGCGTATACTTGTTTGTATGAAATGATTAAGAGGGTTTCTCTTGATAGTTGCAATGCATATTATGTACAATAGTGGTATATAGTTGTTTGTATGAATTATGTGTGTACCACAACAATAGTGAATGTACTATTGGTTGTACAAGGTGAATGTGGATGTCTCTAATGAATCCTCCTTGAATTAATACACGTTTGTGTGGAATAAAACGGTATAATACGGATGTTCGTATAACTCACTAACATGGTGTATTAATCATATTTGTGTGGTGTATAGTCACTGATTATTGTGACTTGGCCGGGACACATAAGGTTGTTTGAGGAGGGATTTGGAGTATCATCCAAGAAATGTGAAATAGTTTTGGTCGAGTTTTGTCTCATAAACGTTATCATTTTTATGTAAAAGTTTAATGAGATGAGTATTTTTTGTCAAATAATATTTGATCAAGAGTTGTTAATTGATCTTTTATGCCTTTATCATGGTGGATATGTTAGTTTGATCAATTGGTTTGAAATGATCATGTTTCTTGTTGTGGTTAATATGTAATAACTTTATACTCATATGGATATTAGTGTGGTTAGTGTTTTGTTTATGATGTTTGATCGTCAAATGTTATCCTAAACTTTTTATTTTATTTTATTTTGATGATCGGTAATATATTCATATGGATGTTTGTAGTGTTCTCACTATGCTTGTTTGCTAGTAATTTTACTAGTACAATTTCATATGTCTTTATTATATGGTATTATATAATGTATGAAATGAGTCCTATGGAATGGGATAAGCATACTATGTAAGCTCTTTTGAATATATGTAATACACGGAAATGTGGATATTATGCGGTAACATATGAGTACGCATATGTGGCTTGATAGCATTGTGTATTGATATAGAGCGGTAATAAGGGACCATAAAATGGTACCATAGGTAGCCTAATTTTCAATGAGGAGATGGAACTCAACCATGTAGGACATACTTTGAAGTTGTGTTAATCTCACTTTAATTATTTGTGATATGAACATGTAAAGAAATATTTATAAAAATATGATCGATGTTTTGATCAATGGATTTTTGATCGGTTATATAGTATTGTGGTTAGTGTTCTAATCGTCTTGTAATTGATTTTACCATACAATCTCGGGAATAATAGTTTGTGATAATCATGGTGAGATTATGAAGTCATGATGGTTTAGCCATGTAAGAGGTAAATTGGTAGCATTGAAAGTACAACTATTAACGATCCGGCTATGGAGTTGTCATTTGTTTTAGGATTAATGGTAGGTCAATTTTGGCATAGACCAAAGATGAATTAACTTGTAAAAGTTGGTTCGGCTATCATGTTTTTATACGAAGACATGGGGGAGGTAATATGATCCTTGAGATTAGGATCAAGGGTTGGATTGTTATTCTCCGGTCAGTACCCCCAATGGTGGAGTATAACGCTTTTATCCAGTAATAAAAGTGTATTTATGACTGGGGTTCTCACAAGTGCTTAATTATTGTGGTTTGACAAGTTGAGTAAGTATACATGTTTATCTAGTACTCATCTTTGGCAAACTATTAGGCAAGTGTGAAAATGTATGAAGTAAATCATGAATTATGGTTTGTCCAATGTTTGTTTTCCTTCGGTCTTAGAGGGGTAATTTTATGCAAATTATTGAATTATTAATGTAAAAGGGTATTGACTAGCTACTAATGGTAGTGTATTTGCTTGGGGAAATACCATGTGTATATGGATTTCCAAGAAGCGAATTTGCATTATAAGTTTGACATTGGAGTTGGTATGCGTAGTGTTAGCATAGCCAGTTAAAAGGCAAAGTAGCTAAGAAATTAATCTACGGTGTTACTTAAAGTATTAGACCAATTTCATTCATGACTTTTTGATAGTGAATAACGGTGCGCACCGGGGTGTTTGCTATAACACATTTTATGAACTATCATAAATGGGGATTGATCTTGGTTGTTGTTTTAATGAGATCTCAATGTATCTAGTGGGTCACTTTGCATAAAGTATCTACTAGGGACTTGGTTAACAAGTCGGATATCGGGATGGTAAAGCCTAAATTGAGCTTTTGTGGTAGGACACCCAACTCCCCTCTAACTAATTTTAGAGGCTGAGTTCAATGTGGAAAGCCTATTATGTAAGATTGAAGCAGATAATTTATAATGTCCCGAAAAGATGTGCTTGAACCTGCAAGAATGGTAGGATCTTTGAAAAAATGTTATTGCAGGGCATGATTAAAAGAATCCACCTATATGAGTGTGAAGTGTAGCCGCTTCTTAAAGCATGGGCTTGGCTTTGTATGCGCTCATGAATGGATATGGACACATGGCTGTTAAAAGTGTTAAGAATAAACTTTTTGGAGTTATTTGAATTTATGTGTATGTTATCTTCATGTATTCAAAATGGGTTGAAGGGTTCAATCCGTGGGACACCCTGATTCTCGAATATTTGGAATGTGTAATGTACTACTGTGGAAGTTCAATCCTTGGGACACTTTCATGTATGCACAGATTTGTTTGCTTTGTTGTTTTATTGGAAACAAGGGATACACTTAAATGGGGGAGGAATGTTGGTGATTTTGATCACAAAGTCATTTAAGTGTATTCGGGTTTTCAAGTTGAAATCGGTTTGAGCTTGAAACGATATAATGTGAGTTTAGGGAGTGCGGAGTGCACACTCATATAACCGGGTTATTGAGTTCATAATGTAAATATGGAAAAGGTTGTGATAAGTGTTATTTATTCATGTTTGGCAGTTTGTGATATTGGTTGGTTATGAGATGAAAACCAACATACTTATCCATCTTTTAACAAACTTATATATCTTATATACTATGTATATATAAGGGGAATGTGAGAATAATCCAACTTATATTATATTTTCAAATTCACATTAACAAAGCAATATAAAACTCTATTAAATAATCTCTTTATCTTTGCATAGATGAAGAGGCCTCAACCGTCTTATCCTACAAGGGATTTCGTGTAACCCAAGGCATGAAGTAGGGTCGAATACTCTTAAGGAAAGCGTGCTCTTCGTGATTCGGCTGATATCCAAGTTTACGATCATTATCACAATTACCCTATACTAATTTAACTGTAATACTCCGTATTTTTATTTCGTTTTATTTTATTTTATTTTGATTTTTAATGGATGTCGACGGGTTATAATAAAAGTTAGGTGTTTATAAGCGAAGTAATATTGTTGAACGAGGTGCTTTATGTGTTGTGTTTTCGGGTCGTGAATGTGAATGTTTAACGAAACCGTATCATAGTCATATTATTCGGGTATTGGGATCCGTGAAGGGCTTGACCCATACCCGGATAGCTATGTCAATGGGCCTAGGGTTGCGTGCAAACCTTGACCCATACACGACATTATAATATGAAATCAGAAATATCAGAACACACTTCTCAGCCGTCATATATATACACCATAATAACATCTTATTTTGACCTATCTACACTCTTACAATCTCACAAACCTGCTGCCGTCATATCTGAGAACGTCGGGAAAGCCTTAACACGGTGGTTAGAGGGTGCTAGGGTGGTTCGAATCCCCAGGAAAGTGGGTATGTTCATCACAATTTCCGTTTCTCGTGATTTCTTTTCGTTTCGATTCCTTAAATGTAATCGTATATCATGGTTATAGCTTCTGTTCTTTGTATGATTTTGATCTACGATGTAAGTAGTTGAATTCTGACCGTAGTCGTGCCACCATGGACCGCCTATAACCACCAGTCACGACCGTCTTTGTAGCCTGTGTTAATTTCATTTTTTTTTTTTTTCGAAACTGAGAGTTAGCATGTAGGTTTTGTAGTTGGATTCGAATGGGTTTCGGGGTATGGTTGTTATGGGTGTTTGGGTTTTGAGAAAGAGGGTAGTTAGGAGGTTCGTTCGGTGGTTGTCACGGTGGTTGGTAACGTGTCGTGTCCGTCTTATGGTAGCTCTCGTTGTGGGTCTGTGACGTTAGAAGAAACAAGAGCAACCGCGACAGTAGGTTATGTGGGTTCGAAATCGGCTGCGGAGGTTGCAGCGACGGCAACTAATGGTCACCCAGAAACCACCAGGTCTCAGAGGCGAGCCTGGTGGTGTCTCCGGCGAGAGCAGTGGTGGTCGTTGGTGCCGGGGGGGAGTGTTTGTCAGGGTGTCGCATTGGCGGCCTGCTGGTGTGTATTGTGAAGGCCGCGTTTTGTTTGTTGCGTGTTGTAGGAAGCGTGAGTGGGTTTCTGATTTTATCATTATCATCATTATTATTATTATTATTATTATTATTATTATTATTATCATTATTATTATTATTTTGTATTGTTTTATTATTGGTGATTATTATTGTTATTATTAGTGACCAATTAATTATTATTGCGTAGTACACTAATCTTGCTATGATGGATTATTATTCTTATTATTGATTATTATTATTATTAATGATGGTATTAGTTTATGACATAATAAAATATATTAGTAGATGGTAACTCGTTATTAATGTTTTATGGATAGTCAATGTATTTGTTTATGTGCTATTTGTGATATTGTATTGTGACAATTATTTATATGTGGTTAAGTTTAATAGATGAGAACATGATTAATAATTGGTGGTATTGTCTTTTTGGGACGAGGTTGCTATTTCGGGAAAGTTTCTATTGTAGGAAACTTTCCACTTTTAGAAAGTTACTATGTTTGGAACCCTTACTATTCTAGGACAGGGGTTAATAACTGTTATATAATATATGTTTAGGTGACGGTTTTCCGCGTGGAATATTCCTAGCAGCTGTTCGGTTGTCATTCTGCAATTTGAGGTAGGGGAATATCTGTGACTGTGATTGTGATCTGACATGAGGACACTCAGTATCTGATTGATATATTTTGTTGTGATATATTGTGATTGATTGCTTATTACTGCTTATTGTGGAGAACGGAGATGTGAAATGGGTCTTGTGATATGGGTCTTGTGATAAGGGACTTGTGATATGGCCATGGGAGGTGTGGGTGATGGAAGTGTGGTGTGATGGAAGGAGGGGTGTGATGGAGGTGAAGTGGATGATTGGGTCTTGTGATATGGAGATGGAGGAGGATGCATTTTTACTGTTGTTTATGTCTTATTTATCTTTCTACTCAACCTCGTGGTTGACCCTGTGTATTCGTGTGACACCTGTGATGATCCGTGATGGGGAGCAGTTTTGACAGGAAAGATGGTGCTGTGGGAGCATGGGATGGCGTGAGCACTTGGATGAATCGACTTAGATGTAGATCACATACTTTGTAGATATCAGTTGTACTTTAATTCGCTGTGTAGTATTTGTAACATCAAAGTTTAAATTTTATCAACTTTTATATAAAGTACTTTGGTTTGATTTACTTTGTTATTCACTACCTCGGATATTCCGAGATGGTAACAGCTCAATTTACTGAGGATGTCTTGCTAAAGGCTCCTTAATAAATCGGGGTGTGACATTAACCTACAATCTTTAGCAACAAACTTGACAAGTAATTTCTTTTATAACTTCCTTCATGATTTTATAGACTCCTTTAAAAGCTTTGGTACCATTTTAAACCTTATATTCAAAGATGTTGGAGTAAGTGTCCTCGACAATAATGTGATCACGTCAATAATATAATTAATTGACAAATCTCTATAAAAGAATATTCATGGGATGATTCTTTATCATAAGTCAACTGGTCAACATTAATCGGTAATGATTGGCTTGCTAGAGTTTGACATTACTGTCGTAATGACGGTGGTGACCAGTTGATCCCTTTAGGTCACACCTTTAGGACAACTCTCTCAATAATAAATGAAATAACTGTATATGATACGAGTTGGATCATTTCTAGATTATGAATATTATAAGGAGAAAATTTATAATAGGATTATAAATTGTTTTAGTAATCGAAATGTCATCACTATTGTTTACATGTTTATGAAACATGATATCACTTGAATGAGTTATTTTAACTACAATTGTTGTAGTAATAAAATTGAAATTAAATAACTATATGTAATTATTTGAATTACTTCTAAATTTACGATAAAGAGTTTAAAAGTTAAACTACAAATTACGTAAACTATATTATCCTAACTAATGTTGCGTATGGGTCCATTGTGTGACATGGACCGTGTGATCTAACACACATATACAAACATACACATTATATTATGGGAAAATTAGAGGAACATGTTATTTACTGCATGAATAAGCATGGGAGACAAGTGTGTGTTTTGAGGAAGCCTTCATTGGGCACCCTAACCCATGGCTCACGGCTCACTTGAGAAGAACAAAACCATGTTCTTGCTCAATGTGACATTCATTCTTGTGTTGGCTAGGGTTTTGTTTAGAGAGAACAAAAGATAAAGAAAAATAATTCACATTTCTCCTAACCCTAAACTGTGTGCCTCCTCTAATAATCTAGCATTTTGTATCAAGTTATTCTAGCAAATAACATACAAAATATTGAGTGTAGTGTGTCTTGGTGTTCATCTTTTGGAGGCCATCTCTTTGAAGGTTCAAGGAGGATCATCCGTGTGATAAGCTCAAGAACAAGTGAAGAAGGTGACTTCACTTGTGCCCTATTTTAGCCGAGAATAACAATGTAAGGAAGCTTGTTCTTCCTCCTTAATCTCGTTAAATCTTTAGTTAAGCATGCATAAGATCAACTAATTATAAGATAATTTAAATTAGTATGACTAAGTAGGTTTAAAAAACCTTACAATTGGTATCAGAGCACAGGTTGTTGCATGCTTAATCGGTTTTTAGTTTTTCCGAGTTTTTGAGACTTAAAACAAAACTAAATATTTAAAGACTCATATGTATATCACTCGACTTTTTTGGCATGTAAATTAAATCTGGTCCTAAAAATGTTTTTAGGTTATATTGATAAT
The DNA here is from genome assembly GCA_029255685.2 of Silene conica. Lineage (NCBI taxonomy): Eukaryota > Viridiplantae > Streptophyta > Magnoliopsida > Caryophyllales > Caryophyllaceae > Silene > Silene conica. Next base: position 56,937,361 of record CM055314.2, on the reverse strand, counting down.
TTATGAGATTTAAATATTGTTCATAACATAAATTTTAATCGTTTATATGTATTTTTATGAGAAATATCGAGTTAAATGGTTAAAATAGAAGGAAAACGTTTCTAGCCTTGTAATTTTCACACGACCTCACATGCTTATTTTACTTAATGTATGTAAAATTTGGTACAATATGATGTTGTATAGCATGTTTTACGCTTTTATTAGTGAAAACCGTATTAAGAGGTAATTTTGGCCATATATATATATGATATTTCGAGTTTTATTTCGAATAAATGACCAAAATTTTTGACATTATAAATATTAATGTAATATTTCAGAATGTTTGTGAAAATAAAATCCAAATTTCGAAAATTTTATAATTTGTTTGGATTTAATTCGTAAATGTTATGTATTTTAAGGCATTATGAACAATATAAATATAATTAAAGGGTTAATTATTATCAAAATTATTTATGACTAATTTTGAATCCTAAAATGTGTTAGGATATTATTTAGAACATAAGTTTGTTTATGTTTTATTTATGCATTTTGAAGAGTTAAAAATGCTAATATCTCATAGAACCGGTTTAATTTTCGACATAATAAGTTATTAGGGCGATTTGGCATTAAAATGAACATATCCATAACATATATATTGCTGCGTTTTTCTTATGAATGTCATTTTATATTGCATTATTTTGAATCATGTAATTATTCTAGTATGACCTTAGTTTTTAAATCGGTATTTCCCGTAATGTAAGGGGTTACCGATTCGGTTGTAATTTTGTGATCTCGTATCACCCAATTGTAATTTATTTCTATTTTATAATGTATAAAGTAGACTAGAAAAGTTGTAATTCTTGTAATTTCCGGAGAACCTTGAAGACGGTGCAATTCGGAAAGGAGTTCCAAACAAGACGGTGTTTGCCTCGATTTGCGTGCCTCGTCAAGATCAAGGGACCAAAGGAGTTGGTTTCCGAATTTGTACTTTTATTATTTCATTTCTAGAAAAGGCCATACTAGGAATTTATCGTTTGCTTTATTTTGTTTTCATATGTTGCATGCATAGCCAAATCGCCATTAACATGTCATGCATATCGAGTATCGAGTCTTCAACGTATCATTTTATTATCGACAATTCGCCTAATTAGTTCACTTAAAGGAGATAGATAATAATTGATAAGATCTCTTACGTATAAAATATTGAGACTTAGCCTTACCAAAGAGTATGGACCCATGAATCCCTTCTTCACAAACATGTAGGCTCGGCTAAACCGGGGTACTAAAATTGTCACGTTGGGTAAGTGGGGTAATGAGGATTACATCTTGAAATTTGGTCGATCTCAACGAAAGTATTCGTAACCGTAGTTGCAATAAGTTCGGGCTAAAGATAATTTTAAGAAAATTGTCGACCGGGAGTTCTAAGAGTATAACCGATTAAAGGGTTAATTCACCAAATTATACCTATACGGGTTGAATCGGCTATACCGTGCCCGGATTTGTATGGGTTTGGGTCTCGGGATTATTTACTTAATTGTGTAAGAGATCGTTAAGTAAATACTTAACTTGTTTAAAATGTTTAACAAGTATTAAAATGATGAACGTTAATTTTTCCTTCGTTTCCGGTTTTGTAGTTATTTTATCGCAATGGATTCATTCAACCCTATCACTATTGATTCTTGTCACAATGTTTTCGACGATATTTGCAACCAAAACAACATTGATACTACTAGAGAAGTTTATTTCGGAACGGGTCCGGATGGCAATGTTAACTTTATTACTTCTCTCCCACCTCCCAAAAGGGGTCCACTTCTTGACACGTCTTATATAGATGAGCTAAATGAAGAATTGGATGCCTTGTACTTGAAAGAAAGGGCTTATGATGAAGCTAGTGGGAGTTCTAGCAAGAAAGGTCTTGTAAAGATTAAGAAGAAGAAGAGAAAGTTAGAAAAGGGGCGATGCCACTATTGTAATGTCATGGGCCATTGGAGGAGGAATTGCCCTAAGTACTTACGTCATATCCAAGAAGGTCTTGTGATTCCGTTAGGTAATTCCAAATCCGAAATTTTTGTTATTGACATTAATTTTACATCCAACACAACGTGGGTATTGGATTCCGGTTGTGGTTCTCACCTTTGTAATCGTTTGCAGGGTTTAAGAGAAGTGGAGAAGGTGGACAAGGGTGATATGGATCTCCGACTTGGAAATGGAGCTCGGGTAGCGGCCACTGCTAAAGGAACTTGCACTCTTGCCTTGACGAGTGGATACGAGCTAAAACTAAATAATTGTTATTTTGTACCGTCTCTTTCCAAAAACATAATTTCTGTTGCAATGTTAGACATTGAAGGATATAACTTTTCCATTAAGAACAATTGTTGTGTAATTTCTAAGAATGACATGGTTGTTGGCCATGCTAATTCAATTAATGGAATCTATGTTTTGGAAACTTCCGACTTGTCTAAAAATGTCTATAACGTAAACAACAAAAGGATAAAAACAAGTGACCCGAATGAAAATCAATCATACATTTGGCATTGTCGACTTGGTCACATAAATGAGAATCGCATCAAAAGATTGGTAAAGACCAATATAATTAAACCATTCGAATATGAATCTTATAGTACATGCGAGGCTTGCCTTTTAGGGAAAATGACTCGTAATCCCTTTAGTGGTAAAGGGACGCGAGCTAGTGAGTTGTTAGGACTCATACACACGGATGTATGTGGACCACTAACAATCACCGCTAGAGGCAATTATGACTATTTCATTACCTTCACCGATGATTTAAGTAGGTACGGGTATATCTACTTAATGAAGCATAAGAGTGAAGCCTTTAAGAAATTTAAAGAAATTCAAAAGGAATTAGAAAACCAACTCGACAGAAAGATTAAGACACTACGATCAGATCGTGGTGGTGAATATCTTAGCAATGAATTTGATTCACATCTAAAAGAATGTGGCATTGTGTCACAACTTTCACCTCCAGGAACACCACAACTTAATGGTGTGGCAGAAAGGAGAAATCGAACCTTATTGGATATGGTCCGATCAATGATGAGCCAAACTGATTTACCTAATTCATTTTGGGGATTTGTGATCCTCACTGCCATCAAATAGTTGAACAATAGTCCAACGAAAGCGACCGATAAGACTCCATATGAGATGTGGAAAGGAAAGGTTCCTAACTTATCCTATATGAAGATATGGGGATGTGATGCTTATGTCAAGGCTAAGACCGATGACAAACTCGCACCAAGATCCGAAAAATGCATCTTTGTTGGTTATCCAACCACCTCACGTGGCTACCACTTCTACAAACCTCATGAAAACAAAGTGTTTGTGTCTTCTGAGGCTGTCTTCTTAGAAAAGGAGTTTATTTCTAAGAGACAGAGTGGGAGAAAGTTTGAACTTAATGAAGTTCGAGAAGTTCAAGAGCCACAAACTGAAGCTGAGACAGATGAAGATGGTCCTTCTTCGTCCGCTTCGGTACCTATTCCACCCAGGAGGTCGAGTAGGGTTCTACATCAACCTGATGATGTTGACTAATTGAGGAAGATGGTAGCCTAGACGTATTACTTTTGGAAAGTGATGAGCCTACCACTTACAAAGCTGCAATCTCTAGTCCCGACTCCGCCAAATGGCAAGAGGCCATGACATCCGAGATGGATTCTATGCATCAGAACCAAGTATGGGACTTGGTAGACTTGACTAAGGAGATGAGACCTCTCCAATGCAAGTGGATCTTCAAGGTGAAAAATGGCATAGAACACTACAAGAATTACCCCAGATAGCGACCAAACCTGCCACCGCAATGGTAGTCGCAAATTAGCGACCGAATAAAAAAAAGCGGGCGACCGATGTCGGTCGCTAAATTTAGCGACCAAAAGCCTATCCCAATGTTATCCGGAAAAATCCGCGGGAATCCAAAAAGTACCATTGCGCCAGTTTAGCGACCGAATTTGGCGACCGAATTCAGTCGCTAATTTTAGCGACCTCGTTTAGCTACAGTCGCTAAATTTAGCGACCGAATTTAGCGACCGAATTCAGTCGCTAAATTTAGCGACCGAATTTAGCGACCGAATTTAGCGACCGAATTCGGTCGCTAACCCCCTGTTATATTTTTTTCTCGCTTCTTCAACCCGTCATTCCCATCGTAAGTTTGAAAAAGAAAAAACCTCAAACCCCCCTAACCCGTCAACCGATAGTGCTTATACCGGACCACCGCAACGCCACCGGACCACCCACCACCGCCGTTCACCTACATTTTACTCCTTTTTCAGGTTTGTGTCGATTTACTAACTTTAATTATGTATTAAATCTCTTTATAGTATTATTGTAATTCAAACAAGTAATTAGATTATTAGGATGCTTTTAGTTAGTAATTAGATTATTAGGATGCTTTTAGTTAATAATTAGATTATTAGGATACTTGTAGTTAGTAATTAGATTATTAGGATGCTTTTTAGGATGTTTTGAGTTAGTTAATTGAAAAAAATTGGGTGTTATTGTGATTAGGGTTAGAAATTGGGGAAAATTGGATTATGATTTTAGTTAGTAATTAGATTATTAGGATGTTTTTAGTTAGTGAATTGAAAAAAAATTGGGTGTTATTGTGATTAGGGTTAGAAATTGGGGAAAATTGGATTATGATTTTAGTTAGTAATTAGATTATTAGGATGTTTTTAGTTAGTGAATTGAAAACAAATTGGGTGTTATTGTGATTAGGGTTAGAAATTGGGGAAAATTGGATTATGATTTTAGTTAGTAATTAGATTATTAGGATGTTTTTAGGATGTTTTTAGTTAGTGAATTGAAAAAAAATTGGGTGTTATTGTGATTAGGGTTAGAAATTGGGGAAAATTGGATGATGAGTATAGTTAGTAATTAGATTTCTAGGATGATTTTGTGATGTTAATTATTATGTTTGTATGTTATTGTAAGTTATTGTGAATATTTTCCGTGCAAGAATTGAATGACTATTGACCTAGTAGAGGTCTCGCGTTAGTTTTCTGTGACAATACAGATGTCACATGTCATTTAAAAGCCATCACTTTATTTAATTCATTCATGCATATGCTAGATATTAGTTCACTTAATATGAATAAATAAAAGTTGATGGGGTCTTCCTCGTATAACCAAAAATTGAGATTAGTCTTTATAAATCAGCCTCCCATGAATCCCTTCTTCGTCGGTAGGCATAATATGACCCCTTCTACGTCGGGTAAGTGGGAACAGATGATTTATTTTATCTCAACATCATGGTCACTCGATAATATTCCACTGACTGAGATGGACTAATAGATAGGATTTACGGAAATCTATCGACCAAGAGTTCCAACGATTGGAATTAGCCAAACTGTGGGCTTATCAATATACGGAAATTGAGTATTGGGATCATTTATATAATTCTTGAGGGAGATCAATTATATAAATGCATGAGTCTACGAGTTTAAATTCAATTTAATATAGACTTAAATCACAACAATAAGTTGCTTATATGGTTTTGTTTTATCTTCTTTTCAGTGTAGAACACGTTCATAAAACTGCTGTAAATCTAAAATGGCTGGTGAAGACCCAATGCCAAGTGCCAAGCTAGCACGTGAATCCTGGCTAAAAGCCTTCATGGACTCCATGAATCAGTCCACTAGACTGAGGAATCATGGGTCAAACTTCTCTGACTGGGAGGCAGCACTACGGAATGCTGCCATTGCTGACGGAAAGCTCAAGTTCTTAACTGAGCCCATTCCGCCACACCCAGGAACTGGAGCTAGAGCCAACGAAATTCGCGCTCATAGCGATTTCGTTATGGAAGCGGGTGCGATAAAGAACGTACTCATCTATGCAATGGAATCCAATTTGCAAAGACGCTTCATAACCCATGGTGCAAACAAGATTTTCACCACGCTCACTAACGAATTCTCCAAGGGTCCAAGAATCGTTTCTTATGAGCATACCTGTCGCTTCTTTGAGGCGAAACTCCAGAAGGGCCAAGCTGTTAGCCCACATATTCTCAACATGATTGAGAATATCGAGAAACTGGAGTCCCTAAACTGCAAGATCAGTGAGAACATCATCGTTGATCGCATGCTTCATTCGCTTCATGATGGGTTCGCCCTCTTTAGGGCCAACTACTACATGAACGACATGAAGAAGACTCCCCATGAGCTCCACTCCCTTCTCGTACAGACTGAGAAGGATCTTAAGTTGAGTGGGAGTCTTAAGCAGGATGTTCTCATGATCTCCAGTAAGGGGAAAGGTAAAGGGAAGGCTAAAGCTCAGGGCGACCTAGCGGTAGGTAAGCCCAGGTTCAAGAAACCAGGATTTGCAAAGAGTGGGCCTGGTGAGTCGAGTAACTCACAAGGCAAGACAAAGAGCAAGGATACAAGCATGGAATGTCACCATTGCCACAAGACTGGGCATTGGAGGCGCTCATGCCCCGTGTATCGCGAGGACATTAAGGCAGGCCGTGTTACTCCTGTTGGTATGTCTTCTTCTTCTTCTTTTATTCACATGATTGAGATTAACCACGCAAGTTGCGGAACTTGGGTACATGATACTGGTTGTGGTTCTCATCTATGTAATCATGTGCAGGGCCTCCGAAACCAAGAACCCCTAACCAAGGGTGAGGTGGACCTGCGTGTCGGGAATGGAGCACGTGTGGCTGCAGTCTCGAAGGGAACATACGTAATCCAGCTTCCAAGTGGATTCGAGTTATTTTTGTATAACTGTTATTATGTTCCTAGTTTATCCAAAAACATTATTTCAGTTTCTGCACTTGACAAACTCGGATTTTCATTTGTAATAGAGAATAATAGCTGTATTTTCTCTTTGCACAATATGATTTATGGCAAGGCAGTTTCCATGAATGAAATTTATGTTTTAGATCAAACTACCGAGATATTACATGTGAATAATAAAAGAATAAAGGTAGGTGACAAAGATCAAACTTACTTATGGCATTGTCATACGGGACACATAAATGAGAAACGCGTTAAACAGCTCATACAGAATGGAGCTATTTCGCCCTTTGATTTCGAATCAAATGGCACGTGTGAATCATGTCTCATCGGCAAAATGACTCGTATTTCCTTCAAAGGTGTTGGAATGCGCGCTGCCGACCTATTAGGACTCATACATACGGACGTATGTGGCCCTATGTCGATCAACGCACGAGAAGGCTATAGGTATTTCATCACTTTCACGGATGATTTGAGTAGATATGGCTATGTCTACTTGATGAAACATAAAAGTGAATCCTTTGACAAGTTCAAAGAATACCAGAATCGGGTACAGAACCAGCTGGGTAGAAAGATTAAAGCACTACGCTCGGATCGTGGTGGTGAGTATCTTTCACGCGAGTTTGATCAACACCTAAAAGACTGTGGGATCGTACTACAGTTGACTCCACCTGGAACACCACAATTAAATGGTGTGTCCGAACGGAGAAATCGAACTTTACTTGATATGGTTCGATCCATGATGAGTCACACCGTTGTGCCTGATTCATTGTGGGGCTATGCTCTTTTGTCGGCCGCTCTAATTCTTAACCGAAGTCCGTCTAAAGCTGTTGACAAGACTCCATTCGAGTTATGGAAGGGAACGGTCCCTAACTTGTCCTTTATTCGGGTTTGGGGCTGCGAGGCTTATGTCAAGTGGAGACACGAGGATAAGCTCGGCCCGCGATCGGTCAAGACATACTTTATAGGCTATCCAAAGGGAACGTTTGGTCATTACTTTTACTCGCCTACCGAACAACGTGTTTTTGTTGCGGCTAGTGCGACGTTCTTGGAGAAAGAATTTCTCGAGAACAAGTCGAGTAATAGAACTTTCGAGTTATCGGAGGTTCAAGAACCAACTACCGAGCAACCATTGGAGGAAACAGTTCCTTCACCTGAGGCTGCGGTAGATATCCCTGAGGAACCTAGGAGGTCAGGAAGAGTCTCTATTCCACCGGACAGATACATTGGTATGGTCGAGGAACACGATACAGATGACGTCTTACTCCTAGACGGTAATGAACCCACAACCTATAAAGGTGCCATGACCAGTTCTGACTCAAAGCTATGGCTAGAAGCCATGCAATCCGAGATGGACTCCATGTATGAGAACAACGTGTGGGATCTTGTGGACCTACCTGCAAAGGTACGTCCCCTTCAATGCAAATGGCTTTACAAGATAAAGCATGCCGTGGAAGGACAACAAGATATCCATAAGGCTAGACTAGTTGCTAAAGGTTTCACCCAAGTGCCAGGCTTGCACTATGATGACATCTTTGCACCCGTAGTCATGCTACGTTCCATTCGGATTATCTTAGCGATCGCCGCATTTCATGACTATGAAATATGGCAAATGGACGTTAAAACCGCCTTCTTAAACGGTTATTTGGAGGAAGAGTTGTACATGGTACAACCCGAGGGTTTTATCGATTCAGCACATCCTAAGAAAGTTTGCAAGCTTAAGCGTTCCATCTATGGACTTAAGCAAGCATCGCGGAGTTGGAATCATCGCTTCGACCAAGTGATAAAAGAGAATGGGTTCATTCGATCAGTCGAGGAACCATGTCTCTATATCAAGTCGAGTGGGAGTAAAATTGTATTCCTAGTACTGTATGTCGACGACATACTCTTGATTGGGAATGACATACCTCTCTTATCTTCGGTTAAAGCATGGTTGAAAAACCATTTCCAGATGAAAGATCTGGGAGAGGCACAAAGAATTTTGGGCATCCGTATCTACAGGGATAGATCACGACGGATGTTGTCTCTCAGTCAGGAATCTTATATAGAGAAGATTCTGGAGAGATTCAGCATGACGAACTCCAAGAAGGGGTTCCTTCCCATGACTCCTGGGCTTCACTTGAGCAAGACTCAAGAGGCTAAGTCAGTGGAAGAGAAAGAGCGCATGAGTCGGATTCCTTATGCCTCGGCAATAGGATCGATCATGTATGCCATGATATGCACACGTCCTGACGTTGCATATGCATTGAGTATGACAAGTCGATTCCAAGCTCATCCAGGTGAACAACACTGGATGGCCGTGAAAAAAATTCTTAAGTACCTACGGAGGACTAAAGATTGGGGATTGACTTTTGGAGGCGACTCGACGCTCTGCGCCACGGGTTACGCAGATGCTAGCTTCCAAACGGATCGAGATGACTCGAAATCTCAGTCTGGATTCATTTTTACTCTTAATGGCGCTGCTGTCAGCTGGAAAAGTTCTAAACAGAGTGTTACAGCAGATTCTACGACTGAGTCCGAGTACTATGCCGCCTCAGAAGCAGCTAAGGAAGCAATATGGATGCGTCAATTCTTACAAGGACTATCAGTAGTGCCTAGTTCGAATGACCCAATCACCGTCTATTGTGACAATAGCGGTGCCATCTTCCAAGCTAAGGAGCATAAGTCTAGCAGCAAGGCTAGGCATGTACAACGGAAAGCTCATCTAATCAGAGATTACGTGGAGCAAAAGGAGATTTTTATTGAAAAGATCGCTACGGATGACAACATAGCTGATCCTCTCACAAAAGCATTACCACGTGATAAGCATGAAGGGCACATTCATTCCATGGGAATTGGATGTGTTCCTAAGTTGTAGTACTCTTTTATGAATTCATGTAATAATTCATTTTCTCGTGTACTCTATTCAACCTTATTGTTATGATATAAAATGTTTTGTTTCTCATGTGGAATTGTACGCCAATTTTGAACACCACAAAGTGAACTGATTAACATTACATCGTTTTGGTCCTTGATTACCCACTTGAGCTGATAACTCAGGTAATCATTTTGTGACGTTGGTTGATGGTGGGTTCAACGAGCCATAAGTCACGTGGATGACTGACCAATCACAAAGGCGAGTTATACGGATATCTCGTAGGACACCCCGTGACATCGTTATGGAGTCCTAAATGTTTTATAACATTGGGTGCCAGGTCGTGGATAGGACCTCCATAGTGTTCCTTAGAGTCGAGTCTTTTGACTTTCAACTGTTTCTTGAGATTAAGACAGATTTTGGGTAACTTTGGTTTCTTTCCCACGGTCACCGTAACAGGGGCTAAGAGGATTTTTTCTGGGTTATTTCATGCTGGGCGATATCGGCAGGATTCGAGTTGAGGGAAATATCCAAACCCTTATCAGGATTTTATCATTTCTCAGGGCCACTCGAGGAGTAGTAACTGAAATGCATGGCCATGCTCGAATACAGATTTGTTTTATCAGTTAAGTTACTCTCTAGTCGGGGAAACCACTCTTGATACAGATCGCTTGTGAGATACGACCTTTGCGAATGCGGATTTGCAAATTGTCTTACATTGAGTAGGAGAAATTTTAAAAGGATATGAGATTCGGTTATCGCACCTACACTTGTACGGACAAGTGGGAGTTTGTTGGAGAATGTGTCCTCCACATGTAGTGTGATAACGTCATTGAACATACCCTTGTACGGACAAGTGGGAGATTGTTGGGGCTGGTGTCCTTGACAATTAAGTACAATGACTTATTAAATCTCTTTAAGGATCACAAGGGCATACTTCTGTATTATTACCAGTTGATCCACGTTTATCAATAACGGTTGGCTTGCTAGATAAGTTTGACGTTATTGTCATACGGATGGCGGTGATCAACTGGTCCCTATACGTCACACCTATAGGACACGTTTGAGAGGTGTGAAGGTATGAAAATACAGTCACATTTTGCCGGATATGACTAAACAGTTAGTCAGAGGTATTGACTATTAAATTAGTCAATAAGATGTTGAGAATTATTATTTAATACAGATTAAATAATTTTAGCTAATACGGATTACATGTTTAATTCGTAAATTAAATATAAACGGTTATATTTAATTAAATATTGTATTCGCGAATTAATATAAACAATTATATTAATTTAGGTAATTATACAATATCGTATTTTATCAGACCATTATTAATATATCGACTGTATTAATATCTGATGACATGTTACGATTTATAAATAAAACCCGCGAACAACTTAAAGCTAAATGGGTCGAATCACGCATTGGAATAAGGTAAAAGTGGGAAGCCCACTCCTACCCGACATCCAATTCGGCCGTCCATGTGTAGTATATAAGGAGAGTCCTTCTCCTTATATCAACTACACTTGGTGCACTGTTTAATGAACTGAAAGAAAAATTAGGGTTTTGAGACATTCTTTTCTCAAATACCTCAGATCTCACATCTAAACTCAATAGCTCTCCCAATATTGCAAGGCAATTGGAGAGGATTTCTAGCACACGCGGCCACGTCTCAAACCAAGTCTTGGGTGCAAGTTATAGGAGGGAATTTGCATTAATTCCTGTTCTTAGGCCTTTTGCGCGAGGACTAAAGGTTGTACTTCTTTTCTCATGTTTTTAATCTTATGACGATATTCACAATTGCATATTTCATTATAATCCTGCAAATTTAGGGTGAATACGCGTTTTATTCCCCATAATTGTGATTAGGGTTAGAAATTGGGGAAAATTGGATGATGAGTATAGTTAGTAATTAGATTTCTAGGATGATTTTGTGATGTTAATTATTATGTTTGTATGTTATTGTAAGTTATTGTGAATATTTTCCGTGCAAGAATTGAATGACTATTGACCTAGTACCCGTTCATGAATTACTCGTTAGGAGAAATTCATGAATAATCCCCATTTTGGGACTGTCTTTGTATATTTCAAGTCACTTAGGTAGTAAATACATACTTGTGAATTTATTAGTGGGGAAAGAGTTTGGTAACAATTTCTTTATGTTCTTCGAATACATATGTGAAATAAATACAAATTTATTTCACATTGTGTATTTGAAGAACTTAAGGGAATTGCTGCCAAATTTTTTTTCCCCACTAATAAATTCACAATTATGTATTTGCTAGTGACTTGAAATATACATTGATGGGTTTAGGTTGGAGTGATAAGGACCCAATTGAAATCTTTAAGTACATATATTGACTTGAATTCTTAGCTTGAACTTATTATTTGTTGAATTCTTATTGAATTGAAATTATTGTTGTGTGTTTGGTTTAATTATTATATATTATCTAGATTAAAATGAACAGATTTGAACGTAGCTGGATGTACGAAGAAAGAGTAGATAAGAAGAAACGTCCTAATGCTAGATTTGTAAAGGGAGTTCGTGGGTTTATTGAATTTGCTAGATGTTCAGAATCATATGATTTCGAACAACGCAAACTTAGGTGTCCTTGTACTAAATGTAAAAACTTAAAATATTTACCTGAGGTAGAAGTAGAAGAACATCTTATTACGAATGAGTTTTTTCCAAACTATTACAACTGGATATCACATGGGGAAAAATACTCTTCTGATCCCGAACACTCTTCTGAACCCGAGAACCCATATAGAGAAATGGTACTTGATGCCTTTGAGTCGAATGTTTTCACTAATCCCGATCGTGTACCTATAACCGAGGAAGAAGATCCAAACCCAAAAGCCAAAGCCTTTTTTGATATGCTAAGGGACTCCGAGAAAACTTTATATGAGGGGAGCAGAATGTCATTGTTGCATGTTGCATCGAGGATAGTAACGTTAAAATTTGAGTACAATATGCCGTTTAAAGCGGTTGACAGTATTGCTAATACTTTAATTGAAGATGTTATACCCGATAATAACATTATGACCCGTAATTTTTACAATACCAAAAAAGTGGTCAAAGGTCTTCAGCTTCCACATGAAAAGATTGACGCATGTCCTGGAGGATGTATGCTAAGATGATGCGTTGCTAACCAAATGTAAGAAATGTCAAAGGGATAGATATGAGACAAGTGAGGGAAATATTATCTTGAAGGGAAAAAAGGGTAAGAAGAGTGGAAAAACAAAGAAACCAATATCATTACACCCATTAATTTATCTTCCCCTAGCTCCAAGACTTCAAAGGTTATATGCCACGAAAAATATTGCCAACCAAATGAGATGGCACAAAGAAAACCCCCGTACACCAGGAAAGATGTGTCACCCGAGTGACGGAGAGGAGTGGAAGCGTTTTGATAGTTTGTATCCTGATTTTGCCGAGGAACCTCGCAATGTGAGACTTGGCTTGTGTACGGATGGGTTTGACCCTTTTGGTCAATTTGGTAGACCGTACTCGTGTTGGCCTGTAATGCTTACACCGTACAACTTACCTCCTTGGCTATGTTCCAAAAGACAATTTATTTTCCTCTCACTACTTATTCCCGGTCCTCACAACCCAAAAAATAACTTGGATGTCTATTTACAACCGTTGGTGGAAGAACTGAAGTATCTGTGGGAAGTCGGTGTCGAAACATTTGATGTGTCCAAGAAGCAAAACTTCCAACTAAGAGCTTCATTGTTGTGGACTGTAAGTGATTTCCCTGCGTACGGTATGCTATCAGGCTGGGCAACAGCGGGGCGAATGGCATGCCCTTATTGCATGGATAATAGCAAAGCATTTTACCTCCCTAATTCTAAAAAGATTAGTTGGTTTGATTGCCATAGATGCTTCTTACCGGATGGGCATGTCCATAGAAAGAACAAAAAAGCCTTCTTAAAAGGAAAGGAGGTGCTTGAGGATGCTCCGGATAGACTCCCAGGTGATGCAGTTTGGGAGGCTATACGTGAATTTTCATCTACCAACGATGGGACTGAAGAAGAATTTAGAGAGCTAAAAAGGAAAAAAGAGTGGTTGGTTTAAAAGACGTATTTTTTGGGACCTACCCTATTGGAAAACAAAGTTGATCAGACACAATTTGGATGTGATGCACATAGAGAAGAATTTCTTTGAGCTACTTATTCATACGATTATGGATGTTAAAGGAAAGACACATGACAATATTGGCTCAAGAATAGAATTGTAAAAATTTTGTGATCGTCCTAAACTTCACATTCGTAGGGATGGGTCAATGCCAAAAGCACCATTTACCCTTGACAAAGCTCAAAGAAAGGTAGTGTGCGATTGGGTAAAAGACTTGAAGTTTCCCGATGGCTATGCCTCAGATTTCAGCCGTTGTGTTGATTTAAAAGAATTGAAGTTAAGAGGGTTGAAAAGTCATGACTGTCATGTTTTCATGGAGCGCTTGTTACCAGTGGCTTTGAAAAATTTACTCCCGACCACCGTTTGGAATGCAGTTACAGAAATTAGTCAATTTTTCAGAGACTTGTGTTCTTCCACGATATCAGTTGATGACATGATTCGTTTGGAAGACCAAATTCCAGAAATTTTGTGTAAACTTGAGATGATATTTCCGCCTTCTTTTTTCAATTCGATGGAGCATCTACCCATTCATTTGCCATATGAAGCTAAAGTTGGTGGACCCGTTCAGTATAGGTGGATGTATCCTTTCGAAATGTTTCTTAATCATGTGAAAAAGAAAATTGGTAATAAAGCTCGTGTGGAAGGTTCTATTTGCAATGCATATCTAACGGAAGAAATTGCCAATTTTTGCTCTTTTTACTTTGAAAAACATATTGACACCAAAGCAAAAGACTTGAACATTGAAGAAGCGGATGAGTTAGATACAAGTATACCCAAGTGTTTTCATGTGCAAGATGATGAAGGGTGTTCTTCTGCTGGGGGAACAAGATTTCTGGATGACAAGGAGTATAATCGCGCTCACCTTTATGTCCTATCTAATTGTGAGGTTTTGGAGCCATATGAAGCAAAATTTGTGACAGATTTCATGACTGATCACCCTAATGTTAAAAGAGAGGATGTTTGGAGTAAACACGAGGATCAGTTTCCAGGTTGGTTTCGAAAGCATGTAGTTAAGCTAAATATCCAAGATGATGTGGTTAGATGCTTGGCTTTGGGTCCTTCTCGAAAGGTTGTCACGTGGAAGCATTATTTAGTTAATGGGTTTAAGTTTCACACATTCGACTACGGACAAGTAAGGCTAAATGCAACTATGGCGTTACTATTTCTTCTCTTGATGGCAACGACTATTATGGGATATTAGAGGATATCTTTGAGTTGTGCTATAATGGGCGTGAACGGGGTTACAAAGCTGTCTTATTCAAGATTCAATGGAGAGATAATTCTGTAGCTGGAACGAGAGTCCATGATCGCTACAAGCTTGTAGAAGTGAATCACACTCGAACCTATTCTAAATATGATCCATTTATACTTGCACAACAAGCTCAGCAAATTTATTATGCATCGTCACCTAGCACAAGTAAAGATAGACAACAAAAGAATTGGTGTGCGGTAATTAAAACAAAGGCGCGATCAGAAGTCGACACATCCTTTTTCCAAGAAGAAGTTGTATCAGAGTCCATTCTGTCCCCAATAGATCAAGAAGTCATTTATGGAAATGAGATAGAATCGGGAGAGGCGCTAGAAGATGATGAAATGGAGGGGCAAGATCAGTTACAAGATAATAATGATGAAGAGTTAGAAGAGGAGGAAGAGGATGATGACGAGGAGGAGGAGGTAGAAGAAGAAGAGGATGACGATGATGATGATGATGATGAGTAAAAGTAGTATGAGGTTTTCATCCTGTATATTTATTTAGGTCCTGTTTTTTACCAACATTATTTATTATGTTATACATATGTATGTTAACATTTTTCCTGCAATTATAGGTTCACATGGCTCGTGGAGGATGCAGGCAACGGGGCGGTTTTAGTGGTAGTGGCGGGGACAGTAGCTCGGCCCGATCACAGGGGGAGGAGGAGGTCCGTGTGTCGACTGACAGTGAGGAGGAGGAGGAGGTCCGTGTACCCCGCCATACTGACGGCAGGATCATCCTTGATCCGACGGGTCTTTGGTAATTTTTTATTCACTAGTTGTTTATTTATTTATTAATTTTATTCAAACTAGTCTTATTAATTAACATTCATGTTTGGTTTCAGGTTTAAACATCAAACAACGGTTCGTGGCGTCACCAATAGCATTCAAGAGAACATGGTTCACGGCGTCACTTGTTGGACGAACGCTAGTGACGAGGACAAGGAGATGTGGTACAACGCCTTTCGGGTACGTATATAAGTCTTTACTTTAATTATTTATTTTTTATAAATTCATGGTTGATTTGTTTCTCTAATAACCCTTCTTTTTTTGGTAGCGTGTCTTCTATTGGTCAAGTGCGCTTGATCGACTGGCTTGGGATCGATTCAATGATGTTGGTCAAAGGAGGCTAAAGAACATTATGTATAAGGTGTCGAAGAGAAAGACTCCGCCAACGTTCATGAAAGGTATTAATTTATTAATAATCGTATTAAAATAAAAAGTTTTAACATTTTTTTAATTTATAGTAATCGTTTCTATTTTATTGGATTGTAGGTCAGTCATATGAATTCACTAAGTACAGAGAAAGTCCTGATTTCAAGCAAAAGTCGGCGCGGAACAAGGCGAACAAGAGGGGTGGAGATGATCCCGAAGCGGAGGTTGGCGCTACTCATTATGGTGGGTCTCAGTCATTCCATGATCGCGTGACGATAACTGTAAGTATTTACTCTTGTGATTTAATTTATCACTTTTATCTTGAAGTATATATTTAGCTTTAAATTTTAATTAACTGACTAACATTTCATGAATTTATTATTTTTTTTATAGGCAAGGAAAAATAAGGGCCAGCTACAACCGGTTGTAGATCTCTTCCTTGAGACACATGCCAAAAAGGGAAGGAAAGGGTTCGTCTTCATAAATGCAAGAGATCGCGAATTATATGTAAGTGTTATTGTATAAAGTATTTAAAAAATGATTTATAATCAATGATTTATTTATATGTAAGTGTTATTGTATATATTATTAATAATGTTTTATTTTTTGTAGGAAACATTTCTTGCACGAAAGAAGGCGAACCCTGACATCTCCGACAATCAGCTATGGTATGAATTGGTAGACGGTTTTCATAAAGGAGGAGTCTATGGGGCCGGTTCAGCTAAAGAGCTCTTTTATGAACCGCCGGCAAGAAGAGGGTCCTCGTCCCAGCATCAACCCTATGTTCCTGGTTTGGTCAGTCACCTTCAGATGCAACTAGCTGAGAAGGATAGAAGGGACGCCGAACGAGATGAAGAGCTGAGGAGAATGAAAGAAGAGATGGAAAGGATGTCTTCCTACTTTGCTAATTGTAACAGCGGTTGGCGTCCACAGGATCGGGATCCAAGAGATCCCGATTATGGAGGTGGCAGTGGGGCGGGAGCATCTTTTCCAGTGTCGTAGCTAGTTACTCCGGTTTTTTTAGTGACTCTTGTTTAGTGTTGGATACTTGTTACTTTAGTACCCGAATTTCGTACTTTGTAATCCAGATGACTTTTTTTTATTTATGCAATCAGATGTTTCGCATCAATTGGGTTGTGCGCTGGTGATTCTTGGTTTTGCTTGCAGGTTTACAGTAGTAGCTACGGATTTGGCTAGGACAAAACCGAATTTTATGGGCAAATACATGTAGAATTAGCGACCGAACATGTAAAATTAGCGACCACTGTCGGTCGCTAACCCCCTGTAACTTTTTTTTCATTGGTGACCACTTAGCGACCGATTTCAGTCGCTAAATTAGCGACCGATGTCAGTAGCTAAATTAGCGACTGAAATCGGTCGCTAATTTAGCGACTGAAGGCGGTCGCCAAATTAGCGATTGAAATCGGTCGCTAATTTAGCTACCGCAGTCGGTCGCTAAATTAGCAACCACTAGCGGTCGCCCGCCTTTTTTTCTTCGGTCGCTAAAATTGGCGACCAATATCGGTCGCTAAAAGCGACTACAGCCTGCGACTAAGGGCGTGCGACTGAAATTGGTCGCTAAAATTAGAAGGGCGACCGCTTGTGGTCGCTAATTTCAGTCGCAATCTGACGTATCTGTTGTAGTGGAAGGACATGATGATGTCTATAAAGCTAGGCTAGTAGCTAAGGGATTTTCCCAAGTTCACGGTCTTCATTATGATGAAACCTTCGCTCCGGTAGCCATGCTAAGATCCATTAGGATAATGTTAGCGATTGTCGCATTTCATAACTATGAAGTATGGCAAATGGACGTCAAAACCGCCTTCTTAAATGGGCATTTAAAGGAGGATGTGTATATGATACAACCTGAGGGTTTTGAAGATCCTAAAAATCCTAACAAGGTATGCAAGCTTAAGAGATCCATCTATGGTCTTAAGCAAGCATCAAGGAGTTGGAATCATCGCTTCAATGAAGTCATAAAAGAAAATGGTTTCACTTGAAGTGTCGAGGAACCTTGTCTGTATATGAAATTCAGTGGGAGCAATGTTGTATTCCTAATCTTGTATGTGGATGACATACTACTCATTGGAAATGATGTTCCAATGCTTTCATCAATGAAAGGATGGTTAGGTAACCAATTTCAGATGAAAGATCTAGGAAATGCACAATGCATATTAGGTATCCGGATCTATAGAGATAGATCCAAGAGGATATTAGCACTAAGTCAAGAATCTTATATCGATAAGATTCTTCGACGGTTCAACATGGGAAATTCCAAGAGAGGGTTTATCCCCATGGGAAGTGGAATTATATTGAAGAAGTCTCAATCACCCACGGAGCCCAAGGATGTTGAACGCATGAAAATGATCCCTTATGCTTCCGTCGTGGGATCTATCATGTACGCCATGATATGCACTTGTCCTGATGTCTCGTATGCTTTGAGCATGACTAGTAGATATCAAGCAAATCCAGGTGAAAGTCACTGGATTGCAGTCAAGAACATCCTTAAGTACTTGAGAAGAACTAAGGATTCATACTTAGTGTTTGGAGGGGAAGAAGATTTGTGTGTAAAGGGTTACACAGATGCAAGCTTCCAAACAGACAAAGACGATTTTAAATCCCAGGCTGGATTTGTCTTTATCATGAATGGTGGTGCCATTAGTTGGAAGAGCTTCAAGGAACCAGTAGTTGCGGATTCTACAACGGAAGCAGAGTACATTGCAACATCAGGAGCTGCTAAGGAGGCAGTATGCATAAGGCAATTTATCGAGGGACTAAGGGTAGTTCCAAATGCTGAAGATCCTATCACCCTGTACTGTGATAACAGTGGTGCTGTCTTTCAGGCTAAGGAGCCGAAGTCTAGTAATAAGTCTAGACATGTACCAAGAAAATATCATGTAATTCGGGATTTCATTGATAGGAAGGAAATAACGATCTGTAAGGTTGGGACAGACGATAATGTGGCTGATCCCTTAACCAAACCCTTGTCGCAAGTTAAGCATGATTCTCATGCTCGTTCTATGGGTCTTAAGAGTTTACCCAATATGTAACCGATTATGCGATATGAAATGAAAAATGTTGTTTTTGCGTTCATATAAGATAATCTCGTTCATCATTTAAAGTTTTATACAACTTATCTTATTTAATATACTTTGTTAAATCCAAACAGGATTGTAAGATAATTGCTGAACCCTGTAGAAGTGAACTGGATTAACTTAGTATTGCCCCTAGTCACTTATATGAGGTAACGTCTCGAAGTGACTAGATTATGATGCGATTGATGGTGAGTTCTAACACCATAGAGTCATGAGGGATGACTAGTCGATCATATAGACAAACTGTAAGGTACACTTGTGTCGGGCAGTGACCGCTTATAGAGTTTTTTAGAATTCAATGGAGCCTGGTCGTGGCAAGAGCTGCTATATATATATTCTTATGAGTCGATTCTTTGACTAGAGACTGGTTGCTCTAGAAGTGACATGATTCAGAATGACTTTAATTTATGTTCTACGATCTTCCGTAAAAGGGGTCAAATGGACATATTTTGGGTCACAATGGACGATGTTAGCCAAGGAGAACAGTCGGAAAGGAATTGTTCCGCCCCTTGTCAGGGTTATCTTAAATCTCAAGGCCACTCGAGGAGTAGTGAACTGGAAATGCGTGGCCACGCTCGGAGACTATCTATGGTAGATAATTCTGGTCTATCAGTTACACTCCATATCGAGAAAAACCACTATTGATTTGATCACGTGCAAGTACGACCTGTAAGACACCTTGCATTGAGTGGGAGATGATGTAATAGAACAAGAGAATCGATGATCCACACTTGTGAGGACAAGTGGGAGATTGTTGGAGTAAGTGTCCTCGACAATAATGTGATCACGTCAATAATATAATTGATTGACAAATCTCTATAAAAGAATATTCATGGGATGACTCTTTATCATAAGTCAACTGGTCAACATTAATCGGTAATGATTGGCTTGCTAGAGTTTGACATTACTGTCGTAATGACGGTGGTGACCAGTTGATCCCTTTAGGTCACACCTTTAGGACAACTCTCTCAATAATAAATGAAAGAACTGTATATGATACGAGTTGGATCATTTCTAGATTATGAATATTATAAGGAGAAAATTTATAATAGGATTATAAAATATTTTAGTGATCGAAATGTCATCACTATTGTTTACATGTTTATGAAACATGATATCACTTGAATGAGTTATTTTAACTACAATTGTTGTAGTAATAAAATTGCAATTAAATAACTATATGTAATTATTTGAATTACTTCTAAATTTACGATAAAGAGTTTAAAAGTTAAACTACAAATTACGTAAACTATATTATCCTAACTAATGTTGCGTATGGGTCCATTGTGTGACATGGACCGTGTGATCTAACACACATATACAACACATACACATTATATTATGGGAACATTAGAGGAACATGTTATTTAATGCATGAATAAGCATGGGAGACAAGTGTGTGTTTTGAGGAAGCCTTCATTGGGCACCCTAACCCATGGCTCACGGTTCACTTGAGAAGAACAAAACCATGTTCTTGCTCAATGTGACATTCATTCTTGTGTTGGCTAGGGTTTTGTTTAGAGAGAACAAAAGAGAAAGAAAAATAATTCACATTTCTCCTAACCCTAAACCGTGTGCCTCCTCTAATAATCTAGCATTTTGTATCAAGTTGTTCTAGCAAATAACATACAAAATATTGAGTGTAGTGTATCTTGGTGTTCATCTTTTGGAGGCCATCTCTTTGAAGGTTCAAGGAGGATCATCCGTGTGATAAGCTCAAGAACAAGTGAAGAAGGTGACTTCACTTGTGCCCTATTTTAGCCGAGAATAACAATGTAAGGAAGTTTGTTCTTCCTCCTTAATCTCGTTTAATCTTTAGTTAAGCATGCATAAGATCAACTAATTATAAAATAATTTAAATTAGTATGACTAAGTAGGTTTAAAAACCTTACAAAAGACCCCCTCTATATCCCTTTGCCATTCTAATAAATCATCCGGATTCAAGCTACCCGAAAAACTAGCTAAGGTTGTCTACTTTTAAGTGCTTGTTATTGGGCGACATTCTACTTCTTGTGCTACCATCTGAGTCAGTTTGGTCTTCCTCCATTTCGTGGTTCACTTGTCTCCTTCCTGCTCCCACGAAGCCTCTACCCCTACCTCTTCTAAATTGTTGATGTCTTTCTCTTTCTGGAGTGGGTATGTTGGCCATGATAACATTGACAGCCTCTAGGGTAACATTAGCAAGGTTTGTTATTTGGTTTATCTTAGCCTCCATGCCAACTAATCTCTCTCTTCACTCATGGTTATGTTTTTTGTATTTTTTTGTAGGTGGTAAATGAACTCACTTGTTAGGACTAACACAAGATGGGATTGTGTTATATTCTAGCTCTGATAACCAATTTGATACACCAAATCAGGGGGTAAGGTGATTTAGATACAAATCCTTAAATAAGGATAAATAAACCCTGGACTTTGAGACTCAAGCAATGCACTAAGATATCTTAGAACAATGAATCTTAAGAATAAAGTAATCACCTAAGAAATGCACAAGAGATTAAGCTATTCTTATGCCAAACAACTAAGCAAAGCACAAGTTGTTCGAGTTAACTAAGGAAAGCACAAGTTAACAAAGAAAATAGAGAAAACTCTTAGGTTTTTTATTTCATTTCAATCTGCATGTTACAATGCACATCTTCTGCCTTTTATAGACTTGCAATGAGAATCTAGACCCTTGAATTTGCTTTAATTTGAGGACTCAAATAGCCTGAACATAAAAACAAAAGAAATGCAAAAGTCTCCTAATATGAACGTTCAAAAAAGACTAGCCACAAAGCTTTCCTAGCAGTCTGCCAAAAAGCAGTAAAGCATCTTTTGTTTGTTTCCTGAAATGGCAAGACGATTTCCTTGTTTTGTAATCTGTGTTTGACTTCTTTTCTGCTTGTTTTCAGTCTGGACAAGGATTATTAAGACTCCTCCAACGTCTCTTTTTTTAGTGAAGGGTCAGCTTTGCAAAAGTAGGAACAATAACCACTGATTATGGAAAGGTAGTGATAATTATGCCTTTTGCTGGACCTTGATTTTATAAGCTCTTTTGCACGGATTCCTGGACTTTATTTAAGTAGGGACTAATTGTTGTTAGGGACCTTGTTAATGCTGGAAAAGGAGTTGAAGCCCTTCGTTTGAGAGTTGCCTTAAGGAATCTGACCAATTCCCTTGACTGCTCATAAGTGAGTCCCCATTGGCTCCTGCATCACCCCTGCACCCCGTTAAAATCGCTCCTGGGACTCGCCTCTACCAGCACAGCAATCTTAAAAAAAATTAAATAACAAATACTGGACGGAGCGAGGAGATAGTTCAAATTTGTAAGATTGCTTTTTTATCCTTTTTTTAACAAAAAGTGAGCAATTTTTAGCTATTGTACATTAAGATAGGAAATATATTGTCAATCACAAATTCTTATTAAATACAGACATTATTCGTTATTAGCTAAAGATGGATAGTGCCGCTGAGATGCTCAATTTCTTCTCACCTGCCTTTCCACTTACTTTATTATTGTTGGACTATGAGGATGCTTCAAACTTTATGTAGGAAACTTGTCCCACATTGGTAGAATAGTGAGGGTTGCTACTTTGTATATGAGACTATGTTATCTAGTGTTAACTAGATAAAAGTGGAGAGACTCAAATTTACCCGCGCGCTGTCATCGCCGTCCAGTTTGGTTCGTGACACGTGTTCGATGTGGTGGGGCTATATTTTTGCTCCGGGTCCAAACTACATTTTTGGATTCTAATTGTTAGAATTCTAGTCGCTTTAGTATTAATTGACCATAATATCTTAATTTATTTTCGGTTTTATTTCAATTCATTCCGTTTTGATGGTCATTGATTCCACAGATTGCATACAATATGACTGTAGGAGCGTCCTCTACACCTATAAATTCGAAGCTCTAACACACAATTCACATTATCAGGAAAAACTACAAAACATCTTCTTCTTCTCCTCTCAGTTATTTTATTCTTCTTATTGAGAACAGTTCTCACTTCCGTCTGTGGACTGCACCATTGTGCGGAGGCGGAGTATAAATATTAACATAGTTAATGACAATGTAATTTAGTAGTAGAGATGGTGGAGTCATTAGTACTTTTATGACAGTGGCTTGAGTTCGAGCCTTCCCATGAGTATCTTATTCTGTTTTGTCCATTAAAATAAACACAAATTCTCATTTCTAACGGCAATATCAGTCACAGATAAAGACAAACTATTTGTGATTCTCTATGCATTTTTATTGTTGTCAAATCTAAACAAGTGAGTGTATTTGACTCGTCGTAAACTTGTGACGAATATACCCGTTACAAGAGAGCCTATTGCAAAATAAAATAAACAAGTAAATAATTGGTTTCACGAGTATCACTTATACAATGATATCTAATTCATATTGGGAAAAAATATGGATAAAAGTTGATAAATTTATTTACTATAAAATTAGTTTTCTCGTTTGATACGTAGTACTTAAAAAATGAGATATTTTATTTACTCATAATTTAGTGGAAAATTCAGAAAATAAAATATTCGACCTCACAATTTTATTTCTTGGGGCCTTTAAGAAGAGTATTTTTTATTTAAGATACAAACCTCGAAAGAAACTTTTTAAACGAGATATACAATGCTTAATTAGTTTGGGCCTCGTTATAATATCTCGCACAGGGCCCCTTAAATCTCAGAGACGGTCCAGCATTTCGATTAAGGTTATTTTTTATCAACTTAGTTCTTTTTCTTTCAATTAGAAGAGGAATATATTTGTTTTTACTTATGATGAATATTATCTGTCACAATCTTCTTAGATTGTCAATATTCTACTCCATAATATTATAGTCCGTTCATTAAGAGGTGAAAAAGATGGTAAGAAAAAGTACTGAAAAGCGATAAAGAAAGAAAAGGGGAAAAGATATGGATGAGTCAGCTGGTGTTGTCTTGAAATTTTTGACCTTATCCATTTTAATTTTAATTTGCATAGGAAACCCCCCACAAGATTTCATATATGGTGTTGATAATGACTAGTTGACTACCCGATAAGTAGGAAAAAACAAAGGAATTGAAAATGAATTCAAAAAATACCACCTCAGCATTATCAAAAAGCTATGCAAATCCCCCCTTAAACGTACTTTATAGTAGTATAAATAATACAAGTAAGAAGGATATTGTTTGAATATATAATAAGTTGAAAGTTGAAATCAAAGGGAAAATTAAAGCAAAAAAACAGAAATGGGAAAGCAAGTGAAGAGTAATATTCATAGGTTTGAATCATGTAAGGACGTAATTAGAGAAGATAATTATGATATTGTTTCAATTTCAATTACTAATCCTAGAATCCAGGATTGTGATGAATCAACCACTGAGTTTTCATGGGATTACGCGGAGGACGCATCATCGTCTTCTTCTTCTTCTTCATGTTCATCCAGTACTTCTTCTTCTTCAAGAAGTGACGGCCCTTTATTTCAGTTGTCTAATCTGATGGAGCAACTCCCTATCAAGTAAGTAGTGCCTTCTATACAGTCGCTTTCATTCATACATGGATTATGATTTATGATGAGTTAGCGATAGTATAAAACTATGGTCGCCTACATTTGCTAATATATATAATCCTTTTCTGCTATACCCTATGTAACCCCTATGCATGTTTGAAATGTGCAGAAGAGGGCTATCAAAGTATTATCAAGGAAAATCTGAGTCGTTTGCATCACTAGGAAGTGTTTGTAACTTGGAAGACCTTGTAAAAAGAGAGAATGAGTACCAAAAACGGATGAAATTGTGTAAGAGTTATTGTGAAAGATTAACAGGTCCAAAGCCCACTATTTCAAAGAAAGCCTCGTACAGTGCTTCAACTACTTCACGAGTGAGGAGAAAGTGTAGCAATATTATCATGCCTACTTCTGGATTACCTCCTATTTCTATACACAAGGATTGAAACTACGCTTTATTGTTTATACTTGGATTTCCTTCTTTTTTTTCGATTAACTATACGGAGTACGGAGTATTATCCACCACAAATTAAAGGACGTCTTTTTTCAAGGACTTCAATTAATCCTTTGCTGGTTACTGCCAATCAAAATGCAAATATATTTCATTTCTTACGTAATTGATCCACCAGTACGATTACGAGTTCACCATCTTTTGCATGTGCGTTACGAGTATTAAAACCCAATTACGAAACGTCGTCGACGTTTTATAACAAATCGTCGACGTTATTCATAATAATTATCAACTTGCCCTTACTTCTCTTCTTCCTTCATTCATTCATTCAAAAAAAACTCATCTCCCTCCTAAACCTCACACCACCGCCGCAACATACCACCACCGCACGACCACACGACACCACCACCGGTGCCGCTGCTCCACCACGACAACCGCCAGACCAATTTCAAAAGGTAAGTGTTTTTTATTAAATTAATTTAGTTTTATTTGTATAATGTGATGTTAATTAGGCTAGTAATAGTAGTAGTTGTTGTTGTTGTTGTGTAAATTCGTTATTGATGTTGTTCACTTTGTTGATTTTTAAATTTGTTCTTCAATTTGTACTTCAATTTCTGATTTTTTGTTGTTGTTGTTTTTGTTATTAGTGTTGCTGTTATTGTTTCTTGTTGTTATTAGTGTTGTTATTGTTTGTTGTTGTTATTGATGTATGTTGTAGTTGTAGTTGCATTGATTTGTGAAGGAAGAGAAACGGGGTGTAGGGACGTCAAAAATCAACGTCCATAGTGGTATAGGACGTTGCATTTGGACGTCCACAGGAGGGGAGGACGGTGAGAAATCACGTCTTGGCATGGCTAGGACGTGAACTGTGCGCGCCATTGCTTGGGTAAGACGTGCAAAATGCACGGCCTAGTAGGGGAGGCACGTGCAATCTACACGTTGGTCATGGGATGGACGTGCAATCTGCACGTTGGTCATGGAGGGGGTCGTGCAATCTGCACGTTGGTGAGGGTGAGAGACGTGTGGATTTCACGTCCTTCCATGGTTTGACGTGAAATCCACATGTCCCTCCATGGTTCGGGTTTTTTTTTTCGTTTTAACCGTATATTTTCAATTTTAATAGTTAAAATTTATTATTTTTTCATTAAAAGATATTAATTTTGTATTTAATTGTATAAAAAAGTTGTTAATTTTGTATTTTAATGTATAGTTTAAATTATTTAAGTTGTTAATTTGATTTAATTTTAATTTAATTTTGAATTATTTTAGTTTTTTATGAAAATTTGTTTAGTTTTGATAATTTTGTGTATTTTATATTTTATATTTTATTATTTTAGTTTTTTATGACAATTTGTTTAATTATATTAATTTAACGTTATTGTAATCTCGTAAATGCAGATGTCTTACAATGAGGATGATATGATGCCTGCAATTGGCCGTACCGCAGGTCGAAGAGTGACGGGGTCTAAGCGTCGTGTCCCGATAGCATCACAACCAGCAGCAGCGCCACGGCCTGGTAGGGGAGCTAGGGGTAGGGGTAAGGGTAGAGGAAAGGGTCTCCTAATAAGGTCTCCCGACCCTACTCCCGAGGACGAGCTTCAGCTAACGAGAGCTTTTTTTAGGGACCGAGTTAGTAGTTCGGAGGACGAGGAGGTGGAGCAGTTTAGGGTCGGGAGACAGGATGATGATGATGATGATGATGACGAGGTTGAGGAGGAGGAGGAGGACGACTCCCAGTTTTTAGACGAGGGGGCAGCTGATCGACCAGCTAAGGTGATCGTACGTGATGGTAGCGACCGATATAGACCATTTGTGGAGGGTGCCTCTAGTAGCACGGGCGAGAGGAAGAAGACTCCGTATTTTTCATGGCGTCTTACCGGTCCGGTTGAGGGGCCGTCTGTACTTACTGTCCTACGTAGCTTCGGTGGCCACGTAGCTCGCAGTAGTTGGACGGATGAGGGGAGCGCGAGAGAGTGGATCACGTGTTACGAGAGGCCGGGTGCTATGGAGAAGATGAGTAAGCTGAGGGTCCGCTCTTCGGTTATGGATAGAGTTGGCGAGAGCGGGCTTGATCATCTTAGGACCTCTTTGACCATCGGGTTGGATGAGAACCTTATTAGTGCGTTCGTCGAGAGGTGGCAGTCGGACACCAACACTTTCCACATGTCGTTTGGTGAGATTAAGATATTGTTGCACGACGTTCACAGGATCCTCGGCATACGGGTGGATGGCGCTAGGGTTATGGACGAGGGTCATACGAGGGGGGAGATTGGTCTGAAGGGGAAGTTCGCGGCCTTGTTTGGTATCGACGTGGCGGCCGTGACTGCACCCCTTTACAGGGGTGGGGGGATTTTGGTGAGGAAGCTGGTGGATGTTGTGCAGAAGGGGAGCCAGCAGGACTCCCTACGGGCGTACATGATGTTGTTGGTTAGACAGACTTTGTTCACCGACAAGTCCAGCTATCGGGTTGTCGCTCGTATGTTGCCGCTGTTTGATGATTTAGATAATATAGGCGGTTATGCTTGGGGGGCCGCGTCATTGGCGTACCTGTACCGACAGTTGGGGATGGCTTCGCGTAGGGAGGCAGCTGGGTTAGTGGTTGTCTACCGTTGCTCCAGGCTTGGATATACGAGTATTTTCCGGCGTTTAGGCTTCACTCGGGATATTATGTTGAGGGGCAACCACTTGTCGAGGCTTGGTCACGAGTTCCTAGGTTTAGGGGAGATGAGGAGTTGTTGGAGTAGCACAGGTAGAGGTTGGACGGGCTGAGGGCGGAGCAGGTGACGTGGCTCCCTTACGGTGTTAGCCCATACAGGGGTTGTCGTAGTACGCTCTACTCGGGGGTGATTAGGTTTATGGATATAGTGGAGTCATACCAACCTGATAGGTGTCTCCTTCAGTTTGGCTATGTTCAGGATCACCCGAACCCTATGCGGGTCCTAGCTGCCGAGAGTCGTCCGGCGAAGCCGGCTCAGTGTTACAAGCTGTCGTACGGTGATGCTGCTGATTTGGATTGGGGTTTGAGAGAGGCTGAGGTTCCGTTGAGATAGCGTCATGACCGGGCTTTGATGTCGTTTCAGTGTGATCCACGGTACATGAGTTGGTACAAGAAGATTTCTCACCCATATTTCTACCCCCCTGCACGCCGTGTTCAGATGCGCTCACCCCCTTTCACCGAGGAGCCGGAGGTTGGCCGAGCTCTTAACCGTCATTTCTCGCAGATTTATAGTCATCCCCCCGACCAGAAATGGTCGTACGTGCGACGCTTGGTCAATGATATGGAGCGGTTCTACATAACGAAGGATGACGTTGAGGATGTTCCTGCTAATGATGATGATGATGATGAGGACGATGATGATAATGAGGACGTAGGTTATTAGTTTTGTTATGTATGGACTTTATTTGTTTTCTTTTGTACGGACTGTTTTAGTTTTCTTGTGTACGAACTTCTTTATTAGTTTATTAGTTTTGTTATGCATATTTTAATATTTATTAGTAACTCATAGCTTACATCGGACATGAATAAAAGCACATAAAACATAAATCGTAACTAAAACTTGATGAAAACATAGCTTACATTGGACATTAACGAAAACACATCAAACATCAAACACAAGTTTACAATACTTAATTATCTTCGGATGACGAAGATGAAGAATCCAGATCTCCTTCGTAATCTCCAGCTTCAATTACTTCAGGTTGACTAGCCACGTAATGATCATAAAACATTAAAACGCGCAGACGGACATTACCTAGATTAAACACTCTACCGGCACACAAATCAAATAGTGTTGCGTACTCTATCAAGGTTAGTATACGCTCAATGTAGACAAGGAAATCGCTTCTTAACTTGCGGAACACCCACATTTTCTCAGTTACAATTTCATCAGTAACATCATCTTCTGGAACAACCGGACTGTAGAGGGGGTGACCGTGTAGGATGCCAAAAAGGTTGGCAATTGGAGGATGTTCTATCAGGTCCCACACAGTGTCACTTGGAATGACTAGTTCAAAGCGAGAAACTAGCACTGGGAACTGCGTAGTTATAAGATCGATCCTTAGCTGATAAGCTCTATTTTTTTGAACGTTTGTGAGAGCCATCTTAAAAGTATTGATTTTAGTAGTAAATGAGATTGTGGTTGTTGCGATTACAATCAACATGAAAAGTAGTATTTATAAGAAGTCATAATATAACGGTAACATTTTGAAATTATAACGGTAACATTTTGAAATTTGAAATCACAACGATTACATTTCAATATTACAACCTAAACAATGCAAATCAATAGCTCTTCTTTGAGCCCAGTCAAACGTCTCATCCCGACTATCAAAAGAAGTTTCCGTCTCAAATAGGCGGTTGTAATTAACCTCATTTCCACCAAACTCCTCAAACGAATCCTGTTAATACGCAAAATTGGTTAAAATGACGGAAATATAAAGACTTGAAAACTGGTCGTCCAAGCATGGAATGGACGGGAAAAGTACACGTCCAAACCATGCATGAACGTGTACTATTCACGTCCATACAAGGTAAGGACGTGCACTATTCACGTCCAAACCATGCATGGACGGCCAGGATTAACGTCCAGACATGGTTCAGACGTGAATAGTGCACGTCCTCCCCATGCATGGACGTGAATAGTACACGTCCATGCATGGTTTGGACGTGTACTATTCACGTCCATTCCATGCTTGGACGGCCAGTTTTGCCGTCCTTACCACGCGAGGACGGCCAGTTTTCAAGTCTAATGCAAAATTTCGATTGAGTTTAATTTGTCTATTCTATGGCTTCTACGATTAATTCAACCTGATTTCAACTAAAGGGCTTAAACATGTAATTCAACAAATATTAATTGAAAAAAAAATTAAGATTTTAGTTACTTACCGATGAATCGTTGTCGTTGTTTGATATTGTTGTTCGATGTTGAAACCGTTTTTGTGGATTTTATGTTGTTTTTGTTTCAGAGAATAGAAGGTACAGAGAGAGAGAGAGGGAGAGAGAGAGAGAGAGAGAGAGAGAGAGAGAGAGAGAGAGAGAGAGAGAGAGAGAGAGAAGGGCAAAGGGTGTCTTTTGTTTAAAAAACGTGGACGATTTTTCGCAAAACGCCGACGACCTTTCGCAACCCCCAATTAAAATAACCTCGTTTTGATAAAATAAAATGCCTACTTTTGTTTCCCGTCAATTTGGTTGTTTATCCATAACAGATTGTCACTCTTGTTGTCCTGCATAGTGACTACTGACTGCATGGAGTGCAGCAATTAAAACGACGGAACCCAAGGCAGATAACAAGGAATATATTATCACAAATGTACTCCGTTGCCCATCCAACCTTCGTTTTTCTCTCTCTTTTTTCCCTTTTTTGTTAACAATAAGTCTCCCTCCCAAGCTTGTGACGGGTTATCCGTCAAAAGCTCATATGGGTAGATAAACAAAATTAAAGGTGCATAGGTAATCACAAAGATTCGTCCTTATCTTCCTAAATGGATTTTATTTGACCTGTCACAAGCTTGCGACGGATACTACCCGTCACAAATGAGAATTTGTGTTTTGTTAATGGTGCTTCACCGCTGTTACTTTTTCTAGTGCTAAGTCTAAAAGAGCGGTCTTGCGACGGGTATATCCGTCGTAAAATTTTAATGGGTTAAGTTCTCCTATTTGGGTAAATAAGATAAAGTATAGAGAATCTAAATTTCCTTGTCTTATCCTATCCAAGTGGATAATACTTATATGTCGTAAGTTTCGGAGGATACATAAGCCACAAATAAGAATTTGTGCTAAAAGAGACCTGTCAAACAGGTCGATCAGGCGGGTTACGGGTTCACTCGTTTCGAGTTCGGCTAACATACGGGTTAGGTTTATTTCAGGTTTGTAAAACACAAGTTTATAAGGGACGAGTTTATACGGGTTTCGGGCTGAGTTTTAGGCTTAAATGGGCTTGATTAACGCTTTTTTAAAAATGTTTAATTTCTTTAAGTTAAATTATAAACATATAGTTAATCTTAATTTTAATAACTATCTAGTTTAATACTCCCTCTATTCAAGTCTACTTTGCACTTATACTTTATATACAAATATTAAGAACACTATACTATAATATTAAAAGTAATACAAAAAGTAGATATAAATTATGTTGGTATTTTGTATGTAAGAAAAGGGTCTTAATAGTGGAATGATAATATTATAATATCGATAGTACAACCAAATAAAGACATGTGTAATGTGGAGTTGAATGGACTAAAATGAATAGGCGCAGTAATGTGGAGTTGAATGGGGGAGTATATGATATTAGTAAGAGGATGCATTATATTTTTTTGCTTATTATACAAGATGTTACAACAATATATGGAAGTGCCGACGATCCGACGTGACACACTTTAAAGTGATGATATGGCACGTGGTGATGACGTGATATGTGGTTTGAGGTGATGAAGTGGCAGTGTTAACGTGGGATGTTGTTCGATGTACTACGACGAAAGTGATGGTGTGTCACACATTTCGAGTTGATGGTGTGTCATGTGGTCCGAGGTAATGAGGTGTCATGTAGTGTTGACGTGGAATACAGCTCAACGTATTACGGTGAAAGTGACAATATAACACACACATTTCGAGGTGTTGATGTGACATGTGTTTTGAGGTGATGACGTGAGTACGTGACAAACAAACCGCATATACACATATCTTTCCTTAAAAAAATAATACCTCCATTCAAATACACTCTACCACTTTACTTTCTCACATTTGCCAACGCGTGTTTTACGCGATAAATATCGTTAACTACCTATTTGTGAAAATTATAAAAGTTAGATATTTTTAATGTTCTCGTAAAGACGAATCAAACAAAATCTCACATGAATATATTTTAACTTATGCATTAAGTGGAAATCGAAATTTAATGCTTACTTGTGAATAGTGTGTAAAATTGAAATTGGTAGAGTGGATTTAAATGGAGGAACTACATGTAAAAAAATATACGACATTGTTTATTTTACGAAAGATATACTCTCTTGACCCAACGGTTAACCCGTTGTGGCTCGGGTTTTGACTCGTTGTTTACGGGTCAAAACAGGTTCGGGTATATTACGGGTTTAGGGTGAAAATTGGGTTATTTGCGGGTGATTTACGAGTCGGGTTACGGTCGGTTTCTGAGTCGGCTCAAGTTTTGACAAGTCTACTTAGAACTGATTAAAAGTGGGCTTGGGCCGTATACGGATACAGACCGAGCCTAACGGCTAAAAAAGTGTCTATCAAGCCTTAGTTCACAACTCGATCCCACTAAGCAGGCCGGGTTCCACCGTCCGTACCACCCACTTTAAGAAACCGGGTCTGACTAAAATCAAATACAAAAAATTAGTTTTCGAAAACACAAGTTCATTATCACTACATCCCTTAAAAACCTAGCTATTGTCTTTAAAAGCTTATACTTAATCAAATATACTAATTTTCAAAGATAAGTTTATTAAATTCTGGAAAAAACACAAGTAAGTTGGACAATATTCTATCCAAATATCAAAAGATTGTTTTTTCCTTAGTTTTGTGCGACACTACTGACGGTTACATACGCTCCCGTGCAAATACTTAAAATGTACTATCTTTATGTGAGAATCTTGGTAGCAATGTAACATGTGTA
Source organism: Silene conica (assembly GCA_029255685.2). Taxonomy (NCBI): domain Eukaryota; kingdom Viridiplantae; phylum Streptophyta; class Magnoliopsida; order Caryophyllales; family Caryophyllaceae; genus Silene; species Silene conica. The sequence continues at coordinate 56,904,611 of CM055314.2, read as the reverse complement.
TTCTCAGTGAATCTTTATACGACAAGTGTAATAACTAAATACCGACAATTTTTCACAAATATGTAAGGCACGAGTATTCATTTGTTCTACTTAATTTGTTTAAGTATACAAATTGTAAATGAAATGAGCAGAGAACGGTGGAGGACTGAGATTTGATGTTTTTGTGATGTTACTTTTAAAGCGGGCCTGACAGATTGTCGTCCATGGGCAATTTTGTTTAGTCCAAACCCCTTCATTTATTCAAGCGGGCCAATATTTTTTGTCTATTACCCATTTTTCTTGTCTAAGCCCGCTATTTTAGCAGGCTAGAAGTCTATCTCAGAGTTGATTAGCTCTATGCTAAGAGCTCCTGCAATAATTGATCAAAAGGACTTGTTTACAAATTCTAAAAGTTTCAAGTTATAGTTGCTCAATTATTGGAGAGCTCCACTGTAATACCCTCATTTATTTAAGAGCCTTTAGCAAGACATTCTCAAATAAATAGAGCTGTTACCATCTCGGAATGTCCGAGGTAATGAATAACAAAGTAAAACAACCAAAGTACTTATATAAAACTGATAAAATTTAAACTTTGGTTATTACAGTTACTATGTAACATTTCGTGTTTTGAAGTCTATATAAGTACTACTTGTGATTGTTTCATGCTGGTTATATGTTTCTTTACCGTTATGAGGTGGCGAACTTCGGGACGAAGTTCATTTTAAGGAGGGAAGACTGTAATACCCCGTATTTTAGTCTCGGTCAACGGCAGTCGAACCAAGTTTTATACACGTATTTCAATCAAATAGAATGTTTATAAAGTATTTACGTAAACTATTATTATTTTATAAATCATATTTCTACGGTTATACCATATTTCATAATTATTTTATATTGGATGATTATTTCATAAAATGACATTTCATTCGTATTCCTTTAATTTTGATAATATAATTATAATTAAAATATATGTTGTATTTTACATTTATTTCTTATTTATACTTGTTTTATTATTTAAGTCGTAATTATATTTAAATCCTAAAATTCTTATACATTCTTTTATAACTGTTAATAATTTTATATTCTGATAATTAATTTAATGATAATTGGCTAATGCTAAACTAGATAATTTAATTAGTATAATTATTTGTACGTACTCGTTTATTTCAAGTTACGAATTGAGAACGTGTTTGAATGTCTCGAGAAGCGTGATGGGTACCTAAACTCGGGTTATGTGCGACACGTAATGGGCTTAGGCTGTTTAGACCGTGTTAACCCTAGAAAGAAAATAAAACAAACGAAACCCTAATTAACTACTCAACACATCGACACTCAACTTTCAGCCTCCATCGACATCTCAATCTACCGCCATCAACACCCACCAAAAACCCTACTCATCCTTCTACATCCCATCTGACTCCTTACCACTGCTACACCCTAAATCCTACACTGGTAACACCGTGAGGTTGAGAAGAACAGAGGAGCAGGAAAACAACCAACGTAATCACCATGCGCGACTGTAAGTTTAACATCGTGATTCTTGCACTTTTCATACCATCGACTTAGTGTTTCATGTTTGTAGGTAATTTGGGTAGGGCCCTCAACACGTTTATGACCGTCAAAGGCCAGTAGAACCACCGTGGGACTCTATAAACAACCCTAATGTTGACAGTAACAAGCATTTTCGTTCACTCTGTTTCGTGTTTTCCCCTCTTATTTGGTTGTGTTTTGGTTTAATTAGTATTGAGAGGTCATGGGTACGGGTAGTTGGCTGTTGGTAGGATGGTTTGGTGGTGATGGAGTGATGTGTGGTGGTCGAGTGAATAGATGCCAGTGGTCTGTTTGTAGGGGCTGCAAAACGGGTACAGGAATAGGGGCAGTGACTTTGGTTCGTGGGTGTGTGAGGAGGAGGTTTTGACGGCTGTCTCAGGGAGTTGGTGAGGGTCGAAGCCTGGTGTCTTACACCAGGGAGTTGGGGGTAGTGTGTAGTGCTGAGGGTGGTAGTAGGTGGTGGCGAACGGGGTGGTATTAGGGTGGTTACAGGCAGGCTACAGAGAAGAGAACAATGGGATTTCGGTATGTTGTCGCGAGAAGGGTGTTTCGTCACTAGGTTCGAGGGTTGTTTAGGGTAGGTCAGGTATCATGGTTGGTCTCAGTGGGTACGTCATAGTGCAGTGTTAGCAGCCACCAGGGGTTGGTGGTGGTTCAGGGTCGGTAGGGTGGTCGTTAGGGCTGTTGAGGATGGGCTGTCACGGGTCTGGTGGCTGGAAATTAAAGAAGGGGCTGTACTGTTGAGCTGCGTTTTTTTTATGAAATGAGTGAGTTGTCTTTGTTTTATTAATTCTTATGCTTACCCATATTATTATTATTATTATTATTAGTATTTTTATATGATAAAATATTATTAGTGTATTATTATTAGTATTACATGATAAATTATAGTAGTTGTATTATTGTTGTTGCTTATTATTGCTAATGATTTATGTTATTAATTATTAAGGGTGTTTTGTTACTAAATTTTTAATAATTGTATGATAGTATATTTTTGGTAGTATTGTTACTCTATTAAGAGATATATTGTTAATGTTAGTATTTATATTGTTATTATCGAGAATATCAGTAATATCGTTAAAAGAGTTATATGTGTTACTAAGTTAGAAATAATTGAATAATTGATCGTGTGCTATATTTAGTAAGCCTATATTTAGTAAGTCTATCTTTAGTAAGTTATGATTAGTTAATAGTACTTGGTTGCATGTTTAGGAATTAATGTAAGTAATATTTATAGGAACTGAATTCGAAGTGGAATACTTCTGGACGGTGATTGCTATTTGCAGACTTGCTACTCCAGGTAGGATACACTGGTACCTTATTCTATGACGTGCTTTGAATGGATGTGTATATTGTATGTTATGGATGCAAGTGTGATTATTATGAGAATGATATATAGTGGTTGAATATTTTTATATTGCATTCATAAGCATGGCATATGCATTGGATACGGAATTGAGATGATGAGATATTACTGATGAGATATTATTGGGCCCAGGCTAGTTCTGCAGGACTAGACCTGGTGACCTCAGCTGTTATGCTGGTGTTCGGCGACGGCCGATTATAGTCTGCCGGGAGGTTCGGTATGGCTGGGTGTTACGGGTTTGAGATTGAGATTGAGATTGAGATTGTGATTGAGCTCGAGCATATCATGGCATTTGCATATCATTTATCTGTTGCATTATAATTTTTGTGTTATCCTACTCAACCGCGAGGTTGACAGTGTATTCGTGTACACCTACGATGATCCGGAACGGGGAGTAGATTCTACAGGTCAGAAACAGATGGATTAGGAGCTTGGGCATGGAGAGAGACATGGCTTGGACCTACTTAGTTTAGATCACATACTTAGATGTTATCAGTTGTACTTTATTCTTTGCATAGTCGTTGTAATATCAAAAGTTCAAATTTAATCAGTTTTATATAAAGTACTTTGGTTGTTTTACTTTGTTATTCACTATCTCGGACATTCCGAGATGGTAACAACTCTATTTATTTGAGAATGTCTTGCTAAAGGCTCTTAAATAAATGGGGGTGTTACAAAGTGGTATCAGAGCGAACGATCCTCAGGCCTAAACAAAATGAATAATAATGAACGTAGGAAGAGTCTTATAAAATGAACCCCAGGTTAGTAACTGTTAGGAGCCCCAGGATTGGGATGAGTTAGGGGCCCCCTCAAACCAAGCCACTGGCCCTTTCAGTTTAACCTGGTCACCCTTGAGAGATGTAGAGCGTGGGTAGTATAGAATAAAGGACAAGACCCTATATATATATATATATTGTACTAACGTCTGCGTAGGAAAGCAATGAGGTAAGTATGATGTGAAATATGGGTGGAGATATGTGCCTTGTATGAGAATTATATTGAATGATTGATTGAGATATATGATTTCAAAGTATTGAGAACAGGAGTTTTGAATATGAGTTTGAAATATAAGCTTGACTTGCATGATGGTGTGCATTAGAAGAATATGACAGATATTGAAATGCTGATTGAGCTGAATGATTGCATTGAAATTTTAGAGAATGGATGTATATATATTAAACAATGTTTGGAGTGATATTATCATATGATTTTGGTGTTTAGGAATTTTCATATGATATCTGGTTATAAAATGACTATCGTACTATGTAATATATCATCTTGAATTTGAATATGAATGATCAGATTTAAATGTTATAGTAATCTATGTCTAGTGATATGCAAAATGTGTTGCCCTAAGCCATGAGTGTCATATAGCTATGTTTTACATTCGTGTATACTTGTATGAATATTGATTATTTAGTTGATCCTACCTTTCAGTTTAGCAATCTTATCGCTTTCATGATAGCAAGTACAAATTGAAATAGTGAATAAATATTAATATGGTGCAATGTCATTCCTATGCTCCAATATATGCATCAACATGTTTTGAGAATAGTTGTGTTTTAATATGACGATGTAATGTGATAATGTGAAATATTAAAGTAACCGACATTGTAATAAGTTTCCAGAATGTTATCCATTTGTATGGGTTGCCGTTTAAAATGTGTTCTCTATATGAATGTGTAAGTTTTATGTATGACGACCTTATGAGTTAACTTTCTTATGATTTTGATTTCAAGTTAAAACGACTTATATTTTGAAGTAAATAAATATTTTGGTTGACACGTGAATTATGTGAATGCTAGTCTTGTTTTCGATCTATAACTTGTAAAATCGTTAGTTGATTCGTGTTTATAAATTGTCATTTATTTACAACTTCATTGTTTTGAAAGTTTCGAAATGTTTTCAAATCGATAATCCATGATAAAGCTGATGTTTGATAATTATGGTAATTGTTTTGCAACAGGAAGGATGTGTGGCTACATGTTAATAAAATTTTTGTCTAAATATGTTGATGTAAACCCCTTATTCTGCACGTTATACCCATTACTGGATTTGTGATTGATGTAAATTGAGTAGATGAGAAATGCACCTATGTGGTTCTAACTTATTTATACCTAGAAATGTTAAGCTGACCTGCTAGTCTATGAATGATGTATATCTTGTCGAATAAGCCAAGGCTCCATGTTTAATTATATTGGTTAAATTTTGCCTTATGTCTTTTCTAGAATATGATTTCGTTTCTATAATATGATTATGAGCATGAAATGTTTTGATTTGTCAATTTTGAACTATGAGTTAGCTGATTGTCTACATTGGTGTAAATACGTTAAGTTTGTGTTAAAATTTAAGGGTATATAGGTACTAGTAGTTACCTTGATTTTGTTTTACTGCGTAGCATGAAATTGACAAATATGATGGTTGTTTCAAAAGTCGGATGTTAGTGGTAATTACCTTATCATATGATTTGTGGCTGATGTTTTGGTGATCTTCTTGAGCATTGAATGTGAAATTTGTAATGGGGTTACGGGGACGTAACCATGTTTTAAGGAGGAAAGGATTGTAAAATCTTGATGCTTTATGATATGGCTAGTTGATAATGATAATTAGTATGTTGTGATTGTTTGAATATATATAAATTTGATAATCTTGTTTACTTCTGTTATGCATTACACCGTGACGCGTGATATATCTTTTAACTTAGTTATGAGTTAAACTTTGGGGACAAAGTTTTTCTTAACGAGGGTAGAATGTAACATTTCGTGTTTTGAAGTCTATATAAGTACTACTTGTGATTGTTTCATGCTGGTTATATGTTTCTTTACCGTTATGAGGTGGCGAACTTCGGGACGAAGTTCATTTTAAGGAGGGAAGACTGTAATACCCCGTATTTTAGTCTCGGTCAACGGCAGTCGAACCAAGTTTTATACACGTATTTCAATCAAATAGAATGTTTATAAAGTATTTACGTAAACTATTATTATTTTATAAATCATATTTCTACGGTTATACCATATTTCATAATTATTTTATATTGGATGATTATTTCATAAAATGACATTTCATTCGTATTCCTTTAATTTTGATAATATAATTATAATTAAAATATATGTTGTATTTTACATTTATTTCTTATTTATACTTGTTTTATTATTTAAGTCGTAATTATATTTAAATCCTAAAATTCTTATACATTCTTTTATAACTGTTAATAATTTTATATTCTGATAATTAATTTAATGATAATTGGCTAATGCTAAACTAGATAATTTAATTAGTATAATTATTTGTACGTACTCGTTTATTTCAAGTTACGAATTGAGAACGTGTTTGAATGTCTCGAGAAGCGTGATGGGTACCTAAACTCGGGTTATGTGCGACACGTAATGGGCTTAGGCTGTTTAGACCGTGTTAACCCTAGAAAGAAAATAAAACAAACGAAACCCTAATTAACTACTCAACACATCGACACTCAACTTTCAGCCTCCATCGACATCTCAATCTACCGCCATCAACACCCACCAAAAACCCTACTCATCCTTCTACATCCCATCTGACTCCTTACCACTGCTACACCCTAAATCCTACACTGGTAACACCGTGAGGTTGAGAAGAACAGAGGAGCAGGAAAACAACCAACGTAATCACCATGCGCGACTGTAAGTTTAACATCGTGATTCTTGCACTTTTCATACCATCGACTTAGTGTTTCATGTTTGTAGGTAATTTGGGTAGGGCCCTCAACACGTTTATGACCGTCAAAGGCCAGTAGAACCACCGTGGGACTCTATAAACAACCCTAATGTTGACAGTAACAAGCATTTTCGTTCACTCTGTTTCGTGTTTTCCCCTCTTATTTGGTTGTGTTTTGGTTTAATTAGTATTGAGAGGTCATGGGTACGGGTAGTTGGCTGTTGGTAGGATGGTTTGGTGGTGATGGAGTGATGTGTGGTGGTCGAGTGAATAGATGCCAGTGGTCTGTTTGTAGGGGCTGCAAAACGGGTACAGGAATAGGGGCAGTGACTTTGGTTCGTGGGTGTGTGAGGAGGAGGTTTTGACGGCTGTCTCAGGGAGTTGGTGAGGGTCGAAGCCTGGTGTCTTACACCAGGGAGTTGGGGGTAGTGTGTAGTGCTGAGGGTGGTAGTAGGTGGTGGCGAACGGGGTGGTATTAGGGTGGTTACAGGCAGGCTACAGAGAAGAGAACAATGGGATTTCGGTATGTTGTCGCGAGAAGGGTGTTTCGTCACTAGGTTCGAGGGTTGTTTAGGGTAGGTCAGGTATCATGGTTGGTCTCAGTGGGTACGTCATAGTGCAGTGTTAGCAGCCACCAGGGGTTGGTGGTGGTTCAGGGTCGGTAGGGTGGTCGTTAGGGCTGTTGAGGATGGGCTGTCACGGGTCTGGTGGCTGGAAATTAAAGAAGGGGCTGTACTGTTGAGCTGCGTTTTTTTTATGAAATGAGTGAGTTGTCTTTGTTTTATTAATTCTTATGCTTACCCATATTATTATTATTATTATTATTAGTATTTTTATATGATAAAATATTATTAGTGTATTATTATTAGTATTACATGATAAATTATAGTAGTTGTATTATTGTTGTTGCTTATTATTGCTAATGATTTATGTTATTAATTATTAAGGGTGTTTTGTTACTAAATTTTTAATAATTGTATGATAGTATATTTTTGGTAGTATTGTTACTCTATTAAGAGATATATTGTTAATGTTAGTATTTATATTGTTATTATCGAGAATATCAGTAATATCGTTAAAAGAGTTATATGTGTTACTAAGTTAGAAATAATTGAATAATTGATCGTGTGCTATATTTAGTAAGCCTATATTTAGTAAGTCTATCTTTAGTAAGTTATGATTAGTTAATAGTACTTGGTTGCATGTTTAGGAATTAATGTAAGTAATATTTATAGGAACTGAATTCGAAGTGGAATACTTCTGGACGGTGATTGCTATTTGCAGACTTGCTACTCCAGGTAGGATACACTGGTACCTTATTCTATGACGTGCTTTGAATGGATGTGTATATTGTATGTTATGGATGCAAGTGTGATTATTATGAGAATGATATATAGTGGTTGAATATTTTTATATTGCATTCATAAGCATGGCATATGCATTGGATACGGAATTGAGATGATGAGATATTACTGATGAGATATTATTGGGCCCAGGCTAGTTCTGCAGGACTAGACCTGGTGACCTCAGCTGTTATGCTGGTGTTCGGCGACGGCCGATTATAGTCTGCCGGGAGGTTCGGTATGGCTGGGTGTTACGGGTTTGAGATTGAGATTGAGATTGAGATTGTGATTGAGCTCGAGCATATCATGGCATTTGCATATCATTTATCTGTTGCATTATAATTTTTGTGTTATCCTACTCAACCGCGAGGTTGACAGTGTATTCGTGTACACCTACGATGATCCGGAACGGGGAGTAGATTCTACAGGTCAGAAACAGATGGATTAGGAGCTTGGGCATGGAGAGAGACATGGCTTGGACCTACTTAGTTTAGATCACATACTTAGATGTTATCAGTTGTACTTTATTCTTTGCATAGTCGTTGTAATATCAAAAGTTCAAATTTAATCAGTTTTATATAAAGTACTTTGGTTGTTTTACTTTGTTATTCACTATCTCGGACATTCCGAGATGGTAACAACTCTATTTATTTGAGAATGTCTTGCTAAAGGCTCTTAAATAAATGGGGGTGTTACAAAGTGGTATCAGAGCGAACGATCCTCAGGCCTAAACAAAATGAATAATAATGAACGTAGGAAGAGTCTTATAAAATGAACCCCAGGTTAGTAACTGTTAGGAGCCCCAGGATTGGGATGAGTTAGGGGCCCCCTCAAACCAAGCCACTGGCCCTTTCAGTTTAACCTGGTCACCCTTGAGAGATGTAGAGCGTGGGTAGTATAGAATAAAGGACAAGACCCTATATATATATATATATTGTACTAACGTCTGCGTAGGAAAGCAATGAGGTAAGTATGATGTGAAATATGGGTGGAGATATGTGCCTTGTATGAGAATTATATTGAATGATTGATTGAGATATATGATTTCAAAGTATTGAGAACAGGAGTTTTGAATATGAGTTTGAAATATAAGCTTGACTTGCATGATGGTGTGCATTAGAAGAATATGACAGATATTGAAATGCTGATTGAGCTGAATGATTGCATTGAAATTTTAGAGAATGGATGTATATATATTAAACAATGTTTGGAGTGATATTATCATATGATTTTGGTGTTTAGGAATTTTCATATGATATCTGGTTATAAAATGACTATCGTACTATGTAATATATCATCTTGAATTTGAATATGAATGATCAGATTTAAATGTTATAGTAATCTATGTCTAGTGATATGCAAAATGTGTTGCCCTAAGCCATGAGTGTCATATAGCTATGTTTTACATTCGTGTATACTTGTATGAATATTGATTATTTAGTTGATCCTACCTTTCAGTTTAGCAATCTTATCGCTTTCATGATAGCAAGTACAAATTGAAATAGTGAATAAATATTAATATGGTGCAATGTCATTCCTATGCTCCAATATATGCATCAACATGTTTTGAGAATAGTTGTGTTTTAATATGACGATGTAATGTGATAATGTGAAATATTAAAGTAACCGACATTGTAATAAGTTTCCAGAATGTTATCCATTTGTATGGGTTGCCGTTTAAAATGTGTTCTCTATATGAATGTGTAAGTTTTATGTATGACGACCTTATGAGTTAACTTTCTTATGATTTTGATTTCAAGTTAAAACGACTTATATTTTGAAGTAAATAAATATTTTGGTTGACACGTGAATTATGTGAATGCTAGTCTTGTTTTCGATCTATAACTTGTAAAATCGTTAGTTGATTCGTGTTTATAAATTGTCATTTATTTACAACTTCATTGTTTTGAAAGTTTCGAAATGTTTTCAAATCGATAATCCATGATAAAGCTGATGTTTGATAATTATGGTAATTGTTTTGCAACAGGAAGGATGTGTGGCTACATGTTAATAAAATTTTTGTCTAAATATGTTGATGTAAACCCCTTATTCTGCACGTTATACCCATTACTGGATTTGTGATTGATGTAAATTGAGTAGATGAGAAATGCACCTATGTGGTTCTAACTTATTTATACCTAGAAATGTTAAGCTGACCTGCTAGTCTATGAATGATGTATATCTTGTCGAATAAGCCAAGGCTCCATGTTTAATTATATTGGTTAAATTTTGCCTTATGTCTTTTCTAGAATATGATTTCGTTTCTATAATATGATTATGAGCATGAAATGTTTTGATTTGTCAATTTTGAACTATGAGTTAGCTGATTGTCTACATTGGTGTAAATACGTTAAGTTTGTGTTAAAATTTAAGGGTATATAGGTACTAGTAGTTACCTTGATTTTGTTTTACTGCGTAGCATGAAATTGACAAATATGATGGTTGTTTCAAAAGTCGGATGTTAGTGGTAATTACCTTATCATATGATTTGTGGCTGATGTTTTGGTGATCTTCTTGAGCATTGAATGTGAAATTTGTAATGGGGTTACGGGGACGTAACCATGTTTTAAGGAGGAAAGGATTGTAAAATCTTGATGCTTTATGATATGGCTAGTTGATAATGATAATTAGTATGTTGTGATTGTTTGAATATATATAAATTTGATAATCTTGTTTACTTCTGTTATGCATTACACCGTGACGCGTGATATATCTTTTAACTTAGTTATGAGTTAAACTTTGGGGACAAAGTTTTTCTTAACGAGGGTAGAATGTAACATTTCGTGTTTTGAAGTCTATATAAGTACTACTTGTGATTGTTTCATGCTGGTTATATGTTTCTTTACCGTTATGAGGTGGCGAACTTCGGGACGAAGTTCATTTTAAGGAGGGAAGACTGTAATACCCCGTATTTTAGTCTCGGTCAACGGCAGTCGAACCAAGTTTTATACACGTATTTCAATCAAATAGAATGTTTATAAAGTATTTACGTAAACTATTATTATTTTATAAATCATATTTCTACGGTTATACCATATTTCATAATTATTTTATATTGGATGATTATTTCATAAAATGACATTTCATTCGTATTCCTTTAATTTTGATAATATAATTATAATTAAAATATATGTTGTATTTTACATTTATTTCTTATTTATACTTGTTTTATTATTTAAGTCGTAATTATATTTAAATCCTAAAATTCTTATACATTCTTTTATAACTGTTAATAATTTTATATTCTGATAATTAATTTAATGATAATTGGCTAATGCTAAACTAGATAATTTAATTAGTATAATTATTTGTACGTACTCGTTTATTTCAAGTTACGAATTGAGAACGTGTTTGAATGTCTCGAGAAGCGTGATGGGTACCTAAACTCGGGTTATGTGCGACACGTAATGGGCTTAGGCTGTTTAGACCGTGTTAACCCTAGAAAGAAAATAAAACAAACGAAACCCTAATTAACTACTCAACACATCGACACTCAACTTTCAGCCTCCATCGACATCTCAATCTACCGCCATCAACACCCACCAAAAACCCTACTCATCCTTCTACATCCCATCTGACTCCTTACCACTGCTACACCCTAAATCCTACACTGGTAACACCGTGAGGTTGAGAAGAACAGAGGAGCAGGAAAACAACCAACGTAATCACCATGCGCGACTGTAAGTTTAACATCGTGATTCTTGCACTTTTCATACCATCGACTTAGTGTTTCATGTTTGTAGGTAATTTGGGTAGGGCCCTCAACACGTTTATGACCGTCAAAGGCCAGTAGAACCACCGTGGGACTCTATAAACAACCCTAATGTTGACAGTAACAAGCATTTTCGTTCACTCTGTTTCGTGTTTTCCCCTCTTATTTGGTTGTGTTTTGGTTTAATTAGTATTGAGAGGTCATGGGTACGGGTAGTTGGCTGTTGGTAGGATGGTTTGGTGGTGATGGAGTGATGTGTGGTGGTCGAGTGAATAGATGCCAGTGGTCTGTTTGTAGGGGCTGCAAAACGGGTACAGGAATAGGGGCAGTGACTTTGGTTCGTGGGTGTGTGAGGAGGAGGTTTTGACGGCTGTCTCAGGGAGTTGGTGAGGGTCGAAGCCTGGTGTCTTACACCAGGGAGTTGGGGGTAGTGTGTAGTGCTGAGGGTGGTAGTAGGTGGTGGCGAACGGGGTGGTATTAGGGTGGTTACAGGCAGGCTACAGAGAAGAGAACAATGGGATTTCGGTATGTTGTCGCGAGAAGGGTGTTTCGTCACTAGGTTCGAGGGTTGTTTAGGGTAGGTCAGGTATCATGGTTGGTCTCAGTGGGTACGTCATAGTGCAGTGTTAGCAGCCACCAGGGGTTGGTGGTGGTTCAGGGTCGGTAGGGTGGTCGTTAGGGCTGTTGAGGATGGGCTGTCACGGGTCTGGTGGCTGGAAATTAAAGAAGGGGCTGTACTGTTGAGCTGCGTTTTTTTTATGAAATGAGTGAGTTGTCTTTGTTTTATTAATTCTTATGCTTACCCATATTATTATTATTATTATTATTAGTATTTTTATATGATAAAATATTATTAGTGTATTATTATTAGTATTACATGATAAATTATAGTAGTTGTATTATTGTTGTTGCTTATTATTGCTAATGATTTATGTTATTAATTATTAAGGGTGTTTTGTTACTAAATTTTTAATAATTGTATGATAGTATATTTTTGGTAGTATTGTTACTCTATTAAGAGATATATTGTTAATGTTAGTATTTATATTGTTATTATCGAGAATATCAGTAATATCGTTAAAAGAGTTATATGTGTTACTAAGTTAGAAATAATTGAATAATTGATCGTGTGCTATATTTAGTAAGCCTATATTTAGTAAGTCTATCTTTAGTAAGTTATGATTAGTTAATAGTACTTGGTTGCATGTTTAGGAATTAATGTAAGTAATATTTATAGGAACTGAATTCGAAGTGGAATACTTCTGGACGGTGATTGCTATTTGCAGACTTGCTACTCCAGGTAGGATACACTGGTACCTTATTCTATGACGTGCTTTGAATGGATGTGTATATTGTATGTTATGGATGCAAGTGTGATTATTATGAGAATGATATATAGTGGTTGAATATTTTTATATTGCATTCATAAGCATGGCATATGCATTGGATACGGAATTGAGATGATGAGATATTACTGATGAGATATTATTGGGCCCAGGCTAGTTCTGCAGGACTAGACCTGGTGACCTCAGCTGTTATGCTGGTGTTCGGCGACGGCCGATTATAGTCTGCCGGGAGGTTCGGTATGGCTGGGTGTTACGGGTTTGAGATTGAGATTGAGATTGAGATTGTGATTGAGCTCGAGCATATCATGGCATTTGCATATCATTTATCTGTTGCATTATAATTTTTGTGTTATCCTACTCAACCGCGAGGTTGACAGTGTATTCGTGTACACCTACGATGATCCGGAACGGGGAGTAGATTCTACAGGTCAGAAACAGATGGATTAGGAGCTTGGGCATGGAGAGAGACATGGCTTGGACCTACTTAGTTTAGATCACATACTTAGATGTTATCAGTTGTACTTTATTCTTTGCATAGTCGTTGTAATATCAAAAGTTCAAATTTAATCAGTTTTATATAAAGTACTTTGGTTGTTTTACTTTGTTATTCACTATCTCGGACATTCCGAGATGGTAACAACTCTATTTATTTGAGAATGTCTTGCTAAAGGCTCTTAAATAAATGGGGGTGTTACATACTACACAGCGGAAAAGAAAATACAACTGATGACAACTCTAGATGTGATATAATTCTAAGTCGGTCCAAAGTCTGCATCTCACATTCCTGCCCCAACTCCTAGCTCATCTATCTCTGACCTGTAGAATCTACTCCCCATTCCGGATCATCGTAGGTGTCAGACGAATACACTGTCAACCTCGCGGTTGAGTAGGATAACACAATAATAAATAATGCAACAATGATGATATGCAAATGTCATGATATGCTCGAGCTCAATCTCATTCTCAATCTCAAACCCTTGCACCAACCCATACCGAACCTCCCGGCAGAGTATAATCGGTCGTCGCCGAACACCAGCTCAATAACTGATAAGACACCAGGCCTGGTCTGCAGAACCACCCTCGGCTTTATATCAGAACAATATATGACCATAACTTTCTCAGTAACCAATGTATATGTAAAACCCCTCGTCGCAGCGGAAAATATAAACATACAAAACATTCTAAAATTTACGCGGAATTTAAACTTTAACATGCTTGACTAAGTACGAGGTGAATTAGCAAAACTATACATGCGGAAATAAAAAGAACATAGATAAGTAATAAGTCTAAGTACAAAACCATAAGTACAAAAATGCAGCGTGGGATAGCATATCCCTACAGGCACCAAATGTATAACAAAAGTCTAGGTCTAGCTAAACGATAAAATGTATGTCATCGATGATAGGATCATCGCTCGCTGGCCTCAGTAACCCCTCCATCAGCCATCATGTATCTACATACATGAAAACATGTACACCATAACCAGTGGGGAGTGACTAGAGTTCTCCTAGCCACCTATTGTTAGTAACATGTAACACATAAATAAAACATCCATCATACACCAACATCATAACATACGAAGTATACAACATCCCTTATATCAACATGCCTCACTATGCAAAACCTTTAACTAACTTCGGAAACTATTTGAGGCGAGAGCCGGTCTCCCTTCCGGTTGCCCGGCCGGGGGGGTCTTTCTCCTCAAACCATTTCCGAACTCAGAATAAGAGTCGTCCAATGCCTTGGACGAACAATAACTCAATTGATAAACAATACTCTAGATAAACATCCATTCAACAACATCTGCCACTGTACCCCAACTCAGGCAAACAAATGCAAACAGCAGTATCTTGAGCTAACCCCAACTCAGGAAAGAACTAAACACAATCAGCAGTGCCCAAGCCACACCCCGATTCAGGTAGAATTGGTACACAAGGTCAACTAGCATTCATCCGTGAACCCCGACTCAGGCACGAATGGATACCGATCAGCTAATAATGGTTCAATGACCCGACTCAGCCATAACCATTACTCTTCGTAGTGAATCAGGATCCTGACTCAGACCTGACTCACTACGGTCAAACAAACTCACAGAGGGATAGAGGTCCCGACTCAGACATCTCCTACCGCATCATCCATACACGTAACGGTCCAGAGGTCCCGAATCAGACATGGTCGTCACGCCACACACACGCACATACCAAACTAGAGATCCCGACTCAGACAAAGCTTGATATGCAACATACAACAGTACATATCGTACTCTAGCGGTCCCGACTCAGACATATTCTGATATGTACTACAACCATATACTATGTCCTAGTCTTACTTACTAGATTATCGACTAACATGTGAAAGCATACAAGCATATGAGTCACACGGAAGAAGTCTCAGGCAAATCGGATGAACCGATCATAAGTTAAACAAGTTTTAGCATGAATGGGACTACTAGTCGGCCTAAGACCGGCTGTCGGTCCACCGTCTGGCAATCCCACCCAAACTGCCTTTGAAAAACACTAAACAATGAGGCAATGGTTCCCAGCCGGTCGACTGGCCGCCGGCCACCCGGCTGGGAGACCCATCTCCCTGTTTCCCCTTCTTTACTACAAAACAACATAAAGGGAGCCTTAGCCGGTGGACCGGCGGCCGGCCACCCGGATGACCACCCCAACACATAAGATTTCTTCAAAAAGAAAAACCCATTAAGAGAGCTCACAGCCGGTCGACCGGCTGCCGGTCAGCCTACTAGCTGGGAGTCCCTGTTCGTGAAAAATGTCATTCTCGACCATGCTTAACGATTCAATAGTTCATCAAATGATCCCTAGCATGTTTCTAAACAACAACTCAACAGTCCCAACATGTTTATAGCATCAAACAAGTATAAGAAACATATGAACAATATCAAATTCATGGATTCACAACAAAATCCCCAAATAAACCCATCTTTCATGTATACTCTAAAATCAACCCTCATATTGATTTCATCACAAATTCCTCAAAAGAATCAGATTATAAAACATACTAAAGATGTTTCGCAACCTATTTCATACTTATAATCATATGAACACATCAAACACAAAGTATGCTAATATAACAAAAATAGGCCGAGTAAGCTCATTATTGTCACCTCAGGCGTTTTATGCTCCGATTTCTTCATCCACGATGTATGAATCAACCTCCGGGTTGTCCAAGTCAACTCCTAAGAATATAAAAATGCATATGAGAAGCCTAAAACGAATTAGGGCAAAAAAACCCCGGAAATGGAAAGTTGAGAATTGAAAACAAAAGTGATGGGAAGAACGAAAATTGCGAGAGGAATCCGAAAGTGAAAACATTACCTTGATTCATGTTAAGAAGAGCCTTTAGATGATTTTTTTTAGGAGCTTTCAAAGAGAGAAAAATGGTAGGTTTGACTTTACAGTGACTTGTGTTTTGAGGGAAATGAAATGTCGTAAGAAGGAAGAAATGAGTTGTCCTTTTATTTGTTTGAGTCGGATTTCCTTAATTAAATGAAACAGAAACCTTAAGACGGAAATGCCAAGCGAACTCGATATCTTAAAATTAAATGAGTCTTAAGACGGAAATTTAACGAAAATTCTTAAAATAAAACTTACGAAATATTATTATATTCCGAAAATCATTTTAATTTATAAAAATATTCTTTTACGAAAATATGGGATATTACAATGATATGCTCATGAATACAACGATATAATTATTCAATCATGCTATCAAATAATGAAATGCTCGTAACATTACCAATAATCCACAATCAATCCAACCAATATCATTCTCATATCAATCATACTCAGCATCCGTAACACACAATACCACATCCATTCATAACACATCATAGAGTATAATAAGGTCGGTGTATCCTACCTGGATATCAATATAATCCCGTCACGCAGCTAACATCCAATCAGTAGGATCACTCCATCACATACTCAACACCTAATAAAATAACATACTTAATTACTAACTAATACAATTACGCAAACTAATATAATATATTAATTATTCAAATTAAATATTTAAATAATTATATTACGCATAAAGAGACCGTATCAATTATTACTTAGTAGTAATTTAATTAAATAAAAACTATATAAATTATCACCCATAAATAAATAACAATTACTTGTCACATACGTATTACAAATTATGGAGATACGAATTTTATTATTAAAATTACGAACCGTGAAAAACATAAACCACAAACTTAATTAAACATATTCGATACTTACGACTCAAGTACCCATAAGAAAAGACAACAATTACTTGGAAATAATACTAACAAAAATAACAATATTAATAATAATAATAATAATAATAACAATAATATAAATAATAATAATAATTATGATAATGATAATAATATCATATAATAATAATAATGCTAATGATTGCATACTCACGCATCAAATACAAACATATGCAGGCCACGACCAAACAGTAAAACGCGAACAACAGGTCTTGTTGTAGCCCTTTTCCCGACACCACCACCACCAGCCCGGTCCCCGACAACCGCCCCCACTGGACCCAACCTCTACTACGTACTACAACCTATAACTTCCACCCATTAGCCACCACCAGAGGCCACCATAGCCACTACCACGACACATCTAAACTGCCCGCGTACAAACTCGTAACTTCGGTTTTTCGCGCAGCCTTCCTCTCTTCTCACGGCTTCTCTCACCACCATCCAGACCACCCACAACCACCAACAAGGGTTCTATCCTCTTTCCCACACTACTACCCACGACATCCCTCTAACAGTAACCCCTTACCGCCCTCACAGTCACCACAAAACGCAGCCCAAAACGCCTGCACACAACGCGACCAAAACGATTGTTGTTGTTCCCTTTTTTCACACCAGCACCACCACATCATCCACCATAGCCACAACTCCTGCCACCTAAACGGAAATACCACACACCTACAACCCATGTCACAACCGCCTCTCGCCTCCTCGTGGTCCCCACCACGAGGAACACGCCTCTCAAAACTCACGTTCTCACCCCCTCTATTTGCCCCTGTTTCTGTTTTTAACCCAACCACCACTACCACGGTGGTTGGTCGTGGTCTTCGTCTGGAACCGTGTATACTTATCTAGTCTAAGGTTTAGGTCAGTACACAATTGGTTCAAGGGATAAACGAGACTATGCGAATAACGATTAACAAAAGAAAACAAAGCGATGAACGAATTATAACGATAAAATCAATACATAAGTCGTACCTTTACGAATGGTATAACATAAACAACAACGAGGCTTATATCGAATTCAGTTGCAGGCTAATGATGGAAGATGATGAAGAGAAGCATTTGCTGATAGTGATAATAAATATATGACGGTAGAAGACTTATTAGTCATGCTTTGTTTTGTTTTGATGGAGTACTAGGTTAACAAGGGTTCAAGGTATATTTGAGGTGATTGGTTGGATTCTTATGCCTCGGAAATACCCAAAATCAACATTGTAAAGGTTCGAGGTCAATCCTCATTAATATTCGGCTTTGACTCCCATTCCCAATGTCGTCTCATTATTTTATTATATCTAACGTTCTCTTACGAAATCGTAAAACACGTCCAATATAAATAGTTATCATAATATCAACCACGTTATATAAATATATAATATTGTTTCACGATAATAATACTAGCATAACATTTAGTTCAGTAAAACGAGCTTATAAAAATAATGTCAATAACGATAATAGAAATAATACTAATAACCAGATAAAAATTAAAATATTAGCAATTACGTAGGAATATATAAAAATAGGATTTAAATACAATTACGACTTAAATAAAATTGAAATTAAGTATAAATGAGGACTAAATATAAAATAGAGAATTTATTTAATTATAAATATATTATTAAAATTAAAGAATTACGAAATACGAATGAAATGTCATTTTATGAAATAATCATCAAATATAAAATAATTGTGAAATACGAAATAATCGTAGAAATACGATTTATAAAATAATAACAGTTTACATAAATTACTTTATAAACATTCTCTTTGAAATACGTGTATAAAACATGGTTTAAATGTCATTGACTGGGGCTAACATACGGGGTATTACAGTCTTCCCTCCTTAAAATGAACTTCGTCCCGAAGTTCACCACCCCGTAACGATAAGGGACATATAACAAACGCGAAACAATCACAAGTAGCACTTATATAGGCTTCAAAACGCGAAATGTCACATTCTACCCTCGTTAAGAAAACTTTGTCCCCAAAGTTTAACGCACAACTAAAGAAATGATACTTCACGAATCACAATATAATGCATAACGGCAGTAGTCAGGATTATCAAGTATATTCAAACAATCACGACATACCAATTTGCCATGTCATAACAACTACCCATAACATAAATCATTACGATTTTACAATCCTATCCTCCTTAAGACATGGTTACGTCATCGTAACCCCATTATAAAAAAAATCCATATCCAATGCTCGGAAGATCACCGAAACAACATCACAATTCATCTGGTACGCTAATTACTCTATGTTGGGCAACTAACATCCGACTTTTAAAGCAACAAAACATACTCGTCAATTTCATGCTACGCAGTAAAAAAAAATCAAGGTAACTAACACTTATATAACCTTGGGAATTTTGACACAAAAATTAACTCATTTACGTCAATGTAGACAATCAGCTAACTCATAGTTCATACTTGACAAATTAAAACATTTCCTATTAGTAATCTTATTAGATACGTAAGATCATGTTTATGCACACAAGTTTTAGAAAAGACATTAGGCAAAATTTTAATTAATGTAATAGCATCTGTATAAATGAAACTACTTTATATATAACTCACCGAAATAAATAAGTTTATATTATCATATCATAAGGTTCATATTCATGTCATATGCCTACTGTTCATGTTACTAATGTTATATCAGTGTATTACATGGCTACTGTTAGGTTTAGTTATCTCATAAGCTAATTATTTTAGTCATACTAAATAAGATTTTAATTAACATTTAATTAACTTACTTTTAGATCTTATGCATGCTAATGAAAAGCGGAAATAATAAGATTTGAATCCTTACTCACGGTCCAAAAATAATGCTAGGATGATCCTCCAAAGTATTCAACAAGAACACCTCCTCTATGATGCACCCAAGACAACTCCTTTAAAACCGAAATCAACAAAAGCTAGATGTTTAAATCGGTTTCCTTAAACTTAGTTTATTATCTTAATCTAATTTGGATAATAAACTTATTACTATCACTTATAGTAAAATATATATTGATATTATCATATAATAAATTTTAGAGGTTTTTCTTGGTTTTTCTATCACTAGAAAAATATTGCAAAGCATTAGAATGAATTGCCTAGTGAACAATTCACATTTGATAGTTGATTTGGTGTGGTTGCCGTGAGGTTCACATGGGGAAGCACCAAGGAGTGCTTTTTGTCTTACCAAAACACTTAGGGTGGCTCTAGGATGATTAAAGCAAAAACACCTTTAATCACAATGTTGGGGTTATTAAATAACACCCAACACTTCTCTAAATCCCCACACAAAAACCGGTACCACTAATCATAAAATGGACAACCATTTTATGTTTGTCAATTTTGTACAATTGTATAAGTGTGACATACACTATGTCACAATATAATAAGTAACAATTTGTTTTTAAAATGCATATTTATCAAATAAATATCATTTATAAATTAAATAAATCATATTTAATAATTGACTAGTAATTCATAATTACTTATATAAAATGGTTATATTATTAATTGTCATATACGATTTACAACATTTGTAATATATGCAACCCAATTCATTCTAATTACGACATTTCATAAATATCGTTTAATGTTTGACAATTGGCACGTTTCAATTTCAAACATAAATCTTACATTAAGATTTAACCTCTGATTTCTCAATATATGAGTTTAAGGAATCTGATCAACTCGTATCAGTATACACTTGATCAGTTTATCAATAAAGGGAATTGTCCTATAGGTGTGACCTAAAGGGATCAACTGACCACCACCGTCATACGACAGTAATGTCAAACTCTAGCTAGCCAATCATTACCGATTAATGTTGGTCAGTTGACTAATATATTTCGTATCATCCCTTGCGCATTCTCGTCATGAGATTTAATTATGTGATCGCACTATTGTTGAGGACACATTTCCCAACAATCTCCCACTTGTCCTCGACAAGTGTGCGTCACCAATTCTCTTGTCCTATTACAATCTCCCACTCAATGCAAGGTGTTTCTCTGAGGTCGTACTTGCATTCGATCATATCATGAGTGGTTTCCTCGATCTGGAGAATAACTGTTTGACCGGAATTATCTACCATAGATACCTTCCGAGCGTGTCCACGCATTTCCAGTTAACTTCTCTTCGAGTGGCCCTGAGATTTGAACAACCCTGACAAGGGGTGGACAATTTCTATCGCACTACTTCCTTCAACCAGTCACAGTCAGTCACAACCCAAAGCAATCTCATTTGACTCCAGTTACGAAAAGTCGTAGAGAATGGATCAAGGTTATGCCTAAACTGTACCATCTTGGGAGAGTAGTCTTTAGTCTAAGAATTGACTCACAAGAATACTATAGCAGCTCTTGCCACGACCCGGCTATTATAAAATTTCCAGAACTCTATAAGCGGTCACATTACCCGACAGAGTGTCTCTTGCAGTCTGCCTATGTGATCGACTAGTCATCACCTATGACTCTATGGCACTTGAATTCACCATCAGTCGCCTCACATTCTAGTCGCTGTGAGATGTCACCTCATGTAAGCGGCTAGGGGCTATACTAAGTCAATCCAGTTCACTTATGGGGTTCAATATTGTCTCTTACAACCCATTTGGATTTTGACAAAGTATCTTTCATCTTGAGTTAATTATAACTCAAATGACATTGTCATGCAAAATAGTCAATACTATTTCATTGCATTTGATGCACGATCATCAATTTGTATTAGTGTTTTACGAATAAACCTTTTATTCATGATTCTAAAACTTACAAATTTTGGTCTCCTTCCATCTCATATTAGCTCATATAATATGATCTTATTTTGAGCACACATCTAGAACTCATTCTAGATCTTGAGTTCCCTTTTCTGAGGGAAGCTCTCACTGTTATCTTATAACTTGTGACGTATTGATATACTAGAGGGATTAAAGAATCACTCGAAATTATCTAGTCACTTATGTGCTGAAATCTATATTGTAGTTATTAATGATTTCATCACTCTTACTATTTTCAAATATCTTGGCTATTTTATCAAGGTTATTCATCTCTAACCATTTTGATTTCTAATGGGCGACGTTTTATTATCAATATAATAAACCTTCCCTTAAAGCTCCATCATCTTATGATATTAGGTATTTGTTCATCTAGAATTAAGAACCTCTTATTCTTTACACCTTAAAGAATCACCCATCCTCTCTTAATGGTAGGTTCAATTCTTTAATGAATTCGCTCCCACTAAACACAATATCACTCGATCTCTTAAATGAACCTTTCATTTCTTGCATGTAAATCTTTATTTATTACTTAGATCATCACTATCACTATCGCTATAGTGATCTATTCTTCATTCAATCAATCATCACTTCTTTCATGTCTTCGTTTCCTCGAGACGAATATGACATGATAATTCCCTTATAACTACATTGAGAGAATTGAGATGATTTCTTCTCTTTTATCTTATAAATTTAGAAAAATCATTTATTAAGGAACCGCTTTCCTTCCGATTTCATACGGGGTTTCATTATATCCTCTCTTTAAAACAATGAACATAAGGAACTTTTCCTCTTGTGTCCTCCCGTAGTTTCTTCAGTGTCCTCTCGTAGTTGCTTCAACTTATTCATTTAGGGTTCTTCTCAAGACTCCCATGTAGGAATCTTCTCTAAGATCCTGTATTTATATCATTGGTTTGCGAGCGAAATATTTTCTCCCACTCTATCCTTTAACAATAACCTTTATTTGTATAAGGATAGCAATATTCGATATAACCAATGCATATGAATGGATAAAAGTTTTATAGGTGTGATGAATACATTCTCATTTTCACTTAAAATGATCATCGTATAATGAATTAATGATTCCTTAATTTGATTGAAAGTATCTCATGGGGTGTAGTTCTCCGTTTTAATCAGCACTTTGATTATATTCTATTGATCGTATCAATGTGACTTATTTTGTGATAAAAATCACTATTATTCATGTTTTAACAAGGTATGCAATTTATTTTAGAAATCAAGGAATTGATTAAGAACAAAAGTAGTGACTCGGGTTGAAAACCAAGTCACTAATATCCAAAATTACAATCGTTGTTTTAGGATTCAAATCCTTGTCTTACAAGAAGGTAAATTGTTCTAGTAATAAAATGCAAAATATGAAAGAAGACAATAATGAAAATTAGAGCCAAGCTCTTATGTCTTCAATCAAATGGATGCTACCATAGTCATCCATGTAAGGAATTTCATGCTTCCTTTTCCTTGCCCTTATCTTTATAAGATGCCCCTTTAAAACAATTTAAAAGGGGTGATAGTCAACAACTTGTATCGCCATACAAAAGTTAACAAAATAACATGAAAGTAAACGAGAATTATAACCTACTGCAAGAACCTTTCCTTCTTTGAGATCGGTCAAGTATTTGGTGCAATTCTGTTTCCTAAGACTTAACCTCGTGCAATAAAGGCACTTGTCTTCAACCTTTGAAGATGAGGTGGAAACGCCTTTCGAAAAGGTCTTTTCTTTGGCCGGTTTGGGTTTGAACGTTTTCTTGCCCTTGCCTTTGAATGCATTCCTCTTGAAGTTGCATTTCCCTTTCTTTTCGATGTTCAAAACATCCTTAGTGGAACTTTCATGAAGTCCCATATCCCTCTCGGCTTGGACAAGAATCTTATGCAATTCATCCAATGTGGTCTCTTGATTTCGCATGTTGAAATTCACCCGGAATTGTGCATACGATTTCACCTTATTGAGACAGTGAAGAACTCGGTCAATGATGAGAGAGTCGGGAACGTCAACTCCTTGCAACTTTAGAGTCTCCGCGAACTCAACTAGTTTGAGTACATGAGGGCTTATCTTTTGTCCTTCTTTCAAGCTAATGTTGAAGAGGGCGGAAGCCGCCTCATATTGAACCACACTTGGAGTTTGCGAAAACATAGTCGCAAGCTTGGTGTATATCTCATAAGATGTGGTTAACTTAATCATACTCCTTTGGAGATCCGGCTCCATGAAGAAGATAAGCACATTTTTAAGAGCGGAGGACTCTTTCATGTAGGCTTCATATGCCTCACGAGTTTGGACCGCGGAACGAGCGATCGGAGCGGTCGGAGCGGCTTTGGATAGGTAACGAGTCTTATCGTCACCTTGAGCGGCCAAAAGTAATTGCGCATCCCAATCCTTAAAATTGGAACCATGCTTATCGAGTTTGCAACGATCCATAAAGGACCGAAGCCATGAAACGTTAGTGAGAGGTGGAGCGTTGGTTGCCGTTGATGATGTTGAAAATTAAACTACAATAAAAGGAAGGAAAAACAACGTCATTTTTAAAACTCATAAATAATTTTAAACAAGTTTAGTTTATTTACTTAATGATCTCTTACCCAATTAAGTAAACAATCCCGAGACCTAAACCCATACTAATTCGGGCACGGTATAGCCGATTCATCCCTTATTGGTATAATTTGGTGGATTAACCCTTTAATCGGTTCTACCTTAGAACTCTCGGTCGACAATTTTCTAAAAATCGTCTTTAGCCCGAACTTATTGCAACTACGGTTACGAATACTTTCGTTGAGATCGACCAAATTTCAAGGTGTAATCTTTATTACCCCACTTACCCAACGTGACAATTTTAGTACCCCGGTGTAGCCGAGCCTACATTCTTGTGAAGAAGGGATTCATGGGTCCATACTTTTTGGTAAGGCTAAGTCTCAATATTTATATGTAAGAGATCTAGTCAAATTATTATCTATCTCCGTTTAAGTGAACTAAGTTGGTGAATTATTGATAAAATAATGACTAGGTCGACTAAATCGAAAAATGCATGAGACGATTTATGACGATTTGGCTATGCATGCAAATTTATAAAAAGCAAAATAAAAGCATAAAAATAAACCCTAGTATGGCCTTTCCTAGAAAAGAAATAATAAAAGTACAAATTCGGAAACCAAGCAACTCCTTTGGTCCCTAGAACTTCACGAGGCACGCACTTCGAGGTAAACACCATCTTGTTCGGAACTCCTTTCCGAATGGCACCGTCTTCAAGGATGATGCCCGTCGTTGAGGGTACCAAAGATAAAATTTATAATTCCTAACCTTAACAATAGATAGTGAAAGTCAGGGTCGAACCACAAGGAGGTGGGGAATGTTTATTGTTTGATGTTAATGTTTAAGGTAACAAATATTTGGGGTTGATTGGTTGAGTACTATATCTAAGGCAAAGATAAAAATAAAACAAGAATTAAAAGATGAGAATAAAAATATAATAAAAAGGGATGCTAGGATGTTCGGGTAATAAATAGCTAAGGTAAAATAAATCCTAAGGTCAACATGTATTGCAGTCGCGTAAGGGGGTGTAACATATGTTTTTAGGTCTATGCTACCTAATAGCTCCTTTCGGCCTATGCTATTAGTTCCTAGGTCTCACAATTATTGGGTGTCAACAATAAAGGTGATTCCTAAATCCCAGGTTACATACCTTTCAGCCTTGAGTAACCTATCCGTCTTAAGGTGTAAACTAATGCCCTTCCCGTATCTTTCAATCTTGGGTAGGTCATTACTAACATCCTACAAGTCTCCTTATGGTCTCATTGCAGGATATTATAATTGACAAGAAAAGACGAAATAAGAAAACATGCGCGAGTGGTCGACCGACCGGCTACTCCAGTCGGCCGACCACGGCCTCGGTCGACCGACTATTCCAGTCGGCCGACCGTGGTCCTGCTACAGGTCGGTCTTTCGAATTTTATTTTCCTATGCATATTATCCCCTACATCCTAACATATAAAAATTAGCTACTCATGGTTATTAAGACGATTATGAAAACGGGATTAAACATGGAGAACATAGTAAATAATCTAAGCATGCAAGATTCAATAAAGCTTGGAATTCTAACTTAACAATTGTAATAAAAACAAGAACTGTAATTAAAAGCTAGATTAAGAGAATAATTACCACAATCGGAATTAAGGTAGAACGGAATAAACTTTATTGAATGCTTGAGAATTCTTGAATAATGATAAAACATGAACTAGATGGTAAAAGATTGAATAAAAGATACTAAGGATTGATAATAGATATCAAGCATACATAACCCTAATTATAAGACTTGTTTTTATAGGGTAAAAACTAAGAGTTTCCTAATAGCTCTAATTCTACTTTATTTCCGAAAAGAGTCGCATGGGCTTCTGCTCTGGTCGGCCGACCCGTTTAGCTGGTCGGTCGACCGCTTCTTGCTGGACTTCTCTTATTTCCGGCCTTTCTTGAAAATTGGGCTTTATGAAAATCAGGCCTGGTCGGCCGACCCGTTTGGCTGGTCGGTCGACCGCCTCTGTACGGAAATCTTCGGATTTCTTCTTGTTTTGACTTTAGGCACTTTGACTTTGACTCCAGTTGACTTTCCATTTATTCCTTATTTAAGCGAAAGACTTAAGGATACGGATTTGGTGCTAAATCGTCTCTTTTCCGCATAAATCTGCAAAAGTGCATAAAAATACGAAAGTACACGATTTGTGGGAAATAAAGGCTAAAACATAGTAAATGAGCGACCAAATACGTGTAAAAATAGATGTAAAACATCATAAAATAGACACGTATCAAATTCCCCAAACCAAACCCTTGCTTGCCCTCAAGCAAGAAATAGACTCGATCCTAGCTAATGGAACGATTTCAATCTCAGAGCGAAATTTACATGTAAGCCTATACCAATGCCAAGAACAAAATGAGATAATATTCAAATCATGCAAACGAGTTATGGTGTTGTCAAACTTGCAACACTAGAGACTATAGAGACTTTATACCATGGACTCTCGCGGTACGCTCGAGACACTCATGAAGCAAAGGGTGAGTATATGTAAAAGATAGAAAGAAGTAATTTTGTAGAGACACTCACCTAACTGCGACCCATGAAAACATGCCTGCAATCTAACATGAACAGGAATTCTACAACTTTGTATAACAATCTCATTTAAGTGGCCTAGATACATGCAAATGAGGTACGAAAGGTATGTGAGGTAAAAGGTAAAAGTGGTTAAGATGTTTTTGGATATGTGGGGTTAGTAGCCAAGCCAGTAAAACCGATTTCCAACAACAAACTTCTCAACTTTTGATATTAAGAAAGTGCTCTTTTTGTGGCACAACTCTCACATTGAATATAAGAAAGGATTCCCAAATATTTTGAATGAGATACGGGAGTGATAACATATAAAAGAAAGGGATTTTGGAACGAAATTTTGAATCTGATGATGCCAGTTGGTCGGCCGACCTAAGGGTGAGGTCGGTCGACTTCGTTCCTGGAAGTTTTGATTTTTTTTTTTTTTCGTTTTTCTTTTTCTTTCTTTCTTTTTCTGAATTTTTCTGTTTTTTTTTTTTTTTTTTCTTTCTTGCTTTCTTTCTTTTCTCTTTTTGTTCAAGATAGCATACAAACCAAGATGCCTCAAAAAATAATCCAATGACCACAATTACTAGCTTGGAAGGGTAGGCTAAGTATGGGATGTAGTTTTTGGGGAAATAAAAAGACAATTTTGGCTATGTGAAGCTTATGGGTAAATATGAGAAAAGGGATCTCAAATGCACGTACCAAGACTCACAAAACGAGAAAGTAAAACAAGTATATAGCAATTCAAGTTCATGTTTATGCATATTGATGTAACATGTTCCAAGGGGAGTACTACTCACATCCTAAACAACAGGTTTAAGAATGAAACCAGGAAACAAGCTCTAAACCTTAGAATGTATAGTAGGTTGCCAAGGTATAAGTCAAGTCTCAAGATATGCAAGTTGACAAAAACTCGTAGATATGCGAAAGACTCTCATACTAAAACAAGTTGACAAGGCAAGGTAAAGGCATAAACATGTAAGATAGCTAAATCATCCTTGAAATACTTTCGTTCCGACTCGACCTATATGCTAAAATAAACGTGCATTTTTTTGGAATTTTTGAATTTTTTTTTTTTTTTGGATTTTTGTATATATAAGGAAAATAAGGAAAATAAAGAAAAGAACGATGCAAGACAGAAATGCAATAAACGTGTGACAGAATGCAATGCATGTAACACGAAACCATTCCCCAAACCAACCCGCACAATGTCCCTATTGTGCATTAGCCTAAGTAAAGGTTTCATAAAATTAAAAGATAAATGCAAGTAAAATAAAAACTTAAGGAAAAACTGGAAAGAACTCACTGGGTTAATAGATATATGAGAAAAACCTCCCCAAACCAGCGTAAGCTGGGAGGTTTTGGTGGCCAGCAGTGCCACTAAAGTACCAAAGACGATTTCATGATTCCCGAGGAAGAAAACGAAAGACTGCGAAGGACAGTAAGTCGACCGACCGGGGTAACAGGTCGACCGACCTCCTGTAAATTACGGAAAAACCCGGCGATACAGCGCCTCTGGTCGACCGACCGAATTTTCTGGTCGGTCGACCAGCTGAGTCCTGGAGGTCTTCTTTTCTTCGGAAATCCTGAAAAAGCAAGAAAATATGCGCGCCCAACAATGCGCGAGATGCCAAAACGATTCTTAAAGTCTTAACTAATAGCAAAACAAACTAAAAAGTCTCACACAACATAAAATAAATTGTCTTAAAAACTGTAACTTAAAAAAACTATCCGCTAAAGATGCGGAAAATATCCGACCACGGCTTCTGACGGCATGCCGTAGTCTCCACGGTGTTTGCTTTAGTGGCAAAACACATCTTCTTTCCTCCGTCGCAAAGAATATGCGACGGTCTCTCTTCTTGAGCCTGCCTCCTCTTCTTTTTTTCCTCTCGATCCACGACGTCTGGATCCTCATCCTCCTCATAGCTTAAGCATCCCATTCCTCCTCTCTGGATGATGACTTCCTTCTCCTTGGGTTTCCCCAAACCAGTTCCTGCAATAGTCATAACAGAAGTGTCCTCCCTACTGCTCCCAATCTGGGGCGGAGGTGTAAAAACAGATACAGGAACAGGTAGTAAAGTGAGAGAGGTAGTGATGACCTCATACTTCTTCTCAGAAGTGATAGCATTACATGTAATGGGGGTCATAGCATCCTTCTTCCTATAAGATAGGCCATAGATAATAGAATGTTTGCCTACTTTGAAGGTTAGAGTTCCAGTGCCTACATCTATAATGGCACCTGCAGTGTGAAGAAAGGGTCTTCCTAGAATTATGGGTATATGGGCATCCTCTGGGATGTCCAAAACAACAAAGTCTACTGGGAAGAAAAACCTGTCAATACGCACAGGGATGTTTTCTAACACCCCTACAGGTTCCATAGATGTGCGATCTGCCATCTGGACTGTCATACTGGTCACTGCAAATTCGGTCATTCCTAGTTTTAAGGCAACGCTTAGGGGCATGACACTTATACTGGCACCTAAGTCGCATAGAGCCTTCTTAACTGGGAAGGTTCCGATATTACAGGGGACAGAAAAACTACCAGGGTCCTCTAGTTTGTGAGGGGCAATGACATGAGTTAAAAAACTAGATGACTCTTCAGTGAGAGCCACCGACTCAACCTTTTCTAGAGACCTCTTCCTGGACAAAAGCTGTCTCATGAATTTAAGATAAGAAGGAACTTGTTGAACTAATTCTAAAAATGGGACTTGAACATTTAATGAACGAATTACATCTTTGAATTTGTCAAAAGATACCTGGTCCTTTGAAGGCACGAGTCTTTCTGGAAAAGGAGCAGCTGAGGATTCAGTATTTGCAGCCCTTTTTAAAAATCTGGGGGTCTTGTCACCCCTGAAAAGGAAATCCCGTAAGTTATTCGGCAATTCTGGACGAAAGGGAACTTCAGGTTCTGCTTCAGTGGTCGGTCGACCGGTATTATCGGTCGGTCGACCAGTCTTCTGTTCAGGACAAATTTTCGGATCCTGCTCTGTGGTCGATCGACCAGATTCTTCGGTCGGTCGATTGCCTTCATTGCTACTCGCCTTTTTTTCTTTCTCGGCCCCCACTTTAGCTCCACTTCGCAGGGTTACGACGTTTAGAGTCTCCTTCTTCTGGTCCGGTTTGGTCGGAAGTTGACCCGGAGCCCTAGTGTCATTCTTGCTCGCGATCTGAGCAATCTGGGACTCTAACATCTTCATCCCTGCCTCTCTAGCCTGCGACTCCTTCTGAACCAACCCAATAAGATTTTGGATAAGAGCATCTGTGTTGGGTGGTGGATTAGAAGGTGGTTGAGGGTTGAAAGGTGGTCTTTGGAAGTTTTGTTTATGTGGGGGTACATATGTGGAATTTTGCTGAGGTTGCATGTGCTGTGGGTTTTGAACATTCTGGCTTGTCCACCTTAAGTTGGGATGGACATTATTATTATTTGGATCATAGAAATTGTTCCCACGATAATGCTGAAAAGCGGCACATGTTTCATTAGATGAAGTACAGAACTTTGACACATGCCCTTCTCCACCGCACCTCTCACAAGCAAAGGGTCCGTCCTGAACGGCGTTCACCTGGTATATTCCTCCCTTGCTTCCACTCCCTAGATCGAGCTTTCCTGCAGCCTCAAACTTTTCCAACTTGGCCGTTAAGGCCTCAATTGCTGACAGGTTGTACTCAGATTTTCTCTGATTTCCTCTGGAAGTACCATGCTCAGCGCGGTGCACAGCAACATCTTCTATTAACTTGAGACCCTTAGTCTCTCCTGAATTATCCTGGAATCTTCCATTGGCTGCAGCATCTAAGTAGGCCCTGTTGTCATCATAGAGGCCATTGTAGAACTGGTTGCAAAGAAACCATTGTTCGAATCCATGATGTGGTATGGATCGAACAAGTCTCTTGAACCTGTCCCACGCCTCGCTAAAGTCTTCATTGGGACCTTGCTTGAAATTGGTAATCTGCGCTCTTAAGGCATTCGTCTTTGATGCAGAATAGTATTTCCTGTAGAATGCTAAGGCTAAGGTGTTCCAGTCTGTAACTCCCGCAGCAGTGCGGTCAAGATCTCTGTACCACTCTCTCGCAGAGTCCCTAAGGGAGAAGATAAACATGGTCTGTTTAATCTGGTCATGCGTCACTCCTTCTGGGGGTGCTATAGAACATATGTAATCTGTGAAGATTTCAATATGCTTAGCAGCATCCTCATTGGCCGAGCCTCCAAATTGGTTTCTTTCAACCATAGTAATATAGGCAGGCTTGGCCTCGAATGGCTTCCCAGTACCTGCAGGTAAAGTGAACCCTTTGTATAGGTCCTTTGCCTGAGGCATGGAGTGACTAGCAATAGTAGCTTCCTCTGTCATGTTCTCTTCTTCTTTAGGAAAAACTGGAAAGTAGGTAAAAGATGGTGTTTTTGGTGAAAGTGGATCGATGGGTGAATTTGGTTGTGAAGGTGGTGTTTTTGGTGAAGATGGTGGTAACTCGAAAAGGTCTTCTTGAAATAAGGAAGATGGTGAACCTCCTTCCTGATTTGCTAGAAGTTGCTTTCTTCTTTCTCTAAGAGTCCTCTCAATTTCGAGATCAAGTGGTAGGAGTTCTCCTTGAACTGACCTGCGCATAAGAGGCAACTACAAGAAAAAGGTGAGAAGGTTTAAGGAACAAAAAGTTCCTTAAACAAAGAGAAACAAAAACAAAAAAAACAATAAACACTGGCGTCACCTCCCCGGCAACGGCGCCAAAATTTGATGCCCGTCGTTGAGGGTACCAAAGATAAAATTTATAATTCCTAACCTTAACAATAGATAGTGAAAGTCAGGGTCGAACCACAAGGAGGTGGGGAATGTTTATTGTTTGATGTTAATGTTTAAGGTAACAAATATTTGGGGTTGATTGGTTGAGTACTATATCTAAGGCAAAGATAAAAATAAAACAAGAATTAAAAGATGAGAATAAAAATATAATAAAAAGGGATGCTAGGATGTTCGGGTAATAAATAGCTAAGGTAAAATAAATCCTAAGGTCAACATGTATTGCAGTCGCGTAAGGGGGTGTAACATATGTTTTTAGGTCTATGCTACCTAATAGCTCCTTTCGGCCTATGCTATTAGTTCCTAGGTCTCACAATTATTGGGTGTCAACAATAAAGGTGATTCCTAAATCCCAGGTTACATACCTTTCAGCCTTGAGTAACCTATCCGTCTTAAGGTGTAAACCAATGCCCTTCCCGTATCTTTCAATCTTGGGTAGGTCATTACTAACATCCTACAAGTCTCCTTATGGTCTCATTGCAGGATATTATAATTGACAAGAAAAGACGAAATAAGAAAACATGCGCGAGTGGTCGACCGACCGGCTACTCCAGTCGGCCGACCACGGCCTCGGTCGACCGACCGGCTATTCCAGTCGGCCGACCGTGGTCCTGCTACAGGTTGGTCTTTCGAATTTTATTTTCCTATGCATATTATCCCCTACATCCTAACATATAAAAATTAGCTACTCATGGTTGTTAAGACGATTATGAAAACGGGATTAAACATGGAGAACATAGTAAATAATCTAAGCATGCAAGATTCAATAAAGCTTGGAATTATAACTTAACAATTGTAATAAAAACAAGAACTGTAATTAAAAGCTAGATTAAGAGAATAATTACCACAATCGGAATTAAGGTAGAACGGAATAAACTTTATTGAATGCTTGAGAATTCTTGAATAATGATAAAAGATGAACTAGATGGTAAAAGATTGAATAAAAGATACTAAGGATTGATAATAGATATCAAGCATACATAACCCTAATTATAAGACTTGTTTTTATACGGTAAAAACTAAGAGTTTCCTAATAGCTCTAATTCTACTTTATTTCCGAAAAGAGTCGCATGGGCTTCTGCTCTGGTCGGCCGACCCGTTTAGCTGGTCGGTCGACCGCTTCTTGCTGGACTTCTCTTATTTCCGGCCTTTCTTGAAAATTGGGCTTTATGAAAATCAGGCCTGGTCGGCCGACCCGTTTGGCTGGTCGGTCGACCGCCTCTGTACGGAAATCTTCGGATTTCTTCTTGTTTTGACTTTAGGCACTTTGACTTTGACTCCAGTTGACTTTCCATTTATTCCTTATTTAAGCGAAAGACTTGAGGATACGGATTTGGTGCTAAATCGTCTCTTTTCCGCATAAATCTGCAAAAGTGCATAAAAATACGAAAGTACACGATTTGTGGGAAATAAAGGCTAAAACATAGTAAATGAGCGACCAAATACGTGTAAAAATAGATGTACACTACTACAATTTTGGGTTAAGAGGACGCCCCTTCGAGGACGGTTGGGGACGGAACCGTCTTATATTAACCAAATAAATTTAGCGCCAATAGTAATTACATAAATATGACGGTTATCAAAAGAACCGTCCTCTTTATTAAATAAAAGAAGACGGTTGGTCAATCAAACCGTCCTCTTATTAAATAAAGAAGACGGTTGTTTGATTGAACCGTCCTCTTATATAAAGAAGACGGTTGTTTGATTGAACCGTCCTCTTATATTCTAATAAAGATATCAGGAAGCTTACCTTACCACGAAATAATTAACTAATGAATTGTTTTCATCTTCCCCCTTACCACGAAACTCTAAATCTCGCATTCGCTATTCCCCATCTACTGACATGTTTATGCTTTAATGTCATCAGCGAACACTCGTTACGGTCACGAGGCCTTCAGCCCTGCCAATGATTTATAGTCCACCATCACCGGTTATTAACACTTCTGATAACGCCCCGGACAATATCAACATCGCTCAATCTTTCCCTTACACCACCATGACGTCAAATCATCGCCATTGTAACAGCTCTTTCACACTTTAGGTACCGTTTATGAGCAATCTAGTTGTTTTATATACTATTTGATTTTGCCTTAATTTGATTTAGGGTTATGTTTAAGCCAAATTTAGGGATTTTTATTTTGTATTTGATGGATGTCTACAATTCATATTCTTGTATTATTATTGTTTTGCTTGTTGATTGTTTAAATCCCCAATTTTTCCCACATTAGGGTTAGCCCAGATTTATCTCTCCAAGATGTCGTCATTATCACACAACCAATTTTTTGCTTTGTTCTCAATTGAACATGCAATTTAGCATAAAATTCAGTAGAGACTAGTTGTTGAACACAATTGATGACATATTATAGTGTCTAATTTTCATAGTTTGGTTTGTAGATGTTCTGCAACCACCAGGCCATTTGTTGTCTAGTTCGCATATTCACCAACTCATTTTGAGGTTCATTTATAAAAATGTCAGATAAGACAGAAAATGTCTAGTTCGTCTTTACTTGCAATCTACGTATGAGCCAGGAAACACTACATTCATTTTTAGAACTTATATTTCTTCTCACTTTGATTGATCTCGATCTCTCTTTAGGTCATGGTGGAATCTGACACTAGGAGCAACCTATTTCTATCTTTTCCTTCTTGTGCAAACAGGTTTCTTTAATAACTCTTGTTCTTTGTGACCTCTAATGGAACAATGATTGCAAATAGTTGTGGGCGTAGATGGGAAGAAATTGGAGCCTGAAAGTAATGTGCTTCTGGCATCAATTGAAAATATGCATTATGCTATCACATTGAATGTCCTGCATATGGTATGGACTTCAACTTGTTTTGCCTCCAATGCTTGTTGCTTAGACTTTCGTCAATTAATTATTGGGTTTTTGCAAAGTTGCATTTTTCTTCTTAATTTAGTTGATTTGGTTTTTCAGCAATAGATTGTCGATTAATTATTGGGTTAATGAATGTGTGTCTGCAATTTGTTTCTCTGTTTACTCATGAATGTGCCTGTATTGGTAATAAAATAATGGTTCCTGATCAGGTCTAGTTCATTGCCTTCTCTACAGTGCAATAATTGAATCAATGTAGAATCTGATTGTACGTAATTCAATAATGTTTGATGATGTTACTTAATAACAATTATTCTCACTGATAGAGTGGTAATATCTTCTACACCTTGTACATTATTTCTTGTCATATTTACGCTGAACTACTGCTTTATAAGTTTGACAGGTTGAGACTAAGTTTCTACACTTCTATTGAAATTCCAATGCAGCTTTACTCATTCTGCAGTTTGATGCTTTTTTTTAGATACTCACATCTTTCCTTTGCTTAAGTTATTAGATCTTTAATACTTTTCTAAATTAGTCATTCTTGAGCATTTCCTTGGATGTCTGCTTTCCTCTTGCAGAGGCTAGTCCATGTGATTTAGATGATGAAAATGATAGGGGTGATGCTGCGGAGGATGACACAGATGAAGATGGGAACAATTTCTTTGATACACGAGATTTCCTCTATAAAGCCTTTTCTTTTGTTTGTGAAGTTTCTAAACAGTTATTTTGAATAATTTACTAATTTTTGTTGGTGGCGAGCGATGTCCATGTTGTATGTGCTTACTTCCTTTTTCGAACCAGAGACTTGTTGTAACCATTGTTTTTTTTGGTAAAGGTAAATATATTCAAAAAGAGAACCCAATTTCTTCATCAACTACAATTGGAGTAAGTATCATTTACTCCACTACCAAACCTATTACATCAAATATTCAATCCATTTCCTATCCTTTTCAGGTAAATGACCTACTGCTTGCTGCTGTATTCTGATGCAAAGTTCAGTCTGAATCAATCATCCACAACTCTTAGGGGTAATGATCTGAATCTCTTGTCTGCTGCCATTCCTTTGTTTCCAAATGTGATAAATCGCAGCATTAAGAATGTTATTCATCACACCAATCTTAAGTCAGGTATGCGTTCTGTTAGTCCTCCAATTTTTCTCAGCAGTATCATTAAATTGCACCCCTGTCCAGCCCTGCAACAGTTGAATAATCCTTTTGTTGTAGTTGTGTTTAATAAACAGATGCTGTAGGGATTCTTCCCTATTGTCACATATACATCAACGA
Organism: Silene conica; assembly: GCA_029255685.2. Taxonomy (NCBI): domain Eukaryota; kingdom Viridiplantae; phylum Streptophyta; class Magnoliopsida; order Caryophyllales; family Caryophyllaceae; genus Silene; species Silene conica. The sequence goes on along the minus strand of CM055314.2, from coordinate 56,868,602 downwards.
TTATCTTGACTAATGTGCAGCCTGAAAAGCTTCTCCATAGTGTTCAGTCCTTGATGATGGTACATCCAATCAACAACACCATGCTTAGAAACTGTCCATTTTTTCCACACCATGTGATGCAAGGGAACTTTAGTGGTTGGCTTGGCCAGCCAATTGTAGCCCTTGCCTATTGTGTACTCTTTGCCTGGCGTTATAACCATTGTTGGGGAAAGTCTAAATCCAACCAGAGAAAAGGTTTGAAGGAAACAGAATAGACTTTTGTTTTCGTGATAAGAATTTGGCCATCCACTGTATAATATTTGTAGTTTTTTCCTCCGTTTCACAGGCATGCACCCTCTTATATGATAAGCAAGTGGCAACATTGCTGGTTTAGAGATGCTGACTGTTTTGCATGATGAATTAATAGAAGATAAAACTACTGATAGCAGCATAAATTATACTGAAGATTTAAGTTATAAGAGAGGTTTTTCCCAAACTGGACAAATCGCTTTCCATTATTTTGCATGGTTAACATTTCATGACTCTTTATGATTTTGTGAAATGCAGTTTCTATTGCATACGCCAATGGTTCTTGAGATCCTATAACAATAATCTGTAAGCTTAAAAATGTCCTTTTTAGCTTTTTAATCAATTTCAGTTGGTATTTATTCGTGTGTAAGTTGTTTATATCGCTTTATCTCGCTTCAGGCTGCATGTTACCGAAGCAGATATCCTAATCTTCAAAGCAATGAATCTGCATGTAGTTCTTTCAGAGATGCATAAAAAGAATTGTGTAAGTTGGCTCTTAAGGCATTTCATTCCTTCCACACTAGAGTAGTAATATCCGAATGAAAACTATTGTCAAGGACCCGGACATTTTTAAGGTTTAGGTCCTAGAATGGGGTTAGCTCTGAAGTAGTATCCTTAATCTTGTTTCCATATGCAACGATAACTTGTTTATTACTGTATGGTGATTTATTTTGTTCGCTTCTGTTTATATATCTAGGGTGCATAATCCAGCTGCCATCTCGGCCACTGCTGTTATTTGTTACGGATGTTAGGGAGATATCATTTTTCTTGATAGAAATGCATCTGTTTTAAACTATTATACTTATCTCGTTGTTCCCTATGTTCAGCTTTTGTAAGTCTGTTGATAAGGCCTGTATCAGGAATACAATGCTAAGTGGTCAAATTTTGGACTTGTCAAAGATGGACCCGAGGAAGGCTTAAAAGTATGGTGCTTGGACGGAAATAATTTGTGGAATTTGTTAGTACTTGTGTTAAACTTATATCATAGTTCGTATTTTGTAAGTTCAAACTCATTCCGTTTTGTTTGCTTAGGTTTAGAGTATAAATGTAACTTTTGTTGTACTGAAATGTAAGATGATATATTTAAGATTTTAAGTTAATGAAACAATTTTTATTTCAAAGATCTAATTTTCAAAGAGTATGGATTTGATGTTACAAATTGGCGCAGAAAAACAGGTTTGCCATATTCATAAATTGACGCAAAATAATGGGCGCCAAAAAAATTGGCACGAAAAACAGATTGGATATAGAGGACGGTTAATTTTATTCATAAAGCGTCCTGAAATTGGCACGAAAATGATGCGCGTATGTGTTCAAAACATGACGGTTCTATATGAAACCGTCCTCTTTCATATATATCAAAGAAGACGGTTCTATATGCAACCGTCCTCTTTGATATATACAAAGAAGACGGTTCTAATTGCAACCGTCCTCTTTGATATATACAAAGAGGACGGTTTGAATTTTTTTCAACCGTCTTCTTAGGCAACGAGGACGGGGGAATTTAGGACGGTTCCTTTTAGGTTTTAGGACGGTTTTCAACCGTCCTCATTTCCCCTTTTTGTAGTAGTGGTAAAACATCATAAAATAGACACGTATCAAAGGATCTCCAGAATTTACAAAAATTACAATTTTTCTAGTCTACTTTATACATTATAAAATAGAAATAAATTACAATTGGGTGATACGAGATCACAAAATTACAACCGAATCGGTAACCCCTTACATTACGGGAAATACCGATTTAAAAAATTAAGGCCATACTAAGTAAATTACATAATTCTCAAAATTACGTAAATAAATCATGACATTCATAATAAAATATGCAATGCTTATGAATATATGAACTATCATGCAAACCCTAAGCCAAATCATCCTATTAAATATCAATTTTATAAATAGTTATCGTATACCTCAGTTTATGGAATTGCGTGTTTTAACGTTTAACAATACTATGCATAATGTGAATCGGAATTCACTCTTAAGTTAATCATCCCAACTCTTTTAGGTTTCAAAATTTAGTCTTACTCAAACTTTGAACATGATTTAACTTATTATAATAATATTGTTCGGTATTACTCGGTTTTACGGGAAAAATAATACAAAAATCAAAAAGAGTCATAAAAATTTCGAAAATTTCAAAATTCAAATTTTGAAAATTCTAGAATGTTCTTAAAATTTCAGAACTTTAAAAATATTAGTATTTATACGGTTTTAATATATATTTCGAAAATGATACGTAAAACGAGCATTTTAAGTCGGAAAATTCAATAATTAACTCCATAAATGCAAATAAAATACGAATAATATTTATACACTTTCCAAAACACTTCAAGAACATAAAATGGATAGAAAAAATAAATTACACACTGCCCAAGTAGCCGAAATATCAATAAATATGACTCTTTTAATTCAATTTTAAATGCAACATTTTAACAATTAAAATTAAATCTAAACAGAAACTTTTGGCTCCCAAGAATAATTTAGTGATGAACATATCATATATGACTATTATGGGTTAAATTTTCCGGCCATTTTAACAACTATTGCAAATTTTAACGATTTTCGTCATATATCGTACGATTTTAACCTTTAAAATTATTTCTCAAGCATAAAATAAGATAAAAATCTCGAAATTTTTATACATGCTGGAAATAATATATATGACATCGTGTTAAATTTTTATGGCCAAATTCCAACTTAAACTATTAAAGTCGAAATAATGTCACTAATTACCCGATTTTTACATTAAAAATCAATAATAATGCAATATATGAGCTAAATTTCTGGAAAATTTAGCATACATATTAAGTATTGCATGTGACATACTCATAAATGTTTATAGTCAAATTCCAAATATAACTATACAAACCCATTTTTATTCATCTTATTGCATTTTAACCTTTAAAATTCATATCCCATGTATTATTAGTCCATAATTTACGAAAATTCATATTCGTAACATAGGATATACATGTGAAAACATACTGAAACATCTCGGCCAAAAGATGATTTTAACTATTTTTTCCCAAAATAAACAATTTTTAACCATTAAAAACTAATAAAACCGAAAATAAATATACCAATGAACAATATATATGCAAAATATATTCCAAATATTCTAAAAACATTTTAGAAACAGTAGGTATTCATGCTTAATTAATTTCGGCCATATCATATATTAAACGAAATACCAAATTTTATTTTGTTATCCTAATAACTCCGTAAAACCGTAAACGGAAAGCATGCAAACAACCTAGTTGCTCTGATACCAATTGTTAGGTTTAGTTATCTCATAAGCTAATTATTTTAGTCATACTAAATAAGATTTTAATTAACATTTAATTAACTTACTTGTAGATCTTGTGCATGCTAATGAAAAGCGGAAATAATAAGATTTGAACCCTTACTCATGGTCCAAAAATAATGCTAGGATGATCCTCCAAAGTATTCAACAAGAACACCTCCTCTATGATGCACCCAAGACAACTCCTTTAAAACCGAAATCAACAAAAGCTAGATGTTTAAATCGGTTTCCTTAAACTTAGTTTATTATCTTAATCTAATTTGAATAATAAACTTATTACTATCACTTATAGTAAAATATATATTGATATTATCATATAATAATTTTTAGAGGTTTTTCTTGGTTTTTCTATCACTAGAAAAATATTGCAAAGCATTAGAATGAATTGCCTAGTGAACAATTCACATTTGATAGTTGATTTGGTGTGGTTGCCGTGAGGTTCACATGGGGAAGCACCAAGGAGTGCTTTTTGTCTTACCAAAACACTTAGGGTGGCTCTAGGATGATTAAAGCAAAAACACCTTTAATCAAAATGTTGGGGTTATTAAATAACACCCAACACTTCTCTAAATCCCCACACAAAAACCGGTACCAGTAATCATAAAATGGACAACCATTTTATGTTTGTCAATTTTGTACAATTGTATAAGTGTGACATACACTATGTCACAATATAATAAGTAACAATTTGTTTTTAAAATGCATATTTATCAAATAAATATCATTTATAAATTAAATAAATCATATTTAATAATTGACTAGTAATTCATAATTACTTATATAAAATGGTTATATTATTAATTGTTATATACGATTTACAGCATTTGTAATATATGCAACCCAATTTATTCTAATTACGACATTTCATAAATATCGTTTAATGTTTGACAATTGACACGTTTCAATTTCAAACATAAATCTTACATTAAGATTTAACCTCTGATTTCTCAATATATGAGTTTAAGGAATCTGATCAACTCGTATCAGTATACACTTGATCAGTTTATCAATAAAGGGAATTGTCCTATTGGTGTGACCTAAAGGGATCAACCGACCACCACCGTCATACGACAGTAATGTCAAACTCTAGCTAGCCAATCATTACCGATTAATGTTGGTCAGTTGACTAATATATTTCGTATCATCCCTTGCGCATTCTCGTCATGAGATTTAATTATGTGATCGCACTATTGTTGAGGACACATTTCCCAACAGCTACATCACATAATTCATATTTAATTAAACTTTTATATTGAAAACTTACACAACTTACAATTTCAACAATCATACATCACGCTGCAACTTCAAAAAAAAATCACAATTAAATAACCGCTTAGCTATTTGCTAGATATTATAGTTTTTAGAAAATAGAAGGAATTAACTAATCACAGGAAAAAGAATAACATGCATATCTTAAGGGAATTATTTATAACAATTTTTACAATTCAGTTGGTCTGAACAGATGCTTTACAGCAATTAGACAGAAAATTGGACAACTTGCAAAAATCATAATTAAATAACGAATCATTAAGATTTTATATGGCTTATCATTTTGAAAATATAAATGACTAATCTAAACAATGGACTTGGAATTATGCATAAACAATAAATATGTTTTAAATGGTTTATTTTTCAATAACAAGGGTCAAAACAAAACAGTGCAGTAACAATTTGACCACTGTCGGCTAAAATATTTATTTCTCGGAAAATGTAACTCCTATTAACATGAAACCAAAATCATTGGAAAACTAACTCAGAAGGTTATCATGCATAAAATTTTCATGTGCATATATGGAACACATTTTAAATGACAACTCATACAAACAAGGTAACATTCTGGAATTTTATTAAATTTTTTGTCCTAAAAAATTACTTCACGTTGTCACATTTAAATACAACCATTCTTCTTCCAAACATGCGGACATATCATTTAAAGCATTGAAATCACATTCCACCATATTAACAAGCATTCAATATTTCAAACTGAAATTGTCATCTAGAACACGGTAAGGATTACGAGCGGAAAACTAAATTCAACTAAATAACTCAATATTTACATATGTATATACAAATGTAACACATAACTATATGTCATTCATGGCTTGGGGCAACACATTCCGCATATCACTAGACATGGATTACTATAACATATAAGTCTTAGCATTCATATCCAAATACCAACAATATTTTACATAGTTACGATAGTCATTTAATAACCAGATATCATATGGACATTTCAAAACAGCAAAATCATATGATCATATCACTCCAATTATGGCTCAATAAATATACATCCATTCTTTGAAAATTTCAATTCAATCATTCACATCAATCAGCATTTCAGTATCAATCACATTTTTTCCAATACACACCATTAACTATAACTCACATTATGACTTACCTCATTCTTCTCCTGCAAGAATGTTAGTACAATACAACTAGGTCCGTTCCTTTATTTCATTACTACCCACTCTCTGCATCACACAAAGGTTTCCAGGTTAGACTGATAGGGCCAGTGGCTTGGTTTGAGGGGGACCCTAACTCATCCCAATCCTGGAGGCTCCTAACAGTTACTAGCATGGGGTTCATTTTATTTGACTCTTCCTATGTTCATTAGTTTTATTCAATTGTTTTTAGACCTGAGGATCGTTCGCTCTGATACCACTTTGTAACACCCCCATTTATTTAAGAGCCTTTAGCAAGACATTCTCAAATAAATAGAGCTGTTACCATCTCGGATTGTCCGAGGTAGTGAATAACAAAGTAAAACAACCAAAGTACTTTATATAAAACTGATAAAATTTAAACTTTGGTTATTACAGTTACTACACAGCGGAAAAGAAAATACAACTGATGACAACTCTAGATGTGATATAATTCTAAGTCGGTCCAAAGTTTTTGCATCTCACATTCCTGCCCCAGCTCCTAGCTCATCTGTCTCTGACCTATAGAATCTATTCCCCATTCCGGATCATCGTAGGTGTCAGACGAATACAATGTCAACCTCGCGGTTGAGTAGGATAACACAATAATAAATAATGCACCAATGATTATATGCAAATGCCATGATATGCTCGAGCTCAATCTCATTCTCGATCTCAAACCCTTGTACCAACCCATACCGAACCTCCCGGCAGAGTATAATCGGTCGTCACCAAACACCAAGTCAATAGCTGATAAGACACCAGGCCCGGTCTGCAGAACCACCCTGGGCTTTATATCAGAACAATATTTGACCATAACTTTCTCACTAACCAATGTATATGATATGCTCATGAATGCAACGATATAATTATTCAATCATGCTATCAAATAATGAAATGCTCATGCCATTACCAATAATCCACAATCAATCCAACCAATATCATTCTCATATCAATCATACTCAGCATCCGTAACACACAATACCACATCCATTCATAACACATCATAGAGTATAAGGTCGGTGTATCCTACCTGGATAGCAATATAATCCCATCACGCAGCTAACATCCAATCAGTAGGATCACTCCATCACATACTCAACACCTAATAAAATAACATACTTAATTACTAACTAATACAATTACGCAAACTAATACTCTTTCCGATTTCTTGTGTTGTTCCCTTTTGATATTAACACAAGAAATAAGGAAATCAATTTGGACCACACAATACAAATGGACCCCACATGAAATTGATTTTGGACCACACAAAGTTGTCCAAAAGAGAAAAGAGGGAACATCAATGTTATTAGACCAAAACGGAAAGGGGAACATCATAGGAAATCGGAGGTAGTATAATATATTAATTATTCAAATTAACTATTCAAATAATTATATTACGCATCATGAGACCGTATCAATTAATACTTAGTAGTAATTTAATTAAATAAAAACTATATAAATTATCACCCATAAATAAATAACGATTACTTGTTCATACGTATTACAAATTATGGAGATACGAATTTTATTATTAAAATTACTAAACGTGAAAAACATAAACCACGAACTTAATTAAACATATTCGATACTTAAGACTCAAGTACTCAAAAGAAAAGACAACAATTACTTTGAAATAATACTAACAAAAATAACAATATTAATAATAATAATAATAATAATAATAATAATAATAATAATAATAATAATAACAATAATATAAATAATAATAATAATGATAATGATAATAATATCATATAATAATGATTGCATACTCACGCATCAAATACAAACATATACAGGCCACGACCAAACAGTAAAACGCGAACAACAGGTCTTGTTGTATCCCTTTTCCCGACACCACCACCAGCCTGGTCCCCGACAACTGCCCCCACTGGACCCAACCTGTACTACATACTACAAGCTACAACTTCGAACCATTAGCCTGTTGGAGCCTTGTGTCCTCCACATGTAGTGTGATAACGTCATTGCACATACCCTTGTACGGACAAGTGGGAGATTGTTGGGGCTGGTGTCCTTGACAATTAAGTACAATGACATATTAAATCTCTTTAAGGATCACAAGGGCATACTTCTGTATTATTACCAGTTGATCCACGTTTATCAATAACGGTTGGCTTGCTAGATAAGTTTGACGTTATTGTCATACGGATGGCGGTGATCAACTGGTCCCTATACGTCACACCTATAGGACACGTTTGAGAGATGTGAAGGTATGAAAATACAGTCACATTTATGCCGAATATGACTAAACAGTTAGTCAGAGATATTGACTATGAAATTAGTCAATAAGATGTTGAGATTATTATTTAATACGGATTAAATAATTTTAGCTAATACGGATTACATGATTAATTCGTAAATTAAATATAAACGGTTATATTTAATTAAATATTGTATTCGCGAATTAATATAAACTGTTATATTAATTTGGGTAATTATACAATATCGTTTTTATCAGACCATTATTAATATATCGACTGTATTAATATCTGATAACATGTTACGATTTATAAATAAAACCCGCGAATAACTTTTAGCTAAATGGGTCGAATCACGAATCAGAATAAGGTAAGAGTGGAAAGCCCACTCTTACCCTATTCGAAAATTCGGCCAAGTGGTACATAAGGAGGAGACTTCTCCTTATGTCAGGTTACTCTTGTTTCACTGAATAACAAATCTCAAAAAAAATTAGGGTTTGAGAGCATTCTTCTCCAATAACCCAGATCTCACATCAAAAACCTCAAAAGCTCTCCCCATATTGCAAGGCAATTGGAGAGTATTTTCTATCACACGCGGCATTATCTCAATCAAGTCTTGGGTGCAAGTTATAGGAGGGAATTTACTTTAATTCCTGTTCTTAGGCCTATTCAAGCAAGGACCCAAGGTTGTATTCTTTTCATGTTTTTATTTATCTTATGACAATAATCACAACTGTAATTTTCATTATAATCCTGCAAGTTTAGGGCGAATACATGTTTTATTCCCCACAAGTGGTATGAGAGCCAGGCCATGAAATTTTACTTTTGTGTTTTTCATAAAGTTTTAACAACTGAAAAAAAAAACAACGTGTTCTGCCGCTAAGTCGGTCGATCGACCCCCTGTTGCGGTCGGTCGACCGCCTCCTGCGTATTTTTCTGTTTCGACAGTCTTTCTTTTGTGAGTAATCGATCTTGTTTTCGATTCCTGTTTACATATTGTTAATTAATCGATATTCTTGACAATATGTGAACCCTTGTTGATGTTAATTTTGATTTACTCGTTTTAATCAAAGTTTAAAAGGTAAAAACTTGTTTTGATTTCAAAAGTTGCAGCGTTTTGCGTTTTATGAAACTCGTTTTTACTGTCTGGTGGTCGGTCGACCTGATTGATAGGTCGATCGACTGCTTATGCTGTTGCAGAAAATTCCTGTTTCTCGTCTGGAGGTCGGTCGACCCCGTGTTGAGGTCGGTCGACCTCCCCCCCGTAACAGACGTCGTTTTTTTATTTTTCGAAAATAACCTGTTTTATTTTCACATGGCCTTTAGTAATATACTATATACGGAAATAGTATATTATTAATTTTGTGAAACGTTTCACCCTCGTTTGATACATATTATTTTAAAACGGTTTAAGATAATGGATTATAAATTTATTAAAATTGGGTGATTAAAACGGTATAATCACATAATTTTAATCCCGTAAAGGTGTTTTGGTAAAATTTGTTAATCATAATAAAAGTATTATGTCATGTATAATTTTTTTTTAGTTGATGCATTTTATTTATCGTCTTGTTGAATGCCTTGTGAATGCTTTCAATAACGTATTTAATTTTGCAAACGGTTGTAACTTAGTGTGGCCTTAGAAGATTGTGTCACCGGAATGATGGGACACAGTCTTGCTTGTAATTTTGAGATCTTGTATCTCCGTTTTGGGTTTTTGCCATGTAATTACTTTTGTATTTAAATTAGAATGTAAATAGGATTATATTTGTAATTTAAATTAGTAATTTTGTGAAGACCAAAGACGGAGACCGAATGCTCACTCCCGCTGCAAGGACCAAGATGGAACATCAAGACAAGCTTCTAGGGTCCAACGGTGGATTCCAAGTTGTTTTATGTTTATTTTGGTAGGATAGGCCACACTAGGACTTTTTATTTACGTTTATTGCATTTATTTTTATGCTTTCATCGATAATAGCTTGCATCATATTCCGCCTAAAACCAAACCACCTATAACATGCCTGAAAACTGACTCATGTAGAGGTTACGCGTTAGTTTTCTGTGACAATACAGATGTCACATGTCAATTGCAAAGCCATCACTTTATTTCATTCATTCACGCATATGCTAGATATTAGTTCACTTAAAATGGATAAATATAAGTTGATGGGGTCTTCCTCGTATAACCAAAAATTGAGACTAGTCTTTATAAATCAGACTCCCATGAATCCCTTCTTCGTCGGTAGGCATAATATGACCCCTTCTACGTCGGGTAAGTGGGAACAGATGATTTATTTTATCTCAACATCATGGTCACTCGATACTATCTAGCGACTGAGATGGACTAATAGATAGGATTTACGGAAATCTATCGACCAAGAGTTCCAACGGTGGAATTAGCCAAGCTGTGGGCTTATCAATATACGGAAATTGAGTCTTGGGATCGTTTATATAATTCTTGAGGGAGATCAATTATATAAATGCATGAGTCTACGAGTTTAAATTCAGTTTAATATAGACTTAAATCACAACAATGAGTTGCTTATATGGTTTTTGCTTTATCTTATTTTCAGTGTAGAACACGTTCAATTAAACTGCTGTATAACTAATGGCTGGTGAAGACCCAATGCCAAGTGCCAAGCTAGCACGTGAATCCTGGCTAAAAGCCTTCATGGACTCCATGAATCAGTCTACTAGACTGAGGAATGTTGGGTCAAACTTCTCTGACTGGGAGGCAGCACTACGGAATGCTGCCATTGCTGACGGAAAGCTTAAGTACTTAACTGAGCCAATTCCGGCACACCCAGGAACTGGAGCTAGAGCTAACGAAGTTCGTGCTCATAGCGACTTCGTCATGGAAGCGGGTGCGATAAAGAACGTACTCATCTATGCAATGGAATCCAATTTGCAAAGACGCTTCATAGCCCATGGTGCAAACAAGATTTTCACCACGCTCACTAACGAATTCTCAAAGGCTCCGAGGATCGTTTCTTATGAGCATACATGTCGCTTCTTTGAGGCGAAACTCCAGAAGGGCCAAGCTGTTAGCCCACATATTCTTCACATGATTGCGAATATCGAAAAACTGGAGGCTCTAAACTGCAAGATCAGTGAGAACATAATCGTTGATCGAATGCTTCATTCGCTTCATGATGGGTTCGCCCTCTTCAGGGCCAACTATTACATGAACGACATGAAGAAGACTCCTCATGAGCTCCACTCCCTTCTCGTACAGACCGAGAAGGATCTGAAATTAAGTGGGAGCGTGAAGCAAGATGTTCTCATGATCTCCAGTAAGGGTAAGGGTAAGGGTAAAGCTAAAGCTCAGGGCGACCTAACAGTAGGCAAGCCCAAGTTTAAGAAGTCAGGATTTACTAAGAGTGGGCCAGGTGAGTCAAGCAACTCACAGGGCAAAACAAAGAGCAAGGATACTAGCATGGAATGTCACCATTGCCACAAGACTGGGCACTGGAGGCGCTCATGCCCCGTGTATCGTGAGGACATTAAGGCAGGCCGTGTTACTCCTGTTGGTATGTCTTCTTCTTCTTTTATTCACATGATTGAGATTAACCATGCAAGTTACGGAACTTGGGTACTAGATACTGGTTGTGGTTCTCATCTATGTAATCATGTGCAGGGCCTCCGAAACCAAGAACCCCTAACCAAGGGTGAGGTTGACCTGCGTGTCGGGAATGGAGCACGTGTTGCTGCAATCTCGAGGGGAACATACGTGATCCAGCTTCCAAGTGGATTCGAGTTATCTTTATATAACTGTTATTATGTTCCTTGTTTGTCCAAAATCATTATTTCAGTTTCTGCGCTTGACAAACTTGGTTTTTCATTTGTAATAGAAAATAACAGTTGTGTTTTCTCATTACACAATATGATTTATGGCAAGGCAGTTTCCATGAATGGAATTTATGTTTTAGATCAAACCACCGAGATATTACATGTGAATAATAAGAGATTAAAGGTAGGTGACAAAGATCAAACTTACCTATGGCATTGTCGTATGGGACACATAAATGAGAAACGCGTGAAACAGCTCATACAGAATGGAGCTATCTCGGCCTTTGATTTCGAATCATATGGCACGTGTGAATCATGTCTCATCGGTAAGATGACTCGTATTTCCTTCAAAGGTGTTGGAATGCGCGCTGCCGACCTATTAGGACTTATACATACAGATGTGTGTGGGCCTATGTCGATCAACGCACGAGAAGGCTATAGGTATTTCATCACTTTCACGGATGATTTGAGTAGATATGGCTATGTCTATTTAATGAAGCATAAAAGTGAATCCTTTGACAATTTCAAAGAATACCAGAATCGGGTACAGAACCAGCTGGGAAGAAAGATTAAAGCACTACGTTCTGATCGTGGTGGTGAGTATCTTTCACACGAGTTTGATCAACACCTTAAAGACTGTGGCATCGTGCTACAGTTGACTCCACCTGGAACACCACAATTAAATGGTGTGTCCGAACGGAGAAATCGAACTTTACTTGATATGGTTCGATCCATGATGAGTCACACCGTTGTGCCTGATTCATTGTGGGGCTATGCTCTTTTGTCGGCCGCTCTAATACTTAACCGAAGTCCGTCTAAAGCTGTTGACAAGACTCCATATGAACTATGGAAGGGAACGGTCCCTAACTTGTCCTTTATTCGGGTTTGGGGCTGCGAGGCTTATGTCAAGTGGAGACACGAGGATAAGCTCGGCCCGCGATCGGTCAAGACATACTTTATAGGCTATCCAAAGGGAACTTTTGGTCATTACTTCTACTCGCCAACCGAACAACGTGTTTTTGTTGCGGCTAGTGCGACGTTCTTAGAGAAAGAATTTCTCGAGAGCAAGTCGAGTAATAGAACCTTCGAATTATCGGAGGTTCAAGAACCAACTACCAAGCAACCATTGGAGGAAATAGTTCCTTCAACCGAGGCTGCGGTAGATATTCCTGAGGAACCTAGGAGGTCGGGAAGAGTCTCCATTCCTCCGGACAGGTACATTGGTATGGTCGAGGAACATGATATGGATGACGTCTTACTCCTAGAGGGTAATGAACCCTCAACCTATAAAGGTGTCATGACCAGTTCTGACTCAAAGCTATGGCTAGAAGCCATGCAATCCGAGATGGACTCCATGTATGAGAACAACGTGTGGGATCTTGTGGACCTACCTGCAAAGGTGCGTCCCCTTCAATGCAAATGGCTTTACAAAATAAAGTATGCCGTGGAAGGTAAACAAGATATCCATAAGGCAAGACTAGTTGCTAAAGGTTTCACCCAAGTGCCAGGCTTGCACTACGATGAGATCTTTGCACCCGTAGTCATGCTACGTTCCATTCGGATTATCTTAGCGATAGCCGCATTTCATGACTATGAAATATGGCAAATGGACGTTAAAACCGCCTTCTTAAACGGTTATTTGGAGGAAGAGTTGTACATGGTACAACCCGAGGGTTTTATTGATCCAGAACATCCTAAGAAGGTTTGCAAGCTTAAGCGTTCCATCTATGGACTTAAGCAAGCATCCCGGAGTTGGAATCATCGCTTCGACCAAGTGATAAAAGAGAATGGATTCGTTCGATCAATCGAGGAACCATGTCTCTATATCAAGTCGAGTGGGAGAAAGATTGTATTCCTAGTACTGTATGTCGACGACATACTCTTGATTGGGAATGACATACCTCTCATTTCTTCGGTTAAAGCATGGTTGAAAAACCATTTCCAGATGAAAGATCTGGGAGAGGCACAAAGAATTTTGGGCATCCGTATCTACAGGGATAGATCACGACGGATGTTGTCTCTTAGTCAGGAGTCTTACATAGATAAGATTCTAGAGAGATTCAGCATGACGAACTCCAAGAAAGGGTTCCTTCCTATGACTACTGGGCTTCACTTGAGCAAAACTCAAGAAGCTAAGACATTGGAAGAGAAAGAGCGCATGAGTCGGATTCCTTATGCCTCGACAATAGGATCGATCATGTATGCCATGATATGCACACGTCCAGACGTTGCATATGCATTGAGTATGACTAGTCGATTCCAAGCTCATCCAGGTGAACAACACTGGATGGCCGTGAAAAACATTCTTAAGTACCTACGGTGGACTAAAGATTGGGGATTGACTTACGGAGGTGACTCGACGCTCTGCGCCACGGGTTACGCAGATGCTAGCTTCCAAACGGATCGAGATGACTCGAAATCTCAGTCTGGATTCGTTTTTACTCTTGATGGCGCTGCTGTCAGCTGGAAAAGTTCTAAACAGAGTGTTACAGCAGATTCTACGACTGAGTCCGAGTACTATGCCGCCTCAGAAGCAGCTAAGGAAGCAATATGGATGCGTCAATTCTTACAAGGACTATCAGTAGTGCCTAGTTCGAATGACCCAATCACCGTTTATTGTGATAATAAAGGTGCCATCTTCCAAGCTAAGGAGCATAAGTCTAGCAACAAGGCTAGGCATGTACAACGGAAAGCTCATCTAATCAGAGATTACGTGGAGCAAAAGGAGATATTCATTGATAAGATCGCTACGGATGACAACATAGCTGATCCTCTCACAAAAGCATTACCACGTGATAAGCATGAAGGGCACATTCATTCCATGGGAATTAGATGTGTTCCTAAGTTGTAGTACTCTTTTATGAATTCATGTAATAATTTATTTTCTCGTGTACTCTATTCAACCTCATTGTTATGATATATAATGTTTTGTTTTTCATGTGGAATTGTACGCCAATTTTGAACACCACAAAGTGAACTGAATAACATTACATCGTTTTAGTCCTTGATTACCCACTTGAGCTGATAACTCAGGTAATCATTTTGTGACGTTGGTTGATGGTGGGTTCAACGAGCCATAAGTCACGCGGATGACTGACCAATGACAAAGGCGAGTTATACTGTAACACCCCGTATTTTCGCCTAGTTTAAAACCAACTTTTACATACAAAACTGGCCAAAAATACGGGATATTATAATTAATATACAAAGTCTCTTATTACAATTCTTTTAAAAATAAAATAATACAAAGTCAAAATCAAAAATATTTACAGAGACTTAAAGTAAAATCTTCACTTGAAATAAATAAAATCCTTTGAACTGCAGCGGAAATAACCTGAAAAGAAAAAGCAGGAGACAGAAGGAACTACCCCCATGACGAGTAGCCCAAAAAGGGAAAATACGTCAGCCGGAAAGCTGAGTAACAGATAATACCTCAATATAAGCAGAATAGTTTTTGGTCATGGCGTGAAAACACAGACATGTAAAAAAAAAAACACAAAGAATAATAAAAACTCTCCCCGGTAAACTCATCTCAACTCAAACCACTCTGTACTATTTCCATAATATAATATACTCTCTAAATCCAGTAACTAAACCATCTCAACTCATTACTCCGTCTCAACTCATTACTCCGTCTCATAATATAATACTCCAAAATAACATGTATTGTATTCTCATTGCCGGCCCAATGACCAAGACAAGGGGTGAGTGAACTGGCGGGATAAAACCGCTAAACAATATTTTCATCTCAATATCGATCAAAATAACATAAGTAACTCAACAACCCCGGTCACTACGGACCGTAAACAAAACCGACACACAGGCCCATAACTCATAATTAGTAACCAATCTCAATTTCAATATCAATATCGTCAAAGGTTCAAAGAACCGTGCTCAACACTCGGAATAAAGGTCCGAGCTACTCACCCACGAGTCAAGGCCAAAAAAGGACAACAAAATTACAATACAAAAACCAAAATTTTTATACAATAAATCTCCGCTCAAACGGCAAGTCAAAACTTGTCTCAGCTTCCACACAAAATAAGTCTGAAATTATAATCAATACTTGAAATTCGAAAATCATGCGCATATGAACCAAACCAATATTCCTTAGCCACTAACTTAATACTCTTGTGCATGATTGTTTAACTCCGCAATATAATGCCCAAAACATCACACCTAGGTCTCAAATAAATCACTGCAAACTTAATTATTCCAATCGTACAAAATAATAACACCATTGTAAAATGATGCACCTTAACAACAATTCAAATTCTCGGCTCGTATAGGAGTAACTCTCAATCAGTCAGAACCCATCTCACCAAAATAAACTAGAATGAAAATAAAATATATAATTATTATTATTATTATTATTAAGGTGGAAATCAAATACTACTAATCAAACGGAAGGTCACAAATAGTAACAAAATTCATATAATCATGAATCCGAGGCAATACAATAATAATTAGCACATATACATATAACCTCGAACAATAATAAGATTAATAGGGGCGGTAATACCGTGTTACCTTTAAACTAGACTACACCCACTTGAAATACTGAACAATAATCAACAAAAGTGAAAGAGGCAGAATACGATTGGCATAACTATACGTGGAGGGTTTTGACGGTATGAATAATAGATGGGTATGAAATATTGTGGGACAACAGAAAGAGTAAAAGGTTGGCATAGGTATAATGTTGGGTTAAATAATAGTAGGCTATGATAAATATGATAACAATAGTCTTTAGAATCAGACGACGGAAAAATGAGAGATTAGAGATTAGAAAAAAAGAATAGGGTTTGTTAGTAAAAAGACGTATTAAGTTGGGCTACTAAAAACGAATTTATAATTCCGTCCAATAAAACATAAGTAGTCATAAAAAGATAGTTATAAATCAAAACATATACTATAAAAATAAGTTAATTATGCAAGTTTAAAACAATTGTGAAATATTTTACGACCAAAATATTTGGGATATTACATATACGGATATCTCGTAGGACACCCCGTGACAACGTTATGGAGTCCTAAATGTTTTATAACATTGGGTGCCAGGTCGTGGATAGGACCTCCATAGTGTTCCTTAGAGTCGAGTCTTTTGACTTTCAACTGTCTCTTGAGATTAAGGCAGATTTTGGGTAACTTTGGTTTCTTTCCCACGGTCATCGTAACAGGGGCCAAGAGGATTTTTTCTGGGTTATTTCATGCTGCGCGATATCGGCAGGATTCGAGTTGGGGGAAATATCCAAACCCTTATCAGGATTTTATCATTTCTCAGGGCCACTCGAGGAGTAGTAACTGAAATGCATGGCCATGCTCGAATACAGATTCGTTTTATCAGTTAAGTTACTTTCTAGTCGGGGAAACCACTCTTGATACAGATCGCTTGTGAGATACGACCTTTGCGAATGCGGATTTGCAAATTGTCTTACATTGAGTGGGAGAAATTTTAAAAGGATATGAGAATCGGTTATCGCACCTACACTTGTACGGACAAGTGGGAGTTTGTTCGAGCCTTGTGTCCTCCACATGTAGTGTGATAACGTCATTGCACATACCCTTGTACGGACAAGTGGGAGATTGTTGGGGCTGGTGTCCTTGACAATTAAGTACAATGACTTATTAAATCTCTTTAAGGATCACAAGGGCATACTTCTGTATTATTACCAGTTGATCCACGTTTATCAATAACGGTTGGCTTGCTAGATAAGTTTGACGTTATTGTCATACGGATGACGGTGATCAACTGGTCCCTATACGTCACACCTATAGGACACGTTTGAGAGATGTGAAGGTATGAAAATACAGTCACATTTATGCCGAATATGACTAAACAGTTAGTCAGAGGTATTGACTATGAAATTAGTCAATAAGATGTTGAGATTATTATTTAATACGGATTAAATAATTTTAGCTAATACGGATTACATGATTAATTCGTAAATTAAATATAAACGATTATATTTAATTAAATATTGTATTCGCGAATTAATATAAACTGTTATATTAATTTGGGTAATTATACAATATCGTTTTTATCAGACCATTATTAATATATCGACTGTATTAATATCTGATAACATGTTACGATTTATAAATAAAACCCGCGAATAACTTTTAGCTAAATGGGTCGAATCACGAATCAGAATAAGGTAAGAGTGGAAAGCCCACTCTTACCCTATTCGAAAATTCGGCCAAGTGGTACATAAGGAGGAGACTTCTCCTTATGTCAGGTTACTCTTGTTTCACTGTAAAACAAATCTCAAAGAAAATTAGGGTTTGAGAGCATTCTTCTCCAATAACCCAGATCTCACATCAAAAACCTCAAAAGCTCTCCCCATATTGCAAGGCAATTGGAGAGTATTTTCTAGCACACGTGGCATCATCTCAATCAAGTCTTGGGTGCAAGTTATAGGAGGGAATTTACTTTAATTCTTGTTCTTAGGCCTATTCAAGCAAGGACCCAAGGTTGTATTCTTTTCATGTTTTTATTTATCTTATGACAATAATCACAACTGTAATTTTCATTATAATCCTGCAAGTTTAGGGCGAATACATGCTTTATTCCCCACATAGCCACCACCAAAGACCACCATAGCCACCACCACGATACATCTAAACTGCCCGCGTACAAACTTGTAACTTCGGTTTTTTGCGCAGCCTTCCTCTCTTCTCACGGCTTCTCTCGCCACCATCCAGACCACCCACAACCACCAATAAGGGTTCTATCCTCTTACCCACACTACTACCCACGACATCCCTCTAATAGTAACCCCTTACCGCCCTCACAGTCACCACAAAACGCAACCCAAAACGCCTGCACACAACGCGACCAAAACGATTGTTGTTGTTGTTCCCTTTTTTTTCACGCTAGCACCACCACATCATCCACCATAGCCACCACTCCTACCACCTAAACAGAACTACCACACACCGACAACCCATGTCACAACCGCCTCCCTCCTCCTCGTGGTCCCCACAACGAGGAACACGCCTCTCAAAACTCACGTTCTCACCCTCTCTATTTGCCCTTGTTTCTGTTTTCAACCCAACCACCACTACCACGTTCTTGGTCACGGTCTTGGTCTAGAACCGTGTATTAGTCATCTAGTCTAAGGTTTGGGTCAGTACACAATTGGTTCAAGGGATAAACGAGACTAAGTGAATAACGATTAACAAAAGAAAACAAAGCGATGAACGAATTATAACGATAAAATCAATATATAAGTCGTACCTTTACGAATGGTATAACATAAACAACAACGAGGCTTATATCAAATTCAGTTGCAGCCTAATGATGGAAGATGATGAAGAGAAGCATTTGATGATAGTGATAATAAATATATGACGGCAGAAGACTTATTAGTCATGCTTTGTTTTGTTTTGATGGAGTACTATGTTAACAAGGGTTCAAGGTATATTTGAGGTGATTGGTTGAATTCTTATGTCTCGGAAATACCCAAAATCAACATTGTAAAGGTTTGATGTCAATCCTTGTTAATATTCGTCTTTGACTCCCATTCCCAATGTCGTCTCATTATTTTATTATATCTAACGTTCTCTTACGAAATCGTAAAACATGTCCAACATAAATAGTTATCATAATATCAACCACCTTATATAAATATATAATATTGCTTCACGATAATAATACTAGCATAACATTTAGTTCAGTAAAACGGGGTTATAAAAATAATTTCAATAACGATAATAGAAATAATAGTAATAACCATATAAATATTAAGATATTAGCAATTACGTAGAAATATATAAAAATAGGATTTAAATACAATTACGACTTAAATAAAATTGAAATTAAGTATAAATGAGGACTAAATATAAAATAGAGAATTTATTTAATTATAAATATATTATTAAAATAAAGAAATACGAAATACGAATGAAATGTCATTTTATGAAATAATCATCAAATATAAAATAATTGTGAAATACGAAATAATCGTAGAAATACGATTTATAAAATAATAACAATTTACGTAAATTACTTTATAATCATTCTCTTTGAAATACGTGTATAAAACATGTTTTGAATGTCGTTGACTGAGGCTAACATACGGGCTATTACATCCACATATACTAGTCTAGTTTGAGGAACTCGAGGTAGAAGCTCAATGGACCCACAAAGAGATGTGTCGATTAAATAAATGTATATAAGTTAATTTAACCAACAACTCTTATAGTTTAACTATTGGGAGAATTTGTAGCTTAAAAGTGTTATGGTTAAAAAAATGTGATAAAGAAAGTTAGTTAAGCTAGCAAGGTTGTTCGTTATCATTGGAGATGCTCTAATCCAAGACTTTGTATTGATCGACTTAAGAAGGTATAATCTCTCAAAAAGTAGTCACATAAGAGTTTTGAAATTATGACCTATAAGGCCTTGTTTTTGGACTTAAGAAACTCTTTTATGTCTAGTTCAGAAAAGTTCAAATCTTATAAATCTAGTTCAGTTTTTAGTTTAGATTTTATAAGTTTAGAAAAGTTCAGTTCGGATTCTAATAGTTCAGTTCATCAAAGATCAACTCCCATAAGTTCAATATAAAAAAAAATTAAATTCTATAAGTTTACCAGAAAAGTTCAGTAAAACTAAGTTCAAAAGAATAAGGTCTAAGTCTTTTCTCCTAGGTAATATATAACTTCTATATCTATATGTTGTATTTAAATGTTCTATTTTCATTAGCAAAATTCTTATACTTCCTTCATTAAACTTCACTCTACCACTTCCAATTTAGCACACTATTCATAAGTAAGTATTCAATTTTGATTTCCGCTCAATGCATAAGTTAAAATATATTCATGTGCGAACTTATTTGAATCGTCTCTACAAGAACATTAAAAATATCTAACTTTTATATTTTTCAAAAATAGGTAGTTAATGATATTTACCGTGTAAAATCACCTTGACAAAAAAGTACAATGGTAAAGTGGAGTTGAATGGAGGAAATATATGAATATTTTCTAAAAATGAATTATTAAATTTATAACAACCATATTAAAATAGGGGTTACTATTCATATAACTAAGAAATGGAACTGAAAAAAAGTTACTAAATTTTTTGTTGGTATTTGTTTGACACAAACAAAGAGAGTCTAACTCCTTCCTTACCCCTCAATCCATTTAATCCCTTACCCTTCACCCCTAAGGTATGGGATTTCATTACCATTACTACCCTTCAACCACCTTATTCACCTACCACCGCACTTACGACTACCACCACACTAGTCACCACTAAACCACCACCATGACTCTGCCGCCTTCACCACTGTCGTGACACCCCTACCACCATCACCGCCACCACAACCAACTCACCTAAACCACCCACACACCAAAAAACCACAACCCACCAATATTCTCCCCGAACACCCCTAATTATCGGTAGACCATTGTCCACCACATCGTCCCCGCGGGATTCCGAGGGAAGGGGAGAGTTTTTTTTTAGGTGAAGAGTGACGGTTGTGCTTTCGGAGTTGGTTAAGGCGACGAAGGTAAGTGGATGACAGTGTTCGGTGGGGTTTCAACAGTGGTAAAGGAAGACGGTTAAAGACGAAACTATGCCTAGGTCGGACGATCAAATGCCCCATGCCAGCTTTTTAAGAACAATTCAAGTAACAATAAACATGTTAATGTTCAATAAAACTTGTGTGGCATAGTAGTAACTGATGAAATAGTAAGTACATTCCTACCTAAGAGGTTAGAGGTTCGAGTAATATATGTTACATTTTATGATTTATTTTTGAGTTTTGAGTTTTTAACAATTTGCTTCATTTGTTTAGATTGTTATTTAAACCTTCTTTTTTTATAAACAATAGTTCTTTCGCCAAAGTACTAAAACTATGATTTTATCCCCCCATTTTAATTTATCATAAAGGCGTTTTATAAATATTTATTATTGTTTATGCTTATAATTTTATTCATTATTTAAGCTAGTCTCAAGAATGCTTTATAAATATCGAGTAAATTTGTTAGAAAAAAGCAATACATAACTCAATAATTAAGTAAGTATTTTTTATACTCTCTTAAAAACCCTATTAAATATAAAAAAACAGACATATTGGTGCGTCCTAATGAATGAGTATATATCGATTAAATAAAAATTGGCTCAGGTACAAATTTCGTCCTAGGCTCGTCTCTGGAGATGGTCGTTGCAACCATTTTTAGTAGATAAAGGGTTGTTATTTGTGGTGTTGTGTGTTAGTAATAGAAGTGAGTGTGAGTGTATCATTAGTCCCCTTTCATGATGTTATCGTATTTTTATCGGTAAGGGTTATCGATATGTTATGATTGCAAGTGAGTTGTAGATCACATTGACGAAAATGAAATGACGCACTTTACATAATTGATTGGTAATTGGTACTTAAAAGTTAAGTATTATTTATGTGATAAGAAATTGTATTTTAAATGTTTAAATACATATTTTATAATTCTCAATTGTCATATAACATGTGATATGTCACACTTGTGACATATTAAAAATGACAAAGTGTTAAGTGTAAAATGGAACCATTTTACAAATGGGGGCCGTGTTATAATAGGGTTAGTCGGTTGTTTTGCTTCTTATTTTAATTGTCTTAATAATGTATTAAGACATGATGATTAGAACAAGACCATAGCCTTACACCCTATTATCTAAAAGAAGAGGAAAAATGATGCCCTCTCTTCCCACGGGTGAACCGTGCACCATGGGAAGGAGTAGGGACTTCGCTTTTCTTTATAATGTTGCATTCTCAATTTTGAGGTACTTAGTCATTTTCGTAGTTGAAAAATCCTCTCATCCTCTAAATTCTCTCTAGAATTTTTGTGAGTTCAAAATAATTAATATTACAAATTTTATACTAGAGTAGTATTTGTAATATTATTATTAAGGTTTATTACTACATAATAAGATTATTTAAGTAATTGTTTTCCGGGTGCATCTTGGGTGCAATCAAAGGAGAACTTCTATACTTGAGGTTTTGGATCAATATATATACTTAAAAGAGGAACTTTTTGAGCGATTTCATTGGCTATTGTTTTAGAGCAATTTCATTGGCTATTACTTTGGTTAAATACTTAAAAGAGGAACTTTTCGAGCGATTTCATTGGCTATTGTTTTAGAGCAATTTCATTGGCTATTACTTTGGTTAAATAAATTAAGTATATAAATAAAAAGATAATTAAATAGCAATAAAATATCAGTTGGATAATTATTGTTTTTAGAGGATTACATTGGCTATTACATTGTTTAAATAAATTAAGTATATAAATAAAAAGATAATTAAATAGTAATAAAATATCAGTTGGATAATAATTGAATTAGTTAATAAAATAATTGATTTCATTAGCTATTGTTTTAAAGCAATTTCATTGGCTATTACTTTGGTTAAATAAATTAAGTATATAAATAAAAAAGATAATTAAATGGTAATAAAATATCAGTTGGGTAATTATTGTTTTTAGAGCGATTACTTTGATTATTACTTTGGTTAAATAAATTAAGTATATAAATAAAAATATAATTAAATAGTAATAAAATATCAGTTGGGTAATTATTGAATTAATTATTTAATAAAATAATTGATTGTAAATTAAAAGTTTTGGCTACCGTGGGTTATGGTATAATTTGTTGTTTCTCTTCTCTTATTTAATTAAAAACATAAATAGATTTATTGATGAATATATTAAGTACTTAAATTTACGAGGTATAATTAAAAAAAAAATACGAGCTACAGAATACAAACACATAAGAATATGAGCGAATGTAAAAAGAATACGAGTTTAAGAGAATCACGAACTAAAAATTACGATCTGAAAACAATGCGTGTTATTAACCTAAGAATACGAGCTAATATAAAAAGAATATGAGCTAATGTAAAAACAATACGATCTATTAAGATAAAACGGGCTTTAAAATACGAGCACAAATGAATAAGAGCTAATGAAAAAACAATACGAGCTATTAACATAAGACGAGCTTTAAAAAATGAGCACAAATGAATACGAATATGAGATTAAAAGGATCACGGACTTAAATATACAAGCACATAAGAATACAGCCTATTAAGATGATAATACGAGCTAATATAAATAGAATACGAAAACACGAGCTAATTGAAACACTTCTCGAGCTAAAAAAATAGAACCAGATTTGCAATACGTCAAATTTCATGATATAATAGGCATTTAAGATTACGAGGTATAATTAAAAGCATACGAGCTACAAAATATAAATATATAAGAAATACGAGCTAATGTAAAATGAATAAGAACTTAAGAGAATCAAGAACTAAAAAATATGGGCACATAAGAGCAACTCCAATGGTTTCCTTTAAGGACCTGCTTGCAAATACCGTAAATTATCAAGCGGTATGCTTACCATTGGATTACAAAAAAATACGTGTTACTTATAAGCGAGTGTAGCTTTGTCAAGCTACATAGCTTGACAATTAAAATTAATAAAATAAATAAATAAAAACCAACAAATAATTTAATTATAATATTTATTTGTTAGTGGGTCTTTTTAAGCTACATTTATTGTAATTTACCATTAAAGCATATTGTAGCTTGAAAGATTTTTTGCTTGGAAAATATATGGAGCAAAGCAAGCTAGAAAGTTTTGTAGCTTGTTATTGGAGTTGCTCTAAGAATGCGAGCTATTAATATAAGAATGCGCGCTAATAGAGATATTAAGCTAAGAATACGGGCTAATGTAAAAAAAACATATGATCATATTAGAGGATCAAGAACTTACAAATACGAGCATATAAGAATACGGGTTAATATAAAAAGAATATGAGCCAATGTAAGAAGAATACGTGCTAATAAGATAAGAATACGAGCTATTAAGATAAGAATACGAAAGAATGTAAAAAAGTACAAGAATACGAGCTATTAAGATAAAAATATGAGCTAAAGTAAAAAAGAATATGATCTAATGTAAAAAATACGAGTTAATATTAAAAGAATACGAGTTTCAACTATCTTCGTATATTAGAAATATTGGATAAAAAATTTCTTCAAGATGATGCTCAAATGAAAAGTATAGAAGTTATTATAAAAATATATTCCCTCCTACCCATATCTATTGTCCCATTTGGCCAAAAGTGTAAAATTTATGAAAGTGAATAAAATATTAAAAAGTAATGTATAGGGGTAAGATAATAGGAAAGAGGGTGTTATGATTTAGTTGGGGGTATGTACATAGTTGCATGAGTTGGGGGTAGTTTAGTCCAAAAAGTACATCGGGAAAAGCAAATGGGACATTTTGATGGGTAACGAATTTGGCCAAATAGGACATTAGTTACGGGTAGGAGGGAGTATGTGCTTAAAATATTATTTTGACAGTGATGCGTAATATGTAAGTATCTTTCCAAGATCATTGAATTGGAGGTACATGTTTCTGTTTCTATTGGAGTTTTATGCACTTTCAACGTTCCATGTTGTTCCGATGATGATACATCTGATATTTCATTAGCCATTAAAAAAAACCATACTTAAATTATTCTTTATATATGCCTATTATACTAAGTATTTTTAGAAGATCAATTGTTATGATAATTAATTAATTATTTTGAAACCATGTCAAGATATTACCCGGGCAACGCCCGGGCATGAAATCTAGTATCATCCTTATTTTAAGCTCAAGATCGGTTTTGGTAGGAGACTATAAACCATGCCCTAATTCCGCCATAGCAATGTAAGGGCTCGTTTTTTCTTATGAACTTGCATGCATAAGATCATTAATTAATTTTATGACTAAATTAATTTTACTCATATAAGATATGAGTTATAATTTGAAAATAAGATTTTCCTTCAATTACTTAGAGCCGCAAAAGCAAAATATAATCGCTCAATCGAATATAGCCATTGGATAACTTTCCTTGGGCCAACTTTCACATGGATAACTTTCTTTCGAGTTATACGTTCGTCAAAACCGTCAACTAATATTTCAAATACGTTCATTAATAGCACCGATATATCACTAAATTAATTATAGTCGTTTGATTGCCTATATATTTGATTTTTAATTGTTAATGAAATCGTCTAATCAGTTTTCGAAATTATAACCAAGTTCTTTAATACTTTTTCCCGTAAATTACGCCATAAGATTAATACAACCGTAAAATATTTGGGTAATTTTTATTTTATTAAGATATTTACAATAGTAGGATGCAACTCAGATGATAAATGTTGTTTGTATGGGCAGGTATAGTATCAAACTGTACCGGGAGATTGAATCATGGTTTGGTCCACTATCTAATATGGACAACTTAGCAGGAGATGGAAAAGGCAAAATATGGAAACTCCATGCTATGACTCTAGTTGCATCCTATTACTATGTTTGGCAGCAAAGAAACAATGCAAGGATGAACTTGATACTGGTTAGGCCGGGAGTGTTAGCTCAAAACATAAGGAGGGAAATGCAGCACATAACAAAAAATCGTTAGTCAGGAAATACTCTGAAGTGGTGAAGGGACCAGGAAAGAAGAGAAGTTTGGTTAGATTGCAAATGATGTTAAGTTATGGTTCTTGATATGATGTAATTATGACCCATCTTGTAATTGTTGACCCTTTATACCTCAATGTAATATATATCTCACATTTTACCAAAAAAAAAAATTTACCGTAATAGAAAACAACTAAGTTTATAAAATGTTAGGAATATAATTGTAGAGTGAGAGAGAGAGAAAAGCAAGGTAGAGAATGTGAGAAATGAATCAAAGTATTGAAAAGTGAAAAGTGAATGGATTTGTGACCTAGGTCGTGACATTCTGTTTGAGAGGTTAAAAGTAAGTTAAGATTATTAATGACAGATTAAAAATAAAAATAGGTGGTACTCTAATTAGCGCGACCTTTGCTTGACCCGTCTTCAATAACAACTTGTGTTTAGAGATGGCATTATGGGCTGAGACACGGTGGGCGGCACGGCCCAGCACGACCCGGCCCGGCGGCGTTTTCGAGGCGGCACGACACGAGCACGGTCGGGCTACTTCCGGGCCGCGACGCACAATTTTCGAAAAATCCGTGCCTAGGCACGGCACGGCCCGAAGCACGGTGGGCCATGGCACGCAATAGGCACGCCGGCCCGGCACGACCGGCCCGGTCTTAGGCACGGTGGGCTTCATTTTTCACAATTCAATCCATCTCTTATTCTATTTCTCTTCTACTTATCTTAAATTCTTGATTATAGTATATAATTCTTACAATTATAAATAACAATATAACTTATAAACATATAAAAATCTTATATAAAATAATTAGTAATATAAATAATTAGTTATATAAAATAGTTAATAAAAAAATTTCATCGTTTCTTAATTATTTGATTAAATTGTATATATTAAAAATACAATAAAACAAGTGAACAAGTAAAAAAAATGTTTTCTTAAAAAAAGTATGTAGCACGCGGGCCGGCCCATAAACATGGCACGACCGGCCCATGGGCCAGGCACGGCACGGCACGCAAATCCACCGTGCCATGGGCGGGCCGCGGCTGGGCTTTCAGTCACTGGGCTAGGCACGGCACGACACGGTGGGCCAAAAAGCACGGCACGAACGGGCCATTTTATAGGTTCTGGCACGGTGGACTGGCACGCGGGCCGGCCCAGCACGGCCCAATGCCAACTCTACTTGTGTTGCTTGGGGTGGTCTAATATAATCTCATGAAGTTAATTTGGTACCTTTTTATATCACTCAACTATTTATGTTTATAAATAATTAGAATGAAAAGGGTAAACTTAATGGTACATTTAAAACTTGAGTAGGAGCGTCCATGTGAGCATGCTCTCCACTCTCCAATGTGGAGAAGACAGTATGACATTAATCTTCAGATTCAGCTAAGAAATCCATAATTAGGTCCATAACTCGACCACTTTGTGGTTATTTAGTAAATTAAATCTTACACACAATGTCGTTCTTATCCATACAACCCATGTCCTATACTTTACGCCCACAGTGTTATCCATCCCCAAACCCTGATATTATTAAACCGGTCTTCTATATAAACCTCCCTTCATCATTTTCACAGTACCTCATCACAAATTCACAACAATCATCATCAATCACCCTATTTCCATTCTTAGAAATTATTTGATATTTGAAAGAGAGACAGAGAGAGATGAAGCAAGAAAGGAGAGGTCCAAAGGCCCACACCAAAGCAGCCCAAGCCCAAGATAGCCTAAGGGACAGAAAGTCCACCGCCGGCGTCAGTGGTCTCCCCAAGAAAGGTGGCCACGGTGGCAAGTTCACTTGGTCCGGCCATTTTAATCATGACGTCTTCGTTGCTGTTTCTGTCCTTGATTCTAAGGATCCTAACTTTGAAGATCCTGCTGATCTTACCCCTTGATTTGTGTTTATTTAATTAATGCCTCTTCATCATTCATCTTCTTAAATCCTTCATTTCGCCTTCCATGTTTTTTTTTTCTTCTTTTTCGTCTTAATCCCGTCATCATGTAAATATAACAAGATCAAATAATTTTATATTGCCTTTCAATGCTTCATTTCCTTTATAATCTCTGCCTAATTACTAATAACTGACTCAAACAATTCAATAATCAGAATAGTAGATTTTGTGAATAACTTAACCCAACAATTTCATCGCATTCAGGTCTTTTCGGAAGCCTTTTTTCCAACCAATACTATGGATTATTGTATCGTTTCATCATATTCAAATCTTATAGGAAGCGTTTGGTTCACAGAGTAATATGAATAGGTGCGTATCCAAGAATTTGGGTTTCGGAGGCACAAATTTTATTAACCATAATTGCTATTATTTACTATCACAAAAGAATACCAAATATAGTATTGGAAATAAATATAAATCTAAATAAAATAACTAATAAAAAGTACTCCGTATGTAACATGAGTTTACACCAACATTCTAAATATTACTCCGTATGTAACATGAGTTTACACCAACATTCTAAATATTACGCCCTCCATATTTTTCCATTTAATATATTTGTTTTTTCCGTTCAATACACTTGCTTTTTTAGGTTTGTCAACGCACGTTTTATCTTTAGCTACGTATTTGTAAA
The DNA here is from genome assembly GCA_029255685.2 of Silene conica. Lineage (NCBI taxonomy): Eukaryota > Viridiplantae > Streptophyta > Magnoliopsida > Caryophyllales > Caryophyllaceae > Silene > Silene conica. The sequence goes on along the minus strand of CM055314.2, from coordinate 56,839,537 downwards.
AATTATAAAGTTATACTTCCTCCCTTCATATCCAAAATGTAGTTTTGCTTTTTGCACAAATATTAAGAAATAGGTTAAAGAATTATTAAAAGTACAATTGGATATGTGTAAGGTGTTTTTTTATTAATTTAAATGGGTGATAGTTGATTAATGGTGGGTCATTCAATGGCATTTTGTGTAAATAATTGATATTCATAAGGACACTTTAGTAATTTTTTAGGCTTTAATAGGAAAGTGGTAGTTTGGATATGAATGGATTAAAATGGAATAAGTGTATATTGGATTTGAATGGAGGAAGTATATTTTCAATGTACTCGTAAAAACGAATTAAATAAAAGTCCACATGAATATGTTTTTTCTTACGTATTGGGGAAAATTGAAATTAAAGGTTAGCATGAAATAGTGTACAAAAAGCAAACGTATTGAACAGTAAAAAAAATAGAGGGAGTATAAAACAATACATATATTTTAATAGAATATTATAAATAAATATAAATATAAATAATGTATACGAAGTATATTTTAATTTAATAGAATATTGAAAATAAATATAAGTCTAAACAATATATATATTTTAATAGAATAGTGAAAATAAATATAAATCTAAATATAATAAAAAATGAAAAATTGTAAATCAAGATATTGTACATTGTGGGACTCCAATTTGGGTCTACCCACCATCAATCATCTCCCAACAAAGGATACTAACTTATTGAGAATCTATATATAAGTATAAAAGAAGAACCGCTATGCATTAAGATGGACACATGTCGCTCTCACGTTAAAAATTTTCCCGCTCAAATCTTAAAATACTAAAATGATAGTGCGTATTTTTTACTTGAGTAATATATGTATCTGTACAATATCTTCTTAAAATATTCCTCTACCATGCTTATATTACATTAAAAACTTACCCAAATTATTCTCTTATTATCTCTTTCATTTGACAATATTTCCATATACAATTTTTTGCTCATCTCTACTCACATGGAGATTTATATTTTAAATTTTATATACTCATAAAATTAATAATCAACTTTAGTAATTAGCAAAGTTGCACAGGAATATATTTTGTTAACATTTCATTTATAAATTTTTCTCAAATAAGTATTATATAGTAGCATTTAAATGATATATATTCTATAAAATAAACACAAAAAGAAATTTTGTATAGTAAAATTAAGAAGGTGCGAAGTTAAATTATTACATCTTAATTATATATTTTAATTTTTAAATTATGTTGCATGACTGATAAAATATATTTAACATTATATTAAATGTTCATATATTTAACATTATATTACGAGTATTTGTTCTATTTAATTTATATGAACTCTTAATATAATTATTAAGAAATATTATAGAGCAAAGTTAAATATTTATATCCCACATTTAACATATTGCCTGACTGTTAAATATATGAATTCTTAATATAACTATTTATATATTTTATAAGAAATGTTATAGAGCCAAGCTAAATATTTAAATCCCATATTTAAGATATAATAACCCAATTCTAATAAATAAATATATCTTTGTAAAGACCAAATGATGCATGCATATATAAATTAATTTGTAAATTATATTCTATCTCTACTCAAATCTATATATCTATATATATAAGTATAAAAGAAGAACCGCTATGCATTAAGATGGACACATGTCGCTCTCACGTTAAAAATTTTCCCGCTCAAATCTTAAAATACTAAAATTATACTGCGTATCTTTTATTTGAGTAATATGTATATGTACAATATCTTCTTAAAATATTCCTCTACCATGCTTATATTACATTAAAAACTTACCCAAATTATTCTCTTATTATCTCTTTTATTTGACAATATTTCCATATACAATTTTTTGCTCATCTCTACTCACATGGAGATTTATATTTTAAATTTTATATACTCATAAAATTAATAATCAACTTTAGTAATTAGCAAAGTTGTACAGGAATATATTTTGTTAACATTTCATTTATAAATTTTTCTCAAATAAGTATTATATAGTAGCATTTAAATGATATATATTCTATAAAATGAACACAAAAAGAAATTTTGTATAGTAAAATTAAGAAGGTGCGAAGTTAAATTATTACATCTTAATTATATATTTTAATTTTTAAATTATGTTGCATGACTGATAAAATATATTTAACATTATATTTAATGGTCATATATTTAACATTATATTACGAGTATTTGTTCTATTTAATTTATATGAACTCTTAATATAATTATTAAGAAATATTATAGAGCAAAGTTAAATATTTATATCCCACATTTAACATATTGTCTGACTGTTAAATATATGAATTCTTAATATAACTATTTATATATTTTATAAGAAATGTTATAGAGCAAAGCTAAATATTTAAATCCCATATTTAAGATATAATAACCCAATTCTAATAAATAAATATATCTTTGTAAAGACCAAATGATGCATGCATATATAAATTAATTTGTAAATTATATTCTATCTCTACTCAAATTGATTTATATTTAAAAATTTGTTTCACGTAAAAGTATAGAGTATTACACAATATATTGAATGGTAATTTAATTTTTCGTACTTTATGATATATTAAGGGCTGTTAAAATAATAATAGTTTTGCGTAAAAAGTATCGCATGTTACATAAAATTCTTTTTATACGGGTCGGCTCATACGGGTTATGGGTTAGTTTATGTTTTGAATACGGGTCAAGAAAAATTCTAACGTTTTTTTAATTAATTTTTTTAAAACAAAAGGTAAATTATTTTAAAAATAATATTTTATCATATTCAATTTACATTAGTATTTTGTGAAAACTAATCATAAATTTTTCCCAACTTTTTAGCTTTGGTGTAGTGTATTTAATACATGCTACCCAACTGATAGAGTTCGTTTGTGATCCATACGCGATAAGGGAGTATCTTGAATGACGATATTGTTGTAATAAAAAACAAAAAAATAGATTATTTAAATATTTTGATTATTATAATGATTAGAAAGAATCATTTGCTCTAAACTATAAAAATAGCTAATTGGCAATGGAGTAAGTAATAATTTTTTTTATCCATTCATTAAGGTTGATTTCGGAATACATATTTCTATGTAATATTGTTTATATAAAAGGTTTTACATTTCGACTAATATCATGGTATAGTATATGGGTTTAAAACTTAATTACAAATATTATCTACATATGCCCGTGCATTTTTGCACGGGTACTAAACTAGTATGATTATATTATATGAAATTGGAATTGGTCACCAATTCAACCGTATTGCTTGAGCTTCATGTTTTATATATTGGAAAGTCATGTATTATCCTGAAATTGCAAGAATAACAATGGACACAAGTATCGTAGAATATTTCCTAATCTCGTCAGTATATATTTTAGCTTACCTTATTCTAGTATGTATCTTTTTAATTACATTAGGCGGTAACCCGTGAAATTCAAGAGTCTGTTTTTGAAATCTTAAATGAATATAGTTAATAATATCAAAGATAAATAGATTAATTATTTACAAAGGTACGTTTTTAGAGCTGTAAATAAATATAGTTAATATTATCAAAGATAAACAAATTAAATATTTACGGATAAATTATTTTTGAATTGTTCATCACAGATATTGCTATACATAGCTATCATATATTTTGTTCATTAAGATGATCGACTTCTAAGAAAATTAGTACACGTCTAATTACCCATTGCACCTTTTTTAAAATATGTAAAATAGTCATAAAATAAAGTTGTATATTACATATCGTATAATAAAGGCAAAACGACGTAAATAATTTGTTCAGACGTAAGTAGTCAACGGCTAATTGGGCTAAAAACGTAAATTTGAATATAATTACTAAAGATGTTTATAGTAAGCAACAATTATTGCGTGCGATTGTCTTATAGTAAGACAATCAAATTTTATTAAACGACTATTCATTTAATATATTAAATAAATAGTTTTCTTATTTAAATGAATCATCTTAGCATGATGAATGATCTTTATAACGATAATGTACTCTAGTAAATTATCGCGCACACATTAGTGTATAAATCGAGCACAACTAATTTAGTCCGACATATATTTTCTAAGAATAAACAACCCGTTTCAATTGTTTGATTCGTAGTGCTCATGTCATTTTTTAGTCAATTATTTTACGAAATATAAAATGGAAGACCTAATTTCTACCGAGTATATCTAGAATTGGCTAACGTATATTTATGTTTAGTTTACATATATAAATAACGCAAAGATTATTTCAATGATTTTAGCATGTCACTTATCAAATTTGAATGAATCTCCCTAATTTTAGCATAACCCTATCAAATTCTTAATTGAAAAGGAATATTTCGTCTTCCATATGGCATATTCTGCCATTTATTATTGCACTTTTTTCATCTCCTGAAATATTTTTGTTTTTCAAGTGATGTAATAGGCTGACACCTCAGCTTTAACTTAAAATCCGAGATATCATGTCAGCGGATTGACTTCTGCATTAGATAAATTAATGATGCTTTCCTTATTACTGTAATTTGCACCTTCTTAAGATTAGCTAGAATCTAGGGTTTCTCTTATGTATGGTTTGTATATATACATGGTGTGTAATCAGTTGAAAATCAATACAATAATAGAAATGAAAAACAATAAGACGGTAAATTACACCCAATCGAATCGTGTTAAACACACTTTCTTAGAGTATTTCAACCCTATAGCCTTTGGGTTGCACGAAATCTCTGTAGGATAAGACGATTCCTTTGTCTAAGGCTAGAACAAAGAACAATTAATAATAAAAGAGTTTTTATTTTACTCTGTTTTTGCGTCAAAAAGTTTTTGGAAAAATTCTCATGGAAAATAACTTCCACATACGTAAATTCAACCTTTATATATGTGATGCATGCATGTCCACATATGTTGGATAAAGTTAAATGTGATGTGTCATGATTAGCCAATCATTAAATACATCAAACTTCAACCGTCATAATGTATACAACGTACGAAACAGAGAAAACTCATTTTTCCTTCTCGAATTTCGTTAAGTATGTAATATACTTACACCCCGAGTATATAATCCCGATAGGGGATATAATATACTACGATAACACTTTAAAAGTTTCCCTTATCCACTTTAACCACAAACTCGATAATTACGATTATATGAGCGTACCCACCGTACTCTCCGACTCACATTATATCGATTTCGAGTTCAAACCGATTTTGACACGAAAACCCGAATACATTTAAATGACCTTGTGATCAAAATCACTAACATTCCTCCCCCATTTAAGTGTACCCCTTGTTTCCAAATAAAACAACAGAGTAAACAAATCTATGTATAAATGAAAGTGTCCCGAGGATTGAACTTCCACATTAGTATATTACACATTCCAAGTATTTGAGAATCAAGGTGTCCCAAGGATTGAACCTTTCAACCCATATTGAATACATGAAGGTAACACAAACATAGACTCAAAGTAAATCTTAATGTTAAAAACTTGACACTTGTAGGCACTAAAAATTTATTTAAGTGTCGAAAATACAGAAATGAATTAAATTGGGTTAATAATAAATAAATTACTCAAGTTAATTATCTCTGTCCCTTTTAAAATCAAATTTGGGTCATTCTGAGTTATTCGGGTCCAAACAGAAGCCAAACTGGGCCAAAATCGTAAACAAGCCGAAGATGGGCCTGAAGCCCAAAGCCCACCGAAGCCCAATATTTTCTCTATAAATAGTGTAAAATTTGTTCAAAACAAAAAAGAAGAGAAAAACGGGAAGAAAACTCGAAGAAAAGAAAAGCTCTGAAATTCTCTCTGAAAATCTCGTGAAATTCATCTTAAGCAGTCAACAAGCATAACAAATTCGTGCCGCCTGCGCAAGAAAACTCAAACACGAATATTCAAACATTCAAACTTGAATATTCAAACATTCAAACATTCAAGAGAGATTCAAGTCGTTCGACCCTCTCAAGAATACAAGTCAACGTGACGCGTAGAGTGCATCCACCCTCTACACGCGACCCCCTTCAACAAAAACGCACGCGCACCCCTTAAGTGGATCGTGCACGTGTAACCTGCTTGTTTAGTTAGAATCAGAGGATCATTAGAGATTGTACACGAAATTTTCTAATATTAATAAAAACTTATTTTGTTTCTGTGTTTTGTATTTCAGTTATCGTAATACAAAATCCGTCGTTACAAATTTGGTGAACCCGACGTGAACATCTCTACCTCTCATCTCTACAACTTTACAAGTCAAGTCTACTCGACGATGTCTACCAAGCAAGACACATCACCCAACGCTTCTAAGAAGACCTACGCAGCAATAGTGCAGGGTACCCCTACTGCTGCTGCCTCCTCAGCTGTGCAATCAGTTGGCATCTGCACTAGAGGAATGACAAAGAAAGCTGCTATCAACGATGCTGCTACCAGCCTACGCTCTGCACATGTCCCTACCAGGCCACGCAAGTTCTCTGTTGCCTCTATAGCTGCCGCTGCTACAGCTATCCTTTCTGCCTCTACTCCTTCGCGTAAGGAGGCTCGAAGTTTTAAGGTCGACAACAGCGCTTCCCCCTGCAAACCTAGGGCGTCGCCAAGAAAGAAGGATGCTTCCACTCCTATTAGCGCATCAGTCATGGTAATTGCTGGTTCTACACTTGAAGAACAAGTCCAGAACATGAATAAACTTCTTGAAAAGATGATGAAGGAGAACGATGAAAAGAATAAGAAAATTGATGAACTTCAGAAGGAAGTGGTAGAACTCCGTGACAGGAAGACTCACAGCGAGCCGAGTGATACCGACAAGGATGGTGAAACTGATGAGGATGCAGATGACAATGGAAAGCCTAACAAGGAGTTTGGCGCCTATACTGAAGAGAAACTTCAGGAGTTGATAGCCAAGATAATCAAAAGACAGTTAGGTGAGAGCTCGACAAACAGTGGGCGCTACATCAAGCCTTATACTAAGAGGATCGACAGTCTGCGCATGCCTCTTGGGTATCAGCCTCCAAAGTTTCAACAGTTCGACGGAAAGGGAAATCCAAAGCAACACATCGCCCACTTCGTCGAGACATGCAACAACGCCGGAACCGAAGGTGATTGTTTGGTAAAGGAGTTCGTACGCTCACTTAAAGGAATTGCGTTCGATTGGTATACGGATCTGGACTCTGAGTCAATTGACAGCTGGGGTCGCATGGAAGATGAGTTCCTCAACAGATTCTATAGCACAAGGCGTATCGTTAGCATGAGTGAATTGACAAATACAACCCAATGGGAGGATGAACCTGTCGTTGACTACATCAACAGGTGGCGCGCACTGAGTCTGGAATGCAAGGACCGCTTAAGTGAAACCTCAGCAGTCGAGATGTGCATCAATGGGATGAGCTGGGATATTCTCTATATCTTGAAGGGGATCAAGCCGAGAAGCTTTCAGGAACTGGCGACTCGCGCTCATGATATGGAGATTACAATCAAAGGACGTGACAAGTCTCGATCAACGTCTTCCAAGGCAGCGAGTGAGAAGAAGGAGTTCAAGAAAACTGATAAGAGCTCTAGATCATCAACAAAGGAAACAATGGCCGTCGAAACCAGTAGCGCGCCTGTGAAGATCTCATCCAAGCCTTAGTATGAAAAGAAGAAGGAGAAGTTTGCTTACAACTACCAACGAGAGAAGCCTACCTTAGAGGAGTTACAAGCAAAGAAGTACCCATTTCCAGACTCTGACTTGTCAGGAATGTTAGATGACCTTTTGGAGAAAAGGGTTATACAATTGCCAGAGTCCAAGCGCCCTGAGCAAGCAAACAAGACAGGAGATCCCAACTACTGTCGCTACCATAGATTGTTGGGTCATCCCCTCGAAAAGTGTATAACACTTAAGGAAAAGATAATGCAACTCTCCAAGGAAGGAAAGATCATTCTTGACTTGGATGAAACAGTTTCAACAAATCAAACTACTGCAGTTTTGGAGGAGCCTGAAGAACCAATTATGCATCAAGTTACTGTATGCACCACCTTGGCTAGTAAAAGTAGCGAGGAAGAAAAGACAAAGGAAGGAGAGGCGGATGATACAGTGTCGACGCAACAATCTCACTCCCAAAAGGATGTTGAAGTGATGAATACTCTAGACGGCCTCCCTGCAAATATGGGATGGAGAGAAATATTTCATTTGCCGGAAGAGAAGCGTCAATTAATACTTCAAGGACTCGGAAAACCAGAGTTGTATGCGGGTAAAATGAAAGAGAAGGTTGAGTCTACTGAGCAATCAACTGGATGTTTCTCCTGCAACGCAGCCTTGAGTTTCTCAGATGAAGATTTACTTCTTGGGTCTACACTTCACAATAGGCCTCTCTATGTGTCAGGGTACATCCGGGGGCATAAAGTCAAGCGTATCTTGATCGATGGAGGTTCAGGAGTCAACCTCATGCCAAAGGCGACCATGCAAGAGCTGGGGATCACAATGGTTGAACTATCAAATAGTCGAACAATGATTCATGGTTTCAACTTAAATGGGGAGCGCGCAGTTGGAATGATTCGAGTAAACCTTAGCATGGGTGACTTGTCTTCCGACACATTGTTCCACGTCATCGACGCCAAGACATCATTCAAATTGTTGCTAGGACGGCCTTGGAAACACGAAAATGGAGTCGTCGCCTCAACCCTTCATCAATGCTTGAAGTATTATCGCGACGGTGAGAGAAAGATAGACGGAGATGCAAAACCTTTCTCTAAAGTCGATGCCTTTTTCGCAGATGCAAAATTCTTTGAAGAAAACGGTACGTCCAGTGAGTTCATGCCAACCACCATCTCTTCAACGGGGAAAAGGGGCAAGCGAGAAAAGACTGTCATCACGAAAAATGCAACTCCAAATCCTGCTGAAGAGGTCGATGTCAAGGTAGAGGCAAGCAAGGTAACTACTCCTCTTGTGTCATCCAAAAAGGAAGAAATGACGCAGAAGGCCACGCCGCCAGTACTGCGCTATATCCCAAAGTCTCGACGCAAAGATGGGGAGAGTCCTTTCGCAGAATGTTCGACAGCGAAGATAGAACCTAAGGACAAAAATAAGTCAAGTCAGACGACCAAACAAGAATTGGTGGCAACAGTCACTGTACCTCTGACAAAATCATCCCAAACAAAGATCGTGAAACCACCTCCTAAGGGTTTTGTCTGTTCATCCAGTCAACCTGCATATGAGGAAAACAAAGGGATATTCGATCCTAATGCTTACATGCTACTTGCAAAGGCCGGTTATGACTTCGCAAATCCAACTCCCCTTGGGAAAGTTATAGAGGTTGAGCCATACGGTCTTAATAAGGCACAACAAGAGTTCTTCAAGCAAGAAGGGAGTTTCACAGCATCCAAGCCTGGGTTGGGATATGAGTCTCCTGCACCTGTGAAGATTGGTGCTCGCGGAAGAGGCGCTAGTACATCTTCTCAGCACATCACAGTGGAAGAGGTTGCAGAAGATGAACAAGAAGGAGAAAAGGCGCATTCATCTTCAGTCTTCGATCGCATAAGTCCACCTGCAAGGAAGTCGTGTTCTTCTGTATTTACAAGGTTGGGAAGATCAAGTGTTTCAACTAAACAAACCTCAGTCTTTGCTAGGCTTGGCAATCAAGGTAGAAGCGAAGTCAAAACACCAGTGCCTTCGCTACGCATGAACAAGAAGAGCACAGTACATGATCGCTTAGGCAATCCATCAAAAACAGTATTCAATCGACTAGGAGATCCCAAGAAGAGTGATAGTGACAAACATCCTTTCTCAGCGTCTGCGAAACAAATTGAAGAAGAAATAAGATTAAGTGATGACCTGAGAAGCGCAGTACTATCTCGCATGAAACGTATGCAAGTAGTGGATATCATACAACATGAACCACTCAAAGTAAGGAGGCGTGTACTGGTTCTCACGGGCCAGTCAAAATATGTCGAAGAGCTTACTCCTTCGTCTTCAGGTCCCTCCAATCCAAAGGAACCAAAAGACTTCGAAAATGCCACGTCGTCGTATCACATCACAGTAGAAGAAATAACTGACGCGGACAAAGAAGTTGAGGCCGATGAGGCTCCTGAAACACTTGAAGACGGGGGGCAATCGACTGTAGATGAACTCAAAGAACTCAACTTGGGAACTTCTGAAGATCCTCGCCCCATTTATGTTAGTATTCTACTAACTAAGGAAGAAGAGGAAGAATACTACAAATTTTTGGTCGAGTACAAAGATGTCTTTGCCTGGAGTTACAAAGAGATGCCTGGACTCAGCCCAAACGTTGCAGTTCATCGCCTAGCAATCAAGAAAAGCATCAGTGCCAAGAACAAATCCCAACGTCGTTTCAGGTCGGAGCTTGTACCTGAAATTGAAAAGGAAGTCAATAAACTCATAGAAGCGGGTTTTATTCGAGAAGTCAGATATCCTACCTGGATAGCAAACATTGTCCCATTCAGAAAGAAGAATGGACAATTGCGCATATGCGTGGACTTTCGAGATCTTAATGAGGCATGTCTAAAGGATGACTTCCCTTTACCAGTCACGGAATTGATGATCGATGCAACCACTGGTCACGAAGCACTCTCCTTCATGGATTGTACTGCTGGTTACAATCAAATACACATGGCACCTGAAGATCAAGAAGCAACAGGTTTTCGAACCCCAAAAGGGATCTTCTGCTACACGGTCATGCCGTTTGGATTGAAGAATGCCGGAGCTACATATCAACGAGCAATGCAAAAGATATTCGATGACATGTTGCATAAAACAATAGAGTGTTATGTTGATGACGTGGTGGTAAAATCAAAGAAAAGAGAAGACCACCTCAAAGATCTTTGAGCTGTCTTCGAAAGACTTAGAAAATGTCAGCTCAAGATGAATCCACTTAAGTGTGCGTTCGGTGTCACATCTGGGAAGTTCTTGGGTTTCATAGTCAGACATAGAGGTATCGAAATTGACCAAACAAAAATAAAAGCCATCAACGAAATGCCAGAACCAAAAACGCTCAAGGAGCTACGGGGATTGCAAGGACGTTTGGCATATATTCGAAGGTTTATCTCTAACCTAGCAGGACGTTGCCAACCATTCAGTCATCTTATGAAGAAGGATGCTCCATTCGAATGGGACGATAAATGCAGAAATGCTTTCAATAGCATTACGGAGTACCTAGCCAGTGCACCGGTTCTGGGGGCACCAATTCCAGGAAAGCCATTTGTCCTCTATATCGCAGCGCAAGAACGTTCGTTGGGGGCAATGTGTGCCCAAGAGATTGAAGATCACAAGGAAAGGGCACTCTATTACTTGAGTCGTACCTTGGTTGGAGCCGAGTTGAATTACTCCCCAATTGAAAAAATGTGTCTGGCATTGGTGTTCGCAATTCAAAAGCTAAGACACTACATGCAGGCGCATACCGTACACGTGGTCTCAAAGGCCGACCCAATCAAGTATATACTCTCAAGACCGGTCTTGTCTGGGAGACTTGCAAAATGGGCAGTGTTACTTAAGCAGTATGACTTGGTGTTCGTTCCTCAAAAGGCGGTGAAAGGTCAAGTTATTGTTGATTTCTTCGCTGATCATCCAGTACCAGATGAGTGGGAAATTTCAGTCAACCTCCCAGGAGAAGAAATCTTCTACGTCGATCTTCTACCTCCATGGCAAATGTACTTCGATGGTGCTGCAAGAAAAGATGGAGCTGGAGCTGGAGCTGGAGTTGTATTCATAACTCCACAAAATCATCTCATGCCATACGCCTTTACGCTCACCCAGTTGTGCACAAATAATATGGCCGAATACCAAGCTTTCATACTTGGTCTCCAAATGGCAATTGAAATAGGCATCAGAGATATGGACGTCTATGGTGATTCGAAATTGGTGATAAGCCAAGTACTTGATGAATACGAAGTAAAGAAGGAAGACTTGATTCCTTATCATCGACGAGCATTACAATTACTCAACCAACTTGACTCCATCAAAATTGGTCATGTACCACGGAGTGCCAATAAGTTGGCTGACGCGCTTGCTAATCTTGCAGCCACTTTGGCACTGGGGGCAGAAGAATCAATGGAAGTTCCAGTCTGCAATCGTTGGGCAGTATCATTGCTTGAAGGAGAAGAGAACGTAGATGCAACAAACATGATATGCGTCTACACAGTTGATGAAGATGACTGGCGTCAGCCCATCATTGACTTCTTGGATCACCAAAAATTACCCGACGATCCCAGACATAAGGTAGAGGTACGTCGTCGTGCTCCAAAGTTTATTCATTATAAAGGGATGCTCTACAGACGTTCTTTCTCAGGACAATGGTTGAGGTGTCTAAGCAAATCCGAAGCTACAGAAGCCATGCATGAAGCTCACTCTGGTATTTGTGGTGCTCATCAATCTGGGCCTAAACTTCATGACCGTGTAAAGAGAATGGGGTATTATTGGCCAACCATGGTACAAGATTGCTTGGACTTCGCAAAAAAGTGTGAACCTTGTCAATTCTATGCAAACTTCATACACCAACCTCCAGAGCCATTGCACCCTACTGTTTCTTCATGGCCTTTTGAAGCTTGGGGACTTGACGTTGTGGGACCTCTTGTTCCGAAGGCCTCAAATGGGCACGAATACATTCTCTCAGGTACCGACTACTTCTCAAAATGGGCGGAAGCAATCACATTACGGGAGGTGAAAAAAGAGAACGTTGTGGACTTCATTCGAACACAGATCATCTTCAGATATGGTGTACCACAGCGTATCACAACTGACAACGGGAAACAATTCTTCAATCATCTCATGAAAGGTCTAAGTGAGAAATTCAATTTCAAACAATACAAGTCATCAATGTACAATGCTCCTGGAAATGGTTTGGCTGAAGCCTTCAATAAAACCCTTTGCAACTTGTTGAGGAAAGTGGTAGCAAAGTCCAAGAGAGATTGGCATGAAAGAATTGGTGAAACATTATGGGCATACCGTACCACATACAAAACACCTACACAAGCAACTCCGTATGCGTTGGTGTATGGAGTGGAAGCCGTGTTACCATTGGAGTTGCAAATCCCTTCCTTACGCATTGCTATTCAGGAGGGACTCACGGAAGATGAAAATGATAAGCTGCGGTTGGCAGAGCTAGAGGCTCTTGATGAAAAAAGATTAGAGGCTCAACAAAAGCTCCAGTGCTACCAGGCAAGGATGTCACGTGCATTCAACAAAAAGGTGCGCCCTCGTTCTTTCCAAGTAGGAGACATGGTACTTGCCGTACGAAGGCCAATTATCACCTCTCACAAGCCGATTGGTAAATTCACCTCTAAGTGGGATGGCCCGTATGTGGTACAAGAAGTTTACACAAATGGCGCATACAAAATTGCAGATGAAGATGGAGTTCTAATAGGCCCAATCAATGGGAAGTTTCTCAAACGTTACTATTCTTGAAACAAGTCATGCTCCTAAGCAAGAGCGTAAACTGCCAGTCATGCTCCCAAGCAAGAGGATAAACTGCATACCAAAAAAAATCTCTAAAAAAAAACCAAAAAAAAAAAAAAAAAACCAAAAAACCCAAAAAACATAAACACAAAAAAAACAGAACATAAAAAAAACGTGTCCATCTTTTATGAACTACGTCGGCTTGATCTTGTAAAGTACTTTGTGCTTTACAGGTACGTAGGCAGCTTGAGTGAACATGTAGCTCAAGTGCAGCCACACCTTCAAAAAAACAAAAATCCTATCCTTTCATCTATCACGAACTACGTCGGCTTGATCTTGTAAAGTACTTTGCGGTTTACAGGTACGTAGGCAGCTTGGGTGAACATGTAGCTCAAGTGCAGCCACACCTTCAAACAAACCCATCCATCTCTGAACTACGTTGGCTTGATCTTGCAAGTTGTCACCTTGTCACCTTTGCGAGTACGTAGGCAGTTTGGACAAACACTTTGTTCAAGTGCACCCACACCAACAAATCAAAACCTACAAAATCGCTCCTGGCCCGCAAGAGCTTTAAACTGTGCACGGCTAAAATCATCTTCAAATCAATCAGTCTTGAGGTATAAGTACAATCTTGATCAGTGTTGTCTTTTGTTAAAAAAAATAGATGTCCTCGTGTATCTTCTAGGATCTCCAAGTGCTTTGCCTCCTTCAAAAAGTATTGACTATTTGTAGCTGATGATAATCTGTGGCGGGCCTCTAACTATCCATGATAGTCAAGATCACTTTGTAGAATATCATTCTTGCTCTTTATGCTATCCAAATCCTCGTAGATCTGTTTCAAATTGGTCATCACGCTCGGCCGTCCATTTGCTAGGACCTCATAGAAATTCGCTTTGCATGGCGATTTGATGATGAAGTGCATAGTGATCTAACTTGGGGGAGCGACTTGTAATCCTCAGGCGGTCAACAATTCCAATGAAGCTTAAGGAGTCTTCAACAAGTCTTCATGAAACTCTATGATCCGGTCTTCAAAAGCATCAATCGACTCCAACGCCTTTCGTGAAGCATTTCCCTAAAGAGGCTTGAATCACCTTCAAATCTCCGGTCTTCAAAAGGACAAAATTTGTCATATTACTCACATGATAACCGAAATGACCCAGCGGGTTCATTGCATGGTAGCTCATGTGAGAATAATAATGACTGTCTGGCAAAAAATCTTCAAGGTAAAGGTTGGGCTCAACAAGGCAACAAACTTCAAGTCTCCAGAGTTCTTTAGTAGCTTCAAATTATCCGACAAGCTCAAATATTCCTCAAAAAATAAGTTTGAGTTCTTCCTAGCCTTCGAGGGTTTCGGTCTTTGAAAAACTCCATGGTCTTCTGGTCTCTAAGAGGGGCTGCATGGCCAATCCTATGAAGACCAACGTAAGTAAGCCACATCGCATCCAAGGATTTGAAATCAGGGCAGATGATCTTCAACTCCGAACCGATACTCAAATGGTCTGCACGACGTAGTTGGAGTTGTGATGCCATATTCTTCTAGTTTTGAAAATTTGGTTGTTGGGAGAAACCAACAGATGCTCCTCGACACTTGCAAACATCAACCACCATGATTGTCATTGGGAGTTTTTGCTTGTGGTTATGGTCATAGTCGTATAGCTTCACCCTGCACCCTGCAAGGTCAAAATGACAGAACAAAAAAAGTTTGTGTCAAAATCTCTCACACTCGAAACTCAGTTGTAATTGGAATGACTGGATTTATGCACCTGCATTTTGAATAAATACACAAGCAACAATACATGAAATATATATGGAAGCTTCATATATATGTGGATCAAAACCAAGCAGAGATAAAAATAAGTAAATGACAAGAAAAAGGGTAACTAAATAAATTGTTGTCAATCCTTTATCCCTTCATTGTCGAGATATACCCATTGCTTTATCCTTGTGAAATTTGCCCAGTAAGCTCCAGGGCATGTACTCCATGGCCAAAACTTCATATTACCACGACGGTACGGCAAACGCCTTGCTTATCACGTGTTTGCGCCAATATCGTGCAATCTCTATAAAGCCGCTTCAACAAAAAAATAAATCATAAGTAGTCTCGACTTAAGAGCGAGAAAGTTGAGTTAAACCGCGTCGGTAAATTATGGACCATCAGTTGAGTTAAATCTTGGTGAAAATTCCATCAATTGAAAATGCTAACGTCCTGTTGCAGCCGACTCAAATTTTATGACTTCTCGTATGGAAATGGTGGCAACCTGTAAATTCATGAAGCTGTAAAAGAGGGCGTATTAGATTCTTGCTGAAATATTTTTTGAAAAGAGAGAGGTTCTGGCCCATGTCCAAGTCTCTCCTGACTCTTATACTGTCAGATTTACTTTCTATGATACCTCAGAGCGCAAAGACCATGCTTCGCGCCTGTCCCCTTTATCGAAAGAGAGTCTTTGAAATCAGATTGAAAAGCAAATGGATTTCAGTGTTAAAGACGGACACTCACCAGCAGCAAGTGCTTATAGACAGACTCCAACTGACTCTGGAGCACAATTACATTCTCCATTTCTCTACACCTCTATTTCTCTAATTAACAAAAAATAGAGAAAGACATGTAACAACTACCTGCCAACGTTGGAATTGAGGAACCGAGAATGCGATACTTTGTGCTATCAAGGATTCCGATCAGCTAAAAAGAAAGAACATGAAAATAAGCTCAAATAAAAAAAACCCGAAATGAACAGTCCCGAACTAGATTCCGTACATCATAAGGCTGCAAAAAAAAATCATGGAGAATTAACATTACAGAATAGCAAAGCTGTAATGAAGTAGTAGTCGTAATACATGAGTAAAGCAAATTGAAAAAGAGTAAAGAGGCAATGAAGGATGAAAACAGATGAAGGTACGTACCGTTGCTTCAAAATGTGGAAGGTTGGATTACGTTTCATCCATGGCCATTATATATATATACGTAGAGCTTGTGATTAAAAAATGGATGACTTACTCTTGAAGTAAAGCCTAGCCGTCCAGTGGCGAATCTAGGATTTAAGAAATAGGGGTGATTAGTAAAATTTATAACTTAAAAAATGCTAAAATATAATCACTCGATTAATCTCGTTCCTAACATTTTTTTGCTCGTATGTGATATTTAAAAGATAAGGTCTTTATTAACAAAAAACTTATATTAATATACAAACGTTTAATAAATACTAAAACAATTTGATAATAGATAGTTTCATTAAGGGTCGTCAAAATATAAAGTATTTATTTATGGCAAATTTAACAAATATAATCCCAACTATCACACTTCTTCTCAAAATAATCTCAACTATCAATATTCTCGCAATAATCCCAACTTTCATATCACCCTTCTCAAAATAGTTTACTGTGACTGATAAGTCTTAAAAAGGTTATGATTTTTGCGGAAATATTAATAGTTGAGATTATTTTGAGAAGAAGAATGATAGTTGAGATTATTTTGAGAATGGTGGTATGAAAGTTGAGATTATTGCGGGAATATTAATAGTTGAGATTATTTTGAGAAGAAGAGTGATAGTTGAGATTATATTTGTTAAATTTCCCTTTATTTATAAATATGATTATACTTCTGTAAAATATCATCATATTTACATAGTCATGGTGGTAAAATTAATTTAAATTACAAATAAAATGATGTAAGTTCGATCATTTCTCATAACATTTTTAATTACTTTTAACATGCAAATAAAATACATTTTCAATTACTTTTAACATGCAAAATAAAAAGGTAAAAAAATAAATAGAAGGGAAAAGATGTTGTTGTAGGGGATCGGGAGAGGATGTTGTTGTAGGGGATCGGGAAAGGATGTTGTTGTAGAGGATCAATTTTCGATTACTTTTAACATGCAAAATAAAGGGTAAAAAATTAATTAGAAGGAAAAATGTTGTTGTAGGGGCTTGATCCTGGGCTATTAAGATGGTAAGAGATTGTTTCTACCACTAAGTCACTAAACTATAATGATATATTAGCACATAAGTAGATATGTATCATTTTTGTTCCTGATTAATGGGGGTGATGGTTCACCCCATCACCCCCTATAAAATTGCCCATGTAGCCGTCTTACCTATAGAATAACCAATAAGATTGCATCAAGTGATAAGTCGGTAAACAAAACTGTTCTTTACCAATTTTCACAAAGGAGCAAACTAAAAACTAATTTCATTGGTTAGTTTGAGAGGTATCAAGTAAAAGTTTTAACCATTAAATAATAAATTTTCAAACTCAAAGGCTAAATTTAGCCGTAAAAATTTTGAACTGTCAAATTAAAAAATATGTATGTCTGAAGATTCAAATGTCATCCGTTAAGGTTACAAAATGACCAGGATGACCTAAATTCAAGTGTCATCCGTCAAGGTTACAAAATTACCAGGGTGACAAAAATTTAAATGTCATCCGTCAAGGTTACAAAATTACCAGGGTGGCAAAAAATTTAAGTACAATTCGTCAAGGTTACAAAATGACCGAGACGATAAAAATTGAAGCGTTATCCATCAAGATTACAAAATTATCAAGATGAAAGGCGCATCCAGTCATACGTCAAGTCAAATAATGACATGGTGACAAAAAAAAATGCTACTGGCACAACAAAGTGGAGGCCAGTTGACTTCCAAGTCAAGCAAAATGGAGCTACCTTAACGACGAGTCAAGGTGACCATCGACTTCGAGTCAAGCAAAATCGAGTTACCCGAGTTGAGGCGATCGTTGACTTCCAAGTCAAAGCAAAAGGAATCGAGACCCCGCCACGTCAAGACACCCAAAAGTGCACGTGACAACGTCTCGAGGGGGCAATTTGTAGGCACTAAAAATTTATTTAAGTGTCGAAAATACAGAAATGAATTAAATTGGGTTAATAATAAATAAGTTACTCAATTTAATTATCTCTGTCCCTTTTAAAATCAAATTTGGGTCATTCTGAGTTATTCGGGTCCAAACAGAAGCCAAATCGTAAACAAGCCGAAAATGGGCCTGAAGCCCAAAGCCCACCGAAGCCCAATATTTTCTCTATAAATAGTGTAAAATTTGTTCAAAACAAAAAAGAAGAGAAAAAACGGGAAGAAAACTCGAAGAAAAGAAAAGCTCTGAAATTCTCTCTGAAAATCTCGTGAAATTCATCTTAAGCAGTCAACAAGCACAACAAATTCGTGCCGCCTGCGGATACGTGTATTTTATGATGTTTTACATCTATTTTTACACGTATTTGGTCGCTCATTTACTATGTTTTAGCCTTTATTTCCCACAAATCGTGTACTTTCGTATTTTTATGCACTTTTGCAGATTTATGCGGAAAAGAGACGATTTAGCACCAAATCCGTATCCTCAAGTCTTTTGCTTAATTAAGGAATAAATGGAAAGTCAACTGGAGTCAAAGTCAAAGTGCCAAAAGTCAAAACAAGAAGAAAATAGAAGAAATTCTTCGGGAAGCGGTCGACCGACCGGCAATATAGGTCGACCGACTGACCCTGATCTTTATAAAAGTTCAAATCTGAAGAAAAGCCCAAAAATAAAAGAAGCCCAGAAAGAAGCGGTCGACCGACCCACATAGTAGGTCGACCGACCACAGCGGAAGCCCAGATGATTCTTTTCGGAAATAAAGTAGAATTAGAGTCTTTAGGAAACTCTTACTTTTTCTAGCTATATAAACTAATCTTGTGATTAGGGTTAGATATCTTGGAACTATCAAGTTTTATCATCAAGTATCAATTAGCATCTAGTTTAATTAGAAGAATTTTAGTTTTGTAATCTTTCAACGATTCCCAAGCATTCAATAAAGTTTGTTTCTTTCTGCCCTAATTCCAATTGTGGTATTACTCCTTTTAATCTAGCTTTTTATTATCGTTCTTATTTTTATTACAATTGTTTAAGTCCGAATCTCAAGCTTTGTTAGTTCTTGCATGTTTAGATTATTCAATATATTCACCATGTTTATTCCCAAATTTATAATCATCTTAACAACCATGAGTAGCTAAATTTCATATGTTAGGATGTAGGGGATGAATATGCGTAGGTAAAATAAAATTCGAAAGACCGACTTGTAGCAGGACCACGGTCGGCCGACTGGAATAGCTGGTCGGTCGACCGAGGCCGTGGTCGGCCGACTGGAATAGCTGGTCGGTCGACCACCTGCGTATGTATTCTTATTTCGTCTTTTCTTGTCAATTATAATATCCTGCAATGAGACCATAAGGAGACTTGTAGGATGTTAGTAATGACCTACCCAAGATTGAAAGATACGGGAAGGGCATTGGTTTACACCTTAAGACGGATAGGTTACTCAAGGCTGAAAGGTATGTGACCTGGGATTTAGGAATCACCCTTATTGTTGACACCCAATAATTGTGAGACCTAGGAACTAATAGCATAGGCCGAAAGGAGCTATTAGGTAGCATAGACTTAAAAAAGATATGTTACGCCCCCTTACGCGACTGCAATACATGTTGACCTTAGGATTTATTTTACCTTAGCTATTTATTACCCAAACATCCTAGCATCCCTTTTATTATATTTTATTCTCATCTTTTATTATTTGTTTATTTTAATATTTGCCTTAGATTTAGTAATCAACCAATTCAAACCCCCAAAATTGTTACTTTAAACATTCACATCAAACAATAAACATTCCCCACCTCCTTGTGGTTCGACCCTGACTTTCACTATCTATTGTTAAAGTTAGGAATTATAAATTTTATCTTTGGTACCCTTAACGACGGGCATCAAATTTTGGCGCCGTTGCCGGGGAGGTGACGCCAGTGTTTATTGTTTTTTGTTTATGTTTTCCCTTTTTCTTTCGCTGTCATGACCATCGCCCCTTTCCCACAACTCGAGCATGAACCTTTGTATATCTATTGTGATAGAATAACCTCTTTCCTTACTCAGTCTGACTATCCTGTTAGTATTGGGGAGGTTTGTCGTATCTTTTATGATGGAGTCACTGGTAAGACCTTGATCGAGATTGAGAGAAATTGCGGATGAGAATTTTTAGACCTACCCTGTGAGAAGCAATGGGAGCTTCTCAAACACCTAATCCGAGCCAGCGAAGATACGGAGAGGTATGAGGGTTTTAATATTAGTAACCCGGATATTCCTGTTGAGTGTGATCCTATCACACCCAGTACTGAAGAGTCGCTCCTTCTTAAGGATGAGTATGATAGGTTACTTGATTCCCTTTCCCTCCCCGTTGATGATACTGACTCGGATTTAGATACAGATGATGAGTTAGAAATTTACCCCTTGACTGACCAACCTATTTCTGTAGGTGTTAGTGATGAACATGTTCCTGACATGTTTGAACCTTTGGTTGATGAACCTTGTTTTTTGCAGGATTCATTTTTTGACATTCCTGATGTTTTTAATAATATTAGTGAATGTTATGTACAAGGATCCTTTACAAAGGATCCTTCGGAGGCTTTGATGTGTTTTGAGGCATGTGCAGGTGAATCTCTTGCTCAGGAGGCTGATTTGGATGCTCCAGAAATTGCGACACTAGTGGTAGAGTCTATAGGCGGTAGGAAGAGAGATTTTCTCGATCGAGTAGTACCACTTACTCGATCAAATGATGTAGAGAACGAGGTCACTCAAGCAAGTGATCATTTGGCTAAAGAAAAGAGCCCTAAGAAGAAGAAACCCAGGAAGGTGTTGGCCCACGACTTGGGAGTCAACAACTCCGGGAGATGGATGGCTAGAGCTGTGGATGATGACCCACCTATCTACATGGTGGAGAGAAACTCATCTACCCAAATCACCATAGCTGAAGGAGTAGCCTGTAGTCAGAGTCCTTGGTCAAAGAAACGCCGAATCCTTCGCGGATGACTTCTTCTTTTTGCTCGTTTCTGTTTTTCTTAAGACATTTTTTTTTTTTTTTGCTAAGACTTTCGAGCTTGCTTTCTTTAAGTTTTTAGGACAACTTTTTCGTGTTTGCGTAGTTAAGACTTTTTGGACTTGTTCTGGGATCTCGCGCATTTGTTGGGCGCATATCTATTGCTTTTTCAGGTTCAATAAAGAAACGAAGACCGCTGTGACGCAGAGGGGTTGACCGACCAGATACACGGGTCGGTCGACCTAGTCCCTGTAATATTGGAATTCCTGCAGTCTGCAGGAAGGTCGGTCGACCTAAAATATGGGTCGGTCGACCTACCCGTCCGTCACACCCTGTTCGCTTCTTCCTCGGAATTCGTGCACCATCTTGGGTACTTGAGTGGCACTGCTGGCCACCAAAACCTCCCAGCTTACGCTGGTTTGGGGAGGTTTTTCACGCGCTTCATAACCCAGTGAGTTCTTTCCAGTTTTTCCTTGGTTTTTACTTTTTTGTTTTAATTTTCTGAAACCTTTACTTAGGCTAATGCACAATGGGGACATTGTGCGGGTTGGTTTGGGGAATGGTTTCGTGTCACATGCATTGCATTCTGTCACACGTTTATTGCATTTCCGTATTGCATTGTTCTTTTCTTTATTTTCCTTGCATATACAAGAAAAATACAAAAAAATGAAAAAAATTCAAAAAAAATCCAAAAAATGCACGTTTATTTTAGCATATAGGTCGAGTCGGAACGAAAGTATTTCAAGGATGATTTAGCTATCTTACATGTTTATGCCTTTACCTTGCCTTGTCAACTTGTTTTAGTATGAGAGTCTTTCGCATATCTACGAGTTTTTGTCAACTTGCATATCTTGAGACTTGACTTATACCTTGGCAACCTACTATACATTCTAAGGTTTAGAGCTTATTTCCTGGTTTCATTCTTAAACCAGTTGTCTAGGATGTGAGTAGTACTCCCCTTGGAACATGTTACATCAATATGCATAAACATGAACTTGAATTGCTATATACTTGTTTTACTTTCTCGTTTTGTGAGTCTTGGTACGTGCATTTGGGATCCCTTTTCTCGTATTTACCCATAAGCTTCACATAGCCAAAATTGCCTTTTTATTCCCCCAAAACTACATCCCATACTTAGCCTACCCTTCCAAGCTAGTATTTGTGGTCATTGGATTATTTTTTGAGGCATCTTGGTTTGTATGCTATCATGAGCAAAGAGAAAGGAAAAGAAAGAAAGCAAGAAAGAAAAAAAAAAGAAAAAAGAACAGAAAAATTCAGAAAAAGAAAGAAAGAAAAGAAAAACGAAAAAAAATAAAAATATACAGTGGAGTCAGTCGACCGACCACCTTATTAGGTCGGTCGACCAACTGACGATACCAGATTTAAAATTCCGTTCCGGAAATTCCTTTCTTTTATATGTTATCACTCCCGTACCTCATTCAAAATATTTGGGAGTCCTTTCTTATATTCAATAAGAGAGTTGTGCCACAAAAGAGCACTTTCTTAATATCAAAAGTGTGAAGTTTGTTGTTGGAAATCAGTTTTACTAGCTTGGCTACTAACCCCACAAATCCAAAAACATCTTAACCACTTTTTACCTTTTACCTCACATATCTTTCATTACCTCAATTGCATGTATCCAAGTCACTTAATGAGTTTGTTACACATAGTTGTAGAATTCCTGTTCATGTTAGATTGCAGGCATGTTTCCATGGGTCGCAGTTAGGTGAGTGTCATTACAATATACTTCTTTCTATCTTTTACATATACTCACCCTTTGCTTCATAAATGTCTCAAGCGTACCGCGAGAGTCCATGGTATAAAGTCTCTATAGTCTTTATGTTTGCAAGTTTGACGACCCTATAACTCGTTTGCATGATTTAAATACTTTCTCATTTTGTACTTGGTATTGGTCTAGGCTGACATGTAAATTTCGCTCTGAGATTGAAATCGTTCCATTTGTTAGGATCGAGTCTATTTCTTGCTTGAGGGCAAGCAAGGGTTTGGTTTGGGGAATTTGATACGTGTCTATTTTATGATGTTTTACATCTATTTTTACACGTATTTGGTCGCTCATTTACTATGTTTTAGCCTTTATTTCCCACAAATCGTGTACTTTCGTATTTTTATGCACTTTTGCAGATTTATGCGGAAAAGAGACGATTTAGCACCAAATCCGTATCCTCAAGTCTTTTGCTTAATTAAGGAATAAATGGAAAGTCAACTGGAGTCAAAGTCAAAGTGCCAAAAGTCAAAACAAGAAGAAAATAGAAGAAATTCTTCGGGAAGCGGTCGCCGACCGACAATATAGGTCGACCGACTGACCCTGATCTTTATAAAAGTTGAAATCTGAAGAAAAGCCCAAAAATAAAAGAAGCCCAGAAAGAAGCGGTCGACCGACCCACATAGTAGGTCGACCGACCACAGCGGAAGCCCAGATGATTCTTTTCGGAAATAAAGTAGAATTAGAGTCTTTAGGAAACTCTTACTTTTTCTAGCTATATAAACTAATCTTGTGATTAGGGTTAGATATCTTGGAACTATCAAGTTTTATCATCAAGTATCAATTAGCATCTAGTTTATTTAGAAGAATTTTAGTTTTGTAATCTTTCAACGATTCCCAAGCATTCAATAAAGTTTGTTTCTTTCTGCCCTAATTCCAATTGTGGTATTACTCCTTTTAATCTAGCTTTTTATTATCGTTCTTATTTTTATTACAATTGTTTAAGTCGGAATCTCAAGCTTTGTTAGTTCTTGCATGTTTAGATTATTCAATATATTCACCATGTTTATTCCCAAATTTATAATCATCTTAACAACCATGAGTAGCTAAATTTCATATGTGAGGATGTAGGGGATGAATATGCGTAGGTAAAATAAAATTCGAAAGACCGACTTGTAGCAGGACCACGTTCGGCCGACTGGAATAGCTGGTCGGTCGACCGAGGCCGTGGTCGGCCGACTGGAATAGCTGGTCGGTCGACCACCCGCGTATGTATTCTTATTTCGTCTTTTCTTGTCAATTATAATATCCTGCAATGAGACCATAAGGAGACTTGTAGGATGTTAGTAATGACCTACCCAAGATTGAAAGCTACGGGAAGGGCATTGGTTTACACCTTAAGACGGATAGGTTACTCAAGGCTGAAAGGTATGTGACCTGGGATTTAGGAATCACCCTTATTGTTGACACCCAATAATTGTGAGACCTAGGAACTAATAGCATAGGCCGAAAGGAGCTATTAGGTAGCATAGACTTAAAAAAGATATGTTACGCCCCCTTACGCGACTGCAATACATGTTGACCTTAGGATTTATTTTACCTTAGCTATTTATTACCCAAACATCCTAGCATCCCTTTTATTATATTTTATTCTCATCTTTTATTATTTGTTTATTTTAATATTTGCCTTAGATTTAGTAATCAACCAATTCAAACCCCCAAAATTGTTACTTTAAACATTCACATCAAACAATAAACATTCCCCACCTCCTTGTGGTTCGACCCTGACTTTCACTATCTATTGTTAAAGTTAGGAATTATAAATTTTATCTTTGGTACCCTTAACGACGGGCATCAAATTTTGGCGCCGTTGCCGGGGAGGTGACGCCAGTGTTTATTGTTTTTTGTTTATGTTTTCCCTTTTTCTTTCGCTGTCATGACCATCGCCCCTTTCCCACAACTCGAGCATGAACCTTTGTATATCTATTGTGATAGAATAACCTCTTTCCTTACTCAGTCTGACTATCCTGTTAGTATTGGGGAGGTTTGTCGTATCTTTTATGATGGAGTCACTGGTAAGACCTTGATCGAGATTGAGAGAAATTGCGGATGAGAATTTTTAGACCTACCCTGTGAGAAGCAATGGGAGCTTCTCAAACACCTAATCCGAGCCAGCGAAGATACGGAGAGGTATGAGGGTTTTAATATTAGTAACCCGGATATTCCTGTTGAGTGTGATCCTATCACACCCAGTACTGAAGAGTCGCTCCTTCTTAAGGATGAGTATGATAGGTTACTTGATTCCCTTTCCCTCCCCGTTGATGATACTGACTCGGATTTAGATACAGATGATGAGTTAGAAATTTACCCCTTGACTGACCAACCTATTTCTGTAGGTGTTAGTGATGAACATGTTCCTGACATGTTTGAACCTTTGGTTGATGAACCTTGTTTTTTGCAGGATTCATTTTTTGACATTCCTGATGTTTTTAATAATATTAGTGAATGTTATGTACAAGGATCCTTTACAAAGGATCCTTCGGAGGCTTTGATGTGTTTTGAGGCATGTGCAGGTGAATCTCTTGCTCAGGAGGCTGATTTGGATGCTCCAGAAATTGCGACACTAGTGGTAGAGTCTATAGGCGGTAGGAAGAGAGATTTTCTCGATCGAGTAGTACCACTTACTCGATCAAATGATGTAGAGAACGAGGTCACTCAAGCAAGTGATCATTTGGCTAAAGAAAAGAGCCCTAAGAAGAAGAAACCCAGGAAGGTGTTGGCCCACGACTTGGGAGTCAACAACTCCGGGAGATGGATGGCTAGAGCTGTGGATGATGACCCACCTATCTACATGGTGGAGAGAAACTCATCTACCCAAATCACCATAGCTGAAGGAGTAGCCTGTAGTCAGAGCCCTTGGTCAAAGAAACGCCGAATCCTTCGCGGATGACTTCTTCTTTTTGCTCGTTTCTGTTTTTCTTAAGACATTTTTTTTTTTTTTGCTAAGACTTTCGAGCTTGCTTTCTTTAAGTTTTTAGGACAACTTTTTCGTGTTTGCGTAGTTAAGACTTTTTGGACTTGTTCTGGGATCTCGCGCATTTGTTGGGCGCATATCTATTGCTTTTTCAGGTTCAATAAAGAAACGAAGACCGCTGTGACGCAGAGGGGTTGACCGACCAGATACACGGGTCGGTCGACCTAGTCCCTGTAATATTGGAATTCCTGCAGTCTGCAGGAAGGTCGGTCGACCTAAAATATGGGTCGGTCGACCTACCCGTCCGTCACACCCTGTTCGCTTCTTCCTCGGAATTCGTGCACCATCTTGGGTACTTGAGTGGCACTGCTGGCCACCAAAACCTCCCAGCTTACGCTGGTTTGGGGAGGTTTTTCACGCGCTTCATAACCCAGTGAGTTCTTTCCAGTTTTTCCTTGGTTTTTACTTTTTTGTTTTAATTTTCTGAAACCTTTACTTAGGCTAATGCACAATGGGGACATTGTGCGGGTTGGTTTGGGGAATGGTTTCGTGTCACATGCATTGCATTCTGTCACACGTTTATTGCATTTCCGTATTGCATTGTTCTTTTCTTTATTTTCCTTGCATATACAAGAAAAATACAAAAAAATGAAAAAAATTCAAAAAAAATCCAAAAAATGCACGTTTATTTTAGCATATAGGTCGAGTCGGAACGAAAGTATTTCAAGGATGATTTAGCTATCTTACATGTTTATGCCTTTACCTTGCCTTGTCAACTTGTTTTAGTATGAGAGTCTTTCGCATATCTACGAGTTTTTGTCAACTTGCATATCTTGAGACTTGACTTATACCTTGGCAACCTACTATACATTCTAAGGTTTAGAGCTTATTTCCTGGTTTCATTCTTAAACCAGTTGTCTAGGATGTGAGTAGTACTCCCCTTGGAACATGTTACATCAATATGCATAAACATGAACTTGAATTGCTATATACTTGTTTTACTTTCTCGTTTTGTGAGTCTTGGTACGTGCATTTGGGATCCCTTTTCTCGTATTTACCCATAAGCTTCACATAGCCAAAATTGCCTTTTTATTCCCCCAAAACTACATCCCATACTTAGCCTACCCTTCCAAGCTAGTATTTGTGGTCATTGGATTATTTTTTGAGGCATCTTGGTTTGTATGCTATCATGAGCAAAGAGAAAGGAAAAGAAAGAAAGCAAGAAAGAAAAAAAAAAGAAAAAAGAACAGAAAAATTCAGAAAAAGAAAGAAAGAAAAGAAAAACGAAAAAAAATAAAAATATACAGTGGAGTCAGTCGACCGACCACCTTATTAGGTCGGTCGACCAACTGACGATACCAGATTTAAAATTCCGTTCCGGAAATTCCTTTCTTTTATATGTTATCACTCCCGTACCTCATTCAAAATATTTGGGAGTCCTTTCTTATATTCAATAAGAGAGTTGTGCCACAAAAGAGCACTTTCTTAATATCAAAAGTGTGAAGTTTGTTGTTGGAAATCAGTTTTACTAGCTTGGCTACTAACCCCACAAATCCAAAAACATCTTAACCACTTTTTACCTTTTACCTCACATATCTTTCATTACCTCAATTGCATGTATCCAAGTCACTTAATGAGTTTGTTACACATAGTTGTAGAATTCCTGTTCATGTTAGATTGCAGGCATGTTTCCATGGGTCGCAGTTAGGTGAGTGTCATTACAATATACTTCTTTCTATCTTTTACATATACTCACCCTTTGCTTCATAAATGTCTCAAGCGTACCGCGAGAGTCCATGGTATAAAGTCTCTATAGTCTTTATGTTTGCAAGTTTGACGACCCTATAACTCGTTTGCATGATTTAAATACTTTCTCATTTTGTACTTGGTATTGGTCTAGGCTGACATGTAAATTTCGCTCTGAGATTGAAATCGTTCCATTTGTTAGGATCGAGTCTATTTCTTGCTTGAGGGCAAGCAAGGGTTTGGTTTGGGGAATTTGATACGTGTCTATTTTATGATGTTTTACATCTATTTTTACACGTATTTGGTCGCTCATTTACTATGTTTTAGCCTTTATTTCCCACAAATCGTGTACTTTCGTATTTTTATGCACTTTTGCAGATTTATGCGGAAAAGAGACGATTTAGCACCAAATCCGTATCCTCAAGTCTTTTGCTTAATTAAGGAATAAATGGAAAGTCAACTGGAGTCAAAGTCAAAGTGCCAAAAGTCAAAACAAGAAGAAAATAGAAGAAATTCTTCGGGAAGCGGTCGCCGACCGACAATATAGGTCGACCGACTGACCCTGATCTTTATAAAAGTTGAAATCTGAAGAAAAGCCCAAAAATAAAAGAAGCCCAGAAAGAAGCGGTCGACCGACCCACATAGTAGGTCGACCGACCACAGCGGAAGCCCAGATGATTCTTTTCGGAAATAAAGTAGAATTAGAGTCTTTAGGAAACTCTTACTTTTTCTAGCTATATAAACTAATCTTGTGATTAGGGTTAGATATCTTGGAACTATCAAGTTTTATCATCAAGTATCAATTAGCATCTAGTTTATTTAGAAGAATTTTAGTTTTGTAATCTTTCAACGATTCCCAAGCATTCAATAAAGTTTGTTTCTTTCTGCCCTAATTCCAATTGTGGTATTACTCCTTTTAATCTAGCTTTTTATTATCGTTCTTATTTTTATTACAATTGTTTAAGTCGGAATCTCAAGCTTTGTTAGTTCTTGCATGTTTAGATTATTCAATATATTCACCATGTTTATTCCCAAATTTATAATCATCTTAACAACCATGAGTAGCTAAATTTCATATGTGAGGATGTAGGGGATGAATATGCGTAGGTAAAATAAAATTCGAAAGACCGACTTGTAGCAGGACCACGTTCGGCCGACTGGAATAGCTGGTCGGTCGACCGAGGCCGTGGTCGGCCGACTGGAATAGCTGGTCGGTCGACCACCCGCGTATGTATTCTTATTTCGTCTTTTCTTGTCAATTATAATATCCTGCAATGAGACCATAAGGAGACTTGTAGGATGTTAGTAATGACCTACCCAAGATTGAAAGCTACGGGAAGGGCATTGGTTTACACCTTAAGACGGATAGGTTACTCAAGGCTGAAAGGTATGTGACCTGGGATTTAGGAATCACCCTTATTGTTGACACCCAATAATTGTGAGACCTAGGAACTAATAGCATAGGCCGAAAGGAGCTATTAGGTAGCATAGACTTAAAAAAGATATGTTACGCCCCCTTACGCGACTGCAATACATGTTGACCTTAGGATTTATTTTACCTTAGCTATTTATTAACCAAACATCCTAGCATCCCTTTTATTATATTTTATTCTCATCTTTTATTATTTGTTTATTTTAATCTTTGCCTTAGATTTAGTAATCAACCAATTCAAACCCCCAAAATTGTTACTTTAAACATTCACATCAAACAATAAACATTCCCCACCTCCTTGTGGTTCGACCCTGACTTTCACTATCTATTGTTAAAGTTAGGAATTATAAATTTTATCTTTGGTACCCTTAACGACGGGCATCAAATTTTGGCGCCGTTGCCGGGGAGGTGACGCCAGTGTTTATTGTTTTTTGTTTATGTTTTCCCTTTTTCTTTCGCTGTCATGACCATCGCCCCTTTCCCACAACTCGAGCATGAACCTTTGTATATCTATTGTGATAGAATAACCTCTTTCCTTACTCAGTCTGACTATCCTGTTAGTATTGGGGAGGTTTGTCGTATCTTTTATGATGGAGTCACTGGTAAGACCTTGATCGAGATTGAGAGAAATTGCGGATGGGAATTTTTAGACCTACCCTGTGAGAAGCAATGGGAGCTTCTCAAACACCTAATCCGAGCCAGCGAAGATACGGAGAGGTATGAGGGTTTTAATATTAGTAAACCGGATATTCCTGTTGAGTGTGATCCTATCACACCCAGTACTGAAGAGTCGCTCCTTCTTAAGGATGAGTATGATAGGTTACTTGATTCCCTTTCCCTCCCCGTTGATGATACTGACTCGGATTTAGATACAGATGATGAGTTAGAAATTTACCCCTTGACTGACCAACCTATTTCTGTAGGTGTTAGTGATGAACATGTTCCTGACATGTTTGAACCTTTGGTTGATGAACCTTGTTTTTTGCAGGATTCATTTTTTGACATTCCTGATGTTTTTAATAATATTAGTGAATGTTATGTACAAGGATCCTTTACAAAGGATCCTTCGGAGGCTTTGATGTGTTTTGAGGCATGTGCAGGTGAATCTCTTGCTCAGGAGGCTGATTTGGATGCTCCAGAAATTGCGACACTAGTGGTAGAGTCTATAGGCGGTAGGAAGAGAGATTTTCTCGATCGAGTAGTACCACTTACTCGATCAAATGATGTAGAGAACGAGGTCACTCAAGCAAGTGATCATTTGGCTAAAGAAAAGAGCCCTAAGAAGAAGAAACCCAGGAAGGTGTTGGCCCACGACTTGGGAGTCAACAACTCCGGGAGATGGATGGCTAGAGCTGTGGATGATGACCCACCTATCTACATGGTGGAGAGAAACTCATCTACCCAAATCACCATAGCTGAAGGAGTAGCCTGTAGTCAGAGCCCTTGGTCAAAGAAACGCCGAATCCTTCGCGGATGACTTCTTCTTTTTGCTCGTTTCTGTTTTTCTTAAGACATTTTTTTTTTTTTGCTAAGACTTTCGAGCTTGCTTTCTTTATGTTTTTAGGACAACTTTTTCGTGTTTGCGTAGTTAAGACTTTTTGGACTTGTTCTGGGATCTCGCGCATTTGTTGGGCGCATATCTATTGCTTTTTCAGGTTCAATAAAGAAACGAAGACCGCTGTGACGCAGAGGGGTTGACCGACCAGATACACGGGTCGGTCGACCTAGTCCCTGTAATATTGGAATTCCTGCAGTCTGCAGGAAGGTCGGTCGACCTAAAATATGGGTCGGTCGACCTACCCGTCCGTCACACCCTGTTCGCTTCTTCCTCGGAATTCGTGCACCATCTTGGGTACTTGAGTGGCACTGCTGGCCACCAAAACCTCCCAGCTTACGCTGGTTTGGGGAGGTTTTTCACGCGCTTCATAACCCAGTGAGTTCTTTCCAGTTTTTCCTTGGTTTTTACTTTTTTGTTTTAATTTTCTGAAACCTTTACTTAGGCTAATGCACAATGGGGACATTGTGCGGGTTGGTTTGGGGAATGGTTTCGTGTCACATGCATTGCATTCTGTCACACGTTTATTGCATTTCCGTATTGCATTGTTCTTTTCTTTATTTTCCTTGCATATACAAGAAAAATACAAAAAAATGAAAAAAATTCAAAAAAAATCCAAAAAAATGCACGTTTATTTTAGCATATAGGTCGAGTCGGAACGAAAGTATTTCAAGGATGATTTAGCTATCTTACATGTTTATGCCTTTACCTTGCCTTGTCAACTTGTTTTAGTATGAGAGTCTTTCGCATATCTACGAGTTTTTGTCAACTTGCATATCTTGAGACTTGACTTATACCTTGGCAACCTACTATACATTCTAAGGTTTAGAGCTTATTTCCTGGTTTCATTCTTAAACCAGTTGTCTAGGATGTGAGTAGTACTCCCCTTGGAACATGTTACATCAATATGCATAAACATGAACTTGAATTGCTATATACTTGTTTTACTTTCTCGTTTTGTGAGTCTTGGTACGTGCATTTGGGATCCCTTTTCTCGTATTTACCCATAAGCTTCACATAGCCAAAATTGCCTTTTTATTCCCCCAAAACTACATCCCATACTTAGCCTACCCTTCCAAGCTAGTATTTGTGGTCATTGGATTATTTTTTGAGGCATCTTGGTTTGTATGCTATCATGAGCAAAGAGAAAGGAAAAGAAAGAAAGCAAGAAAGAAAAAAAAAAGAAAAAAGAACAGAAAAATTCAGAAAAAGAAAGAAAGAAAAGAAAAACGAAAAAAAATAAAAATATACAGTGGAGTCAGTCGACCGACCACCTTATTAGGTCGGTCGACCAACTGACGATACCAGATTCAAAATTCCGTTCCGGAAATTCCTTTCTTTTATATGTTATCACTCCCGTACCTCATTCAAAACATTTGGGAGTCCTTTCTTATATTCAATAAGAGAGTTGTGCCACAAAAGAGCACTTTCTTAATATCAAAAGTGTGAAGTTTGTTGTTGGAAATCAGTTTTACTAGCTTGGCTACTAACCCCACAAATCCAAAAACATCTTAACCACTTTTTACCTTTTACCTCACATATCTTTCATTACCTCAATTGCATGTATCCAAGTCACTTAATGAGTTTGTTACACATAGTTGTAGAATTCATGTTCATGTTAGATTGTAGGCATGTTTCCATGGGTCGCAGTTAGGTGAGTGTCATTACAATATACTTCTTTCTATCTTTTACATATACTCACCCTTTGCTTCATAAATGTCTCAAGCGTACCGCGAGAGTCCATGGTATAAAGTCTCTATAGTCTTTATGTTTGCAAGTTTGACGACCCTATAACTCGTTTGCATGATTTAAATACTTTCTCATTTTGTACTTGGTATTGGTCTAGGCTGACATGTAAATTTCGCTCTGAGATTGAAATCGTTCCATTTGTTAGGATCGAGTCTATTTCTTGCTTGAGGGCAAGCAAGGGTTTGGTTTGGGGAATTTGATACGTGTCTATTTTATGATGTTTTACATCTATTTTTACACGTATTTGGTCGCTCATTTACTATGTTTTAGCCTTTATTTCCCACAAATCGTGTACTTTCGTATTTTTATGCACTTTTGCAGATTTATGCGGAAAAGAGACGATTTAGCACCAAATCCGTATCCTCAAGTCTTTTGCTTAATTAAGGAATAAATGGAAAGTCAACTGGAGTCAAAGTCAAAGTGCCAAAAGTCAAAACAAGAAGAAAATAGAAGAAATTCTTCGGGAAGCGGTCGACCGACTGACCCTGATCTTTATAAAAGTTCAAATCTGAAGAAAAGCCCAAAAATAAAAGAAGCCCAGAAAGAAGCGGTCGACCGACCCACATAGTAGGTCGACCGACCACAGCGGAAGCCCAGATGATTCTTTTCGGAAATAAAGTAGAATTAGAGTCTTTAGGAAACTCTTACTTTTTCTAGCTATATAAACTAATCTTGTGATTAGGGTTAGATATCTTGGAACTATCAAGTTTTATCATCAAGTATCAATTAGCATCTAGTTTATTTAGAAGAATTTTAGTTTTGTAATCTTTCAACGATTCCCAAGCATTCAATAAAGTTTGTTTCTTTCTGCCCTAATTCCAATTGTGGTATTACTCCTTTTAATCTAGCTTTTTATTATCGTTCTTATTTTTATTACAATTGTTTAAGTCGGAATCTCAAGCTTTGTTAGTTCTTACATGTTTAGATTATTCAATATATTCACCATGTTTATTCCCAAATTTATAATCATCTTAACAACCATGAGTAGCTAAATTTCATATGTTAGGATGTAGGGGATGAATATGCGTAGGTAAAATAAAATTCGAAAGACCGACTTGTAGCAGGACCACGTTCGGCCGACTGGAATAGCTGGTCGGTCGACCGAGGCCGTGGTCGGCCGACTGGAATAGCTGGTCGGTCGACCACCCGCGTATGTATTCTTATTTCGTCTTTTCTTGTCAATTATAATATCCTGCAATGAGACCATAAGGAGACTTGTAGGATGTTAGTAATGACCTACCCAAGATTGAAAGCTACGGGAAGGGCATTGGTTTACACCTTAAGACGGATAGGTTACTCAAGGCTGAAAGGTATGTGACCTGGGATTTAGGAATCACCCTTATTGTTGACACCCAATAATTGTGAGACCTAGGAACTAATAGCATAGGCCGAAAGGAGCTATTAGGTAGCATAGACTTAAAAAAGATATGTTACGCCCCCTTACGCGACTGCAATACATGTTGACCTTAGGATTTATTTTACCTTAGCTATTTATTACCCAAACATCCTAGCATCCCTTTTATTATATTTTATTCTCATCTTTTATTATTTGTTTATTTTAATCTTTGCCTTAGATTTAGTAATCAACCAATTCAAACCCCCAAAATTGTTACTTTAAACATTCACATCAAACAATAAACATTCCCCACCTCCTTGTGGTTCGACCCTGACTTTCACTATATATTGTTAAAGTTAGGAATTATAAATTTTATCTTTGGTACCCTCAACGACGGGCATCACCTGCGCAAGAAAACTCAAACACTCAAACACGAATATTCAAACATTCAAACTTGAATATTCAAACATTCAAACATTCAAGAGAGATTCAAGTCGTTCGACCCTCTCAAGAATACAAGTCAACGTGACGCGTAGAGTGCATCCACCCTCTACACGCGACCCCCTTCAACAAAAACGCACGCGCACCCCTTAAGTGGATCGTGCACGTGTAACCTGCTTGTTTAGTTAGAATCAGAGGATTATTAGAGATTGTACACGAAATTTTCTAATATTAATAAAAACTTATTTTGTTTCTGTGTTTTGTATTTCAGTTATCGTAATACAAAATCCGTCGGTACAACACTACTAACCGCCTTGTGTCCATATCCTTTCATGAGAGTATAGGAAGCCAAGTCCAATCCCCTTGAAGCGGCTACACTTCACGCTCACATAGGTAAATCTTTCATCGTGCACCTGCAAAATGAACTTTGTCAAAGATTTCATTAAGAAGTGTTAACTCCATCTTCTTGTCATGCAGGCCATGCACATACCTTTCGGGATTATAACATGTGCCTCAATCTTCCACAATAATATGTTAGAGGGAAGTTGGGTATCTTATCATAAAGATCTAGATGGACTTTAAACCCATCCCGATTACCGACTTTAAAACCAAGTCTTTAGCTAATCCCTTCGTCAAGTGATCAGCTAAATTATGAT
This sequence comes from Silene conica, assembly GCA_029255685.2. Lineage (NCBI taxonomy): Eukaryota > Viridiplantae > Streptophyta > Magnoliopsida > Caryophyllales > Caryophyllaceae > Silene > Silene conica. Next base: position 56,804,713 of record CM055314.2, on the reverse strand, counting down.
GTGTTCTCACGAAATCAACGGAAATAATTCCATGAGTAATCAACTCACGCACCGCGCTATGTCTAACACCAAGGTGTCTAGACTTTCCGTTAAACTTCACTATAAGCCTTAGCTAACCATCAACTTTCATCTTCTTTTTGAAGATCCACTTGCAACCTAATGGTTTACAACCACAAGGTAAATCCGCAAGCACCCAAGTGTTATTGCCCATTATGGATCCATTTCATCATTCACAGCCTCTTTCCAAAAGGAAGAGTTATGAGACCTCATTGCCTCATCAAATGTCTTAGGGTCCTCATCAATGTGAAAACAATATGGATAATAGTTTTCACATCCATCTCTTGAACCCTCAATCAAATAGGTATGAAAATCGGGACCAAAGGATTTAACAATCTTTTTCCTCTTACTCCTACGAATTTCAGGTGTTACTTCTTGAGTTGTGACATTGTCACTTCCCTCAATAGCTCCACCGGAACTAGGTATTAGATCCTTTGGCTTTGCCATTGATGAGAAACGACTCTCATCAAATATCGCATCTCTTGACTCAATTACGGTGTGAACCGAAACAGAATCATTAGGTTCAATTACGTAGAACCTATAAGCCTTTGAATGCGCAGCATATCCAATGAATATGCAATTGATGCCCCTTCCCCCTTCCCCCAAGGTTTTAATCTTGGGATCGAGTTGTCTTACAACAGCCCGACAACCCCCAATCGAAGATAATTCAAGCTTGGTTTCTTTTTGTACCAAAGTTCATATGTAGTGTCTTTATTCCTTTTGTTAGGAATCCTATTTAACAAATAGCAAGTCGTCAACATGGCGTCACCCCAAAATCCGTCACTCAAACCCGAGAAAGACAACATGGAATTAACCATTTCTTTTAGGACTTTATTCTCTCTTTCCGCTACACCATTTAATTGTGGTGTATAGAGAGGAGACACTTCATGAATGATACCACTTGACTCAAAATACAATGGGTCATAATATTCACCACCTCTATCGGAACACAATCTTTTAATCAAAATCGATTGTTGCAATTCCACTTCATTTTTAAAAACCTTAAACTTATCAATTATCTCATCTTTAACATGGAGTAAATATATGTAACAAAACCGACTATAGTCATCAATAAAAGGCACTACATATTTTTTACCACCTAAAGACGGATAATTGCGAAAATCACATAAATCACTATGAATAAGTTCAAGCACATGTGAGATCCTAGACACATTACCTAATGATTGCCTTGTGATTTTTGTCAACATACAAGTATTACACTTATTAATGTTCATGTTAAAAGATGGAATTAGACCATCTTTAGATATAGTTTCCAATCTTTTATAATGTACATGTCCTAGTCTCACATGCCAAAGATATGAAGTATCATCCATAGAGGAAGCAATAAATATGGAACTTTTATTTGGAACAACATTCAACATAAACAAGCCATTACAATAATAACCAAATCCAATAAACACACCATGCTTAGATAAAACATATTTATTAGATTCATACGCTTGCTTATAACCAAGTTTACATAAACAACTACCGGATACAAGGTTTTTTCTAATTCCGGATACATGCAATACATTATTTAAATTTACAACATTTCCGGAACTAAATTCCAACACCACCGTGCCACGACCAACAATAGGAGCGGTAGACTCGTTGCCCATACAAAGAACGGATCCATCCTTCACTAGTTCATAATCCTTGAACCAATGTTGATCCTTGCAAACATGATTGGTTGCACCCGAGTCTATCCACCATGCAACTACATCATCCTGCACATAAAATGCTTCAGAAATTAGTGGCATAATTCACAACCGAACTAAAACCATAGTCTAAAATCTGACCTTGATTAGTGGGTGGACCTTTGTCATTAGACCCTTGTCCTCTTTGGCTAGTATTTGCACCCTTGTTCTTTTTTTGCTTCCTAACCTTGCAATTTGCTTTCAAATGCCCGGTCTTTCCACAAATCCAATAAGCACCTTTTGGTGCCTTATTGGACTCATCATTGGTATTGTTAAAAGAGCGTTTTTTTACCCTTAAACTTGTTATTGGAACTGATGTGGGAGCATTAGCTCGGGTTCGAGGTCGTGACCCACGACCCAAAGAAAAATTAAAAATGTTCGATTTGGGTTCAATACGGATTTTCAAGTTAATTTTGAAGGACGTATTAAGGGAACAAAAGAAAGAACCGGATAAGGATCTTGAGAACCGTGCCCAAGAATCACGCGTGGGACCACACGGTTAGAGTAATAATATTATTAGGGTTGTGTTTTTATCTCTTATTTTATTATTTACTAAGTTTTTTATTAGTTTGTTACAACAAGGTTGTAATTAGAACCGTGCCCAAGAATCACGCTTCAGCCACCATTGATGTTGATTTTATTGAAATGGATTATTAGAGCATATCTAAACTAGCATTCATACGGATTTATGTAAGGATGAGTTCAACATCAATGGTGGCTGAAGCGGTGTGGTTGAACATTGAGTCCACACATTCAGGTTCTATTACAACACAAAATCCTTAATTATTCTATTTGCATTCAATTTTTCATCATTTAAATGTAATTATTGGCTATCTTTCTAAATGTTTGAATCTTATGTTGAACAGTAACTGATGATCAGCTGATAATGTGAGTATAATTTCAATTACCCATTTCATAATTTGAATTATTTTGAATCGTAATCTGAATGTGCAGAATCTAGTGCTTCTATTTCCGGCCTGCGCTTTTCTGAGCTTAGGAAGGATTTACCATTTCCTAACACTTATTGATTTTTTGTTTCAATTTTGATTTCTGGGTTCATTGAGGGGTTATTCTGTTGTGTGTAATGAACGATGATCATTTAGGAAATAAAACAACACCTGACACTTTAATTAATTAATTTATTTATTTCTCTATTTTTGTTGATCTTGGGTGAAATTCATTGATGATTTTGGTCTTAATCTATAGTAGTTTAGCTTTCTTATTTCATGTTTGTTGCTTTTATTTATTTGTATGTGACTACGTGATGTGTTTGGTTTCCAAATTATGCCTTGGTATATATCGTTCAATCATTCTATAAAGAAATTTGTGTAGGAATTTTATGGCGTCGAGGCCTTTATCTAAATATACTGTTCACCAGTTCTTTTGTTTAGGTTTGTTGGAGCAATCGGGATTGTGTTGATGAGGACGTCAACTGTGTTATTCAATTGTGTGAAAGGCAGCAATTGGATACCAAAACTTGTCTGACTCCTCCCCCTCTACTTGTCTGATTAGTTTACTAAAAAGATACTTAATTGACATATCAGCGCCATCGCCACCTGCGGCCGAATCGAAGCAAAAATAATGGCATTGGATAAGAGTAGAATCCTGATTCAGTGACTACATGTGCAGCCGAGAGCCTCTAGTAGTTTCAAGCGGAAAAAATTTTATGCAAAGGTATGCAAGAAAAGGACTTTCGAATATAGTGGAGAGGCGAGCAGCAGGTGTAGTTACGAAACGAAGAAGTGAAGTATAGTGAGATAAGCAAGCTGTTGTTTTCCGTAGGCAGATTTGTGAAAGGACCGATACCTGGTCAGTATTCACAGGCTAAATGATTGCCTGGTCAGCCTTTGCAAACCCTATCTAATGGAAACAAGAGTACTGCATCAACGTTCGTTGCAGTGCAATGAACGAGTTCAGCTCTGGTGGATGGCTGGATTTTGTTTACTAGGGGCAGACTCCTACTAAGTCTGCAATCAAGAGCTGGTTCAGGAAATCTGGTGCAGAAATGCAGATCAGATGACCTCTGGTTTGGTCTGCTTGGGTTTTTTCTGACTATGTGACTATATAGGATCTTTTTGTGGCTATGAAGCAGCGACATGAATGGTTCTGGGAGTGCTTTTCTGTGGAATTGCTACTTGGATCATGTCTTGGAATGTGGCAGATGACCTCCTATGGTTTGGTCTGTACTACTGCTGGCTGTGAAGGTGAACAACAGTCGAGTAGCAGATCTTTTGATTGCTACTGGGATCATGTCTTGGAATGTGGCAATGGGCATTCAATAAAGTCGAGTATTCAACATAGCAGATTTGCAGGGAGTTTGGGATTGCACAGATGCTGTAAATGGCAGAGCAGTAGAGATTTCTGAATTGCAGATAGCAGTCGAGTATTCAACATAGCAAGATTAATAGAACTCAGAACAGTTATTTAGAATAATTACAGTGTTATATAGCCATTGAGCATTGTATATTTTTGTATGTATTATTTAGAATAATTACAAAAATAATGTAAGATTCTCTTGTGGAAAAATATATTTGATAGTTATTATATTTAAATAATTTATTTGCATTATTTAAATTGTGAAAAACAATAAAAAAAAAAAAATTTTAGACCTATTTGCGGCGTTTTTCCCAAAAAACGGCTCAAATAGCAATGCTATTTGCGGCGCTTTTTTGAAAAAACGCCTCAAATAGATTTGTTATTTGCGGCGTTTTTCCAAAAAAACGCCTCAAATAGCGTTTTAATTGCGGCGTTTTTTTCCGCCGCAAATAGACTTTTCTATTTGCGGCCCCCTTATTTGCTGCTGCACCCAAAACGCCGCAAATGGCCATAATTTTGACGCCGCAAAAAGCCTTTTTTCTACTATTGGGAGGTTGTGAGGGGTTGCCGAGTAAGGAGAATCGCGGAGGACATGGAGGTTCGAAAACCGTGAGCATCACGGAGGCCGGGGAAGTTGTTGTGACCGGAGTAGGAGGTGTTGTTGTCGACGGAGACCGTGAGGGTGCTAGGACCGAGCACGAGGAGTTCGAGGAGCGTGGGAACCCAAGGAGCATGATTTTGGTTAACCATGGTCTAGTCAAGACAAGAGCAAGCATGGCTAAGTCTACTCAAGACATACTCGATCTTAATTTGAGATCAAATTCTCAAACACTAAGAGAGTATGATGCGGGAGCATTAGCTCGGGTCGAGGTCGTGACCCACGACCCAAAGAAAGATTAAAAATGTTCGATTTGGGTTCAATACGGATTTTCAAGTTAGCTTGGAAGGACGTATTAAGGGAACAAAAGAAAGATCCGGATAAGGATCTTGGGAACCGTGCCCAAGCATCACGCGTGGGACCACACGGTTAGAGTAATAATATTATTAGGGTTGTGTTTTTATCTCTTATTTTATTATTTACTAAGTTTGTTATTAGTTTGTTACAACAAGGTTGTTAGGTTGTTACAAGGTAGTTACAAAGTTAGTTACAAGTTTGTTAGGGTTAGTTATTAAGTTGTTAGAAGTTTGTTACAACTTAATCTTTTTTCTTTATTATTTTATCTTCTAGTTTAAAATAAGGATTAATCAATCCATAAGATAGAATTAGGAAACCCTAGATGAATAGGGATCACACGAGTTGGACGTCTGGATGGAGTCGTGTGGATTTCTTGTTTGTTTCCTAGTTTGAGTCAGATTTGTAACGGACGACCATATTATAAATAAGCATCCTTAGGTATTGTTTTATTGATCTTTTAATCAAATTATAAACAAATTTTCTTGTTAAGTTTAACTTACAAAAAAACCCGTATCTGTGTGAGCTTTAACCCCGAAGTATCCGTGTGAGCTTCAAAATAATTGAGAGAGTATCTGTGTGAGCTTAATCAATTATCATATCCTTCGAATATACATAATTCATTCATTACATCGTTCCACAAATCTTTCAAGTATTGGTTGCTGTGCATCACTACGTCATCAACGATCTTCCATCAAGAACACCACCACCGTCCAAATTCATCACCGACGACCACCAGCCGTGACCACCGTGTGCCACGTCATCCACGTCACCATCATCGTTCACCATTCGTTCACCATTCATCCTACTTTGTTATTTTTCGTTCTTTATTTGTTCTTAATCGTGATATTTCACAAGTATTTTATTTCCGCTGCAACATACGTATTTTCGTTGATCATCTTATTTGATTATCACCCCAAATACGCATCAGGAACCATCTCCCTTTCCCATCATATTGACAGAAGAAGATCCTATAACATCCTTACCTTTACCCTAGCCAATATCTTGCGCCCTTAGAGATACCTCTATACACAAATGGCTACCAAGTTGAATAAGAGTCAACTCTTCCTTTTTATGTTTAAAATCCTTCCAAGAAGGAGGCAACTTGTCTATAATACTAGACACCGAGATAGATTCATTCATCTCTATTTTATGTAGTGCAAATTGTCCCAAAATTCGTACCAATTCATTGTATTGTTCCATAACCGGTCTAGCATCAACCATTTTATAATTCATAAAATTTCCAACAAGAAACTTCTTACTAGAAGCATCCTCATCCATGTACTTAGATTCAAGTTGATTCCATAAATTTTTAGCGGACTCTACATTTTGATAAATGTTAAAAAGAGAGTCGGACATACCGTTCAAGATGTGACCACGACATATGTAGTCATCATTTTCCCACTTGTTTCTATTTCGTTGAATTTCCGCAAGAGTTTCATCTCCAACAATTTCCGGCATAGGAGTACTCAACACATACACAACCTTCAAAGCGGCGAGAAGGAAGTGCATCTTCTTTTGCCAACGACGGAAATCAACACCCTCAAATTTCTCCAACTTTCCAAACTTCGTAGTCATGTCTCTTATTGAATCCATTTTCAATGCAGAAAATACTCTAAGAATGTTGTAGTTTTTGTATTACAAAAGATTACACACAAATAACTAATACAAACAAAGGCACTAAAAATAGAAATGAAAAACAATAAGACGGTATATTACACCCAATCGAATCGTGTTAAACACACTTTTCTTTGAGTATTTCGACCCTATAGCCTTTGGGTTGCACGAAATCTCTGTAGGATAAGACGATTCCTTTGTCTAAGGCTAGAACAAAAAAACAATTAATAATAAGAGAGTTTTTAGTTTACTCTGTTTTTGCGTCAAAAAATAAAGTTTCTGGAAAAATTCTCCTGGAAAGTAACTTCCACATACGTAAATTCAACCTTTATATATGTGATGCATGCATGTCCACATATGTTGGATAAAGTTAAATATGATGTGTCATGATTAGCCAATCATTAAATACATCAAACATCAACCGTCATAATGCATACAACGTAAGAAATAGAGAAAACTCATTTTTCCTTCTCGATTTTCGTTAAGTATGTAATATACTTTCACCCCGAGTATATAATCCCGATAGGGGATATAATATACTACGATAACACTTTAAAAGTGTCCCTTATCCACTTTAACCACAAACTCGATAATTACGATTATATGAGCGTACCCTCCGTACTCTCCGACTCACATTATTTCGATTCTGAGTTCAAACCAATTTTGACAGGAAAACCCGTATACACGTAAATGACCTTGTGATCAAAATCACTGACACATCTTGGGCACCACCTATGCTACCCCATCACGCGGTCAAATAATTCAAATCAAAGACCGTCTCACCTCTCTCACCAAAAACAACCAATCCTTAACCGACTATATAATATCCATGCCATTAAAGCTTGTACGGACCAACTAGCTATCATGGGGAAACCCATGGACCTTGAAGACATTATCGACAAAACCATTCGTGGCCTTGACTAAGAAACTTACAAACCTATCATCGATGCTATTCGTGCTCGTGATGAACCCATAACCTTCGAAGCCCTCCATGAAAAGCTACTCAACTTTGACCTCACCATCAAACAAAACACCACCCCCACCTCTTACCCCGCTATTGTCCATGCTGCCTCCTCTCGCCAATCCTCTTGCCACTACCACAAACAGTCCAATACCCCTTCTCAATCCGCTCCCACAACCCTTCCCCTGACATGTTCAAAGGCAAATGTCAATTCTGTCGTGCCATTGGACATGTCATCTCTCAATGCTACAAATTCAAAGCCCTCTATACCTTTCGGTTGTCTTCGCTCCTCCCAACACCACCTCTCACCCACAATCCCCCTCCACTACTGCTACAACCCACAACCACCAGCCCTCTGCTCATACCGCTGCTCTTAAGCCGTCTCCCATCCCTCGCCCCTGGCTCATACTCCCTATGATGGTTCCGAAGAACTCATCATTGGTGACGGCTCCGCCCTCCCCATATCTCACATTGGTCCGTTCACTCTCACCACTCCCACCTCTACTCTTATTTTTAATAATGTTTTATACGTTCCTCAAACTTCTAAAAATATTATTTCAATTTCTCAATTATGTCTTGACAACCCAATTTTTGTGGAATTTTCACACTCTTCTTGTTTTTTTAAGGATGCTCAGACAACCAAAACCCTACTCCAAGGACGCATTAGCCGAGGAACATACTATCTTACGCCTAACAACTATCATGTCTTCTCTACTGCTGCTCAAAACTCTCTTGCGTTGCATCACCGTCTTGGACACCCGTCGTCTACTATTTTACAATATTTAAGTCATAATTTTAATATTTCTAGTTTAATGCATAAACATAGTCACTGTGACTCTTGTAATGTTAACAAAACTCACAAACTTCCTTTTTCTGCTTCTAGTTTTCAAACTTCTACTCCTTTGCAGCTTTTGTTTTCCGATGTATGGACGTCTCCGATATATTCTTATGATAATGACAAGTATTATGTTATTTTTGTCGATCACTTTACCAAATACATATGGTTTTATCCTCTCAAACGCAAATTCGACACCATTACTGTTTTCAAACGTTTTCGTAGCCTCATTGAAAAGTTTTTCAATCGACCTATTATGCAATTATTCTCTGATAATGGTGGAGAGTATATCAAGCTCAATTCCCTACTGTTTGACAATGGCATTGGGCAACTTAACTCTCCCCCACATACCCCTGAACACAATGGATATACGAAACGTCGTCATCGTCACATCGTCGAAATCGGTCTCACCTTACTTACTCATGCCAAACTACCCCCTAATTTCTGGCCTCATGCCTTCACTACTGTTGTCTACCTCATAAACCACCTTCGAACCCCCACTCTCGACCATACATCACCCTACCTTAAGCTTTTTGGCTCCCCTCCAAATTACCAAAAACTTCGTAGCTTCGGTTGCCTTCATTACCCTTGGCTACGCCCCTATACGCACCACAAACTTGACCCACGCTCCAAATCATATGTCTTTGTTGGCTATTCCCCAACCCAAAGTGCCTACTACTGCCTTGAACCCACCACCAACAAAGTATTTGTGTCCCATCATGTCAAGTTCATTGAACATGTGTTCACTTTTCCCAAACTTGATTTCGCTACCTCCAACTCATCCCCACCTATCTTCTGCTACCTCATGGTGCTGCTTCGATGGTCCCAACCTTATCCACCATACGCTCACCGCCCCTCCCGCTACTACACCAACTCAAACCACCCCTTCTCCTGACCCACTCGCTCCCACCTCATGCCACCCTGCCCCCCTCCAACCAAATCCCTTGCTGCTGCTACAACCTCACTTGACCCCGTGCCCAATTCCCATGTCCTAAACCCAAACCAGCCTCTCCCGTCCCCTGCTACTCCCTCTACTGTTGCCTCAACCCCACCACCCCCCTCCTACCCCACCCCCTCATCGACGTACTATCACCACACGACTCACCAACAACATTACCAAACCAAACCCGAAGTATGCCAAAACCGCTGTTGTAACCCAACCCTCACTTCCTACCAAAACCAAGCAAGTTCTCCTCAATCCACTATGGAGCGATACTATGTTTACCGAACACCGTGCTCTCATCTCCAATCAAACCTCGACTCTCGCCTACCCCCCCCCCCCCCCCCTCCCAACCCAAGTTACAATGTGGTTGGTTGCAAATGGGTTTATCGCGTCAAATACAAACCATATAATTCTATTGACAAATACAAAGCTCGATTAGTCGCAAACGGCTTCCATCAAAGGCCTGGAGTCGACTACTCGGAAACGTTCAGTCCTGTTATCAAACCAACCACGGTACGTCTAATTCTTTCTCTCGCTCTCACTCGTGGTTGGTGTATTCGCCAACTCGATATCAACAATGCGTTCTTACAAGGCGCCCTTACCGATGATGTTTACATGACCCAACCTCCTGTTTCATTGACCCCAACTGCCTATCCTTCGTATGTAAGCTAACCAAGGCCATCTACGACCTCAAACAAGCCTTGCGCGCCTAGTTTACCACCCTCAAAACATTCCTTTCTCGTATGGCTTCACCCCTTTACTGGCTGACCCCTCCCTGTTTCTATACCACAAAAACGACACCACCATCTATGCCCTTGTTTAAGTCGATTTATATTATTATCACCGGTCCCCAAACCTCCACAATTTCCTCATTCATGTCCATCTTATCGTCCTAATTTTCCCTCAAAGACCTAGACTCCTTGTCCTATTTCCTAGGTGTAGAAGTTACACCCAACTCCCATTGTCTATTACTAACCCAATTCAAATACAGCCATGACATCCTTGAGAAATTCAAGATGCTTGATGCAAATCCGGCTTCCACAACCATGGCCACATACCACCATTCTCCCTCACCGAAGGCACCCCTATGTCCAATCCCTCTGATTACCGTGCCCTCCTTGGAAGCCTTCAATACCTGTCGTTTACAAGACCTGATGTTGTTTTCCATGTAAATCGATTGGCTCAATTTATGCTAGCACCAACAGATACCCATTGGATTCTTGCAAAACACGTCCTTCACTATTTATGTGACACTCTTCACCATGGCCTACAAATATTTCGTTCCTCCCTCCTAATTTGCACGCATTATGTGATGCAGATTGAGGTGGAGATAAGGACACATATGTCTCCACCACTGGTTACCTCACCTTCCTTGGTCGAAATCCCATCTCATGGAACTCCCGTAAACAACGTGCTTTAGCTCTTTCCTCAACAGAAGCAGAATTTTGTGTCATTGGCGACGTTACTGCTGAAGAATTATGGCTCAAATCCCTCCTCCGGGAACTTGGTATTAATGTATCTCACTCACCTGTCATTTACTGTGACAACCTCGGAGCTACCCACTATGCGGTGAATCCCGTATTTCACTCTCGTATGAAGCATCTTGCTCTCGCGTTCCATTTCGTCCGTGAACAGGTACAATCCGGGGAGCTTCGTGTTCAACACATTTCCGGTGATGACCAGTTAGCGGACGCTCTAACCAAAGGCCTGCCCAAACCTCGTCATCTGTCTCTTATGTCCAAGATCGGTCTCTCTGTTGGATCGTCCATCTTGTGGGGGCGTATTGTGAATACTTCCTAATCTCGTTAGTGTATATTTTAGCTTACCTTATTCTAGTAAGTATATTTGTAATTATATGCTTTCCTTATTACTGTAATTTGCACCTTTCTAAGATTAACTAGAATTTAGGGTTTCTCTTATGTATGGTTTGTATATATACACTGTGGGTAATCAGTTGAAAATCAATAACAATAATATTCAAAACAATCGTATTCTTTACAACAAGATGTCTATCTATATCTATATAAAAGAATAAAACAACCACAACATATATTTTTGTCTCCAAAACTCCACTATCACACAAAACGTTTTTATGATCCCTTGAAAATAGACTCACATTCATTTCATTTATTTTGTTAGCATAAGATTTATACCACCGTAATTTTGCGGATTTTTTAGAATAATTTTTATATCCTATATAGTATATACAATTGTTTAGCATGAATCTAAATTTTTCAATCATGACCTTGTTTACTTGAATAGACAATATTGTTCAATCATACAAATTAGATAATCGTTAGTCTCAAAATCATTCATCTTTCGTTTTTTACCTGTAAGAATAATATTTATTAAAAAGTTCAATTAATATGTTGAAATGTTCAAAATTTTCTATCTATACTAATTCATAAAATAATAATAATAACAATAATAATAACATGTCATACTATTTTCTTGATTAATTATTTTTTACAATGAAATTAACAATGTTTTGTTGCCGATCTTCGATTATCATGTTATTATAGCATCTCTCATCTATATAAAAGTATATAAAAAGAATCACTACAGTACACATAAATTGGACACATGTCTCTCTCACATTAAAAAATTTCCCGCCAAGTTCCCATGATGTAAAATCGATTTTGGAAAATCTTGCAAAAAATATTCTCGCTGATTAATGTATACAAAATAAGGAATATTTAACATGTCCATGCAATATTTAATAAATTTACACTTTTTTAAATTCCTATGCATATTTGTGCAAAAATATATTCTATATAAATTTAGAAGTTTGTAGACTACAAAAATATTCTATATAAATCCGTGCAAAAATATTCTATAAAAAATATTTTATATATCTTTTAAATTTAGACACTTCTTGGAAAAAAATATTCATTGAGATTGTTAAACCAAATATTGACTGATTGCCAATCTTAAAACAAATATTGACTGATTGCCAAATTATCTTTCCACTTAGAGATTTTTTAACAAAAAAATATGTCTCAAATGCCCGTTCGAATGAGATCAGAGGGTTCGTCTTTCCACACCCGAATACCACATATTACCCAACCAATTACAATAAGTGAGAATATTTTTGAGGTATGAAATATAAAAATTCAATTAATTCAATGAGATATTATTCTATCAAAAAATACAAAATATAGACTATTACACAAGATATTATTCAAAGATATGTGAAATTATACATGATATTAAAACTGTACCACACCCGATACAAGATAATTGGATAATAAGAGTGGTGTATACGGATATTCAAAGAGTAATAATCTTAACCATGAATTCAATTATGGGAAATTATACAAGATATTATTCCCCAAAAATTGCTTATTACACAAGATATAAAAGAGAAACCGCTAGACACGCTTCAATTTCAGAATTACTTTTACATTAGTTTTTTCCCGCCTAAGTTTGATCTATAATTTAGGCATATTTTCAACATTTTTTTACATAAATATTATCTGTCAATATGAACTCAATGATGGATTGTTTATAATTATTAGCCAAAAATAATAATCTGATATAATGAAAGGTTTATAAGCAGCCTAATTTATTACACTATTTATCGTAGTATTAATTAAAAATTATTATAGTACTATTGTTAACATGTTTTAAGTTTTATGGTATTATAAATAAAAATGAATATATTATTCTGATGCATTTTATTGAATTTACTCATAAGTGTTTTCGCAGGATTGTGTCAGTGGTCTCATCTATTCTACGAAGGTCAAAGTTACAAGAATTTGTCAATATTTTTATTTATGTAAATGTCGTTATTTTTACCCTCTTATTGATATTTTTAGTTTAAATTTTTTATTTATGATAATATATAGAATATCATTTTTTTTAAAGAAAATGATTAGACCATTATTTTGTGTCTTGGAGAAATGAATTTTTTATTAAATCTTTTCATCTCTTTTATAAATATGAAATCATGAACGAAATAGTCAATTTTTATATTTTATACATCAAAAAATATTTATTTTATTTGTTTAATTAGTAATGAATAGAGAAAATTATTAGGATCAACACAAATTCTTAATTATATAAGATGGTATTACCTATAAGTTTAAGACGAGTCAAATATCATACCACCTGTGTATATATGATATATTTTACTTTTCTATATATTTGAATTTACTTGAGAAAATCGATGTATACGGAGTATTACTCGGTCGATAATTTCTTATTTGTAAGGAAATATTTGTTAATGTAATTTAATTCGGGTTTTGTCAGGCCAATTCAGGTTATGTTAGTTTGTTAACAACCCGACCCACCACGGTCATAACGCAACCCCAATAAGATGGGATGTGTACTTTTGGGCCAAATACTTGTCCTCAATTAAGCCCAAAAGTACAAGGCCTTGTTACTAAGTGGTGGGTGGAAGTTATTATAAACATATCACAAGCTTCACATTCTACCGATGTGGGACAACTTTTCTCTCATACTCTTGGAGTGTTACAGTTTGGTTCATCAATTTTTCGAGATAATAACTAATAAGGGTCGGGTCTAGTTGGGTCATTTCGATTCGGGTCACATCAGGTTAATGATTAAGAGAGAAATCTAATTTCAAGTCATTTTGGTCATTAGAGTTGCGTTTTTCCAGGTTATTTTTCGGGTTGGGTGGTTTCGGATCATGCCATTTCAGGTTGGATTAGTTACGGGTCAAATTAGTTCGGGTCATTTTCGAGCCGAGTCAGATCCATTAGGAATTTGGTTCATATTCAGGTGATGTAGTTTCGGTCAATTTCGGGTATCAAGTCAGCCTATTTTCGAATATGTAACAACTATTGTTCTCAAATTGAAATATGACAAAAATAATAAATAGTAAAGGGAAAAACCGTAATAGTCAAGCGACGGAAAATAGAAACTTATAAATAAAGATAAAAGGCGAGACCAAATATTACTCTAAATCTCCAATTCCAAAAGATGAATTGTAGCCTGACTAATTCTAACATATTGATAACAATATTATTCTGATTTTTCATATGTTTTAAACATTTATTTATATAAAACTAAGAACTATTCAACTATGCATTTCCGTGCAATTTGCACGGGTTCTAAGCTAGTTTCCCTATACGTGTAAATTGAATATTTTAACAACTACCAAATTATATTATAGAAGCATTGGGTAAATGTCTTTAGAGACGGTTTCACAAAATTTATTATGAGATTATTTAATATTGTAATTCAAAACGGACAATAAAACAGGTGATATCACGTTTAAAAATAAAATGAGTACACTAATTATGTATTTATACGTATAAGTATAATAAAAAACAACTAAACACTTGCAATCCCACGTTAAATTTTTTCCCGCCTAACATTCTCCTAATATTATTTTATTCTTGCAGATCCACACATATTTGCATAATGGAAAAAATAGTTTTTAAAATATTTTATTTGAATATTAATTAATTAGTAATAGCAAATGCTCATTTCATGGGATGAGATGATACTGAACGACGGAAGATTGTACATATTTTTAAAAGTGGAAATGTTTTATAGCAATTGTGAAACTAAAGTGGTACATAATTACATATTACATAATATTGACTTTTTTATTCATCATAAAAAAAAAAAACTTGCATTATAAAACGAGCTTAAATTCTTTACAATTATTATTTTGGTTACTATGTTATTACTTTTGCAACAATGTTAAGTCATTGATTAATTTTACAAATACTCAAATACTCTTACAAAACCGTTTTTACACATCAAACATATTTTACGGCATATTAAATTTTCTATAGTAATGATTTTATCATAATTTAATAACGTAAAATCGTTTTATATGCGATTTATTAGTTTTTTTATATTTAGAAATAACTAATATTTTGCAAACGGATTTTCAATTTCATAAATTCCTAGAGAAGACGACTGTCACAATCAATTTAAACAAGAAAAAATAAATAAAAGCTGGGTTTGAGAAGTCTTAACTTAAAATGGTCAAGATCAACTATTATAATATAGTTTATTTATGTTAGCTAATAAACTTATTAAATGAATATTATACATGACTTACAATTTGGCCCGAGGAAGGTAAATGGGATTCCCAGCCGGTGGACCGGCTGCTGGCCAACCGAATGAGTACCCTCTATGCTCATTTCTTCTCTTTTTCTCCCATTTTCGCTTCAAAACCGTTTCGTTTGCTCTCGTTTCTTCAATCCCGCCTCATGTCGTACAAGATGGAAACCAAATATGCAGAATAGAGACAAAGGGTAATAAAATCAAACAATGTGACGCAAAACGATGTCAAAACGAGATCAGAACGAAGGGAAAAATAAAGAAATAATGACTAAATGAGACTCATTAGAGGTGCATCTCGCTCATTTTCTAAATTACTAGTAATTAGTCCTTTATCTACCTCAATTGGATCAACATTATCTTCTACAAATGAATCATCTTTATCTATATCAATTGGATCAACATTATCTTCTACAAATGAATCGTCAAGGGGGTCAAAGGACTCGGGAGAAACCTCATTAGAATCACAAGAAATCTTGACAAATTCATTTGTATGAAGTAACTCATCTACAACAAGGTCAACGTCGTCAATATAAGTCTCTACATTTTCCATTGGAATGACACTAGGGGGATTTTAATGGATAAAATCGAACCAACATCATCATCATCCAATACTTCAAAATCATTAGTAGCAAAAGACTCACATTGACGAGGTGAAAAAATAAGAGGAGAAATAGTAGACTCGCATTGGGAATGATGACGAGCATAAGAATTGGGCACTTGATTACCTCGTTCATTCATTTCCTCAAGAATATGTTGGGAATGAGCATTCATTTCCATCATCATTTTGGTGTTTTGAGCCATAATTTTACGTATTTCCTCTATCGAACTCGACCAAGCTCGTTGGCGAGCTTTCTCCCGACATTCGGAGGCCATGCAATTCAAGAAATTCCATAGATCCTTCTTCCCAACCATATTGAAGTAGCTTCCATTGCACAAGTAAGATGTTATTTTACGCGTCTCAAAGTTGATGCCTTGAAGTACAACACAACCTACGTGGAGGTCACTATAAGCGTGCCCAAGAGAGTGAACAAAATTAACATGGACATAAAATCGATCGAGATGTCATGAAAATGTTCATCCATCCATTTGTTGCGAGATAAATTGTTCCATCAATATGAAATAGGCCAAGTTTTAATGCCTACAAAATAAGTACTAAAACTACAAGAAACGGTGAGAAATATGCTAAGGAAAAAATGTTCCCTAGGACAAAATATGATAAAACTCAACAACTAAATAACAAACAAAATCATGCTCACCGACAACGGCGCGGAAATTTGATAAGATGTCGCATACCTATGCAAAAATACCCTAATGGTACAACAAATTACTGTAGTATATAGGGGTCGAATTCCACAGAGAGCTTGGTAGTGGTTCTAAATAGTTATTACTCCGTATGAGACGAATTTTATCTGAGTCGAGATGATCGGTTACGGGTTGATTTATGGTTTATAAATTAAATACAAAAAACAATAATAATTAAAAGATGTCTAGGGGAGTCGGGTCACACATGCAAATATATATATATATATATATATATATATATATATATAGACTTGGGATCCGGTGAGAACCACCTTACAATGAGAACCTTGTGAGAACTCTACCTTACGGACTTTTTTAAAAAAAATTAATAACATAAATGGATTCGGCATGACATTTTATAGCTAGAGAGCATATTTCTTGGTCTAGAAAATAAATACTAGTGACGGAAATCAAGGTGAGATACGTTTTATTTATTTGCATGGACCTACTATCTATTTTTTCGTATCTATCATTTTTCCGCCACTAGTATTTATTTTCTAGACCAAGAAATATGTTCTCTGGCCATAAAATTCCATGCCGAATCCAATTATATCATTATTTTTTTAAAAAAAACTCCGTAAGGAAGAGTTCTCACCGGTTTTCATTGTAAGGTGGTTCTCACCGGATCCCATATATATATATATATATAATAGATTAACTCGGAAATAGTAAATTATGTTTAATTGTTTTAGACTTGATAAGATACCAACCTTGCGGTATTGGCATGAACCTTAGACCGGATCCTAGAGAAACTCACGTTTATGACTAAGTCGTCCTACGACATATGTTTAGTTTATTCGATTCCGCGCCTCTCGACTTTTAGAATGAATTAACATACTTAATCTACGATTGTGTACTTAAATCAAAAATTAATAATTAGATGCAAACATGTGAGAGAACAATATAAATAAAATTACTATTATCTTAATTTACCAAAATACATATATATAAATCCTTGCATGACTTCCCTAGTCCCTAGACAAGATTAAACTATTCTAACATTCTGAAAATGTAAACTAAACTAATGATAACTGAAATACTAAACATAATGTAAATAGAATTACCTTGAAATGGAAATGGAAATGGAATTAGAAGAACAATGCAACTAGAATAATCTTGGAATATAACTTGAATTGTAAAAGTAAATACATAAAAGAAACAACTAATGTAAAACTAAGTAATCTAAACTATATTAACTACTAGAATTTAGAGAGAATTATGTGTGAAAAACAAGTGTAGAAGGTGTGTAAAAACTGTAGTTCAAGCTATAAGAGTCGTAGCGTGGGTGCTAGTATTTATAAGAAAGCATTAAGAGTAACGCCGAAATTGAATACTCCCTAGGATTGTTCAACCCCGATCGGGACACCAACCCCGATCCGAGGTCGCAATGTCTGAGCTTGTTTCTCTTAATTCGTTGGTTTAATGCCTAAGGAATCCAAAGTTCATGTTTTAATGCTTTTTTAATCACCCGGTAAAGATTATTATTCTTGGCATCCAATGCTCCTTGGCATCCAAAGCTTCCACCTTATTTTGGACTTGAATTCTTGGGCTTGATCAATCACATTCATTTGCATTTCTTAAATATTAATCAATCATTTATCTCATGCAAAATCCATGCTAAATGTTGTTCAAGGTCCATTGCTTGCTTATACTTAGCTATGCTTCTAGTCTTGACATAATTTGTAGTAGTTTTAGCCCAATTAAGCCAATTTTCTACAAAACGTACTTGAAAACACAATTGTACTAAAAACACAATATTAGCTTAATAATCACTTAATCAAGTACTAAAAGATATGCAAAACAAAGCTAATATGAGAAATTAAAACATGCATAAATATCAGTTATCAATAGCCCTTATTGTGAATTTGGTCGACTTCAATCACAAACTACGTCAACGTTCCATATAGAATGGATTATATACTTAATACTCACAAGTTATGTCCAACCGTATTGAATGGACTTTAGATGGTCAATAGTTTATCAATTTTCTTTCTACTTTAATATATGTAGTGTGTTGTTACGTCAAATTGTATTGTGGGTTTTCAAAAATTACAGGATACGCAAAATACTCATATATATCAAAGGAGAAAGAAAACCGATACACAATTATTTGTTTATAGTCCATTCAACACTAATTGTTGTCCGTGATTTGTTATTTTTTTGTTTATAGTTCACTCTATATTGTATATGGAATGTTGGAAACTGATTTGTGATGAAGATCCACCAATTTAAGCAAGTATTGGCTAAATTTAAATACAGAGTAATACTTATTTGGAAGTAGAAAATTGGAATAAGATATTATTAAAATGTATTATTTATGATTAGCTTTTACATAATCGAAGATGGTAATTTAGACTTTTTTTTTTAATTTTTGAATTTATTTCCAAAATTAATAAAGTATAATTTTGTTTAGTTATTCTGCGGGTATACTATAATACGCCGATCTGGCCAAGATAATTAAAGCGTTACCATCTCGATTTTCCGAGATAGTGATGTTGGAGATACAATCAAGAAAACTTTAAATATAATAAGGAGTCGTTTGGTTGATTAGGGAAGTTAATTTTTGATGAGACAGTTTTAGTATGTATTAAAGAGGGTCGAATTAGTAAAGTTCAAGTAACAATGATGGTACTTTATGACTTATAATGGTACAATGCTTGGAGTTGTAATAATGGCGGAACTTGGATCCTAATGTTAAAGATGAAGCTTGGAACGATGAAGAAGAGCTTGTGGGTCGGTTTTATATGTCAAAGACGGAATCTAAGCTTGAGGATAGATGGGCCCAAGTACTTATGAAGATATCTAAGACGTGTGCGCTTAGGGTGCACTAATTGAGTGCACTAATGTGCGAAATCAACAATGGGCAGCCCCAAGGTATGACTGAAGTGCGACATAGGCGCGACCAAAGTGCGACTGAAGCGCGACCAAGGTGCGACAGAAGCGCGAGTGAAGTGCGAGTGAAGCGCGACCGACATTTGTTCAGATTTTAGTTTTTACCTAATTACTATATAAGATTTTTATCTAGGTTTTAGAAAGTAGTTAGCCGCCATTGAGAAAAAATCCTTATTTTGCTAATTTTCAAGACTATGTGTAACTAATGATGGAAACTTAGTCATACTAACATGACCATTTTTATTAGTCTTACTAATAAAATACATAAATTAACTAATTAATTTGAAAGATCTTATGCATGCAAAATTAGAATTGCGGAAATGATAAATAAAGGGCCTTACATTCGGTCCAAATAATGCAAAGGACGATCCTCCACGAAGCAACCAACGAAGATTGCCTCCTTCAAATTGCACCCAAGACCTACCCTTAAACAAACCGAGATTCGAACACGAGCTAGGTGACGGAATTCGGTTATCTCAAAACCGTGAACTAATCTAATTAGTTTACTAAAAATTACTACAACTATTGTAGTAAGAATATTATGTGAATAATATTTTAGAGGGTTTTGTAATTTTATTTCTTACTAGAAGAATAGTATTACATTAGGTTAGAGTATGAACAACATGTGAAATGATCACATATATAGAGGGTGGCACTACTACAAAAATCATCATAGACATCAGACTTTTTCATCAATATGCATCAGATTTACAACTGATGCATAGTCCACACATGTATATTCTTTTATACATATACATCAGATTTAAATCCGATGTCTATTTTAAGAATAGACATCAGTTGTATTTTATCTCATGTCTATTCAAAAAATATGCATCGGTGTTCCACTAAAAACCGATGTCTATTG
Organism: Silene conica; assembly: GCA_029255685.2. NCBI lineage: Eukaryota > Viridiplantae > Streptophyta > Magnoliopsida > Caryophyllales > Caryophyllaceae > Silene > Silene conica. The sequence goes on along the minus strand of CM055314.2, from coordinate 56,784,231 downwards.
CCTCTATTAGACATCAGTTGTATTTTATCCGATGTCTATTCGTAAGATATGCATCAGTGTTCTACTAAAGATTGATGTCTATTTCCACTGTTAGACATCAGGTTTTTGAAAAATCTGATGCATATTGTTTATTTTTGTTTTAAAAAAAAAAGTTTAATAGCCCGATTTAATCAACCAATTCAATTACGCAAAACTCACAAGCATCCAAAATCAGTAGTCACCAAATACATCCATGGCCAATACATTACGTACACACTACTACATCAATGCAACTAATATCCTGCACTACTATTGAAATTACACAGCAAAACTGCACTGCCACCACTGATGACAGTCTGCAAATCCAAGCATTTTGTAGATTACTCTGGAACTGATGGAGAAATCACTCAAACGTTGCTTAATATGAGTGTTCAAGCATTTTCTGCTGTACCTTCAACTTTATCGATTGTCCTATGGGTTACATCCTTCAGTATAGCCTTATGTGGAAGAGCCTTGACCACGTACTCAGAAGAATACTTCACAGACGATGCCTTTAGAGGCGATTTGCCCTCAAAAGCACTCACTTCAAGTAGCAAATTTGGAGATCCTGCAATGAGTTTTTGCACCTGTAACATATCATAGGGTTTGTCATGAAAACGTTTTTCACCCAAACTTGATCTTACATGTGAGATGACCCAAATACCCATAAAACCAAATGAGGAATAAAAGACTCAGTGAAGTTCATTTATATGCAGTGTACCTTTAGTAATCTGTGCAACTCGAAAACTTGAACTGCAAATACTCTTTGTTGGCTGAAAGGAGTAGCATGAATTAGATTAGCAAAAAACATAAAGTAGGAAGGTTATAGTATTATAGCCGAAGATCGCATTAGATTTTTAGATAGCAGTATCGCACTTATCGCACTTACTGTAGAACAGCATTGTCGTTGTGCAATGGAAATGCATAATGACTGAAAAGTGAGAAAACCACATACAGTATCTTATTCAGGTGTCGTGCCCTGTTATTAGTGATACAGTTCGAAACTCCACTACTAAAAACATATACAACCGTCTCACTTATAATGATTACACAGAATAAATATCATAACTTCATGAGCATGATAATTATTTGAGATAATCAATATTTGAGACAATAAACATGTCAAGCACAAAATTCTATTTTTTGACAAACAGCAATTTCCGTCACACAGCACAATCAAGGACAGAAAACAAAACAGAATGCCAAATGAAATATATCTATTTACTGTAAGAAATCTAGAGCAGATCCTCTATCCCATTCTGCATCTAATAACCTTATTCTTCAACATATGATAACTTACATGTATAATTTACACAGCTGCTAGACTACGGAGTATATTAAAAGGGTAATATGTCGAAATAAAGAACAAGATAGAGAGACATGAGATGGGACACAAGAATGCGCTGCCATCATGGCACACACTAGTCTCCGTCAGAATTGACAACTCCACAAAGGAGAACTTACCTAACCTTAGGAATTCAGAAAGCAATATCAGTGTAACACAAAGACATGTCAAGCAAGGCAAAGGCATTGAGACAGTAAAACAAGGGATGATCCACCATCTCAGGTCCAGCCTGGTACGAATAGACTAGGGGTTTGTCTGCTGAGATAATTAGAAAACAAATCGTTTTTCTTACTTGCGAACAAAGGCTTGCAGTCATCAACAGACTTGCAATATTCATTATGGATCATCACCAGACGAACTCTATCATGCTTGATTCAGACTCGAAAATGCAAAAATCCATATTGTAAACTGCTGCAATAAGTTACTCAAAACCTAACAGATGTTATATAGATGAAAATGTGACTTGCACATATAGCTACATACCTAGCTAATTAAAACATACTTACACGAGTCCTCTGGTAAGAAAGCTTCCAATCACCCATGGGACAAACTCGTGCTGAGGCTTCAGTTCTTTCGTCTCCTTGGCGTATATTATCTCAAGCTGCATCGACTCATTTGTCTCAAAATCAAACCGCAAAAACACTCAACATTCAACATTTGCTACTAACCATGAGACTGTTTTTTAATGAGGACTTACCTGCCTGCCATGTTCACTGGAGGAGCAATCCTTGACGGATTTTGGATCCAAACTCAACTTTGTAAAACATGTCTCCCACTTAGTATGCTTTCCCTCGGATACTAGATTCTCCACACAGGATGAAAAGGAAGTACTCAGCCTATCAAAAATTACGATTAATCTAGTAAAAACAACTACAATTCCGTACATACGAATTGCTTTGTATAAATACTTTCACCTAAATTTCGCTGTCTGACAATTAGGGTAGACTAACCGTAATTGCACATTGAAAATCAATTATTGAACCAATACACAAATCCAATTGGATAATAATGAAATGTAAATTGGAAAATTGAAATGAACTTTAGAAGTGAAATCAGAAAGTCGCAACAACGAACTTAAAGTGGCTACTAGGGAATCTCTGTGATCTGATCAAGTGCTCTCTAGGAAGGAAATGAATCAGATAAAACTAGACATTAGTACGCTCTAATTTATAGAAGTGCCCTGAACAAAAGTACTTATCATTGATAAGTGCTTAATCCAGCTCTAAGAGCTTCCTTAAGGTGGGAGTATCATAAGGGATTTAGAGCAGGTGTTGAAAATCCTATATAGGATTCTTTACGAGATCTTTCTGTGAGAAGAGGGACTGGCATGAGAAAGCTAATTGCTGAAAAAAGAGGTTAAAAAATGTAAGAATCGGGAGCGATTCCGTGCCGAAAAGCGTTCCTTTTTGGCGCTGACGAGAAGAAAGCAAAGCTGACATTGTTGTAGTTGGTTCGAGCTCGCGGAGGGAGTGCGGGGATTGGATAGATCCTTTTTGTGTATTCTTCCGTTGGGCGTTTGGTCTTTGAAGAATGAGGAGCCCTAAGGTAAATGGGATTGCATATAAACAAGAAGGAGAAAGGAGATACCTTGAGCGATGCACAATTGGACTTGATTTATTATGAGCGCTACTCAGCAGCAGCCCTTGTCTACGAAAGTTGACGCGCTATACAAGACATCAAAGAAGAATGCAAGCCTTGCTTTATACGGAGCAGTATAGTAAGGATTCGCGAGCACTCAATGAACTTAAAACATTGAAAAATTGAAATTAAGAAACTGAAAATTGAAATCCTAAATTAAAATTACCTGGATACGATTTAAAGGACTAAAGGATCAGTGATGATGGTGGTGGTGATGGAGCGACGATGGCACGTTGGAGGAATGAGTGAGAACAGCGGTGGAGGAATGGGTTTGGCGAGCAGCGGCGGAGGAGTTTTGCAGGTTTTTCAAGTTTCACCTAAAATGGTAAATAGCAACGGTGAAGGATAATGAGCAAACCTATGTATTTGTTTTGAGAAATAGACATCAGTGTTTTAATATCTGATGTCCTTTAAAATGCAAGTTTGATAGACATCAGTTTTTTAAAACACTCATGTATATTTAAATGTATAGACATCTGTTTTCTTAAAATCTCCGATGTCTATGTTTATACATCAGTTTTTTTAAAATATCTGATGTCTATTAAGTGATGTCTATTATGTTTTTTGTAGTAGTGTGGGATGGTTAGGGTTGCCGTGTGAACTAAGAGCATGGGGAAGGGTTTTATTTCCTTTGTCATGCTCACATGCATAGATTTAGGTCATGTCACAACTTAACCTAATGATAACAATTATAAGATAAAATTATCACATATAATTTTATCTTACAATGTACATTACACGGCTAACATTTGTAAAATGGACCTTCATTTTACAAATGTAATTTGTACAATTGTATAATATGTAACATCTTATGTGACATAATTAAATTATATTAATTTAAAATAAATTTATCATATAAATAATATTTCTAAATTAATTAAATCATATTTAACAAATTATTCTAGTAATTCGTAATTACCGTCCCAATATATGGTTATTATAATAATCGTCAATACAATATACATCGTTTGTTATAACCACGAACCATTCATATTCTAATTTCGATATTTCGAAAATATCGATTAATATTTGACAATCGACACATTTCAATTTCAATATAAATCTTACGTTAAGATTCAACCTCTGATTTCTCGATGTACGGTTTTAAGGAAATCGATCAATTCGTATCATATACAATTGATCAACATATATTTAAGGGGTCTGTCCTATAGGTGTGACCTAAAGGGATCAACTGACCACCACCGTCATACGACAGTAATGTCAAACTCTAGTCAGCCAATCATTACCGATTAATGTTGGTCAGTTGACTATATATAATATCGGATCATACCTTGCATATTCATTTCATATGATTTTTGACAATGATTATTATCATTGACGTGACCGCACTATTGTTGAGGACACATTTCCCAACAACTAATTTCCCTCTTTCTTGGATTCAAGCGATTGAAGCACTCTAAATCCGGTTGTGAGTTTGAATGTTTTAATTTCTCTTCTAGATTATTGTGAATTGCTTGTTCCTAATTATATGAATGTTGATTTATAATTGCTAGTAGGTGTACAACTAGTGCTTGATTTCTTCGTTCTACCGTTAGTATTGTTAATTGAATAGGATTTATTGATTAACTTTACACTAGTAACGACTAGGAATTTATATTGAACGGAATACGTTAATATTCGTTCTTAGAAGTAATTCGCATAAATATATTAAGTGCAACTGGATTGTATGCACTATTTATTTTCTATCGATTTCTCTATATTTACTGCTGTTGTTGGATTAAACCTTAAACTGGATTGTTAGGGTTGTTTAATGGTTAGGGTTGATTAAGAACGGGATTCGTTTTAATTAACTATTCGTAAGGAGAATTGGAATTTTACATTCACGATAGAGTAATCAAGATTAGTGATTGAGACCGTCTGACAATGATCAATTGTTGTCATTGAGTGTGGATATAAGCTTGGTTCCAAGACTCTTCCAAATCTGGCGCCGTTGCCGGGGAAGGCAATAGTTAATTTTTGTGTTTGTAGTATAGAGTATTAGTATGTTTTATTTAGTTTAGTTTAGATAGATGGCTACTAAATATTTCCCCTAATATGAGAATGAACTATTTTATAAATATTTTAACAGGCTCCATGAATATGTAATTCGGTGTCGTCGTCCTTATCAAACTTGGGAACTTTGTCATGTAATTTACAATGGTTTGAATAAGGAGACACTTGGTCATGTCAATTATTTGAGCGAGGGGAGATTTATTGATGGGTTAAGTTATGAGGAAAAGTGGAAACTTTTTCAATATTTAGCTTGTGACACTAAACAATGGGAGTTAGCAAATTCGTCCCTTAGGAGACCGACTGAGACTTTGAACCCCCATAATGATTCATCTATGTCCACTGAAGAGATGATCAGAACCCTAGTTGCTTCTCAGATGACCCTTCAAACTATTATTGCTCAATATGACCAACAGACTAAGACTAGTATTCAGAACATTCAAAGTCGGGCAATGCAAATAGCGGAAGCTATTGCTAGACTAGAAGCACGAGATGAGTCTAATCTTATTTTTAAGGAGTTTGAAGCTAAAATTTGGTATGACAGTGAGCTTGATGAATCCCTACCCTCTATTTCTATACTTGTTGACTCATCTTGCACTAATATTGAGATGACACATGATGATAATTCACTATTGCATACTGACTTGAGTGATATCTTTATAGTTGATGAGTCTTTAAATGTGATTGTTGAGCATGAGCATGGGGGAGTATATCTGACATTTGATGAGAACGCGATAAGTGTGGTAGAGGAAGAGGAGATAATTGATGTTGATAGTGCGAAAGATGACCTTCACATGGATAGTGAATTTAGTAGCATGAACTTTAAGGAAGAGGTAGGGGAAACAAAAGGTATACTTAGTGAGTTTTATATTCACAAGGAGGAACCACCCACAATACCTTTTGAGGCACCTCCGGTGTTAGTTCCTCATACATCTTATATCTATCCCCTTCCCTTTTTTACTCTACCTATGACAAACCCATCTTACAAAGAGGCACTAGTACAAAAAACCCTTATCGTGTCGCAGCTATCGTGACGGTTCTAATAGAAACGACTTAAAAGGGCCAAAAAAATTGGCGTGAAGGATTTTTTTCGGCTATAGGGAGTCTATTATGACGGTTTTAATAAAGAACCGTCACGATAAAATAAATTATTTGTGTCGGTTGTAAGTCAGAACCGCCACTATAGATCATTTGTGACGGTTTTAAGTATAACCGACATTAATAACGACATTAAAAGTAGTGAAAAAAAACAACGTTTTTTTACCAAAAACCGTCACCGTATGAAATTTGTGACGGTTTTAGTTATAATAGACATATATCAAGCTAGGACGTGTTTGTGTTGAAGTTAACTGCTGCTACTAATACGCGCGCCTTCTTCTAAAATAAATTCAATTCAACTACAACACGATTCTTCTTCAAAACAAATTCAATTCAACTGCTCTTCAATCCTAATTGAATTCAACTAAAACAAACCCACTATATATATCAATTCATTCCCAAATCATCAATTCGTTCCCAAATGAGCAATTCGTTAGCAATTCGTTCACAAATCAGCAATTCATTCACAATTTGTTCATAATTCGTTTTGAATTCGCAATCAGGCGTTCACAGTTTGTTCACAATTGGCAATCATAATTCGTTCATAGTTAGTTCACAATTCGCAATCAGCAGTTCGAAAGCAGATAGCAGTTCTTTCATATTTCGCAAACAACAATTCGCAATCACCAATTCGTTCGCAATTCGTCAATCAAAGGTGTGTCATAATACTATTGCTTTTTCTATAATAAATTTCAGTAATATGTTGTTTAATTTGATATTTATCTCATATCTATACTTCTTACGTAATTTAGCTTACTACGGAACAGTAGAAATAGAATTATGTGAATACCAATTGCTGCCCCATTTAGTTATCCTTAATCTAGCTCTTTTATGGATTATGTGAACACTAGAAATATAATTTTAGCTTACTACGTAATTTTAGCTTACTACGGAACACTAGAAATAGTTTATGTTTGTCTCTAATAAAGTTACTGGTACTATATTACGCTTGGATGTCTTCTGTCTCGATATTGTTCGTAGAACTTGGTCTAGGGCTATCATATTAACGAAGGTAATTTCTGGGATTCGAGAAGGAAATGTAAGTAGTGGCAGTGGCATCAAGTGCAGTGTAGTGGCGGCAGTGGGTGGTAGTATATGCAGTAGCAAGTAGCTAGTACAACAGCAGTAGAGCTGCAGCAGTTGCAGCGTATATGTGCAGACGTAGTACAGCAGTGACAGGAGTATCGCAGTAGTAGTAAGTGTAGTGGCAGTTCCAAGTAGAAGGGGATGGGAGGGTCTGGTATAGCCAGAGCATTAGATGTGCAGTCAGTAATAGGAGGAAATCAGACCTGTAGTGCCTGATAGAGGGTAGCAACAGAGTACAGACTTTATAGTCTAACAGTGGCAGCAGCAGTAAATAGTGACAACAGTACAACAGTAACTACTAGTACAGTGGTAGGCTTTGACATTCAGTCCCTGATTCATAACTATCCAAGTAAGTAGATGGAACGGGGTCTTGTTGAGTCAGTTGCTCTTCCCACCTCTTGTTTTAGAATGCACTTAAGTATTGCATACCCTATTCTTTCCAGTTCCTACCCTATATAATATCTTCTCATATACAGTTTGTTGAGTAAGGAAACTGCTACTCAATTTCGACAAGCTTGGCCAATATTTTAATTGTCTCTAGCCACCTAAAAAGGACTCAAACGTAAACATTGACCCAACCAAAGTAATAATTTGAATTTTTAAATAATTATATCAGGAACAAGTTGCTAATAACTTCATGTTTAATTTGATAAATAGAGTATGGATCGAAGTTGGATGTATGGAAAGCGGGATTTTGAGTTTATGTCAAGGCTTGATGAATTTATTAGTCATGCTATTGAACATCAAAGACTATGTGGGGACGGCGAACAACTTTTATGCCCGTGTAGCGTCTGTAAGAATCGGATCAAAATAAGTTCTGCAAGAGAAATGCGAAACCACTTGATAATGAAGGGTTTTAAACCAGATTATAGTGTGTGGATATGGCATGGAGAGAAATGTAATGACAGTCATGGTAGTACGAGGGCCAAAAATCTTGGGATCAATGTTGATAATGTGGATGAGTTGGAGATCGATGATGTGGCTTATAGTAACAAAGAGGTTAATGAGGATGGTGATGATATGGATAAAAATGTAAAAGATGAGAATATTGATAGAATGATGGATGATCTAGAAAACGATTTTATAGAGAGTCCTGAACTTTTTCAGGGGCTAGTTAGTGATTCTAAGAAGCCTTTATATCCTGGGTGCTCTAAATATTCTCGTTTGTCGACTGTCTTAAAATTGTACACCCTTAAAGCTGGAAATGGGTGGAGTGATAAGAGTTTTACTGCTTTAGTAAAACTCTTGTCAGATATATTGCCGGAAGGTAATGAGCTTCCTACCAACACTTATCGATGTAAGAAAATTTTGTGCCCACTAGCCACGAATTACCAAAAAATACATGCTTGCCCAAAGGATTGCATATTGTACCGGAAAAACTATAATGACTTAGAAGAGTGTCCACGATGTAAATCGCCAAGGTCTAAGCTCAATGGAAATGAAAATAGGCACATTCGTAAGAAAGGTGGTCCGGCAAAGACCTTATGGTACTTGCCAATTATACCGAAATTCGAGCGTATATTTGCAAATCCAAAGGATGCTGAATATATGTTGTGGCATCAGAATGGGAGGAAAAAAGACGGAAAATTGCGACATGTGGCTGATGCTTCTCAGTGGAGGAATATTGACAAATATTTTCCAGATTTTGGTAGAGAACCCAGGAATTTAAGACTAGGTCTATGCACTGATGGAATTAATCCCTTTGGGACGTTAAGTACCCAACATAGTACCTGGCCAATAATGTTAGTGATTTATAATCTCCCTCCTTGGCTTACCACAAAAAGTAAATACATTTTATTAACGTTGCTAATATCGGGTCCTAAACAACCTGGTAATGACATTAATGTGTACCTAGCACCATTAATAGATGACTTGAAATTATTGTGGGATGTTGGAGTACAAGTGTTTGATGCAGCTAGCGGTTCAAGATTCCAGATGCATGCTATGCTGTATTGCACAATTAATGATTTCCCTGCTTATGGAAACCTGTCGGGATATAGGTTGAAAACTGATAAAGGGTGTCCGGTATGTGGCGATGACATAGAGTCTGAATGGTTGGAGAATAGTGGAAAATATGCATACATGGGAGGTCGTCGATTTCTAGAACCTAGTCATCCTTATCGTAAGAAGAGGAAGGCATTCTATGGTAAAACCGAGCGTCGATCAGCCCCCCACTTTCTAAGTGGAAAAGAGTATCACGAACAAGTTAAGAATATCACTAAAGTGTTTGGAAAACCGTATATACCACCACCGGAAGGGGTTTACCACACAAAAAAGTCCATTTTTTGGGACCTACCTTATTGGAAACATTTGTCTGTTAGGCATTGTATTGATGTCATGCATGTTGAGAAGAACGTATTTGATAGTATCATAGGCACTTTGTTGAACATTCCTAATAAGACTAAAGATGGTGTCAAAGCGAGACATGATATGGTTGCTAGGGGGCGTTTTGAGGTAGGTCCAGAGGAGAAGGGGAAAGGTACCTACTTACCTCCAACTTGCACAACTCTGTCGAAGAATGAGAAGATGACGGTGTGTGAGTCTTTAAAGGGCGTGAAGGTTCCGTATGGATATTCCTCCAACATAAGTCGGCTTGTTTCAATGCATGATTTGAAATTGGTGGGCTTGAAATCCCATGATTGCCATGTTTTGTTAACCCAACTATTACCGGTGGCTATCCGATCTGTTTTACCTAAGCATGTTAGACAAGTGAGCACAAAGCTATGCAAATTCTTTAACGCAATTAATTCAAAAGACATTGATCCAGAGAATTTGGATGAACTACAAGCTGACGTTGTGGTCGCGCTTTGTGAACTTGAAATGTATTTTCCTATCAGTTTCTTTGATATTATGGTCCACTTGATTGTTCACTTGGTGAGAGAAATAAAGCTATGTGGCCCGGTGTTTTAGAGAAACATGTGGGCGATGGAACGGGAGATGGGGACCTATAAAAGACGAATGAAGAATCGGTACCGTCCCGAAGGTAGTATTGTTGAAGCAACAATTGCTTGTGAGACAATTGGTTTCTGCCAAGATTATTTGACGAGTATCCAACCTATTGGACTTCCTAAATCTCGGCATGAGGGAAGACTTGAAGGTAAGGGTACTTTGGGAAAGAAGCTTATTAGTGGCGATCATGAATCCTTTAAGATGGCACATTTGTATGTTTTACAACACATGACAGACGTTCACCCGTATTTAAATGCTCACATTGAGTTAATAAAGAGAGAAAATCCGCATAAACATGAAGCTTGGTTAATGAGTGAACATAATAGAAGTTTTGCTGTTTGGTTCAAAGAAAAGGTCATGAATGAGTTGTCAAACAAATCACATAATGTGAGTGAGATTGTACGATGGTTAGCATATGGCCCGAAACCTAACATCTCATCTTATGAAGGGTATGATATCAATGGATTTTGCTTTTACACAAGTCGTCAGGATGAGAAGAGTACAATGCAGAATAGTGGTGTTACGATTGTTGCGTCATCTATGGAATATGTTGGAAAGGGGAAAAAACTAGTGCATATAACACAACCGTATTATGGGATAGTGGAGGACATATGGGAGCTAGACTATGTGGAATATTCAATACCCTTGTTTCGCTGTAAAAGGGCTGACTGTGACAAAGGTGTCAACATCGATGATATGGGATTTATTTTGGTTGATTTCAACGTTGTCGGACATGTAAATGACGTTTTTATACTTGCATCTCAAGCTAAACAAGTGTTCTACATGAAGGATCCTTTGGATAATAGGCGCTCAGTTGTCCTTTATGGTAAAAGGCGCATTCTCGGGGTAGATGGTGTAGTTGATGAAGAAGAGTACGATCAAGTTGATGAACCTTCTCCTAATTCTTCACATTGTCAAGATATGCAAGTAATACGAGACGAAGTTTATTTGCGTGTAGATCATAACGAGGGATTGTGGTTTGACTAAACTCACATTTGTAGAATAGATGAGCATAGTCTTCTGAATTCAGATGATGTTGCTGCTTGTGATTCTCTATTCTGCATAACCATTTCATTAATAAAATAAGTTATTTTTTCTGAATTTTGATGCTACTGCTGATTCTCTATTTTGATGTTATTGCTGCTGATTATATATGTATTCTGGTTTATAAATGAACTGCTGCTGATTCTGTATTCTGGTTTGACTATGTGGCTGTTTTTTAGTAGTCACTCACTCACTCTATACCATATTATCCCTGGTTAATTAAGGACTAATAATACTTCATCCATTTTATCCCTCTTTATGATCTAGCATACATGACCCAATGACCTGATGCGAGGCTTTTATATATGTACCAGATAAACTTCAGTATCATGACAAGAAAAATAGAAGTGCATTAAAGATGCCTCTGATGTAGGTTGCTAAATAAAATGACATTTTTTCAGACTTGTAAAGCTTATTACAATCCACGAAAAATGAGATAGTGTCAATGATTGTCTAACTCCACATATTAATATTAATGCCAACGGGTGAACTTTTCTATTTCTTCGCTCTTTATATTGCAGGTCCGAGATGAATATCGTACCGATTATGATCCTGATATACTTACGTGTTTCAGGTGTTTAATATGTGTGCAAATATGGCCGGGGTTGAAGATTCTGGTCAGAAACAAAAAGTGAGAGGTGTGACAACTGGGCAGAACTTGAAAAACGAAGATTTAGAGAAATTACATATTGAATTTGACGAGTTCGGACAACCAACTGGTATCTACCAGAGTAAGTTTGCAACCGACATGGGTGTTTTAGCACGAAATATCAAAATCACGTACCGAAGTTGGAAACAGGTCCCATGGGGAGAAAAAGAAACACTTTGGCAAGATGCAAAGGTAACCACAAAAACTATATATGATTCATTTTTATTTTATTTCTGCAAGAGTACTAGTCTGCCTTTTGGATCTCAGGCCAACTCTTACATTCCTTTCCATGATGATCAACAATCTGAATTATAGTATTAGAACAATTTTTCTTCCTTAATAATCCATGAAAGTAAGCTGTATTTGAGTCGCCATCATCAATCCATTTAGCACTGTCTTTTGGGCTAGAAATGAATTCCTAGCTGTTGTGAGGGTTTTGAGAGTATTGGCAGTACTTATCTCTTGCTGAAAACTTTGCTTAGAACAGATGGTAGATGCTCCCACTTTCTGAAAACAAAATAAAATGTCAGGTATCAGCACCATAAGCAGTAACTATGATATGAAAGGGGAAAATGGTGCTTGTTGCATCTTGTTGTGTGTGTTTGTTGATGCAGGATTCGAGTGTGAAAATGACTCGGTATTAGTAGTTAACAAGTATTACTTTCTGGGGTTCTATCTAGTACATGTAAGAATTACCAGTTAGATAATGTCAAGGTAATCTTTGAAACCTAATACTACTATAGTGTTAACCATCTAGTCTTTCGGCTTGGATTCTCAGGTGCTGGAACTTGAATGTGAAATTGTATATGCTCGATTTTCAGACCAATTAATTTGTTATTTATCAACTGATGATGCACTTTCCAGTAAACAAAGTGTTGAGTAATTGTTGTTGTCAATGTTGTTATTGTTTTTGCGTCTGTTCTGCACTGTTATTGACTGTTGTTTCTCGCAAAGTCTCTGTCTCCCTTGCTGCTATTATCCTACGCTGTTGTCCACATACTGCTAGTTGTTACTGCTGTTTTGTACTACTTCATCGTGTGTATGGCTGCTGTTAATGTTATTGTTATTGCTGTTAGGTTTGTTATAGCTGTTGCGTCTGCTATGTTACTGCCCTGTTACTGGTACTGGTTTGTCGCTGGTTGCTGCTCTATTTTTGTCGTTGTTGTATTGTTCTGCTCACTGTTGTTACTGTACTGCGTGTATAGGTTGTTGCTGTTTTGCTACACAGAATTCATGATCACAAGGCTGAGACTCCGGCCCCTAACCCCAAACCCCAAACCCCCAGCCACGAGTTCACGGTGACAGCTTATCAAGGCCTCTTTAACTGCTGCTTCTATCTTACTTTGATTCATTCTCTTGCATCAATATTGGTGTTCAAGTTAAAGAGTCATTGGGTCTTCTCTTCTGTTGGAATATGGTATTTTGATTTATTTTGACTAACTTTACAGAGATGCATATGATTTATTCCCTCTAGCAATAAAATCGACATCAAGCTATTGTGTTGTGATTTATTATGATTTATTATTTACCAACACAATCTTTTATTTTCTTTTAAAGAAAACATGGAAGCTTGCCGATGATAAACAAAAGATTGTTCTCAAGATATTATCAGGAGCATTAAAGGATTTCAGGTCGAGATTAACACGGACTTATATTACCAAGACTATAAAACCCAAGGAAGGAGAAATAATTGGCATAGTCCAGTGGGTAAGTACATCGCTATAACAAAAGAGATTTGGGAAGAGTTTAAAAAGCAACGCATGGACAAGTCTTTTATGGTGAGTACTGACCAATAATATTTACAGCAATTCATTTGGGAGTCCTTTATTCTATCTTTCTCGTCATTTCTTGTTAATGCATCGTAACAATGTAAAATTTCATACTGACATTGTAGGAAATAAGTGCAAAAGCTCAAGCCTCCCAAAAAAAGAACTTGCACCCTCATTATTTGGGAAGAGTGGGGTATGCCGGTAAAAGGGAAAAGTGGTACAAAGAAGAAGTTGTCGAAGCCCTTACAAAAGACAAATCGCAGAATCATGAGTGTGATCCTTCTCTTTCACAAGAATCACTTGCTTTGGTTGATGAACGCTTTAGTGATCGCGGTTATTTATGGTTAAAAGCACATACCCTGTCATCCACCTATGCGCCTTCACCACGGATACAAGAAGTAACCGAAAAATTCGTAAGTGACTTTTTAATTTCTGAAGCATTTGTAAGGGACTTTTTAGTTTCTTATATCAATTGAACTGAATTTCATATGCTAATTAAGAAGGGAATTGATATAATCTGATATTTAGTAATGTTTGATGAGTGGTGTTGTTGGGTTCATAGTATACATTAATGCACATACTTCTACTCTACTGCATCCTAATATTATTTAACTGCTGCCACTGCATTATACTATCTACTGCTGCACTATCACTTACTCTACTGCTACAGCATATACTAAATATCATGCTACTGCATATACTACATTCTGCACTACATCATACTGCTTGTTGGAGATTGTGTCCTCCACATGTAGTGTGATAACGTCATTGAACATACCCTTGTACGGACAAGTGGGAGATTGTTGGGGCTGGTGTCCTTGACAATTAAGTACAATGACTTATTAAATCTCTTTAAGGATCACAAGGGCATACTTCTGTATTATTACCAGTTGATCCACGTTTATCAATAACGGTTGGCTTGCTAGATAAGTTTGACGTTATTGTCATACGGATGGCGGTGGTCAACTGGTCTCTATACGTCACACCTATAGGACACGTTTGAGAGATGTGAAGGTATGAAAATACAGTCATATTTTGCCGGATATGACTAAACGGTTAGTCAGAGGTATTGACTATTAAATTAGTCAATAAGATGTTGAGAATTACTATTTAATACGGATTAAATAATTTTAGCTAATACGGATTACAAGAATAATTCGTAAATTAAATATAAACGGTTATATTTAATTAAATATTATATTCGCGTATTAATATAAACAGTTATATTAATTTAGGTAATTATACAATATCGTATTTTATCAGACCGTTATTAATATATCGACTGTATTAATATCTGATAACATGTTACGATTTATAAATTAAACCCGCGAAATATATTAAAGCTAATTGGGTCGAATCACGCATTGGGATAAGGTAAGAGGGGAATAAAACGCGTATTCACCCCAAAAATACAGGATTATAATGAAATATACAACTGTGAATATCGTCATAAGATTAAAAACATGAGAAAAGAAGTACAACCTTTAGTCCTCGCGCAAAAAAGGCCTAAGAACAGGAATTAATGCAAATTCCCTCCTATAACTTGCACCCAAGACTTAGTCTGAGACGTGGCCGCGTGTGCTAGAAATCCTCTCCAATTGCCTTGCAATATAGGGAGAGCCCTTGAGGTTTTAGATGTGAGATCTGAGGTTTTGGGAGAAGAGTGCTCTCAAAACCCTAATTTTACTTGAGAATTATGTTACAGTGCAACAAGAGTAACTGATATAAGGAGAGTCCTCCTCCTTATATAGTTATTTCGGCCGAATTGGGGTTTGGGTAGGAGTGGGCTTTCCACTCTTACCTTATCCCAATGCGTGATTCGACCCAATTAGCTTTAATATATTTCGCGGGTTTAATTTATAAATCGTAACATGTTATCAGATATTAATACAGTCGATATATTAATAACGGTCTGATAAAATACGATATTGTATAATTACCTAAATTAATATAACTGTTTATATTAATACGCGAATATAATATTTAATTAAATATAACCGTTTATATTTAATTTACGAATTATTCTTGTAATCCGTATTAGCTAAAATTATTTAATCCGTATTAAATAGTAATTCTCAACATCTTATTGACTAATTTAATAGTCAATACCTCTGACTAACCGTTTAGTCATATCCGGCAAAATGTGACTGTATTTTCATACCTTCACATCTCTCAAACGTGTCCTATAGGTGTGACGTATAGGGACCAGTTGACCACCGCCATCCGTATGACAATAACGTCAAACTTATCTAGCAAGCCAACTGTTATTGATAAACGTGGAGCAACTGGTAATAATACAGAAGTATGCCCTTGTGATCCTTAAAGAGATTTAATAAGTCATTGTACTTAATTGTCAAGGACACCAGCCCCAACAATCTCCCACTTGTCCGTACAAGGGTATGTTCAATGACGTTATCACACTACATGTGGAGGACACAATCTCCAACAAACTCCCACTTGTCCGTACAAGTGTAGGTGCGATAACCGAATCTCATATCCTTTTAAAATTTCTCCCACTCAATGTAAGACAATTTGCAAATCCGCATTCGCAAAGGTCGTATCTCACAAGCGATCTGTATCAAGAGTGGTTTCCCCGACTAGAGAGTAACTTAACTGATAAAACGAATCTGTATTCGAGCATGGCCATGCATTTCAGTTACTACTCCTCGAGTGGCCCTGAGAAATGATAAAATCCTGATAAGGGTTTGGATATTTCCCTCAACTCGAATCCTGCCGATATCGCCCAGCATGAAATAACCCAGAAAAAATCCTCTTGGCCCCTGTTACGGTGACCGTGGGAAAGAAACCAAAGTTACCCAAAATCTGTCTTAATCTCAAGAAACAGTTGAAAGTCAAAAGACTCGACTCTAAGGAACACTATGGAGGTCCTATCCACGACCTGGCACCCAATGTTATAAAACATTTAGGACTCCATAACGATGTCACGGGGTGTCCTACGAGATATCCGTATAACTCGCCTTTGTGATTGGTCAGTCATCCACGTGACTTATGGCTCGTTGAACCCACCATCAACCAACGTCACAAAATGATTACCTGAGTTATCAGCTCAAGTGGGTAATCAAGGACCAAAACGATGTAATGTTAATCAGTTCACTTTGTGGTGTTCAAAATTGGCGTACAATTCCACATGAAAAACAAAACATTTTATATCTTAACAATAAGGTTGAATAGAGTACACGAGAAAATGAATTATTACATGAATTCATAAAAGAGTACTACAACTTAGGAACATATCCAATTCCCATGGAATGAATGTGCCCTTCATGCTTATCACGTGGTAATGCTTTTGTGAGAGGATCAGCTATGTTGTCATCCGTAGCGATCTTTTCAATGAAAATCTCCTTTTGCTCCACGTAATCCCGGATTAGATGAGCTTTCCGTTGTACATGCCTAGCCTTGCTGCTAGACTTATGCTCCTTAGCTTGGAAGATGGCACCGCTATTGTCACAATAGACGGTGATTGGGTCATTCGAACTAGGCACTACTGATAGTCCTTGTAAGAATTGACGCATCCATATTGCTTCCTTAGCTGCTTCTGAGGCGGCATAGTACTCGGACTCAGTCGTAGAATCTGCTGTAACACTCTGTTTAGAACTTTTCCAGCTGACAGCAGCGCCATTAAGAGTAAAGACAAATCCAGACTGAGATTTCGAGTCATCTCGATCTGTTTGGAAGCTAGCATCTGCGTAACCCGTGGCGCAGAGCGTCGAGTCGCCTCCAAAAGTCAATCCCCAATCTTTAGTCCTCCGTAGGTACTTAAGAATGTTTTTCACGGCCATCCAGTGTTGTTCACCTGGATGAGCTTGGAATCGACTTGTCATACTCAATGCATATGCAACGTCAGGACGTGTGCATATCATGGCATACATGATCGATCCTATTGCCGAAGCATAAGGAATCCGACTCATGCGCTCTTTCTCTTCCACTGACTTAGCTTCTTGAGACTTGTTCAAGTGAAGCCCAGGAGTCATAGGAAGGAACCCCTTCTTGGAGTTCGTCATACTGAATCTCTCCAGAATCTTCTCTATATAAGACTCCTGACTGAGAGACAACATCCGTCGTGATCTATCCCTGTAGATACGGATGCCCAAAATTCTTTGTGCCTCTCCCAGATCTTTCATCTGGAAGTGGTTTTTCAACCATGCTTTAACCGAAGATAAGAGAGGTATGTCATTCCCAATCAAGAGTATGTCATCGACATACAGTACTAGGAATACAATCTTACTCCCACTCGACTTGATATAGAGACATGGTTCCTCGACTGATCGAATGAACCCATTCTCTTTTATCACTTGGTCGAAGCGATGATTCCAACTCCGCGATGCTTGCTTAAGTCCATAGATGGAACGCTTAAGCTTGCAAACTTTCTTAGGATGTGCTGAATCGATAAAACCCTCGGGTTGTACCATGTACAACTCTTCCTCCAAATAACCGTTTAAGAAGGCGGTTTTAACGTCCATTTGCCATATTTCATAGTCATGAAATGCGGCGATCGCTAAGATAATCCGAATGGAACGTAGCATGACTACGGGTGCAAAGATCTCATCGTAGTGCAAGCCTGGCACTTGGGTGAAACCTTTAGCAACTAGTCTAGCCTTATGGATATCTTGTTGTCCTTCCACGGCATGCTTTATCTTGTAAAGCCATTTGCATTGAAGGGGACGTACCTTTGCAGGTAGGTCCACAAGATCCCACACGTTGTTCTCATACATGGAGTCCATCTCGGATTGCATGGCTTCTAGCCATAGCTTTGAGTCAGAACTGGTCATGGCACCTTTATAGGTTGTGGGTTCATTACCCTCTAGGAGTAAGACGTCATCTGTATCGTGTTCCTCGACCATACCAATGTATCTGTCCGGTGGAATAGAGACTCTTCCCGACCTCCTAGGTTCCTCAGGGATATCTACCGCAGCCTCGGTTGGAGGTACTGTTTCCTCCAATGGTTGCTCGGTAGTTGGTTCTTGAACCTCCGATAACTCGAAGGTTCTATTACTCGACTTGTTCTCGAGAAATTCTTTCTCTAAGAACGTCGCACTAGCCGCAACAAAAACACGTTGTTCGGTAGGCGAGTAGAAGTAATGACCAAACGTTCCCTTTGGGTAGCCTATAAAGTATGTCTTGACCGATCGCGGGCCGAGCTTATCCTCGTGTCTCCACTTGACATAAGCCTCGCAGCCCCAAACCCGAATAAAGGACAAGTTAGGGACCGTTCCCTTCCATAGCTCGAATGGAGTCTTGTCAACAGCTTTAGACGGACTTCGGTTAAGAATTAGAGCGGCTGACAAAAGAGCATAGCCCCACAATGGATCAGGCACAACGGTGTGACTCATCATGGATCGAACCATATCAAGTAAAGTTCGATTTCTCCGTTCGGACACACCATTTAATTGTGGTGTTCCAGGTGGAGTCAACTGTAGTACGATCCCACAGTCTTTTAGGTGTTGATCAAACTCGCGTGAAAGATACTCACCACCACGATCCGAGCGTAGTGCTTTAATCTTTCTACCCAGCTGGTTCTGTACCCGATTCTGGTATTCTTTGAACTTGTCAAAGGATTCACTTTTGTGCTTCATTAAGTAGACATAGCCATATCTACTTAAATCATCCGTGAAAGTGATGAAATACCTATAGCCATCTCGTGCGTTGATCGACATAGGGCCACATACGTCCGTATGTATGAGTCCTAATAGGTCGGCAGCGCGCATTCCAACACCTTTGAAGGAAATACGAGTCATTTTGCCGATGAGACATGATTCACACGTGCCATATGATTCGAAATCAAAGGGCGAAATAGCTCCATTCTGTATGAGCTGTTTAACGCGTTTCTCATTTATGTGTCCCATACGACAGTGCCATAGGTAAGTTTGATCTTTGTCACCTACCTTTATTCTTTTATTATTCACATGTAATATCTCGGTAGTTTGATCTAAAACATAAATTCCATTCATGGAAACTGCCTTGCCATAAATCATATTGTGCAAAGAGAAAATACAGCTATTATTCTCTATTACAAATGAAAATCCGAGTTTGTCAAGTGCAGAAACTGAAATAATGTTTTTGGATAAACTAGGAACATAATAACAGTTATACAAAAATAACTCGAATCCACTTGGAAGCTGGATTACGTATGTTCCCTTCGAGACTGCAGCCACACGTGCTCCATTCCCGACACGCAGGTCCACCTCACCCTTGATTAGGGGTTCTTGGTTTCGGAGGCCCTGCACATGATTACATAGATGAGAACCACAACCAGTATCAAGTACCCAAGTTCCGCAACTTGCGTGGTTAATCTCAATCATGTGAATAAAAGAAGAAGAAGACATACCAACAGGAGTAACACGGCCTGCTTTAATGTCCTCCCGATACACGGGGCAGGAGCGCCTCCAATGCCCAGTCTTGTGGCAATGGTGACATTCCATGCTTGTATCCTTGCTCTTTGTCTTGCCCTGTGAGTTACTCGACTCACCTGGCCCACTCTTAGTAAATCCTGGTTTCTTGAACCTGGGCTTACCTACTGCTAGATCGCCCTGAGCTTTAGCCTTCCCTTTACCTTTCCCCTTACTGGAGATCATGAGAACATCCTGCTTAAGACTCCCACTCAACTTAAGATCCTTCTCAGTCTGTACGAGAAGGGAGTGGAGCTCATGAGGAGTCTTCTTCATGTCGTTCATGTAGTAGTTAGCCCTAAAGAGGGCGAACCCATCATGAAGCGAATGAAGCATGCGATCAACGATGATGTTCTCACTGATCTTGCAGTTTAAGGACTCCAGTTTCTCGATATTCTCAATCATGTTGAGAATATGTGGGCTAACAGCTTGGCCCTTCTGGAGTTTCGCCTCAAAGAAGCGACAGGTATGCTCATAAGAAACGATTCTCGGAGCCTTGGAGAATTCGTTAGTGAGCGTGGTGAAAATCTTGTTTGCACCATGGGTTATGAAGCGTCTTTGCAAATTGGATTCCATTGCATAGATGAGTACGTTCTTTATCGCACCCGCTTCCATAACGAAATCGCTATGAGCGCGAATTTCGTTGGCTCTAGCTCCAGTTCCTGGGTGTGGCGGAATGGGCTCAGTTAAGAACTTGAGCTTTCCGTCAGCAATGGCAGCATTCCGTAGTGCTGCCTCCCAGTCAGAGAAGTTTGACCCATCATTCCTCAGTCTAGTTGACTGATTCATGGAGTCCATGAAGGCTTTTAGCCAGGATTCACGTGCTAGCTGTGGGCTTATCAATATACGGTCCTCGCGCAAAAAGGCCTAAGAACAGGAATTAATGCAAATTCCCTCCTATAACTTGCACCCAAGACTTAGTCTGAGACGTGGCCGCGTGTGCTAGAAATCCTCTCCAATTGCCTTGCAATATAGGGAGAGCCCTTGAGGTTTTAGATGTGAGATCTGAGGTTTTGGGAGAAGAGTGCTCTCAAAACCCTAATTTTACTTGAGAATTATGTTACAGTGCAACAAGAGTAACTGATATAAGGAGAGTCCTCCTCCTTATATAGTTATTTCGGCCGAATTGGGGTTTGGGTAGGAGTGGGCTTTCCACTCTTACCTTATCCCAATGCGTGATTCGACCCAATTAGCTTTAATATATTTCGCGGGTTTAATTTATAAATCGTAACATGTTATCAGATATTAATACAGTCGATATATTAATAACGGTCTGATAAAATACGATATTGTATAATTACCTAAATTAATATAACTGTTTATATTAATACGCGAATATAATATTTAATTAAATATAACCGTTTATATTTAATTTACGAATTATTCTTGTAATCCGTATTAGCTAAAATTATTTAATCCGTATTAAATAGTAATTCTCAACATCTTATTGACTAATTTAATAGTCAATACCTCTGACTAACCGTTTAGTCATATCCGGCAAAATGTGACTGTATTTTCATACCTTCACATCTCTCAAACGTGTCCTATAGGTGTGACGTATAGGGACCAGTTGACCACCGCCATCCGTATGACAATAACGTCAAACTTATCTAGCAAGCCAACCGTTATTGATAAACGTGGATCAACTGGTAATAATACAGAAGTATGCCCTTGTGATCCTTAAAGAGATTTAATAAGTCATTGTACTTAATTGTCAAGGACACCAGCCCCAACAATGGATCAGGCACAAAGAATTTTGGGCATCCGTATCTACAGGGATAGATCACGACGGATGTTGTCTCTCAGTCAGGAGTCTTATATAGAGAAGATTCTGGAGAGATTCAGTATGACGAACTCCAAGAAGGGGTTCCTTCCCATGACTCCTGGGCTTCACTTGAGCAAGACTCAAGAAGCTAAGTCAGTGGAAGAGAAAGAGCGCATGAGTCGGATTCCTTATGCTTCGGCAATAGGATCGATCATGTATGCCATGATATGCACACGTCCAGACGTTGCATATGCATTGAGTATGACAAGTCGATTCCAAGCTCATCCAGGTGAACAACACTGGATGGCCGTGAAAAACATTCTTAAGTACCTACGGAGGACTAAAGATTGGGGATTGACTTTTGGAGGCGACTCGACGCTCTGCGCCACGGGTTACGCAGATGCTAGCTTCCAAACAGATCGAGATGACTCGAAATCTCAGTCTGGATTTGTCTTTACTCTTAATGGCGCTGCTGTCAGCTGGAAAAGTTCTAAACAGAGTGTTACAGCAGATTCTACGACTGAGTCCGAGTACTATGCCGCCTCAGAAGCAGCTAAGGAAGCCATATGGATGCGTCAATTCTTACAAGGACTATCAGTAGTGCCTAGTTCGAATGACCCAATCACCGTCTATTGTGACAATAGCGGTGCCATCTTCCAAGCTAAGGAGCATAAGTCTAGCAGCAAGGCTAGGCATGTACAACGGAAAGCTCATCTAATCCGGGATTACGTGGAGCAAAAGGAGATTTTTATTGAAAAGATCGCTACGGATGACAACATAGCCGATCCTCTCACAAAAGCATTACCACGTGATAAGCATGAAGGGCACATTCATTCCATGGGAATTGGATGTGTTCCTAAGTTGTAGTACTCTTTTATGAATTCATGTAATAATTCATTTTCTCGTGTACTCTATTCAACCTTATTGTTAAGATATAAAATGTTTTGTTTTTCATGTGGAATTGTACGCCAATTTTGAACACCACAAAGTGAACTGATTAACATTACATCGTTTTGGTCCTTGATTACCCACTTGAGCTGATAACTCAGGTAATCATTTTGTGACGTTGGTTGATGGTGGGTTCAACGAGCCATAAGTCACGTCGATGACTGACCAATCACAAAGGCGAGTTATACGGATATCTCGTAGGACACCCCGTGACATCGTTATGGAGTCCTAAATGTTTTATAACATTGGGTGCCAGGTCGTGGATAGGACCTCCATAGTGTTCCTTAGAGTCGAGTCTTTTGACTTTCAACTGTTTCTTGAGATTAAGACAGATTTTGGGTAACTTTGGTTTCTTTCCCACGGTCACCGTAACAGGGGCCAAGAGGATTTTTTCTGGGTTATTTCATGCTGGGCGATATCGGCAGGATTCGAGTTGAGGGAAATATCCAAACCCTTATCAGGATTTTATCATTTCTCAGGGCCACTCGAGGAGTAGTAACTGAAATGCATGGCCATGCTCGAATACAGATTCGTTTTATCAGTTAAGTTACTCTCTAGTCGGGGAAACCACTCTTGATACAGATCGCTTGTGAGATACGACCTTTGCGAATGCGGATTTGCAAATTGTCTCACATTGAGTGGGAGAAATTTTAAAAGGATATGAGATTCGGTTATCGCACCTACACTTGTACGGACAAGTGGGAGTTTGTTGGAGATTGTGTCCTCCACATGTAGTGTGATAACGTCATTGAACATACCCTTGTACGGACAAGTGGGAGATTGTTGGGGCTGGTGTCCTTGACAATTAAGTACAATGACTTATTAAATCTCTTTAAGGATCACAAGGGCATACTTCTGTATTATTACCAGTTGATCCACGTTTATCAATAACGGTTGGCTTGCTAGATAAGTTTGACGTTATTGTCATACGGATGGCGGTGGTCAACTGGTCCCTATACGTCACACCTATAGGACACGTTTGAGAGATGTGAAGGTATGAAAATACAGTCACATTTTGCCGGATATGACTAAACGGTTAGTCAGAGGTATTGACTATTAAATTAGTCAATAAGATGTTGAGAATTACTATTTAATACGGATTAAATAATTTTAGCTAATACGGATTACAAGAATAATTCGTAAATTAAATATAAACGGTTATATTTAATTAAATATTATATTCGCGTATTAATATAAACAGTTATATTAATTTAGGTAATTATACAATATCGTATTTTATCAGACCGTTATTAATATATCGACTGTATTAATATCTGATAACATGTTACGATTTATAAATTAAACCCGCGAAATATATTAAAGCTAATTGGGTCGAATCACGCATTGGGATAAGGTAAGAGTGGAAAGCCCACTCCTACCCAAACCCCAATTCGGCCGAAATAACTATATAAGGAGGAGGACTCTCCTTATATCAGTTACTCTTGTTGCACTGTAACATAATTCTCAAGTAAAATTAGGGTTTTGAGAGCACTCTTCTCCCAAAACCTCAGATCTCACATCTAAAACCTCAAGGGCTCTCCCTATATTGCAAGGCAATTGGAGAGGATTTCTAGCACACGCGGCCACGTCTCAGACTAAGTCTTGGGTGCAAGTTATAGGAGGGAATTTGCATTAATTCCTGTTCTTAGGCCTTTTTGCGCGAGGACTAAAGGTTGTACTTCTTTTCTCATGTTTTTAATCTTATGACGATATTCACAGTTGTATATTTCATTATAATCCTGTAATTTTGGGGTGAATACGCGTTTTATTCCCCACACTGCTCTACAGTACCTTCTGCATACTCCTACTGCTACTGTCTCTGCTTCCTTTGTATCTGCATACTACCACTCTGCCCACTGCTCATTGATGCATTACTGTCCGACATACTGCACTACTGTATATACATTCTGAAATGGCTGTAGCATAGGTGTTAGTAGTTCTGCGTCTGCCACTATTATTCTATCTACTGTTGCGTAACCTCTGATGCTGCGGTACTATGTCTGTATATACACTGCACTCGTGCTCATTCACTATATACTGCTGCTACACTACTCACCACTGCTTACTACTGCATTCCTTAGTTTAATCGCTCTTGTGTTTTATCTCAATAAGAACAGTGGGTTTGGAAGGAAAAGCAGCAAAAAAGAGAGTTTGTTCCTACAAGATTCGAAGATGCGTTGGTAAAAACATTAGGGAAACCGGAACATAATGGAAGAACGAGAGGAGTTGGTAGAAATGTTGGTCTCCAAACATATTTCGGAAAACCGATAAGTCGAGGTTCAAATGGAAAGATTTATACCGAGGATGACGTGAGGTTGCTAATGGAGAAGGTGAAAAGAGAAGCTATGGACGAGATGAAGGTCATGATAGAGAAGCAATGGGCAGAATTTATGGGTAAAGGACCATCTCTTAACGAAGATCCGGTAGCTTCCACCGAGTCGCATCGGCCAGAGCATAGTAGTTGTCATTCAACACATCATAATGACCCTTTTGTTAAATTAAAGGTAATATCATTATTGTATATATACCTTGTTACAAAATATTGAACCATGGCTGTTGTGTAGACTATACTTGTCCCTGGTATAGAATTTGAAGAATTGAAGCAAGTGCTTATCTGTCACATTAAGGCACTGATGAACAGAGGAAAAACTGAGTTAGGCAGAGACTTATTTCCTACTAGTCTATCACTCTGCCTATACTCACTACTACATATCACTGCAGACCCCATACGTGCTACACTACCTTATGTGAATCTGCCATATACTACGCACTGCAATACTATATATGACTGCTACTGCTATACTAATACTCCTATCACTGCATACTACGTGCTACTGCTACTTACCACTGCTCACTACTACCTGTTGCACACTACACAACTCACTACTACACGCTGCACGCTGCTAACTGTTATACGACATCTGTCACTGCGTGTTGCTGCCATTTACTGCTGCTATTGCACAACTGAAATGGTACTGATGCGTAGTCCTCTGTCGTGCAGCTAGTTAATTACTATCTAGACTCTTTCTGATGCTGCTACGAGTTCTGTTCCTGCCTAGTGTTGCTGATATATTCGTTGGCTAGCTAATTGTTATGGTGTAGTAGTTAAATGCTATCAAGTTGATGTATGAAGTTGTTGATGTGTGTTACTATTCTCGCTGTACTACAGTTACCACGCTGCTACCCTACTCACCACTGTTTAATGTCCACTACATACACCTGCTGCCCACAGTCCACTAACTTCATTTTGTTTATTTATTTATCGTTCTATCATTATATAATGCGATTATAGGAAGCTGTTCAGTGTCGACTTGTTGTGCATATGAATGGGGAATTGATCCTTGTTGCTGAAGGGATGGTTTTACCATGGGTAGAAGGAAAAATGGTACACAACAAACCATTAACCATGGAAAATGCCCATGTTTCCATTGACCGTGTTATTCGAGCAGACACACCACTTCCATTACCATGGAATGGATTCACAAATGTTGGTAATGCAGAAGGAAGCTTTGCTCAGTGGCCTAAATCTTTGATTTTAATGAAAAGCGAGGTAAATGTGTACACTCTTTAATCGTTTTCTGTATTAACATATTAACTAGCCTTCTCTTTTTCTGTTTGAATTACTAATTGTATTCAATTTGTTTTAAGGTTAAATCTAGTAATGAAAAGAAGAGAAAAGACAAGGCCAAAGACATGACGGAGTCCGCTAATAAAGTTCAGAAGCTTGTAAGTTATATCCATTTTTGTGTTAATACTGATTATGTTCAACTCGATCATCAATTACTTTATGAATATATTACAATTGTTTTATTTAAAGGTCAAGTCTGTTGAACATACAAAAGGAAAAGACAAAAGTCAAGGCGAGGAGCACGACGGGAGACCTCTAAATCTGATAGAGGTTCATGAATTGGATCATTATTGTCGGGCCGTAGAAAATAAGTTACGTTCCTTGCCTAAAGATGAAGTAATTAAGATGGTGATCCAGTTTATAATTATAGAGAAGGTGACTTGGAAATCCACTTGACCATTGTTGAAATTAGGCAAATGTTCAGAACGCAATGGTTAAATATTCACGTGCTTCAAATTTGGGGGAGGTATGTAAAATTTTACATTACTCATTATATATAATTTAACCCAAATTACTACTTATTAAACTCTTATTAAACCCATATTATGTTCAAATTTTAGCTTCTTATATCAATGTGCGGCTGAAATCAAAGCAACGGAAGTAGTTGGATTTATGTGTCCCGTAAGACTCTTGGATTATATGCATAAAGCTCGAGAGTGTGAAGATTATATAATGCATGTCCTGAAGATTCAAGAGGAAAAGAAGTATATCATGGGTGCATTTTATGAAGGGTAAGTTGTGATTGTTGCGCTAGGTTCTGTTTTATTTTTTTTCCTTTTTTTGAATCTTATATATGTTTAGGTATATCATTATATATGCTAAGTATGATTAAATTAGGACTTGGTTGTCGAGTTTATGGCTTGTTTTTACTTCCTACTGCTACCCTATTGTTCCTACACCACGCTAACTACTACTGCTACACACGCACTGTACTTACCATTGTCACTGCTACCTAATGTCCTCGGTGTAGTCTTTGGCTAGTCCATTGCCAGAGTGTGGTGTTTAAGGCTGTATTATCTACGTTTGTCTACTGCCCAGCCCCCATTCCGTGTCTGCACTTCTATTTCCGTGTCTGCACTTCAGTTTCTGTGCACCCGTGATGTCCCTCCTCATTTCAGCATTCTATTGTTGTACCATCTGCTCTTCTACTCCTCTGTTTCTGAATTCCGTGCTAGTTACTGCCCTTGCTGCACTTCCCTTGCCCCTGTATATCACTACATTATTTACTGCTGCTGTACTTTCTGCCTGTGTCTCTGGTCTGTTCAGACCAGACCGGACACCACGCATTGGCACGGTTGTTGTTGCTGCTGTTGTACGCATTGGCACGGTTGCTGTTGCTGCTGCTGTACGCATTGGCACGGTTGTTGCTCACGACTATCTTAGGCAAGGGTTTTGTGTTTGCATTACCAGTTTGGCATTTTAGCATGTCTTCTTTTAAGATTTAAGTTGTATTATCTGCGTTTGTCTACTGCCCAGACCCCCATTCCGTGTCTGCACTTCTATTTCCGTGTCTACACTTCAGTTTCTATGCACCCGTAATGTCCCTCCTCATTTCTGCATTCTATTGCTGTACCATCTGCTCTTCTACTCCTCTGTTTCTGAATTCCGTGCTAGTTACTGCCCTTGCTGCACTTCCCTTGCCCCTGTACATCACTACATTATTTACTGCTGCTGTACTTTCTGCTCGTGTCTCTGGTCTGAACATTTCTGCACTTTTTTACTCTGATAATAGTGTTAAACACGGGTTACCCATCGGACTGTCAGATGCGACTATTCTGTGTTAAACATGGAACCACAGAGACAGTTTTGATTACGGGTTTTGAATCCCGAACCTGAATTCAGCTAAACCAAAAGGGGAATATGACTACAAACTGTAGTTGCATTAATAGTAGATTACATTCAATATTCTGATTTCTGACTGTTGTTAGCATGAGAAATGATTCTTGCCAGGTTACAGGAATGGATCTTGGCTCTACTCTATCTCAACCTAAAACTTCGCTCGCTGAATATATAACATGTTTATTTTGACGACTTGATATTCTATAATAACGACAGTCTCAACCCTCGACTTAAATACGTGTCATTATGATAAAATATCAGGCCGCCAAAATAGTTTTGGATGATATGTAAGTCTCATACCGCAGGGCCGTGCCAAAGGAGAGAAGCTCTTTACAGAAGCTCTCTGGTCTGTTCAGACCAGACTCCCATCTACTGTATTTTCACATGTTTCCTTAGATTTTAAATGCTTGAAATCTTGTATAGATCAAAAGTATACATGATTACATGTTGTTGATGCTCTACCACATCTTTATGCTGCTTGAAATCTTGTTCTTTATATTATATGGTAACTCTACGTATGAACTCAAATGTATAGAAATCATTGGATGTTGATGGTTTTTTGCTTGGGGCTGAACACTATGTACATTTTGGATTCACAACAAAGGGTGGCAAAGAAGCTCAACATAAAAGGAAGGCTAAAAGCTGCTTGGATTTTACATTGCGTTAATGGAGGAAGGCGTAATTTTGCTAAAAAGAATTAACTTCAGATCAAAGTGATTAAGAAGGTAAGTGAACATTAGCTACTTTTTTTTTCAATTATCTAATATCATAATCCAATATAGTTTAAATATAATAACAGTATCCTTTTATATATTTAGTGCCCCCAACAACCCGGAGATTACGAATGTGGTTATTATGTCATGAAGTGGATGTATAACATAACATTTTATTACTCAAAGGGCAGTGAGGAACAATTTAAGCAGGTATTTCTTATTTTTAAGAGTTAATTTATAAACAATACCAATATAATGACCCTTTTTCATAATCAGTACCAACATAATTGATAATTAGTAATCAATACCAAAATATTAACTTTTTTTTAAGATAGGTACCAAGTCACGTGAAAATCCCATATTAATCTACTCGAATAGGACCAAAAAGTCATTATTCAAGTACAAACCTCTACTCACCCATCTTCAAAATCATTTTCTCAGATCAAACCACTTTTTAAACTAGGAAAAAACTAGAGTAAAAAGGCGACTTGGTACCTAACATAGAAAAAAGTTAATATCTTGGTATTGATTACTAATTATTGATTATGTTGGTATTGATTATGAAAAAGAGGACTAAAGTTGGTAGTGTTTATCAATTTACTCTATTTTTAAGTAAAAGTATATATAGTTTACTTATTTTCTTTTTAAACAAAAGCATCTTATCATTGATTTTCTTAAATGTAGATTATTGAAGATTCAACCATGTCAGTTGAAGATATGAATGAAGTTAAAGAGGTGTGGGCTACAAAATGTTTCGAGAACATGTAGTTTAGATTAATTGTTGGATTTTTACTTGTTGCTTAGTTGAGGTTATTGCTGAGGATACTTTTTGCTTGTTTTCTCGGATTATATGTCGTTGGGAAACGTAATACTGTTATTGTATTGTTGGATGAGAATATGAGATGTATGGTTATTCCGAAGCTATTGAATGAAGCATTATTTTGTTGGTAATTGATTAAAATTCTTTGCATGTATTCTTCCATCAATATTTATATTCGGCTAGCATCGAATTAGGGGAGGTGCTGTCGAAATTAGCTAGCTATTTTTTTTTTAAATCTATATATATATGGCGACGGTTCTTATATTGGAACCGACACCATAGCTTACCCTATGGTGACGGTTTTAGACGCAAAACCGACACCATAACTTGCCTTATGGTGACAGTTTTAGACGCAAAACCGACACCATAATTTACCCTATGGTGACGGTTTTAAACGCAAAACTGACACCATAACTTGCCTTATGGTGACGGTTTTAGACGCAAAACCGACACCATAACTTACCCTATGGTGACGGTTTTAGACGAAAAACCGACACCATACCTTACCCTATGGTGACGGTTTTAGACGTAAACTGACATCATACCTTACCCTATTGCGGCGGTTTATACCCCTATGGTGGTGGTTTGGGACTCACAACCGACACCATAGCTTATACTATGGTGACGGTTTTAGACGCAAAACCGACACCATAGCTTACCTATTGTGACGATTGTAGACGCAAAACCGACGCCATAACTTACCCTATGGTGACGGTTTAGACCCTTATGGTGGCGGTTTGGAACGCACAACCGACACCATAGCGTACCCTATGGTGACGGTTTTAACGCACAACCGACACCGTAGGGTAAGCTACGGTGGCGGTTTTACAACCGACACAAACCTTATATGACCCCAGCAATCACGTCGCTTCAAAACCGTCACTAATGGTCTTTTAGAACCGACACTGTAGGGCATAATTCTACTAGTGAGGAGTACATTGACATAAGTTCATTCTTTGAACTTAAAGGTCCGGAAACACACTTATTACATGCTAGTACCTTGTTTGTTTATTTGTGGTGTCACTTGATTTATACATCTTATTGTCATTTCTCTAACCTGTGTTCAAGTTTGTTTGACCGTTTATTAAGGGCATTAAGTTGTTCAGGGTATGACTCGACATTTCACTCATTCTCCATGGTCCATTGTTAAGTTAAGGTAAACTTTCTATCTCAGCTTAAGTCGGATGGTTTCACCACTCCGCGAGATGTCGAGCCAACGACGTTAAACAACAGCGCTTCTGGGAGGCAACCCATAGATTTGTGTTTGCTATTTTCGTAAAAAAAAAAATCAAACACAACAAAAAAACGAAAAAGAAAAAGTCCGAAAAAAAAGAGAAAAACAAAATATCGAACATTACCTCAAGAATTCATTGCTTATTTATTGGAGTTGGCGTCATAAGAAGGGCGACAAAGAAGGATGGTTGGGTAGGTTAGTGGCTAAGGTGAGGCAAAAATCGCAGGGTGATGTTGTGAGCACCTGGTTATTGCGATTGGATAGACTTGTGAGTTGGAGTAGAGGACTCTAGAACAGACCTTTTAAACTTGTGTTTTCATGGTCTTTGGCTTGTGTTATTTGGTTTCTTTTATGATTGGAGCAATAAGGGACATTAGTATACATTGAGTTTTTATGGCCTTGTGTTGTTCTTGTTGTTGTGCTAAATTGGAGATGCAAATTGCCAAGTGTGGGGAGGCGATGTGGAGAGTGGATTGACAAAAGTTATATGGTGTTGAGGATTGCATGGTGGTTCTACTTGTGAAGTCGCCTGATGCTATTTTTCCAAGAGGTATTTCTCCTTCTTTTATTGTGTCCTATGCAACATTGAGGACAATGTATGATTCAAGTGTGGGGAGGAGAATCGCTCCGATTTGTATACATTTGTACTTGTGCGGTGCACTTTAATTCGTTATTTATTTTAAACAAAAAAAGTTGATAAAATTGAAAAAAGAAAAAAAAGAAAAAGAAAAAAAGAGATACCCGGCTAGGTGAAAATCCGAAAGGGCGCCTATGCAAAAATGGGAAAAGTGGCTGAGAACGGAGTGAAAACCCGAAAGGGCGCTCCGGGTAAAATGAAGAATCGAGTTGCATGCCACTGAGAGTAGATGTGAGATGGAAAAACAAATGAAAAGCTAGAGTGAAAACCCGCAAGGGCGGGCGCTCTAGGCAAAATGAGAGATTTAGGTGAAAAGAAAAAATTCTTCCAATGTTATCTTATTCTCTCTTTATTGTGTTGGAGACCTTCTTGTAAGAGTTTTATTGTCAGTCTTATTAGTTTCCGTGTACTTCTGTGGATCAGTGTTGGTTTGATTTTATTGAGTCCTTTGAGTTTACTCGAGGACGAGTAAAGATCTAAGTGTGGGGAAGTTGATGAGACGGTTTTAGTATGTATTAAAGAGGGTCGAATTAGTAAAGTTCAAGTAACAATGACGAAACTTTATGACTTATAATGGTACAATGCTTGGAGTTGTAATAATGGTGGAACTTGGATCCCGATGTTAAAGATGAAGCTTGGAACGATGAAGAAGAGCTTGTGGGTCGATTTTATATGTCAAAGATGGAATCTAAGCTTGAGGATAGATGGGCCCAAGTACTTATGAAGATACCTGAGACGTGTGTGCTTAGGGTGCACTAATTGAGTGCACTAATGTGCGAAATCAACAATGGGCAGCCCCAAGGTACGACTGAAGTGCGACATAGGCGCGACCAAGGTGCGATTGAAGCACGACCAAGGTGCGAGTGAAGTGCGAGTGAAGCGCGACCGACATTTGTTCAGATTTTAGTTTTTACCTAATTACTATATAAGATTTTTATCTAGGTTTTAGAAAGTAGTTAGCCGCCATTGAGAAAAAACCTTATTTTGCTAATTTTCAAGACTATGTGTAACTAATTTCCCTATTTCTTGGATTCAAGCGATTGAAGCACTCTAAATCCGGTTGTCAGTTTGAATGTTTTAATTTCTCTTCTCGATTATTGTGAATTGCTTTTTCCTAATTATATGAATGTTGATTTATAATTGCTAGGTGTACAACTAGTGCTTGATTTCTTCGTTCTACCGTTAGTATTGTTAATTGAATAGGATTTATTGATTAACTTTACACTAGTAACGACTAGGAATTTATATTGAACGAGATACGTTAATATTCGTTCTTAGAAGTAATTCACATAAATATATTAAGTGCAACTGGATTGTATGCACTATTTATTTTCTATCGATTTCTCTATATTTACTGCTGCTGTTGGATTAAATCTTGAACTGGATTGTTAGGGTTGTTTAATGGTTACGGTTGATTAAGAACGGGATTCGTTTTAATTAACTATTCGTAAGGAGAATTGGAATTTTACATTCACGATAGAGTAATCAAAATTAGTGATTGAGACCGTCTGACAGTGATCAATTGTTGTCATTGAGTGTGGATATATGCTTGGTTCTAAGACTCTTCCAAATCATTTGATACATCATACATCAATAGCTTTATTACTTAAATTGCATTAGATATCCATTTTAGTTTGTTAGAAAATCAATCCAAAACCCCCCTTTTTGTTACAACGGAGATCGATTTTTCCTACATTATAATTGCATAAATTGTTAATCTGATTCCCTTGGGTTCGACCCTTATTTCCGCTTTACTACTGTTTAGTATTTGGATTTAAGTGATATAAATATAGTCATGTGAGATCTTGTTTGATTTTGCTATAAGAATAACAAATTTTTATACTGTAACTAAAAATATTTACGTTGCAAAACGTGGTTCGACAACTGTAATAAAGCGGCGATTATCTTTTGTCTTGATCAGGATGATAAGACATCAAGAGCCATTACATTACATCCCCAAAAGTGAACTCATAATATTTACTATACAGTAGTTCTTCTATACGACGGTCTCATCCCGTGTATTTTTGTAAAATGTGACCATTTTGTGGTAAAAGGTTACCACTTTTTGATAAATAGTGACCACTTTTGAAAAATAGGTCATTTTTTAAACAAAAAAAAGTGATAACTATTAAATCAAAAGTGATCACTACTTATCAAAATAGGGTCACTTATTTTCTGGTCGGTATTTGTGTTACTATAAGGATTGACATCTAATACGCAAAGTGTTAGGGTTACCTAATCAATTTGAACTCAGAATTTTAGCATACTCCAAAAAGGGCCAAAGCTTATGCTCGTCTCACTATCCCTTGTTTCACAAAAAAATTACTCGTTTGCGAACTCTGGAAATCTATCATGCTGAGCTTTTAATCTTGTGATTTCCCCCACAAAATTAACAATGGGTTCTGAAAATAAGAAGAGGAAGATCAACCCGCCTCCGCGCCGTAGGTATTTTTTAGCTTTTTTATAATTTCACCTGAAATGAAATATGCTTGACAGATGATTATAGTTTCATTATAGCCATAAAGATTGAATCTTGCTCCTTGAAACTCTGATTAACATTTGATTAAGAAAAGGCTCACTCAATGTATCTTCCTCTACACTTTTTTTTGGGTTTTAATTTGTGGATTATCGAATATAACTTGTGGGTTTTGATGAAATATTGATGATGGATCATGGATGCTGATAGATAGTTTAAATTTGAATTTGAGAGGTGATAGTAAAAACTAGTGGGGATTCTCCCCAAATCATGAGGTAATGGAGTCGGATGTAGGCAGCCTTACCTTGTATTAGCAATCTCAAGAGGCTGTTTTCGAATGACCCAGAATGAAGAATGAAAATTGCGTCTAGAACTGCAACGAAGGACTATGTACTTCACATTAGAAATAAGCGCAACCACTTTAGTGCAAACCATTTCACTGCATATACCAAGGCTTTTTACGCTTTTCATGCTTTAGCTAAGTCTAGTGATTTCCAAATTTATTAAGTTTCTGAGAGAAGCATTAGTTTGTGGGATTTTTATGAGGTATTCGTTATAACGTACTGCAAAAATTAATGCGAATGCATTTTGAGATTAGTGGTAAACTTGTATAGTTGTATGTGGCTTGTTAAGGGACGTAGGAATGTAGGATTTGAGTGTTCAGCCAACTGTCTTTCTTGGTTTCATTGAAAGTGCATAGAATTGACCACCAAAGTTTTACACTTAAATTCCAGAAAATATTGCAGTTGTTTAGAGAATGTAAGCTTGTATAGTCAGATGTTAAGGACATGGATGAACTCGACTAACTGTGAGCGTGAATATGAAGGGAGTGTGTTGGTCTAAGTTGTGGTAACGAGTGCTCATCCAGACGCAGGAGTTTCAAACTTGATGAGGCATGGACAAAGGGCCCGTGAAAGGATGGCCTCAACAAAAGGAATCTAGAGAGCCGAATCTGAGGATGATGATGGAAAGTAGTAAGTCGGAATAGGTGCTTGCTTGAGCACAGGCAAGTGCTTGAATGGTTAAAAGCGTGGTAAACCGGGAAGAACACTTGACGAAGAGGGCAGCCCTAGTGTTGGTGTTAGCAAAACCAACTTCTTGGGTTGCGGGTACAAAAAAGTTTTAAATGTCCTAACTTAGGTTTTGGAACCCGTGATTATTAAAACTTCCCTCGTGACTCCTTTTACACCAAAGAAAATGGAAATGAGTATTTGACCTGCTCTATTAAACATATTAAAAATATAACAAAAACAGAGTATGAGTTTAGGTACTGGTCTCCATCTCAATGCCAGTCTACCAAACAAATTAACAATCCTATATTTTTGAGAAGTTGGCTTAATACACTACCTCCCTAGTAAATACAGTAACCCTGGAAAATTTGATCCTCAGTGGATAGTGGATTTGTGTCAGAGTAGACAACAAGTGGCCTGGTTGCAGAACATCTGAAAACCGAACTATGAAGAATAGATGCTATATGATGTCACCGGATATGTTCAACTGCTAGTCACTCTTGAATTTGTGCTAAATTGCCTTGTTCACAACACAGCAAATACCGGCTGTGTGATTATGACGACATATGGGAGAATCCGAATAAGAGTAGGACCTGGTAAAGTGGAGATAAATCCGCCAATCTAAGGGTATGTATGCTCTCTAGATGCCTTAGCTAGTGTGGAGTATGGAAATTTGGACATTTGCTTAGCATTATTCATTAGAAAGCTTGTTAGTTGTCTCTTTTATGACTTACTATTTGCGTTGGGAAAATACCATTAGAAGCAAATATAACATCAATAACAACATTACCCCACAACCTTAGAAAGCTTCTATGAGTCCAATCAATGGTGCCTGGTGAGGTAAGACGGTTGAATATTTATATGTACACAATCTTACTTCTGAAAGGGTGTTTACAAGTGACAAAAAACGCACGAATTGCAAATTCTACTTAGAATTCTAGAAGTGGGTACATTTTAGTTTACATCAGTTGCGAAAGCCAAAGACTAGCGATATTCGGCTTAATCGGAAAGAGAAATATAGGGTACATAACAACAATACCTATGAAAAATGAAATCACCAGGGTTCTTGAGGGGATTGCAGCTTGTTTGAGCAATTAAAGAGGTTTATGCAATTAGAACTTATAATTTGGGTTACCAAATTACTGACTCTGGAAACAGCCTCTGTGCTAGTAACACATGGCTACGTAAGCTCAAACCCCCTTAACCCCTTCTGTAGGAGCTCATTAGCATTCGGATAATATGTTGAAGACATTCACTCGTAACTCTACTGGTTGTTTATGTTGATTTAAATTGGCTGATTATGAAAAGGAAGCAAAACATTCTTTGTCTAACGTTGGGTTTTTTTTTGTGTGCTTTTTTTTGCAAGTACAGAGGCATATCTCCTAGTCCTGCAGTGAAAGAAGTACTCCCCAGACCAAAAGAAAATCCAATAGTATGTAATTTTAAGTATGATACACTCCCTTCGTGTCATTCATTTGTTTACTTTTATGTTCTTTGCGAGGGGTATTGTAATCGAAGGTAACAAATGATTGGGACGGAGAGAGTACTTTGTTTGGCATGTTGACTAACTACGGAGTATATTTTCTTTCTCGTTCATTTGTCATAATTACCTGTGTCCAAATCATTTTGGGTCCAAGCCTTTGTTGTTAACTTGTTACTCCCTCATTTTCTCAACTGTCATTTTGCACAAACATTAAGGAGGGCAAATAGGCACACAAGTAGAAAGGGTACAAGAAGAATGATAAAAGTGAGTTATGTGGGCCCTAAGATCTACTCCTTCGAATCCTATCCGACGCCCATATCCAGTCCTTAATTAAACAGATGATTGGGGCCGAAGAAATATTGCTTTAGTTCAGATTGCAAGCGTAAATGAGTCATTTTGCCAAATTTAGGGCAATTCCGTTCAATAGGCCAAAAAAGAAATATGGCTCAGTTTATAAGAGTAGGTGGAAATACTATTTGCTAATATTTACGTCTTAAATGTCTTTACATGAGGGAACAAAAACATTACTTGAGCCTTATAATAAGTGACTCATAGTCATGTTTCATTAGCTCTGATCGTAGTTATATTGCAGGCTGGTGAAACCCATGTCACCATGGAGCAGGCAAAGAATTTTGCCATAGCACAAGCGCAACAAGAAGGATGTACGTCAAATTTTCGAATTATTGATTCAGCATTTGGCAACTTTTTGCTTCCTGTTATACCAACTCGTGCTGAACTCTCTGGTTAAGACTGTTGGTGTAGAAATGTGCCTAAAACTTCTTGTTCAACATCATTATCATCCTGGTATACAGAACAGCATTCTGCCATCAAGTCATCAAACTATCTGTTTATCTTGTAGAACATGCTCTTATTAGCAAGACGACTCCTTTAACAGGACACTCATAGATGACAGCCTGATATTGTACAGATGAAGCTGTGTAATTCTCGTAGTTATGTGCTTGTGTACATAATAGAATATCAAGTTGTATGTTCGAAGTACTTTTCTTGTTTTTTGTCGACATGTTATCCGTTTAATTTGGTAAGACGGGATTTATAGAAAAGTTGTTCTTATTGAATAGTATGAACCTTTTATGAACCAATATGCTCTGTAACTGAAAAGGGAAAAATTTCGAGTAGGCTAAAGGCTCATGGACGACAATTTAGGGCTGAGCATAGGTCAGAACCGGACCGGACCGAACCGGACCAAACCCGAAACCGAATTCTACTAAATTGGGGACCGAAGACCGGACCTATAAGGAACCGGTCCTGGACCGGACTGGACCAACCCGAGACCGGACCATTTGGACCGATATCCCATTTGCTCAAATTTTCTTATTTAACTAACAATAAAAATCTTGAATAAAAACGCATACTCTAATTTGTACTACTTTCCACATCACGCAGAAGAACGCATAAGTAATAACTAGCCAAAATAACACATTAAACAACTTTAGAATTCAGAAGTCAAGGGTTCAATAATCACAATTTTGACTCAATTCGGTCCTATCGGTCTGGACCGAAAATTTTCGGTTTTGGAGCAGACCGGACCGAAACCCGAACAACATAAATGGTTGGACCTAGGATCGGACCGAAACTCAACCGGTCCGGGTTCGGTCTGGACCGAACGGTCCGGTTCGGTCCATTTTTCCGGTCTGGACCGAGTTTTGCTCACCCCTACTTAGAGATGGCAATGGGTAGGATCTGGACAGGATCCTATAGGATCCAGATCCAGATCCATATTAAAATGGTATATCCAGATCCTACCCTTATCCTCATGGTCCGAAATTTTTAGATCTATATCCGCATCCTAAGGATCTGGGTAGGTTCTGAATAAAATCCAGATCCGTCAATCTTCAACGATACATTCAAATGAAACCGCACCAAGTCACTATTATACACTATTTCACTTTTACTTGTCAATTAGAGATGTTGTTTTTGTCGAATTACCCTCTATTAACGTTACTGGTTTAAAAATCATAGCCTAAAAGAAATAAAAAAAGTGTACAAAGTATTAAAAAGTCTTATAGCAACTTACAAATAAGGTTTACAAACCACAAAATAATTATAATTTCAACAATTCATAAAAAAACAAATTGGCCAAACAAAATAAACACTAATACTTCATTGCTTGTTTCCATGATCTACCTCTGAAGGGTCGAATTATTTTGTATGATAAACGTAGAGATTTATCCAACCCACTAAATATCAAAAGCAGTAATTTTTTTCACCCAAAACTGAAAACGGGTTAAATGTCGTCATTTTAACGACAAACTTGACCATTTTTCGTGACAAATTGTTATAGTTTAGAAAATTGTTGTGGTTATATTTCATCTTAAATGGGTTACATTTAGAGTATTTTTCCAAAATGGGCGATTTTCACTATTTAATTAACGAAATAGGTAACTTTTGAAATTTATTACCAAAAATGGGTTCACGTCATCACCGAAGCTAGGTTCGTATTAAAGTCGCTCACGCGGTAAGCGACCAAACCAAAATTCTTAAACCTAGGCCAAGTCGCTCTCGCGCTGAGCGACTTGCATCCTTCCCCTGTTTCCCTTCCCCAAATTCCCTTTCACTACTTCTTCAATTAACAAAGCATCTCTTCTATTTATAGAAATAGCAACCCCTTCAAATTCACATCATCGTCTTTTACAAAATCTTTACAAAATATAGTATGATTAATGAAATCGGTTCGATTTCGACGAATAATAACCTACTTATAGACGTTGATGATGAACATTTTGATGTTGATGGTGATGATGATGGCGATGACCATGATGATTATAGCCACTAATCATGCTGATTGATGATGATGATAACCATGATGATTGATGATGATGTTAATACGATGATGGGAAAGTGGGAAACAGGGGAAGGGGAAGGGTGTCAAGTCGCTCACCCGCAGAGCGACTTGAATTTTTGTCCCAGATTCGGAAATCCGATCCTACGTGGACCCATTTTTGGTAATAAATTATACTATCCTCCGTTTTTATATAATGTTCCCATTTGTTGAATATATGAGTGTAGTATTTTAATAAAATGGGTACATTATATAAAAATGGAGGAAGCAAAAGTTACCTATTTCGTTAATTAATTGGCGAGAATCGCCCATTTCGGAAAAAATTCTTACATTTACCTAATTTTCAACTTGTGATGAAATTTGACTCGTTTTCCGTGAGATTTATTGATAGCAGAAGTTGATAAAACATGGTCGTTGATGCATGGTGTGCTAGTTGCTTTCATGTTCTTTTTGGACCACGTTTAATTCTTTCCCTTCATGTTTAGGCCTTTTAAGGTGACCCACATGCGTAACTGTCTTTAAGGATAGCTATGGTCCAATTATTTGCATGTAGGAAACTCGGAAAAGTCACGTTTAATTAAAATCTCACAAAAAAAAGCCTTACAAAAAAAAAACCAAAAAACCATTACCACCGCTTCTACACTTCCGGCATATTTTTCAAACAATCGCCGAGGCATGTAAGAGCATGTACAAGGGAGAGCTCTCTATTGAGCCCTTCAAATGGTCCCCAAATATGAAGAGGTCCATATGTGTGTTTTTGCTCTACAATAGGAGCTCTTCAAGGAGAGAGAGGGTGCTCTTATGAGCTACTCAAGAATGAACCAAAATTTCTTACTTTGTATGGTTGAAAGAAGAAAGAGCATATTTATTCTTTTGAACCAAACTTAAATAAAACAGTGACTGATGAAAACTCAAAGCGTTTACGATTAAACGAGGGAGGTGCATATTCTTCATCTGCTACTCCAAGCACACCAAATAGCAATGATCCTCCTACACCTCAGTTTCCACCAAGACCGTCAGGTGTAAAAGCCGCAAAAGAGAAAGGTGCAAGGGTTGAAAAAACGCAAAGTCTTGACAGTCTTGAAGAACAAATCCACAAGTCATTGCAAGTGTTCGGGGACACAAACAAAAATATAGAAGATTGGAAAGAAATTCGTATGCGAGAGATACAAGCTCAAGAGGAACAAGCAATTTATCAAAGAGCACTTGATAAAAAGAAGATACAACTCGAAATGGAGAAGGAGCAGAGGAAAAAAGCGAAGATGCAACAACATGACATTGATCGCAAATATAAAATTTTGGACCGATTGTTGAGTAAAGCCACTCTTACTCCATCTGAAGAGGCTATTAAGGATAAGTTGTATCAAGAATTGTTCAAATGATAGGACTTAATGATCATTAGCTTTACTACTTAAGTGATAATTTATCGTAATGTTCTTGGAATTCGTATTAATTATTTTAGTATTTATGATTGTGTTGGTATAAATTATTATTACACAACTACTCAAATAATAACTGCACAACGCCATAACTACTCGTATCAATGCACAACTGCATTGGTAGCTCTACATTTACAAAATGCCTTAATGTTTTTTAAGTGTATAGATTGTACCGTTGAGCTATACTACTACAACCATAAAAATATTAATTACATTAGTAGGTTGG
The DNA here is from genome assembly GCA_029255685.2 of Silene conica. Lineage (NCBI taxonomy): Eukaryota > Viridiplantae > Streptophyta > Magnoliopsida > Caryophyllales > Caryophyllaceae > Silene > Silene conica. Next base: position 56,743,200 of record CM055314.2, on the reverse strand, counting down.
TAAACTATAATAAATATTAATTATAAATGTATATCTTATTCTAAAAAATAGTGTTTCTTTATCAAACACAAATGTCTTCAACAAATTCTATCTCTTTCATGTCCTCTGAAACTTCAAACTCAAACACCACCTCACCAAATGAAGCTTCAAATAATACAGTACAAATTGACTATAGTGATTCCTCAATTTTAGGCCAATACACAAGTTCACAAATCAATCAAGAAATGAATGTCATGTTAGACAACTGGATTATGGCACTACCCTAAGCTCAATATCTCCACATGAAAGCAATTAATGAATTGCTGGAGCAAAACGCATCCAAAAAGCGCAAGAGAAAAAGAAAATCTATTAATAGAGATTGTGTGCAAGGTGCAATACAACTGTGGAAGGATTACTTTGCTCTACCAACCGAGAGAACATACAATGATGTCCAATTTTGGCGCAGGTTTCGAATGCAAAGACATTTGTTTTTGCGTATTGTGGATGAACTTAGAACTAATGACCCATGGTTCGAACAAAGATATGACGCTGTTGGTAGGGTTGGCTTAACAACATTACAAAAATGTACCGCTGCGCTACGTGTATTAGCATATGGTGAGTCGTATTATCAAGTGGATGAGTACATGCGAATGGCGGCGAGCACCGTTAAAACATGTCTTACTCATTTCGTGGATGCTATAATTGCTGTGTATGGTGACACTTATCTTAGAGCACCAAATCCAAAAGACTTGGAACGTCTTTTACATGTGGTAAACCAACGTGGCTTCCCGAGAATGTTAGGAAGCATAGATTGTATGCACTGGGAATGGAAGAATTGTCCGATGTCATGGAAAGGACAATTTACCAGAAGAGATGGAAAAGCAAGCATTATATTGGAGGCCGTTGCGTCATACGATTTATGGATATGGCATTCTTTTTTCGGTGTACCCGGCTCATGTAATGACATAAATGTTCTCGATCGCTCACTTTTATTCAATGACGTTATGAAAGGAAGAGCTCCGTCTGTTAATTTCGAAGTTAATGGTCACGCTTATGATATGGGATACTACTTAACTGATGGAATATATATCCTCCATGGGCATCATTTATTCCTTCAATAAGAATCCCACGAGAACCTAAGGCAAAAGCATTTTCTATGTTACAGGAAAGTCTTCGAAAAGACGTCGAACGTGCCTTCGGAGTATTACAAGCTCGATTCAATATTATTCGTAACCCATCACTTACATGGGATATTAACTTGGTGAGGAAAATCATGACAGCTTGTATTATACTCCATAATATGATAGTCGAAGATGAACGAGATACTTATGAAAACTCTTACGACATGGGACAATTTGAGCAATCAAGGGATGAAGTAGAATGGGTGTATGATAAAGGTCGACAAGCTGAATTTTCTAACTATCTCAAGAGACAATTTCAAATTCGTCATAAGGGAATACATCAACAACTCAAAGAAGATCTAGTGGAACATGTATGGCAAAGATATCATGGTAGAATTTATTAGTAAATCATTGATAATTGTCACTTTTAATGATTTACTCTTAGTTTGGTTTGATTTTTAAGTAAAATTATCTATTGTATCAAAGCTTTATTATAGGTTTTTAAGGAGTAAAATTGTTTAGCATGTTGAAAGAATGTGTGTAGATAATTTACATTGATAGTTTGTGTGCAAGACGCAGAGATGGGATGGATGCTGGTCTGGAATGGTTTGTCTGAATGCTTCTTGACTGGTATTCATTGAGCTCTTTACGTTATTGGTATGCAGCAGCTATGGCGTCTGTATGTTCAGATAGCGCATAGAGGCTGTTTTTAGGCTGCAATTGCTGGGTCTGATAGAGGTAGAGCTGCTGGTCGGCTGCTAAACGCTGATCAGATGCTGGGATTGACGCTGGTCTGCTGTTTAGTTGCAGACTTAGTGTACAAATGCGGAAGTGACGCAGGGATGGATGGCAGCCATATTGGCTTCCGTCTATTGGGACTGCCAACTGACGCAGGGGCTGGCAATAATGCGTGTGTTGTGGGCATGTTCTATTGTTGGCCGTAATGCGACGAACAACTGAGTAGTTTTGTTACATGAATTTAAAGGGGATTTGTTCCTTGATTTTGTTGATGCACACATTTGCTGGAATGTGCAGGAAAAGTTTGAGTATTAGCTGGGCATTCTTTTGGATGCGTATGAGATTGGTCTCGTCTTTAAGTGAGCTAGGTGTCACACATTAGATGCAACGTCTTTGAAGCAGATTATTACAAGGCCGAGCTATAGCGTAGTTTTTTGTATTGATATAGAAAATCCTTGTAATTTTGACTTTAGTTTTAATATATATTACTTGCCTTTCACCAAAAAAAAATTAATGAATGTTAGTATATTTAATTTTTGTATGATATAATTAAACTAAAATATAAGGTAAAATTAAATAGTAGGACCCAATAAAATAAGGTGGAGAACATGTTGGAGAGCTCCTTATTGTGATGGTAGAATTGAAATGTGCTCTCCATTTTTAGGGACCATTTGGAGAGCTCAATGGAGAGCTCTCCATTGTACATGCTCTAATCTGTCTTTTATAGTTTAATTTTTCTAAATTTTGTTTTTAATTAGTTGATTTAAGTGAATTGGGATACACGTGTTTTTGTTATAACGGATTAGAGTAGAATGGATTATGAACTTCCCCTATCTCCACGGCCGAAACAAATCGAAGACGGAAAAATTATTTTTTAAAAAGAAAGGGAAATAGGGCCTGGACCGAAAAACTTTTCGTCCAAACGGAAATTTTTTTTCGTCCAAACCATTTTTCCTATTTTAAAAAAATGTAAATGATTTTTTTCCGTCTCACAAACATAGTTAAATATATTAATTAAAAATCGATTTTTCCGTCTCACGAAATTTCCATTATTAAGTATCATTTTTAAGTATTCAACGTCATTAAATATCGTTAACTTTATTAAATATCGTTAACTTCATTAAATATCTTTAACTTCATTAACGTAATTAAATATCGTCATTAAATTTATTATATTTTATATTGGTTTAACTAATCTTATCTATATAATTACAGAAACATTTCAGAAGCCCTGGTTGAGCCACGTCATCAACGCAGGTTTTGATGTTTTTTTTAATTCTCTCAGGTGGGTCCCGCAATGTGCTTGATGAATTTTCTGAGTTATAACCGCCCGATATTCTAAATAAATGTTTGATATCATAGTTTCAGAAATATTAAGTAACATTTTTATATAAATTTGTAAACATGAATTCCTACGAAAAACGATCAATTTGTATAACATAAAATTAAATATTATATAATCGAATATATATGTCCCGTCTAAAACGATTAGACAACAATTTTTTATTTTTTTTAATTCTCTCAGGTCGGTCCCGCAATGTGTTTAATGAATTTCCTGAGTACCGCCTAATATTCTAAATAAATGCATGATATCGTAGTTTCAGAAATATTACGTAACATTTTTATATAAATTCGTAAACATGAATTCCTACAAAAAACGGTCAATTTGTATAAGATAAAATTAAATATTATATAATCGAATATATATGTCCCGTCTAAAACGATTAGACAACAATTTAAATAATTAGAATAAACATTATAATAATTAAGAATTTACAGCAATAAAAAATCGACCATACAAAATAAGAAAAAAAGATTAAAATAACGTAAAAGTTAATATTAAAATATTTTACGAAAATCAAATTATAAACAAAACCGTTAAAACTAAACCTTGAAATAAAATATAAATTAATTTTAAAAAAACAAAATAATGATAAACCTTCTGCTCAACAAGTTCCCTTAGCAAAGCAGAATATGCATGCATTTATCCATATTATAAACTCCTCCACAATTTCATGTCCTTATCAGAGGATTCAAAACCGAACCATTCAATATCAGAGGACCGTAATTCATATAACTCAAAATTAACCCCTTAGACAAAAAATCAATTAATAAAAACAATATAAATTAATTTAAAAAATTGAAATATAAATCTTATCTTTATTAATACAAGAACATTTAAAGCATCCTCATTAACCCACGTCATCATTTGCAGTTTTTTATTTTCCGTAAAAAAAAATAGTAATGGTGGGTCATGTCAAGATACATGAGAATTAATTGTTTTGGTTGATTTTATATTAGTGTTTATGACTTATTAGTAAATATTTTGTATGTTAATTACTATTATTTTTATTTTCAATTTTAACAAATCAAGTTAATCAAATAAATAACATCCTAAAATTAGTTACTTTAAAGTATTTTTTGAACAATAATATGACCAAAAATGTTAGTTAAACTATATCAAGTAAATCAAGAAAAGTTATATTCATTTTTAATTTTGTATATAAATAACAAACATACATTTATTTTTCATGATAATCATATAAATATCAGCATGTCAAAAATATAAAACATAAGAACTAATCTAAAAAATTTATTTAAACTACAAAAGAAGACAATAATAAAAATACGAAAAAAATACCACAAAATTCTAGCATAAAACTTCATGGATGAAAATTTTAATTACGGTAGAAAGAAACTATTCAAGAGTTTATGTGTAAAGCTTCACATAAATATTATTTGAAAAAAACGCTCCAAATATTAAATTAATTAATGAGACGATAAAAAAAATGGGATATTGAAATTGCAAATGAAAAGTACCACAATAGATACTTAACATTTACAAAAACACGAGTAATGACGGGCTTTGGGGTAGTCATATCTTTTTTCTCTGATAAGGTAAAAAAACTATATTGATCCCCTAAAGCAGGACCAACCTATTTCATTATTTTGAATGAGGTAAGTTGAAACTATCGGCTTTCAAACCATATCCAAAGAATTCGACATGTTAACAACTCTGATTTATGAGTGAGTTTTGACGATGAAAAATGCATATATAATGAAGAAAATTTTGAGATTTTTGTATTAACATTTGTTTATCATTGTATATGATGCGTGTCTATTTTATGATGTTTTACATCTATTTTTACACGCATTTCAGAGCTCAATTATGTGATTATAGCTATTATTTCTCCTATTTTGTCTATTTGGTATTTTTGGTGCATTATTGCAGATTAATGCGGAAATGAGTCGATTTTGAGTCAAAACCGTCCTCGAGTGGATTGCATGTCTAAGGACATGAAGGAACGGTGAAGGAACAAAGCTTAGCGCACACTTCAAGGCTTAAAGGACAGATTTCAGAAGTTGAGAGATCTGATACATCAGCTACATCAGTCGACCGACTGAGCTCAGTGGTCGGTCGACCGATGTACCTGAAGAGAGAGATTTCAGAAATCTTATTTAAAAGATCAGAAGTTTCAACTAACCCGACAAATGGTCGATCGACCAGTGCCAACGGTCGGCCGACTGCTCGGCCTTTTTCGAAAAATTAATAAACGAGGTTAAGCCCATAAGTATGTTTAGGGTTTTGATAAGAGTTTCAATAGATTACTATAAAACGTAATCTCCTCCTCTGTATTAAGTATCGAATTTCGATAGTTAATTTCTAGATCTAGTTTATTATTAAGTTTATCATTAGTTTTTAATCTAGTTTTTAGAATTAGCTTATACAAACATTCCGTTCCACGTATATTTCAATAAAGTTCAATCGTTCCGTTCTTGTTTCTGCCTTATTGTTCTACGGTAATTCTTGCATCCTTATTTCAGTTTATTTATAGCTTTCTAAGAATGGTCCGGTTAGTTAGAATCCCGAAACCATTGCTTTTGTTATTTGTATATAGTTAATCGTTTGAATCATGTTGTTTGTTTCTTTCGGTGTTATAATTTCTGTTTTCAATATTGTTATGAGTAGATAAACCCCATTTGTTAGGATGTACGCGACCTATAGCGTAGATGGCATAGTTTAGGGCAACCCGTGGCAGAGCTTGGTCGACCGGCTGGCTTATCTTGTCGGCCGACTGTGTTGATTGGTCGATCGACTGATTTCGTATATGATCAGAACTGTTTTATTTCGTTAAGTGCAATATATTTCAATGAGACCGACAGGAGACTTGTTAGATGCTTAGTCCAAAATAAATAAATCAAACCCCCCCTTTATACCTTAGACTAAAAGATTAAAACAGTTAATATCTCCCTTCCTCACTGTGGTTCGACCTGTACTTTCACTACCTTATGTTAGTCTAGTTTGGACTTATAAATTGTATCTTTGACGCCCACAATGACGGGTATCAGTATATTGTAATTCTGTTATAATATTTTAAATTTATATAGATTGATTGCGTTTTGATATAGTTTGAATATAAACTGTATGTTAATATTACAATATTTTTAGTATATCGGTCATATAAAATTATATTACAAATCGGAAATCGAAAATATGACTAATCATTATTCATAAATAACAATACTTGAACCTGCAATCCCGTGTAATTTGCACGAGATTAAAACTAGTTAACGTTTATTTTATTTTGTGATTAAATGGTCGGTAGAGGAAACAAACCTTTAAGTCGAGTTCATAACATAAATGTCACATCATCAGCACGAGCTCGAGGGGGGGGGGGGGGGGTGTTTCAGATTCGGAGTGAGGTAGCACCACATGGAGAGAGGAGTACTCATTTGTGGACTAATCGGGACTTGACACGTTGCGTTACGAGTCCCGAGTTATTGAAGAGGAGACTTTTGAGCGGGGTAGTGAGGAGTTAGCCAAAGAGGAAGTGATCAGTAGGGGCCCCCGCATCAATGTTAGACATGCGGAGAAATGACGTTGGCAGCGGGTATCAGAAGAGAGTTCAGGTAGCGCCGTTGCTCCAAAAAAGAAGTTGAGCAAAGATGTTTCTTTTGTGATTACCAAGTGTGTTCCCGGCTGCCCGCTGTTTCCTTACATGCTTTCTAGCTTTGGGGTCACATTGCTCGCTCCTTGTGGACGACTCCTAATAAGGTCGATCGACCAGTGTTGACGGGTTACCACCGATTTGGGAAGACGAGGGTGTTGAGTACTTGGCGGCTTCCTTCGGGAATCCAGTCTAGTTTTGAAAAAATTGGGCTTTCACAACTTCCAGAGTACATGCTTGAGCACTTGAACATGACCCTTATTTCTACTTTCGTTGAGAGGTGGCAACCCGACACCAATAGCTTTCACAATGCATTTGGAGAGATGACCATACTTCTTCACGATATTGTACAAATCTTAGGTATCCGGGTCGACGGTGACATTTGTTAGGTGGAGAACGAAGATAGTAGTTTGGTTAATTCTCTCATGTATGTTTGGTTCTAGATTTGTCGTCTTGCGGGTCGTGCTTTTTCTGGATATCACTTTTGTAAATCCGCACTAATCATAGTCGGTGGTACGTGAACTCTAACTTAGGCATCGATATAGGCAAGCTCATCATCATCAAGCTTAGCTTAACATCTATCTCTGTCAGAATACACCACCAAAGCATGATTATGAACTCCGATTGGATCTATTTGAAACAACTATTATAGAGGGACGGGTTATACTTCAACAATTTTCATTTTAAGTTTGCAATCACATCACTGAAAACTAGCGTTAGCCCTCATTAACGTCTCCCCACCATTATTTTCATGACGTCTTTCACCTCCACAGCATACAAAGTAATCCACTCGAAGAAATGTGTTTCGACCATGTCTCTTATTACTTGCTCTTTTAATGCAAAACCGAGTGCAAGGGCGGTCTAATATACCCCAATTGAACACTTATTTACTTGGAATAAATAATCTATTGGTAATGAAATGTTCCGAGTAATCAACCTCGTTGCTACCAAAATCCTCGTAATAATCTTGCACGAATTTCGAAACGTAAACGTATACACAAACGGAATTTAAAATAAATAAATTTAAAAACAATATTCTTTAATGGAAATTAACTATATTTAACTATTAATTATTGTAATTGCAATTTTTTAATTAATATATTTAGAGATATTTGTGAGATGGAAAAATCGTTTTTTTCTAAAAAAGGGGGGAAAATGAGCTGCTACCAAAATCCTCGTAATAATCTTGCACGAATTTCGAAACGTAAACGTATACACAAACGGAATTTAAAATAAATAAATTTAAAAACAATATTCTTTAATGGAAATTAACTATATTTAACTATTAATTATTGTAATTGCAATTTTTTAATTAATATATTTAGAGATATTTGTGAGATGGAAAAATCGTTTTTTTCTAAAAAAAGGGGAAAATGAGCTGCATGGGAAAAAAAACGTTTCGACCTAGATTCGGACGAATTTTTTTTCCGTCCAAGCCCATTTTACCACTTTTTTTTCAAAAGAAAACTAAGTTACGTCTAAGATAAGTTTTGGGCGCGAGGTCGATGGGGAGCTAATATGTTCTACTTTAATCTGAACAACAATAAAAAAAATTTAAGCTTGATCGTAAACGTACCTCTTTAAATTCGTCACTAGCTTGATCGTCGTTAACTACCGTCATTTCTCGATATGACCTAAAACGTTTTAAACAAAAAAACACGTAGATTTAAATAAGATTTTTTTTTTCCGAAAAACCGTCTATTTTTGCTTTAGAAAGATTTTAGAGACAAGAGGAGTGTTTTGGGGAGCATTGTTGGAAACTTGTTTTAATAGTCGACGGTAATTAGTAAAAGTGGCTACAGCGTTTAGTGCGCCCCTTTTATAAAAGAAATTGGGTGGGGGTGAAGCCGTGAGGACGAAGGTTGACAAGTTTCGAACCCACGTTTGAATATTAATGGTAAGATGCAAAATCAATAGATTACTCGATGTTTAAATATTAATGGTGAATGATATTATTGTTGGATTTTTATAATTAATTAACTAAATATTATTATTATTAATATTAATATAGTTTTATGAAAAATCCTAATTGTGCGGCCTATTAACTGACAGTCAAACTATGGACTCTAACTGCCCCTATTTCTCTCCCACTTTATGAAAACACTTCCTTATTTTTCTGTGTAACGTTAAGCTGCTCTTTGATGGAAAAAGCAGTATATAAGAGAACACTAATTCAATGATAAAGGTCACCAAATCTACTCTCCCCTTAAGAAAATTAATCCATCTAAATTAGTGAGTAGTGAGGGTTATTACGGCGACGGGTTTTTCAGAAATTCAGATTAATATATCTTGGGGTGATAAAGCTGTTCATGAATCCAATTAGCAATGGCTGGAGGTTTTTATTCTCGATCCTATTTATCGCTTCCGCTAATTTATTTTATTTTATATTTGTTCAGTAATTAAACATACTAATTGAGAATAAACCTTACTTAAATTTGGTATCAGAGCCATAATGGCCTCTGTCTTGCTTGTTGTTTTCCGACTTCAGTTTTTCATCCTTGTTGTAATCGATCTGTTGGTTTCGAGTTTTCATCTGAAGCCGGAAACTTCATTGATAATTGATTTCGTTTTCTTAGTTGCCTTTCTGGTTTCGTTTTACATTGAAATCTTGAAAATGTTCTGTTTTAATTCGGTTGTTCCGTAATTGAAAATAAGATCTAAATTAATATTTGTTTTTTCTCGTTTAAATGGAGAATGGCTGGAGGTTAGGGATGAAGTTTTGTTTTTGTGTTTATGCTTTTCTGTCCTTTGATTCGTGTGTGTTTTGGTAAGAGGGAAGTTATGAGATTTATCACAAGTTGACTCTTTTGTCCTTGAAGCCTCTATATTTATAGATCAATTTATTAATAATACATAGGGTTTTTTGTCTAACACCACCTTTAAAAAACTTTTTCTTCCAAACACTACCTTTAAAAAAATAATTTGTCAAACACCACCTTTAATAAAAAAAATTTTGTCAAACATTTTGGCCAAAGTTTCAGCGTTTGTGATGGAGTGACTTTCAGTTGATGTTTGAGATAGCAAACGAGGTCGGTTTAGGGTGTTCTTGAACTCGTTGGAATGTGGGAGTACAGGCTTCCAACAGCTGTCAACACGGTGGTCAAAAGTGTCCTTATGTGGGGTAGATTGATGTGTAAAGTAAGGCTAGTCACATAGGGTTAATGTAAGTTGAAGTAGGATTTTTCGTGGGTCAATTCACTCCCGTTGAACCACCACTTGCACCAGCGACCACCACAGTGAACACAACCGTGACATACCTTGCCCTCCCCTTAACCTACATACCAAATTTCAAAGCAAACCAAACATCATAACCCCATTTAAAGACCCTTGAAAACCCCTTTAACAACTCGTTGTAAACCCAAATTTCTAGCTATTTCTCTAACCAACCTTACTTTACACATCAATATACCGCACATAAGGACACCTTTGACCACCGTGTTGACAATCGTTGGAAAGCCTGTACTCCCACCTTTCCAACGAGTTCAAGAACACTCTAAACCGACCTCGTTTGTTATCTCAAACATCAACTGAAAGTCACCCCATCACAAACGCTGAAACTTTGGCGAAAATGTGGTGTTTGACAAAAAAAAATTTATTAAAGGTGGTGTTTGACAAATTATTTTTTTAAAGGTGGTGTTTGGAAGAAAAAGTTTTTTAAAGGTGGTGTTAGACAAAAAACCCTAATACATAAAGTTGATGTATGCTTTTTCTATCCTCTTCTCTTTTCTGCAAAGTGCAGATGATTTTGTGTTTTTCATTTACTTTATCATTATTTTATTTTTATTTTTGTCCTTGTGTAGCTCTTTGTTTCTTTGATATGCAAAATTTCTTCCTTATGAATAAATAAAGTAATGATAGTTTGTCCATATTTTGTTTAAGATATACATACTTGTATTTTTATATAAGACTGAAGTAAAGGTGAGTTATATGGTCAATATCTAAATGTCGGGTGATTTTAAATTTATTCGTTAGGGAGTAGCCACAACATCTTTAATTTTTGAAATTTTATTCGACATCACATGTGGAAACTAGACATTAAGTGTAACTAATTATACGTTATATGATTTGACTTACCCGTAAGAATCTTATTGTATTTGTATAATTAATTAGGGTGTTATATTGAATTATGTTTTTTAATCTACCCACAGGAGTTAAGAAATGAATATGATTTGATAGTTTCATCATAAAGTTTAATTTTTATGAATCTAATTTGAGTAGACTTTAGCTCACAAGCAAGTTTTATGTCACTAGATTCATATAAACGTAATTTACATTGGTAAGATGTGATAAAGTTAAGTCTCAGTTTTTGTTACTAAGCATGTACATATTAATTTGAAGAATTTTACCTGGAAGTTCGTATGATATCAAAATGGATATTCCTGATTTAACTGGTGATAAGTTCAAAGTTTGGAAGGAAAGAATTTTGTTGCATTTGGGATTCATTCGTTTCGATTATGCTATACTTAATAACGAACCCCCTAAGGTAACTGAAGATAGCACTCCTAAGGAAGTTGATGCTCGCAATCAGTGGGACGAATCCAAACGTATTTGCTTGTTATTTATTAAAACTAAATTGAGTGCTAGTACTCGGGGTTCCGTTGAGCATCACACGAATGTAAGGGATCTCATTAAAGCAATTGACGAACAATTTCGAACTTCTGATAAGGCTCTTGCAAGCACCTTGATTACAGAATTCACATCTTTAAAGTTAAGTGCCACTAAAGGGGTGCATGATTACATCATGCACATGAGAGACATTGTAGCTCGACTTAAGGTTTTGGAAGTTACCATGTCTGATACTTTCCTTGTACACTTCATATTGTGTAGTCTTCCGTCACAGTATTTCCCTTTAAGATCTCCTAAAACACAAATAAGGATAAGTGGTCACTTAATAAATTATTGACCATGTGTGTTTAAGAGGAGGGGAGGCTTTCGATGGAAGAAGGCGAAAAGGTGAACCTTACTACCTCTACTAATAAAGCATCATCCAGAAAGACTTTTAAGGGTCACAATAAAGACAAGGGAAAGGGTATGATACCAGCTGAGCCTACCATTAAGAAGGAGTCTGCACGTTTCTTCTGCAAAAAGAGGGGACATGTGAAGAAAGACTGTGAAATGTTTAAGGCTTGCGGTTGAAAAAGAAAGGTAATTTTCATGCATTTGTTTGTTATGAATCTAATGTGGTCAATGTTAATTACAATACTTGGTCGATTGACTATGTTACTACAATCCATGTTTCAAATACCTTGCAGGGTATGACAAACCTTCGGAAACCAGTGGCAAGTGAAAGCTCTATCTATTCAGGAAACAAGATAGGCTCGCATGTTGAGGCCGTGGGGACATGCAGTTTAATTTTAAGTAGTGGTTTTATTTTGGTTTTGGAAAAGACATTTTATGTTCCGAATTTTGCTCGGAATTTAATTTCAGTTTCTAGACTTGTACCTTTCGGATTTTCCTTTAATTTTATGGACTCTGGTTTCAGTATTTATAGAAATTCCAAATTTATCGGTAATGGTATTTTGTCTGATAATCTTTATCGTCTTTGTTTACAAAATAATACCACTCAAAACACTATGCATGTTAATACTGGTTTAAAAAAGAAGTATTATAAATGAGGAGTCCTTTATGTTATGGCACCGGAGATTGGGACACATCTCTATTGAGAGGGTCAAGAGATTGGTAAAGGAATGGGTACTTGGTACTTTAGACTTTACCGATTTTGAGACTTGTGTTAGTTGCATTAAAGGAAAACAAACTAACAAATCTAAGAAAGGTGCTAAGAGGAGTTATGACCTACTAGAGATCATACACACGTATATATGTTGTCCGGACATGAACGCTAACGATCCGAAATACTTTATTACTTTTATGGATGATTATTCACGATATATGTATCTTTACCTAGTTCGATCTAAAGACGAAGCTTTAGATGCCTTTAAACATTTTAAGGCTGAAGTAGAGAAACAGTGTAATAAACACATTAAGATTGTGAGATTAAATAGAGGTGGTGAGTACTACGGTAGATATACTGAGGATGGACAAGCATCTGGTCCTTTTGCTAAATTTCTTCAAGAGCATGGGATTGTTGCCCAATACACTATGCCTGGTTCTCCGGATCAGAATGGTGTAGTAGAAAGAAGGAATTGGACATTAATTGAAATGGTGCGTAGTATGAGAAGTAATATTAAACTTCCTTCATTTTTGTGGGTTGATGCGCTAAAGACGGCTGCGTATATATTAAATCGGGTTCCTTCCAAGGCCGTCTCTAAGACGCCTTTTGAGTTATTCAAAGGTTGGAAACCGAGTTTGCAACATATACGCGTTTGAGGATGTTCGTCTGAGGTGAAAATTTGCAGCCCACAAGAAAAGAAACTAGACCCAAGGACTATTAGTGGGCATTTCATTGGATATGCCGAAAATTCCAAAGGTTGTAGGTTCTATTGTTCGTCTCACAGTACCAGGATTGTGGAATCTAGAAATGCAAAATTTCTAGAGAATGACTTGATTAGTGGGAGTACTATAGGAGTTGAACCTGAAAATGATCAACATGAAGCTTCACCCTCTGTTTTGAGTAACAAGTTGGCTATTGTTCACGGTCCCGAAGTGCGGCCGAAGGTTCAACAACCAAATACAGAAATTCCACAAACTGTCGATCAAAATATGGTAGATCATAATGAGGAAGAATTTCACCGCAAGGTTGAACAAATTCCATTAATAAAATCTACTCAAGAAAAGAGATCGGGGATTCCTGACGACTGCGAAGTATATTATCTACAAGAATCGGATTGTAGTGTTGGAGCTGATAATGATCCTATGTCATTTTCACAAGCCATGAGTTCTACAGATTCAAACTTATGAATGGACGCTATGAAAGATGAGATGAACTTTATGGCATCTAATCGAGTTTGGGATCTCGTTGAGTTGCCCAATGGTGTAAAGAACATTGGATGTAAGTGGGTTTTTAAGACTAAAAAGGACTCACTTGACAACATTGAGAAACATAAGGCTAGACTCGTTGCTAAAAGGGTTCACTCAAAGAGAAGGGATTGACTACACGGAGACATTTTCTCATGTATCAAAGAAAGACTCTCTTTGAGTTATCATGGCATTAGTAGCTCATTTTGATTTCGAGTTACATCAGATGGATGTGAAAACGATATTTCTTAATGGCAATTTAGAGGAAGAGATTTACATGAAACAACTTGAAGAATTCTCCTCTAAAGAAGGTGACCATTTGGTTTGCAAGCTGAATAAATCCATATATGGTAACAAGCCTCCCGCCAGTGGTATAAAAAGTTACATGAAGTAATTTCTTCTTTCGGTTTTGAAGGAAAATATCATGGATCAATATATATACCTTAAAGTCAGTAGAAGTAAGATTTGTTTCCTTGTGTTATACGTGGATGACATTTTGCTAGAAACCAATGATAAGAGGTTGTTTTATGAGGTGAAACAATTTCTTTTAAATAACTTTGATATGAAATATATGGGTGAGGCATCTTATGCCATTGGCATTAAGATCCATAGATATAGATCCTGAAGCATTTTAGGCTTATCTCAGGAGGCTTATATGTGGGGAATATAGCATGTATTCGCCCCAAACTTGCAGGATTATAATGAAACATACAATTGTGATTATAGTCATAAGTTAAAAAAAAGCATGAAAAAGAAATCAACCTTTAGTCCTTGTGCGAAAAGCCTAAGAACAGGAATTAACACAAATTCCCTCCTATAACTTGCACCCAAGACTTAGAATGAGACGTGGCCGCGTGTGCTAGAAATCCTCTCCAACTGCCTTGCAATATTGGGAGAGCTATTTAGGTTTTAGATGTGAGATCTGAGGTTTTGGGAGAAGAAAGCTCTCAAAACCCTAATTTTTCCTTGAGATTTGTTTAAACAGTGAAACCAGAGTCCCTGACATAAGGAGAGTCCTCCTCCTTATGTAGCTCTTTTGGCCGAAATTTCCAATAGGGTAGGAGTGGGCTTTCCACTCTTACCTTATTCTAGTTTGTGATTCGACCCATTTAGCTAAACTTTATTCGCGGGTTTTGTTTATAAATCGTATGCATGTTATCAGATATTAATGCAGTCGATGTATTAATAATGGTCTGATAAAATTACGATATTGTATAATTACCCAAATTAATATAACTGTTTATATTAATACGCGAATACAATATTTAATTAAATATAACCGTTTATATTTAATTTTACGAATTAATCATGCAATCCGTATTAGCTAAAATTATTTAATCCGTATTAAATAATAATCTCAACATCTTATTGACTAATTTAATAGTCAATACCTCTGACTAACTGTTTAGTCATATCCGGCATAAATGTGATTGTATTTTCATACCTTCACATCTCTCAAACGTGTCCTATAGGTGTGACGTATAGGGACCAGTTGATCACCGCCATCCGTATGACAATAACGTCAAACTTATCTAGCAAGCCAACCGTTATTGATAAACGTCAATCAACTGGTAATAATACAAAAGTATACCCTTGTGATCCTTAAAGAGATTTAATAAGTCATTGTACTTAATTGTCAAGGACACCAGCCCCAACAATCTCCCACTTGTCCGTCCAAGGGTATGTGCAATGACGTTATCACACTACATGTGGAGGACACAAGCTCCAACAAACTCCCACTTGTCCGTACAAGTGTAGGTGCGATAACCGATTCTCATATCCTTTTAAAATTTCTCCCACTCAATGTAAGACAATTTGCAAATCCGCATTCGCAAAGGTCGTATCTCACAAGCGATCTGTATCAAGAGTGGTTTCCCCGACTAGAGAGTAAAATAACTGATAAAACGAATCTGTATTCGAGCATGGCCATGCATTTCAGTTACTTCTCCTCGAGTGGCCCTGAGATATGATAAAATCCTGATAAGGGTTTGGATATTTCCCTCAACTCGAATCCTGCCGATATCGCCCAGCATGAAATAACCCAGAAAAAATCCTCTTGGCCCCTGTTACGGTGACCGTGGGAAAGAAACCAAAGTTACCCAAAATCTGTCTTAATCTCAAGAGACAGTTGAAGGTCAAAAGACTTGACTCTAAGGAACACTATGGAGGTCCTATCCACGACCAGGCACCCAATGTTATAAAAAATTTAGGACTCCATAACGTTGTCACGGGGTGTCCTACGAGATATCCGTATAACTCGCCTTTGTGATTGGTCAGTCATCCACGTGACTTATGGCTCGTTGAACCCACCATCAACCAACGTCACAAAATGATTACCTGAGTTATCAGCTCAAGTGGGTAATCAAGGACCAAAACGATGTAATGTTAATCAGTTCACTTTGTGGTGTTCAAAATTGGCGTACAATTCCACATGAAAAACAAAACATTTTATATCATAACAATAAGGTTGAATAGAGTACACGAGAAAATGAATTATAACATGAATTCATAAAAGAGTACTACAACTTAGGAACACATCCAATTCCCATGGAATGAATGTGCCCTTCATGCTTATCACGTGGTAATGCTTTTGTGAGAGGATCAGCTATGTTGTCATCCGTAGCGATCTTATCAATGAAAATCTCCTTTTGCTCCACGTAATCTCTGATTAGATGAGCTTTCCGTTGTACATGCCTAGCCTTGTTGCTAGACTTAGGCTCCTTAGCTTGGAAGATGGCACCTTTATTATCACAATAAACGGTGATTGGGTCATTCGAACTAGGCACTACTGATAGTCCTTGTAAGAATTGACGCATCCATATTGCTTCCTTAGCTGCTTCTGAGGCGGCATAGTACTCGGACTCAGTCGTAGAATCTGCTGTAACACTCTGTTTAGAACTTTTCCAGCTGACAGCAGCACCATTAAGAGTAAAAACGAATCCAGATTGAGATTTCGAGTCATCTCGATCCGTTTGGAAGCTAGCATCTGCGTAACCCGTGGCGCAGAGCGTCGAGTCGCCTCCGTAAGTCAATCCCCAATCTTTAGTCCTCCGTAGGTACTTAAGAATGTTTTTCACGACCATCCAGTGTTGTTCACCTGGATGAGCTTGGAATCGACTTGTCATACTCAATGCATATGCAACGTCAAGACGTGTGCATATCATGGCATACATAATCGATCCTATTGCCGAAGCATAAGGAATCCGACTCATGCGCTCTTTCTCTTCCAGTGACTTAGCTTCTTGAGTCTTGCTCAAGTGAAGCCCAGGAGTCATAGGAAGGAACCCTTTCTTGGAGTTCGTCATACTGAATCTCTCTAGAATCTTATCTATATAAGACTCCTGACTGAGAGACAACATCCGTCGTGATCTATCCCTGTAGATACGGATGCCCAAAATTCTTTGTGCCTCTCCCAGATCTTTCATCTGGAAATGGTTTTTCAACCATGCTTTAACCGAAGATAGGAGAGGTATGTCATTCCCAATCAAGAGTATGTCGTCGACATACAGTACTAGGAATACAATCTTGCTCCCACTCGACTTGATATAGAGACATGGTTCCTCGACTGATCGAATGAATCCATTCTCTTTTATCACTTGGTCGAAGCGATGATTCCAACTCCGCGATGCTTGCTTAAGTCCATAGATGGAACGCTTAAGCTTGCAAACTTTCTTAGGATGTGCTGGATCGATAAAACCCTCGGGTTGTACCATGTACAACTCTTCCTCCAAATAACCGTTTAAGAAGGCGGTTTTAACGTCCATTTGCCATATTTCATAATCATGAAATGCGGCGATCGCTAAGATAATCCGAATGGAACGTAGCATGACTACGGGTGCAAAGATCTCATCATAGTGCAAGCCTGGCACTTGAGTGAAACCTTTAGCAACTAGTCTAGCCTTGTGGATATCTTGTTGTCCTTCCACGGCATGCTTTATCTTGTAAAGCCATTTGCATTGAAGGGGACGTACCTTTGCAGGTAGGTCCACAAGATCCCACACGTTGTTCTCATACATGGAGTCCATCTCGGATTGCATGGCTTCTAGCCATAGCTTTGAGTCAGAACTGGTCATGGCAC
Source organism: Silene conica (assembly GCA_029255685.2). Classification (NCBI taxonomy): domain Eukaryota; kingdom Viridiplantae; phylum Streptophyta; class Magnoliopsida; order Caryophyllales; family Caryophyllaceae; genus Silene; species Silene conica. Next base: position 56,725,420 of record CM055314.2, on the reverse strand, counting down.
CTTTATAGGTTGTGGGTTCATTACCCTCTAGGAGTAAGACGTCATCTGTATCATGTTCCTCGACCATACCAATGTATCTGTCCGGAGGAATAGAGACTCTTCCCGACCTCCTAGGTTCCTCAGGAATATCTACCGCAGCCTCGGTTGAAGGAACTGTTTCCTCCAATGGTTGCTCGGCAGTTGGTTCTTGAACCTCCGATAACTCGAAGGTTCTATTACTCGACTTGTTCTCGAGAAATTCTTTCTCTAAGAACGTCGCACTAGCCGCAACAAAAACACGTTGTTCGTTTGGCGAGTAGAAGTAATGACCAAAAGTTCCCTTTGGATAACCTATAAAGTATGTCATGACCGATCGCGGGCCGAGCTTATCCTCGTGTCTCCACTTGACATAAGCCTCGCAGCCCCAAACCCGTATAAAGGACAAGTTAGGGACCGTTCCCTTCCATAATTCGTATGGAGTCTTGTCAACAGCTTTAGACGGACTTCGGTTAAGTAATAGAGCGGCCGACAAAAGAGCATAGCCCCACAATGAATCAGGCACGACGGTGTGACTCATCATGGATCGAACCATATCGAGTAGAGTTCGATTTCTCCGTTCGGACACACCATTTAATTGTGGTGTTCCAGGTGGAGTCAACTGTAGCACGATGCCACAGTCTTTAAGGTGTTGATCAAACTCGTGTGAAAGATACTCACCACCACGATCCGAACGTAGTGCTTTAATCTTTCTACCCAGCTGGTTCTGTACCCGATTCTGGTATTCTTTGAACTTGTCAAAGGATTCACTTTTATGTTTCATCAAGTAGACATAGCCATATCTACTCAAATCATCCGTGAAAGTGATGAAATACCTATTGCCCTCTCGTGCGTTGATCGACATAGGGCCACATACGTCCGTATGTATGAGTCCTAATAGGTCGGCAGCGCGCATTCCAACACCTTTGAAGGAAATACGAGTCATTTTGCCGATGAGACATGATTCACACGTGCCATATGATTCGAAATCAAAGGGCGATATAGCTCCATTCTGTATGAGCTGTTTTACGCGTTTCTCATTTATATGTCCCATACGACAATGCCATAAGTAAGTTTGATCTTTGTCACCTACCTTTAATCTTTTATTATTCACATGTAATATCTCGGTGGTTTGATCTAAAACGTAAATTCCATTCATGGAAACTGCCTTGCCATAAATCATATTGTGTAAGGAGAAAATACAACTATTATTCTCTATTACAAATGAAAAGCCGAGTTTGTCAAGCGCAGAAACTGAAATAATGTTTTTTGGACAAACTAGGAACATAATAACAGTTATATAAAAATAACTCGAATCCACTTGGAAGCTGGATCACGTATGTTCCCTTCGAGACTGCAGCAACACGTGCTCCATTCCCGACACGCAGGTCCACCTCACCCTTGATTAGGGGTTCTTGGTTTCGGAGGCCCTGCACATGATTACATAGATGAGAACCACAACCAGTATCAAGTACCCAAGTTCCGCAACTTGCGTGGTTAATCTCAATCATGTGAATAAAAGAAGAAGAAGACATACCAACAGGAGTAACGCGGTCTGCCTTAATGTCCTCGCGATACACGGGGCATGAGCGCCTCCAATGCCCAGTCTTGTGGCAATGGTGACATTCCATGCTAGTATCCTTGCTCTTAGTCTTGCCCTGTGAGTTGCTCGACTCACCTGGCCCACTCTTAGTAAATCCTGGTTTCTTGAACCTGGGCTTACCTACTGCTAGGTCGCCCTGAGCTTTAGCCTTCCCTTTACCCTTTCCCTTACTGGAGATCATGAGAACATCCTGCTTCATGCTCCCACTTAATTTCAGATCCTTCTCAGTCTGTACGAGAAGGGAGTGGAGCTCATGAGGAGTCTTCTTCATGTCATTCATGTAATAGTTGGCCCTAAAGAGGGCGAACCCATCATGAAGTGAATGAAGCATTCGATCAACGATTATGTTCTCACTGATCTTGCAGTTTAGGGCCTCCAGTTTCTCGATATTCTCAATCATGTGAAGAATATGTGGGCTAACAGCTTGGCCCTTCTGGAGTTCCGCCTCAAAGAAGCGACAGGTATGCTCATAAGAAACGATTCTCGGAGCCTTTGAGAATTCGTTAGTGAGCGTGGTGAAAATCTTGTTTGCACCATGGGTTATGAAGCGTCTTTGCAAATTGGATTCCATTGCATAGATGAGTACGTTCTTTATAGCACCCGCTTCCATGACGAAGTCGCTATGAGCGCGAACTTCGTTAGCTCTAGCTCCAGTTCCTGGGTGTGGCGGAATGGGCTCAGTTAAATACTTAAGCTTTCCGTCAGCAATGGCAGCATTCCGTAGTGCTGCCTCCCAGTCAGAGAAGTTTGACCCATCATTCCTCAGTCTAGTTGACTGATTCATGGAGTCCATGAAGGCCTTTAGCCAGGATTCACGTGCTAGCTTGGCACTTGGCATTGGGTCTTCACCAGCCATTTTAGTTATACAGCAGTTTTAATGAACGTGTTCTACACTGAAAAGAAGATAAAACAAAACCATATAAGCAACATATTGTTGTGATTTAAGTCTATATTAAATTGAATTTAAACTCGTAGACTCATGCATTTATATAATTGATCTCCTCAAGAATTATATAAACGATCCCAAGACTCAATTTCCGTATATTGATAAGCCCACAGTTTGGCTAATTCCAATCGTTGGAACTCTTGGTCGATAGATTTCCGTAAATCCTATCTATTAGTCCATCTCAGTCACTAGATAGTATCGAGTGACCATGATGTTGAGATAAAATAAATCATCTGTTCCCACTTACCCGACGTAGAAGGGGTCATATTATGCCTACCGACGAAGAAGGGATTCATGGGAGGCTGATTTATAAAGACTAGTCTCAATTTTTGGTTATACGAGGAAGACCCCATCAACTTTTATTTATTCATATTAAGTGAACTAATATCTAGCAAATGCGTGAATGAATTAAATAAAGTGATGGCTTTGCAATTGACATGTGACATCTGTATTGTCACAGAAAACTAACGCGTAACCTCTACATGAGTCAGTTTTCAGGCATGATATAGGTGGTTTGGTTTTAGGCAGAATATGATGCAAGCTATTATCGATGAAAGCATAAAATGAAAGCAATAAACGTAAATAAAAAGTCCTAGTGTGGCCTATCCTACCAAAATAAACATAAAACAACTTGGAATCCACCGTTGGACCCTAGAAGCTTGTCTTGATGTTCCATCTTGGTCCTTGCAGCGGGAGTGAGCATCCGGTCTCCGTCTTGTCTTTGGTCTTCACAAAATTACTAATTTAAATTACAAAAGTAGTCCTAGATACATTCTAATTTAAATACAAAAGTAATTACATGGCAAAACCCAAAACGGAGATTCAAGATCTCAAGATTACAAGCAAGACTATGTCCCATCATTACGGTGACACAATCTTCTAAGGCCACACTAAGTTACAACCGTTTGCAAAAATAAATACGTTATTGAAAGCATTCATTAGACATTCAACAAGACGATAAATAAAATGCATCAACTAAAATAAAATTCATACATGACATAATACTGTTATTATGATTAACAAATTTTACCAAACCACCTTTTAGGATTAAAATTATGTGATTATACCGTTTTAACCACTTTAATTTTAATAAGTTTATAATCCTATTATTTTAAACCGTTTTAAAATAATATGTATCAAACGAGGGTGAACCGTTTCACAAAATTAATAATATACTATTTCCGTATATAGTATATTACTAAAGGCCATGTGAAAATAAAACATGTTATTTTCGGAAAATAAAAAAAACGAGTCTGTTACAGGGGTGGTCTACCGACCCAAAAAACAGGTCTACCGACCACCTGACGAAAAAAAAAATTTTTTTTTTTTTTTTTTTTTTTTTTTTTTTAAAGCAGAATGGTCGACCGACCCGAAAAACAGGTCGACCGACCACAAAACACAAAACCGAGTTTCTGAACACGATTTCTCACAAAAGATAAACTGTCGAAACAGAAAAACACGCAGGAGGCGGTCGACCGACCGCAACGGGGGGTCGATCGACCGACTTAGCGGCAGAAGACGATTTTTCAGGTTTTAAAACTTACGAAAAACACAAAGGTAAAATTTTCATGGCCTGGCTCTGATACCACTTGTGGGGAATATAGCATGTATTCGCCCCAAACTTGCAGGATTATAATAAAACATACAATTGTGATTATAGTCATAAGTTAATAAAAAGCATGAAAAAGAAATCAACCTTTAGTCCTTGTGCGAAAAGCCTAAGAACAGGAATTAACACAAATTCCCTCCTATAACTTGCACCCAAGACTTAGAATGAGACGTGGCCGCGTGTGCTAGAAATCCTCTCCAACTGCCTTGCAATATTGGGAGAGCTATTTAGGTTTTAGATGTGAGATCTGAGGTTTTGGGAGAAGAAAGCTCTCAAAACCCTAATTTTTCCTTGAGATTTGTTTAAACAGTGAAACCAGAGTCCCTGACATAAGGAGAGTCCTCCTCCTTATGTAGCTCTTTTGGCCGAAATTTCCAATAGGGTAGGAGTGGGCTTTCCACTCTTACCTTATTCTAATTTGTGATTCGACCCATTTAGCTAAACTTTATTCGCGGGTTTTGTTTATAAATCGTATGCATGTTATCAGATATTAATGCAGTCGATGTATTAATAACGGTCTGATAAAATTACGATATTGTATAATTACCCAAATTAATATAACTGTTTATATTAATACGCGAATACAATATTTAATTAAATATAACCGTTTATATTTAATTTTACGAATTAATCATGCAATCCGTATTAGCTAAAATTATTTAATCCGTATTAAATAATAATCTCAACATCTTATTGACTAATTTAATAGTCAATACCTCTGACTAACTGTTTAGTCATATCCGGCATAAATGTGATTGTATTTTCATACCTTCACATCTCTCAAACGTGTCCTATAGGTGTGACGTATAGGGACCAGTTGATCACCGCCATCCGTATGACAATAACGTCAAACTTATCTAGCAAGCCAACCGTTATTGATAAACGTGGATCAACTGGTAATAATACAAAAGTATGCCCTTGTGATCCTTAAAGAGATTTAATAAGTCATTGTACTTAATTGTCAAGGACACCAGCCCCAACATTATATCAACAAAGTGCTTGAAAGATTTAGAATGAAAGATTGTTCACCAAGTGTAGCACCTATTGTGAAAGGTGACCGATTCAGTTTAGACCAGTGCCCAAGGAATGATTTGGAAAGGGAACAAATGAAAAATGTTCCTTATGCTTCAGCTGTTGGTAGCATTATGTGTGCTCAAGTCTGTACCAGACCTGACATTGCATATGCTGTTGGAGTATTAGGCAGATATCAGAGTAACCCATGCATCGATTACTGGAAGGCTGCAAAGAAAGTCCTGAGATACCTTGAGGGTACTAAATATTACATGCTTATGTATAGACGAACTGATAGTCTTGAAGTGGTGGGGTATTCCGACTCAGAATTTGTCGGTTGCGTTGATTCACGAAAATCCACATCAACATATGTGTTTATGCTAGCTAATGAAGTTGTATCATGGAGGAGTACTAAGCAGACATTGACAACCACTTCTACTGTGGAGACCGAGTTTGTTTCTTGTTTTGAGGCTACCTCATATGGTGTTTGGTTGAAAGGTTTCCTATCTGGGCTAAGAGTTGTTGACTCTATTAACAAGTCGATCTGAATGTATTGTGATAATTCATTTGCGCTTTTTATGGCTAAGAATAATAAAAGTGGACGTGGAAGTAAAAACATCAACATTAAGTATTTAGCCATAAAAGAGCGTGTTCAGGAAAGAAGGTGTTTATAAAACACATGAGCACCGAGTTGATGATTTTTGATCCCTTGACTAAAGGCATGCCACCTAAGGGTTTCATGGGTCATGTAGTAAATATGGGACTTGGTCTCATAATGTGATACATTCATTTATATTATGTTTTTAAACCTTTCATTCAGTTGAATATTTCTCTTTTAATTATATACGTACGTTCTTTGGTTATTTATTTTATTGAGAAATATCATTATGTCTTAACCTAGAGTAAACATATGGTTTATTCATTAAGTTAAGAGTGAGTGGTGAGAGACTAAGGGGTCGTTTGGTTGACACCTTAAAAACACATGAATTGCAAAATCACATGATTTACAAAAATATGTCTTGTTTGGTTGACATATTTTTTGGAAAATGGAGGAATTAGAAGTTCCTAGGAACTTCCAATGCCTACATGATGTAGGAATTGGCTTACCTACCCCTCCCTTGGTCATTGGAAATTCCAATGGAATTTAATTCCTACATGGGCAACCAAACACCTTTGTCGAATTCACCCGAATTGGATGCTGGAACTTAATTCCTATGAAATTGAAGTTCCTAGGCAAATTTAGTTCCTTAATCAACCAAACGACTCCTTAGTATATCGTAATACATGGAAGATTAATTCTCGTCCTAGAGAATTCGTCGCTATGATTCGTATATGAAGTTTCTCTCTGTTAAATGGGCCAAGTGGGAGAATGTTGGATTTTTATAATTAATTAACTAAATATTATTATTATTAATAATATTAATATAGTTTTATGAAAAATTCTAATTGTGTGACCCATTAACTGGTAGTCAAACTATGGGCTCTAACTGCCCCTATTTCTCTCCCACTCTGTGAAACCACTTCCTTATTTTTATGTGTAACGTTAAACTGCTCTTTGATGGAAAGAGCAGTACATAAGAGAACACTAATTCATTGATAAAGGTCACCAAATCTACTCCACCCTTAAGAAAATTACACCATCTAAATTAGTGAGTAGTGAGAGTTTGGAACCGAAATCAGAATAAGGTGACGGATATTACGGTGACGGGTTTTTCAGAAATTCAGATTAATATATATTGGGGTGATAAAGCTGTCCAGGAATCCGATAAGCAATGGCTGGAGGTTTTTATTCTCGATCCTATTTATCGTTTCCGTTAATTTATTTTATTGTATGTTTGTCCAGTAATTAAACATACTAATTGGGAATAAAACTTACTTACAATTATATCTTAGAAGTTAAACGATAATTATAAAGCACATTTCACTAAACTTCATTTGTATATTAGGGCTCCGTTTGGCAAACCATTTCATCTACCTGATTTGCCTGAAATGACTTTTTTGCAAAAACAATCAGGTAGCTTATTATTTTTGGAGTGTTTGGCAACTACCTGTTTGACTGAAAAATGGTGAAAAAGGTACCTGAAATAAAAAGCTACCTCATGTAGCATTTGACAAATCAGGTACCTGATTCAGTTTTATTTACCTATTTTACCCTCGAATTTTATGACGTTTATTAACAAAATTAAACACAATACAAAATCTTTACGTAAACTTAATAAAATTTTTTGTGTGTATGTCTTTAATAAAAAACTAATTTTATATCAATAGTATATTTTTGAGGATATATTGTTTGAATTTTGTTTTTACCTAATAATTTTATATTAATTTGTGAAATTTTTTGGGCATGAATTATGTATATATATAAAAGCTAGTAGTTGAAGCTATTCCTATAACTTGATTTTAATGGTCAATTCATTCGAAACAGTGTGCATGAAGAAATTATAGAAGTAGCAATGCAGACATTTTCCAGTACCATTTTAAGTGGATGATCTAATTCAAAAGTTACTACTCAATTTGTTTCGGTCATTTGTTTACAATAACACAAGAATAATAGTAAAAACGTAAAAGATATCAATAATAAATTATGTCCTTTTACGTCATTTTGTTAAATATCATCTACCTTTTCAGCTAGTTTCCAAACAGTTTTAACAAAAATCAGCTACCTTATCAGGTCTTAATTTTCAGGTACCTTTTCAGCTACATTTTCAGATTTCAGGTGTCTTTTCAGGTTTCAGCTACCTTTTCAGATAGTTTTGCCAAACAGACCCTAGATTTACGAAGGTAGCTAACACATGTTTTTGAAGTCATCTTGTGAATTACCACGTATAATCAAGCTGAGTTTGATGCCCCCACAATCACAGCTGTCAGCTGGAGTATAATTTACTTACTGCAATCTTACTGTAAAACTAGCCCGAATATAGTAAAAGTCTACTTTTAAAAAATAATTATAGTTGAGTTTCGAATTTTAGTTTGATGATCGGCACTTTATAATTAAAACAACTAATTTAAGTAGATCGGTCATTATATAAAGTATGAAGTTGTCAAAATTAAATTTAAAACAATATAAATAGAAGTATGTTATAAATTGGGCCACCTTCTACTATTATTAGTCTTACCATAAATCCATCTATTGAGAGGTACATATATGTATTTTTGTATTGTTTTGACTTGTAGGTGAATAATTCTGTCCAATCCCAAGTTCATTTATATGGAAGATCATTTAAAAAGTATTACTAAAACGTATCTTGCGGAATATAATGATATGAGATGGTTGTCCAAATGACAATCTCGATGAATGATGATGACTCAAACCACATGCAAAACATAACTACATCCAACAGCTGTACAGAATCAAATTCACAAATTCTCATTCAATACGAACGTATCCGTCTTAAGTTAAAGACGGGCCAAATAATGATCCATTTGTATAGATAAGACAAACTTTTTCCTTCTCCTTATGTTTTTTATTTTCATCTTATTAATGTAAATGAATATTACTTGATCCGTCTTCATTTAAGACGGATATATCCGTCTTGAGGGAGACTAATTGAATATTACAAATTTGAGGAGATGGTTTTCGAAATGACAATCTTGTTGATTAATTATCCTAAACTATGACATGCATATTCATGCAATGTCGACTGCTAATAAAAAAATGCTTCAGCTTTTGTAATCAGCAAAGAACAATAAACAAAACAGAGACACAAATGTCTCCCAAGAACCAGACGTCCATAACATAAATAACCAAATTAAAAGACAACAAAAATATAAACTACCATAACATAAGGATTATTTTATAGAAATAATTTAAATTATTAATATCTTTATATTCTCCCAAATTTCAATATCTTAATTTAATTCCTCTTATTCCCCTCTTTTCTCAAATTAGACTTGCCTTTTTTTACTGGTTATAACAAATAAGAAAGAAAAGAATTAATTAAACGTTAAATAAAGAAGATATGTATCTGAGATAACCATTAAAAAAACACTAAAACTTAAGAGAGAGGATCTTTCAATAAAGGGATAATTCACACGGTACTCCCGAGGTTTGGCTTAATTCGCGTGGTACCCCTACGTTTAAGTTTGTGCACATGGTACCCCTCAACTTCCATTTAAGTGCACGACCTACCTTTCCGTTATGACGCCGTTAAATTTGTACTCTAACTTATCTCCCCCTCTTTTACTAACCTCTTCTCCCCCAATTCAACTCATAAACAACCATCATCTTCAACCCATCCCTTCAACACTAAATTTACAAACATCAATCAAAGAAAGATTAATTAATAATAGCCGAATTGGTGACATTGCATCTGACGAAAAGTGAAGAGGGGAATTTATGATTGTGATGAAACTTAACATTTATTTTCTGAATCACGGCACTGACTTGCTTCCCCTTCTCCTCTGAATAATCAACCACGACAACAAATATCCCTCTTTCTGCTAATGCTATGTTAATAGCTTTCATGAATAATAATAATAGTAATAATAATAATAAAAGTAATTTTGCGGGTGCCCACAAATTTCATGTAATTTTTCAATTATTTTAATAAAAGTTCCCGATTTCATAAAAAAAAAAAAAATAATAATAATAATAATAATAATAATAATTTCGCTGCTGCTTTTATTTTTTCTCGCCTTAGTTTTGCTATTGCTAAGGGAGTGGGTGCCCAGCTAGTTTCTCGGGTGCCCACCAATTTCATGTAATCCTTTTATTTTTCTCTAATAAAAGATCTCGTTCCATAAAAAAAAAAAATAATAATAATAATAATAATAATAATAATTGAACATAAACCTAAAACAATAGATCCAGCCTCAAGAAGACAAGAAGGGATGTATGTGTTGCGTTCCAGCTTCCTTTCAATTATTCAATTAGCTGATGGCTTTACGATTGGAGTAGTTTCATGGTCGGGTTTGTAGGCGGTATGACTAGTAAAAAAACAATGAACAGAATAAAACTTACAGAACTTTAGGAAAGAAGTCGTGGTGTGATAAGAATCACTGCCCTAAAGTTGAATTTGCCCCGCTCAATTACACACGACCTCTTGGCAACCAACCCCAAGGTTACACGACGTCCGAGTCTAAGGTGTACGACAAAGGCTCGGAATGATGACTACTAACAGAATGTTGCCAAAATCAGCTAAGAAACAAATTTAGAGAGATTTTAGAAGAAGGAAGAATGACAGTGAATTGTTGTGTCTCAAATGACAAAAGTATGTGGTATATATAGTGGATGTTGGAAGGATCTAGATACAAACATTAAGGCGTCTCGTAAATGTCATATAGTAATTTTCACAATCATACTTGTAAATAACAAAAGTCAGTATGGAAGACTGAACTTTTACCTTAGAAAATCACAACAATCAGAGTAGAAGACTGAGCCATTTAATTTCGGAATTTGTGCAAAAGACTAATCTCTTTTGAAGCATTTACACATCCAACAATCCCCCACATGATTCAAAAGAAGAATAAGAGTTTAGCTGATATAAGGCAACGGAACGTAAGTCTTAAGATGACAATGTTCCAGAGGAATTGAATTGTCACCCAGTGCATACATTACCTGCTACAGCCGTGTCGAGTTGCACAAAGGCTTTGGACTCTCCATGATGGGTTGTATACAGATAGATGCGCACAAACCTGCATTCGAATCTGTGTTCGTTCTCGCGAAATGTCATAAGATGGTGCCCCTCACATGCTTGGGTTCTCGTGAACGCTCTAGAGGTCTTAAAGCCTAAAGACCTCATAGGGGGTAGGGCATTTCCCCCACATTCACATAGGTAAGTCCATCAAGTTTGACTGTCACAAACCACCCTTAGACAAGGTCTATGGACTTATTAAGAGCTTAGCTCAGCCTTCCCCACATGACAGATAAACCACAATGCAACAAAATGCATAAAAGAATACTACATCACTTTATTATAATAGGAATGATAGTAGTATTACAACATGAGATCCTCGTGACTTCGTTTGACCCATTGAACATGGTAAACCCAAGTGGGGGAGCCCCGTCACGATTCACTCCCAATAGGCTTTAAACTCATTCCTCGTGGTGCCACCAACACCAACTTCTACCATGGCCATTGGTAGGAGGATCTCAATATCCTCTTCACATTTTACATACGTACTATCATGATATCACATTGTGTAAGGGATCTCAATATCTACTTACAATTCACAACCTTTGTGAACCCATTAATATTGATCGTATTTTCCGTAAGGGATCTCAATATCCACTTACAATTCACAACCTTTGTGAAACCATTATCCGATCAGATTATCCATCACTCTTGATAATCTGCCAAATATTTGTATGCTCCAGATTGTGGTGCAGACAATTAATAAGTCAAAATATTCCCACAGCGGAATAATATCATATAACAACTTAGCTATTCAGCTTTTTATTTTGCAAATAATTCTTCACAATGTATGCATACTCCATTGCATATCCAACAATGCAATTATACATCTATAACTTGTATAAGAATAGTCTTATGAAAGACACCATTTCCAAACTCAAACAAATATAATTTATGCGTCTTTTTTACCTCTTCTTGGTTCAAAACAAAAACTTAAACCGGAAAACAGAATAATTACTCCAACGTGTATTACCAAACAATCGTTGATAAGTTTCTTAAACAGAAAAACAGTATAAGCAATCCCAATATTAGAGTATTCACAACTATCAATCAATCCCATGTAATTGACATTATCACCACTATTCCAACATTCAAACTCCAACAAAATACGACAAAAAATAAAGGGAGTCTTACCTTTGCTAGACACCCCCACAATCCTTGACTTATCTTAAAGCCTTGGCTAAGCAAACATCCTCTAATGAGACCAACCACTCTCATAAGAATTAACAGTGTAATATTACGTAAAGTTTATAAAATGTCCGACTCAACAAAAAACTTCAAAGCATTGAAAATAGACAAAATTTATGCCTCAACGCTAATATACATGATGACATAAAACAATGATCAAGGATACCTTTATGTCAGAGATCAACATTATCATATGAGTATCTATTAACTCATAAACTAATTAACTCATAAACTAAGGTGTCAGATTATTCATGTCATAACAACATATACATAACAAATTATATAGATCCAAATATGTATTGCACAAAACCATACAAAAATTTCTTTTAACGCGCTTCATATATTTCCAAATATATCACATAAGATATACACTCTTCAAGACTTAGATAGTATGGACAAAACTTGTTAAACATTTACTCAAAAATACTATTTCCCCCACATGTTATCACATTGTACATAAGTGACAACATTTTAAAGGTGTCTAATGTTTAACATTCTATCAATCATGCCATTAGTAAACACACCAGTTAAGAAATGTCCATCATTATAGATCATCAGTTAAGCACATGATTTTAAAAAAAACACTTTTATGTATTAAGACAGATGTATGAATCAGTAAATGTTCATTAACAAAAATTCTCATACACATCTATTAATGTCAAGACATACTTAATTTTCCTCACATACCATTAGCAAGTATCTAACTTTGATATACATTATATTCATTATAATGTAGCTAAATCATGTATAATGTCTAATATGAAAGATGTGTATCATAACTTCACAACAAACACCATGTAAGCAAAAATGATAATTCTCACTTCCACGTTTTTCAAAAGACACCCCGTATTAGTTGAACAAATTCTTAGATCTTTGTCTAATCGTAAGTCAAAGATTATTATCCCATATAAGACATACTACATCCACTATTTTGCACATTCTTTGAATTTCTTTCACCCAATATAACTCACAAAACCATAATACAATAACTTGTGTCAATATAATATCAATGAATGACTATGAAAATAATGTATTAAAAGGTTAGATACATTGTTACATCACATAGTAAATATGAAACTTCACAATTGACAACTCCAATACATATCTTAATTAATCCAAATTTTTGTTATGAAAATTACCCATCTCAACGTCGTTAATATCCAAGTCTTATATTATAATATGTCCACTTGACATGATAGATAATATGTACAAAATAAAAATAAAAATATCAGCTCTTAAACACGGTCGAGGTGCTAAAAGTTTATAAATATTGAAGTCAATATGTTTATGCACAACACATTTTGCTTGACAAAATTTCTTTCAATATATATATACGACCTACTTCTCACTATTAAAATTGGAACAAAAAAGCATTATTGATGTCGTAGTAACAAAAGGTAAAAAAAACCTTTTTTTTTAAATTTGTTTTGTGACGGATTAACAAAAAATGACATAGTCATATCGCCTTAAATATATAAAAAAAATTAACGAGCAAGATATTTAATTTTTTGGAGTGAAGAACATGGCAATGGCGATGGGTTAATTATGAATTGGGTATGGGACGATGACTGGTAAATATGGGTTCGCAAAGTGGATCAGGGGAGGCTGTGTGTGATGGAATTAATGGTGACCGAGTTTGAGAACGAAAATGGCGGTTAAATCTTTGATAAATGGTGATGATAATGCTTGTCGGTGGTTGAATTGGTTCTAATTCCGAGTTCGAATTGAAGATGGAGGGTGATTGATGGTGGCGGATAATGATGAATAATGGTGATGGAATCGTGTTATATGGACTTGATGATGATGATTGTCGCTATGAAGGGATGAGTTGAAGATGATGGTTGATCTGAGTGGAATTGGGAGAAATGAGGTAAGAAAAATGGGGGGAAATAAGTTAGAGTAGGGGATTTAACAGCGTCATAACGGATGTGAAGGTAAGGGCAGATCGTGCACTTAAGAAAAAGTTGAGGGGTACCATGTGCACAAACCTAAACGTAGGGGTACCATGCGAATTAAGCCAAACCTCGGGGGTACCGTGTGAATTATCCCTTTAATAAATTATTGAGAGACCATTTTTTTGTACCCTTTTATTTGTATTTCGTGACCCTTTTTTCATTGATCGTACCATAGTAATTTCGTACTTATTTACATAATAAATGTACTCATTTTATCTTTAATCATGATTTGTACCTATTATATTACCTTTAGTACCACTTTTTCTTAAATTTGTACAATGGTCTCCCAATAAGCTTATTGAGAGGCGGTCTCTCAGGAGACTACGGTTAAAAAAATCAGCTAGGTGTGAGGAAGGCAAGGGGATAAAAGGGATCAAATTGAGCTAAACTGAAGTTTCGAGTTATATAAGGACACCCAACGTCTGAATTATTACTATTAAATAATCCTAACAAAAATATAAGGCAAATCTTATCATATTGATACACTCAATTTGTAATAGGCCGATTAGGGATGTCAGTTGACGGGTTTTAGCGGTTCTAGCTCGCCCTGCACCCGCCCAAGTTAGAGGCGGGTACGAGTAATGATTTGATGGGTTGTGGGGTGGAGATGAGTTTCAAAAGTGTCATTCGTCACAGGTCGTAGGGCATAGGTATCACATGAGACCCGTCCTATACCCACCCTGCCCCACATCCACCCCGCATATCTCCACTCCGCTTATAACCATTTTACTATAAAGTTGGACAAATTTAAACTATATAACAATAAAATTTAAGTAAAAATAAAATTCATAACTTAGATAAAAAACCTAAATCGTTTTTTCATTAATCTAGACAAATTCCATCTGATTCTTAAATCTTACCCTGATAAGTCGTATTTATATAACCTTTTATGTCCTCCCTTAATTACTTTAGATATGGTTTTATGCTATAATATGTTATTTATGTGTCGTTTATGTTAGAATGTTGATACTTCTGCTATGTAGTGTTTAAATGCATATTAGATGCATTTGTGGGGCAATTGTATAGTAATGGCACCACGAAGTTGGCAAAACGGAGTACAAATAAGATAGCACAGAAATCAAGTAGAAAAGATGGAAAAAAGAGAATAAATCACAAGATGAAGCAGCTGAGACAAGTTTCTCGATCAAGTATTGTTGACCTCGATCGAGTATGTTATCCTCGATCGAGTATGCTTAACTCGATCAAGGATCCTCCTTACTCAAGACTTTCCGGTAAACCTTTTTGAGTCGGTTGTTTTTGTAATATTGTAATATTCCTCCCTTAGACGAGTTAGTATACTCATTCGAGTAAGCCATACTCGGTCGAGTACACTTTCGTAAGAGTTTAAGTTCGGGTTTGTTAATTCGTACTCGGTCGAGTACTTCGTACTCTATTGATTACGATAGTAGTACTCGGTCGAGTACACTCGATACTCGGTCGAGTACACCGGTTCCGTGTCGGTTCTGCAATGCGTTAATTAACGGAATCATAATTCTTTCGCATACTTATTTCTTTAATTAGTTTCTTTAAAACCCCAAATGTTGAATTCCTCCAATTGACATATCGCAAGGTTCTTTCGTGCGTCGATCATCTTAGATCGTTCATTTACCGTTGGTGCAAGTAAGTTCCCTAATAGTATATTTTGATTGTTTATATTACGGTTTGTAGTACTTTAGATAGTTAGTAATAAAATTGTATGTTATTTTGGGAGCAGGATTCGTAGAAGAGCACTTGTGAATCTAGACTTGACATGATTGCTTTAGGTAGGGTTTCCTTACTCAGTTATCTATTATGTGCGACAGTGTATTTTTTTATGATATTTTGAGGCATGTACTGTGAATGCATTCATGGTTACAATTGAAATCTAAAGAATTTATGTCTGGGACCATTGTCGGAAAATGACTCTCAATCCTACGACCACCCTTCGTGGTTCCCGATGCGGAGGGGATGTGCACATTAAGTATCTGGGTACCGCTTGTTGCGAGTAAGCGGGATTGGGTAGTGTGACTACGATCTCCACCATACATGATTATGAGGATATTTAGATATTGTTGGATTATCGTTATTATTATATCTATGTTTATACATTTTGATGTTTAGTTTTGATTATTGTAACTGAGGCTAGTATATTTTGTTACTATGATAATCCATTGGTAATATTTTGCAGATTCTTAGTAGGTATCTCATAGTTGATGAATGCACGAGGCTTGGGATGGAGACGAGTCACCACCTAGATGATTAGCTTACCTCAGCTTCCGCTGTTATACATTTCAGTTTATTTCAGTTGTTTTGGGAAACGTTGTATTGACCCTTTTAACTATTAATAATTGTCCGTGCCTTTGTTTGATATTCTACCTTGGGTAACCGAGATGGTAACATCTTCATAGGCCGAGGGTTCTTTCTAAAGGCATCGAGTTATAGGGGTGTTACAAATATAATTAATAAACTCGTATGCAACAATTAGGTTATGCTTTTATTATTCAAAAATCTAGTTTAGTTTAGTTTAATTTTCCTCTCATAAATATTTCTTTATGTTATTAGCTAAGAAGATCGTTCACCCCTTTAATTGTTCAGTAATCGCTGTTTGGTATTTATGATCTCTATTGTTATGTCTTCTTTAATTATTTTTATCGTTCTTTTATTGTTATGCATAACTAGTTCTCCATCTAAGGTTGAAGGAGATCGACGAATATTAATTGGGGTTGATGAATTTATTAGTTGTCTGGATCGACTATCGCTTATTATTTGTTTATCAATCTAACTGATTAATTACCGGCCATAGCTAATTAGTTGGTGTCGCGAATTAGTATTATTGCCGACCGGGATTAATAGTAAGAATGAGTTACAATAATTAGGTAGAACGACTAGTCATAGCGATTGCATGCTAACTGCAGATCTAAAGGATATATAGTACGGACAAGACATATAGCCTTAGATAGTCAGTCCATGTTAGTTAATTGACCCTAAATGCCCTAATAAATATTCATTGTGAACCAAAATTCCTAAACTTGTTTTATATTTTTGATATCATCTTAATTTAAAACCGTTCAGTTGCTACAAACCAAATAAATCAACTTTGTTATCCAATAGTCTAGAATATTTTCATAGGTAATAAGCATTTTGTCACGTTTCCTTGTAGTTCGACCCCTAACTTCACTATCTGCCGAGAAAACGGTGTATTTTACTGGTTGTTATTCGATTTGATAATTTCGTGTTGCATCTCAATGAGCTTTTAGTTCTTTAAGGCAATTCCCACTGTTTTCTTGTAGTGTTTCCTCTCGCAGATGTTGAAACTTTGTCAAGAAAATAACTCACCATATGACCATATTTTATTTCCCACAATTTGAATAAGTTATTGCATATTTATTGGGATAGGTTAACATATTTCATCACTCATTCTGCCTATTATGTTGATATTAAGACTTGTGTCATATTAAATATGATGGTGTTGGTGGTGTAATTCTGGCTAAAACTGAGGGAATTTTTGGATAACAGTTTAACGAGTTGGCTTCTAAAGAGTTATGAGAGCTTCTTAAATACCTATCCCACGTTAGTAAGGAGTCGAAGAAGCGTGTGAAAGCTGACATTCACGACATTAAGGCCATGGTACAACAACTTTTAGATAATCAGGCTTGAATATTAGAAAAAATTATATGCGAGTTTAATCCTAAATTTTATTCCCCGCTCCCAGATCCCTATTCTATTTTATCTACGAGAGAGGATATCCTCCTTTCTTAAGACTATGATTATGATGTGTTACCTCTTTCATTGGATATTGCCTCTCCGGTTTTTGAAACTGATTCTGTTGTTACCTATAACTTGATGACTAATGTGCGTGATATGTATATTGACGTTTCTATTGTTACAAATGATATTGTTGAATATTTTGCAAAAGTGTCTTTAACTAAGGATCCTCCAGATGCTTTAATATGTTTTGAGACATGTACTTGTGAATCTCCCATTTGGAAAGCCGAGGTGGGTGCTTTAAAGGCTGCAATTTATAGGATATAACTTATCAAAGAAGGAAACGAGAATGTACATGAGTTGGTGAATGCTTCTAGCATGGTAGGGTAATATATTCTTTTGCCACCGATTCTGACATTAAGAGTGGTTTGCAAGTATAATTGCAATTACCGTCATAGGCTCACATATAAATACGTGCATTGGCACTAATATACCTTCACCTATTTGACATATTATTGTCCATGATACATGTACTTTTGTCTATATTGTGAATGCATATTAGTTGGAGAGATTTCTAATCACATTATATTGCATGCATGTTTCATAAGCCGAGTGAGTGTTCTTATTTTTCTCTATCTTTACATATAACTTACCCTTATATATACTTATGAGTGCATGCGTGTAACAACCCGACCCACCGCGGTCGTAACACACCCCTAATAAGATTGGAGGTATGCATTTGGGCCCATTATTTGTCTTCACTTAAGCCCAAAAGCACAAGGCCTTGTTACTAAGTGGTGGGTGGAAGCTATTATAAATATATCACAAGCCTCACATTCTACCGATGTGGGACAACTTTCTTCTCATACTCTTGGGGTGTTATAAACTCCCCCACTTAAAGAACACAACGTCCTCGTTGTTGTAACACCCCCATTTACCTAGGAGCTTGTACTAGGACTTCCAAGGTAAATAAGACTGTTATCATCCTGGATAAACTAGGGTAGTAGATAATCATAGTGAAAGACAAACAGTACTTTAAGTTATTTAAACGATGGTCTGAAAAACTGTTACATGTATAGTCCAAAATAAAACTCTAAACAATTGAATGTAACAAAAGAACTAATACAAGTGAGACTATGTGAACTAAAACTAGGTAAGTCCAATCCATGCCTTTCTCTCCAAGCCCAGTTCCTAGTTCATCTGTCTCAGACCTGAAATGTCTACTCCCCATTCCGGATCATCGTAGGTGTCACATGAATACACTATCAACCTCGCGGTTGAGTAGGATAACACAATAATAAATAATACAACAAGTAATGTATGGAAATGCTATAACATACTCGAGCTCGCTATCAATCTCATTCTCAAACCCTTGCACCAACCCATACCGAACCTCCCGGCAGAGTATAATCGGCCGTCACCGAACACCAGCATAACAGCTGAGGTCACTAGGTCTAACCCTGCAGAGTTAGCCTGGGCCCAATAATATCATCATCATCTCGTATCCGTAACCAATGCACATGCCATGTTCATGAATGCCAATGCTAAAATAACAATCATTAAATGTCATGTTCACATAGACCATACTTGCACTTATAACATACAATGCGATATCCATCTAAAACACATCACAATTCATAGTACCGGTGTGTCCTAATACCTGGAGTAGCAAATCTGCAAATGGCAATCACCGTCTAGTAATCTTCCTCCTCAAATTTCGTTCCTATAATATTACTTAATATTAAATTCTACTCGTGCAACCTCATGCTATTAACTAATTATAACTTACTAAATACGGACATACCAAAAACAGGCTTACTATAAATAACATGAAATCAACTAATCTATTACTCCCTCCGTTCCGATGATATGTTTACACTTTCCTAATCAAGGGGTACAAGTCAATAGTTTACACTTCCATTTTAGGAAAGTTATTTGTGATATGTATATTAGGTGTGAGTATGAAATGTCGGATTTACCCTTCTCCTTCATCTCTTTCATCCTTCCTCTCAAAGGACCCAAACCATCTCGTCGTTCACTTTATCCGAACACCCGATACACCACCAAGCCCACACCACCAACAACCACTATTACATTAACCCAAACACCCTACACACCACCAAGCCTATTTGGCCTTACTAATTAAACTCACCAAAAACAAAATGATCATCAAATCACCATCAACATCATCATAAATCTCCAACAACAATCCACCATATCACATCTCCAGTGATCTTATCGCCGGAAAAAATGGCATGTCGGTATGTTGAAGTGATCTATTCTTGTTATTTTGCTCGCTGGATTCCCGTCTTTTAGAGGTGATTTGTTACTGTTATTTTGCTCGCCGGATTCTCGGTGTGTAGGTGTGTTGACTCATTGTGTTGGTGTATAAGTTATGCAGTCACGTGTCGTCTTGTTTTCTGGTGGCTTTTTAACCATTGATTATTAAGCTTTTCCATTATTATTTTCTGCTGGTGACCATTCAAAGGTGGGGATAGGGGTATTTGTGTATTTTTGCCCATGTCTTGATATTAGTGCAAAAAGCATGTGTAAAAATTTCATCGGAACGGAGGGAGTATTACTTAACCGATAACATATTCTAGCTCTATTACCAAATTTTAACATAAAATACAACAATAACTATAATAATATAAATATCCACAATAATCATAATAATACAATTATAAACTAATAAGTGGACAAAGCAATACTAATTAAAAACATAATTAGCATACAATTTAATCAATATAAATAATAATAATAATAATAGTAATACACTAACAATAACTTGATTAAAAACAATGACAAAGAAGCGGCCCTACCACGAAAATACCTGAATCTAGCATCGAGAATAATGCAATTGTACTCAACAACAAGAAAACGTAACAGCAACACCAACAAAACGTAACAGCGGCAGCAACACTAACACGCCCCTCCTATACAACCATTGCCATCGACACCAACCACCACCACTGACGTCGCCTGGAACACCACCAGGCTCGCCTCTGAGCCACGGTGGTTCCAGGGAGGTCAGTGGTGGCTGTTGACACCGCAGCGACCACCAGAAAAAGCCTCTACAAAACCTACACCCGCAACAACCAGTCTGACATTATGTGTGACACCCCTGAACGAACCCACTAAACAGACGACATTCACCACCCAGATCCATCGTAACAACCACCCCTCAATGGCCTCAAACACCCTGACTACCACTAATCTAATACCCTCATTACCCAGAATAAACGTGAACAGGAACTACCTCAAAATCATATACAAATACCACGTGCACAAACACTTTATTCTGAAACGAAACAGGCGACTCTGGCACGGAGATAAGTAGCCTTCGTGGGTGGTCCTAGGCGGCCAAAGACTCTAACAAATATGGTCAAATTACAACTACTAACATCATAGATTATTATTATAACGAGACCAGACTTAAACAACATGATTACATACTTGCAATTACGAATTGAAAAGAGGCAGACACTGCGAAAGGAAGGAAACAATGGTGAATGTACCAGTTTTCAGGTGCAAAAGAACTACCAATGACAACCCTAAACACCTCGTGAACCCTCCTCCTTAATCTCTGATGCGGCGGCTGTGCGTGTGTGGGTGCAGCTATGAGTCAACTAGGTCAGAACTAGGGTTTCGTGCTTGCTTTATAGAGCGGCGGTGAAAGGGGTGAAGGCAGTGTTTGTGTTTTAACACGGCATGGGTTGTTGGTGTTTGGCACAAAAATCGAGGCCCATCATCACTTCTTAACACGTTTTATTACTAACTCGTAAAATCGACCTCTTACCAACAACATGTAAATTCTAAAACACTTATTCGATAATTAAATTATCGAATACTAACGTTTCAAAATGCTACCAACACGACCACATAGATATTAAATATAAAAGCAATAAAAGCAATAAAATAGGGAGTATTACAGTTGTGCCTTAAACCTGACGCAGCCAAGCCCAGAATCCTCCCCCGCTAGGTGTGTGACCCGGGTACTCCCGACCACAGGCTCACCACATGGTCGCAGGGTCGCTCTGATACCATTTGTAACAACCCGACCCGCCACCGTTGTAACAGAAACCCAATAAGATGGGTGTGCACTTTTGGGCTTGTTATTTTTCCTCACTTAAGCCCAAAAGCACAAGGCCTTGTTACTACGTGGTGGGTGGAAGCTATTATAAATATATCACAAGCCTCACATTCTACCGATGTGGGACAACTTTCTTCTCATACTCTTGGGGTGTTACAATGCGTGAATCCGCGAGCACCTAGCTAATTTGTCTTGCAAGATTGAGAGGTGTTTGGCTATTGTCTATACTACGGTATGATGTAAGATCTTGGGATGTGAGATACATTTTCTACTTACCAGTACCTTTGAATTTGTTTTGTTGGTACAATTTCGTCATCACTTTGTTATATATATGGATGACTTGGCATTTGTATGTGTATTAACATTAGGTTTGTGTTATTCATTTATGATCTGTGTGATTGTCGTTTATATTATGTGTTACCTTTGCTTAGGGATGAGCAAAAATATGATTTGTGGGAGTTTAATGAGTCATATTTATATACACTTTTGTGCCTTCCATTGGTTACTTTTGAGACAGTTTTGTGCTATAAGATGTCATTTATATGTTGTTTATGTTAAAATGTCGATAATTTCTCTATGTGGTGTTTAAATGCAGATTAGATGCATTTGTAGATCAATTGGATAGTAATGGGCATCGTAGAGTCGGCAAGACGGAGTACAAAAAAGATAACATGGAAATCAAATACTCCCTCCATTCAAATCCAAATGGTACTTTTGCTTTTTGTACACTATTCGCAAAACAACGTTCGATATCAATTTTCTCCTAATACGTAAGAGAAAATATATTCATGCGGGATCTTGTTTGATTCGTCTTCACGAGTACATTGAAAATATCTAACTTTTATAATTTTTGCGAATGCGTAGCTAAAGATATTTAGTACGTAAAACGTGCGTTGGCAAACGTGAAAAAGCAAAGGTGCAAAGTGGATATGAATGGAGGGAGTAGGAAAAAAGGAAAAAAGAAAACAAATCACTAGACGAAGCAACTGGGACAAGTTCCTCAATCAAGTATTGTTGACCTCAATCGAGGATCCTCCTTACTGAAGACATTCCAAAAAGCCTCTTTAAGTCGATTGTTTTAATAATATAAATAGGAATCTTGTATACAATAATTAGGTTATGATTTTATTATTCAAAAACCTAGTTTAGTTTAGTTATATTTCTGTCTTGTTTTCCTCTTAGAAATATTCTTTTATGTTAATACCTACGGAGATAGTTCATCCATTTAATCTTTCAGTTAATCGTTGTAAGGTATTTCTAATCTCTATTCTTATGTCTTCTTTAATTATGTTTATCGTTCTTCTATTGTTATGCGTAGCTAGTTCTCCATCTAGGGTTGATGGGGATCGATGAATATTAATTGGGGTTAATGAATTTATTAGTTGCTTAGATCGACTATCGTTTATTATCTGTTTAAAAAATCTAATTGTTTAATTACCGACCGGAGTTATTGAGTTATTGTCTCAAATTAGTTTTATTGTCGAGCGTATTAATACTAAGAAAGTATTACAATAATTAGGTTGTACGACTTAGTCATAGCGACCGCATGATAAGTGCGGATCTATATGATATTGTACCGACAAGACATATAGCCTCAGATAGTTAGTCCATGTTAGTTAATTGATCCTAAATGCCCTAATTGATATTCATTGTGAATCGGCACAGCTAACCTTGTTTTATATTTTTGATATCATCTTAATTTACAATCTTTTAGTTATTACAAACCAAACAAATAAACTTTGTGACCCAATAGTCTAGAATCTATTCATATGTAATATATAGTTTGTCGTGTTTCCTTGTATTTCGACACCTGACTTCACTAGCTGTATTTTTACTGTCTGTTTGGGATTATTTGTTTGAAGTATTACAAATTTAGCCTTATCATTATTTAATTCCTGGTTATTTTGGGACACGCAAAAGTACTTTGAGAACCGCGAGGGGACCCACTTATGCATGTAAGTAAAGAGTTTAGTAGATATGACTATCGTGTAAGACCTAAACAAGATCTAATGGGGTTGTGTAGTGGACCAAAAAAATGTGTTAATTTTAGTGTCATATTTTGTTAATCATTTCAATTATTTAGTTATTGTTTTAATCATGTCTTTTATTTCATACATTGAATTTTCTTTCACTAGTATGAGTGAGTAGCTAGTTTACTTTGTCTAGGGAAAGGGGAGTAATGCATTAGACTATAGTTACAATGTTAATATAAATTTATTTTAGTAATTGCTTATATGTTCCTATCACATGTTTCTAATGTATTGTTAGTCTTTGTTTATGATTACAATGTTGGAGCATGTGTCTTCCACAGTTAGTGCGACTACAATCTAAATCTCTTATAGGATCACAAAGGGATACTCTTTATATTATCAACTAATTAACGTAAATCAGTAACGGTTGGCTTTGCTAGAAGTTTGAAGTTACTGTCATACTGATGGTGGTAATTAGTTGGTCCCTATCGGTCACACCTATAGGATGGTTCTAAGAAATGTGGTTATATATTGATATAATTACATTGATGCCTAAATTGACTAAATGTTAGTCATGAAAATAATACGAATAATTATTTAATACAATTAAATGATTATTAGGAGAAATGAATTAAATGTTAAAAACATGTGTAATATGTTCACTTAGTAAAAATGTTATTAACATACCTTCTAAGTACAATAAAATTTTCAAAGTTACAATGTTTTGATTTGACTTGAAATCATTATAAAATTCTTAGAGAAAACATTTTGAATAAAAAAAATCAAGGTTTTCTACTTATAAACCTTCCATACAACTAGATTAGATCTTGGACATTTACATTTTGTTTACTTAATCAACTTTATTGAAAAAAAAATAAAGCTAGGCCACTATATAACGACAAAATATATGCATGACGGCTATTAGATCTTTCGTTGATTGGTTACGAAGAATATTTAATTTTAGAAACTTTGAGTAATATATTGAAATTGATGGAGGAAGCCAAAAATAGTTTGAAGATCTAGAAAAAATGAGGTTGTTTTAGGGTGAAGGACTGAGGAGGATGAGGGAGGTAAATGGGTGAAGACTCAAGAATGGAGTAAATGAGTATGATGTGCAAATTAGGGTTAATCCTAGAGGGGGTGAGTGGGTGACCTATGTTCGAATTATTGTATATTAGCCCAAAACATATAGCTTCACAACCTCATAGGTGGCATGGGTCAACAAAATATACAATGCGATTTTAGATTAAATATTATAGATTAAAAGGGTAATAAATGGAAAATAACTCAATTCAGGTACTTTATTTTTAAATTTCTTATTAACAAAGTCGAGTCTAAAATCTACCAGTGAGAAAGACAGTAGGAGATCATACATCCGATATATTACCACCAGTTTTATAATTTTTGAACATTATAATAACGTTTTTGAGTTTGTTTTAAAAATTATTAGTATTGGTATAAAGTTTTCGAGTTTAGTTATTAAAACATTAAGCTCGAAAAATTATAATAAAACTCAAAAGCGTTACATATAAAATTAGTTTGGGATATTCTACGGTGTACCTCGACTTTTTCAATTTTCTATGTCGTACCCCTACATTTTTTAAATTCTATAGTATGCCCTTAAACTTTATACACTAGTCTATACAATGACTTTATTTATTGGCTTTGCTAACTTAATTTCTTAATTTATCTATTAAATCACTATTTAACATTTCAATTACTCGACAACCTACTCATTTACTTATTAGTTCGCCGAATTACCATTAACCAACCAAATAGTATACAAATCTAACTCAATTTCTTCAAACTTTTTTTATTATTTCATGTTTCATAACATATGTTTTAATAGAAGTTTATGTTTATTAAAAGTTATTTGTGATACTTCCTATATACAATGGTGATACCACATTAATGAGTCAAAATAAATGTCAAATTACGACTTTTATAGTGATAAAGTTAATGGAGATGTGAAAGAGGTCATTATGGAGAATAAGTAAGAAGTTTAAGGTATACCATAGAAATTATAAAATGTAGGGGTACAACATAGAAAACCGAAAAACACGGAATACACATATACTCAAAAACACATAAATAGGGATGTCAATGGGGTGGGGTCTAACACCCCCATTTACCTAGGAGCCTGTACTAGGACTTCCAGAGTAAATAGAACTGTTACCATCCCGGATGAACCAGGGCAGTAGACAATCATAGTAAAAGAAATACAGTACTTTAAATTATAAAGGTTAAACTGAAACTACTACAAGGTATAGTCCAAACCAAACTTCCAAAACACATGAATTATAACAAATGAACTACTATTAGTGAGACTAAATGAAATATAGCTAAGTCGGTCCAATCCTTGTCTCTCTCCAAGTCCCCTTTCCTAGTCCGTCTGTCTTTGACCTGAAAAGTCTACTCCCCATTCCGTATCATCGTAGGTGAACACGAATACATTGTCAACCTCGCGGTTGAGTAGGATAACACAATAATAAATAATGCAACAATAATAATATGCAAATGTCATGCCACTAATGAGCTCAATCACAACCCGAAACACCAATCATAACCCGAAACACCAACCCATATTGAACCTCCCGGTAGAGTATCATCGACCGTCGTCGATTACCAGCATAAAGCTGAAGACACCAGGCGTGGCCTGTAGACCACCCTGGGCTTTATATCAAAACAATCCCCGTATCAATAATGCAAATGCTATGCTCATGAATGCAACATTAAAAAATCAATACTTAAATATCATTCTCATATGAACATGCTTGCATTCACAACACGTAATACAACCATTCATGCATATAACCTTCACAGAATATGGTACCGGTGTATCATACCTGGATAGCAATATAATCCAATAGCAAGCCAGCAAGTAAACAGAGTTATGCCACTTCAATACCGTCACCTAACAATATAATATACATAATTACTAACTAATATAACTACGTAAACAAATATAATATATCAATTATTTAAATTAATTATTTAAATAATATATTACGCATAACGAGACCGTATTAAACACGGCTACTTCAACTAACTTGACTAACCCGTCTTTATTACTTTTATAACTAACTTCAATTAAGTAACCGAACATAGAAAACCAATTATTGATAACCGTCATATTCCTGTATAAAATTACTTAACAACTTCAATCATTACTAACATGAACGACATATATTAACAATAATAAACATAATTATTACTAATAATAACAATAATAACAACAATAATAATAATAATAATAATAATACCAACAACAATATCACCACCAACAACAACAACAACAATAATAATAATAATAATAATAAGCTACGGGGGTGGGAGCTCAGATTGTATCTTGGCTGCCCACCAATTTTATGTAAACTCTTAATTTGTTCTTTTGTTATATGATAGCTGCGCGCATCCTTAAAAAAAAAAAGAAAAAAAAAGAAAAAAAAAAACGTACAATACTAATAATATAATATTAATAATGATAACACATAGGCAACGATAACACGTATAATGCTAAACATACGCAAACAGACCATGACCAACAACAACACGCATGACAGCAGGTATGTTACAACCCTTTTTCCCAACACCGCCACCACTAGCCCGGTCCCCGACAACTACCACCACTAGACCCAACATCAACTACGTACTACCCACTACAACTTTCACGCATTGAACACCACTAGGGGCCACCACAGCAACCCCCACGACACCTCTAAACAGCCTGCAACAAACGCGATTAACCGTCTTTTCAGCAACAGCCTCCAACTCCCTCTGTTTGCACGCTCGTCTCTCCCTCTCCTAGGCCCAGCACCACCTCTGGCCACCACCATTGTCACCTCTGACACATGGTGGTTCCATAGGTGGTCAGCCTCAAGCCTCGTCTCCCTTATAACTGACGCACCAGCCCCACCAAAACTACACACCCACGCGTTTCCAGCCCCTGTTCTGAAACCGTTTTCCCTCTTCTGCAAATCCGACTCCTACCACAAATACGATTACCCTAACCACCACCTGACACCACTCTCGTCATCTCCCACACCCCACGACTCCCCTGGTGATAACCGCTAGGTCTCGACACCCCTACAACACCTGAAACGAGGTAGCCAAGAAGCCCTCAAACACGCCCCTGTTCCTCTGTTTTTAATACGAAAATTAAACTCCCTTTTATGGTGGTGCTCCGGTCACCAGGCACCACCCCACAACCACCACGCTAGACTAAAACCATCCTATCACTACCACCCAGAGACTCGTATCAACACTCAATCAGAAACAGTTCGAAAACACAATTAAGAAAACGAACAAAGTACACTAACAGTTTCTACAGTCGACAAAATGAAAGCTTACCAAGATCGCCATGGTGGTTGACGATGATGACTGATGTTTGGGTTAAATCTACCTCTCGTTCTCCCTCATCCCATGGTAGCTGATAGGTGGATTAAGGTTTTTGAAACTGTATGGAATATGGAGGCTGTTGTCGATGGAATATAAGGGTAGGGTTAGGGTTGTGTTGTATTAAGATATGTCGATATATGGGTAAGGGTTTGGGTGAATGAGTATAGTCGGGTTTAGGGAAAAAGGAAATAAGAATTATGTAGTTTAATATTAGTATTAATAATTAGATAAATTACAAAATATAAAATTATTATAGAAATATTAAAATACTAGCAATTACATAAGAATATATAAAAAAAATTTAGGATTTAAATACTATTACGACTTAAATAAAATAGAAGTTAAATATAGATGAGAAATAAATATAAAATAGGAAATATATTTAATTATAAATATATTATTAAAATTAAAGAAATACGAATAAAAGTCATTTTATGAAATAATCATCAATTATCAAATAATTATGAAATACGAAATAATCGTAGAAATACGATTTATAAAATAATAATAATTTACGTAAAATATTTTATAAACATTCCTTTTGCAATACGAATATAAACATGGTTTGACTGTCGTTGTACAAGGCTAACATACGGGGTATTACATGGGGTGAGTGCGGATGAGGGGTAACTCACACCCGCAAACTATAATGTGTACCCGCACCTGCCCCACAACCCGCGACGGGTTGAACTTTTCAAAAACGTCCCCGCCCCTCGGGGACCCGTTGACCCGCCAAATTACCCGCCTAACATTCAATTAATTAGAGCTTCGTTGACCGATAAAATATTATTTCATACAAATATACAATAAAACATGTTGCAGGATTGTTTAAATGCGTAGATACACTCCTTTAAATGCGTGGATAAACACCTTTAAATTACCCGCCTAATCCAACCCTGAACCCTTTCCCGTCCCGTTTTAGGATACCCGATTCCCAAAAAAGGGCTAAATGCGTAGATACACATGGTTAAATGCGTAGATACACATCTCTAATGCGTAGATACACATGTCTAAATGCGTAGATACACACCTTTAAATGCATAGATACACATCTTTGAATGTGTAGATACACATGTTTAAATGCGTAGATACACATATCTAAAATCGTAGATACACATCTCTAAATACATAGATACACATGGCTAAATGCGTAGATACACATGGTAAAATGCGTAGATACACATCTCTAAATGTGTAGATACACAAGTTTAAATGCGTAGATACACACCTTTAAATGTGTAGATACACATGGCTAAATGCGTAGATACGCATGGCTAAATGCGTAGATACACATGTCTAGTAGATACACACCTTTAAATACGTAGATACACATGGCTAAATGCGTAGATACCCATCTCTTAATGAGTAGATACACATGTCTAAATGCGTAGATAAACATCTCTAAATGCGTAGAAACACACCTTTAAATGTGTAGATACACATGGCTAAATGCGTAGATACACATGTCTAAATGCGTAAATACACACCTTTAAATACATAGATACACATGACTAAATGCGTAGATACACATCTTTAATGCGTAGATATACATGTCTAAATGCGTAGATACACATCTTTAAATGCGTAGATACACATGGTTAAATGCGTAGATACACATCTCTAAATGCGTAGATACACATCTCTAAATGCGTAGATACACATGTCTAAATGCGTAGATACACACACCTTTAAATGCGTAGATACACATGTCTAAATGCGTTGATACACACATTTAAATGCGTAGATACTCATGGCTAAACGCGTAGATACACATGGTAAAATGCGTAGATACACATCTCTAAATGCGTTGATACACACCTTTAAATGCGTAGATACACATGGTTAAATGCATACACACCTCTTTAAATGCGTAGATACAAATGTCTAAATGCATAGATACACATGTCTAAATGCGTAGATACACTCTTTTAAATGCGTGGATAAACACCTTTTAATGCGTAGATACACATGTCTAAATGCTTAGATACACTCCTTTAAATGCGTGGATAAACACCTTTTAATGCGTAGATACACATGGCTAAATGCGTAGATACGCATGTCTAGTAGATACACATCTTTAAATACGTAGATACACATGGCTAAATTGTAGATACACATGTCTAAATGCGTAAATACACACCTTTAAATGCGTAGATACACATGGCTAAGTGCATAGATACACATGTCTAAATGCGTAGATACACACCTTTAAATATGTAGATACACATGGCTAAATGCGTAGATACACATCTCTTAATGCGTAGATACACATGTCTAAATGCGTAGTTACACATGTCAAAATGCGTTGATACACATGTATAAATGCGTAGATACACATCTCTAAATGCGTAGATATATATCTCTCAATGCGTAGATACACTGGTTAGAATGTGTAGATACACATTTCTAAATGCGTAGATACACATCTCTAAATACGTAGATACACATGTCTAAATGCGTAGATACACATCTTTAAATGCGTAGATGCACATCTCTAAATGCGTAGATACACAATTTTGAATGTGTAGGTACACATCTCGAAGTTTT
Organism: Silene conica; assembly: GCA_029255685.2. Classification (NCBI taxonomy): domain Eukaryota; kingdom Viridiplantae; phylum Streptophyta; class Magnoliopsida; order Caryophyllales; family Caryophyllaceae; genus Silene; species Silene conica. The sequence continues at coordinate 56,694,768 of CM055314.2, read as the reverse complement.
TTTGATCGATAAAAAAATGAAAAAGAAAATTTTCGAAAAAAAACAATTTTTTGAAAAAGAAATTCCGAATTTTTTTTTCTCGAGGTTTTTTCATTACAATAGCACAAGTTACTCAATACAATATCACGGGTTCTCCAAAACAATATTACGAAAAAAAACAAAAAAAAATTGGAGAAAAAAAAAATCGAAAAAAAATTTCGAGAACTCCGAGAAAAAAAAATTTCGAAAAAGAAATTCCGAGAAAAAATAATTCCAAAAGTTTTGGGTTCAATCCCAATTGGCAATTTGAACAAAAGTTGTCTTCGAAAATGTTTCCGTCTTAAATATTATACAATATCGTATTAAACAACAAAGACTTTGTGGTTGATTGGTTTAGGTGCTGGTCTCTGAAATGCAAGGTCCCGTGTTCGAACCCCAGTGGCGGCAGTTGTTTATATTTGCTTAATAGAAAATATTCGCGTAATAAATATTACACAATATTATATTAATCAACAAAGGCACTGTGGTATGTTGGTTAAGTAGTTTGACTCTCATACCGGAGGTTGTGGGTTTGATCCCTAATGGGGCTCATGTGATACCCGCCCCACGACCTGCGACGAATGATACTTTTGAAACTCATCCCCGCCCCGGTCACGACCGATCAAATCAATACCCACACCCGCCCCACATGGGACGGGTGCGGGGCGAGACTCGCCAAGACCCACCCCATTGACATCTCTACACATAAAGTTCGAGATAATAAGCTTTAAAAAAAACCCTCATATGCTAAAAAATAAGGATATATTGATTATTACTCCCTTATATAATCTACTTTTTGAAACATACTCCTTTATATAATTATTTTTAAAACTTAGTCCCACCACATTTAATTTTCTTCAAATATTGCTCCCATATTAATGCTTTTGGTGACACATAAGAGAGTGTTTCTTCCAATAATAGAAATTTGGTACTATTTCTTGTTGCTTATGAATGTATTGTCATTTGTTTTATTACACGACCCATTTACATTAATTTAGTCCTCCCAAATTCTTTAAACAACGATGGATAGCTTAAAGGATCTAACAAATTTGGGAGGAAGAAAGGTGATATAAATTGATCATGTAATAAGACAAAGGACAATACAATCTTAAGCAACCAGAATTAGTATTATTTCAAATTTTTTCGAACTAAAATAAGAATCGGAACATTGGTGAATTAAACAATAAATTAACATTAATTGGCTACACAATTACTTGAACCAACGGTTCACCAAAAAAAAACAATTACTTGAACCAACACCGTTATGAACATATGTGCACCATTCATGATGATATAATCACCAGTAGCGTTTGTTCATGGTTTTGTTGTCATGATGCTCCAGGTTATTTTCTTCTTGCGATTGAGACAATAAACTTGTATTAGTTCTTGTTGATAGTTTTACGAAAGTATCGACTAATTTCGAAGGTTACAGTTTGGGCGATTGATGACAAAACCGATCTAATTGTCGTAATTGTTGGTCAAACTAGGTAGCCGACTCGTGTCTTCCGGCCACCGAGGTGGTGGCGGTCTAGGTAGCACGGACACTTCTCGTAATCAGCCGTACCGTGTCCGACACCGACACTCCACGGACACACGTCGAAACGTGTCCGACGCCTAAGCAGCCGTGTCTAACTTTCTACATTTATTTGGGCACGTGTCCGACGCGTGTCCATGGTATTTGAGCCGTGTCCGCCGCGTGTCCACCATAGTTGGTTATCATTTGCGGTGAATGATGTTCTTCAGACGAGAAATGCGCTATCGAAAGAGATTAATTAAAATATTGATTCGGATGAGGAATGAAAATAAATTTATTATCAAGGGCAAGTTTTACTTTCATTTATTTAAAATTAATATCAAATAGTTTTACAAAAATAAAATCAAACATTTATAACTATAAAATGTATATTTTATTAAATTTAAATGCCGTGTCCCGTGTCCTAAATTTCATGGCATGCCGTGTCCCGTGTCCGTGTCGTGTCCGTGTCCGTGTCCGTGTCCGTTTTGGTGCTACCTAGGTGGCGGTCAGTGATCCACCGAGTGGGACGCGAAGGTGTGAATAACTGGTTTTGGGATGGGAGAAATGACAAGAATAGAATCATAAAAAAATGTATATACAAGAGTAAAATCCATAAGTATAAAAAACCACCCAAAATAAATAAACTCAATAAATTCATATATACATTGAAGATGATTTATCATCCTCTTAGATGAAAGAGAGTGCTAAGAGGATGTCCTCTTCAATATGGATACATCCTCTTAGCATCCTCTTTGAAGAGGAAGAGGGAGACATCCTCTATAAGTGAAGGATGTCATTATCTTGGCCCTTGTGTCAAATAAGAGATCAAATTGTAAATGGTATATTTAAATGGTGAAAAGGAAGAGGAAGTACCATCCTCTTTGATGTAGCACAAAAGAGAAAAAGAGGAGGTAGATAGTGAAAAGTGGGGTAGATAGGAGATAGTGTGAGGTGTCAAAAATAGAAGAGGAAAGAGAAGAAATAAGAGGATAAAATATCCTCTTGTATAATGTATATGCTCTTACTCTAATAAAAAGGGAACGGACACCCCCACCAAGTGTTGAACGAGTCACATCCTCGTAACTTTAAAGGAAACAAACTTCACTTGAAAAATACGAAACAAGCTTTAAAAACAGCAGACGAAATTCGCCCAAAAATAAAAAAGACTCAACCTTAAAATTCGGATTAAATCTGTCTGATCTACTTCCAATCCCAAACCCAGATCAAAATACCAAATCTCGGACACACCCACTTTCTCTAAAACCCACACATTTCCATAATTCCACACCCAAATAACTACAAAAATGAGGAAGGAGGTGGTGGTGGTGGGCGCGGCGGTTGGTGCGGCGGCGGTATGCGGTGGTGCGGCATATGTTGTTAGACAAAGGATGAAGAAGGCGACTAAATGGGAGAAAGCAATGGAGATAGTTAAGGAACTTGATGACAAGTGTGCGACGCCATTAAAGAAGCTAAGACAGGTTGCTGATGCCATGCTTGTTGAGATGAATCATGGTCTTTCTTCTCAAGATGAGTCTGACCTCAAGATGCTCACCAGTTTTGTTGATAATCTCCCTTCTGGGTATGCCATTTCTCCTTAATTTTAAATTTGTATTTCTTTTGTCTCGATCATTTGTTTTGTTTTTTTTGCATGTTTGTGATGCGTATTTTAACCAAATGTAAACAAAATGACGAATTTGTATTTGGAGTTTACTTGGGCACCTCATTTGTTTTGATCACTAAATGAAGTTTAGAAAACATTTTACGATTGAACATCGGTCTTATAGGATACTTACCGGTTAAATTTATGTTGGAATTTCATTGAATGTGAATTTGGTGATTTTGTTTGTTCGTTTTTATGGTGGAGTTGACTACAGGATAGTTGGTTTTATTACAAATTATTGCGTAAGGCGGCCATAATCAAATACTCTCGGGACGTTTGTTTTTGGGTCTATAAGAAAGGGAAAGGGAAACAAAGTTACTCATTTCTTTTGTTAGTGTTTGTTTGACACAAAGGGAGTGAATGTCATCTAATTCTTTACCCCACCCCTAGGCATGAGATTTCATTGCCCTCATTACCTTCAACCGGGGCGTCTCAAACTGTTGGGAAGCCCTTTACTAGATAGTCGATGTGGGTCATAATTCTCATCAAATTATTTAGTAATATATAAGTATGTTGTTTTTGCAGTCTTTTTTAACGATAGATGAATGTTAATTTTACCGCTCTCTATCCATTAGACAAAATTTGTGCCCTTATCCAATCTATTAAGATACAACCCATCATCATTATTCATTATATCATTATTCATTATATATATTAAAGAATTATGTTAAATCGCTGACGTGACGCAATGTGGTTTCAGAAAACCACATTTCAAACCCTCTCATTCACTCTCACAGTTTCAATTTTTCACGGCCAATTAAAATTAGCCATGACCGTGATATTCATTTGGAATATCGTATAAAATTCCAAAATTAATACTTATGGAATATATAGACTTTGTATTTGAAAATGTCATGCGTGATTTTTGAATAACAAAGGTGTGATCATTTGGAATCATGAATCTTAATATTTATGGAATATATAGACTTTGTATTTGAAAATGTCATGCGTGATTTTTTTATTAAGCAAAGATTCGTAATATTAAGATTTCTTTTTTTAATCAATATGTCACGTAATATTAAGATTCGTAATATTAAGATTTCTCGGTCAATATGTCACGTAATATTTCTTTTTTTAATCAATTCTTACTAAATATTAAGATTCGTGATTGATAACAAAATATGATTTCAATTTAAGTCAATTCTTACCAAGGTAATCTTCCTTTTTAATCAACGTAATCACGGAATCTTAGTGTGATCTTTCAATCTTTAATAGCTGCCAATTTTAACATAATCACGTAATCTTAGCCTGCCAATTTTCAATCACGTAATCACGGAATCTTTAATAGCTGCAATATTACATTAACAGAATTTTGAGAAATATTTAACAGACTGCCAATTTCTCATAATCTTCTCGGTTGCAGCTATCTTTTTATTCCTTATAATCCCTTCACTTCAATACCTTTCTCTTCATCTTGCATCTTTAAACCTGTAAAACAAAATTTGTGATTGATTCTCAAGTCGCAACAATTTCTGAAATGACCATGACAAACGATCTTGCTATTAGTCCACTCAAATATGGAGTTAGACTTACTCAACTAAATATTAGGGTTATTCACAAATGGTCCAGGCCTGCATTTAGCAGCAAAAACAACAAAGACAAGATTAAAAAACTCGCTACTATTGAACTTTTATTAGTTGATTCAAAGGTATGTCTACTTCCTTTTCTGAGAAAACCAACAAAAAATCTGCTATCCAAACTCAATACACTTCCCGTTCTATCTTCTTGCCGACCTCCATTTTAGTGCTTATATACATTCTTATATAGGAGTATTTAACTTTTGTTTACCAATTTTTCCTGTTTCATTCATAGTACCATTGTACCAACTTCCACAAATTCATGCCTTTATTTTAATAATTTCACTCACAAATTCTCTACTCGGAGGTACGATAAGGTGGTAAATCATCTAGGAAATTGAATGATAAGTGCAACTGTTATTTCTGATAGTCATATTGGTAGCAAGGTCTATATTCCCCGCATCACATTGACACCTTCCGACACTACCGAGTTCCCAGTTAAGTTCGAAAGGAGACAACCCCGTGATAATGATATTATAATTATTTATTTTTTATTTTAAAAAAGTACACATGTTCGAATAAATAGAATTGGTTATATAATGATTTATAATCATCTTTAAAAATAAGTGTACATCTTTAAAAATAAGTGTACACAACCCCGTGAAAATTTCGCGGGTGTTACACTAGTTATGTCTAAAAGTTTTGAAACTCATAATATGTGGAAATCTAAAACGATACTCGGTAGAGCACATTTTTAACGATTGAAAACGATACTCGGTAGAGCACATTTTTAACGATTGATGATAACATTCATCTCTTTTAAAAAATATTTTTTTTACAAAAATAAACAAATAATATTTTCTTAACTCATAAATATATGAAAATGGTTAAAGAGAGTAAAACTCTTTGAAAGATGTTTTATAATAGTGTAATAAAAAAAATAATGAAAAGATGAAATGGGGTTTGAACCTGGGTGGTTTGAGACTTCTTGATAATATTAACAATTACTAACAACCATTGGACCACATTCTATTAGTGACAATTTATACAAGGTTTACACTATATATACGTTAATCTCATGTAAATGAGCCTCCAAACATGGAGACCCGATTCTTAGGCTTAGCCTGAACCGGCCCATAGCCGCCCCTGACCTTCAACCACTTTCTTCATCTACCATTATACTTGCAACTACCACCACAATAGTCACCACCAAACCACCACCATGACGCCACCGCCACCGCTATCCCCATCACCACCGCCACCAGCGCCATGACACCCCCACCACCACCACCGTCGTGACACCCCCACCATCATCACTGCCACGACACCCCCACCACCATCACCGTCGTGACCACCACCGCCATGACATCTCTACCACCACCATCACCATCACCGCCATGACACCCCACCACCATCATCGTCGTGAACACAACCACCGCCGCCATGACTCTCCCACCGCCACCATCGTCATGACACCCCCTTCACCATCACCGTCGCCAGCAGATAAGTGGTTGTTTGTGGTGGTGTGTTAGTGACTTAGTGGTAGGAGTGATTGTAAGTGGATCATTAGTTCTCTTTCTTGGTGTAAACAAACAATCAATTAAGTTTTAGGTAATTCTTTTCCTTTCCCCCTCTTACCCTTTCTTATTTCCTTTCACTTTCCCTTTCCCTTTCTCTAACCAAACGCCCCATTAGTTTGTAAAACGAGTTTTTGGTAAGTACTATGAGTCATGATGTTGGTATAAATGGATCCGTTTTCCACAATCTACATGGTATAAGAAGCAAAATCATTTAGATGATTTTGATTGGCTCTCAAATTGTTTTAGCTAGGGTCTACAATATTTTTTCGTATTTCCTAAATCACGCATATGATGTTACTTAATCCCGCGCACTTTGTCACCTTATTCCAAATTTACCCATTGTTAAAGAAAAACAACTCAAAAAAAATTCTCTCGTTTGTCTTTTCTTTTCACCCTAGCCAAAATGCTAATAATTTAACAAATTATGGATTTTAATTTACACATATCACAAGTAATTTCGCCATTTTATCAACAAATTTATTAATACACGACTTTAATTGAATTGAATGAATATTTTTTTACCTTAAAGAGAAGAATTTTTACAATTAGGGTTTGAAATTTAGGAATTTGAGATTTTGGATTGTTGAACGTGGGTCGGTTTATGACGGCTTGTGGTGTGTCGGTTTATAGCGGTTGATGGTGGTGTAGAGCGTACATGTTTTTTTTGGATTCTTTGCTTTTGATTATTGTTTTCTCTAACTGTGTGAAAAGTGAGAGCGGTAAAGTCGAAATAAGACGACAAAGTGTTCGGGATTAGGCGCATTTAGCAACTCTCTATTTTTTCCCCTTAATTCCTCCCCCACTAACAATCACAACATTTTATTTCTCTAAATCTTAATAAGCCCTTCAAAATCAATGTGGTATGATTTTCAACTCAAAATAGGAACCTTAAAATATTACTCCGTACATTACAAATATATAGCTAATTTATAAGTTAAAAATTTATAAATTTGAAGTAAAATGATAGAAGATATAACCTACAAAATTATAAACGAAATATCATATGTATGTAACGAAATGTCATATGTATGTAACGAAATATCATATGTATGTTTTATATAGATAAAAAATATCACAAATATAATAGATGAAAAATAATATTTAATACTCACAAAGCATGGATGTATATTATCTAATACTCATAACTTACATATTAGTTGAAAAACGAGACGACAAACAAAACGATGTTATAACATGCCTATGTTGAGGTTGATCTTATTCTTACGTCTAATATTAAGTTACCTCCGGCAAAACTTTAAAAGCAACCCGTGCATTTTTTGCACGAGTCTAAAACTAGTTTGTGTGAAGTGGTATCACATGAGAGTAACTCTGGTTTTAATTGGGGTGCTGATTTTCTGTTGTGGTTTATTGTATTTGCTTCATTCAGAGCGTGACTTGGGAATTTTGATTGGATTTATTTAGATAAAACAAAATATAGTGCTTCTATGCTACTATAGTACTATGCTTCTGTGTTCTTTTTTTCCTACTTATTACAGAGTATTTGTTTGCTAATGCTTCAGCTAAAATGATTTGTTAACATTTATTTTAGTGGTTTTTTTCGAGCAAATTTATGTTACTGGTTAGAAGTATTGGAAATGGATGCATTTGGACTAAAATATTTTGAAAATAATTCTCATCTTTTGACTTCAAATGAACTGTTCGAGTGTCACTACCCACTTTCAAGTGTCGGACATGGGTAATAAGAATTGTTCCTTTTATAGTGACGAGGAAGGTTTGTTCTATGCTTTGGACCTTGGTGGGACTAATTTCCGTGTATTACGAGTGAAATTGGGTGGGAAAGAAAAAGGTGTTATCCAACAAGAATTCGAGGAAGTTTCGATTCCCCCAGAATTAATGGTTGGAAAGTCAGAAGTAAGTTTACTTTGGGCACTCGTAACTGTTTAATGTTTGTCAGCTTGGTCTTTTACACCACAAGTCTAATAACATGGTATCTTCAGCAACTGTTCGATTATATAGCTGAAGCCCTCGCTAAATTTGTCGATACGGAAGGTGAAGGACTTCATCCAGAGCCCAATAAACAAAGAGAGCTAGGCTTTACCTTCTCTTTTCCGGTTGAACAGACATCAATTGCATCGGGAACTCTCATAAGATGGACCAAAGGATTCAACATAGATGATACGGTTAGTCCCACTTTTCATTACGCCTCAGTCGCTTGATCGGTGCCTCAGTGGCTTAGAGGAGTCAGAGTCCATGATGTTTCAAAATTGTCTGTCTCCATATTCTGGATAATATTGATCAATCGTTTTCCATTTCCTTTCCCTCTTCCTTAATAATTGTTTCCTACCTCTGAGCACTTAAATAGTTAAATCAGGTTCAAGAACCTCGCAATGCAACAAGGTTAAAACTCCGGCGGGATAGATTTTATCGTCCCTTATTAAATGAATAAAACATAAATTTCAGTATTCTGCTCACAGCTGTTTTGCATCAAAATTCATCTTGAGATGATACACTACGTAGTAGCATGTAAAATTGAAACTCTAGTGTTTTTTCAGGATACTAGTATCAATGTTCTGTTTCGATTCTTCTCGCCTAACTCCCCTCATCTATAGTATATTTGCTTTGTTTTTTCTTCTCACCCCTCACTTTCAAAGATACAGTTAACGTTCTCCTCAAGTTGGTTATCGTTTGTGTCATAGTTTCTGGCTTCACCGTTGTCGCTAAGCTTGTTTGAAGTTTACTTAGGCCTTGTTTGGACATTTGAAGGGAAAGGGAGGGGGAGGATTTGGAGGGAGTGAATATCCTTTGTTTGTATAGCAAAGTGGTGGTGGAGGGATTTGGAGGGGAAGGAAAATTATCCCTCCATTTTCCTGCTCCAAGCCAACTTATTTCCCCTCCAACAAAGGAAAGATTTGGAGGAAAAACTCCTCTCCCCATTCTCCCTTCCCTTCCTTCCCTTTCCCCCCTTCCCCCTCCCCTCCAATTTTTGTATTCTAACAAGGCCTTAGGCTTTACTGAATAGATTCTGTCATAGCCTATATTTTTCTTATTTCATATGGTCCATACTACCAATAGTTGATGGCTTTTTAGACATGCTTTGTGTGGTGGATAATGAGTGTGTGACTCCCTAACCCCCTCGTATGTGCTTGCACAAAACAAAAATGATCCATAAGCAAATGTGAATGGTTCCTTGGGACAGAGGGAGTAGATCGTGTAGTGCAGTTCTAGTCGGCTAGTCGCTATATGTCATCAAAGAAAACATGGATATTGGTGATTGAGAATGATTTGATATTCCTTGGGATTGATAAGGACATAGTGATGGAGAGAAATGATTCGGGTAAACGATTGAGTTTGATTTCTCACATGTCTTATTTATTATAAATCTTTTTATTTTACTCTTTCAAATTTCCCTTTTTATTTTTATTCTTGTTTTGCATTTTTTGTCTTAAAAAAATCTTATTAATTAAAAGAACAACCACTAAGTTCTCCATCCATCCTTATATTTCTCGGTCCATTTATACTGTAAAGAAGAATCAATCTTGTATGTAGTATACAAAAATCAACTAGACAAGTTAATCGTGATGTGCCCATTAATTTATACAGTCAATTTTAGAAAAAATACAATCTCCAAATTTGATGTATATTATTATGCCAAAAAAAACACCAATACACTATAATCTAACTAAATAATTCTTCATTCAAGTTTGACAATAACTAATTATTTAATTAATTGCTTATTACAACATAAACTCAAACTTCAATTGAAACTAAAATAAAAATAAATATTTAGAAATTTAGAAATATAAATATAATACTCATTTGCTAAATATTTATTTTTATTTGCTAATACCTTAAAACAACCTCTTCATTCCAGTTTTTAATATTGGCTTGAAATAAAACAAGAAATCGTATTGGGTAGAAATGATTAAAAATATACTTGCAGAAATTTGAAATTTGGACTGTTTTTGGAAAATACAGCAAAGATACTCATATAGATACTCTTAAACACGACATAGTGAAATAGAGATTTTAGCTACAAATAAGAGGGTAAAATAATAATAGTGAACTTAGTTGTTAGGGTGAAGAGTATGATAACGATGGAGTAAGGAAAATGGAGTGAGAGGCAGACAGACAATAAGGTGACCTATTCACTTTATTAACCCATTCAATTTACGAGAATGCATATTTGTAGATGCTGTCAAACGGGTTGGCTGGGTTAGCTGGTCGGGTTATATTATACGGGTTGGGCCAGTATATAGGTCGGGTTGAATAGGGATTGAGTTAAATACAGGTTGGTGAGGGTCAAAAATAATCTCTGTGTATGCTCATGCAAATATTGTCATTTTTATAAAAAACGTGGGTCAAATACTATTTTTTTGTACGAGATTCATCTTATATAAAAAACGTGGGTCATAAGATGAGTGTGGCAGAGATGCGTATGTTGAGGTGGATGTGCGGCCATATAAGGAAAGACCGGTTAAGGAATGAGGTGATTAGAGAGAAGGTAAAAGTGGCCCAATAGAGGATAAGATGATGGAAAATCGACTAAGATGGTTTGGCCATGTGAGAAGGAGACCTATGGACGCACAGAGGTAGGAGGTTGGAGACCTGGGGTGCTGCTAGGGGTAGAGGGAGACCTAAACAAATTTGGAGAAGAGTGATTGAGTACGATATGAGATTTCTCGGGCTTCAGGAGGGGATGGTGATGGAGAGGGCACTATGGAGGGATATGATACATGTGGACTTCTAGCTTTTGATGTTTTTATTAAGTTTTCTAAACAATTTTTCTTTTTGGATTTGTTACATTTTTTCCCCAAAACTCCAATATTAAATTTTATTTCATTTTTCAAAATCACTTTAACTTTATTCTTGATTTATTTTTTAGGGTTTTTATACATGTGATAAGTTCGATTTAAAATCTATAAAACCCCTTTATCTTTCTTTTTCGGTTTCACTTCACTTCCGTTTCTTTTTTCTTTTCTTTATTGTTTTATTTTCTCTTGTCGAGATGAGAGTTCACTCTTGACGGTTCCAAATGATGATTCATGTCAGGCGACCCCAAAACATTTTGGGACTAAGGCTCTGATGTTGTTGTTGTTGTATTCATCTTATATAAATATTAATGTTTTAATAAAATTGTTGATTTACTTTTAACAAACTGGTCAATCCATTTAGGCCAGGCTTCAATCTTAAAATAACGGGTCATTTTGGGTTTAAGTCGAGGCTTAACCATGAAATACGGGTTAGGATGGGTTTTCGAGCCGGATCAGAATTTGGAAGTTGACAGGTTTACATATATGTTACCAACGACTCTCTACGAGTGGGCAAGACGAAAATGGGGGTTGATGAGCATGTTAGATTAGGATCGCTGTTTTGAAATTTGTTATTGCAAATGTTAATTATGGAGAGTAATTCAAGTCCAAATTGTTAAAATAACTTCATATAAAACTTAAATCCTTTTTTTTTATAACAATTTACAATAATAGTGTTGGAATTACATACCCGTGCAATTTGCACGGGTTTAAAAGTAGTTTGGTTTATTGCGGTCTTGAAGACTGTATTTTTTGCGATCCATATGTAACTTTTGTTGGCCGTTTTTTTTTCCGCTAAACAAGTTTTCATAAGAAAATTTAGATATTTTAGTTGTATAAATTAGTCTTTTTTATCATCCAACATATTTAATATACCACTATGTTTTCAAATCTTTTTACTTAAATTCCCATATTTTGTATACCTATTGGATACCCTAGACTATTTAGATGCTGATTCATGTCAGCCCACCCCAAATCATTTTTGGACTAAGGCTCTATGTTGTTCTTGTTGTTGCTAGTTGCCATTAGATAGTGAAAATGCCTTAGTCTCTTAATGTAAGGTCGTGGAATTCATTTGTTTTGGTTGATGGGAAATAGGTTGGAGAGGATGTGGTTGCAGAGTTGACTAAGGCCATGCAGAGAAAGGCTGTTGATATGCGTGTGACAGCATTGGTATGCTTTTGCTTGAATTTTGACAATATTTCATCTCTCTCCATACCTGAGAGAGTAGACATTCTAATCAGTAGATAACTCATTGCGTCTCTATCTTCTTTCATGACCAGGTCAACGATACAGTTGGAACTTTGGCAGGAGGTAGGTACTATGACAGTGACGTCATTGCCGCTGTCATATTGGGTACTGGAACAAATGCAGCCTATGTTGAACGTGCCAGTGCCATTCCTAAGTGGAATGGCCCATTGCCTAGATCTGGAGAGATGGTAACCATTCACTTTGCTTCCTTCCGAGTTCACACAAAGACTTGTATGGGATTTTCTTACTCGTGAGACCAACCCATGAACCTGATAATTAGAAAAATAATACGAAAGGATTTGGGTTTGTATACATGTGAGACCGCTCGCACACTAGTCGCGGTTGAGTTTTCCCCATTTCCTTTTGGGTTATCTTTTCTTTTTTTTCTTCTATGTGGTGTATTATGAGGAATGTTTTATGACTTTATCAGAGACCTTTGTTTCTTCAGGAAGCAAATTGATATTCTATTTTTTGCAGGTTGTCAACATGGAGTGGGGTAATTTCCGTTCTTCACATTTGCCTTTGACTGAATATGATATCGCATTAGATGAAGAAAGTTTGAACCCGGGTGAACAGGTGAGACTTAAGCTGTTTGATATAATTTTTTTTCCATTATCTTTTCCTTTGAAGAGGACAAAAGTATTCTTTCTGTTAGATCAACTAATGACCCATTTATCTTAAATAATAGAATTAAAGCACTTTCACTTATACCTCTTTATTTCCACTTTATCCCACCAATGTGGGACAAACTTACAAACTTGTTCCAACTCTTTCTCGTGCAGATATATGAGAAAATGATATCTGGGATGTACTTGGGAGAGATCGTGCGAAGAGTCTTATGTAAGCTTGCAGAAGAAACTAGTTTTTTTGGTGACACAGTCCCGTCGAAACTAAAAACTCCATTCATATTAAGGTGTGCCCTATATCTTGTGCTACATTTTGGTATCATTTCGTTTATGATAAATGGAAACTGCTGAGACCACTAAGTGTTTGTGCACATATTTGAGTTGTAGTTTTACTACATTTTGATATTCTTCATTTTAATTTTAGTATTGGATGTTTGCACATATAGATGCAATGTGTTAGGACTGGATTTCTATCTGTCTTTAGATATGAGTCTTGTAATTTGCAACTAGTATTTACTGCCTGAGCGGAAAAGCATATACACAATATCAATACATAGATCCTTTGTTAAATCTCAGTTGATTTTCTTTTGGATTTTTCTCTGGTACCCTCCTGTTTTTTTCGAATTCAACATGATACTCCTCGTTTTTCAGAAGCATCTTTGGTAATAAATTAATAATTAGTATGACCATTAACATAAATATCGTTTACTCAATTGGAAACATATTTTCTTTATTAACTTCTTAAAAAACACGAGTTTTAGTAAATTGGGTATCTTACGAACTATTTACTAAGTTTAGGGGGTATCAGTGATGTTTTAGAAAAATGAGGGGTACTACATATAAATCGAAAAATCACAGAGGTACCACATAGATAAACCCTTTTCTTAAGAGACTGTGTCACATATTAAAAGTGCCAATCATACTATCGATCCATTAGGTTGACTCATAGGTAGTATTTTTTAGGAGTACTCATAAATGCATAGGCAAAGATTTTTTTTACAAAAAAGTCTACGTGAGACAGTCTTATTCAAGATTTTGCGTTTCGTATGTACTGAGTACGTTTTAGCTGAATAATTGGAGTTCTTGTTATATTTGGAACAAAATTGATGAGTTTGCGAGAAGCATAATAGTTGTGCTGCTTTTTTGTCAGGACGCCTGACATGTCGGCAATGCATCATGACACATCACCAGATCTTAAAGTCGTAGCAAGTAAATTCGAGGATGTCTTGGGGGTAATTCATCTAACCATAGATTGCCATTTCTACACTTGGTGTTTTCAAATACATTGATAACGCAGAACCATTTGAAGTAATGAGGTAATGTTTTTTTCCCTGACTACCTCAAGTTCTAAATGCTGGAGTTTTTGGTACTTGCCAGATCTCAAATACATCATTGAAGATGAGAAGAGTTATCGTTGATATTTGCGACATCGTTGCTTCTCGTGGGGCGTGTCTTTCGGCAGCGGGTATCTTGGGTATATTTAAGAAACTCGGAAGAGACGAAGTGAATAAAAGTGGGAGCCAAAAATCGGTGATTGCACTAGATGGAGGGTTGTTTGAACATTACACCAAGTTCCGAGATTGCATGGAAGATACTTTGAAGGAGCTTTTAGGCGATGAAGTTTCGAAAACCATTGTAATAGAGCACTCAAACGATGGGTCAGGCATTGGTGCTGCCCTGTTAGCAGCATCCCATTCGCAGTATCTTGAAGAGAATTATTGATAACTAGTTTCAGCTGGAAAACCTATGAGATGAGTTATCCTGTATCAATCATTTTTTATTGAAATTCTGAATTTGTCCCGAAATCCAGATTCGGGGGAACTCTTGATATTTAGTCCAATAGGGTTTGGAATTGGATTTGTATCGTATTGAAATTGTTAATAAATCGATTCATATGAATTTAGACCTGTATCCTGCACAATTGGAACTTGTGCTGTCAATTTTGAGTGTGTTTCCAGTATCCTGTATTAGTGTGCATGATTTGCAAAATACTTAATTGTTCGGTTGTATGAATACAACATTCTTACACAATATGAAGAGTACTAATTAAGTAATTAATCCTTCAACAGAGCATGAAGGATGTGCTGCCACTTCAGAGAGCAGACGTGTAAACTAGATTAAGCCCTCACATCAAATCTCGTCTCATTTTTCATGTCCCTCTTCGCCTCAAGTCCTCAACCCATCCGAACCACAATAATCACCGCTACTAACCAACCACCACTCTATCAGCCACCACCAATGAACAACTACCTACCAAGCCTCTGCCCCTTTCAAAATAGCCTGAAATCATTGAACCCAACCCCAACCACCATCAAAACAAAAACCAAAATCATTGGATCACCTCCACCACTAGCGATATACCATGAAACACATTAGCAAAGCTCCACTCATTCTTTAAACCGCTCACATATCACCCTGTGAAACACCCACTTAAACTGTTGAAAACTTCTCCCTCCGCAAGATCCCATGGGGCCGGAGTCAACCAAAGAGGGCAATCAAAGGAGAGGGGAAAGAAGACGTTAGTCGAAAGCGGCTAAATGGTTATAGTGGTGTGTCGTCGATTAAAGTAGGGATTGTCGATGATAGTGGTGTTTACAAAGGTGGGGGCTAAAGTGAAGTTGAGTAGGGGGGAGGAATTATTCGAGATATTGAGGAGTTAGGAAGGGGTTGTTAGGATTAGAGATGGAAGTGGGCACGTGGGCGATTGGTCTGGCACGACCCATGGCCCATTTTAGCGGATTTGGTGCTATGAGCACGACATGATAAGCCATAGTTGTGCTCGGGCTGATGTTTGAAAACGGATAAGCTTTAAATTTATACCTCATAAGCGGACGAGTGATCGTCGTAGTATTGCGAGGGCCGAACCCAAAGGACGGGATCTGGCTACTAAGTTTGGCTATTTAACTACTAGTTAATTCTAACAAACGATTGATTTTGGAGAAATGATAACTAAGCAAGCTAACACGATGAATTAAAACAAGCTAATGAAAAACGGTTTAAACAATTAGATTAAAGAACTACGATACTGGGTTCATCAAAGCGGATTAGGGGAAGGGTAAATAGCATGCAACAAGGGTTAACATGAGCGAAAATGATGGTTAAGACTCGACCTCTCGATGCGAATCCTAACCTAGGTCAAGAAATAGCCGACTTACTCATTCAACTAACTCGACCTACAAGTTGTTATGAGTCCTAATCATTAATCAAGCTACTCACTCAACTAATGGACAAATTGCTAATGAAACTAACCTAACTTACCCATTTAGGCAATTCCACAAACACCTTGCGGGCATAACAACGAAACAAACATAAGCAACTCAACAAACATTCTTAAAACATGCTAAAAACCTTTTTATATCCTACAATGGGCCCCCTCCATCCTAGGCTCCTAGCAAGGGAACTATTCACACATTATATAGATCAACATATCAAAACACAATGAAGATGATTAGAAGTAAAGAATTGACAATAAAACACAAGAACCAAACAAAGTATGAAGTTGAAATGTAAACAAATGATAACTAAAGTAGATTAAGAAGTGAACAATACCAAAGGAAATTAAGGAGGAATTCTTCAATATCCCAAATTACAACCCAAGTTACCAGCATAAACTAGAGAAACACTAAATTCAAGACTAAGGTTAAGGAGATTTTAGTGCTTGATTAAGGAAATACTAAGGAAAGATTAGGGCTAAGCTAGGTTAAACTAGAGTAATTCTCAGATCGATCTAGGGTTGTGTGCCAAAAAACATTAAGGGCGCAGTATTTATAGGTGCCTTACAATGGGCTGAAATTAGAAGAAAATAAGAAAAACTCGTCTTGTACTCCCAGCCGGCTGGGACTTCAATCTCCCAAAAGTTGAGTTTCAAGCATCATCAGGTAGCCACGGCCGGCTACCCGGCTGCCGATCCAAAGGTCGGCTACGAACACAAGAGCTGGTTCGGTTTGTTGCATCTTCAAATAAATTCTAAGTATGGGATGTTGTCCCAATCGGTCGGCCGACTTCCTGGCCACCGGCGGGGAACACTTCTTTAATGATGGTTTTCTTCACTTTTTCTTCAATCCCAGGTATCCACAGCCGGTCACCCGGTGGCCATTGTGCGGACCGGTTTAGAACACGTGCTACACAAGTGTTGAGTTCTGGATGTTATTCCTCTAAAATTATGCAAAGTATGGAGAAAGTGTCCCAGTCGGCTAGGCGGCTACCGGGACACCGGCTGGGAACACAGGAGTCATTTATCCTACTTAAATACGCCAAATGTGGAGGGTGGAGATGGCAGAGCCGGCTGGTCGACTACCGGGTTGGAGGTCGGCTATGAGCGTGTACTTAGCTTCAATTATTCTTATAGTTTTTATAGTCGTAATATAACTTCATTACTCTACAGCTTGAGTTTGGTTGCTTTCATTTGGTATTCAATAATCTGATAGGTATATTAACAAGCGAAATATACATCTTATCTATATAATTACAGAAACATTTAGGAAGCCCTGGTTGAGCCACGTTATCAACACAAGTTTTTTTTTTTGTTTTTTTTTTAAAAAAAAAAATCTATCGGGTGGGACCCACAATTTCTTTGATGAATTTCCCACGCGATAACTGCCTGATTTTCGATATTGCATGTCTGACCATAGTTTTACAAATATTACGTAATATTTGTGATATACTTTAGTAAACATTAAATGATGGATACACCAATACAGTTTATATAATTTGAAATTAAATATTACTCATATAATAATATATAAAATAATACAGCTTTAGGTCATTTGTATTACATTAACTTTAATATTATATATTCAAAAAATAAAATATAATAATTTCGAATAACGTCCTTCTAAAACTATTATATAACAATTTATATTCAATAAATAATTACAATAAACAATATAATAATTAAGACCCGTGGATTTTTGCAATCGAAAAAAAATCGAGTGAAGTTAAATAATAATGACACGATAAAAAAAAATGGGATATTGAAATTGCAAAAGAAAAGTTCCATAATAGATATACTTACCATTCACAAAAATACGAGTAATGGCGGGTTTTGTGGACAATCATATTTTTTTCTGATAAGGTAAAAACTATATTGATCCTCTAAAGTAGGACCAACCTATTTCATTATTTTGAATGAACTAAGTTGAAACCACCGGCTTTCAAACAATCCTAAAGAATTCGACATGTAGACAACTCTGATTTATGAGTGAGTTGTGACGATGAAAAATGCATATATAATGAAGAAAATTTTGAGACTTTTGTATTAACATTTACTTATTATTGTATATTGTAATTCCGTTATGATATTTCAAATTTATATAGATCATTGAATTTTGATATACTTTGAATATAAACTATGTTGTTAATATTAGAATATTTTTAGTATGTCGCTCATATGAAATTATATTACAAATCGAAAATCTTAAATATGGCTAATCATTATTTTAAACATTATTCATAAATAATAATACTTGGAACTGCAATCCCGTGCAATTTGCACGGGATTAAAACTAGTTATTAAATATAATGCAATAAATATAATTAAAAATAACGGTTGAAATGTAAACTAACAATTAAACATTATAATTGATGGATCTACTCGATGCTTAATGCGACACTACGTAAAAATACATTATGATAAACAAGAATAAGTAAGGGTTTATTTGTTGTCGAAATGACAATAAATAAAATAAGGAGGATATTATCTATGAGGATACATGCACGGTCAACAATACATTACTATTCACACTTTCCACATTTCAACTATTACTCCAAATGTCAATAGGTCATGTGTTCTATCCCCCATAAAGCTTATTTTTCGCACCAAAAAAACAATTACTCCAAATTTCACAAATCGTCCCACACTTCTACAATAAAGCCCAACGAAAACCCCGGTATCGCTAGCCTAACTTGACCTAATTTAGTTCATCGTCAAAGTTGGGCCTTAATATTTATGTGATTGTAGACCACCTTTAAGCCCAAACGTATACTATTTGGGCAGTAATACCCCACCTTTTAGACCCAACGTTATACTATATTAGCCCAAGCATAGCTAAGAGTTACTACTTATACCGTATAGTATATACTTTAGCCCAGACGATACTATTTAACACACTACATGCACGTATAACATTGCTTTACTTTTCAAATTTTTCCAGATTTCATACATTATTTCAAACTCTATAAATTAGCCCATGTTTACATTAGAGCCTAACAAATAGCCCACACTTGCTTCATTGGCTTTGTCGAAATTAGTTCATTGTCGAGATTGGGGCTCAGTATTAAATAAAATAAGCAGGCTGACAAATACATAACCAAAAAAACTTTACAAAGTCGTCAAAGTGTAAATTAATAATTATACATAATAAGTCAAAGTGTATGTTTTGTCAAAGTTATAAAAAACCATATTTGTCCACATTAATCCAAATTTCACATCTCGATCCGTAACTCCACATTAAAGCCCATTGAAATGCTCAAAATGACTAGACTACATTGATACAATTAATAAGTTCATTATCGAGATTAGGCCTTACTGTTAAATATGTCAAGCCCATTAACCAATACATATAATTGAGCAATAATAACCCACCTTTAGGCCTAACTTTGCACTATCTTAAGTCAAACATGTTTAAAAGTTACTAGCTCTACCGTACAATATATAGCTTAGCTCAAACGATATTATTGTCTAGCACGCTACATGCACATCTAACACTTCTTCACTTTTCAGATCATTCCACTATTCATATATTGTTTCAAACTTCACAAATTACTCCATATCTACATTAAAGCCCGACGAATAGCCCAACCTTGCTAGATTAGCTCGATCTAAATTAGTTTATTTTCGAGATAGGGCCTCAATGTTAAATCTAACAAGCACCTTGACCAAAACATATAATTTAGACAGTTATAGTCTACATTTAAGACCAACTTTGTACTATCATATCCCTTACATATGTAAGAGGCTTCAAAGTTTAAGTATTTTTCTCACATACCTATCTTAATATACATATTGATAATTATCAGGTTAAAATGGTCGTTGTGCATGTATAAAATTGGGTAAATGAGATCCGTAGGCCAATGTTTTCGTTCCTCACACGTGATGAACAGTCTAAATGATTATGATTAGGGATGTTTGTTATTCAATATATGACTAGTTTTATACTCGTGCAACAATTGCACGAGATACAATAAACCAATTTCACTTAATTGTTACTTTTGTTATTGTTTCGAATTTAAATTCCAAGATTCATTTGTAATTTTCGCATTTTGGCACATAGAAATGTCCGTGATAAAGTCTCTGTTTCGCAAGACACTTCAGGTAGTTTATTTGACAAAATTGGGTTATTTGACCAAAATTACAGCTACCTGATATTTTGTAAGTATTTGATATTGAACAAATAAGCTGAAATGAAATGGTACCTAAGATAGCACTTGAGAAATCAGGTACCTGAAATTAGTTATTTTCCATTTGTTACACCTTTAATCTATAATATTTAATCTAAAACCGTATATAATAAAACCGCATTGTATATTTTTGTTGACCCCAACTATTTCTGAGCTTGTTAAGATATATATATTTTGGGCTAATAGACAACCATAAAAACATGGATCGATATCCATGCATGAGTCGACAATATCACCTAATAATAATTATTACTCGTATTATTTTATGTAGCCTTAATTTACCATTTCGCAAAATTCTACTTTACGACGGTCGCACATGCGGCCAGTAGGAAAGTGATCACATTTTGATAAGTAGTGACCACTTTTGATTAAATAGTGACCATTTTTTTTTTATATTTTCGGAAATATAGATATTTTTGGGATTTATTTTTCATCAAAATCTTAAAATTTGGGCCTAGTGTTAAATTTAATGTTTATGTTTATATAGTATATAAATTTGCTTTTATACATTTTAATTGTCACAAATTATAGAGTAATACGGTCTCATATAAAAAGTTGATCCTTCAGTGCTAATAAACGATTTTGCTTTTTTTATATGTTGATCGTCTTAAAGTATGAGAGTATGAGACCGTTTTATACAAAAATTCCAATTTAATTTTATTTGTCAAGGTATGCAAGAGGTTAATTTTCCGGAATTGTAAATCTTTTTGTTATTAAAATTTGTTGTCCCCTGTATAGATTTCCGATTTTTTAAAAATTTTCTTTTATTGTAAGGTTGAATGTGATTAATTTTTTATCATAAACTTTTTAACATATCAATATATGAATATGTATATGAAAAATAATAAGAAATGAGGAGAGAGGGTAATTAATTGGAAAAAGAGTAATTAATTCTGGTTTGGAACGTGGGTTTGATGATTAAAAAAAAAAATTTACCAATCAGACTGCTTGAATTGGAGAGAGACAAATTAATTCTAGTGTTGAACGTGGGTAGCCTTTTAACAAAAAAAAAAGAAAAATTTCGACCAATGGAATTGCTTGAAATGTTGTTTCTCTTATATAAAGAGGATTATTCTTCCATCAATATCATATTAAAACAATCGACACATCACGTAAATATGATACGCAAGAACCAATACACATGTCAGAATTATGAACATTTACTTACTAACAAATTACTTCCCTTAAAATTCCGCGATGCGCGCGGAGAAATAACTAATATGTAAAAAAATGAGAGTATTTTATAAAGTAAGAATGAGAGATTTTGGGCTTTCTTAAACTGGCAACTCTAGACTGAAAGCGGAGTTACACAATTTTGTGCCGCCGCCGTAAACTATTTGTGAGAGAAATGGGTTGGGGTTTTGCTCAGTGTAAACTGTAAAGGTAAATCAGTTAGTACTTATTACTACTTGTTCATCTTTCAAATTGTCTTGTTGCAAATATTACTACTAAAACAACTATGTACTGTAATTTATCAAAGACTCAAGTTTTACCCACTGCTTTTAGAGTTTCTTCCCACCAACATATTGTTATGGCCTCAAAGCTTCATTCTTTCTCTAATGGGGTTTTCCCAAAACCCTCTTTAAACCCTAATTTCACTTGTTTTGCTGCTTCCTTTCCTGGCTTTTCTCGTCAATTTTCGTTTTCGGTTGGTGGGTTATGTGTTCAATTTGCATTGCCAAAGTCCCAGCTAATAGGGGTTAGGAGTTTTTCAAGCGGGTATCGAAATGGGGATGTTAGGGGTAGAAAGAATCTACCTTGGTTAGTTGATAGTAGTGATCAAGTTGGGGAATCCAGAGGCGCGGATAAGGTTGGGAAGGCCAGAGCTGGTAGTGGGAGTAGTTCTAAATCGGCTTGGGAGATTTCGGCTCAGAAGTTTCTGAAGAAGAGTGATGGTTCTATTGGTGAGGATGTGGGGAGACAAGGGAGGGCGGTTGACGTGGTCGAGGATTGGAGAAAACCCGGATTTAAAAGAGAAGAGATGAATGAGGAAGGTGGTGAGGATGAAGTGATTAATGATTCCAGATGGAATAAGATTAAGAGTAGGGCGGGAAGAGTGCTGGATAGTAGAGTTGGGTCCGTTAAGCCTGAATCGCGAAGGTGGAATAGGGAAGAAAGCTGGGGTAGAAAGACTTATAGAGAGGCTAGTGAGTCGAGTTTGCCAAAGATGGTGGGAGAAGGCTTGTATGGTGTTGGACCCGTTTTAGCTGCTTTATCTGCCGGGAGAAGAGAATTTTACACACTTTATGTTCAGGAAGGATTAGAGTTAAGTAAGAATAACAGGAAACGCAAGGATAAGAAGGGATTTGAGAAGGTGCTAAAGATAGCAGATGAAATTGGTTTGAGCATTAGGGAGATATCAAAGCATGATTTAAACATGGTTTCTGATAACCGCCCACATCAAGGTCTTGTACTGGATACTTCCCCATTGGAGATGGTGAACATAAAGGAGTTGGAAACTGTCTCTCCTGATCACGATAAAGGGCTTCTTTGGGTAGCGTTGGATGAGGTCACTGACCCTCAAAATTTGGGAGCCATCATTAGGTCTTCATACTTCTTTGGAGCAGCTGGTGTGGTATTGTGTGCGAAAAATTCAGCTCCTTTGAGTGGTGTTGTGAGCAAAGCTAGTGCCGGTTCACTTGAATTGACGGAGATGAGATCTTGTAAGAACATGATGCAATTTCTAACATCATCTGCTGAAAATGGTTGGCGGGTTGTTGGAGGTTCGGTTTCTAAGAGAGCAGTTCCATTGCGTGAAGTTGGGCCTGGAGAACCCACTATTCTGGTTTTGGGTAGTGAAGGAACTGGGCTGAGGCCTCTGGTTGAGAGGTCATGCACTCAACTTGTGCGGATTCCGGGAAATATTCCTGTGGATGTAACTTCAGAAAGATTTGAAGTTGACGATGATGGTGATGAAGATGACCAAGTTGAGGAGAATCAATCCTCAAGGGAAGAGTTTCAGTCTTTTATGGCCGTGGAGAGCTTGAATGTTAGTGTTGCAGCAGGCGTGCTTCTGCACCATTTTATTGGAAGCAACTATACTAGTTTAAACAACCCAGGTAAGGTGGATAGTATTGCACTTGATTAGATATAGAATAGCAACCATCAGTCATGTTTTCCTGACTCACTTAGAATCATGCAACATGAGGAATCTTTGCGTTCTGGCTTAAAACGAATGTTGGGTGTCATAGCTATGTCCGAGTGTTGGGCAGGGGTGATCAAGAAAATATGAGGAATCTGGACAACAAACGTTTGCAAGACATTTTAGCATTCATTACTCAAGTGTTTTTCTCTTCATTATATTACTAGCTGCCTAGCTGTCTTTTGTAAGTTAATAACACCATATTTTTTTTTCTGTTTTGCTAAATAGAGGCTTTTCTGGTCTACCAAGATTAGCTTCAGATTTTTTTGAGCAAATATTGACTTTAGGAAGTATTCCCTGATTCCGTATGTACTATGATTTCACCAGCAAACGATCACCATCATTAATCTGTAATGACCATGCCTGAAGGATCTTGTTTCCAGCTCCACAATATCCCAGAAAAGAAAACATAGGAGATAGAGAAATGGATTAATACCATTGTGATATGCACCCCTTATGTAGTCTTGATATCGCGTTTATAACTTACTAGACAGTGTCTTACAGTAACATTGTAGCTTCTGCTTTTCTCTTACTAATGCTCAAAAATAGCAATTTACCAGCGAGTTGGTGACGGGATGATTGTGAAGCTCTGCCTGCTTTTTGTACCAAATTCACCGGGATTCTATTTACAGGAGTTACTTGTTTTCCAGGTACAAATTTGGTTAGAATAAAATCGAAACCTTAAGAAACTATCGAGGGAGCTGACTGACCTACCATTTAGTTTGCTGCTTGGAGCTTGAATAGGTTTTACTGCGTAGGGTGAGTGAGTGACCTTCGAGACTTCTTAGGACCCTAAAAATTTGTGCGTATGTAATGGCTGTTTTAGAGATTTTCCATCAAGATTACTCTCCAGTAACTATTCCATTGGCCTCCGATTTTCGAGACTAAGACCAGATTTTTCTTTGCAGATAACATGTTATTTGTGATGAATATGATGAAATTAAGAACATCATTGATTTTTATTTATTCATTGAGTCGAGTGTTTCCCTTACCATCTTGCCGAAATGATCGTAACACCATGGACTTTGATAAAAAAATGTATTCCCTCCATCCCAATCATTTGTTTTTTTTCTTTATTATTTTTTGTGATGCCTATTTTAATCAAAAGGTAAACAAATGACTAATTTGTATTTGGAGTTTACTTGGGCACCTCATTTCATGCCATCATTAATTGAAGTTTACTTGGCATTATACGATTCCACAACGGTGTTGCCGATGGAATTTATGTGGGGGGTTTCATTGAATGTGAATTTAGTGATTTTTTTTGTTCGTTTTACACAACGGCGAGGAAGGTTAGTTGTGTTGGACCTTGGTGGGTGGGAAAGGTGTTATCCAGCAAGAATTCAAGGAAATTTTACCCTACCATAATTAATGGCTGGAAGTCAGAAGTAAGTTTACTTTGGACACTCGTAACAGTTTAATGTTTGTAACCTTGGTATTTTATACCGTAACTCTAAAGACTTGGTAACTTCAGCAACTGTTGGATTATATAGTTGAAGCCCTCGCTACATTCGTCGATACGGAATGTGAAGGACTTCATCCAGAGCCCAATAAACAAAGAGAGCTAGGTTTTACCTTCTCTTCCCCAGGTGAACAGATATCAATGCATCAGAAACTCTCATAATATGTAACAAAGGCTTCAACATATGTGATACGGTTAGTCCCTCTTTTTTTTTTTTTTAATTGCACTTCAGTCGCTTGATCGGTACCAGTAGTCCCTCTTTTCATTACACCTCAGTGGCTTAGAGTCAGAGTCCAGTGGCTGTGGCTGTGCCTGTGCCTATCTTGAAGAGACCAAGTGAATAAAATTGGAACCCAAATATCGGTGAATGTACTGGAAACCATGTGTTTGATTTTTGCAATAATAGCCCCAACATCCATCCTTCTTCTGTTGAGTGAAAATGTTGTTGTTCTTCTCAACTCCTGCCATAGTTGATTAAAATACCAGGTTTTTCTCCAAGCTTCCTTCACTTTTGTCACTTCAACTGTGGACAAC
Source organism: Silene conica (assembly GCA_029255685.2). Taxonomy (NCBI): domain Eukaryota; kingdom Viridiplantae; phylum Streptophyta; class Magnoliopsida; order Caryophyllales; family Caryophyllaceae; genus Silene; species Silene conica. The sequence continues at coordinate 56,669,295 of CM055314.2, read as the reverse complement.
AATAGGGGCAGACTGCAGAGTAGTAGAAGTAGAATTAGAAGGTAACCCCTTGCAACCTGAACCCAGTCTAGGATAACCTTCAAAATTAATTCGGAAGCAGAAGATGAGAAAAATAGGTGTTTATTAGTTTCCTCTGGACTTTCACAAAGAACGCATCTATTTAGAAGTTGAAATCCTCTTTTTTTGAAAATTATCCAGGATAGCCAGCCACTTGATTCTGAGCAGCCATTGAACAAATGATTTTGTGACTAGAAATCAAACTAAAACAATTTAAGCCCTTTATCCAGTCACCAATCACCAATCTCCAATCTCCAATCTCAGGTGCCTATTTGGCTACCTACGGGTTAAAAGTTGAAACCTGCTTTAAGAATTCCCTTGAGGCTACAAGAAAATTGATCCTTAATAGTCAGACTCCAAATCTCTCGGTGTTTTAGAGTATATGTTTGCTGTCATTTGTCCTGTAGCAGGCGCTGAAAGTTTTCACGCCCTTTTAAACAGTAGAGCAATATTCCAGAACTGAATGTCCTTTATATTGAAACCACCATTTTCCCAGGCCACCACTTAAGAAATCATTTTCCTTTTTCAACCCTAGAAAAATTGACTACAAAATTTATTTATGTGCTTTACAACTTCCCCAGGAAGAAGGATGCTAGAAGCCTAGAACACCAGTAGCCTTTGATTAGTGGAAACTCTTTCAAAGTAGGCATTGGTTTTATCGACATTAGCATGGAGCCCTGGTAGCTGAGTAAATTCATTCCTCGCCTCTTTGACAACAATCACAATCACAATCACAATCACAGATGGGACATCTCCTCTAGGGCTGTACAAAGGTCCAAACCCGGACCGGACCAGACCGGACCGGCGTGGACCGTGGACCGACTTCTACTCATTTCTCGACCCGCGGACCGGACCGCTGAGCTCAAAGACCGGACCTTGGACCGACCCTTAGGTCCGGTCTAAACCCAGACCGTAACCCTTTGGGACCGCCAATTTCGTAATGCGATTGTTTTAAACAATAAATTCATAACTAAGTGGGTCATACTGTGCACTATACATACACGTCTTTTATAAATCTTGACAAATTTGGTGAATATGGAGAATTGGAGTTAAACATGAATGAATAGTTGGATATTCGATAACTAGTATGTATAACGTAGTTTGGTAGTATTATAGTAATAATAATATACTACCAAATATTAAAAATTATGATAATTGATATCTTACAAGATTATGTGCAAATATTAATAAGGAAATATAAAAATTTCAAATTCTAAGTTTAGCAAGTAATCAATATATATACTTAAAAGAGGAACTTTTCGAGCGATTTTATTGGCTATTGTTTTAGAGCAATTTCATTGGCTATTACTTTTGTTAAATAAATTAAGTATATAAATAAAAAGATAATTAAATAGTAATAAAACATCAATTGGATAATTATTGTTTTTAAAGTGATTACATTGGTCATTACTTTGGTTAAATAAATTAAGTATATAAATAAAAAGATAATATAATAGTAATAAAATATCAGTTAGATAATTATTGAATTAGTTAATAAAATAATTGATTTCATTGGTTATTGTTTAGAGCAATTTCATTGACTATTAATTTGATTAAATAAATTAAGTATATAAATAAAAAGATAATAAAATAGTAATAAAATATCAGTTGGATAATTATTGTTTTTAGAGCGATTACATTGGCTATTACTTTCGTTAAATAAATCAAATATATAAATAAAAAGATAAAAAGATAATTAAATAATAATAAAATATCAATTGGATAATTATTGAATTAGTTAATAAAATAATTTTCATTGGTTATTGTTTAGAGCAATTTCATTGGTTATTACGTTGGTTAAATAAATTAAGTACGTAGTATATAAATAAAAAGATAATTAAATAGTAAGAATATATCAGTTGGATAATTATTGTTTTAGAGCGATTACACCGGATTTACTTTCATTAAATAAACAAGGTATATAAATAAAAAGATAAAAAGATAATTAAATAGTAGTATTAAAATATCAGTTGGATAATTATTGTTTTTAGAGTGATTAGATGCGCTATTACTTTGGTTAAATAAATTAAGTATATAAATAAAAAGATAATTAAATAGTAATAAAATATCAGTTGGATAATTATTGATTAGTTAATAAAATAATTGATAACTAGGAATTTTGGCTACCGTAAAGTTATGGTATAATTTGTTGTTTCCCTTCTCTTATTTAGTTAATAACATAAATAGATATATTGATGAATAAAAAATACAAACTACGGAATACGAACACATAAGAATATGGGCTAATGTAAAAAGATTAAGAGTTTAAGAGAATCACGAACTAAAAAATACGAGCACGGAAGAATGCGAGCTATTAACCTAATAATACTGGCTAATATAAAAAGATTACGATCCGAGCTATTAAGTTAAGAATAAGAGCTAATGTAAAAACAATACGAGCTATTAAGATAAGACGAGTTTTAAAATACGAGGACAAATGACAAATGGATACAAGCTAATGAAAAAACAATACGAGTTATTAAGATAAGACGAGTTTCAAAATATGAGCACAAATGAATACGAATATGAGATTAAAAGGATCACGAACTTAAATATACGAGCACATAAGAATACGGCCTATTAAGATGAGAATATGAGCTAATGTAAACAGAATACGAAAACATGAGCTAATTGAAACACTTCTCGAACTAAAAAAGTAGAATCAGATTTGAAAGACGTCAAGTTTCATGATATAATAAACACTTGAGATTACGAGGTATAATTAAAAGAATACGAGCTACAAATTACGAATACATAAAAAATACGAGCTAATGTAAAATGAATAAGAAATTAAGAGAATCGGGAACTAAAAAATACGTGCACACAAGAACGCGAGCTATTAACGTAAGAATGCGAGCTAATAAAGCTATTAAGCTAAAAATACGAGCTCATGTAAAAAATACGAGCTCATGTAAAAAATACGAGCTATTAAAATAAGAATACGAACGTATAAAAGGATCACGAACTTACAAATATGAGAATGTAAGAATACGGGATAATATAAAAAGAATACAAGCTAATGTAAGAAGAATACGAGCTAATAAGAAAATAATACAAGCCTGATACATCTAATGTTTTATTAGCCATAAAAAACAATCATACCTGAATTATTCTTTATATATGACTATTATACTAAGTATTTTTAGAAGATTAACTGTTACAATAATTAGTTTGAAACTACGTCAAGATATTACCCGGGCAACGCCCGGGCATGAAATCTAGTAATATAAAATATACGAAATTATATGCATTCGGTCCATCAACCGGTCCAAAGGGTTAACCCGCGGGTTTAGACCGGCTAGGACCGCGGACCGGTTTTCCACATTTTGATGACCCGCGGACCGGACCTTTAGGTGTCCGGTCCGGTCCGGTCTGACCCTTACGGTCCGGTCCGGTCCAGCGGTCCGGGTCAATATTTGTACAGCCCTAATCTCCTCTAACAAAAATCATCAAATCATCAACAAACATCAAAAACATCAACTGGGTGAGATTGAGCTTATTCCACTTTGGATTAAATGATACATTCTGTTTAGACTGACAACCCTAAGATACCTAGATAAAATCTTCATACCCAGAAAACAAATACACCACTTTGGCCTTGAAAAAAACCATAATGCCACCATTCTTTTTGAAAGTATACCAAGTTTTTGTTACGCATCCCATAGTCCACTATGGAGTGAATCAAAAGCCATCAAGCATTTGGAATACAAAATTCCGTTGGAGTGAATCAAAAGCCTTTATGATATTCACCGCGATAAGACATTTTGGCGAGGTGTTGTTGTTAAGTCTTTTACCAAAGTATGAGACAAGATAATAATTTCAAAAATACTTATACCTTTAATAAATGCAGTTTCTTTCTCACCTATGTCAATATTATATCATTAACTTTTAATTGAGTTATTTTTTTGCATGATGAGAATGATTGTAACACACTAACACACATAACTCCGTTATATCGTCTTGGGCGTATTGTTTGCAACCCTTCATTTCTTCACCATTTCTCCCATACCCGATTTGCTAACTAAACAATGAATTTTGCATGCATTTGTTTCTCTCGCATTTCCTAACCCAACAATTTAAGCTCTTGTTAATCAAGATATATTGTTGTTCTCTACTACTTATTAGTAATTGACTGAAATCTAAAAGAATCGTAATATCAACCATTGGATACACAATAATTAGCGTTTTACAACTAAAATAAATAAATAGTGTAATAATAAAATTATGGTTGCAACTTATTTTAATATTCGTGCAACACACGGGAATAAAAACTAGTTTCAAACTGAAATTGGCATTATTAATCTAAAAATTATACTTGACAAAAATAAAGCAACTCTAAACTTGTATTAAAAACAATCAAAATAACTCAAGTGGTGTTAGTCCAATGATTTTGGGTCAACCTTGAAGCTTGTCAAAGGCAGGAATTGAAAACTCTCGGGTTCGAATCAGGGGGCGATGATCACTTAACCACTACAGTTCCCGAAGGAAATGACTTATATGGTCCATGTGATGACGCGTGAATGCATGAGCCCGAGCGAATTCAACCCCTCATCACAAAAAAAAAACAATCAAAATAAAAACTTGTTAGTTTTGTAATTAAAACTGTAAGATGTTAAACTATGATTTGACCTAATTAAAATAATGAGTTAACTATGTAAATTTTTAATTTAATTTGAAACCCATAATTTTCAACTTAAAACTTGAAGTTCTCAATGGATAAACTTGAGTTGTTGTGTTGAAACAATTAGTTAACATTTTAAAGTGTGAAATTTCAATTTTAAATCGACAACTTACAAAATCATCTTGGTAGACGACGTTGACATCGATTATCAACATTCTTCGTTAGTAGTTTTAAGTGATAAATAGGAGGAGATAAAGGACCGAACAATGGTGATAAGAATGACAATCGCAAAGGTAATGAGGATGTGGATTACAAAGGCCGTGGGGTAGATGGTGGTGGTGAGAAAGTCGACTGAGGAGACGACAAAGAAAGGACGGTGGAGGAGGACGTTAATTGTAGTGGTGCTACTGGATATGGACTGTGTTGGAAATGCTAGAATGTTTGTCCCACGTTGAAAGAATAAAGAAAGTTTTGTCCCACATTGAAAGAATAAGAAAATATTTTTGGCTTTGTCTCACATTGGAAATATAAGGAACTTTGGTTGTGTTTATATACTTAGTACTTCTCTACTAAGTATTTGTCAATATTGAGAATAGTGTGTACACCTCCCACGCGCGCACCGCCGTCGTCCGACCAGCCGACTCGCATCGCACGCGCCGTGTGGTGGGGTCTGTTTTGCAACCGAAACCTTTTTGTCTCGTCTTATTTTTTGCGCAATCACTGCATTGAAAATTACATTCTCGTTTTCTGATTGTTCAATGTATATCTTACTCTGATTTTTCCACCAAAGACTAATGGAAAACTGCACTGCATTAATTCCATTCATTGTTTCTGATTTCTGATTTTAGTATAAATAAGATGAAGTTTCATTTGCAAATCGCTCAATTTTTTCTTATCAAATCCTCCTTTTCCCTCCTTTGTTCCTTAAGAAAGTCTGAGCAATTACATTCGAGTTCCTACTCTTCTTTTTGGGTGTAATTTGGAGGAGAGTCGTGTATACCTTGGGGAGCGTCGTTCGGTATTGACAGCACCGTGTCGAGGGCGATTAAGCTTCCGAGGCAGCAGCCATCATACCGTGACACAATGAAGTTTATTTAATCTGTTTTCGTTCTCTTTATTTTGCCCTTCGCATTAACTTATTTCCAACAGATTGTGTGAAGAAACCCAAAAATCTCACATGTGAGAGTTATCTATTGATAGAAGAGAAGAAGAATGAGATTCTTCAGTGTTCCATTTCCGCATGTGAGGAGGACGTTGTTGAATTTACCAGATTGTAATGCATGTAAATGAGAGATTCTTCGGTGTCCATTTCCGCTTTACCTAACTTTTTTATTGGGCTATAATCTCCTGAAGGACCCGTCTTATGCTATGAGATAGTCTTTATAAGAGAGTAGTTGATCATTTTCGGTTTAAAATTCCGAAATTGGCCTGAAATCCGGTGTGAGGGGAACTCGTGGCTTTTAGTCCAATAAGGTTCGTAATTGGATTTGTACCAAATTCCACCAAATTCACATTGTTAATAAATCGTTTCATTTATATTAAAACATGTATCCTGCACAATTGGAACTTGTGCTGTCAATTTGCGCGAGTTACTTGACAACAACACATTTTCATTTGTGACGGACAAAATTCATTACAAGCTTGTGACGTGAGATAAAAGGACAAATGAAAGACGCAAGTAGGAGAGTAAGTGGGGGAAGGACGTGAGAGTGTGACAACAATAGTGAGTTGAGACAAATGAATTGATGATGCTGCTTATCCGAGTGCATGATTCGCAAAGTTTAGGACAGCCATATGAGTTTGCTCATATTATTTTTCACTTAAAAATCCAAACATTAGCTCCAATTGAATTGCGGTAACTTGTAGTTTGATCTAATTCTTAAATCTTCATCATGTGAATAAAACAGACCTGTTTTCATACTCTACCCATCTCGCACAACATTGTTAGAGAATATGGAGCAAGATGTGTAATCTAGATTGTAGAGAGTCAAATATACATAGAGAGGCACCATTTTTAGGGTTACAATAAGATTAGCTCCAATATGAAGTCCACTCCATTATTAGTATTACAACCAAATTAGTAGACACATTATCCTATTCATCAGAGAATACTCCATCAACCTGAACCTGAACCGGAACCGGAGGCGGTGGATTGCAGCGACACATTATTAAGGCGCTCGAGGGCCAAAACAAGAGCTTGAGTACCTAACCTACCCTCACCATGAGCCTTAAGAGACAAATACAACTGATGACCCAAAGCCAACCCAGGCAAACATATCCCCATCCTCTCACACTCCTTCAAACAAATCCCCAAATCCTTAACAAAATGATCCACATAAAACCCAGCTTCCAAATCTCGCTCCAATATCCTTCCCCCATAAAGCTCCAAACTCTTCGACCCCGCCGCACCTTTCGAAATCGCCTCCAAAAACAACTTCAAATCCAACCCTGCCTTATGTGCATAAACCATCCCCTCCACCAACCCAACCATGCTTGACGCTATGGTTATCTGATTACCCAGCTTCGCATGCTGCCCACTTCCGGGACCACCCATATAGTAGGTGGTCCCCAGAAGGGACAGCAGCGGGGACAACGACGAAACAACCCACTTCTCTCCTCCAGCGAAGATGGACAGGGCAGCGGCACGTGCACCGCGGTCGCCTCCAGAGACAGGGGCGTCAACAGCGGAGATGGATTTCGCGGCGGCGGATGCAGCGATAGTGGCAGCGAGGGAGGGGTCGGAAGTGGTCATGTCCACGAGGGTGGACCCCGGGGAGAGGTGAGGGATGAGGGAATCAATGACCACGGAGTTGACGTCAGAGGGGAAGCCGAGAATGGTGAAAACGACGTCGGATTGAAGGGCGACGGAGGAAGGAGAGTCGGCGAGGTTGGCCCCGAGGGTGACTAAGGGTTGGGCTTTGGAGAGGGTTCGGTTGTAGACGGTAACGGTGTAGCCTGCCTTTAAGATGTGGGAGCACATGGATTGACCCATTACTCCGGTCCCGATCCAACCTATTCGGGTTGTTGATGGGGAAATGGGTTTGGGTACGGAAGACATGGTTCGGAGGAAGGAAAGTGTGGTGGTGATGGAAGAAGTGATAGGGTGTTTGCGGAAGAGTGGTGGGTGAAGTAATCGAGGAAGAAGCATTACTTATCGGGTTTTATCAGATTGGGCGGCTCATGTTTGCGGCTCATGTTCTCTTACTTGGACTAGTCTTAAACCCGTGCAAATTGCACGGGTTGACATTTTATGTTATATTTTATAAGATATCTGTTCTATTTTAAGTTGAATATAAAGTGATATGTAAATGCTTTAAATTTTAGTATAGTAATATTAACGCTAATTTTATATTGATAAGTAAGACAGTATTACACTACTATAGTGAGAACCACCCATATGATGAGAACCATGAGAACCAATTATTAACCATTGGATCTGTTAGTCTATTAATATCTATTGGATCACTCCCTTCAATTTCAACGTGTTCACCCCCCAAACCACTGCAAACTTCCTCATTTTCCAAATTCACTTTCTCTCTCCTCCCACTTTATCTCTCTTCGCATCCAAAACCCTCCGCCATTAACCTAATTCTTCGACCATCAAAACTTTCGCCATTACTCTAATTTTTCGACTATCAAATTTACTCACTAAATTATTCGACAATTAACCTTTCGACATTGCTTCAATCAATGGAGCCTTTTAATTCGAGGTAAAGTTTCGATTTTTATGATTTTTTTGCGAAAATTAGTTGAATTAGTTGATTAAATTAGTTGAATTAGGGCTGAATTATCGTTTTGATTCATCGATTAACTATCTGGCTTGATGAATTATGCTTCTGAAATTAGGGTTTCGTGAATTCAATTGGGGAAACTGAGAAATTAGGGTTAGGGAGTTTCGTGTATTAATTGGGGAAACTGAAAAATTAGGGAGTTTCGTGAATACAATTAGGGTTAGGGAGTTTCGTGAATTGAATTGGGGACACTTAGAAATTAGGCTTAGGGAATTTAACTGACTTCCTAAATTTGTTGAAATCATGGAATTGGAGACTGTTTATGTGCATCTAATACATGTTTATGTGCATCAAAGTACGATTTTGTGAATGAGATTGACTTAATTGAGATATTAGGGCTGCAGAAATTGAGAAATCACATAAATTTCTTGAAATTTGGACACTAGAGACTGTTTACGTGCATCTCATTTCGTATATTATGTGCATCAAATTCCTGTTGAGGCGCATAAAATTGTGATTTTGTGTATCAAATTCGCTTAATAGAGAATGTATACTGTTAGATTGTTGTTTATTTAACTTTTGACATTTCGTGTTGCAGCAATAATAGCAATAATGACCACTGCTCTTCTTCAAATGGCATTACAAAAGAAGGATTGATTGTTGAAGTTGTATCAGAAGTATCTGCACTAGCAGTTGAACGTGACCCTGAAGTTGTGACTTTCGAATTTGTTGAAGGTACAATTCTGTTCATCCTAAATTTTGAGTTTCATGGTTGTCTTAGTTGTCTGATGATCTTTTGGTTTTAATAATTTGTATTGCTTGGACCTACCTGAGATAATAGTCAAACTGGTAGTTGCTTGCTTGATGTTTTAAGGTTTTTTTAGGCAATTAGTCTTAGGTTTGAGGATATCCGTCCTCTTTACATGCACAAAATAAGAATCAGTGTGCACGAAATAAGGTTCTGTTTGCATCAAATAAGGTGCCAATGTTTATTGTGCAGTAGTACAGTGGTGTCTATTTTGTTTGATGTCTATTAGAGAACAAGATTTTACGTATTTGATGCATGTAGAAGTTTATTCCATGCACATATAACACTTTTCCATGCATGTGTAAGACAAGTATTTAGAGACTCTCGCTTTGGAGGTTTGAATGGTGATGTTCTACACATGTGGTTATGTAATAGAATGTTTATGGTCAGGGGGAGTGTACTTGGATTATCCAGCAGCACTAACACTATTTTGTGAGAGTGTAATTCATATTTTTGCACCTCCCTTCATCTTTCTTACTTTAATTGCACCACATATGCAGGTATCGTAGTAGAGCAGCCTTTAGAGCAGCCAAAGCCAGAGGACGAGGAGGCAGCACAAGGTTCTTCAAGCAACACGAATCGGATTTTTGAGTGTGCCATCCATCTTAAGCCTGTTATTGGTATGTTGTTCGATACGCTTGACTTGGGTGTTGAGTTTTATGAGACATTTGCCAAAGAATGTGGATTTGTTACTAGGTTAAGCTCCCAAAAGTCTAAAAATGGTGTCATTACCCATAAGAAATGCGTCTGTAATAAGGCTGGAGTATGTCAACGCAAAGGGAAAAATCACCGGAGGCAAAGGACTAGGATAGAATGTCCTTCTTGTATTAAGTTTAAGCGAATTATGAATGAAGGTCCTGATATTGGTAAATACCAAATTTATGATTTTCATGAAGGTCATAATCATATGCCACAAACACCTACAACAATGGTACATTTGACCCAAACAAGGGAATTAAGTATATTTCACAAGAAAATGATAATTGATAACTCCAAAAATAACATTGGACCAGTTAAGTCTTATAGGTTATTTAAGGAGTATGTTAGGGGCTACAAGAATGTGGGTGCGTCATTGGAAGATTTTAAGAATTTTTCAAGAGATATCAAAAATTATTTGTCTGAGGGGGATGCTCAAATGCTTATTGAGCATTTTATGAAGACCAAACACATGTGTCCCTCATTTTACTTTGATTTTGAGGTTGATGATTTAGGTCGATTGTCACACGTATTTTGGGCTGACCCTCTTAGCATTAAAAACTATTTGATCTTTGGAGACATGACCTCTTTCGATACCACCTTTAGAAAAAATAAATATAGGATGATTTTTGCACCTTTCACGAGGGTGGATAATCATAAGAGGTATGTGACATTTGGGGCTGGACTTCTTATTAATGAGAGTAAGGAATGAATATTGCATGGCTTTTTACTAGATTTGTAGAGGCGATGGGTGGTCATCATCCCGTTTGTGTGATTACGGATGAAGATTTGGGTATAGAGGAAGGAATGAATATTGCATGGGGAGAAAAAGTGCAACATAGATATTGCATGTGGCATATCTTAAAAAAACTTCCTGAGAAAGTAGGACCTTTAGTTTGTAAAGATACCGAGTTTTTGAAAGAGATAAACCGGTGTGTCTGGAGTGACGATTTGGAGCCGGCTGAATTTGAGGAAAGATGGACAGAAATAGTTGAGGCTCATGGGTTGTCGGATAATGAGTGGCTTACGGATAAGTTTAAGATTAGGAATAGGTGGATTCCAGCTTATTTCCGCGACCTATTTTTAGGAGGTCTGATGAGAACCACCTCGAGGTCCGAGTCAGAAAACCCCTTTTTCAGCAACTTCACTAATCCTAATTTAACCCTAGTTGAGTTTTGGATGAGGTTTGAGAGTGCGATGGATGCACAAAGATGGACTCAATCGAAACTCATTGCACAATCAAAGAACTCATTCCCCCACTTGTTGACTAAAGTAGCCCTAGAAAAAATGCATCGGAATTCTACACTCCAACAATCTTCGGTGAGTTTCAAAAGGAAGTCGAAGCAGCTTGCTTCTCATGTGGTGTTGGGGATAAAGAAAAAGATCCAGCCCTTCCAATTGTATACATAGAGATCATAGATCATGTTCGAAAGAAAACGTATAAGGTTGGTTTTGGTCAGGATGATTCTGCAATAGTGTGCATTTGCAAGAAGTTTGAACGACATGTAATACTTTGTCGACATGCTCTGTGTGTCCTTAAAGATCGGGGAATTCAGAAAGTTCCAAGTGACTTCCTACTTAGTCGGTGGAGCAAACTAGCAACTTGCAAGCCAATCGTCGGCCCTAATGGCCAGTTGCTTGCTGACTGTACATCAATGGATGTACAAAAAACAAAGTAGGAGAGTTATGGTCAGAGTTGTTTGGTTGCGTGGCACTTGTTGAACAGAGTCCGGTGCATTGTGATGAGTTGCTTGGAATTTTGCGTGAGTTCAAGGAAAGGGTCAAAAATGCGCGTGATGAAAGTGGCAGCAATATTGGTAGTGCAAAGGGAAAGGACAAGAATGCTGAAATTGGGATGCTTTTAGGAACAAGCAGGCCTACTAAAATTATTGTTTTGCCTCCAAGACAGTGCAAAAATAAAGGTTCAGGGAAAAGGATGATCTCACAGAGAGAACGAGCAGGGGAAGTGAAGAAGAAACCACTAAGAAAATGCAGGGCTTGTGGGGAGATGGCGAACCATGACAGCAGGAATTATGACCGAAGGACAACCGAGGATGAGCAGACACAATAGGTATGCAGTGACTAAATAGATCGAGCTATTCTTCTTTTTTTAGTCTCATTTGTTGGGTAAAAAATGGCTTACACTTCGTTATTACTACATTCTAAATTCATCTCCCCGTTTTTCAAACAAGTGCTGCAATTCTGCTTCTGTATTACTTTGCTTTCTAGTGAATATATCTTTGAGGTATTATTGTTGACTTTTTATGGTTTGATAGCATAGTGTTTGAGTTTTTTTTTTTCAGTTTCCTGCATACCGTATTTTTGGTAGGGTCTTCAATCTCGTCTTTGTATTTCTGTTTGCGTCAAATTAGTTTGAGGGACATTTGCAGTTGCTCAACATTTAACTAGTTTCTTTTTTAAAGTCTTGCAGGAGTTTATTACCAGTAGCTGTTTTGGACAAAGAGGGCTGTCACAATTTTGTTCGGAGCGTGGATTGGCGGTCTCGTACTCTCGGATGACTAATTTATTAGAATTATCTAGGGTTGTAATTAATTTTCTTTCGACATTTTAACAAGGTGTGCAACTTAGCTATCTAATCGACATTTACGTTTGTATTGACTTTTTACCTTATCTAAATTTATTACTGCTTGCTTGCTTATATTTATTTACTGCTTGGTTAAGTTTATTACCTTGTGGATAAACTTCTTCATTATAAATAATGAAAACACACTCGAAGGGTGGGAAGTGTGGGAAGTTTTTTACTCTTTTCGCTGTCAACGGATGTCGAACTTTGATTTTTCCCGGGTGCAACTCCTCAGCCATGACCATCCACGGTGATTGATCACTGCCGTCTCTTGTTGCTATCTTGAGATGGTAGTGATCAGTCACCCTGGATGGTCATAGCTGAGGAGTTGCACTCGGGAAAAATCAAAGTTCGACATCCGTTGATAGCGAAAAGAGTCAAAAACTTCCCACCCTTCCCACCCTTTGAGTGTGTTTTCATTGTTTATTTCTAAGATGTTTATCAACAAGGTAATAAATTTAAGTAAGCAGTAAATAAATATAAGCAAGCAAGCAGTAATAAATTTAGATAACGTAAAAAGTCAATACAAACGTAAATGTCAATTAGGTAGCTAACTGTGATCTTCAATAAATAGCATGCTTTTGGTCACGTTTATTTCATGCACGTAGACAGATATATCATGCACGTGGAACAATTTTTAATGCACGTAGACAGATATTTCATGTAATGGTCCAATGTAATAACCCACTTCCTGGTTCTTGTTTACTAGTGGGCCGTATTATCTTTTTTTAATTGGGCTCATAGGCATGTTTGTTTAATTATATAAAGTATGACTTTATTGCATTGGGCTCATAGGCATGAAATAAAGTCATGACTTTATTGGGCTCATAGTTTGACCCGTAGACTGACCAACTCTAGTGTAGGACCACCTCGATTTTATGTAGTGATCCAATGTGATAACCCACTTCCTGGTTCTTAATGGTTACTAGTGGGCCTTCTTAACTTTTTTTTATTGGGCTCATAGGCCTTTTTGTTTAATTATTAAAAGTTACGGGTAGTGTGAATACATGACTTTATTTCATGCACGTAGACAGATATATCATGCACGTGGAACAATGTTTAATGCACGTAGACAGATATTTCATGTAATGGTCCAATGTAATAACCCACTTCCTGGTTCTTGTTTACTAGTGGCCTTGTTATCTTTTTTTAATTGGGCTCATAGGCCTGTTTGTTTAATTATATAAAGTATGACTTTATTGGGCTCATAGGCATGAAATAAAGTCATGACTTTATTGGGCTCATAGTTTGACTCGTAGACTGACCAACTCTAGTGTAGGACCACCTCGATTTTATGTAATGGTCCAATGTGATAACCCACTTCCTGGTTCTTAATGGTTACGGGTAGTGTGAATACATGACTTTATTTCATGCACGTAGACAGATATATCATGCACATGGAACAATTTTTAATGCATGTACAATGTTAAGAGAGCTTTTCTGCTCAAATTCGTTTATCTCATCATTTTCGTTGCCTCGTGACATGTTTTTTTTTCCCAAAATCTATTATACATTCAGAATTAGTACAATTATGTACAAAAAATCTAATATGCACTCTCAAGACTTGGTAGTGCATTAAATATTCTAGAATAAATTATGTACCAAGAATCTAATATGCACTCTCAAGACCTGATGGTTTACTTCCTTTGCACCTCACTCGGAAAAAACATTGCAGAAAATGCTTGGCTTATGGTTTCGAATATTGGATTAAGTCATCTGCCACTCCCTTTGCATGCACATCACTAGACTCAAGTGTTTAGAAAATAACACCTAGTGATAATCCTACAAAAAAAGGGGGGGAAATACCGTTACGTAAAATTCACCTGAGACAGAAACTAATGAAAAGAAGAATAAAATTAGGTAAAATTTAAATTAGGCATTCGAAAGATCTTGATATTTACCTTTCTCTTGTTTAGATCCCATTTGATGAGACGTGCAATCATACTCGTACAATATTCATCCAAATCCTACATATAAATTTCATTTGACAACAAATATTGAAAGGCTTGAAATAAAATATATTGAATAATGTTTACAAAAGTAGGAAGAAAAATTTATACCTCGTAAGAACGCTTATAAGTCCATGATGCTTGATTAGACAAATTTTCGAGCCACTTCAACATATAACCTCCACAAGCATACCCGTTATCTTGTCGAGGCACATTAACAAACTCCCACTTAAAATCTTTCATCTCCAACAACCTTGAGTAACTCGGAAAGTCCCTTGTGATGATGTCCACAGCAGGCACGAGCTATACAAAAACAAGACAGTGAGTGATTGTGATTGTACAAGAAAAGCCATTAAATGAGGCAAATTAAATGGCAGTCTGGGTTCTCAATACAAGACAAATCATACCTGCTCCACTAAAAATTTACGTCTCACATCAGGGCGCCTGGGCAGGTTCGAGTCAAGTATGAAGTTCATCCTTTTCTCGAAGTCAGTAACACAAGCAAACCAATGATTTTTATCCACACAATAAGGAAAGAAAGCCTGAAATATTACGAAGTCACGAATGATATAAGTCGACAGTGAATGGCCTGAATTAAACATTAAGCCTTGAAAAAAAATTGAATGTTTATTTACCCATTTGGCTGTGCTTAGATCACGGGGCAAATAGGAAAGTCGGATGTACTGACTTCGAAACCCGTTTTTACGGACAATTGCCTGAAATTTGAGAACAACTCAACTATCAAACTTCTTTGTAATTTCAAATACAAAAAAACAAGCAGATGGGCTGAATAAGGAAGATGAATACACTTATTATTGTTGGAAAATACACAACACTTGGGTTTGCTAGCGTTGTATGAACACCAACAACATCAATAACCATATCCATGAGTCAATTTCCAGGCAGCAAGGTGTGAAACCCGTCTTTGATTACTTGCAGCCAATCGGTGTCTACAACGACCTCACTGATGATGCACATGTCGTAATTAGAAACCACAGAACAACAAAGAGTGGATAAAAAACAGAAGTTTTAAAAAAGTTGTATGGTCAGTTAGAACATACTGTTTATCTTCCGCATTTTCCCTAATATAGTTGATCAAATGTAAATCTGTGCTTTCAACTTGTGGCACTTGATTACTGCGAAAAAGGGAAATAAAAGCCCATTGATTAACGGGGGAAACAGAAAAAGGAAAAACGGAAAACAGTACAATGTTAAAATTTCACGGCTTACCAAATCTGACTGCCATGATTGTAAGCCTTTGCTGCTGCAATCACATCAACAGATTTAGAGTTGTGTTGGCAAGTTATAATTTCATTGCAAACCCTCACAATGTAACGTTTTACATCAACTCTCTGAAAAATATCAACAACAGAAATCAACATCAGTGTCCACAAAGCTAATTAATGCATCTGCATCGCTACTAGCCTACTACTGCAATGAGACTTAGTTAGAAATACCAGATAGAAGTTTACTTCCTTCATGCCCATCTTTGAACCAAAGCGTGCCTTAACACCGTTGTACATCTCCATATGACGCATGAGGTAGATTCCATTATCACAGTCCACTTCTATGTCACAGTGCGGGAGATACAAAGTAGGCGTCAAAAGCCATGCAGACGCCAGTTTTGGAATCCTACTTGAAAGCGTAAGCAACAAGTTCACCTGATAAAGGAAAAGTAATGTATTGTAAATAATCTCTCACAAAGATTAGACGAAAATAACTCACTTTATTGCCAAAAGATCTGAAGACATACCACAGATTTAACTTGGCGATGATAGTCAGTTGACGAAGGCATCAAGTGCATCACATCTAGCACGTTCTTGTCAACATAGTAACAGAAAAGAAGTGGCAAGGGAGTAACAATAGGAATCAAAACCTGGACGACAATGAAAACAAACACAACAATGAATTTATGTTGTGTAATCTGTTGTTTGTCTTCAGTTTAGATCATTTCATCTCAGTTTACACGGTAATGTAAGAATCTTCAAGGACTTACCAACTTCACGTCTTCAAAAGATCCAATGCTGCAATCTGTTCATTACATTAGGTGACCCATATTAGTGAAACAATCATGTAATAATTGGATTCTTATTTAATGCATGTACAATGTTGTTTAATGAATATAGAGTGCTGTTTAATGCATCTATAAGGTTACTTCATGGATTCACATGTCTGAACAATTACAGAACTTTAAATGAGAAACTTACGTCAGTTGTATCTGTTAGAAATAGACGGCATGGGGATTTACGATTTCTGTATTTGTTTAGGTCATTCAAATAATCACACCATATAGAAATGACATCTGGATGAACTTGACCACCAAGAAGCAAACTCTTCATATGACTTCGTGTGAAAGTCTTGCCCGCATGGCAAAACAAAACCTCCCTATACAGATATGAAAGCATGAAACATTAGTGTCAGACAAATAAGATATAATACATATATGCTGAATCAGATTAAAAAAATATAAGACTGATACGTACTCTTCAACTAAATCATTTAAAAATGTATAGTCTCTCACTAGTCTTTCCAACTGAGTCAACCCACGAACCATGTCCACATTCCTGATAAAGAAAGGCGACCGGTAAACATCAGCGACCTCAACATACCTCTTAGGTTGCACCCTCTTAGCTTGCACAGTCTCAGCAGGTAAGACAAGACATCTCTTAGCAGCCATCTGCCGAGTCTCCGTTGTATAATCTGTGGGGGCAGTTGGGGGCTCTTTTACTGGCGAATCCAATGCTTCTTGAGAGGATATAACAACGGGAGATGGTTCTTGAGAGGATAGTTGAGACGAAATTAGAATTGGCGATATTTGGTCTGATGTGCTTGCATGAATAATAGGTGGCATAGTTGATGTGCTTGCATGGGGAACACTTAAATGAATGGCCTGCATCCTCGACTCAAGGAACTCTTGAGAGGTATACAATGCATCATCACCACTAAAAAGGTTGAAAGATGGTCCTTCGAGAAGCGCTTTTTCCTTTGCCTTTTTTTCCTTCAAATCTGCATGGTGCGAATCAAAAACTTTGCCGACATGGTCATATGCATCATTAAGGAGTCCTTCTAATTCAGCCATAACAGACGGAACGGCTAAAAATTCATCATCTACAGAACGCCCATTGAATTCCCTCTTATTCAACTCCCCTTCATCCTTATTCACCACCTCCTCCACTGCCCTCTCATCCTTCTTCAGCTCCTCCACTGCCCCCTCATCCTTCTTCAGCTCCTCCTCTTCCCCCTTATCCTTCTCCAGCTCCTCCCCCACTTCCCCCACCTTCTTTCTCTTCTTTATTTCATTGTCATTGTCATCATCCACCACCTGATCACCTGATCCAGCAGCATCAGTACCAACCTTATCACCTTCCCTTTCACCTTCTTCTCTACTTTGTTGTGAAAGGGAGAAGCCTTCAAACAAGGACTCTGCCAAATTTAACATTTGGGCGACAACTGGGAAACCAGAAACCTTACACTCAGCTTTTTTAACTGCTTTGGTGAACTCACCATAAGCATCTGCAAGTCGAATAGCTGTCTCCGCCAAATACTTGATGGATTATTTCTTTTCATCAAGCAGTTCAGCTTCAACTTCTGTTTCAGCTTGAGGTTAAGGCTCGTCTTGAGGGAGGGACTGACGTTCATTTTCAAGTTGAGGTTGAGGCTCGTGTTGAGCCTCAAGTCTAGGTCCAGCATATACAAATAATGGTTCAACAGACCCCTTACCAAAGCCGCCCCCCTTATGCTTCTCCAACTTCACCCTTTCTCGGATCTTCTCATCCGTCCAATTTGCCCACAATGGAAATGATCTCGCCACTGTTCTCGTCATGAAAACGACTCGATCCAAGTAGATCATCTGGAAAATCAGAATTGGCCCCTTAAAATAAGCCTTAGGGGAGGTAGCTATAGCCGCCTTCCAGGCCATGACACTGTCAATCATATTTGACCGTGCAAATTTGCACCAATTCATGGAAGGGATGATGCCCGTCGTTGAGGGTACCAAAGATAAATTTATAATTCCTAAACTTAAACTATAGATAGCGAAAGTCAGGGTCGAACCACAGAGAGGTGGGGAATGTTTATTGTTTGAATGTTAATGTTTAAGGGTAACAAATATTTGGGGTTGATTGGTTGATTACTATATCTAAGGCAAAGATAAAAATAAAACAAGAATTAAAAGATGAGAATTAAAATATAATAAAAGGGATGCTAGGATGTTTGGTAATAATTAGCTAAGGTAATATAAATCCTAAGGTCAACATGTCACTACTACAGAAACCCTTAAGGACATCGGTTAATGGACATCAGATTTTGGAAAAATATGATGTAATTAATTTGCACATCAGTTGATTACAAAAATCTGATGTCCTTATAAAGTAAAAGACATCGGTTTCTATTTCAAACCTATGTGCATAAGTATTGATTTTAATGCACATCAGACTAAATGACAACCTATGTACATTAATTGATAAATGACAACAGTTATTTAAGTAAGCCGATGTTAATTGTTGTTGAAAAATTACGCGCAAAACATCACAACCCTCGCTCATCAGATGTAAAACATAAAACATATATACAATAACTACTGTACTACTGTTCATAAAATTACAAAAAACATAAAACATACGATATATACCTAGCTACTGTTCATCTATCGTCTCTTCCAATTATCGTCTCTTCTAAATTACTATTGTTCATCGACTTCTAGTTCATCGATCAACCTCTAATTCGCTCCTGCCGCTGTCGTCGTTCATTATCATTCAACAGTTCGTCCTTTGTTCATTCAGTTCGTCATTCATCAGTTCATTCCTTCTTCTTATTAGGCAATTTTCTTAGTTAAATTAATTATGTTTCTTAGTTAAATTGATTATTTTCTGTATTTGTTTTGTTATTTTGATGAATCGTGAACTGATGATTGAATGAAATTGGGGGTTTAGGGTTTAAATTGGGGGTTTAGGGTTTAAATCGGGGGTTTAGGGTTTAACAATGAATCTTATTTTATCTTATAGAACCGCAGACTGGTTTGAAGGGTATGGAAGTGATACAGTCACTGAGGGAGAGCCTTTCAACTGGAATGATAGGCTGCATCTCAAAACTCACCCAGTTCATCACCGCAATCTCAAATTTTGGCCTCAATCTCCACCAAACTTCAGGTTAGTATCTTATTTTATCTTATATTCCTATTAGATTACATGTAAGACCAACTCATTACCTAGGAAACACTATTTGGTTGGTCTCATAGTAGACTCAGGGTAGATAAATTCGTACTCTGTATCATATATCATGAATGTGTGTAGGGAGATATTAGATAAATATGCTGAAGGGATGAAGAAATTACTCGAAAATTTGCTGAAAGCCATTGCTAAGTCATTGGATGTGGAAGAAAATGGGTTCTTAAGTCAGTTTGGGGAAGACGGTATTACCTTTACAAGATTCAACTTTTACCCTCCATGCTCATCTCCGGATCAAGTCTTTGGGCTTAAACCACATTTTGATGTAACAATGCTTACCATCCTTGTTCAAGACAAAGACGTTGAAGGTCTTCAGATTTTGAAAGATGATCAATGGTATAAAGTTCCCATTGTTCCTGATGCCCTCTTCATCAATGTTGGGGACCAATTGGAGGTACATTAAGCTCCTATCTAACAATTGAAAAATATAAATATCACTACTAGCACAGACAGTCAGACACACTACAAGCGAATCTGAGTAACATGACAGCTATTCCATACGTTTGATTAAAATACACTTGATATATATACGGAATTGGAGTAATCCAAGGGGAGTACTAATTACGAAACTGATATCGTAAATTGAATAACTTGTTGAACCTGTCTGTTCATTTTTGTCAGAAATTAATAGAAAAAAGGAATACATGCAGATAATGAGCAATGGAATAGTAAAAAGGTCCTAACCCATTTGATGAGATACCCGAGAAGGTACATGTGTTTGTATTAGCGCTGATACTTATTACAGATTTTAGCCTTTCAATTTCTACTTGCTGACTAAGATGAAGAACTTAGTTGCTATTTGTCTTTTCATGCTTTCCTAAGGGCTTTGTATGCGAGCTAGCTGTGGAAGATGGTGAAAAGAAGAAGGTTGCACTAGGACGAGTTTTCAAGAGCTCAAGTGAGGCATCAGTTTGTCACGGTCAAAGAATTGGAGCAGATGCTTTAAGGGTATGTGTTTACGTTATCATGGAAAATCAGGAGGAGACGGCATTACCTCTGCCAACTGATGAATTTGCTACTGTTGGTGATGCAATTGTTTCATTTCTGCTTTGGCCAAAGAATTTAATCACGTTACGCTCCTTAAAGGTATGAATCTATCCATTTTCTATTTGAAGAGAGTATATGTATGCGTGTATACATATATAATATATTGCTGTAAAGATTATTGAAGTGGATACTCAAAGGGAACTTTTAGTTAAGTTCTAGTTGAGAGCTTGTGCAACAGCCAAGTGGGTGCTTTGTAAGATCTCTCTGCCCAATACCCCTCGAGTAAGAAAGTAGACCTAGTTTCTAGGTTTGGTACTAATTGCCTAGCGTAGTTGTTTCATGGTGTAGACTTACATTGAACAATGCTAAGCTTGTTCTATTAATTTTTTCCTTTTTTTTTATGTGTGAGCTGATTTGCCCAGCAGGTACTTTGTCATATCTCATATGTTACGAAATAGTCATATCTTCTTTGCAAGGCTGTAAATGCATGCTCCTGCATCTGGTCTTTTGATGCTAGCATATTTGATGCTGCTGTAAGCTTAGTTGATTGATTCTTAAATAAACATATTTTGCACTGTAGATATATAAGGCTATTTGAGTTGTTAATGTGTGGGGAAAGAACGTCCAAAATGAATATGAGTTAAAACATTTAGGGACCAAGGCTTTGTTGTTTAGTTTCAAAGATCAGTTGAATGCTATCGCTTATCAACTTTCATTGTAGAGGGGTTTTGGTGCAGTAAATTGATCCCCCAACTTCAGTATTTTGTAGTGGTTCTCTAACATGCAAGTTACTTTGAGCTCTTTTGCAGTCTTGAAGCCAAATGCTACTCTAGCAGATAGGGGAGCTACTGCAAACTCTGCACCTCCTGAGCAGCGGCCAAATGAAGGGGCAACCCCCTTGTAAGTAACTAACCGAACTTGGAATCTTTTGATTCCATCCTAGGGGAAACCTTAAACCCTAGGAGTGCTCTCTAGTCTCTACCTCATTGTTATACACGCTTTCCTTGCTGCTCTATAGCCTTGTTGTCTTCTGAATTACACATTTACACTAGATTGGTTGCTAGTTAACTCCAACTTATTGAACTTGTAGGGCATTTTCATCTATTTTGGTATGGTAGTTATATACAATGAAATATTATTGTTATGGTAATTATCGATCATAGTTTTCATCAGTGCTTATAGATTTCTGTTTTAAAATTTTAATTGGCAGTTTTTAAATGCCATAACTGGTCGTATTTTTTGAGCTGTAATGCTGCTGGTAAGCGGCTGAATCCCTGCAATGCCAACTTTAGTTTTGCTAACTTTAGTTTTGCTACAGCCGCTTTAGTTTAAATGCCAATATTAGTTTTGCTACAGCCGTATGCCAGAACTGGTTGTATTTTTTGAGCAAAGATGGTGTCAAAGCCTTATTGGCACACTAAGGATTTCTGGGCTGTTCTGTGATTAGTTCTGTGTGCCAATTTAAATTTATTATTTCAATTGTAGCAAAACTAAAGTTAAGAGGAAGAACATATAGAATTGCATTGTAGCAAAACTAAAGTTAGCAGCCTTAGTGATTCAGTCGGTGTTTTAAATGCCATATTTTTTGCTGTGTGTTTGTGTACTTGCGGATGGTGTCCCGTGACCATTATGGTGCCTAATGTTAGTTGTGTTTAGTTAATGAGCTGTGAATTGTGACTTGTAAGTAGCGAAATACCCCGTATAGCGTTTACTGCGTCGATGTTTTATTTGTCAATTATTATTATTAAACCTAGAATTTTGTGTATTATTTACAGGTTTTCAAACACCGACTGCCATATTCCCAAGAAGAAATCGACGAGGCCAGGGACTTGTGGGCGGACTATTTTCTAAATGCATAGTCTTTCTAGCTAGTAACGTAGTACGTACTTTGATTTTACAAACTAAGCCGATGTTTGGTTAGTTGTTGAACTTGTGATCTCTAGACTATTTTGGATGTCGTCTAAAATGACAGATAACCCTATATGTTTGGTTAGTTGATGATTTTGAATAATGTATATGAAAGACGACCGACCTTTGTCGTGATTTGCTTTGTCCATGTTTAATGAAAGACGAACGACTTTGTCGTGCTTCGCTTTGAATTTGTGTTTGTTTGGTTGATGGTATGGCAGTCTGGCTGGCATCTGAATAATGTATACTGGTGGTACAAATTACCATCAATACCAGCTTCTTTTTTTAAAAAAAAGGCAACATCAAGGACAACGGTTTATGCAATAGTATGATGCATATTAACTTGTAATGCACATGGGCTTTGGTCAACAACCGATGTACAAAAAATAAATGGACATCAGATTACAGCTAAAGAATGATGTGCATACATATGAAGGACATCAGACATATTAAACCTCCGATGTGCATACATATGAAGGACATCAGATGTGAGCTAAAGAATGATATGCATAAGAATGATGGACATCAGACTTATTAAACCTCCGATGTGCAATAACATATGGACATCAGATGTGAGCTAAAGTATAATGTGCATAAGGATGATGGACATCAGACGTTTTAAACATCCGATGTACATTAGCAAATGGACATCGGTTGCACAACCGATGTCCTTGATACCCATAATGGACATCAGTGAACTCTACATCGGCTGCTAATCCGATGTCCTTGACCATAAAAGTCCGATGTCCTTAAGGCTTTCTGTAGTAGTGTGTATTGCAGTCGCGTAAGGGGGTGTAACATATCTTTTTAGGTCTATGCTACCTAATAGCTCCTTTCGGCCTATGCTATTAGTTCCTAGGTCTCACAATTATAGGGTGTCAACAATAAGGGTGATTCCTAAATCCTAGGTCACATACCTTTCAGTCTTGAGTAACCTAGCCGTCTTAAGGTGTAAACCAATGCCCTTCCCGTATCTCTCAATCTTGGGTAGGTCATTACTAACATCCTACAAGTCTCCTTTCAGTTTCATTTTAGGGTATTATAGTCAACAAAGAAAGACGGAACAGGATACAAACGCGAGTGGTCGACCGACCAGCTATTCCGGTCGGCCGACCACAGCCTCGGTCGACCGACCCACTATTTGAGTCGGCCGACCGCGGCTCTGCTACAAGTCGGTTTCGGAATTTATTCTACCTATGCATATTATCCCCTACATCCTAACATATGAAAATTAGCTACTCATGGTTGTTAAGACGATTATGAAAACGGGATTAAACATGGTAAACATAGTAAATAATCTAAACATGCAAGAATTAACAAAACTTGAGATTCTAATTTATACTGGATGTAATAAAAATAAGAATAATAATAAAGCTAAATTAAAAGAGTAATTACCATAATCGGAATTAGGGCAGAAAGGAACAAACTTTATTGAATGCTTGGGAATTGTCGAAAGATTACAAAACTAAAACTCTTCTAAATAAACTAGATGCTAATTGATACCGGATTGTAACTTCTTCTAAATAAAACTTGATGGTAATTGATTATGAATGTCAATTGATACCAAACCCTAATCACAAGATTAGTTTATATAGGGCACAACTTAGAGTTTCCTAAAGACTCTACTTCTAATTTATTTCCGAAAAGAATTGTTCTGGGCTTTGCTGAGGTCGATCGACCACTTTGGTGGGTCGGTCGACCTCCTTTACGGACTTAGTTGAATTTTTGGGCTTTCTTCAGATTTGGACTTTTATGGAGATCAGGGCTGGTCGGTCGACCCGTTTAGCTGGTCGGTCGACCGCCTCCGTATAGGATTCTTCGGTTTTCTCCTTGTTTTGACTTTTGGCATTTAAATAAAGATTCCAGTTGACTTTCCATTGTTCCTTAATTATGCAAAAGACTTGAGGATAAGGATTTGGTGCTAAATCGTCCATTTTCCGCGTAAATCTGCAAAAGTGCATAAAAATACGAAAGTACACGATTGTTGGGAAATAAAGGCTAAAACATAGTAAATGAGCGACCAAATGCGTGTAAAAATAGATGAAAAACATCATAAAATAGACACGCATCAAATTCCCCAAACCAAACCCTTGCTTGCCCTCAAGCAAGAAGTAAACTCGATCTTAACTAATGGAACGATTTCAATCTCAGAGCGAAATTTACATGTTAGCCTAAACCAATGCCAAGTACAAAATGAGAAAGTAAATAAATCATGCAAACGAGTTATGGTGTCGTCAAACTTGCAAAAATAAAGACTATAGAGACTTTATACCATGGACTCTCGCGGTACGCTCGAGACACTCATGAAGCAAAGGGTGAGTATATGTAAAAGATAGGAAGAAGTAAATTTGTAATGACGCTCACCTAACTGCGACCCATGGAAACATGCCTGCAATCTAACATGAACAAGAATTCTACAATTTTGTATAACAATCTCATTTAAGTGGCCTAGATACATGCAAACGAGGTACGAAAGATATGTGAGGTAAAAGGTAAAAGGTGGTTAAGATGTTTTTGGATTTTTGGGGGTTAGTAACCAAGCTAGTAAAATCGGTTTCCATCAACATATTTCTCAACTTTTGATATTAAGGAAGTGCTCTTTTGTAGCACAACTCTCACATTAAATAAAAGAAAGGACTCCCAAATATTTTGAATGAGGTACGGGAGTGATAACATATAAAAGAAAGGGATTTTGAACGAAATTTTGATTCTGATGACGCCAGTTGGTCGGCCGACCTGTGAAGGTGGTCGGTCGACTGATTTCCTGTATATTTTTATTTTTTCGTTTTTTTCTTTTCTTTCTTTCTTTTCTTTCCTTTTTTTTATGTTCTTTTTCTTTTCTTTCTTTCTTTTCTTTCCTTTTTCTTTTCTTCTTTTGCTCAAGATAGCATACAAACCAAGATGCCTCAAAAAAAATAATCCAATGACCACAAATACTAGCTTGGAAGGGTAGGCTAAGTATGGGATGTAGTTTGGGGGAATAAGAAGGCAATTTTTGGCTATGTGAAGCTTATGGGTAAATATGAGAAAAAGGATCCCAAATGCACGTATCAAGACTCACAAAACGAGAAAGTAAAACAAGTATATAGCAATTCAAGTTCATGTTTATGCATATTGATGTAACATGTTCCAAGGGGAGTAATACTCACATCCTAGACAACTGGTTTAAAAATGAAACCAGGAATAAGGCTCTAAAACTTAGAATGTATAGTAGGTTGCCAAGGTATAAGTCAAGTCTCAAGATATACAAATTGACAAAAAACTCGTAGATATGCGAAAAACTCTCATACTAAAACAAGTTGACAAGGCAAGGTAAAGGCATAAACATGTAAGATAGCTAAATCATCCTTGAAATACTTTCGTTCCGACTCGACCTATATGCTAAAATAAACGTGCATTTTTTGGAATTTTGGAATTTTTTCTATTTTTTTGTATTTTTTTTCTTTTGTATAGGTAAGGAAAATAAAGAAAAGAACAATGCAAGACAGAAATGCAGTAAACGTGTGACAGAATGCAATGCATGTGACACGAAACCATTCCCCAAACCAACCCGCACAATGTCCCCATTGTGCATTAGCCTAAGTAAAGGTTTCAGAAAATTAAAGCAAAGATGCAAAGAGAATAAAAATTAGGGAAAAACTGGAAAGAACTCACTGGGTTATGAAGCGCATGAGAAAAACCTCCCCAAACCAGCGTTAGCTGGGAGGTTTTGATGGCCAGCAGTGCCATTGAAATACCAAAGACGGTTGCACGGTTCCCGAGGAAGAAAACGAAAGACTGCGACGGACAGAAGGTCGACCGACCCAGATAACAGGTCGACCGACCTTCCTGTAGACTACAGAAAGTTTCAGCAATACGGCGACTAGGTCGACCGACTGGTGTATCTGGTCGGTCGACCGTCTGTGTCCCAGCGGTCTTCTTTTCTTCGTAGAACCTGAAAACGCAAGAAAATTATATGCGCCCGCAAATGCGCGAGATACCAGAAATAGGTCTAAAATTTTCAACTACGCAAGCATAAAGTTCTAAAACTACGAACATACTAAAATAAAAAGTCTCACACAACAAAAAATAAATTGTCTTTAAAACTGAAACTTAAAACTATCCGCTGAAGATGCGGAAAATATCCGACCACGGCCTTTGATGATACGCCGTAGAGTCCACAGTGTTTGTTTGGGTAGTGAAACACTTCTTCTTTCCGCCGTCGCAAAGCATATGCGACGGTCTCTCCTCTTGAGCCTGCCTCCTCTTCTTCTTCTCCTCTCGATCCACGACGTCTGGGTCCTCATCTTCTTTATAGCTTAGACATCCCATTCCTCCTCTTTGGACTATGACTTTCTCTACTTTGGGTTTCCCCAAACCAATTCCTGCATTAACTACAATAGAAGTGTCCTCCATATTGCTCCCAATCTGGGGCGGTGGTGTAAAAACAGATACAGGAACAGGTACTAAAGTAGGAGAAGTAGTGACGACCTCATACTTCTTTTCAGAAGTGATAGCATTACATGTAATGGGGGTCATAGCATCCTTTTTCCTATAAGATAGGCCATAAATAATAGAATGCTTTCCTACTTTAAAGGTCAAAGTCCCAGTGCCTACATCTATAATGGCACCTGCGGTGTGAAGGAAAGGTCTTCCTAGAATTATAGGTATATGGGCATCCTCTGGGATGTCCAAAACTACGAAGTCAACTGGGAAGAAAAACCTGTCAATACGCACAGGGATGTTTTCCAACACCCCTATAGGTTCCATAGATGTACGATCTGCCATCTGGACTGTCATACTGGTCACTGCAAATTCGGTCATTCCTAGTTTTAAGGCAACGCTTAGGGGCATGACAATTATACTAGCACCTAAGTCGCATAGAGCCTTCTTAACTGGGAAGGTTCCTATATTGCAGGGGACAGAAAAACTACCAGGGTCCTCTAATTTGTGAGGGGCAATGACATGTGATAAAAAACTAGATGACTCTTCAGTGAGGGCCACCGACTCAACCTTTTCTAGAGACCTCTTTCTTGACAAAAGTTGTCTCATAAATTTAAGATAAGAAGGAACTTGTTGAACTAATTCTAGAAAAGGGACTTGAACGTTTAATGAACGAATCACATCCTTAAATTTGTCAAAAGATACCTGATTCTTCGAAGGTACAAGTCTTTCTGGGAAAGGAGCGGCTGAAGATTCAGTATCTGCAGCTCTCTTCAGAAACCTAGGGGTATTATCACCCCTAAAAAGAAAATCTCTTAAGTTATCTGGCAATTCTGGACGAAAAGGAGTCTCTGGCTCTGCCTCGGCGGTCGGTCGACCATCAGCTTCGGTCGGTCGACCGCTCTCCTGTTCAGCGCTAATTTTCGGATTCTGCTCTGTGGTCGGTCGACCTGGATCTTCGGTCGGTCGACCGCTCTTTCTGCTATTCTTCTTTTTTTCTTTCTCAACCCCCACTTTGGCTCCACTTCTTAAGGATACGATGTTTAGAGTCTCTTTTTTCTGGTCCGGTTTGGTCGGAAGTTGACCCGGAGCCCTAGTATCATTCTTGCTCGCGATTTGAGCAATCTGAGATTCTAACATCTTCATCCCTGCTTCTCTAGCCTGTGACTCCTTCTGAACCAACCCAATAAGATTTTGGATAAGGGTTTCTGTGTTGGGTGGTGGATTAGAAGGTGGTTGAGGGTTGAAGGGTGGTTTTTGAAAACCTTACTTATGTGGGGGGATATATGTGGAATTTTGCTGAGGTTGCATATGTTGTGGGTTAAGAACATTCTGGCTTGTCCACCTTAGGTTGGGATGGACATTATTATTATTCGGGTCATAGAAATTGTTCCCACGATAATGTTGAAAAGCGGCACATGTTTCATTGGATAAAGTACAGAATTTTGATACGTGCCCTTCTCCACCGCACCTCTCACAAGCAAAGGGTCCGTCTTGAACGGCGTTCACCTGATAAATACCGCCCTTGCTTCCACTCCCTAGATCGAATTTTCCTCCAGCCTCAAAATTTTCCAACTTGGCTGTCAAGGCCTCAATTGCTGATAGGTTGTATTCAGATTTCCTTTGATTTCCTCTGGAAGTACCATGCTCAGCACGGTGTACAGCAACATCTTCTATCAATTTGAGACCCTTAGTCTCTCCTGAATTATCTTGGAATCTCCCATTAGCTGCAGCATCTAGATAGGCCCTGTTGTCATCGTAGAGGCCATTGTAGAACTGGTTGCAAAGAAACCATTGTTCGAATCCGTAATATGGTATGGATCGAACAAGTCTCTTGAACCTGTCCCACGCCTCACTAAAATCTTCATTGGGGCCTTGCTTGAAATTTGTAATCTGTGCTCTTAAAGCATTAGTCTTTGATGCAGAATAGTATTTCCTGTAGAATGCTAAGGCTAGGGTGTTCCAATCTGTGACTCCCGCAGCAGTGCGGTCTAGATCTCTGTACCACTCTCTCGCAGAGTCCCTAAGGGAGAAGATAAACATGGTTTGCTTAATCTGGTCCTGCGTCACTCCTTCTGGGGGTGCAATAGAGCATATGTAATCTGTGAAGATTTCGATATGCTTTGCGGCATCCTCATTGGCCGAGCCTCCAAATTGGTTTCTTTCAACCATAGTAATGTAGGCAGGCTTGGCCTCGAATGGCTTCCCAGTACGTGCAGGTAAAGTGAACCCTTTGTATAGGTCCTTTGCCTGGGGCATGGAGTGACTGGCAATAGTAGCTTCTTCTGCCATATTCTCTTCTTCTTTAGGAAAAACTGGAAAGTAGGTAAAAGGTGGTGTTTTTGGTGAAGGGGGATTGTTGGGTGAATTTGGTTGTGAAGGTGGTGTTTTTGGTGAAGATGGTAAAGATGGTTGTTCGAAAAGGTCTTCTTGAAATAGGGAAGATGGTGATCCTCCTTCCTGATTTGCTAGAAGTTGCCTTCTCCTTTCTCTAAGAGTCCTCTCTAGCTCGTGGTCCAGTGGTAGGAGTTCTCCTTGAACTGACCTGCGCATAAGATGGAAACTACAAGAAAACGGTGAGAAGGTTTAAGGAACGAAAAGTTCCTTAAACAAAGAGAAACAAAAACAAAAACAATAAACACTGGCGTCACCTCCCCGGCAACGGCGCAAAATTTGATGCCCGTCGTTGAGGGTACCAAAGATAAATTTATAATTCCTAAACTTAAACTATAGATAGCGAAAGTCAGGGTCGAACCACAGAGAGGTGGGGAATGTTTATTGTTTGAATGTTAATGTTTAAGGGTAACAAATATTTGGGGTTGATTGGTTGATTACTATATCTAAGGCAAAGATAAAAATAAAACAAGAATTAAAAGATGAGAATTAAAATATAATAAAAGGGATGCTAGGATGTTTGGGTAATAATTAGCTAAGGTAATATAAATCCTAAGGTCAACATGTATTGCAGTCGCGTAAGGGGGTGTAACATATCTTTTTAGGTCTATGCTACCTAATAGCTCCTTTCGGCCTATGCTATTAGTTCCTAGGTCTCACAATTATTTGGTGTCAACAATAAGGGTGATTCCTAAATCCTAGGTCACATACCTTTCAGTCTTGAGTAACCTAGCCGTCTTAAGGTGTAAACCAATGCCCTTCCCGTATCTCTCAATCTTGGGTAGGTCATTACTAACATCCTACAAGTCTCCTTTCAGTTTCATTTTAGGGTATTATAGTCAACAAAGAAAGACGGAACAGGATACAAACGCGAGTGGTCGACCGACCAGCTATTCCGGTCGGCCGATCACAGCCTCGGTCGACCGACCCACTATTTGAGTCGGCCGACCGCGACTCTGCTACAAGTCGGTTTCGGAATTTATTCTACCTATGCATATTATCCCCTACATCCTAACATATGAAAATTAGCTACTCATGGTTGTTAAGACGATTATGAAAACGGGATTAAACATGGTAAACATAGTAAATAATCTAAACATGCAAGAATTAACAAAACTTGAGATTCTAATTTATACTGGATGTAATAAAAATAAGAATAATAATAAAGCTAAATTAAAAGAGTAATTACCATAATCGGAATTAGGGCAGAAAGGAACAAACTTTATTGAATGCTTGGGAATTGTCGAAAGATTACAAAACTAAAATTCTTCTAAATAAACTAGATGCTAATTGATACCGGATTGTAACTTCTTCTAAATAAAACTTGATGGTAATTGATTATGAATGTCAATTGATACCAAACCCTAATCACAAGATTAGTTTATATAGGGCACAACTTAGAGTTTCCTAAAGACTCTACTTCTAATTTATTTCCGAAAAGAATTGTTCTGGGCTTTGCTGAGGTCGGTCGACCATTTTGGTGGGTCGGTCGACCTCCTTTACGGACGTAGTTGAATTTTTGGGCTTTCTTCAGATTTAGACTTTTATGGAGATCAGGGCTGGTCGGTCGACCCGTTTAGCTGGTCGGTCGACCGCCTCCGTATAGGATTCTTCGGTTTTCTCCTTGTTTTGACTTTTGGCATTTAAATAAAGATTCCAGTTGACTTTCCATTGTTCCTTAATTATGCAAAAGACTTGAGGATAAGGATTTGGTGCTAAATCGTCCATTTTCCGCATAAATCTGCAAAAGTGCATAAAAATACGAAAGTACACGATTGTTGGGAAATAAAGGCTAAAACATAGTAAATGAGCGACCAAATGCGTGTAAAAATAGATGAAAAACATCATAAAATAGACACGCATCAAGGGACATCAGCGAGATTTGAGATGCAACTTAAGATTCGAGGGCTCGGATGATCACCTACTACCCCCATCAACAGGACGTTGACGATATAGATGAGGAAATTCCTCTTGAAATCGTCTCCACCATCACGTTGCCCCATCATCTTTTCCAGGAGATTTTTTTTGTAATATCGGCTGTTGGGAATTGATCTCTATAATGCTTCACAGCCTCTGTGTACTCTTTTTCTTTAGAAAACATCCCGGCTGGAACAACATCAATGCCTCCTATAGGAAGTCCCGTTGCAACATGGACATCCTCATCTGATATCACCAACTTGTGGTCCATCAATGAACAGTCGAAAGGGTTAAAGTTTTCGACAATCCATCTGGCCAAATGGCCATTGATTTCTTCGGACTGAAGTTGCAAAAGACCTCTGAACCCCATACTTTTGATGGCTTCAATTTGCTGTTCAGAGGGGTCCATCTTCAACAAATTAGTGATCAACGAAGGACTCATACGGGTCAGCAGAGGCTTGTACTGATCAGACCTAACCCTTGTTTTGGCAGGAACATAACTGCTGTCGGGAGCCTTCCTCTTGTTCTTGGTAGGTTGACATGGGTGGATTGGGTCTGATCCTGCTCCTGTTTTACCGCTTCTCATTTGTTTGGCACCAACATTACTGCTGCTGTCAGGAGCCTTTCGCTTGTTCTTACTAGGTTGAGGATTTGATATTTGCTCTGCTGCTGCAGCTGCTGTACTGTTTGTGCAGAGAGGATTATCTGCATAAGTGATTAAAATTAAAAATGTAAGGGTAAAACTAAGTGGGCCTCTTTATTCATACCGTGACTAGCAAAACCATGAATCATGGCAGTCCAAAAACACACATCCTTATCACTAGTCATGTCGAAAACTTCCCTAGCACTATCAATACTACCACACTTAAAATACATATCAATCAACCCTGTACTAACATTAACCCTTTCACCAATCCCTAATTCTTCAACAATTCAATGAACCCTCCTCCACATTTCCAACGCACCCGTCTCAGCACAAACCTTCAAAGCTACTACAAAGCTACTTGGATCAGAAGAAGTAGAGTTGGGTACTACACATGAATTGTTTTTTATGCAACTACGAAGCTACTTCATGCATTAGTAAAGGTAAATGCTCACCATTGTTGTCAGTAGAAGGCAGATTTGATGTCATTTGCTTGGTTACTGCTTCTTGGATACGTGGACTTGTTCGACGAGGTCTTTGTTCTGGTGTAACACCCTTGGCAGAAGTACCTGTGAAAGTAAATAGTATCCGGGAGGCAGCTTGTTTAATGCATATATAGTGTTAATTGAACATGTCAACATGAAACAATGGAAACTCAATGTTTGATAAAATATGGAAATGCAACATAGAAAAAAGGTGAAGAAGCTACACAGAGTTTCATACTAAACGTACTTTGATCAACGACATCATTTATGGTTGGATTTCTTGGTTTTGTTGGGAAATAATCTTTCACCGATCTACCTCCTCGTATTGGTAATTTTTTGACTGGTGATTTTTTCTTCATTGCAACAGTTTTTCGCCTCATATCTATAAATGTGTTGAGTGATTTTAACACGGCTACAAGTATTAATTTCAGCAAATGCAGAATTTAGCGCATTAAAACCTAAGCCGAATTTACGCTAAAGGAACCTTATTTGATGCACATTGGACCCTATTTGACGCACACTCAACCTTACTCCATGCATGTTCACAGGACGGGTATCGTAAATAAGTACTTGAACAATATAAACTATGAGTTTTGCAATCAGAACAAAAATGCTGAACTAACAAAACTGTAAGCAACATATAAACTATGAATTTCAATGCAAATGAGTTCAATGCATAGTCTTCACTGAGCATCAAAACATTCGTGCAGACAGAACCTTATTCCATGCGCACAGAACCTTATTTGATGCAGGCTCAACCTTATTTGATGCTCGCTGAACCTTATTCCATGCATGTTCACAGCACGGGTAACCTAAAACCTAAGCCTAATTAACTAAAAATAACTGAGTAAATAAGTTCAATTCAAAGTTTGGACTCTTGAACCTAAAACCTAAGCCTAATCTGATGTTACTGCGACACAATCTGATGATCATGATCATGCTAACACATATAACTGAGCAAGAATTGAAACATGTACAAATTTGATTGAAAATTAATTTAATGCGACACAATCTGATGATCATGCTAACACATATAAGAAAAAAAAACCTAAAACTATAACTAACATCCGAAATCATCATCAAATTAGGGTTACAGCGAATTAGGGACAAACTATTGCCGATAAAATACATATAACAATGAGTGAAATACATATAAGAAAACAAATAGAGTGAAATCGAAAGTAAATAAAGAAAGAGATTACCTTAATTTGTCACGAAAATGCTGAGGGAGATGATGGTGAAGTAGAGGGAGAAAAGAAGATGAGTGAGAAAGTGAAAAGGGGGAAATGAAAGAGATTGTACGGTGTGCAAATGGCGTTCACACTTCAGCGCGTAAAAGTGTAAAACGAATTTCCTTTTTTTTAAATAAAAAAAGAAAAAAAGGCCACTGTGAATTGAACCCAAGATGTCCAGGTTTGAAGGACGAAATACATACC
Source organism: Silene conica (assembly GCA_029255685.2). Taxonomy (NCBI): domain Eukaryota; kingdom Viridiplantae; phylum Streptophyta; class Magnoliopsida; order Caryophyllales; family Caryophyllaceae; genus Silene; species Silene conica. Next base: position 56,635,432 of record CM055314.2, on the reverse strand, counting down.
AACTGAGATACAAGCTTACTAATGTTACATATAGAAAAAAATAAATAAATAAGGAATGTTTAGTTATTGTATAGTTTTTTTTAGGTGAGGTAATTGTTTTTGGTTTTTCCCCATCTGAAAATTGAGGGTTATTTTTGTTGTTTTTCAATATAATTTAGGTTTTTATGCTAACCGGACGGGAAAGGGTTTAGGGTGGGATTGGGAGGATCCGCTACCGCGGATCCCCCTAATCCAACCCTAAACCCTTCTCTTGCTTCAAATACGAACGGCAATAAAACAAAAAGACACCCTAGATGGGGACGGGTGAACCCTTTTTTGGGGGACGGGTGAAAACCATGGGGCCGGGTATTCCTAAAACGGGACGGGAAAGGGTTTAGGGTTGGATTAGGAGGATCCGCTACCGCGGATCCCCCTAATCCAACCCTAAACCCTTCTCTTGCTTCAAATACGAACGGCAATAAAACAAAAAGACACCCTAGATGGGGACGGGTGAACCCTTTTTTGGGGGACGGGTGAAAACCATGGGGCCAGGTATTCCTAAAACGGGACGGGAAAGGGTTTAGGGTTGGATTAGGGGGATCCGCGGTCCCTAATCCAACCCTAAACCCTTCCCTTGCTTCACATACGAACGACAATAAAACAAAAAGACACCCTAGATGGGGACGGGTGAACCCTTTTTTGGGGGACGGGTGAAAACCATGGGTCGGGTATTCCTAAAACGGGACGGGAAAGGGTTTAGGGCAACATCATTGACTACCCACCCCTTGCACCAATTGACGATAACCATTCTGTTTTCGAGTACTACTAATCTTCACTACTGGTGCATTAACCTGAAAAAATAAATCAAACAGAAGAGTTTAGTTGATCAACTTTACACATAATTCAATTCGTCAGTCAAACTCGAAAAGAAACGGTAACCATAGCAACACAGGTTAGCAACCATAGCAAACAATACGGTATAAACAGTGAAGAGTAGCAAGATAGTGAACTTATCAAACCACATAAACGTCGAGTAGTTTGCCTAGTTACTTACTCCCGTCTTTTTCATTGAATACTTCAACAGTTCAACTTAAACAATACTTGCACCGGAGGTAAATAAAAGATCGAAGAGCGTAAGTGGAAAAAGCACAATGAAAATGTAGTACATGTAAAGCTAAAACCTAACTTTGCTTCAGGAAGCATGTGTACACATTAACCAGAAATTTCATCATTTCCATCCCATAGAGATTAGACAAGCCCTGCTACGGCCCTGGGCCCTAAGTCCACCAGTGGACTTGAGTACGACTGTCTTACTGTTTCTTCACCAATTTCCAAACCTACAATCCCAATTCTTGCTTCTGCCTGGACCGAAACTCACTGTGGAAATGCTCTAACTACAACTCCGCTAACTGGTGCACTGACTCGAGTAAATACTACCAGATAACTCAGAAACAATTTACAGAAAATCAAAGCCTGAAGACAAGTTTTATGATGATTATTTCAAATTTCATATTGAATCTTACATTTCACGTACTAAGAATCAAATGGCATTATAAAGCAGCGGAGAAAACATAAATTATAACAAATCAAAAATACAACCCTAATCAAACAAATTTATATCATTAAATTCATAAAATTTGGGAATAAATGAGAAATTGGGGAAATTGATAAATTACCTACACAAATAAATCGTAGTTGAAATCAGCAACCAATTAGGGGAAAATATGAAGTATAATCGCCAGTACTGAATCCGTAGAAATGCTCGGTGCAAGGAGCGAAAATGGGAGTGATGGAATTGAAGAGGATGAACGGAGAGGTTATCGAAGAAAGAGAAAAAAAATAGTGAAATTCCGATAGATTTGGGATTCTGATGGTTTTGTATATTCAGAAACAAAATCCAGATCGTCGAAATTGAGTTTGATCTAATGGTTGGTAGGAGGTTCTCATGGTTCTCATTATCTCCCTGGTTCTCATTCGATCCCGAATATATATATATATATATATACTATAGTTTATGTTGAAAATTGACCCGTTAAATGACTCGTATCTTAAAAAAAAAACTCCGCTAAATGTCACCTGTAAAAATATTGAAAATTGACCTACTAATAAATGACTCGTGTCTTAAAAGGACCTCACTAATTTACGGACAACCTTCGTCCAATACGTACCTATACTCTTAAATTAGATAAATCGTAAATCAAGGAAATATATACATGAAAATAATTAATCATATGAAAATATGAATGGTAAAATTATCACTAAATTAATTGTTATGTATTTTTCTGTATTATTACAAATTTCTCATAACTAATATCGTAAATTCTTTTAAGCATTAATTTTGTATTATTGTTGTAAACTATAACTCATTTTTTTATTAAAATGTTATTCGTAGTTATTAATTATTACGATTATTATTTGCATAAAATATTATTTTGAACTTCATAAGCAATTTTTTATTTATGAAATTTTTATTATAAAATATAGTATTGATAAAACTAAACTATTTTTTTTTAAAATTATAAACATTATAAGTCGTAAGCCTTATTTAATTGTTGTAATGTTATTTATAGTGGTACACTGGTGTTCTCATTGCAATATCCAAATAATTAATTCCAAAATAAAAGTGCTCTCTTTAACTTTATTACTTTTAAGCAACTAAGCAACTTAGTTGTTGCTTTTATTTGTGTTATTCAACAAATGTGTGTTATTTGTAATCACAATTTCTCATTTGTGATATAGATATCCGTCACAAGCTTGTGACGGTTCCCTAGACTTATCTTATCTACACAAGTGGTAGAAACTTGACCCGTCAACTTATGACGGATATACCCGTCAAAAGAGAGACTTATTTGTAATAATGTAAGCTACAAAGTGATATATAAATATTTCAAATTTAAGTATAGTAATATTAGAGATATTTCTACATGGTTGCATTGATAAATAAGATAATTCTACACTATTACACATTCTCAAATATTACTTTATACACTGCATTACAAGTTGAAATTTAACCCGCTAAAACCTCATGTTTAAAAAAACCTCGCTAAATTCATTGTTTTGTAATTTTTTTGTATTATTATTAACTTTCACTATTGTATATCAAAAATTCATTTTAAGCATTAATTTAGTATTATTGTTGTAAACTATGACTTATTTTTTATTAAAATGAAATTTCTGGTTAGTACTATTATTATTTTTATAAAATATTATTTTAAACTTTTATCATAAGCAGTTCTTTATTTATGATTTTTTTATTATAAATTATAGTTATGATAAATCTAACCTATTTTTGTTTAAATGGTCAATAATCCTATATGGTAAACTTTATTTGATTGTTGTAATGTTTGTAGTAGTATACACTATACTGAAAATTAATTCCAAAATAAAAGTGGTTTGGTTGTTGCTTTAATATATAGGATAATCAATAGGTAATGAAAAATAATTCAACCATATTGGAAATTAATTCATATATTTGTATTTATAAATATCTAAATATGTTTTTTTGCTTCAAATGATGTTTTAGTGTAAGTTCTTTGTAAACAATTTACTGAATATAGCTATATATATATGTCAAATATAAAATAATAATTATTTAATGAGCTTATATTTTTTTTTGTTTTAGTTTATCATTAAGTGCTCATATATTAAAATTGTTTTTTTGGTGAGATCATATATTAAAATTGTAGACTATATTTTTACGGCATTACAAAAAGTATAAATTAATTGCATATAAAAGAAATTATTATAGAACATGGGGAAAACGGTGAGGCCTTGTATAAAAATAAATTAAATAATGCACCTTCAACCAAGAGCGACACCTCAACTCTGTGGTTGTTGCTTTAATAAATTAGATTCTGGTATAGTTATTTTATTTATCTGTATTTCTAAATTTCTAAACATAATTGAATTTTTTTGTTTTAATTAAAGCCAAAGCTCAAGTCTATGCCTCTATGCTAAACAATTATTCAAGATGGTATTTTCGAGATGATGATTTCCTTTATTTTTTTTAATAACCCAAGTTAACAATTAAAATTATAAATAATTATTTTACCGAAGTTAATCAATGGGCGATTTACATTAATCACATACACGTATTGATTATTGAATAGTTGTATTATACAACTTGTAGACACATATACAAAATTTATTCTGTAAATTGAAGATGAATACAATTCTGAAAATAAAAGATGAACATAGAACATGGTGGGACCCTTATTTAAGAAATATCAAAAATCTACTTTCAACCACAGAGCGCCACGTAGGCTCTGTGGTTGTTGCTTTTATAGAATAGATGATTTGCTAATTTTTATTTTTGTGACGGAAGTGATTGTACATACATGTACGAGTTTTATTTTTTACGGTCGTAAATGACCCTAAGACTACGTTTATAGGTAGGTTTAACAAGGGCTAGGTCTTGAATAAGGACAAAAAATAATTAAAATAAAAAAGTAAAGTAAAATAAATTATAGGAACTAGTTCGGTTCCAAATGGTCTGAAATGGACCTGTTGGAACATGTTTAGGAACTTAGTATTTGCATGTGGGCCTCATACGTGATTCCAATCTAACCAAAATAATGTCGGAATTCCTAGGTCTAACCAGGGTTTGATAAAATAACAAAATCAGGAACTAGGTCTAGTAAATAGGTTAAGAAGTATATATTAATATTTTAATGCAGGAACTCGGTCTAGGTAAGGTTGTAGGAACGACTGATAAACATGGTCTAATACCTCTTTTATTTTAATGATTTCGATTTAATACCCTTCTTCTCTTTTCTTCATTGACTCTTTTCCTACCCTACCTACTACCATCAAACCATCAACTATCAGCCACCATCCACCACCCACACCACAAAAAAAAATAGTTAAAATATTAAATAGCAAAAAGAAAAAATACAAAACTTAAAAAAAAGAAAAAAAAAATGCAAATAGGAATTAAGCAGTAGACTTAGGGGTCGTTTGGTTCGACATGGGAAGATAAAATTTTTGAGAAGATTAAATTCATATGAACTTGAAAATCACGTGAATTATGTAAATGTTGTTTGGTTGGATGTAGGAACTTCAAATCATGCGGGAACTTCCAATTACTTAGAGAATACTAAGTAAGTGACTTACTACATTAGGCATGAATTAGAGTTCTATAGGAAATTCTAATTCCCATGAATTGGGCAGCCAAACAAGACTCAATTTTCCTACTTTCCATGACTTTCCAATTCCTACGATTTTAAAAGGCAACCAGACAGACAGACAACCCCTAACAACACTACAATGACTTTCCAATTCCTGTGGAATTAATTAAATGTGTGAGGAAAAGAATTAGAGAGTGTTTTTCCTATTTTTGAATAAAGGGCATACTTTGGAAAAATAATGAAAAAAGTACATGAAAGAGTAAAATTTGTACATGAATGAGCAAGGACGAAGGTTAATTGAAACTCGTATCATTTTATATATAAGTTTTTTTAACAAGAATGAACTGATATATACATAGAAAATGCGTAATATGAAGAGATAGATAAAATCAACTTGTATCTAATCTAACATACCATAAAGGAAAAAGGAGAAAAAAGTTTCGGATTTTAGAAATTAAATTCCTCACTTCTGTTGGTACTGGCAATGAAGAAACCAGAATAGAGATAATTTTTTAAGGTAATCATAAAGATTACCGAACCATAATGATTAGAGGCGACTTGATGAATGGCCAGAAGGAGGCTTCTCGAAGATGTCATAAAAGAAGAAACTGCATGTACCCGAATAGGAGTAGGCACTCTTGTAACGGAGTTAGAAAAGGAAGCTATAAAGATGTTTTCGGAGCACCGCCTAGTAGTAGTAAAGTAAAAAGAAATTTCATGACTAAGGTCTAGATGAATAACTTGACTCTTGAGAGACCGAGGCTTCAATGTCAGGTTAGACCAAACTGTGGAAAACTGTTAATGTGCCTAGCTAAGACGGTAAGCTAGCTTACAGATTTCCGTAGCTTACAGATTTTCTGTGGGGAAACTTGGGTGTCGCGAAATATAATGACGTTACGACACTTCCAAATTGCCAGCAAAACACATGAAAAATAAAGAAAACCATTAACATAGGTACCTGAATGCTTCTGAAAATAGTTAATGAAATCCTTTAGCCAATCCACGAGAGAAACAGTCGGGTTGGACATCGACTGGATTCCTAGTGCGCAAGATTTTTAAACATGTCGCGCAAAGATACATGAAAGAAAAAAATGGTCCGCTGTCTCCGGTGCAAAATGGTAGAAACAAAAGGGATCTAATGATCTACTGAAATTCCCTTTGAGGTAAGTCTGTCTGCAGTGGAAATAATTCCATGTGCCAACTTCCAAAAAAGGAGAAGAAATTTTGATGATGATTTCATTTTCCTGATACCCTTCCATGAGAAGTCAAACTCAAGCGGTGTCACACAGTTTCCAGAGTCATTAAACCATAAAAGAGAATGAATAACCTGATTTGACAGAATAAGATCCATCATCCGTATACTTCCAATAAAGGAAGTCATCAATACCCAACTTTGGAGGTTCCATGGCAATAAAATCCTTAGCACAACCATATTCATATAATTTGAAAATGGTCGAGACGTTCCAATATCTCGAAGGAAGCATAAATTCCGAGAAAACATGGGTTAAGCACGGAAACAGAAAGCGACATCAGGGTTTTTTACCGTTCACCCAACGACTCTCCATAAGGTTTTACCGTTTCCAATTTTCCACCATAAGGCAAAACAAAGGTCATTGATTGTGCGACAAACTCCACCCCAGAGAGAGGCGGGCGATGGTACTTTAGATAAAGAGCTAGGAATAGGAAATTACCGCAGAAAATTTATGGGGTGGTGCTACAGAAATTTTCGCAGAAAATTATTATTTTTAAAAAATATAAATGTTTTTAACGACAGTTCCATTAAAAACGACGTTAAAAAATTAAATGAGTTAAAACGGCGGTTGTGTTTAAAAACCGTCGTCGGGGATTGTGTTTAAAAACCGTCGTTTTATATAAACTTAAAACGACGGTTGTACTTAAAAACCGTCATTTTATATAAACCTAAACGACGGTTGTGTTTAAAAATCGTCGTTTATATAAACCGTTGTTTTATATAAACCTAAAACAACGATTGTGTTTAAAAAAACCGCCGTTTTAGGCTAAAAACCGTCATTTTATATAAACCTAAACGACGGTTGTGTTTAAAAATCGTCGTTTATATAAACCGTTGTTTTATATAAACCTAAAATAACGATTGTGTTTAAAAAACCGTCGTTTTAGGCTAAAAACCGTCATTTTATATAAACCTAAACGACGGTTGTGTTTAAAAATCGTCGTTTATATAAACCGTTGTTTTATATAAACCTAAAAGAACGATTGTGTTTAAAAAACCGTCGTTTTATATAAACCTAAAACGGCGGTTATGTTTAAACAACCGTCGTTTTATATAAACCTAAAACAGCGGTTGTGTTTAAAAACCTTTGTTTTATATAAACCTAAAACTAAGGTTGTGTTTAAAACCGTCATTTTATATTATACTAAAACGAAGGTTGTGTTTAAAAACCTAAAACGGCGATTGTGTTTAACAACCGCCGAAAACAGTAAACAACGCCACGATATACGACGCACCTAAAAATTGTAAAACCGCAGTAAAAAGGTCATTTATGACCGCCACTATATGGATTTTTTCTACTAGTGTTTCTCAAAATAAAGTGATCCCATGTGAGCCTATCACGGTAACTGAGCATATTATTTCTCCTCTTGTTTTTCCATCCTTCCAATGTGAGTCTACTACCCCAAATGACTTTGATGACAACGACGATGAACCGCTTCTTATTATTAAAATGCCCCATATCGTTGCTCCAAACCATGATGTAATAAGGATAGATGACACACGTGACACAACCAACATTGACCTTGTAGTAGACAAGTTACCTTCTACAAATGAATTCATCGATATTCCTTGTGATTTTAAGGAGGTTTCTCCCGAATCTTATGACTCCATTGACGATTTATTTGTAGAAGATAATGTTGATCCAATTGAGCTAGATAAAGGACTTAGCACTATTAATTTAGCAAATGAGTTAGATGCACCTCCCATTACTAAAATGTCTTATCTCCTTGATTTTTACCACCCACTTGAGACCATTAAAACTGATATATTTTGCTCTAACGATTTATTTTGTGGTCTTAAGCATGATACTCCATTTCTTGCTGACGAGTGGAGTGATATGGTGATACTATTTGAAGTTTCTCATAGATGAGATTTATAAATCTCTAACTATGATCTTTTATGCTTATACTTATCAATTGCTTACATATGTTTTCATATATCCCATGCGCAGGTATTTGATAGACTTCTAAAAACGAGCGGGAGGTCAATATCATAAATTACTTACAGTCATCTTTTAGACTTCACTTTTGTCTTTGTAAAGTTTGATAGAAAGTTATAGTTGTCCTAGTTAAATGTAATAACTTCATAATTGTTCTTTGATGTCTATTTGGGGTTATGTACTTTCCCCGGGAAACCGAGATGGTAGCATCCTTGTTTGCTAAGGAATGTCTAGTTAAGGCTCATTGGAAAACAGAGATGTTACATGAGCTTTTTTGTCAAAACTGTTTATGTGTTGCTCTCGAATGAAGGGTAGAGTGATATCGGTCAGTCTGAGGGTAGCCGAGACTCATGGCTATGGAACAAGATATGGAAAATACCGATTTTGCCACGGATTAAAATCTTCTTCTGGCAGCTCTGTCGCGGTGCTCTGGCTACTAAAAAAAATGTTACGCCCCGAACAGGTTTGATGGATGATACTTGTCTTTGTTGTCATACCCATACGGAGGCGTGTCTCTATATGGTTCGGGACTGTTGGGTTAAAGGAGTGTGAGAGGATTTGGGTGTGGAAGTTGGATGGTGGAGTGGTCGAAAGGGTGAGGGAGTGGGTGGAGCTGATGCTTCACGACATGGGGGAGGAAGGAAGTAGAGCTGGTCGTTTGCGGGTTTGGGCTGGACATGGGTCGGGCCTAACCTATCAAAAAGTGTCCAACGGGACTTTTTTAGTGCCCGTGTTCTCTATGGCGGGCCTACTATAATTGCCGGTACCCGTCCTATATAACTTAGCGGGCCAACCGATGGGCTTGCAGGCTTTTATTGAAATTAATTATTGAAAAATTAAACGAACAAAACGGTAGAAGAAACAACATGATTACCAAATTTGCAAAATATAATTAAAAAACTTAAGAGTTAAGATAATGTTTATAACTTTCAAAATAGTAACTAAATATCGTATTTGTTTTATATAAACATTATCAAGTCTCAAAACACTTCAAAATATTAGTGGGGGAAGACACGTCTTTATCCGTCATCCGGGTCTTGCTCTTCATCCTCGATGTCCAAACCAAATGCATCACCGTAACCAAACAAAAGTGACGGACCTTCAAAAGAAAAAATATTAAACCCGTGAGAATCATGAGATATTTGTGGAGAGAATTATTAATTTAATGATAGAATAAAAGTAAAAATATTTACTGAACGATAAACCTTTAGCTCATAACCAATCTTCATAACACGCAAGTGCTTCAATGGTCGTCTTTTCTAAAGACGCTCTCCAAGGATTAATCAATTTCTTACCTGTACTAAATGCGGACTCTGAAGGGACAGTTGAGACGGGAATTGCCAAAATATCACGAGCCATACGTGCAAGGTTCTGAAATCGAATTGAATTATTTCTCCAATATGACAAAACCTTAATATCTTCAACCCTCTCATCCAAGTGCAACTCCAATTCTGATTTTTGATAGTCTGACTTTCGTTTTTGATTCGTAAAAGCTATAAAACCCAACTCTTCTTGATCTACAAGACTGTTACCGGCGGTAGTAGTTGTTGTGCGTTGTGTAAATGAAGGGAAAATGTGACCAGGTGGCTCTCTATATTCATTAAACAAGTCGAGCAATGTCTCCTTAATTTTCTCCACAACTTCCTTGGCATAAGTTTCACCAAACAACAATTCATAACAATATTCATTTTATCCAACTTATAACGAGGGTCTAACACAGCAGCACATGAAAGCAATAATTTATAATCAGACCAATATTTTTCAAATTTCTTCTCCATCTCTTTTGCCATAGTAGACAAAAAGTTTACGGGAGCCTGTGAAACCTCCACCAATTTTCTATGAATACTCCACACTCCATGAAAATACAGGTTTGAAGCTGAAAACAGGTTTGTGACATCATAGAATATCTTTAAGAAATTATGGAGCTCAGAAACTCGATTCCAATCATCCATTGTGAGAGCAAAGACTTTAATATCCCTATCTCGGCCAACAACAATTTCAATCACATCTTTATAGTAAAGAAAGCGATCAAGCATCAAGAACGTGGAATTCCATCTAATAAGATTATCCCCGCGCACCTTTTTTTTCGTGCTAAGATGAAACATGGTTTGTGCTACACCATAGAAGTGCTTCTTCTTAGGTACAGAATGTTTGAAATGCTTAACACTTCTAATTTTGAACACCACATCATCTATCAACCGGATTCCAGATTGTACAACAAGATTTATAATATGACAAGCACATCGAATATAAAAAAACTTACCACCAAAGAACAAAAAATTCTTTCTTGATAAATCAGATTTAAGAAAACCAATCATAGTATCATTATATGAAGCATTATCAGCTGTGAACCCTAAGCCCTTGTTATCAATTTTCCATTGCCCTAAACACAAAGCAATCTCATAAGCTTGAGACCGTCCATCAAACGGTGGTGTCAAGGCTGCAAATTTAATTATTCTCTTCTGCAATACCCATTTTTTATCAATCCAATGGGTTGTAATGCACATATATTCATCATCAGTATGTTCACTTCTCCAATTGTCTATAAAAAACTAATTCTCCCACAAGCATTTCGGGAGTATTTCAAGTATAACACATCTTTCGTCATTAAAATATTTCATAGCATCTCTCTTTAATGTCTTTCTACTAATAAGCTCAAGTTGAGGACACATAGTGGATACCATAAATTTGAAACCAGGTTCCTCACAAGTAGAAAAAGGATGTGCACCAGCCACAACATAAATACAAATAGCCCTACGAACCTCTTCCGAATTAACAGATGGATTTTTTAAAGATATACATGACTCCCCAATACCAGATGTGCAATAGTTTCTAATGTCATGATTAACTCGTTTAGAACAGGAGTCGATATGCCTTTTAAGATGAGATGTGCCACTGTTTTTATTTGCAGTAAATGTAGCAGAACAAGAGTTGCAAGTAGCTTTTACCGTTTCGTCACTAAGAATATCCCTTGTCATGTGTTCCCACACCTTTGATTTTAGCTTTCTCCCCTTAGCATTGACTAGAGTAACTCTAGCATTGCAAGGAATTTCATCATCGTCGTCCACCACAACGACATTAGGTGTTGAATTCACATGAGCCATTTATTTTGTTCTGCAAATAGAGTTGAACTCATACAAATCAAAAACTAAACATAACAGTTAATGGTAGTCAACCTTTTGATGCGACTAACTTAGATTACTAAGTAATAAGTACTAACTTAGATTACAATGCAAGCAGTGTCACTTATATTACATGACAAATGAAGAATTTGACGCGACTAACTTAGATTATTCGCCCTCTTTGTCAATCTTTCGATATGGAAATTAGTAATGGTAAAATTTCAGATTAAAGTTTATATTTTGCCCAAAATAAAATATGAAAATAAAAGGAAAACCAAGTGTAAATTACCTGATAGTTTCCTGATTAATCGGTAGTGTAAATAATCATCTAAGTAAGGATTTGATAGATAAATTGATATCAATTTATGAATAAACAGTAGTAGAAGAAGGGTTAAAAAATGGAGGAACTTAGACATAAATCAGAATAAAAGATTGGGAATTGGAAAACTGGAATAATTAAGACGAGAAGTTTGATGATCAAAGAATGAAAGATTTCAGATTTCAACTTTCAAGGGTAGGTAACAGTGCTTTTGTGATATTCAATAAACTATTAATCTTTTTAATGTGGTAAATTACTAGTTTACTTACTGTTTTCAATAAATATTTTTTCAGTTTTAATTTTTTAAATTTTTTTTAGGTTAAATAAAAATAATAGTTTACAAATTTTGTAGCGTGCCTAACGGGCTGTCCATGGACAATTTTATTTTGTCCAAACGTGTCCATTAATTTTAGCGGGCCTAATTTTCTTGTCTGTACCGTCTATTTTAAATTTTTTTGTGACCAAGCCCGCTAACGAAGCGGGCCGACCGGGTGGCCCGAACGGGTTTGACAGTTATTTGGCCAGCTCTAGGAGGAAGAAAGTATAACCTTAGTTGTTGAGTGCTTGGCTATTTGGGAGCGGTGTAACATAGCGGTTTTTGATGACAGAGTGTGGAGTGATGAGCTTGTACGAAGGAAAGTGTGAGAACTTATGTGGGAGATGAGGGAGGCAGCGGGAAGGGGATGTAGTGCTGATAGGAAGGAAGAGGTGATACAAGAGGGTGGACGAGACCGGTGCGTGGTACCTGAAAACTAAATGTTGATGCTGGTGTGTGGCGGTAGGGGAAGGGACATGCTAGAGCGTGATGTGTCGTGGCGAGGAGGGAACGATGAGCGGGCGTTACCATTTACGACAATGAGGAGCTAAATCCTACTCTAGCTGAAGCGGCGAAGATCATTGAACGAATGAAAGAGGCTCGTGCGAGGGGTCTGTCGCAGATTGAGATAAAGAGCAATTGTCTTACGGTCGTTGATGACTTGCGAAAGAGGAAACGAGGCCGAAGTGATATTTGCTTAGTTTCTGATGAGATTTATATTTTGTGTGATTTTTTTGCAGTTGTGTCGTTTAATTATGTTCGTAGGATTTTTAATCGTGTTGCGCATGAGGTGGCTCACATAAGGCCTTGGGTCGTTGGATAACGTAGATGGGAGAATGATTTACCGAACTATATTTGTGATTGTGCTACTGCTGATTTAATAGAAATTGGGTAAACCCTTCGAGTTTCTTCCAAAAAAAATACGAAATTGGTCATATTTTGGAGAGATGATATACACTCATTTGTGGGATAATTAATGCCAATTATAGGCCGTTATTGATTAGGATGGATGGAATAATAATATTAAGTAGTACTTCCTCCATTCGTATCTAAACTAGCAATTTGCTTTTCGGTAGTTCTCTTGAGAGACCGCCTCTTAATAAGCTTATTGAGAGACTATTGTACAATTTTAAGAAAAAGTGGTACTAAAAGTAATAAAATAGGTACAAATGATGATTAAACATAAACTTAATACATTTATTATGTAAATAGGTACGAAATTACTATGGTACAATCAATGACAAAAGAGTTACGAAATACAAATAAAATGGTACAAAAGAATGGTCGCTCAATAATTTATTGAAAGACCGTCTCTCTCAAGTTTTAGTGTTTGCTTTTTCATATTTGTCAATGCATGTTTTACGCAATAAGTAAAGTTAGCTACCTATTTGTGAAAATTGTAAAAATCAGATATTTTTAATATTTTCGTAAAAACGAATCAAACAAAATTCCACATGAATATATTTTAACTTATGCATTGAGCGAAAATCGAAATTGAATGTTTACTTGTGAATAATGTGTAAAAAGCAAATTGCTAGTTTGGATATAAATGAAGTACTGGCCTATTAGGGACTACAGTTTTTTTTGAAAGAATTAGGGAGTAGAGAATTTGAATAAATATTTATCAAAAATAAAATAAAATAAAATGTTGAATATGATCTGTATTTGAATATCATCAATTTTTATTTGTGACGGACGTTGTAAGTTGCGACGGGTCAAATAATATATGTGGGGATAAGACAAAAATAGAGTATCTATGGGTAGGGTCCAGCAAGATTCGGACCCGACCCTGAGTCACATACCGACCCATACCCGAAAGGGTCTGAAATTAATGGACCCATACCGACCAAGAGGGTCCGGGTCTGGGTAGGGTCTACCCTAGGGTCTGCTTTTTTCTTTGACAAAACATTTTTTCCCTAAATTATATCATTTACCTAGTACGCAAACTTATCATTTTCATCAATTTCCTCGTTATTCCTATTGGTTATTTAGATATGCGTATAGTATATTAGTGATAACTAATAAAGGTCGTATGTATGTGTGTATTATTTGAGTTATTGACGTTCGTATATTTGTGTTATTTTAAAATAAATAAATAAATATAAGAGTCTAATGGTCGGGTAGGGTCCCAACACCAAGACCCGGACCCGGACTCGATGTTTTTATATAAGACCCATACCCGACCATACCCGAGTGGGTCTCAAAAATTCAGACTCATACCCGATCCATTAGGGTCTAACCCTGAGGGTCTGGGTTGGGTACCCGACCCACTACAATCCCTAATCTATATAGTAGCAAACCTTTATATCTTATCTAGGTTGCACAGACACGGCTAAAATTTGGTCTCCGCGTGTCGGACACGGACACGCCAGAGACACGACTCCAAAAGTGTCTCACACTCCAAAAACCGTGTCGCCGGTTTTTTTTTCGAGTCAGGCATGTCCGACACGGTTTATTTCTAACGGACACAGCCCGTTTCGGAGGGACATGGCTAATATCAACAAAACCCCAAAAAACCCCCAATTCTTATTTCTGATTCATTCTAATTGCTAATTCATTCTAAACAAAACCCCAATTCCTCAGTTCTCACTCGTCAGCTCCTTACCTCCTTCGCCGGCCGCCGCCACCTATCCTCGCCGACCACCACCTCCTTGCCTCGCCTAGTTCAAGTAATTAATTTCTTTTTTGAAATTTGAAAGTAGGTAGTGTATTAACTATTAAGCAGTGGTCTTAATTGAACATGTAGTAGTAGTATAATCATAGTTGAAAGTATATGAATGAATCTTAATTGAAAGTAATAGATAGTAGTAGTATAATCTTAATTGAAAGTATAAGGAAACAAGTAGTAGACACTAGTAGTATAATCTTAATTGAAACTTTAAAGTAGTAGTATAATTTTAATTGACATTTGAAAGTATGAGGAAAAAAAAGTAGTAGTATGCCTTTTTTTTTTAGGGAAGTAGTAGTTGCCTTTGGTTACAGACTTACAATATTGGGGAGAAGTAAAGTTTTAGAATATTTGTGAGAATTCCGAAAAAGAGAAGGGTATTACCTCTTGGAGGAAGTGTCATCGACAATAATGCGTTGACATAATTAAATCTCATTTGGATGAAACACACTGGGAATGTTACTCTTTTGAAGTCGACTGATCAACATTTACCGATAATGATTGACTGTCTAGAGTTTGACATTATCGTCATACGATGGTGGTGATCAGTTGATCCCTTAAGGTCATATCTTTAGGGAATTCCGTCTCAATGGAACATTTAATTAAATCATATTGGATACGAATTAATTAATAACTGGAAATTTGGAAATGATTTTACGTGACGTATATTATTATAATAGGGATTATAATAGTAGTGGTCAAGGTAATAAAATTGTTTTATTACTCGGTTTTATTTAGTCGTTTGGGAAACGATTAAATTGAGATTGAACACGGTCAAAGAGTTGAGAATTACTAGTAATATTATTTAAATGTTATAAAATTGTGAATTATGAATTTTAAAGAGTTAAAATTGCATAATTAACAAATTGGCTCATGTGTTATGGGACATGTGTGACATGTTACAAATTAACACAATTGACAAAGATAAAATGGGTTTATATTAAGACCCATTCCAACCGTGCATATGTATGTATGTATGTGTGATGGTTGTGTGTAAACATAAACATAATGATTGTGTGCATCTCACGCAATGAAAGTGTAAGGAATATTTCTTACTTTTGTGTAAGTAATAGAAGAGCATGCATTGGCATTAGATGGCTTGTATAGGCCGGCCAAGAGAGTGAGCAAGCAAGCTCATTTTACTCCATATATACTACACTACACACACTACATGCATACTAGTTTTTATGAGTTGATGCTTGTTCATTCATTCATTCAACATCTCATTCTCCTCTTTACTCTAGAAAATAGTTTTCTCGTAAAGATAATTATTTCCATACTAATAATATTAAGAGTAATATTATTATTATTTCTAGTATACTATTACCAATTTTCTAGTAACCAAATTGATTTTAGTTTGAGATCGAGTCCTTGATAAGAACTTTTGGAGACGGTTTCACAATAAACCGTAGGTAAGGGTAATCCGTTTTGAAGACTCAAATTAATAGGTGATTAATTGAGTATAAACCTTCTAAAACCAATGTAAGGACATTCATACTTCTTATGTAATCATCATGCATGCATAAGATCTATTTAAGTTTTAATGACTAAACTTAAAGAAACAAAACTCATATGAGATATGAGTGTATAATCTGAAATTCGATTTCTAACATTACCGTATTAGTATACTTCCTCCGTTCATATCCATACTACACTTACGATTTCTGCACATGTTTTAAGAAGAAATAAAAGTTGATTGAAAGTACAACATGTAACCCCACTTGACAGCATGTTTTCCTTTATTAAAATGTAAAAAATGCTTAATTCGTGTACTTGTTGAAAGTGGTTAAGCTTTATTAAGAACTGATTAAGGGTTAATACCTCCCTCCAAATTCTGGAACCCCACTTAAAAATTACAAACTTTTAAATCTCCCACCAAATTACATTTTTTTATTCCCACCAAATTGCACAAAAACAGATGCAATAGGTAGGAACAAACCTCTATATAAACAAAACAAAAACCCTATTACAATCAGAAAGCCTTACATTCACTAAGAAAACAATAAAATTACAAGTTTACAAGTCCAGAAAATCTGGAAAATTTGGGTTCGAAAACTAGGCTTTAAAATGGGTGCGAAGTGCTTGTCGGAAGATGGGAGGCATGAAGTCGACATCTATCTACTTCAACGATCAGAAAATGGCAAAGTTCGTCGGGGCATAATGAGTGAAGCAGCTGCAAAATGGGAAATTAGTAAGAGGACGGTTGGTGATATCTGGAAACTTGCAAAGAAACAATGGTTAGTAGGTGAAAAATTTGATGTTCACAGTAAAGAATTGGAAATAAAAACAAAACTAAGATTGTACCCAATGTAGATTTCATCAAAAGTCTAAATTTTTCACTTAGAGATACCATGAGAAGGGCTAGTTCATTCATGGGTTAAAGAAGGTCTTATGAGACCTCATTCAAGTTCCTTAGACCCCCAACTAAGTGATTCAAACAAGATACATAGGCTAAAACATGCCTTACAAGCTTTAATAATAAAACATGTTGAACAAGAAGCTTTAAACTTGAATGCCTTACCAAGTTGTGAAATAAAATTAAGCGAGATGAGTAATGTAATCCATATCGATGAAAAGTGGTTTTTCATCACCTACGACAATCACAAGTTTACATAGTGAGCGGAGAAGAACTCCCGTACAGAAGTTGTCACTCTAAGAGGTTCATCACGAAGGTGATGTTCATGTGTGCGGTTAGTAGGCCAGTGTACTCACCTGAAGGGGAATTACTGTTTGATGGGAAAATAGGGATGTTCCCATTCACCAAACAACAACCGGCTGCAAGGTCAAGCAGAAACAGAGCAAGGGGTACATTGGAAACAAAGTCTATTAACTCAATTACAAAGGAAGTAACAAGAGCATGCATTCTTGAGCAAGTAATACCCGCAATAAAGAGTAAATGGCCAGAATTTCTAAGTAAGAATATTGTCATTCAGCAAGACAATGCAAGACCGCATATAAACAATGATGATTCTCAGTTTAGGGCAATGGCAAAAACAGATGGGTTCAACATTCAACTAGTTTTTCAGCCTCCTAATTCACCAGATTTGAACACAAACGACCTTGGGTATTTTAGGGAACTACAGTCAATTCAAACATCACAAAGAGCCAACACAATAGATGAATTAGTGAATTCAGTTATGCAAGCTTTTGATGAATACACCCCATCAAAATTAAGTAACATATTCTTAACATTACAAAGTGTTATGGTGGAGATTATAAAGGTAGAGGGTCATAATAATTTCTCTATTCCACATATGGGCAATGGGCATCCTGAAGTAATTGGAATGTTACCACGAAATTTAACAGTTTCTGAAGCAAGTAAGAGAATGTATTGAATACTTGCAGGAAGAGGGTGATGTTGTAGGGATAGAACATTCCAATGACTAAATTAGGCTACAATGTTTAAACTACGGAAGTTTAGAAAATTGATTACAGTTTACACATTTTTGTGAACTACGACAATGTTTAAATTGTAATCACATTTTGGTTAATGGAATGTTAATGGAATGCCATGTCTTTAGTTCTTTTTTATTGTAATGCAGTTTTTACAACTCTCAGGCCCAAGTAGCCTCATCATTGAGTTGTGCTAAGTATGAAGGCCTCCTCCTGCACAGACACACACCAAATATGGTAGACCATGTGGTGACCTTAATACAGTTACTAATTGGCTAAGATAAGTGCAAAATCTGACAATATGAACAACTCTCAAACCATTAAGGATTTATCATCACTGAGCATACATATTACCATTGTATCAGTAGTAAAGCCTTCTACACAGACACCAACTATGGTAGACCATGCTAAATGACTTAGCTCACACACCAAAAGTTGGTAGACCATGTGGTGGCTGTATTACTAAACTGAATGACTCTCAAACCATTAAGGATTTGTCATCATTGAGCCAACCTCTCAGTCCAGAACTGGACCATCACTGAGGTATTAACAAACAACATTAAAACCTGCAGAAACTACCATGCAATGATCCTAACAGCATCACAAATCCCAGCAATGACACATAGCTCTCAAACCATTAAGGGTTTATCATCACTGAGCCAACCTCTCAGTCCAAAACTGGACCATCACTGAGGTATAAACAAACAACAAAATCATTATAGATCTAACATGCGATTATCCTAACTGCATCACAAATCCCAGCAGTGACAAAATACATGAACCAAAAAACGAACTTCATATTAAAATGACAAAAACAACAACAAAATCATTATAGATCTAACATGCAATGACAAAAAATTCGAACTACATACGAAAATGATCAAAATAACAACAAAATCATAGTATATCTAACATGCATTGATCCTAACAGCATCAGAATCCCAACAGTGACAAAATACATGAACAAAAAAACGAACTTCATATTAAAATGACCAAAACAACAACAAACTAATTATAGATCTAACATGCAGTGACAAAAAATTCGAACTACATACGAAAATGACCAAAACAACAACAAAATCATAGTAGATCAAACATGCCTTGATCCTAACAGCATCACAATCTCAACAATGACCAAATACATGAACAAAAAAACAAACTTCATATTAAAATGACCAAAACAACAACAAAATCATTATAGATATAACATGCAGTGATTATAAATTCGAACAACATATCGAAAATACCAACCTTTTATCAGCACTCACTTATTTTCATCAGATTTTTTGCGTTTTGCAAGAAATCTAGCCTCATATTTTTTCATGTTTATAAAACTTTGACTTCCAGAGTCTGAACCTGCTCTTTTACCATTGAGTAAAGCCAATGTCTTTATTTCATCAAGCCTTGATTTTTTCGCAACCCGCTCTAAAAAACGTTTTTCAAATGCTTTGAACTTCTCATAACTTCCTGGTTTCAAAGGAGAACATGATTCAACATCCACAGAAACACCAGATCTGGGTTTCTCACCATCATCAACAACCCTTTGTTCACCAGAATCACCACCAACGTCAACATTACTCCCTTCATCATCATCGTTAACTTGAACGTGGCATTCAAACTAGGTCTTTAGAACCTCAGATTCGAAATCTTCCGGGTCAAGAGAGTTAGGAACTATGGTATTTGGATAGGAGAAACAACTCATAATTCGTCTTCTTCGTGAACATCAGAAGAAGTGCTCATGATTTAGTTAAAGAAGTTGAAGAGAATTAGAAAGAAGAGCAGGTGATGAGAAAAAGAAGATGAAAGTTCTGGTTAGAGTTTCAAGGTGGAAAATTGTGGAGTTTCAGAGAGAGGAAGAAAGAACGAGAAATATCTAGAGATAGAGAGAGCGGCGGTTTCACAAATGTGAATATTGAATGTTTACGAAAGAAGTGGGCTGGGAATAAACCCTTGAAGCTTCTGGTTATTGGGTCTTGAAATTGGGTGGGTGGGAATTTATTGTGGGTAGGAGTAAATATGGGTGGTTGAGGAGATGGAGTTGGGTTTCAAATAATAAAATCTGGTTTTGTTTGATTTTATTTGGGTTGGGCTCACAATTTTGGAGGGTAAGGTTAACTAATTGGGTTGGTTTAGTGTGTTAATGATGGGTTGTAATATTGTTTAGGGTGAGTTTTGATGTTGGGTTAAGGTGGGGTCTACATTTGTTGTAAATAAGTTGATTTAATTAGGATAGAGTGGACATTTATATGTCCAAATAAAGAAAGGTGTAGTGTGGCTGGATTCGAACGTACCGAAAAGGAATAAGTGTAGTGTGGATACGAACGGAGGAAGTATTATTTTTGTGGTTTGTTGTCAGCTTGTCACGAGATTCACTAGTGTATTATTTTTGGGGAGAAGTAAAGTTCATGATTTTTATTTATTTTGTAAGACTTGAATGTTTATTTAAATTTCGGTTGTAATTTGGAATTTCAATTTTATAAGACATTTGATTTTGATGTATATGACATTAATATTGATTGTCATTTTATGATTCTGTTACTTTTAATTGACCAAAGTTTAGACGTTGGTTGTAATGAACTTTAAATTCTCTTTATTTTAATATGTATATTGACTTTTTTTGCCTTGACCCGTGTCCTAAAAAATTCGAAGTGCTGTGTTCCGCGTTCGTGGCCGTATCGTGTCCGTGTCCGTTTTCGTGCAACCTAGTATCTTATCTACCAATATAAATAGATTTGATCCGTCACAAACTTGTGATGGATAGTAAGAAAATTGGGTAAAAACAAAATAAAGAAAGAAAGGGTGAATTGGGTTGTCGTCACTTGGTCTCCATTTAATTTCTCAACTCCCTTCTTCCCCTTCGTTATCTCTCACCTTGTCTCTCCCTCTCGTTAATGGCGATCTGAGAGGAAGAGATAGTAATTCTTTTATCATTATTACACTCCTAATTCTAATTTTTATTATTAACAATTAATAAATTAAGTTTTTGTAGAAACTAATTAAATTATATATTATTGGCGCAACACAATGTCTGCAATGGAATCCATTGATATCTTCCTGATTACTGCAACCCAAGCTTGCGTTACTCCCCTTGCCATCTTCATCCAGATCCAGGTTTCTTTTTCTCTTTTTTCTTTTCTCGCGATTCATTAATTTAAATAATGTTGCCGCTTCAAATATGTTTGAATTTCGCCTTTCGATTGCGCATTTTAAGTTGGTTTTCTTGCTGATTTTTCATTTATTCTAGGTTTTATTCTATTCAATTTGTGTTTTTTTAGAGTTTTTAATAAGCTTAACTGTGTGATTTTTTTAAAAATAATGGTAATTGGTACTCCCTAATCCCTATAACCTAATCATCATTTGATTAAAATAGGCCTTGTAGCGAATAAAAGAAAATAAACAAATGATTGAGACGGAGGAACTAAAAGTTTAGTAAATGCACTTAGAATTCGGTTATTTAGACAAAGAGATTAGCTAGTTTGGTCGATTTTGTGAGATTAAGGATATGATGCTTGTCTTTTTATTCGATAGTTGTCGTCTGTACTCGATGGCGTTTTTGAGATAGAAAAATTAGATGTGATTTTAGAGAAAGTCATTAGTCTCACACTTTCGATTCCACTTCTTTAAATCTCCCACCTCTATTTTTTTTTTCAAAATTCCCACATTTTCTCTGAAACACCCACCAGAAGCTCATTTCCCCCCAGAATTAGTATTATTTTCAGAGCATCGTGATTGATATGGACGAAATATATCTTTTGTTTTGGCAAAAATGGTGTTTGGTTTGGAGTTTTAGAGGAAATCTTCAAAAAACGTGGGAATTTTGAAAATTTTAGAAAAGGTGGGAATTTTGAAAAAGTGGCATTTGAAAAGGTGGGAGTTTTAAATTTTCTCGGAATTTTATGATTACAAACTTTTAAGTAACATGTTAGAACAAAGATAAGGGGGGTTTGTCACTGGGTTGTTGTTTACGAACACAGCCTGAGCTTTGATGTAATGTGAAAAAGTAAGTAACTTTGTTGAGGATAAGTTTAAGGATAATTAAAGCGCTGGGCTGTTTGTATTTTTTTGAAGAATTTGATCGAATTTTCTTAATGTGATTGATTGGGTTGCATAGTTGTGGGCCTTGTGGCATCTATGTACTGTTGGGAGTTAAAACATCATGCTATGGGGCATATTTGATTTAGAAATACAGAGTATTTTCATCTTTTCTTGAACATGTATTTCTTTTTTGTTGTGGTAATTATAATTCCTTGTTTTTATGTAAGCGAGAAACGGTGAAAGTGTGATATCTTCTCCATCCCATTAGCAATGATTTCTCCCTGATCCTTGTCAGGGCAATCTTCGATTTCGGGGGCCTGTGCGGAATTTTGAAAATGGGCCCCGATACCACTATTTACGTTAATAACTATATAAATTTATGTTATTTTGTTATAAGATTTATTTTTAATATACGGAAATGTTTATAGTTTATTTCTTTCATATTATTATACAAGTATAACGTAGAGGTTCTATTAATATGTTTTTTCTAGACAACTTTGCATGTTAGAAAGAAAAAAAAGTCAAGAAAAAAAAGCAACCAGTTTTAAATGAAATGAAACCAAAAAATTATGAAATATAGTCGTAACTTAGTCTACTAAAAGAAAAAGTGTAGTTACGGAGAATTGAATCTGACATGGAAAGCCCAAAAAATCACAAGCTAAACCATTGTGTCATTCTACATTTTATGAATACTAGGCTCACTAATTAATATATATTCTTAATATAACTTTATTGGCCCCCCAAAAATCTGAGCCTCGCGCGGTCTCGCGCGGCCCGCACACCCAAATAGTGGCCCTGATCCTTGTGTAATGTCCACCATTGTGTTGTATGAGTAATTTCTTAGTTGTTCCAGCTTATCTTGTTATTAGTTCTAGGTTTGAGATTTTTCCTTCCGCATTTCCTTTATATTGGAATGCTCATGATCATGATTGCTTAGAGCTCGGTTAAACTTTTAGGTTGTATTATTACCCGCCTTTCAACCATTGCGTTCTTATGCTCATGCATGGTGTTTTGGTTCTAAGTTCCATTGCTTCTGTTGCAGGGTTGTCTAATATGTCTAATTCTAGCTTTTGGGTGGGCGTGTGCGGCCTATGTCAGGTAACGAGACCTACACATAGATATTGAACTGACTCTAGGGATGCTTTTTCCTCTTTAAAAAAACAACCTGAAAATGCTATTTAACAACTAGTCCTTTCTACAGAAATAGAGAGATCAAGGAAATGAAGAATGAGATGAAATGCGGAAATAGCCTTGCTTTCCTTTGTCATGACATTAATGAGCTTGAACACTCTAAGCAGGTCAATTTGCCAAGAGTATCAGTTGTTATGCCTTTGAAAGGATTTGGGGAACACAACTTGCATAACTGGAGAAGTCAGGTGAGACTCCTGAAATACATGCCCTATCGTGTAATTTTAATGAACTCTTATGCAAAACTTAAATTGTTCATTAGCGTACACAATACTTTCGAGTATTGCTAAATATGTAGATTATTTTGGTGATTGAGCTGTTCTTACTATTAGTTTTGTTTTCCATATTCCGTTGGCAGCTATAGAACTTTTCTCACCCATTTTTGCTAAGATAATTTTGATTATTGCCAATATGTAGATTACATCATTATATGGCGGTCCAGTGGAGTTTCTCTTTGTATTGGAGAACACTGAAGACCCAGCTTACCATGCTGTATCTATGCTTTTGAAAGAATTTCAGGTGCCAGCTCTCGTTATTTAAGTTGTCTCATTTTACCTGTAACACCTTGGCTGCATTGCTAAGAGCTTAGGACTTGCTTGATCTGGATTTGTTTCACCGCAATTCAAACTTAACAATAGTGTAGTGATTTGTTCTTTATGATGGGTGTTACATAATTCGGCCATTTCAGTTGACAATGTCAATGTGGCTGTTGTACTTTAGGAGCCTAGTATTTTAATTACTAGTCATAGTCCTTTTTCTGGTTGGACGTTGGACTTTGTTGGTTTGACTCTTTTTTTGAGCCCTACCCATTTTGGACACTACACTGGAGGATATAGCATATTGGTATGGAATCCATATCCTACACTGAACGAAATTAAGGCTTGCATGAGGAAAGTAAAGGAAGAGTATGATGCTCCCTCCGTCCCAATCATTTGTTTACTTTTTTTATTCTTTGTGGGGGATATTTTAATCAAAGGTAAACAAATGAATAAGACGGAGCGAGTACGATTTTAATTAAAATTATGTTTCATCATCTTTGGATTTCACTCTTTCATATATATAATATTTTTAATTAATTTATGTTTTGAAGACCTGTACAGAAATGTTCAACCTCATTTTAGGACATAGTTCTTGTCTCTCAAAATTTGAGTCATGTCCAGTTCGACACTAGAATAAGTACCCGTTGTCCAAAACCCGTACCCTAGTCCAAGTAATACAGGTGGTGGGGAAGGGGACACATCCAATTGATGCAACGTACATGTCTTACATCTTGTTCTTGGTTCTGAAAATTCTTTTGATCATTTGTTTTCTGTAGTAACTGTTTTACTTAAGTTGACAGGATGAAGTTGATGCTAAGGTTATTGTAGCAGGCTATTCAATTACGTGCAGCCAGAAGATTCATAATCAGCTGGTAAGCTGTTTTTTACCCTAGCTTGATGCTGAAATGACCCCTCTGAGACAAAGCCATGTAGCTTCCCCTGTTACTAGCAGGAAGAGCTTATGGAGATATTCATAGGATCACATTATTACTTCTTGTAGGAGAAAGAGCCAACATACAACTCCTCAAGTTTTATGGATCTAAACATCTGGTCACTGTTAATAAACAGATATGTGGTGGATGTATGTAGAGCCGGCAAATAGTGACTCCACCTGATAACACGACACAAACCCGGCACGAGGTTAGCGAGCGTGTTTGGGTTGAGACATTATGACCCATTTAAGTAATTGGGTCGACACGAACACAACACGAAAGTTAAATGGGTCGGGTAAGGGTTGGGGTCTTACGACACGAACCCGACCTGAATAACCTATTTAATCTAAATGAGTTAAAATGAAGTAGTAGACCACCACATCAAATTTTGAAAAAAGGAAACTATTAGGGGTCGTTTGGTTCAAGCATTAGGTATGGAATGGAATGAATTCTAGCTCCAAAGAGGTATGGAGTTAGAACCCCATACATATTAAAGTTGTTTGGTTCAATACGGGAATGGGAATAATAATGTGTTGGGTGGAATGAAGTTAGAAACTTAGGGGAGAGGTGGGTATGGGATTCCAAGGCGTTGGAATGGAGATAGAATCTATCAAGTATCTAACTCCATTCCAAAATGCTTCAACCAAACATTGGAATGGACTGAATCCATTCCAATCCATTCCAATCCATTCCAAATGCTCCAACCAAACACCCCCTTAGTTTTGTTTTCACACTTTTGTTAAGATTTAAGCCATCTTAGATGTGAAAGGTTTGAACATGTCAATTAGGTTAACTAGGTCGTTTTGGGTCGAACACGTCATATGGGTTAAATGGGTTGAGTAAGATAAAACTGAGCTATTTAAAGATAAATGGGTTAAACAAGTTGTGTTGGGTTACAAGAAAATTAAATGGGCTGGGTTAGAGTTGAGGTGTATGATCCGTTTAAGTAAATGGGTTGGGTTAATTTATATGCAACCGAACCCGAACCCGAACCCGAACCCTAACCCTAACCCGAACCCTAACCCGACTTTGCCAGGTCTAGGTGTATGCAGTTGAGAGAAATATAAAAATAATTACTTAAAAACTCTTGTGCAATTTGTATTTGTTAGTTGCCGTGATGAATTAGACTGGTGATACTAACTAGTATTATATGCGTATTCTTCTTTCTCAGATTGGAGCAGAAAAAATGCATAAAGATAGCAAGTATATACTCTTCCTAGATGACGATGTTAGGCTTCACCCAGGAACAATAGGTGCTCTCGCAGCCGAAATGGAAAAAAATCCTGAGGTATGATGATTGTTCATTTGTCTGTATTACGTTTCTTTTTTTCTAATGTTACATATCTTTGTCACACATTATTAATCCATTCTGTTGCATAAATATCATCAGTTTGCAAATTTTTTTGGCTATTAGTCTCCCTTTCTGTTAACTACTTCTATGGACGTATATGTCGTCATTTACATATAATCTCCTTCGTTCTGTTCACTGGCTAATTGGCAATGGCGTACAGATATTTATTCAAACAGGATATCCACTTGATTTGCCTTCTGGAAGCTTGGGTAGCTATTGTATATATGAATATCACATGGTATGAGCTGGTCCATTTATTAATGATCCTACTCTCTTTTTTGGGTCATTTAAAATCAGGCAGTTCTTTCTCAATGAAAATACCGTTGCGTTTATGTTCTTGGTTTTCCTTACAGCCTTGCTCTATGGGGTTTGCTACTGGTGGCAAAACATTTTTTCTATGGGGAGGGTGCATGATGGTAAGTATTCAGCAACTGTAACATTCTAAATCAGATGCAGATACACAGTTAATCCTGTTTTTCTTTATTTCATTTACTCTCAGATGCATGCAGATGACTTCAGAAATGACAATTATGGTGTGGTCTCTGGACTTCGAGATGGTGGATATTCTGATGATATGACACTTGCAGCTATAGCTGGTAATTTATTCATACAAAATTGATGATTTCAATTTCTGGTTTTCCCCTTGATTTTGATGATTGTTGCTTGTTGCAACCTGCAAGTTGTGTATGGGTGTGCCCCCTTTGGCGTCTTTTTGTACATGGGAAATAGCATACACCCTTTTGACGTCCTTCAATCTATAGACCATATTACTTGCAAAAAAAAGTTCTGTAGTAAAATTTGTTATTCATCTTATCATTTTCTCTGTTCTACTCTAAATTTTATGGCCATTTTTTAAATCACATGAAAATGTATTCATGACTCATTAGTCATTACTTTACCATTAGATGTACTCAATACACATTAAATCTGCTCATACCCGCCAAGAATTCAATGATGACTGGCAATCTTGTCAAATTTCTCCATCTAGCTGAGATGTCAAATTTGAATTATTTTTTGATGAATGCCTTTATCTAAGCATGTAGTATAGGTGATGCTTGTGGAATGTTATTCAAGATTAACTTGAATAAATGTCTGGCATAGCCAGCTTATCTTATTTACTATCTTTAATACGCGAAGCTCTTCTGCATGCAACTGCATTCTTCTTTTATCTCCATCCTGAACTCTCTTTAATTTCCTGAAGGTGGTCCTTTATTTGATTGATTTGAACTTTGTTAGCTTGTAAGCTGTTTATTTAATGCATGCATATTTTGCATGAAACATAAATTGATAAGTTCACTTTTTGGCAATCTGGCTATGTTTGTAGTCTCTATGAAATTTTGTAAACATTTTATCCAATGTTGGTGCATTCTTGTATAGTTGTTTAACAGTGTGTATTTGGTACTAATTTATGCACTATCTTTTAGGAGCTCATAAAAAACTTATAACATCTCCCCCGGTTGCTGTCTTTCCTCATCCACTTGCCAGTGATTTGAATTTCTCAAGGTTTGTGATAACCATTGCGTCACTATTGGTTTAGAGAAATTATCTCTATGTTTACATCTTGCTATCCTTGGCATCAAACTTTGTAGGTATTGGAACTACTTGAGGAAACAAACTTTTGTTTTGGAATCATATGTTTCAAAGGTTAATTGGATCATGAATCGTGCATTGTTTTCTGTTCACTGCTATCTCTCATGGGGATTTGTTGCACCATATGTTATGGCTGTGATCCATGTTGCAGCAGCTCTTCGAATGGTTTCTAGTGGACAGGTGGAAGCTCTTAATTTTGGTGGTGAGCTAGTTCTCTTCTCTTATTAGGTAGGTCCTTGTGATTTCTTGTTGTAATCAAGATGTATGGATCTGGTGAAGCTTGATTTTGATGATTGTTTCACATTTCAGTTACCAAGGAGTAAAATGTGCAAATAGGATTAATCAACTTAATGATGGCAATACTTTTCTGTGAGCCTGGGTTGTGAATTGTGATAATTCATTGTGAATAAGTTCCTTTAAAGAAAATAGACAACAGGGATGCTTTAGGTTGGTTTTAGTGGGGGCATATTAGGGAAAGTTCCAGGAGGCAGGTTGTAGGACACAGGTGGTACCATATCCTGAATTACGCAGGAAGGATATGAAATCTATATCTTTATCCCAAATGTGTGAATAGTTGCGAGTCAAAATGTTTCTGAAATTGCAAGATTATGATGGGCCCTTCTTCTTCAAGAACTACGCCATAGCTCGCAAATGCAACGATTGGCAGATACTAGTCATACTTCCTCCATTGCAATCACATTTGACTTTGGTAGTCACATCTCACATGATTTCAACTTTGGACATTAATTTCTGAGAAGATAAGTGTTGATACGATGTTAAATTTCCCGATTTGATTTGTCAAAATCACTATTTTCATATTACCTTTTTGAAAAGTTGTAGATAGTCTATATCGTGAGAAATATTAGGATCAAGAGTAAAGTCAAATGGGAACAAAATATATGAGATGAGTATTTATGTAGTAAGGTTGTAAATGTTTTGGTACATATAAGACGATATAAACATTGAAAAAGAAACTCTCAAGTTCGAAAATTTTGACTGAAGGTTGTACATGTTAAATGCTTTTTTGTGGTTGTACAAGTAATCCTAATTGCCAGGAAAATTAGCAGTTAATGATGGCATTTTCGGGGTTGCCAAATTAACTCAACCCCAATGAATGGTGAACTCGTCTGCGCATATTCATTCGTATTGGGTCCAAACCTTGACTTTGTTGAAGTTCGAGGTGAATTGTTTGGACTTTGGTTCTCAATACGCGCACATTTCCATCAAGCAAAGAGCGAGACAATATTTGGGCAAAATTTTCAGTGAATGTTACATGCATTGAAGTCCAGTGAATGTGTGGACCTTTTGATTCTTGTTTAGTGTTGTTTGGTAGCTCCAAACTTGTGCAAGGTATTACAAATACCTTGTATCTTGCTTGGTTTTGAAAGAGAAGAAGGCAGGGAATCGGGTATAGTTACTCTAGTATTATTGTTTCAGTTGGTTCTGCGAAAGACAGATTTTATGGAATTTGTTGGATACAGTTACATAAGTCAAAGGAGTAGGGATACGGGTAATGTTTAGTACGGTTTAAGTGTGTGAGGCAGTATAACTATTCTAATATAATTATTTAAGGGTTTGGTCGTATTGATGGAATTTTAGTGTTTTTAGATGGTGTTTTGCTTATATTTGGATATTAATCTTATAACTTTGGCGTGGCGTCATTCGTATAATGGTCGTATTTTTATAGTGGAGTTCTGTATTGGAGGGTTTTGCGTAGGGTTTGAGCCTCTATATTGTTACAACTTGTTATGGAGTATTTGCTTTGAGTTTATTTTACTTTTACATTATTTATTGATCTATGTTTTGTTTTCCATGTGTGAAATTGACGTTAAGTTCCCGAAAATATCAGGGTCTTGTGATTAAAAACTACTCCCTTTGTCCCCAATCATTTGTTTGCCTTTGATTAAAATACCCCTCACAAAGAATAAAAAGGGCAAACAAATGATTGGGACAAAGGGAGTATGTTTCAGTACTTGTCAGTAATCATGTATTCGGGACGTTGGTTTTTGGATGAATCTTAAACTTTGCTTATATTTGTGTATAATACTTATGTAATGTCAATTTTTCACTTGCAGGATTATTGCTCGTTGGTTGTCTAGCTACTTGCACGACTATTGAGTTGCTTTCCATGTGGAACTTGACAAGGATCGAAGTTCACCTGTGCAACATGCTATCTCCTGAAGCACCTCCATTGTCACTTGCTACCTATAATTGGTGCCTTGTACGTATTTTCTTTAAGAATTACTTTGTTTCAAACCTTTTTTTATCTGTGCTTGAATACAATCTTGTTTATCCTTTTCAATGTTTAAATGAATTTTTATTACACTTTTAAGTCGCATTTAAATAAGCGGTCAACTCTCATCCAAAAGTCACAATTCATTTGTTTTTTTTTTTCTGGTTGTTGTCCTTATTTTTATGCTTTTTCTCTTGTGCTATCTCAAAAACTTTTTTTTCCCGTGGTTTCTTTTACTTTTTCCCTTCTTTCATTATCTTAGTTTCAAATGCTTTGCGATTTGGTATTTTGGTGTCCCTTGTATTAATGGAAACTGTCCTGCGTAAGCTCATTTACATGAATCTATGTTTGTTTATCACAATTCAGAAGTGATAAGTGAAGACCAACTGTTTATTTGAGTATTACATGATTACTGAACTTTCTCAGGTTTTGTTCTGCATCATTGTCATGCTCCTTTTTCTGCAGATGATGTGTTTAATATGATTTGAATGGCATTGCTTGCAGGTGTTTGTGGCAATGCTTGTGGATAACTTCTTATACACCGTTTCTGCATTTCGATCTCACTTCTCACTATCTATCAATTGGTCTGGCATTAGATATTACCTGAAGAATGGAAAGATTTACAAGGTATAATAACTTTCCCTTGTAAATGGTAATTATGTTTCTTGATCAAAAATCTTGTTTGTAGTCCAGTGCCTTGTCTAAAGACTTCTTTAGAACTTTTAATTTCCGTTCTTATACAAAGAAGGGAAATTCATTACCTTCCAATTTGTTTGCTAATCTCGTGCTTTTTTTCCCTTTCCACTTTTTAAGCACTTGCTCCAAATATTGTGAAAGGAGTGCAAAGAAAACTTCTAAAATGTGCAATGACATCTTCAGAACACCCTTTACACCCCCCTTCTCACAGACAACAGGGGCAATTTGTTTGATGATCACCCCTTGTCCCTCGCCCCTCTAACAAGCTTAGTTTAAAAAAAGCGTCTGATGCTCTCCTAGGCGCCAGCCAAATAGCCTCAAGGTGTCCTGAGGTGCCCCAAGGTTTCTGAGGCGCATGGGATCCAGAAGGCGCATGCCTCAACTAGTGAGGTGTACCCGCAGTGCACTCGAGACGCTTTACTATGAAACCCTATATTTCTTTTTTCCCAAATTCTTTTATTTCACCCTCTCTTCTCCCCTTAATGCTTTATTTCCACTTATAAATTCATGGTAGCTCTCTTTATAAATAAAAAGAGGACTATTGTGACAAAAAATATTCTAAAATATAAATATTAGTTTGATAATCTATGCCCCTTGTGCCCATAAGCTCGCGCCTTGCCTTGTGCAGTTGTGCCTCCTATTATGAAAAGCAAGGTCACAATCAGTAGCAGTCTTCTCTTATCATTGGTGAGTAGAGATGTAGAATGAGTGAGTGAATGACGCAGTCCCGTGGTAGCATTCACAGATTTGAGTTTTGAATCACCTTTTGTTCTCTTTCCTTGCTGACTTCCTGTGGGGTGTGGATGTTATATACCCTCGTTTATTTGGGCCATTTAAAGCAATTCACAACATTTTCAGTTGTGGAAATTTTGACTGCGAAAGACTAACCGAAAAGGTGAAACTCTACATGTAATTGTCAATGCAGTGCAGTTCACTTGCTTTTATTTAGCTTTACATGTAATTGTCAATTATACCAAATATGACCTTCCCCTTTTATCAGAACCCCGCTAATATGTGAAGTGAAACTTTGTATATTATTTACTCTACTAAACTCTATTAAACCCATTGTTCAATCTTACAAAAATTAGCAAACGGCATAATTGAGTGAACCCGAGGGAGTTTCAATCTGTCTGGCTTAGTGTAAACATTTCTCCTCTAAACTTATAGCCAATTTCTTCATGCTCTCTGGTATGAGAATTTTTTTTTCTTTTTCCTTTTCTAAATATGAGAAATTTGTTGATGATTTCTTTAGCACACATTACGGTGAGATGCAATTGATGTTTTATTGATAAAATTTTCACGACGTGTCAAAAACATGTTGCTTAAAGCTTAAACTATTTATTTGTGCAGATTGATCGAGGAAAAAACATTGGCCCAAAATATACAGATCTTAGCGGAAAGAATTTGTACGGGAAACGAGGATCTCCACCAAAAACTTCACTCATTAATTCATTAGTAGCAATGATAGATCGGTGGTGGCAGCCCAAGAAGTATGATATGTAGGATCCGTAATACTAACGTCAGGATGCAAATTACAATTCGGGACTGCAGGGACTTGAAAGCAAATTTTGTTGAATATTGGCAACATTTCTATTTGCTTATCCTTGATTTAATTGATTTGATTCATGCCCTAGAGAGTCCAATTTTTTTATTCTTCAATGAATTTGGGGTTTTCAGCTCTGGGCTGATTTTTTGTAATGTATACGAAATTTGTTTTAGTTCTAACAGTGTAAAGAACAAATTATTTCAGTTTATAGGATGTGGTAGAAGTAGTTGCTTTGCATGTATTTTCTTGGGTGCTAATGAAAAACAGTAGTTTGGATGTTTATATACTTTGGTGGAATGTTGATCCTTTGGACTGTTTTTTTTTTTTTTTTTTTTTTCCTTTTGTTATTTTTTTTTTAGAATATGAAATGGAAAGGCCTACATACGCATAATCTTATGAGCTTGGTTATGCGCTAGCCTATTAAGCAATCTAGGAATATAACTAATACCGAGGCAATGAAAAGAAGGATCAAAGGATTGTAGATCTGCAACAATATCCGCTATTGGCGATGCATCTACTCCATATCCACAATCTGCAAGATCCCGCTAAGGCAATCTGATAGGATTTCCACATGTCGTTTCTGGTTCTGGACCGCCCACTGAAGAGCATACTTAATCCCAAGCATTTCTGCTTGTAGCGGCGTGGTAGCAAAAAGCTTGTCCCCCCTCATAACAAATTTTACAAGACTCATTAAACACTGCCCACTTGATCCCAGCTTCCATATTTTCCTTCCAACTAGCGTCTATTTTGATCCTTTTACACAAGCAAATCTGTACCCTCCCAACCAGACATAACAGTTTTGAATCCCTAGTCTTCCTTTTCGCATCATTAGACTCTTTTTCAATAACCTCCCCCAAAAGAATAATAATGGGAGACATGAATGACAATTAAATAGTAGCTTAAATAAAGGAATGGTTTAAAATATAAGCTATAAGTTTATGGTGTAAATTAAGTGATGTGATTGGCATATGCTTGTAATATTCTACCTAGCTTATACTATAAATAGAGGAGCTTGGTGCTTGCCATAACCAAGCTAAGTCTAAGTGTATTCTCTCACATAAAACTCTCTCTTGTAAAATATATCATCTCCCTATAATATAAGCTTTCCCTTATTACTAAATCTTTGTCCTACAGCTCTACATTAATATTGTTAAGTTAATAATCATATATTGATCATGTATAACCTCCTTTGTGGTTGTACTCACTCTGTGTCCGTAAATTTGGTATTAGAGCCATGGCAGAATAAGCTTTGGCTCCTATCCTCCAACGAAATTTTAATAAGTAATGAGCAATCTCCTACACAATGTTTAAGATGGAAAGTATGCTCTGTGGTTGCCACTTAATGGATCTTCCACAACAGAAATCCATACTAAACATATGGAAAAGATTATGAAAAAATAATACTATGGTGTTCTATGTGCTTAGTACCTTGAGGTGCAAATTAATGATTGAATGAATCACCTCGGTTTTATGGCCATATGAACCCAAGGATTATCTTCTCATATTCTTAATACTTCATGTTTAAAAAGAGAGATAACTCATTTTCTTAAAAAAATTTCAAAGGATGGATAAGAAATAAAGTGACTCTGTTATGGTCTCTGGTCCATTATCACAAAAATTGAAAACACAAAAAACATTCTACCACGCTCTTCATCCTCTTCAAACTATAGAAAATCTAATGCTAGTAAAAGACTACCTCTATGAAATAGAATATATGAGTGAAGATAGTAAAGTCCTTCTTACTCAACTTCCTTTGTTAAATCCATACAAAGCCTTCACAAAACCAAGTTCATCATTTCCAAAAGTTATTCGACATGCTTTTGGCCCAAACAAAAATGTGATCAAAGAGCTCATATTGGCTTCACAGTTAGAGCAATACCTTGTTCCACTACAAGAAAAACTTGATCGGGCGACATTTTTTGGCGACCGCATAGGGCAGTCGCCAATTTGGCGACAGGACAAAAATTCGGGCGACGGAAATCAGTCGCCAATTTGGCGACAGAACCCTTTCCCCAAACTTCCAACCACCGACACAATCGGGCGACTGAATGGTGAATTTGGCGACACAAACAAGTAGTCGCCAAATTTGGCGACAGAAACTTTCAGTCGCCAATTTGGTGAGTCCGTCGCCAAATTACCGTATACAAACAGCAGCAATTCGTTCCCCTTTCATTATTCGCAAACACACAACACACAAACACTCAAACACACAAACGGCGAAAACCACCACCACCACCACCCTACCCTACGTGTTCCGGCCACCCTCAACGCCATTGTCACCGGATTCCGGCCACCACCACCACCACCATACTTGTTCTTACCTTCATTCAACCCATTTAAGGTTTGTATACTCTCTTTTAGTTCAATTTCAATTTCAATTTTTTGATTGATTGTTGGTTTATTTTGTGCATTTAGTGATTGTAGTAGGTTATTAAGACCGTCTTAGCTTATTAGGTTGTGATTAATTAGGTATTAGAAGCCAATTAGCATATTAATAAGATAATTGTGGGTTAGGGTTTATAAGAAGTTTGTATAAGACGATGTTGTTAGCCTTATTGATGTTGGTTAATTAGATTAAAGTAGTCGATTAAGATGTTTAATAGCTTATTAGGATGTTAGTTAGATTATACTAGCTTATTAAGACCGTCTTAAATTAGCTTATAAGTTTGTGGTTAATTGTATAATTGGAACTTGTTGTTAATAAATTGTTATTATTATGTGATTGAGGTTGTTTTTCAATTAAGTGAGTGTAATTTTAATTTAGATATATGTAATTTTAGTGTTGAAAATTGTTTTTTGGGTTTTTTTGTTTAGATTAAAATGAAGAGATTGGAACGTTCATGGATGTATGATGGAGGGTTATTAGATATTAAGAAGAGACGTTCTAATGCTAGGTTTATAGAGGGTGTTGCCGAGTTTATTGAGTTTGCTAAGCAACAAGAGGAATATGACTCGTTAGAAAATAAACTTAGGTGTCCTTGTAGCAAATGTCGAAATATGAAATACCTATATGTCATTGAGGTACAAGAACATCTCTATACAAATGGGTTTCGTCCAAATTATTATAATTGGATTTCTCATGGAGAAGCCTATTCCCCAATTCACGAACAACCTCACATCGAACATGTTGACGAAAACCCATATAGAGATATGGTTGTTGATGCCTTGGAGTTTAATGTAGCCAATAATGACGATGACCGTGTAGCCTTGAATGAAGAGCAACCTCCAAATTCCCAAGCAAAGGCTTTTTTTGACATGTTAAAAGCTGCGGAACAACCTTTATACGAAGGGAGCAGAATGTCATTATTACAAGCCGCCTCTAGGATAGTAACCTTGAAGTGTGAGTATAATATGCCATTTCCTGCCGTTGATGGTATTGCTTCTTTCCCTGAGGATGCTATCCCCGAAGATAACGTCATGACTCGAAGTTTCTACAACACCAAAAAAATAGTTAAAGGTCTTCAGTTACCACATCAAAAGATCGATGCTTGTCCAGAAGGATGTATGTTGTTTTGGAAAGATGATGCGTTACTTGACAAGTGCAGAAAATGTGGAAGGGATAGATTTCAGACAAGCGATGGAGATGTTGTTTTCAAAACGAAAAAAGGCAACAAGAGTGGTAATAGGGGTCAAAAGTGTAAGAAACCAATAGCAGAAAACCAATTAATTTACCTTCCTCTTTCCCCTAGGCTTCAAAGAATTTATTCTACCAAAAAACTTGCCGAACAAATGACATGGCACAAAGAAAATCCACGTACTCCTGGGAAGATGTGTCATCCAAGTGACGGGGAAGAATGGAAACGGTTTGATCAAATCTATCCTGAATTTGCTGAGGAACCCCGGAATGTGCGACTTGGCTTGTGTACGGATGGATTTAGTCCTTTTACCCAATTTGGTAAGAATTACTCTTGTTGGCCTGTAATGGTCACACCATACAACTTACCGCCTTGGTTATGTATGAAAAGAGAATTCATTTTCTTGTCTCTCATTATTCCCGGTCCTAAAAATCCGAAAGGACATTTGGATGTTTATTTACAACCATTAGTGGAAGAATTGAGACAATTGTGGGAAGTTGGGGTGGAAACATATGATGTTTTCATAAAGCAGAATTTTCAACTAAGAGCTTCACTTTTATGGACAATAAACGATTTTCCCGCATATGGTATGCTATCTGGCTGGGCTACTGCGGGACAAAAAGCATGTCCTCGTTGCATGGGTGAAAGTAAAGCTTTTTGGCTTCCGAATTCCAAGAAATTAGTTGGTTTGATTGTCATAGATGCTTTTTACCACTAAATCATTCTCTTAGGAGAAACAAGAAAGCTTTCAAAAAAGGGAAAGAGGTACTTGATGATGCCCCGGATCATCTTCCGGGTGATGAGGTATGGGAGTTGATATGTGATTTCCCATCTTCGATTGATGGTACTGAAGAAGAGTTTAAAGAACTCAAAAAGAAGAAAAATGGTTGGTTTAAAAGAAGCATATTTTGGGACCTTCCATATTGGAAAACAATGTTAATCAGACACAACTTGGATGTGATGCATATAGAAAAGAATTTTTTTGAGCAATTAATTGACATGATCATGGATGTCGAAGGCGAAACATGTGACACTATTGGATCAAGAAAAGACTTGAAGTTGTTTTGTGATCGTCCCAAATTACATATTCGCAATGATGGGTCTAAGCCAAAAGCCATTTACACTCTTGACAAACCACAAAGGAAGGTATTATGTGAGTGGTTACGAAATCTGAAATTCCCCGATGGATATGCTTCAGATTTTCGTCGATGTGTTGATCTTAAGAGGCTCAGGTTACAAGGCATGAAAAGTCATGATTGTCATGTATTCATGGAGCTACTATTACCCGTTGCTTTGAAACATCTCCTCCCAACCACGGTATGGAATGCAATTGTTGAGATTAGTCAATTTTTTAGAGATTTATGTTCGTCCTCAATATGTGTTGATGACATGATTCGTCTCGAAGATCAAATACCACTAATATTATGTAAGCTTGAGATGATCTTTCCCCCTTCATTTTTCAACTCAATGGAGCATCTACCGGTCCATTTGCCCTACGAAGCCAAAGTTGGAGGACCCGTTCAATATAGATGGATGTATCCATTTGAAAGGTAATACTAAGAGTATTACATATTTTTGAAATTTTAGATTAACTAATATATTACAAACTTTAATTAACAACAACGTAATGAATTATATATAGGTTTCTTAATCATTTGAATAAAAAGATTGGAAACAAAGCAAAGGTTGAAGGTTCTATATGCAATGCCTATTTAACGGAAGAGATTGCAAATTTTTGTTCTCTCTACTTTGAAAAACATATAGAAACCAAAGCAAAAAACTTGAATTTTGATGAAGCAGATGAAGTTGATACAAGTATACCCGAGTTTTTTCAAACTCAAGATGGTGAAGGTTGTTCCTCTAAAGGTGGAACAAGATATTTGGATGACAAGGAATACAATCGTGCTCACTTATACGTTCTATCAAATAGCGAGATCTTAGAGCCATATGAAACGAAGTTCGTGGATGATTTCATTAAGGAACATCCTAATGTAAGTAGGGATGATGTTTGGGATAAACATGAAGACAAATTCCCAAAATGATTTCTGAACCATGTGCTTGAGTTCAATATCCAAGATGATTTGATAAGGAGTTTAGCCTTCGATCCTTCACGCTTGGTTAAGACGCGGAACCGATATTCAGTTAATGGATTTAATTTCCACACATTCGACCATGGTAAGGGTAAGGCTAGATGCAATTATGGTGTTACTATTTCTTCCGTTGATGACCACGAATATTATGGTATTATAGAGGACATTTTTGAGATGTCTTACAATGGTCGTGATCGAGCTTACAAGACTACCTTATTCAAGATTGAGTGGAAGGATAATTCCCCGGCTGGAATGAGAACACATGAATGTTACAAGCTTGTAGAAGTGAATCGTACCCGAACATACCCTAAGTATGATCCATTTATACTTGCACATCAGGCTCAACAAGTGTATTTCGCTTCCTATCCAAGCACGACAAATGATAGAAATAGTAAGGCATGGTGGGCAGTCATTAAGACAAAGGCACGATCACAAATTGATACCTCCTTTTTTCAAGAAGAAATAGTAGCAAATGGGACAATTTTGTCTCCAACAGACGAAATCATTCACGATAATGAAGATGAAGATGATGATGAGTTGGAAGAGGAGGAGGATAATGAGACTATTAATATTGAGTTGGAAGAAGGATGGGAGGAAGTAGTGAGAGTGCATGATGATGACGATGTTGGTGATGATGATGACAATGAGGATGAGGATGAGGATGAGGATGAGGATGTTGGTGATAATGATGATGAAGATCTAGAAGAGGATGAAGATGATGATTAATTTGGTATATAATAGTTGTACAATTTAAATTCATGCTTGTTAGGTTTATTTTATGTTTTTTCTTCACCTACTAATATTTTCATTTATGTGATTGTAGATGGCAGGAGGTCGAGGTAGAGTGCGAGGCGGTGGCAGTAATCGCGCTAATATTTCATCCGTGCAAGAAGAAGAGGAACCAGTAGAAGAAGAGGTACAGATCGAGCCTCAAGTCGATGAGGACTCGGACGATGGTATACAGTTCCAGTACACCCAGGATAACCGGATTATACTTGATCCGGCGGGACTATGGTAAGAGTTAGTTAGTTTATTAAATGTGTATTATTCAAATTTTAAAGTAATAAAATGATTTGTTATAATTAACAATTTCTGTTACAGGTTTAGACATCAGACTCCTCGTCGAGGGGTCGTTGCTAGCACAAAGGAGAACTTGTTAGGACCTGTGCCTACTTCTTGGGGGAAAGCTAGCAAGGCTCAAAAAGAAGCTTGGTTCAATGCGTATCGGGTAATTGCATTAATTATAGTTGTTTTTTTTAACTCATTAAGCTAACTACTAATTACATTTAATGTTTTTTTCTTTTGTGTAGCAATCTTTCTATTGGGCTCCTGAACATGAACAATCCGTCCTTGATAGGTACCATGAAGTTGGTAAAGCAAGATATAGAGACTATATCTACAAGATTGTTAAAGAAAGAAGGAACCGGAGCATCTAAAAGGTACATGTAATATATAAGTTTTGTCACTTGTAAATACAAGAATTAATGAAAATATCTTAATACTACTAACATACTTTTTAATTGTAGGTGAGAAATATCAAGATCTCCTAAAGCAACGCGAGACTCCCGAGTTCCAAGCCGTGTCCGCTCAAAAGAAGATCAACAAGAGAAGAGGGAAGAAAGATGCGGAGGTCGAGCCTACCCATCACGGGGGATCACGATCATTTTTGACGCGTATTTTTAGTGTAAGTCTTGAATGAATACCTCTTTTTTGAATGAATATACTATACTTCTTATATTAACAATTTTCCCTATTTAGGGAGGGAAGAAGAAGAAGGATAGCAGCAACAAAGACGGCGGCAAGAAGCCGATGATGACGATGCCCGAACTTTTCCTTGACACGCATTCCAAGGTCAACGAAAAGACGCAGAGAAGAATCTGGATTAAGGCTAAGGACAAAGAGTTATATGTAAGATAGTTTCTCTCAACTAATGATGTTTTTTTTGTTAACTTCGACAATGATTGTTTTTGCTTAACTAATAATAATTTTCTTAATGTTATAGGAGGCATATGAGGCAGAGAAAGAGGCCCACCCTGAGCGGGATGATAATGAAATTTGGTTCAAATTGGTGGATGGTTACAAGAAGGGTATGGTATATGGGGCCGGACAAGCTCATGGGGTGTTTTACAAGGAACCGGCTAGAAGGTCCTCATATGAGCCGCGCCAAACCTACGAGCCGTCTCTTGTAAGTAAATTGCAATCACAACTTGACCGAGAAAGAGCGGAAAGAGATGAGGAAATGCGGTTGATGAGAGAACGTCTTAAGGCCATGGAGACGTATTTCTACTCTTGCAACCCCGGTTCACAACCATTTAATGAAGATCCTAATGATCCAAGAGGAAAGGGAGGCGACGGTAGTGGAGCTAGCATGGGATTTCAAGCAGTTAATTAGTTTAGTAACTTAGGAAAAATTGTCGAACGTGGAGATTTATTAGTTTAGTTAACGTGTTCTTGTAATTTGATAACGATTCTCTTTTTCTATAAAAGGAGATTTGGTTGTTGTTTCAAAAGGTGTTCGTCACCAATTGCTGGTTACTTTCTGTCTGCAGGTGTACTGAAATTATTTCGTATTGGATTTGGCAGAAAAAAATGATTTTCATGAAAAATGCCCAGGAATTTTGGCGACTGAAATGATGTAATGGCGACTGATTTCAGTCGCCAAAACAGAGCACCAAAAACCAAAGCCCCTGGAAAGTCAGGGGCATTGGCGACGGAAAAGCCAGCTTTGGCGACGGACAGTCTGTCGCCAAATTGGCGACTGCCTCGTTTCTGTCGCCAATTTAGCGACTGCCCGTTCTGTCGCCAAATTGCATATATGGCGACTACCCCAGCTGTCGCCAAATTTGGCGACGGATTTCAGTCGCCCGAATTTTTTTGGCGACAAAAGTCAGCGACAAAATTTTGGCGACTGTTGTCCGTCGCCATTAGGTGTTTTGCGACGGATTTTCGTCGCCAATATTTGTCGCCCGATTCAATTTTCGTTGTAGTGTTCCTTCTACTGAAGCAGAACAAATGATCCCATTCCGTCTTAATGAAGCCATGATTCATCAAATGGAGGGTTAATGGTTACACCCATCTCCATTATGGGGCAGTTAAATTAGCCCTAACTCTTCATGGAAGAAAAGGTCTTCCTGTGGTTACAAGGGTAGCCTTACTAGACACCAGATACAAAGAGTACCGGCATGCATGTATAGCCACCCTACAAACAACCCTGAATGCTGGTACTGTATTTGTTACATTGTTCCCAAATTTTAACATGCCTTTTGGTTTAAAAACCGCTCCATCCCTATTCCAGAAGGCAATGATAAAGATTTTTGAGTCTGTTCTAGAAAATGCCTTGGTTTACATTGATGATATCCTTCTGTTTTCCCCTGACATTGATTCCCACACCGCGTTACTAGAGAAATTCCATAACATTGTCCAACAATATGGAATAATGCTTTCTGAAAAGAAAATGGTTGTTGGAGAATCACAAATAGATTTCTTGGGAATGCACATTTCTAAAGGGCAGTACCATCTTCAACCTCACATTGCAACCCAGTTAGAAACATTTCCAGATGAGAAACTCTCATACAAGCAAGTGCAACAATTCCTCGGCATTGTCAATTATATGGCAGATTTCATCCATGGCCTAGCCAAGTACAGGACCACACTCTCAGCACAATTAAGGAAAGATGCACCTCCATGGAGCCAGAAATGCACTGAAGCAGTCAAAGAGTTAAAGAAAATTGCAAAGTCCTTGCCTGCATTGAAAATGCCTTCAAAAGGAAAAAGGATTCTGCAAACTGATGCAAGTGATTGTTATTGGGGAGCAGTCCTCTTAGAAGAAGATGAAAAAGGAGAAAGGCACGTATGTGGATATAAAAGTGGAGCATTCAAGGAAAGTGAAAAACACTATCACTTCACCTACAAGGAGATCCTTGCGGTTAAAAGAGGCATTGAGAAATTTGAGTTCCATCTAATTGGACAACATTTTCTAATAGAGATAGACATGTCCTCTTTCCCAAAAATGATACAGTTCAAGCAAAAAACTCTTCCTCAAGCTCAGCTACTCAGGTGGGCAAGCTGGTTCTCGCAGTGGAAGTTTGATGTCAAACACATAAAAGGAAAAGACAATTTCCTCCCTGACTTTCTTTCAAGAACACAAAGAGAGATTTCGTCAATTTTTCCAGTAATATACACAATCAATCCAGTAAAAACCACCGATGAGTCAATTAGAGAATTAATTGATCATATGCCGCAAGCCATTCAAGAAGAAATCCTCAGAAGTGTCCTGAGTACAAGAGGAGTTAATACACTCCACAAAGTCCTCATGCTATACATAAACAGGTATGGTCTAGATCAAGGACCTCTCCTTGGATTACCTTACCACCCAAAATACCCTTTCCTCACCACCATCAACCTAAATCCAAATCATTACCGAAAGTTCCCGCCGGAAGCTTATCTGTTGTTGTGGTACCTTGCTGAGTCATACACAACCGGAGTCCTAATTGGGAAAAGCCAGGTGTTGCACTACTTAGCAAAATGTCTGATGAATAAAAGAAAGCCACATTACAAAATTCTGTACAAATGGATGACGTTGTTCCACGATGCAACGTGGTGGCAGCGGAATATTCGGAAGCAAGAAGGCCATACTTTATTTGTCACATTTAAAATCTTAACTGATCAAGAACAGGAAAAAGATGGCATTCGGATACATAAAAGATTTGAAGCATGGATAAGGTCAGGATACAATGATTCACCTTTTGAAGAAATTCATTTCCGAGAAAGGGCATGTAATCTGGCAGCTTTAAATGGAATAAAAGAATCTGCTACAAAAGAAAAGCTGTTTCATCCTGTTACCGCAAATTGGCACGATCCAGACACGTACCCCCAAGATTTCATCCACGAAGTTCGAAGAAACCTGATGTGCTTTCATGATCAGTACTCGTGGCCAAAAAGCGATCGTGATCATCCAATATATAGAGTGGAAGGTGTGGCCTACAAGGTGAAGAATTTTATTCCTACACTGAAGCAATATCTGAATGCAATAGATTCAGGTAGCGACGAAAGTTGTAATGATGAACCCGTTGAAGCATCTTCCTCTTTTGGAGACAGGGGGAAAAGAATAATAATGGGAGACATGAATGACAATTAAATAGTAGCTTAAATAAAGGAATGGTGTAAAATATAAGCTTTAAGTTTATGGCGTAAATTAAGTGATGTGATTGGCATATGCTTGTAATATTCTACCTAGCTTGTACTATAAATAGAGGAGCTTGGTGTTTGCCATAACCAAGCTAAGTCTAAGTGTATTCTCTCACATAAAACTCTCTTGTAAAATGTATAATCTCCCTATAATATAAGCTTTCCCTTATTACTAAATCTTTGTCCTACAACTCTACATTAATATTGTTAAGTTAATAATCATATATTGATCATGTATAACCTCCTTTGTGGTTGTACTCACTATGTGTCCGTAAATTACTCTCCATGCTTACCACACGCCTCTTTGACATCATTAGCCTCGAGCGCTATGCTTACCAAAGTCCTATAACTCCTGAAGAAACCATCAACAAGAAACTCCTCCTTCTGGAACACTAATCTATTCCGTGCTAACCATATACACCAGATTAAGGCCACGAATTGGATAATCCGAGGAGTAGGGTCCTGAAGCGCAGATAGATAAAGAATCCAATTAACCAGCCAGTCCCCATACTCACTTTAGTTAGTTGCCTCGATCTAATTCCCAAACACGATGTCCCCCACAACCTTTCAATAACCGGACAATCCCTAAACAAATGTTCTAGCGTTTCTGTATCATTACTAACCCAATCCTGGCAAAACCTACACC
Organism: Silene conica; assembly: GCA_029255685.2. NCBI lineage: Eukaryota > Viridiplantae > Streptophyta > Magnoliopsida > Caryophyllales > Caryophyllaceae > Silene > Silene conica. The sequence goes on along the minus strand of CM055314.2, from coordinate 56,591,710 downwards.
CCCGCCCATCCTCCAACCCAATACCACGTCTCATGAACTCGCACCCTACAGGTAGAGAATTGGTAATTATCTTCCAAACCAAAACTTTCCACGCTTGGGGTACCTGTAACCACCATAACTCCGAACTACAAATCTTCCTACCAACCTTCGAAATTCTGTGTCCATCAGCATGTGAAGACTTGCCGAAAAATAATCATCAAACAAGATTCCATACCCACTCTTGACCGTATATTTGCCACTAGACGTATAAGGCCAAAAAATCCTATCCTCCGCTCTAGATCTATCCAAGGAAATTGCCAAGATTTTATTAGTCGAAACCTTGTTAAACAAGAAACCCAACTTATCCCTCTCCCAATCTAAAGTGTCAAACACCAAATCCTTAACCATCACATCTTTCAGGTATTCATAGTTCCCCCAAGAGTAATTCATTTGGTTCTGGTCGATCCGATCCAATCCACCGCGTAGTCCATACATTAAGAGTAGACCTGTACCCTGGTTTCCAAGCCAGAAGATCCTTAATAGATCTAAACCGCTTCTAAATTGCAAATTCTCAATTGAAGCTAACTAAATTGCTCAACATCACTCTATAATACAGACGATTCATCACAAGAAGTTTATATTAAACCGCTTGACGACAAAAAATTACAAGTAGTTGCATCTTAACATAATCATCAGTGTTAGACAGATAAGATACTTGTTCATCTTAACAAAAACTAACAAGGACATTCATCAATGAAGTTGGAAGCAAGCTCTGAAATAAAGAGCATCACGTCCTAGAAGTGAACTTCCGCTATATGTAACAGAGTATAGTTAGTCTCAACGCTTTTTTTTGCAAGCATTCACAGAGACAGCTTAATACCCAAGCTACTAATGACCACACATTTGATAATTCGGCACAGGTAAAATAAACTATTGTGAGCCGTGTTCAGTTACTGCTCCAGCTCCCCAATGCAGAAATCATCAATTATATCAAAGACCCGTGTTCCATGTTGAGGCCTATCATGCAAAAAGATCATATTCAGTCAAGTACAAGAAAATGCTACTTGGATTTATAAGTACTACTTCGTATTTCAATAAGGAACAAGAACGCGACTTGCATCAACTTAGCAACATTAATTTTCTAGGGAAAAAAAACAACAAAATGATCTTATGTGAAACACTAACAGATGTACCAGCAAAGCAGTGGAGTTACTGATGATAGTGCATATCCAGCACAAGCAAATTTGTAACATTGGCCATTATTTTACCACTAATAGCAACAAAGGAAATTAAAGTTCCCGGGAAGTTAATTCATGTAGGAAGTTCCAATGAATTCCCAAAGTGTTTGGTTTGCATTTGGGAAGTTAATTCATGTAGGAAGTTCCAATAATCAAGGGCGCCTGATGAGTGACTTCGGGGGGAAGTAGATTCATGTGGGAAGTTCTACTTCCCATGATCGGTTATACACTTTCCAGGAAGTTTAAGATCCCATCATTTCAATGTGCAACCAAACAAGCCCTTACTCCCAAAAAGAGTTGAGGTTGGCTAACAAAAAGATGCACCCAGCAAACCCTAGTGTTCTCTAGGTTTCAATATTTTTCTTCTAGTTCTTTTGATGCGGGAGCATTGGCCTCAAGGAAAGAATTACGTCCAAGACCTAATCTTGATCACAAAATGTTCGAGTTGGGTTCAATTCGTATTTTTAAGTTGGCTTGGCAAGACGTATTAGAAGAACAAGGCAAATTTCAAGGAGGCTCGTTGGTGGCTAGCCGTGGTCCGTTGGTGGCTAACCGTTGACCACTTAGAACATGTGGTGGTACACGGTTCTAACAATATTATTATTAGTATTATTTTAGTCTTGATTTTATTTATGTTATTAATTAAGTTTGTTATAGTTAGTTATAATAAGTTTGTTACAAAGTTAGTTAAGTTAGTTAAGTTTGTTATTAGGTTGTTAGGAGTTAGTTACAACCTAATCGAGTTTATTGTTATTTTATTAATAAGGATTTATTTTAATCCATTAGGATAGAAGTAGGACTCCTAATTTGGAGAGGACTCGAGTTTGAGTCGGTGGTGTGTCGTGTGGTTTGTGTTTGTGTTGTGACGGATGTCCTTACTATAAATAGGCATCCTTAGTCATTGTTTTAGATACTTTTGAATTATTATTATTATTGTTTTAGATACTTTTGAATTATTATTATTTTGAGTTTAAAACTTAAACCCCAAAGCATCTGTGTGAGCTTTACAATTATTGATTGAGTATCTTAGTGAGCTTGATCTTTAGGTTTAATCTTGGATTAGATTAAATTGCAGAATAATCAAATCTTCTTGGATTAGAGAGCTAGATTATTAACTATCCATCTACAAATCATTCACAAAACATACATAACATCGTTCCATCAATCTTTCATACTTCATCTACGATCACATCTACCAATCGTTTGTTTACACGACCGTCTACATCACCGATCACCACCATCATCACGCCGGCCACCACCATCATTGTCGTGTATCGTCATCATCATCGTCGTTCATCCTTCATTCGTTCGTTGATTACATTATTTATTTATCCTAATTCGTGATATTTCATATATAGTTTTTTATTCCGCTGCAACTTTAGTATTCTTGTTGATCGTCTCATTTGATTATCTTGAAGAATACGCATCATCTTTTATTTAATATGCGGGCGAAATTCATTACGAAAATTTTGGGTCAACTTTGTTTGTGAGGTGTGAACAGTGATGCTGAATAGTACGTGCTACTAGTAACACATGAACAGTATGAGGGAATATTATCGGGGAACTTAACTGGGTTTTTTTTGTATTTGTTTTTTTTATGTTGATCTAAGTAAAAAAGAAATATGGCGACATTCAAACTTGTTCTTGGAGTGATATGGACAAAAAAATGAATGATATCGACAATAAAAATGAAATGATATGAACAAGCAATATGATACGATTTATGTTTGATGGCACAAACAAACATAAGCGCATAGTTTTTAACAAGGCTACCATTGTCAATCAATGACACATTTGGCTCCTATTCTCTGTGAATCAGCCCTTACCTCATTGCCAAACTAAAACAAAAATATGATCGTTTTGAAATCGGATCAATATTGGATTACTAAGGAAAAGGAAAGGCCATGAAAAACAAGATAGAAACTACGTAATAGTGTGCGTTGCTAGTTGCATCTTATGTACAAGGTTTAAGAAATATCACATGCCTCAGAGACCAAGGCTAGTGTCCCTTTATAAGGAGATCGTATTTCCTAGAATGTTATTATACAAGATTTAGTCGTGGAAATATCAGTTTGAAGGAATGGCTACCCATTTAAGTGCCAGTTGACTCGGCTATATATCCGTGATGTTCTCACAGACGTGATATAACGGGAAATAACGTAATGAGCTGTCTGAAAATCTACAACATATGAGGAGCATTATAATTCGGAAGTCCCATGGCCTAGACTAGTAGAAGTTTCAAACAGACATAAAGAATATATTTCAGCAAGGAGAACATAGAAGGCACATACCCATAAAACCCTTCGGTTGAATCACCCCCCGCATTTGTTAAGATAGCGTCACCACCAGGATGTTCCTCCACATATGAAGTTACATCATATACCTATGAGGTAGCAAAACAATGAAGGAAGAAGTGAAACAATAAGAGATAAAATAGAAAGGGATCTGTAATGAATTCATTCATGAATGATGCATTGCAATTGCAAGAAGGAGAATAAAATAAAAAGGGAAGAAAAAAAACTACAAGTAACCTTATCTTTAATGATGACCCAACAATCAGTTCTTTTGTTGTGCAATGAGACTTCCGTAGCTGTGTACTTTTGGGGACCCTTGTAGCAAGAAACAAAGAAGATAAGTAATTGACTTCCATCTCATAAACATGAAATCGGGTAATCTCTTAGACAAAATCATGAAAACACTACAAGTCTACATCTAACCCAAAATTACAAATCAGATAATTTGATATCATAACGAATTTCAACAATCAATGAATATAACACCACATGCTTTTGATGTAAAGAATTCAAAAACCATGATTACATCTTAAATCAAGAAGTGAAATGTGACAAAGTAGGTGATAAAAGTCGCTTGAAATCCAATGAAATGTCGGGCTGATTTCATGAATCACATAGGAGTGAGAATAATGCAATGCAGATGTAATCATGGTTTTTAATGTAAAGAATTCAAAAACCATGATTATATCTTAAACCATGGCTAAGAAGCTCCCTAATTCATTACAGTTTGCGCAATTTACTATGTTGTACCAAACAAGGTATCCCTTCACAACTGAGCTCAAACTAAATAGTATGCAGCTATAGTTTAAATGAATAGAAGCAAAAGTCTCAAACTAACAATGTAGTTATAGCTTCTTCAATTAGCCTCATTTTCATTGAAATTTAGTCAGGAACACAACTTGAGCAATACATCCCAACAAAATAGAGTTTTTGACATCAAATGTAAATTAACCCAGTATAGTAAAGTATATACAACAACAACAACAACAACAACAACAACAAATTACATGATCAACCCAATATATATACAATACATACAAGTATACAACAACAACAACAACAACAACAACAACAAAGGTAAAAAAGATTAAATAAATAGTAAAATAGTACCTTAACAACAGATTTGGTTGTTTGATTGGAATGTCCAGTTTTAGATTGACCTGTAACTAACAAGTTATCATAATTCAATCAACAAATAATATGAAATGAAGAATAGATAGGAGAAAAGTAAAGAGTTGGAAAAATAACTGGATTTGGTAAATGTTGGGATAATAAAGAGAAAAACTAATAAAACGCCCAGAATCAATGATCCAACCACTGTTACTATCTCCATCTTTAACCTCTCACTCCCTTCCTTTCTACACACGAATTAATCAATCAATCAATTAGCTTTCATTATTTCAGGTTAATGGACTTATCATGGTTAAGCACTAATCACTAATCACTAATCACTTTGACTTCTTAAGGACCTAAAACGTGAGTAAGACATGGCAAATCCGGGGTCGGATCAGGTTATTTCGAATTAATAATTATCGTGTAATTTTTTGATCGGATTATTTAGGTCAGATCATTTTGATTTATTTGGGTCACTCTGAGTTAACATCTTGGTTAACCCATACATCTTGATAATATTCATCCACATTTGAATCCCTTTCCCTATTAAGTTTTATACCGGCTTTGCGTCTACATTAAAAAAACACAACAATAATCATCTATCCCAAAAAATGTCAAAACCATATTTTTTATGCATAGATTACTTTGGTTTAGATTAGACCTGTCAAATTTTGACCTGACCCGTATTTTCAAGGTTAAGACCCAAAATTTTTGACTCGACCACCCGTTTAACCTGAACCCGAAATAACCCATTATTTTAGGATCAAGACCCAACCCAAACGGGTCGACCCGTTCGGTCAAAGGCAAATCAATTTTTTATTAAAATATTAATATTTGTATATTATATTTGAAAAATAGTTTAAAAAATTATTTACTTATTACTTAAAGGTACACAGAACTAAAAAGTCAATTTTAGATGACTCGTAGCAAGACTTAATAATAAATAATTATTAACAAAACTTTACTTTAATAATTATGTAATATAATTAATGTAAATAATGAATATGATTAAATTATGAATTTTCAATACGTTCTTTTGATTAAAAAAATTGTTAAAATTTATATATAAACCCGTATTTTAACCTTAATTCGATCCACATTCTAACCCGGGTTGAGACCCCACTCAACTAGACCTGTCAAAACCTGACCCGACCCGAAAACCGACCCGTAAATAACCCGTAAGTGACCCGGTTTTTCAACCCGAACCCGAAAGATACCCGAACCCGTTTTGATCCGTAAATAGCGGGTCAAAACCCGACCCGCAGCGGGTTGACCGTTGGGTCAAGACAATATATCATTTTTAAAATATACAATGTCATGTAAATATTGATGACTTATAAATTTTTGAAGAGAAATATGTATATATATGCGGTATGCCACGTCATCACCTCAAACAACATGCCACGTCATCACCTCAAAGTGTGTGTCAAACCGTCACTTTCACCGTAGTACGTCGAATTGCATTCCACGTCAGCAGCGCTAACTCGTCACCTCGAACCACATATCACGTCATCACATCGAAGTGTGTGTCACGTCGTCACTTTTAGTGTAGTACGTTAAGTTACATTCCACGTTAGCACTGTCACCTCATTATTTCGACGGACCACATGCCATATCATTACATCGAAATGTGTGTCACACGGTCACTTACACCTCCTTCCACATAATTGCCTAGGACCACATGCCACATCATCACCTCAAATATGTGTCATACCCGTCAGTTTCACCGTATTACGTCGAACTGAACCGCAATTCGCGTCAACACTTCCACCTCATCACCTCAGATCACATGTCATGTCATCATAGTTATCTAACTTATCTTATTTGAGTCTCATTATCGTACTTAGCGAGTTAGTAAGGGTGATGATGATGATAACGATGGTGATGTTGGTGGTGAGGGTAAAAATGGTGACAATTAAGTTGACTAAGACGAGTAAGAGGATAGAAAACGTATAAAGGGTACGAATTACGATATAAAAGAAGTTTTAAAAAATGCGAGGAAAAGATGTTGATTGACCCGTATTTTTACCCGAACCCAACCCGGAACTCGTATAGACATGACCCGTATTCTACCCGACCCGAAATACACCCGACCCGTATTTTACCCGAACCCGTGTCTACCCGACCCGTTACAACCCGAGAATTGGGCGACCCGAAACTGAACTGACCCAACCCGAACCGACCCGCTAACCGATAGCAGCATTATTTTGTCCAACCCGAACTCGACCCGAACCGAACCGACCCGGCCTGTGACCCGATACTTCTTAACCCGATAGATGACGTTATAATGAACTGACTTAATAATGGTTTAAATGACACCAAATTGATAATTCTTCTTAATTATTTTAACTTAAACTTCAATTAATGCATCTATCCATTAATTAAACATTAAATTATCATCTAAAACTAAATATATAAGATAAAATATATGTCAATAACCTGACCCGCTAATGACCCGACCCGAATTGTCACCCGCCGATGACCCGACCCGAAGATGACCCGACATGAACCGAACCGACCCGAACCCGTCACTAACCAACGTAACCCGAACCCGATATGACCCGACCTGCTTTGACCCGACCCGTAACCGACCCGAGTGACCCGATTGCCACCTCTAGGTGTACTCAACCTATTTGGCAGGTTGAATTTCATTGGGGAGAATCAGGGAAACCGTTTCAGTGGGAGACTAAAAAAATCACTCCAGTGCCCGAATATAGTCAGCATTTCATTAAAAGGAATAATGAGTGGTTTTAATGATATCAGCATTTCCATTATTTCTAGCACATCTCTTTCCAATTATTTTGTTCTAATACATTTCTAGTCTTGCTTGTGACGGGTCACCATTTGTGACGAATATTTTGTGAGATAAAATGGATATAAAATGAGTAAGTGGAGAAAGGGACCACATGAATAGTGTCAAAGAGAGGGAAAAAAATGGATATTTTGTGAGAAGAAAGGCTTGTAACGGATACCGCCGTCACAAATGAAAATTTGTGTTCTTAATATCTGTGCCATGACATCACGGTCTATTTGGTATTACATAGATGAGATAAAATGAAATAGGTAAACAAAATCGCAATTACATGTCATTACAAAATGACGGATCAACACTGAGTGATTCTGACAAATCCTATTAATCGAATGAAACTGCATACGATAGTCATCAACAAATGTTTGTAACACATCTAATCCAATGAAGGGGCCAAGTCTTTAGCGTAATCCTCTGGCATTTGAAGCAAACATGAACTCATTAATTTGGTGGATGCCATTATCAGAGATGGGCTCAATTGGCCGATCATCTTCATAAGCTAATGTCGTTAACATCTCCGGCTCTCTGCCGTGCTCATCTGTTTAGGAAAGCAACAATTTTAATGAGATAGAAATAATGCATGTATAACAAGTTTTGGGGAAAAACATGGTGATAAATGGTTATGGTCATAAGAGAAGGTTAACTCACCAAAGATTACATTGAACGAAGTTGGAAGAGGTGTTGCCAAGAAATTAAGGCCAATGTAAAATGCCAGTGTTAAGATTATGATTATGATGACCATACAGTAAGTCGGTAAAGCTATAGCCCAATACCTAATGCAACAAACCAGAGTTAACCATGATTATTTTCACCATAAGATTGTCAAATAGGTCTAGTGAGTTCAAGACTTCAAGTAAAAAACCTGAGGCCTTAGGTTCGAGATGCTAGAGGTTTAGGGAGTACAATCGTTGCGGTCTTATACGACTCGAATTCAAACAAAATAACCCAAAAGAACTACGAAGCCAATGACAGGAACAAAACTCTAACCCCTCGACAACCCAATTTTTGTATCTTGCTTTTACTTGGTGAGATATTAAGAATGCATTGTATTTGCGTTTCAACTTTCAACCGCTAACACACTAGTGTATGTTGTTGTACTTTTTGTATTACAAAAGATTACAAATATTATAAATACAAAACAAAGGCACAAAAACAGAAATGAAAACAATATAAGACAGTATATAACACCCAATTGAATCACGCTAAACACGTTTTCCTTAGAGTATTTTGTCCCTTATAGCCTTCGGGTTACACAAAATCTCTGTAGGATAAGACGATTCCTTGATCTTAAGGCAAGAATCAAGAACAAATAAACAATAAGAATATTTTGTTTTACTTATTTTGTCAAAATCAGAAACTTTTGTAAAGAAACAGAAACTTTTCCTCTCTTTTCTTTCCTTCTTCGGCAAAAACAGAAGAAAAATGTTGGTTTTATTGTACTGTTTGTTCACGCACTTTTTTTTAACCAACTTTACATATATATGTATAAATGCATGCATGGATAAGTGTTTATTGGTATTGGTTGGTTACCACAAACCAATCATTGGCAATGATTAGTAATAATAATAACTACCAACAATAACTTCTATGCATGTTGTGTGTATCACGCATAAGATAACTACAACCCCGATCCGAGTCGTAACTTTTATCCCGAGTATATAATCCCGATAGGGTACATAATATACTACGACAACACTATTAATTAGTGTCCCTTATCCATTATATACATGAACTCGATATACGATTATATGAGCGTACCCTCCGTACTCTCCGACCCACATTATATCAATTTCGAGCTCAAACCGATTTTGACACGAAAACCCGAATACGCTTAAATGACCTTGTGATCAAAATCACTAACATTCCTCCCCCATTTAAGTGTATCCCTTGTTTCCATTTAAAACAACAAAGTAAGCAAATCTATGCATAAATGAAAGTGTCCCGAGGATTGAACTTCCACATTAGTATATTACACATTCCAAATATTCGAGAATCAAGGTGTCCCACGGATTGAACCTTTCAACCCATATTGAATACATGAAGATAACATACACATAGACTCAATAAACTCTTAAAGTTACAAACTTGACACTATTGACCGCCTTGTGTCCATATCCTTTCATGAGAGTATAGGAAGCCAAGTCCAAGCCTCCTGAAGCGGCTACACTTCACGCTCACATAGGTAAATCTTTCATCGTGCACCTGCAAAATGCACTTTGTCAAAGATTTTATTAAGAAGTATTAAACTTCAACCTCTTGTCATGCAGGTCATGCACATACCTTTCGGGATTATAACATGTGCCTCAATCTTCCACAATAAGTCTTCCACATTGAACTCAGCCTCTAAAAGATGTTAGTGGGAAGTTGGGTATCTTATCATAAAGATCTAGATGGACTTTAAACCCATCCCGATTACTGACTTTAAAACCAAGTCCTTAGCTAATCCCTTCGTCAAGTGATCAGCTAAATTATGATGTGTTCTCACGAAATCAACGGAAATAACCCCATGAGTAATCAGCTCACGTACCGCGCTATGTCTAACACCAAGGTGTCTAGACTTTCCGTTGTAAACTTCACTATAAGCCTTAACTAAAGTAGCTGAACTATCACAATGGATAGAGATAGGAGGAATAGGTCTTGGCCAAACCGGAATTTCATAAACCAAATTCCTTAACCATTCCGCCTCTTTACCGGCCGCAGCTAAATCAATGAATTCCGACTCCATAGTCGAACTTGTTATACAAGTTTGCTTCTTAGAAGCCCATGAGATAGCTCCTCCACCAAGTAAGAACACCCATCCACTAGTAGATGAATGATCCTCCATGTTGGTGATCCAACTAGCATCGGAATATCCTTCTAAAACCGAAGGAAATCCAACATAGTTCAAACCATAATCCATGGTTTGTTTCAAATACCTCAATACACGTTTTACCGCAACCCAATGCTCAAGACTAGGATTACTTGTGTATCAACTCAACTTGCCAACGGCAAAGGCGATATCCGGTCTTGTGCTTGTCATAGCATACATCAAACACCCAATCACTTGAGAGTACTCAAGTTGTGAAACAGCTTCACCTTTATTAGGCATAAGCTTAACACTAGGATCCATTGGAGTGTTAACCGGAGAACAATTTCCATGATTAAATTTCTTTAACACTTTCTCAATGTAATGAGATTGTGTCAACGAGAATCCCATGTTCTCACGTTTGATCTTTATACCAATTATCACATCCGCCTCACCCATGTCTTTCATGACAAAACTTGATGACAAAAAGGCCTTAGTAAGGTCTACTTGACTTTGGTTGGTACCAAAGATCAACATGTCATCCACATATAGACAAATAATTGTTAGCTTTATATACCTACTTAGTCATACTAAATGTTATTATCTTATAATAGTGAACTTATGCATGCTTAACATTATATATATATCGAGATATAAGAGGAAGAATGAGCTCCCTTACAATGATAATCTCGGCTAGATTAGGGCACAAGTGAAGTCACCTTCTTCACTTGCTCTTGAGCTTATCACACGGATGATCCTCTTTGAACCTTCAAAGAGATGGCCTCGAAAAGATGAACACCAAGACACACTACACTCAATATTTGTATGTATTTTTGCTAGAAAAATTGATACAAAATGCTAGATTACTAAGGAGAGTGCACGGTTTAGGGTTAGAAGAAAGTAGGAATTATTTTTCTTTCTCTTTGTTCTCTCTAAACAAAACCCTAAAAACCTTAGTGAAATGAATAATTTGAGCATGAGGGAACAATACTTCTTTTGTTATCCTCAAATGGTTCGGCCGAGATGATGTGTAAAGTGCCCAATGGATGACACTTCTATTATCTACAATGTCTCCCATGCTCACTCTTGCAATAAATAACATGTCCTTATAATGTTCCTATTCACAATTGTATGTTTGTATGTGTGTGTCAAAACACACGGTCCATGCTACAAAATTGGACCCATACGTAACATTAATTAGGACAATTTAATTTACGTAATTTGTAGTTTAACTTTTAAACTCTTTATCGTAAATTTAGAAGTAATTCAAATAATTACATATAGTTATTTAATTGCAATTTTATTACTACAACAATTGTAGCTAAAATAACTCATTCAAGTGATATCATGTTTCATAAACATATAAATAATAGTGATGACATTTCGATCACTAAAACAATTTATAATCCCGATTATAAATTTTCTCCTTATATTATTCATAATCTAGAAATGATCTAACTCATATCAATATACAGTTATTTCATTCATTATTGAGAGAGTTGTCCTAAAGGTGTGACCTAAAGGGATCAACAGGTCACCACCGTCATTACGACAGTAATGTCAAACTCTAGCAAGCTAATCATTACCGATTAATGTTGACCAGTTGACTTATGATAAAGAATCATCCCATGAATATTCTTTTATAGAGATTTGTTAATTAATTATATAATTGACGTGATCACATTATTGTCGAGGACACTTACTCCAACAATCTCCCACTTGTCCTCACAAGTGTGGATCACCGATTCTCTTGTTCTATTACATCATCTCCCACTCAATGCAAGGTGTCTTACAGGTCGTACTTGCACGTGATCAAATCAATAGTGGTTTTTCTCGATATGGAGTGTAACTGATAGACCGGAATTATCTACCATAGATAGTCTCCGAGCGTGGCCACGCATTTCCAGTTCACTACTCCTCGAGTGGCCTTGAGATTTGAGATAACCCTGACAAGGGGTAGAACAATTCCTATCCAACTGTTCTCCTAGGTTAACATCGTCCATTGTGACCCAACATATGCCCATTTGACCCCTTTTACGGAAGATCGTAGAACATAAATTAAAGTCATTCTGAATTATGTCACCTTTTAGAGCAACCAGTCTCTAGTCTAAGAATCGACTCATAAGAATATATATAGCAGCTCTTGCCACGACCAGGCTCCATTGAATTCTAAAGAACTCTATAAGTGGTCACTGCCCGACACAAGTGTACCTTACAGTTTGTCTATATGATCGACTAGTCATCCCTTATGACTCTATGGTGTTAGAACTCACCATCAATCGCATCATAATCTAGTCACTTCGAGACGTCACCTCATATAAGTGACTAGGGGCAATACTAAGTTAATCCAGTTCACTTAGACAGGGTTCATTAATTGTCATACAATCCTGTTTGGATTCAACAAAGTATATAAAATAAAATAAGTTGTATAAAACTTTAAATGATGAACGAGATTATCTTATATGAACGCAAAAACAACATTTTTCATTTCATATCGCATAATCGGTTACACATTGGGTAAACTCTTAAGACCCATAGAACGAGCATGAGAATCATGCTTAGCTTGCGACAAGGGTTTGGTTAAGGGATCAGCCACATTATCGTCTGTCCCAACCTGACAAATCGCTATTTCCTTCCTATCAATGAAATCCCGAATTACATGATATTTTCTAGGTACATGTCTAGACTTATTACTAGTTTTTGGCTCCTTAGCCTGAAAGACAGCACCACTGTTATCACAGTACAGGGTGATAAGATCTTCAGCATTTGGAACTACCCTTAGTCCCTCGATAAATTGCCTTATCCATACTGCCTCCTTAGCAGCCTCTGATGCTGCAATGTACTCTGCTTCCGTTGTAGAATCCGCAACGACTGGTTCTTTGAAGCTCTTCCAACTAATGGCACCACCATTCAAGATAAAGACAAATCCAGCCTGGGATTTAAAATCATCTTTATCTGTTTGGAAGCTTGCATCTGTGTAACCCTTTACACACAAATCTTCTTCCCCTCCAAACACTAAGTACGAATCCTTAGTCCTTCTTAAGTACTTAAGGATGTTCTTGACTGCAATCCAGTGACTTTCACCTAGATTTGCTTGATATCTACTAGTCATGGTTAAAGCATACGAGACATCTGGACGAGTGCATATCATGACGTACATGATAGATCCCACGGCGGAAGCATAAGGGATCATTTTCATGCGTTCAACATCCTTGGGCTCCGTGGGGGATTGAGACCTTTTCAATATAATTCCACTTCCCATGGGGATAAACCCTCTCTTGGAATTTCCCATGTTGAACCGTCGAAGAATCTTATCGATATAAGATTCTTGACTTAGTGCCAATATCCTCTTGGATCTATCTCTATAGATCCGGATACCTAATATGCATTGTGCATTTCCTAGATCTTTCATCTGAAAGTGGTTACCTAACCAACCTTTTACTGATGAAAGCATTGGAACATCATTTCCAATGAGTAGTATGTCATCCACATACAAGATTAGGAATACAACATTGCTCCCACTAAATTTCATATATAGACAAGGTTCCTCGACACTTCGAGTGAAACCATTTTCTTTTATGACTTCATTGAAGCGATGATTCCAACTCCTGGATGCTTGCTTGAGACCATAGATGGACCTCTTAAACTTGCATACCTTGTTAGGATTTTTAGGATCTTCAAAACCCTCAGGTTGTATCATATACACATCCTCCTTTAAATGCCCATTTAAGAAGGCGATTTTGACGTCCATTTGCCACACTTCATAGTCATGAAATGCGGCAATCGCTAACATTATCCTAATGGATCTAAGCATGGCTACCGGAACGAAGGTTTCATCATAATGAAGACCGTGAACTTGGGAAAACCCCTTAGCTACTAGCCTAGCTTTATAGACATCATTATGTCCCTCTATGCCATTCTTCACCTTGAAGATCCACTTGCATTGGAGAGGTCTAATCTCCTTAGTCAAGTCTACCAAGTCCCATACTTGGTTTTGATGCATAGAATCCATCTCGGATGCCATGGCCTCTTGCCATTTGGCGGAGTCGGGACTAGAGATTGCAGCTTTGTAAGTGGTAGGGTCATCACTTTCCAAAAGTAATACGTCTAGGCTACCATCTTCCTCAATTAGTCCAACATACCTATCAGGTTGATGTGGGACCCTACTCGACCTCCTGGGTGGAATAGGTACCGAAGCGGACGAAGAAGGAACATCTTCATCTGTTTCAGCTTCAGTTTGTGGCTCTTGAACTTCTCGAACTTCATTAAGTTCAAAATTTCTCCCACTCTGTCTCTTAGAAATAAACTCCTTTTCTAAGAAGACAGCCTCAGAAGACACAAACACTTTGTTTTCATGAGGTTTGTAGAAGTGGTAGCCACGTGAGGTGGTTGGATAACCAACAAAGGTGCATTTTTCGGATCTTGGTGCGAGTTTGTCATCGGTTTTTGCCTTGACATAAGCATCGCATCCCCATATCTTCATATAGGATAAGTTAGGAACCTTTCCTTTCCACATCTCATATGGAGTCTTATTGGTCGCTTTCGTTGGACTATTGTTCAACGATTTGATGGCAGTGAGGATCGCAAATCCCCAAAATGAATTAGGTAAATCAGTTTGGCTCATCATTGATCGGACCATATCCAATAAGGTTCGATTTCTCCTTTCTGCCACACCATTCATCTGTGGTGTTTCTGGAGGTGAAAGTTGTGACACAATGCCACATTCTTTTAGATGTGAATCAAATTCATTGCTTAGATATTCACCACCACGATCAGATCGTAGTGTCTTAATCTTTCTGTCGAGTTGGTTTTCTACTTCATTTTGAAATTCTTTAAATTTCTTGAATGCTTCACTCTTATACTTCATTAAGTAGATATACCCATACCTACTTAAATCATTGGTGAAGGTAATGAAATAGTCATAATTGGCTCTAGCGGTGATTGTTAGTGGTCCACATACATCAGTGTGTATGAGTCCTAACAACTCACTAGCTCGTGTCCCTTTACCACTAAAAGGATTACGAGTCATCTTGCCTAGAAGGCAAGCCTCGCATGTACCATAGGATTCATATTCGAATGGTTTAATTATATTGGTCTTTACCAATCTTTTGATGCGATTTTCATTTATGTGACCAAGTCGACAATGCCAAACGTATGATTCATTTTCATTTGGGTCACTTGTTTTGATCCTTTTGTTATTTACGTTATAGACATTTTTAGACAAGTCAGAAGTTTCCAAAACATAGATTCCATTAATTGAATTAGCATGGCCAACAACCATGTCATTCTTAGAAATTACACAACAATTGTTCTTAATGGAAAAATTATATCCCGCAATGTCTAACATTGCAACAGAAATAATGTTTTTGGAAAGAGACGGTACAAAATAAAAATTATTTAGTTTTAGCTCGTATCCACTCGTCAAGGCAAGAGTGCAAGTTCCTTTAGAAGTGCCCGCTACCCGAGCTCCATTTCCAAGTCGGAGATCCATATCACCCTTGTCCACCTTCTCCACTTCTCTTAAACCCTGCAAACGATTACAAAGGTGAGAACCACAACCGGTATCCAATACCCAAGTTGTGTTGGATGTAAAATTAATGTCAATAACAAAAATTTCGGATTTGGAATTACCTAACGGAATCACAAGACCTTCTTGGATATGACGTAAGTACTTGGAGCAATTCCTCTTCCAATGGCCCATGACACTACAATAGTGGCATCGCCCCTTTTGTAACTTTCTCTTCTTCTTCTTGATCTTTGCAAGACTTTTCTTGCTAGAGCTCCCACTAGCTTCATCATAAGCTCTTTCCTTCAAGTATAAGGCGTCCAATTCTTCATTTAGCTCATCTATATAAGCCGTGTCAAGAAATGGACCTTTGGGAGGTGGGAGAGAAGTAATAAAGTTAATATTGCCATCCGGACCCGTTCCGAAATGAACTTCTCTAGTAGTATCAATGTTATTTTGGTTGCAAACATCGTCGAAAATATTATGACAAGAATCAATAGTGATAGGGTTGAATGAATCCATTGCGATTAAATAACTACAAAACCGGAAACGAAGGAAAAATTAACGTTCATCATTTGAATACTTGTTAAACATTTTAAACAAGTTTAGAATTTACTTAACGATCTCTTACACAATTAAGTAAACTATCCCGAGACCCAAACCCATACTAATGTGGGCACGGTGTAGCCGATTCAACCCGTATAGGTATAATTTGGTGGATTAACCCTTTAATCGGTTCTACTCTTAGAACTCCCGGTCGACAATTTTCTAAAAATCGTCTTTAGCCCGAACTTATTGCAACTACGGTTACGAATACTTTCGTTGAGATCGACCAAATTTCAAGTTGTAATCTTTATTACCCCACTTACCCAACGTGACAATTTTAGTACCCCGGTTTAGCCGAGCCTACATTCTTGTGAAGAAGGGATTCATGGGTCCATACTCTTTGGTAAGGCTAAGTCTCAATATTTTATACGTAAGAGATCTTATCAAATATTATCTATCTCCCTTTTAAGTGAACTAATTTGGTGAATTATCGATAATAAAATGATACGTTGAAGACTCGATACTCGATATGCATGACATGTTAATGGCGATTTGGCTATGCATGCAACATATTAAAAAAAAATAAAGCAAACAATAAAATTCCTAGTATGTCCTTTTCTAGAAAAGAAATAATAAAAGTACAAATTCGGAAACAAACTCCATTGGTCCCTTGAACTTCACGAGGCACGCAAATCGAGGCAAACACCGTCTTGATCGGAACTCCTACCCGAATGGCACCGTCTTCAAGGTTCTCCGGAAATTACAAGAATTACAACTTTTGTAGTCTACTTTATACATTATAAAATAGAATTAAATTACAATTGGGTGATACGAGATCACAAAATTACAACCGAATCGGTAACCCCTTACATTACGGGAAATACCGATTTAAAAACTAAGGCCATACTAGAATAATTACAAGATTCAAAATAATGCAATATAATATGACATTCATAAGAAAAACGCAGCAATATAAATGTTATGAATATGTTCATTTTAATGCCAAATCGCCCTAATAACTTATTATGTCGAAATTAACCCGGTTTTATGAGATTTTAGCATTTTTAACTCTTTTAAAATGCATAAATTAAAACATAAACAAACTTATGTTCTAAATAATATCCTAACACATTTTAGGATTCAAAATTAGTCATAAATAATTTTGATTATAATTAACATTTTAATTATTTTACATATTGTTCAAAATGTGCCTTAATAACATAACTTTTACGAAATGAATCCAAATAAATTATTAAAATTTCGAAACTTGGATTTTATTTTCACAAACATTCTGAAATATTACATTAATATTTATAATGTCAAAAATTTTGGTCACTTAATTCGAAAAATAACTCGAAATATCATATATATATGGCCAAAATTACCTCTTAATACGGTTTTAACTAATAAAATCGTAAAACATGCTATACAACATCATATTGTACCAAATTTTACACACATTAAGTAAAATATGCATGTGAGGTCGTGTGAAAATTACAAGGCTAGAAACGTTTTCTCTCTATTTTAACCGTTTAACTCGATTTTTCTCATAAAAATACATATAAACGATTAAAATCTATATTATGAACAATATTTAAATCTCATAAATTATCAATATAACCTAAAAACATTTTAGGACCAGATTTAATAAACATGCCAAAATGTCGAGTGATATACATATGAGTCTCGAATTAATTAGTTTTGTTTTAAGTCTCAAAAACTCGGAAAAACTAAAACCGATTAAGCATGCAACAACCTTTGCTCCGATAGCAGTTATTAGGTTTATATACCTACTTAGTCATACTAAATGTTATTATCTTATAATAATGAACTTATGCATGCTTAACATTATATATATATCGAGATATAAGAGGAAGAATGAGCTCCCTTACAATGATAATCTCGGCTAGATTAGGGCACAAGTAAAGTCACCTTCTTCACTTGTTCTTGAGCTTATCACACGGATGATCCTCCTTGAACCTTCAAAGAGATGGCCTCCAAAAGATGAACACCAAGACACACTACACTCAATATTTGTATGTATTTTTGCTAGAAAACTTGATACAAAATGCTAGATTACTAAGGAGAGTGCACGGTTTAGGGTTAGAAGAAAGTAGGAATTATTTTTCTTTCTCTTTGTTCTCTCTAAACAAAATCCTAAAAACCTTAGTGAAATGAATAATTTGAGCATGAGGGAACAATACTTCTTTTTTTCTCCTCAAATGGTTCGGCCGAGATGATGGGTAGAGTGCCCAATGGTTGGCACCTCTATTATCTACAATGTCTCCCATGCTCACTCTTGCAATAAATAACATGTCCTTATAATGTTCCTATTCACAATTGTATGTTTGTATGTGTGTGTCAAAACACACGTCCATGCTACAAAATTGGACCCATACGTAACATTAATTAGGACAATTTAATTTACGTAATTTGTAGTTTAACTTTTAAACTCTTTATCGTAAATTTAGAAGTAATTCAAATAATTACATATAGTTATTTAATTGCAATTTTATTACTACAACAATTGTAGCTAAAATAACTCATTCAAGTGATATCATATTTCATAAACATATAAATAATAGTGATGACATTTCGATCACTAAAACAATTTATAATCCCGATTATAAATTTTCTCCTTATATTATTCATAATCTAGAAATGATCTAACTCGTATCAATATACAGTTATTTCATTCATTATTGAGAGAGTTGTCCTAAAGGTGTGACCTAAAGGGATCAACTAGTCACCACCGTCATTACGACAGTAATGTCAAACTCTAGCAAGCCAATCTTTACCGATTAATGTTGACCAGTTGACTTATGATAAAGAATCATCCCATGAATATTCTTTTATAGAGATTTGTCAATTAATTATATAATTGACGTGATCACATTATTGTCGAGGACACTTACTCCAACAATAATGACTCCATTACCGTTGTCATCAAATTTGCTATACACACATTTATCCGACTGATTTAGTCTATACCCATTAGATAGAACAACCTCATCAAACTTGTGATGCCATTGTTTAGGAGCTTGTTTAAGTCCATACAATGATTTGATTAACTTACAAACCTTATGCTCATTACCTGGCATAATAAATCCTTCCGGTTGTTTCACGTACACCTCCTCTTTAAGCTCACCATTCAAGAACGTTGTCTTGACATCCATTTGATGAATCACTATATTATTAATTGCAGCAAGAACAATCAATAATCTAATAGTAGTAATGCGAGCTACGGGAGCATAGGTATCTAAATAATCAATCCCTTCCTTTTGTCTAAAGTCTTGGATAACCAATCTAGCTTTAAACTTGTCGATAGAACCATCAACTTTCATCTTCTTTTTGAAGATCCACTTGCAACCCAATGGTTTACAACCACGAGGTAAATCCGCAAGCACCCAAGTGTTATTGCCCATTATGGAATCCATTTCATCATCCACAACCTCTTTCCAAAAGGAAGAGTCATGAGACCTCATTGCCTCATCAAATGTCTTAGGGTCCTCATCAATGTGAAAATAATATGGATAATAGTTTTCACATCCATCCCTTGAACCTTCAACCAAATAGGTATGAAAATCGGGACCAAAGGATTTAGCAATCCTTTTCCTCTTACTCCTACGAATTTCAGGTGTTACTTCTTGAGTTGTGACATTGTCACTTCCCTCAATAGCTCCACTAGAACTAGGTACTAGATCCTTTGGCTTCGGCATTGATGAGAAACAACTCTCATCAAATATCGCATCCCTTGACTCAATTACGGTGTGAACCGAAACAGAATCATTAGGTTCAATTACATAGAACCTATAAGCCTTTGAATGCGCATCATATCCAATGAATATGCAATCGATGCCCCTTTCCCCCAAGGTTTTAATCTTGGGATCTGGTAGTCTTACAACAGCCCGACAACCCCAAACTCGAAGATAATTCAAGCTTGGTTTATTTTTGTACCAAAGTTCATATGGAGTGTCTTTATTCCTTTTATTAGGAATCCTATTTAACAAATAGCAAGTCGTCAACATGACTTCACCCCAAAATCCGTCACTCAAACCCGAGTAAGACAACATGGAATTAACCATTTCTTTTAAGACTCTATTCTTTCTTTCCGCTACACCATTTAATTGTGGTGTATAGGGAGGAGACACTTCATGAATGATACCACTTGACTCAAAATACAATGGGTCATAATATTCACCACCTCTATCGGAACGCAACCTTTTAATCAAACCCGATTGTTGCAATTCCACTTCATTTTTAAAGACCTTAAACTTATCAATTGTCTCATCTTTAGCATGGAGTAAATATATGTAACAAAACCGACTATAGTCATCAATAAAAGTCACTACATATTTTTTACCACCTAAAGACGGATAATTGCGAAAATCACATAAATCACTATGAATAAGTTCAAGCACATGTGAGATCCTATACACATTACCAAATGATTGCCTTGTGATTTTTGTCAACATACAAGTATTACACTTATTAATGTTCATGTTAAAAGATGGAATTAGACCATCTTTAGACATAGTTTCCAATCTTTTATAATGTACATGTCCTAGTCTCACATGCCAAAGATATGAAGTATCATCCATAGAGGAAGCAATAAATATGGAACTTTCATTTGGGACAACATTCTGTTGGGTTTTTAGTTACTCATAAACTAATCATTTTTAGTCATACTAATTGTTGGGTTTCTAGTTACTCATAAACTAATCATTTTTAGTCATACTAACATAATCTTATAATTAATATTTTAATTATCTCATTATATAGATCTTATGCATGCTTAATAATGCGGAAATGAGAGAGGTTTCGAGTACTTACACTCGGTCCAAACGTAAGCAAGGATGATCCTCCAAGTATTCAACAAGAATACCTCCTTTGGATGCACCAAGACAACCCCTTTAATAATAACCGAAACCTTGATCAAGCTAGCACAAAATCGGTTTTTCCTTAAACAATATAAGTTCTAGTATGAACTTAGTATACTAATATTATATCTTTTATATAATTAGTATTATATTATCTTATAATAATTATTTAGAGGATTTTATGTTGTATTATTTTCTCACCCTTAGAAAATATAACAAGCATTAAGACTAGAATGAATTATGAGCATGCCACAATATTTATCAAGTGTTGCTAGGGTTTGGTGTGGCCGGGTATGGGGAAGCACAAGAGAGGGAACATCTTCTCTTCTCAATGTGTCTAGGGTGTCTCATATTTATCTTTTCAAAGCTTGCTTTAAACATCATGTTTAAAGTATAATTAACACCCTAATCATGCACAACTACCTCCACTAGCCGTCCTACTTAAGCAAAAATGGACTTAATTTTATATTTTTGTCAACCTACTGTATGATATGTGACATACAATATGTCACAATGTTATACTATACAATTGTTTTAATTTAAAACATACATATTTATCAAATAAATATTATTTATAAATTAAATAAATCACATTTATCAAGTTGACAAGTAATTCATAATTACTAATATAAAATGGTCATTTACAATAATCGTCAATACGATCTACAACCTTTGTATTAATTATAACCCGATTCATTCTAATTTCGATATCATAAAATATCGTTTATTGTTTAACAATTGACACGCTTCAATTTTAAACATAAATCTTACAATAAGATTTAACCTCTGATTTCTCAGTATACGAGTTTAAGGAATATGATCAAATCGTATCAATATACATTTGATCACTTTATCAATTAAGGGAATTGTCCTAAAGGTGTGACCTAAAGGGATCAACTGACCACCACCGTCATACGACAGTAATGTCAAACTCTAGCTAGCCAATCATTACCGATTAATGTTGGTCAGTTGACTAATATAATTCGTATCATCCTTTGCATATTCTCGTCATGAGATTTAATTACGTGATCGCACTATTGTTGAGGACACATTTCCCAACAATCTCCCACTTGTCCTCGACAAGTGTGCGTCACCAATTCTCTTGTCCTATTACAATCTCCCACTCAATGCAAGATGTCTCTCTGAGGTCGTTCTTGCATTCGATCATATCATGAGTGGTTTTCTCGATCTGGAGAATAACTGTTTGACCAGAATTATCTACCATAGATACCTTCCGAGCGTGGCCACGCATTTCAAGTTAACTTCTCATCGAGTGGCCTTGAGATTTGAACAACCCTGACAAGGGGTGGACAATTTCCAACGCACTACTTCCTTCAACTAGTCAGAGTCAGTCACAACCCAAAGCAATCCCATTTGACCCCAGTTACGAAAAGTCGTAGAGAATGGATCAAGGTTATGGCTAAACTGTACCATCTTGGGAGAGTAGTCTTTAGTCTAAGAATTGACTCACAAGAACACTATAGCAGCTGATATCCGGTTTTTGTCGTCAATTCCGGCATCAAACACATTTATAAAACCCGAAAGCAAGTAGTATCGAAATCGGGGTCGAACGCGAAGACGGTGGGGATAGTTGTGTAATTATGTTCTAATTTAAGTGAGAGTCGGGGGTAATAGGTTTGTGGTTGATTAAAGACTAAAGAACAACTAAGACGAACAATTAAAACAACTAAATAAGATTGAATCAATGGAAGAGAAGACTAGGGTTTCGGGGGTCACTAAGGTGGTTAGACGAAGATGCTAGAAAGAAAACTAGAAGGTCTCAAACAAATAGTCTCGGGTAGTCTCTTCTCTCGAGTCGACTAACCTAGGTCGGAATACCCTAGCTTTCGCTACAAATACCACAACCAACCATTAAACATGCTAAGACAAACCCCCA
This sequence comes from Silene conica, assembly GCA_029255685.2. Taxonomy (NCBI): domain Eukaryota; kingdom Viridiplantae; phylum Streptophyta; class Magnoliopsida; order Caryophyllales; family Caryophyllaceae; genus Silene; species Silene conica. The sequence continues at coordinate 56,568,663 of CM055314.2, read as the reverse complement.
ACCGTCGCTAAAGGCAAGTCACGCTAAAATCAAAGCCCAACTTTCGTTGAGGCAAATCATCAAACACCTAGCATGCAACAAATGGAAGACTACTTTTTTAAGAACAACTAATCAACTTACTAGCATGAATTTATCATCTAAACAACACCCAAGATCACCCCTTACCCTAGCAAGGAGAGTACTCACTCATGGTAAATGAAAACATGCGAATAAGGGATGAACAAAAGCAAAACATCATGAACTAGCAAAGGATAAACAATTGATTCAAAGGAAACTTAAACAAATGTCAAAACTAAGTAGAGATTAGAAGAATTATACCAAAAACAATAGGAAAGGAAGTAACTTGGATAACAAGTTGAAAGATTCTTTCAAACCCTTCAAATTACAACCCAATGAAATCCTCTACAAATGCCCAAGAACAAGGCTAACTAGATTACTAAAGAGAGATTAACAAATATAGAAAGATTAAACAAGGATCTAAAGAAGATTAAAAATATTTAAGAGTGTTTTTGAGTCTAAGTATTAAGTAATGAAACAGTAAAAACCCTAAAAATAAGCTTAAGAATGCGTATATCGAATGAAAGACTAAGTGCGGGTTTATATAGTGTGCGAATTCCTGAAAAGCGACTCCCAGCCGGTCAACCGGCTGCCGGTCTGTGACCGGCTGATAGTCCAAATTTGGACTTCTGAAAATTTCTTCTTTTTTCTTCAATGCTCAGGTACTGCCAGCCGGTGGACCGGCCGCCGGTTGTCCACCGGCTGGGGATGCGAAATCAAGGGTCTGACTTTAAATCAACAAAGGCAATGGCGAGGGGGGTCCCAGCCGGTCAGCCGGCTGCCGGTTGGCCACCGGCTGGGGATGCATTCTCCATGGTCTGTAACATTTTCTTCGAAAATAGGCAAATGGGCTCCCAGCCGGCGCACCGGCCGCCGGCCGACCGGCCGACCGGCTGAGGACCCCATTTTGTCATTTCAGCTCTTTTCCTCCTATTTTGCCTTGATTTCACCACGTTTTGCTCCCGTTTCTTCATTCTCGCGCCAAGTCCTACAACATGGCAACCAGACATGTAGAAGAGAGATATCAGGTACAAAAAGGGGCGAAATCGTGCCAAACGGGGGTGAAACGGGATCGAAATAAAAGGAAAACAAGAGAAAATAATGACCAAATTTGGGCTCATCAGAATTCCCCACACTTAAACCTTACTCGTCCTCGAGTAAGAGATCAAGTAGCTACATAACCCTTATTAAAAACAAAGAAACAAACTAACTAAGCTAACTAGAAGCCGAATCGGGTTTAGCTACACCCGTAGCCCTTTCAACTCACAATTTGACATTCATGAGGAAGAATGCCCTATTGCAAGGCAAGTATGGTCTTGCTACAAAACTTTTGATGCCAACAAGTAAAAACATAACACGTATAGACAAGCAACATGCATCGGAAAAAGGAAAAGAAAACCGCTTGCCTCATTCAAGCGGGGTTTTGAAAAACAAAACAAAGGCGGTCTATAGCGGAGGATGCCGACTCAAAGTCTAACCAAGGCGTCAAACCCCTAAATCAAGCTCAAGCAACCAAGAATGACATCACCAAAGACCAAGAAACTAATTCAAGGCGGGCAAACGGAAGTACTAAGCTATACTTCCAAGAATGACACGACACACACATGATTCAACTCCATGCAAGACCCATAACCGATAAAAGAACCCTAAGTACCGACTCTCACGGGTGACACTCAACACACAAGGAAAGAAAGGGGGGCGATTTTTGTGACAAAAAGTAACCAAAATCACTCACCTACCTCAACTTGCGAAGCATGCCCGCAATCTAGAATGGTACTCCATCCAAAAATCAATGAAAAATGCAAATGCACATGATGAGAACAACCATAAGGATGTAACGGGGCTTGGGTTGGGTGAAAATGGTTTGGTGCAAGCACCGTTCTGGGATTTGAGGTTCAAAAACAAGAATGATCGCCATAGTCAACACAACACCTTATTACAACAACTAAGAAACGTCTATGCCCTAACTTTGGTTTTTGCAAAACCAAGCAAAAATTGCATAAACCCCACTTACTTTGGAAAAATCGGACCCATCACAAACTTATACAAGGCGGTCATTATGAGAAACACCGAAAAACGTCTACACCCTAACACATGACTTGAAAATCAAATCTCATGCAAAAAATGTGTAAACCCGGTACGCGTGCAAAAACATCAAAAGACCGCGTTATTGTAGCAACGGCTTTTTCTAAGTCCCCTTGATGGAAGGGACTAGTTGCTAGCCTTTTTCTTTTTCAAAACACGTATTTACATTTTTCTTTTTGGATTTTTCAAGACTTTTTCAACTTTTTTCTTTGATTTTCTATTTTCTTTCTTTTTTCATTTTTTTTTCATTTCTTTTCTTTTTCAAACTCCCAAACACCAAATAAAAAAAACAAAGTAACGACAACAACGGAAGAAGCCACCAACCGGCATCTAAATCCCCGACTCTACCACTAACAAATCACCATAAAAGCAACCATTCTTGATCAAGGAAGGATGTTTTTGTTTGGGATGTAGTTCATTTAGTAGTTTAGGCCAAATGAAAAGGTTAAGGCTCAAAGTGGTTAAACAAAAGGGAAATAAGATGCAAGGGTCAAAACAAGGCTAATTTGGCAAATGTGGAGTTGATTTATTTGGAACAAAAGTTGTCTCACATGCACATGAACATAAATCACGGAAATAAGGAACGAGCGCCATTCTTATGCGTATAAACATAACACACCACGTAAGGAGGACTACTCACAATCCTAAACTGAGTCGGTTTGATGGACCGACTAAAAAGGAGGCTCTATCCTCACATTTGAGTAGCTAAGGTCGGTCTTAGGTCGGGTCAAGGTCTAACACGGTCTCACAAGGTGGTCGAAACTTGGTCATTAAGCCTAGACTTCCGGGTCCTTGCAAGCAAGAACCCTAACAAGGTGACATCAACGGTGCAAGCTATTAGGAGGGGAAAGACACAGGCAAGACAAAAATCATCATTGGCGGCATATACCCTCCACTATTCAACCTCCTATGCATATTTACAAACAAAAACAAAACGGAAAAACCGACTAACACATATTCACAAAACTATGAAAATGAAAAAGCATGTGAAACAAAAGCAAACTAAAACTAAACATAACAAACAAGCAACAACTAGAATGCTAAACTAACAGCACATCAACCACAACAACCACAAGTTCCCCGAAGGAACATCCAAAGCACAAAAATCCCGTTCTCCTTCATGATATCAACATAAAAAGAAATCGGGAGGGGGAGAAAAAAGTAGGAAAGAGTATACCAAGCATCTTCATTCTCCTAATGCCTCGGGTTGTCGTCATATCTGCAACTTGTTAGTCCACCAAGCATATATACAAAACAAACAAAGAACAAAAACAAAAGAAAGGAAGAACATATTTTTTGAAATTTTTGAAATTTTTCGATTTTTTGGTATTTTTGAAGTTTTTTCATATTTACAAAAGCAAACAAATATTCACAAAGTGGATATTTTCCCTCCCCACACTTAAGATTTACATTGTCCTCAATGTAACAGAGTGCAAAGGGGGAAATGAAGAAAAAGAGCGAAAACATGTTTTTGGCTTTTTTGAAATTTTTGATAAAATAAAACTTGTTTTTGTATTTTTTTTTTTTTTTTTCTTTTTTTTGAAATAAACGGTTCTTCCTCCCCACACTTATTTATATGCATAATGTGAGGAGGAAAACCGGAAAATAAAGAACATATTTTTGAAAGTTTTTGGTTTTTCAATTTTTTTGGATTTTTGATTTTTATGAAAGCAATAAAAACAAAAAGAAACAAAAGAAGATGAAAAACTAAAAACTAAACTAAATGCAAACTAAATGCGTTAATCTACATGTATGCAAGCTATATGTGACAATATGATACAAAATGGAAATCTAATGTATCTAAATGAATGCAACTATATGCAAGTAAACTAATGATGTGAAAACATGAATTGAAAACTAAAACTAACTAACTAAACTAAACTGACTAAGCTAAATGCATGCTAAAAAGTAAAATGCAAACTAAAGTGAAATTTGGATTAAGGGAGTTACTTGCTTTGGATTTTTCAATGGGGAGCATAGGCATCACCAACCACCTCTCACTAGTTACCACCACCGTCGTCTCCGGTCTCTCCATGACCATCTCCATGCAAAAAATCATCCGGGTTCACGTAATACTCATTGGAGAACCCAGAAGTGGAAGCACCTGCAAAGGACTGAGGAGGCGCATCAAATCTCCCGCGCTCACTCAACGGGGGAAAAATCGGCCTAGAGTAGTAGTCCGCAGCAACATGAACATCTCCGGCGAAATGAGGCTCGGAGGAGGGCACATACTCAGCCTCGGGAGGAGTGTAGTAAGAAGGATGGTGCCCCGAACTGTGACGGTATCCCTGCTGAATGCCACGATCATAAGTGGAGAAGTTCCCCCAAGCCTGATCGTGGTACAAATAGTCTATCCTGGCATTAGTATCAGCGTGCCGCACGTCCTCAAGTGCACGCCTCCGAACGGTCTCCTCATGCCTCAGATCCATGCGAGCCATGAAATCCACTAGAGACTGAGGAACATGGCTAGGAGGAGGAGCCGAACTAGAAGAGGCCCCCTGGAAAAAGCTGGAGCCGCCGAACGGTGGTAAAGGAAGAGAAGGCTGCTGGAATGCAAGGTCACTGGTGGTGGGCCGGCGCTGGTCTCGGGTGTAGACTCGGGTCGCAGGAGGGCCGAAAGAAGTACCCTCAGAAGGAGCCTCAATAGGGAGGAGATAGGAGGGTAGATCAGGCGTCACCCTCATCCTCTCAGAATTAGGTAAAGGGATGGAGTTTTTATCGACTCCATCCACTCGAATCTGCCAATAGGACTTGTTGTCACTGGGGTTCCACTTAATCCACCCCAATCCCTCCATCAGGTAGCGGCGGGAGAGTACATTCTCCCCTCCAATATAGTCAACCCTAAAGCTCCTCCGGCAAACAGCTGAAGCAATCAAAGTAATCATGCCCCCTACACAAATGGGAGTGGACAAACGGGGCTGGTGGCTGAGTCTGGCTAGGTGAAGCACCATATGGTGAGCTATGTTGATCTCAAATTTGGTAGGTTTGGTGATCAAAGCAGAAGCTATAATCTCAAGCTCGATAGTGGTGAAATTGTGTGGCTCGTCTCGGGAAAAGACGGTCCACCCCAAAAATCTCTGAAGAATCCTAATTGGAGCAAGATGCACCCTATTTGTCGGCTTCTTCTCCCCCCTTGAACTCACCAATCCCGTAATAGAAGTCCAAACCGACTCCAATACAACATAATCAGGGGCATGCAATGGGGCCTCACTATTCAGCCCAAAAATCCCAGCAAAATCAGCAAGGGTCAAATGGTATCCCTTGTTCATGAGTCGAAATTGCAAAAAAGTGACTAACCCCGAATCTTTATTTTTGGCTATCCTAAGAGACCTCAAAAATTCCCATGTCAATCTAGGGGATGTCAAAACAGCTTTGGTCTCATACAACTGACTCAGACCCACATCCCTGAACAAATCACCGGTTACACCATCCAAACCCAAGTCTCTCATGGAATTCCTATCAATAAACCGAGTTGGGTTGAGGGGACGCTGAGCAAAAGATAGGAAATTACCTTTTTCGGTGTCGGAATCGAAAACAACCCCGGGAAAATCGGGGTCACCCGAAACAAATGGAGCATCGGGGTTATCAACTCTTTCGCGCCCGGCCATGGGATCATTCCTAGATTTCGATCGTCGTTCGGTTCTTCCCGACATGGTAAAGTTGAAGGATTTTGACTAGGGATTGAAGTGGGTTTGTGTTTGGGAGTGTTTTGGGAGAGTTTTTGTAGTGAGGGAAGGTAGAGAGGGAAGATAAATCTGAAAAATGAGGGGAAATGAGTGGGAAAATGAGGGTTCAGGCATATAAATAAAACGTTCCAGCCGCGCTCCCAGCCGGTCAGGCACCGTCCGCCGGTGTATCGGCTCACAGCCCATTCCCTTTTCTTCGATTTCTCCGCAAATACAGTGAAATGGGGTTCCCAGCCGGCGGACCGGCTGCCGGCCAACCGGCTGGTACCCTCTTCCCTTGTTTTTCACGCTTTCTTTCTCGCCCTTTTCAAATCTCAAATCTGGGTTACCAGCCGGCGGACCGGCTGCCGGCCGACCGGCTGGTACCCTCTTCTTCGTGCTCCCTTCTTCTCTTCCTCTTTCTTTTTTTCTTAGATCTGGGCTCCCAGCCGGCGGACCGGCTGCCGGCCGACCGGCTGGTAGCCACTTCTTCCTCTTCCCTTTTTCTTCTCTTCCTTGTCACACATATGGGACTCTCAGCCGGTTAACCGGCTGCCGGTCTCATACCGGCTGAGAGTATTTTTCTCGCTAAATTCCTGAAACTGGAAAGTAAGTTGTAAAAAAAACAGAATATGCATTAAGGGTTCTGAGCCGGTGGTCGACAGGCAGCCGGCCTACAGGCTCAGAGCCCCTATGCACTATTCGCAAAACAACTTAACTAACACAATGAAAACTCAATTGCCAAGAGAAACTTCATCGAATACGCCTAACCAAGCCTACTCACCACAAGATGACCTCTTTCAAATGACCAAATCAAATAACACTCTTGTCTTCAAATCTCACATGCAAGCTATAAAAATTAAACTTAAAACCGAACCAAGAAAGAAACTAACATGCAAACTAGATAAAAGAAATGAAACTAATACTTACAAACGGTGGTTGTTAAGTGACTCCACCAAACCTTTCATGATCAATCATCAAGTCTTGTAGGTTGAAACCTCGTCCATGCTAGCTAGGGACCTTAAGAAAAGGTCAAAAGCCTCGGCCGGGCACTCGACCTTGCTTGCACTTCGGATTTCCATCTTGCTCAACCCCGGTTCTCGAATCTTCACATTCTTTTTCAAAAGGAGCTCCTTCAACACCCCCCTTCCACTTTCAGGGTCTTTGAAGAAACTACTTGAACTCACTTCTTCTTCCTTGCCAATGGGCTTTTCCACTTTCTCACAAAATGGCTCACAATGGTTGAGCTTAACATCTTCTTTGGGACCTTTCTCATCAAATTTCACCGAAGGCTCAACTCTCCCCATTGTAGCAATCAAGTTCACGGTTTTGTGTCTATCCTCAAGGTTCTTGTCCGGAGCATCCGGGAGCACGAATTCACACAACTCATCTCCAACTTGAAAGGTTAGCCTACCTCTTTTCACATCAATGATTGCTCCTCCGGTGGCCAAGAAGGGCCTCCCAAGAATAATGAAAGAGCTTTCACCGACCGGAATATCGACGACCATAAAATCGGTGGGGATGGAAAGCGATCCAACCTTGACCACCGCATCTTCAAGGACCCCAATAGTAGGTCTAACCGTCCCGTCGGCAAGAGTGATGTCCGTTATAGGAGGGGACAAGTGCTTAATGTTCAATCTTTTGGCCATGGCAAGTGGGATAACACTCACACTTGCTCCAAGATCGCACAAGGCGTGCTCAATGTTTCTTCCTCCTACGGAGCATTGAATAGAGAAGCTCCCCGGGTCTCCTAACTTAATTGGCAAATCTCTTGGAATCTTTTTCGCCACTAATGAAATGGCATTGACTTCCCTCTTTTCTTGGGTGGAGGGGATTGTGGCCTCTACTTCCTCAACAAGTTTGATCAACTCATTGCAACGAGGGTCCCCCTTGGTGATTTTACGAAAGAATTCGCACATTTTTCTCTCCATGAGGCTCTCCACATATCCATGGTTCTCTTCTTCTATCACATGGACCTCTTTCCCTTTAGCACTCGGGCCTCCATCACAATTCTTCTTCGGAATGTTCAAGACTTGTTGCATCACAAAGTTCAAGTCATCAATGTCGACTTCATTACGATCATCTGGAGGAGTGTTGGGCACCATCACCATCACCTCCTTCAACACAATCCTCGCTTCCACTCCCAAATACCGTCATAACTTGCTCTACCTTGGATCCTCCTTCATCATCTTTTTTCTCAAGCATTGGTTGCTCATTTTTGCTTGTCATAATAGCATTGACACCATGTGGTTTTGAAGCATCCCGGGAGCTTTGACCTTGGGCAAGAAAGCCGCCCGGTGGCCTTTGTGGGTTGGCTAAGGCTTGTGAAGCAACTCTAGCCTCCATCTCCCGGATCTCTTTTTGATTTGCCATCTTCAAATTCATCATTTCTTGATTATGTGTCGCTTGCATGCCTTTCACAAGCTTAAGCAACTCTCCAACTTGGGAGTCACTTGAGAGATCTTGATGAGGTGTGTTGGTAAGGGGCAAGGGAAACCCGTAGTCATTCCTTGCACCCCCACTTTGTTGATTTGCTTTGGGACCTTGATTGTTGAAGTTTGGGTTTTGGTGGTGGTTAGGAAATTGTTGGTTGAAATTTTGGTCATTGAGACTTTGATTGTTGAAATTGTTGTTGTGGAAGTTTTGTTGGTGGTTTGGGTTGTGGAAATTTTGTTGGTTGTGGTTTTGGTTGTTGTTTTGGTTGTTGAAGGTTGGGTTGTTGTTATTGAAATTTGCATTGAAATTTTGTGGGTTTTGGTTGTTTTGGAAATTTGGATTAAAGTTCGGGTCATTGAAGCTTTGTTGAAAGCCTTGATTGGCTTGATTAGATTGGTTGCCTTGGTAGAAATGGTTGTTGTTGAAATTGTTCCTCGGGTTGAAGTTTCCACCCCTTGGTTGAAAACCGGGGGGGGGGGGGGGGGGGGGGGGGGGGGGGGGGGGGGGGTTTGCCCTTGAGGTTGTTGGATTTGATGAGGATTCAACACATTGGTACTTTTGTAACTCATATAGGGGCTTCCTCGGATCCCTTGATGGTAATAGTTCGAATTTGGGTTGAAAGTATTGGGGTTTTTTGGGTTGTTAAAGGCTTGGAAAGCATATACCTCCTCCATACTCTCACTTCCCTCATAGGAATTGTTGTTTGCACACACATCAAAAGTATGCCCGCATCCCCCACATAAGTCACATGAAACAACACTATTTACTTGGTACATTCCCGGGACTTTGCTCTTGGTTTCTTTGGTAGTGGAGCCCTTAGTCAACTCTTCCAATTTCTTGGTTAACATGTCCAACTTGGCATTGGTTTCTTCGTTCACCTTTGCATTGGAAAGGTGCTCACTAGGGTACTTGCTACTCGTCCTCAAGACATTCCCCCTAGTACCATAATTTTCCTCCGAATCAACAATCTTCTTGATGAGTTCCGTTCCCTCCTCATGCGGTAAGTGGTCAAAGCTACCACCCGCCGATGCATTAACCATTTCTTTAGTCCGGGGGAGAAGAGTCTGAAAAAAGGTTTGGGTTGTGTACCAAGGTGGTATCCCGTGGTGTGGGCACTTAGCAAGCAAATCTTGGTATCTATCCCAAGCTTCTCCCAAAGATTCTCCCTCGTCTTGTTGAAACTGAGTTATCTCATTTCGGAGCATCGCGGTCTTGGAGGATGGGTAGTACTTGGCAAGGAAAGCCGTTGCCAAGTCGTCCCATGTGGTGAATGTATTCGGAGCATGGACATTTAACCACCTATCCGCCTTGTCGGTTAAGGAATAGGGGGAAAAGGATAAGCCTTAGTGTCTCCTCGGGTACTCCCGTTTTCTTTATCATTGCGACCTTACCCTTGAACTTTCTCAAGTGCCCATGAGCATCTTCGTGAGAAGCCCCGCTAAAGGCATTCTTCTCGATTGAGCTCATTTGCGAAGGGTGTATTTCGAAATTTTGAGGAACAAGTGCCCCGAAGTTGATTGGATTGGTGGTGTCATTGTGATTGGGTCGGTTATGATCACGAAGAGCGGCCATTATATGAATTTGATGGTTATTTGGAAAGTGTGGTGATTGTGGTGGTGATTGATAAAACGGATTGTCAAAATTTCCGGATGTTGGGCTAGGATTGCTTTGATTGGGACTTGGTGGTTCGGATGAAGAGGGGTTGTTTTGGCTAGTAGATGCTTAGGACGCAATTCTTACCCTTGCAATAGTCTTCCTCCTTAAGGCCCGAAAGAGCCTCTCCGGTTCGGAAGATGACAACAAAGATTTAGAGTCACCCCTAGGCATAAAACTTAGCAAACAAATTAGTCGTCCTAGTGCTTGTTAAACACTATGGTGAGCAATAAAACACACACTCTACAATTAACTACCAAATCTTTGATCAAAACAAAACAAGCTCAACTAACTCTAAACTAAAACTAAAACTAAAACTAAACTACACAACTTCTAACACCGTCCCCGGCAACGGCGCCATTTTGATATCCGGTTTTTGTCGTCAATTCCGGCATCAAACACATTTATAAAACCCGAAAGCAAGTAGTATCGAAATCAGGGTCGAACGCGAAGACGGTGGGGATAGTTGTGTAATTATGTTCTAATTTAAGTGAGAGTCGGGGGTAATAGGTTTGTGGTTGATTAAAGACTAAAGAACAACTAAGACGAACAATTAAAACAACTAAATAAGATTGAATCAATGGAAGAGAAGACTAGGGTTTCGGGGGTCACTAAGGTGGTTAGACGAAGATGCTAGAAAGAAAACTAGAAGGTCTCAAACAAATAGTCTCGGGTAGTCTCTTCTCTCGAGTCGACTAACCTAGGTCGGAATACCCTAGCTTTCGCTACAAATACCACAACCAACCATTAAACATGCTAAGACAAACCCCCAACCGTCGCTAAAGGCAAGTCACGCTAAAATCAAAGCCCAACTTTCGTTGAGGCAAATCATCAAACACCTAGCATGCAACAAATGGAAGACTACTTTTTTAAGAACAACTAATCAACTTACTAGCATGAATTTATCATCTAAACAACACCCAAGATCACCCCTTACCCTAGCAAGGAGACTACTCACTCATGGTAAATGAAAACATGCGAATAAGGGATGAACAAAAGCAAAACATCATGAACAAGCAAAGGATAAACAATTGATTCAAAGGAAACTTAAAACAAATGTCAAAACTAAGTAGAGATTAGAAGAATTATACCAAAAACAATAGGAAAGGAAGTAGCTTGGATAACAAGTTGAAAGATTCTTTCAAACCCTTCAAATTACAACCCAATGAAATCCTCTACAAATGCCCAAGAACAAGGCTAACTAGATTACTAAAGAGAGATTAACAAATATAGAAAGATTAAACAAGGATCTAAAGAAGATTAAAAATATTTAAGAGTGTTTTTGAGTCTAAGTATTAAGTAATGAAACAGTAAAAACCCTAAAAATAAGCTTAAGAATGCGTATATCGAATGAAAGACTAAGTGCGGGTTTATATAGTGTGCGAATTCCTGAAAAGCGACTCCCAGCCGGTCAACCGGCTGCCGGTCTGTGACCGGCTGAGAGTCCAAATTTGGACTTCTGAAAATTTCTTCTTTTTTCTTCAATGCTCAGGTACTGCCAGCCGGTGGACCGGCCGCCGGTTGTCCACCGGCTGGGGATGCGAAATCAAGGGTCTGACTTTAAATCAACAAAGGCAATGGCGAGGGGGGGTCCCAGCCGGTCAGCCGGCTGCCGGTTGGCCACCGGCTGGGGATGCATTCTCCATGGTCTGTAACATTTTCTTCGAAAATAGGCAAATGGGCTCCCAGCCGGCGCACCGGCCGCCGGCCGACCGGCTGAGGACCCCATTTTGTCATTTAAGCTCTTTTCCTCCTATTTTGCCTTGATTTCACCACGTTTTGCTCCCGTTTCTTCATTCTCGCGCCAAGTCCTACAACATGGCAACCAGACATGTAGAAGAGAGATATCAGGTACAAAAAGGGGCGAAATCGTGCCAAACGGGGGTGAAACGGGATCGAAATAAAAGGAAAACAAGAGAAAATAATGACCAAATTTGGGCTCATCAGAATTCCCCACACTTAAACCTTACTCGTCCTCGAGTAAGAGATCAAGTAGCTACATAACCCTTATTAAAAACAAAGAAACAAACTAACTAAGCTAACTAGAAGCCGAATCGGGTTTAGCTACACCCGTAGCCCTTTCAACTCACAATTTGACATTCATGAGGAAGAATGCCCTATTGCAAGGCAAGTATGGTCTTGCTACAAAACTTTTGATGCCAACAAGTAAAAACATAACACGTATAGACAAGCAACATGCATCGGAAAAAGGAAAAGAAAACCGCTTGCCTCATTCAAGCGGGGTTTTGAAAAACAAAACAAAGGCGGTCTATAGCGGAGGATGCCGACTCAAAGTCTAACCAAGGCGTCAAACCCCTAAATCAAGCTCAAGCAACCAAGAATGACATCACCAAAGACCAAGAAACTAATTCAAGGCGGGCAAACGGAAGTACTAAGCTATACTTCCAAGAATGACACGACACACACATGATTCAACTCCATGCAAGACCCATAACCGATAAAGAACCCTAAGTACCGACTCTCACGGGTGACACTCAACACACAAGGAAAGAAAGGGGGGCGATTTTTGTGACAAAAAGTAACCAAAATCACTCACCTACCTCAACTTGCGAAGCATGCCCGCAATCTAGAATGGTACTCCATCCAAAAATCAATGAAAAATGCAAATGCACATGATGAGAACAACCATAAGGATGTAACGGGGCTTGGGTTGGGTGAAAATGGTTTGGTGCAAGCACCGTTCTGGGATTTGAGGTTCAAAAACAAGAATGATCGCCATAGTCAACACAACACCTTATTACAACAACTAAGAAACGTCTATGCCCTAACTTTGGTTTTTTGCAAAACCAAGCAAAAATTGCATAAACCCCACTTACTTTGGAAAAATCGGACCCATCACAAACTTATACAAGGCGGTCATTATGAGAAACACCGAAAAACGTCTACACCCTAACACATGACTTGAAAATCAAATCTCATGCAAAAAATGTGTAAACCCGGTACGCGTGCAAAAACATCAAAAGACCGCGTTATTGTAGCAACGGCTTTTTCTAAGTCCCCTTGATGGAAGGGACTAGTTGCTAGCCTTTTTCTTTTTCAAAACACGTATTTACATTTTTCTTTTTGGATTTTTTCAAGACTTTTTCAACTTTTTTCTTTGATTTTCTATTTTCTTTCTTTTTTCATTTTTTTTTCATTTCTTTTCTTTTTCAAACTCCCAAACACCAAATAAAAAAAACAAAGTAACGACAACAACGGAAGAAGCCACCAACCGGCATCTAAATCCCCGACTCTACCACTAACAAATCACCATAAAAGCAACCATTCTTGATCAAGGAAGGATGTTTTTGTTTGGGATGTAGTTCATTTAGTAGTTTAGGCCAAATGAAAAGGTTAAGGCTCAAAGTGGTTAAAAAAAGGGAAATAAGATGCAAGGGTCAAAACAAGGCTAATTTGGCAAATGTGGAGTTGATTTATTTGGAACAAAAGTTGTCTCACATGCACATGAACATAAATCACGGAAATAAGGAACGAGCGCCATTCTTATGCGTATAAACATAACACACCACGTAAGGAGGACTACTCACAATCCTAAACTGAGTCGGTTTGATGGACCGACTAAAAGGAGGCTCTATCCTCACATTTGAGTAGCTAAGGTCGGTCTTAGGTCGGGTCAAGGTCTAACACGGTCTCACAAGGTGGTCGAAACTTGGTCATTAAGCCTAGACTTCCGGGTCCTTGCAAGCAAGAACCCTAACAAGGTGACATCAACGGTGCAAGCTATTAGGAGGGGAAAGACACAGGCAAGACAAAAATCATCATTGGCGGCATATACCCTCCACTATTCAACCTCCTATGCATATTTACAAACAAAAACAAAACGGAAAAACCGACTAACACATATTCACAAAACTATGAAAATGAAAAAGCATGTGAAACAAAAGCAAACTAAAACTAAACATAACAAACAAGCAACAACTAGAATGCTAAACTAACAGCACATCAACCACAACAACCACAAGTTCCCCGAAGGAACATCCAAAGCACAAAAATCCCGTTCTCCTTCATGATATCAACATAAAAAGAAATCGGGAGGGGGAGAAAAAAGTAGGAAAGAGTATACCAAGCATCTTCATTCTCCTAATGCCTCGGGTTGTCGTCATATCTGCAACTTGTTAGTCCACCAAGCATATATACAAAACAAACAAAGAACAAAAACAAAAGAAAGGAAGAACATATTTTTTGAAATTTTTGAAATTTTTCGATTTTTTGGTATTTTTGAAGTTTTTTCATATTTACAAAAGCAAACAAATATTCACAAAGTGGATATTTTCCCTCCCCACACTTAAGATTTACATTGTCCTCAATGTAACAGAGTGCAAAGGGGGAAATGAAGAAAAAGAGCGAAAACATGTTTTTGGCTTTTTTGAAATTTTTGATAAAATAAAACTTGTTTTTGTATTTTTTTTTTTTTTTTTCTTTTTTTGAAATAAACGGTTCTTCCTCCCCACACTTATTTATATGCATAATGTGAGGAGGAAAACCGGAAAATAAAGAACATATTTTTGAAAGTTTTTGGTTTTTCAATTTTTTTGGATTTTTGATTTTTATGAAAGCAATAAAAACAAAAAGAAACAAAAGAAGATGAAAAACTAAAAACTAAACTAAATGCAAACTAAATGCGTTAATCTACATGTATGCAAGCTATATGTGACAATATGATACAAAATGGAAATCTAATGTATCTAAATGAATGCAACTATATGCAAGTAAACTAATGATGTGAAAACATGAATTGAAAACTAAAACTAACTAACTAAACTAAACTGACTAAGCTAAATGCATGCTAAAAAGTAAAATGCAAACTAAAGTGAAATTTGGATTAAGGGAGTTACTTGCTTTGGATTTTTCAATGGGGAGCATAGGCATCACCAACCACCTCTCACTAGTTACCACCACCGTCGTCTCCGGTCTCTCCATGACCATCTCCATGCAAAAAATCATCCGGGTTCACGTAGTACTCATTGGAGAACCCAGAAGTGGAAGCACCTGCAAAGGACTGAGGAGGCGCATCAAATCTCCCGCGCTCACTCAACGGGGGAAAAATCGGCCTAGAGTAGTAGTCCGCAGCAACATGAACATCTCCGGCGAAATGAGGCTCGGAGGAGGGCACATACTCAGCCTCGGGAGGAGTGTAGTAAGAAGGATGGTGCCCCGAACTGTGACGGTATCCCTGCTGAATGCCACGATCATAAGTGGAGAAGTTCCCCCAAGCCTGATCGTGGTACAAATAGTCTATCCTGGCATTAGTATCAGCGTGCCGCACGTCCTCAAGTGCACGCCTCCGAACGGTCTCCTCATGCCTCAGATCCATGCGAGCCATGAAATCCACTAGAGACTGAGGAACATGGCTAGGAGGAGGAGCCGAACTAGAAGAGGCCCCCTGGAAAAAGCTGGAGCCGCCGAACGGTGGTAAAGGAAGAGAAGGCTGCTGGAATGCAAGGTCACTGGTGGTGGGCCGGCGCTGGTCTCGGGTGTAGACTCGGGTCGCAGGAGGGCCGAAAGAAGTACCCTCAGAAGGAGCCTCAATAGGGAGGAGATAGGAGGGTAGATCAGGCGTCACCCTCATCCTCTCAGAATTAGGTAAAGGGATGGAGTTTTTATCGACTCCATCCACTCGAATCTGCCAATAGGACTTGTTGTCACTTGGGTTCCACTTAATCCACCCCAATCCCTCCATCAGGTAGCGGCGGGAGAGTACATTCTCCCCTCCAATATAGTCAACCCTAAAGCTCCTCCGGCAAACAGCTGAAGCAATCAAAGTAATCATGCCCCCTACACAAATGGGAGTGGACAAACGGGGCTGGTGGCTGAGTCTGGCTAGGTGAAGCACCATATGGTGAGCTATGTTGATCTCAAATTTGGTAGGTTTGGTGATCAAAGCAGAAGCTATAATCTCAAGCTCGATAGTGGTGAAATTGTGTGGCTCGTCTCGGGAAAAGACGGTCCACCCCAAAAATCTCTGAAGAATCCTAATTGGAGCAAGATGCACCCTATTTGTCGGCTTCTTCTCCCCCCTTGAACTCACCAATCCCGTAATAGAAGTCCAAACCGACTCCAATACAACATAATCAGGGGCATGCAATGGGGCCTCACTATTCAGCCCAAAAATCCCAGCAAAATCAGCAAGGGTCAAATGGTATCCCTTGTTCATGAGTCGAAATTGCAAAAAAGTGACTAACCCCGAATCTCTATTTTTGGCTATCCTAAGAGACCTCAAAAATTCCCATGTCAATCTAGGGGATGTCAAAACAGCTTTGGTCTCATACAACTGACTCAGACCCACATCCCTGAACAAATCACCGGTTACACCATCCAAACCCAAGTCTCTCATGGAATTCCTATCAATAAACCGAGTTGGGTTGAGGGGACGCTGAGCAAAAGATAGGAAATTACCTTTTTCGGTGTCGGAATCGAAAACAACCCCGGGAAAATCGGGGTCACCCGAAACAAATGGAGCATCGGGGTTATCAACTCTTTCGCGCCCGGCCATGGGATCATTCCTAGATTTCGATCGTCGTTCGGTTCTTCCCGACATGGTAAAGTTGAAGGATTTTGACTAGGGATTGAAGTGGGTTTGTGTTTGGGAGTGTTTTGGGAGAGTTTTTGTAGTGAGGGAAGGTAGAGAGGGAAGATAAATCTGAAAAATGAGGGGAAATGAGTGGGAAAATGAGGGTTCAGGCATATAAATAAAACGTTCCAGCCGCGCTCCCAGCCGGTCAGGCACCGTCCGCCGGTGTATCGGCTCACAGCCCATTCCCTTTTCTTCGATTTCTCCGCAAATACAGTGAAATGGGGTTCCCAGCCGGCGGACCGGCTGCCGGCCAACCGGCTGGTACCCTCTTCCCTTGTTTTTCACGCTTTCTTTCTCGCCCTTTTCAAATCTCAAATCTGGGTTACCAGCCGGCGGACCGGCTGCCGGCCGACCGGCTGGTACCCTCTTCTTCGTGCTCCCTTCTTCTCTTCCTCTTTCTTTTTTTCTTAGATCTGGGCTCCCAGCCGGCGGACCGGCTGCCGGCCGACCGGCTGGTAGCCACTTCTTCCTCTTCCCTTTTTCTTCTCTTCCTTGTCACACATATGGGACTCTCAGCCGGTTAACCGGCTGCCGGTCTCATACCGGCTGAGAGTATTTTTCTCGCTAAATTCCTGAAACTGGAAAGTAAGTTGTAAAAAAAACAGAATATGCATTAAGGGTTCTGAGCCGGTGGTCGACAGGCAGCCGGCCTACAGGCTCAGAGCCCCTATGCACTATTCGCAAAACAACTTAACTAACACAATGAAAACTCAATTGCCAAGAGAAACTTCATCGAATACGCCTAACCAAGCCTACTCACCACAAGATGACCTCTTTCAAATGACCAAATCAAATAACACTCTTGTCTTCAAATCTCACATGCAAGCTATAAAAATTAAACTTAAAACCGAACCAAGAAAGAAACTAACATGCAAACTAGATAAAAGAAAGGAAACTAATACTTACAAACGGTGGTTGTTAAGTGACTCCACCAAACCTTTCATGATCAATCATCAAGTCTTGTAGGTTGAAACCTCGTCCATGCTAGCTAGGGACCTTAAGAAAAGGTCAAAAGCCTCGGCCGGGCACTCGACCTTGCTTGCACTTCGGATTTCCATCTTGCTCAACCCCGGTTCTCGAATCTTCACATTCTTTTTCAAAAGGAGCTCCTTCAACACCCCCCTTCCACTTTCGGGGTCTTTGAAGAAACTACTTGAACTCACTTCTTCTTCCTTGCCAATGGGCTTTTCCACTTTCTCACAAAATGGCTCACAATGGTTGAGCTTAACATCTTCTTTGGGACCTTTCTCATCAAATTTCACCGAAGGCTCAACTCTCCCCATTGTAGCAATCAAGTTCACGGTTTTGTGTCTATCCTCAAGGTTCTTGTCCGGAGCATCCGGGAGCACGAATTCACACAACTCATCTCCAACTTGAAAGGTTAGCCTACCTCTTTTCACATCAATGATTGCTCCTCCGGTGGCCAAGAAGGGCCTCCCAAGAATAATGAAAGAGCTTTCACCGACCGGAATATCGACGACCATAAAATCGGTGGGGATGGAAAGCGATCCAACCTTGACCACCGCATCTTCAAGGACCCCAATAGTAGGTCTAACCGTCCCGTCGGCAAGAGTGATGTCCGTTATAGGAGGGGACAAGTGCTTAATGTTCAATCTTTTGGCCATGGCAAGTGGGATAACACTCACACTTGCTCCAAGATCGCACAAGGCGTGCTCAATGTTTCTTCCTCCTACGGAGCATTGAATAGAGAAGCTCCCCGGGTCTCCTAACTTAATTGGCAAATCTCTTGGAATCTTTTTCGCCACTAATGA
The DNA here is from genome assembly GCA_029255685.2 of Silene conica. Taxonomy (NCBI): domain Eukaryota; kingdom Viridiplantae; phylum Streptophyta; class Magnoliopsida; order Caryophyllales; family Caryophyllaceae; genus Silene; species Silene conica. The sequence continues at coordinate 56,550,400 of CM055314.2, read as the reverse complement.
AATGGCATTGACTTCCCTCTTTTCTTGGGTGGAGGGGATTGTGGCCTCTACTTCCTCAACAAGTTTGATCAACTCATTGCAACGAGGGCCCCCCTTGGTGATTTTACGAAAGAATTCGCACATTTTTCTCTCCATGAGGCTCTCCACATATCCATGGTTCTCTTCTTCTATCACATGGACCTCTTTCCCTTTAGCACTCGGGCCTCCATCACAATTCTTCTTCGGAATGTTCAAGACTTGTTGCATCACAAAGTTCAAGTCATCAATGTCGACTTCATTACGATCATCTGGAGGAGTGTTGGGCACCATCACCATCACCTCCTTCAACACAATCCTCGCTTCCACTCCCAAATACCGTCATAACTTGCTCTACCTTGGATCCTCCTTCATCATCTTTTTTCTCAAGCATTGGTTGCTCATTTTTGCTTGTCATAATAGCATTGACACCATGTGGTTTTGAAGCATCCCGGGAGCTTTGACCTTGGGCAAGAAAGCCGCCCGGTGGCCTTTGTGGGTTGGCTAAGGCTTGTGAAGCAACTCTAGCCTCCATCTCCCGGATCTCTTTTTGATTTGCCATCTTCAAATTCATCATTTCTTGATTATGTGTCGCTTGCATGCCTTTCACAAGCTTAAGCAACTCTCCAACTTGGGAGTCACTTGAGAGATCTTGATGAGGTGTGTTGGTAAGGGGCAAGGGAAACCCGTAGTCATTCCTTGCACCCCCACTTTGTTGATTTGCTTTGGGACCTTGATTGTTGAAGTTTGGGTTTTGGTGGTGGTTAGGAAATTGTTGGTTGAAATTTTGGTCATTGAGACTTTGATTGTTGAAATTGTTGTTGTGGAAGTTTTGTTGGTGGTTTGGGTTGTGGAAATTTTGTTGGTTGTGGTTTTGGTTGTTGTTTTGGTTGTTGAAGGTTGGGTTGTAGTTATTGAAATTTGCATTGAAATTTTGTGGGTTTTGGTTGTTTTGGAAATTTGGATTAAAGTTCGGGTCATTGAAGCTTTGTTGAAAGCCTTGATTGGCTTGATTAGATTGGTTGCCTTGGTAGAAATTGTTGTTGTTGAAATTGTTCCTCGGGTTGAAGTTTCCACCCCTTGGTTGAAAACCGGGGGGGGGGGGGGGGGGTTTGCCCTTGAGGTTGTTGGATTTGATGAGGATTCAACACATTGGTACTTTTGTAACTCATATAGGGGCTTCCTCGGATCCCTTGATGGTAATAGTTCGAATTTGGGTTGAAAGTATTGGGGTTTTTTGGGTTGTTAAAGGCTTGGAAAGCATATACCTCCTCCATACTCTCACTTCCCTCATAGGAATTGTTGTTTGCACACACATCAAAAGTATGCCCGCATCCCCCACATAAGTCACATGAAACAACACTATTTACTTGGTACATTCCCGGGACTTTGCTCTTGGTTTCTTTGGTAGTGGAGCCCTTAGTCAACTCTTCCAATTTCTTGGTTAACATGTCCAACTTGGCATTGGTTTCTTCGTTCGCCTTTGCATTGGAAAGGTGCTCACTAGGGTACTTGCTACTCGTCCTCAAGACATTCCCCCTAGTACCATAATTTTCCTCCGAATCAACAATCTTCTTGATGAGTTCCGTTCCCTCCTCATGCGCTAAGTGGTCAAAGCTACCACCCGCCGATGCATTAACCATTTCTTTAGTCCGGGGGAGAAGAGTCTGAAAAAAGGTTTGGGTTGTGTACCAAGGTGGTATCCCGTGGTGTGGGCACTTAGCAAGCAAATCTTGGTATCTATCCCAAGCTTCTCCCAAAGATTCCCCCTCGTCTTGTTGAAACTGAGTTATCTCATTTCGGAGCATCGCGGTCTTGGAGGATGGGTAGTACTTGGCAAGGAAAGCCGTTGGCAAGTCGTCCCATGTGGTGAATGTATTCGGAGCATGGACATTTAACCACCTATCCGCCTTGTCGGTTAAGGAATAGGGGGAAAAGCATAAGCCTTAGTGTCTCCTCGGGTACTCCCGTTTTCTTTATCATTGCGACCTTACCCTTGAACTTTCTCAAGTGCCCATGAGCATCTTCGTGAGAAGCCCCGCTAAAGGCATTCTTCTCGATTGAGCTCATTTGCGAAGGGTGTATTTCGAAATTTTGAGGAACAAGAGCCCCGAAGTTGATTGGATTGGTGGTGTCATTGTGATTGGGTCGGTTATGATCACGAAGAGCGGCCATTATATGAATTTGATGGTTATTTGGAAAGTGTGGTGATTGTGGTGGTGATTGATAAAACGGATTGTCAAAATTTCCGGATGTTGGGCTAGGATTGCTTTGATTGGGACTTGGTGGTTCGGATGAAGAGGGGTTGTTTTGGCTAGTAGATGCTTGGGACGCAATTCTTACCCTTGCAATAGTCTTCCTCCTTAAGGCCCGAAAGAGCCTCTCCGGTTCGGAAGATGACAACAAAGAGTTAGAGTCACCCCTAGGCATAAAACTTAGCAAACAAATTAGTCGTCCTAGTGCTTGTTAAATACTAGGGTGAGCAATAAAACACACACTCTACAATTAACTACCAAATCTTTGATCAAAACAAAACAAGCTCAACTAACTCTAAACTAAAACTAAAACTAAACTACACAACTTCTAACACCGTCCCCGGCAACGGCGCCATTTTGATATCCGGTTTTTGTCGTCAATTCCGGCATCAAACACATTTATAAAACCCGAAAGCAAGTAGTATCGAAATCAGGGTCGAACGCGAAGACGGTGGGGATAGTTGTGTAATTATGTTCTAATTTAAGTGAGAGTCGGGGGTAATAGGTTTGTGGTTGATTAAAGACTAAAGAACAACTAAGACGAACAATTAAAACAACTAAATAAGATTGAATCAATGGAAGAGAAGACTAGGGTTTCGGGGGTCACTAAGGTGGTTAGACGAAGATGCTAGAAAGAAAACTAGAAGGTCTCAAACAAATAGTCTCGGGTAGTCTCTTCTCTCGAGTCGACTAACCTAGGTCGGAATACCCTAGCTTTCGCTACAAATACCACAACCAACCATTAAACATGCTAAGACAAACCCCCAACCGTCGCTAAAGGCAAGTCACGCTAAAATCAAAGCCCAACTTTCGTTGAGGCAAATCATCAAACACCTAGCATGCAACAAATGGAAGACTACTTTTTTAAGAACAACTAATCAACTTACTAGCATGAATTTATCATCTAAACAACACCCAAGATCACCCCTTACCCTAGCAAGGAGACTACTCACTCATGGTAAATGAAAACATGCGAATAAGGGATGAACAAAAGCAAAACATCATGAACAAGCAAAGGATAAACAATTGATGTTGGGGCTGGTGTCCTTGACAATTAAGTACAATGACTTATTAAATCTCTTTAAGGATCACAAGGGCATACTTCTGTATTATTACCAGTTGATCCACGTTTATCAATAACGGTTGGCTTGCTAGATAAGTTTGACGTTATTGTCATACGGATGGCGGTGGTCAACTGGTCCCTATACGTCACACCTATAGGACACGTTTGAGAGATGTGAAGGTATGAAAATACAGTCACATTTTGCCGGATATGACTAAACGGTTAGTCAGAGGTATTGACTATTAAATTAGTCAATAAGATGTTGAGATTATTATTTAATACGGATTAAATAATTTTAGCTAATACGGATTACATGATTAATTCGTAAATTAAATATAAACGGTTATATTTAATTAAATATTGTATTCGCGTATTAATATAAACAGTTATATTAATTTGGGCAATTATACAATATCGTATTTTGTCAGACCATTATTAATATATCGACTGTATTAATATCTGATAACATGTTACGATTTATAATTATAAACCCGCGAATCATATTTAAGCAATTGGGTCGAATCACGAATTAGAATAAGGTAAGAGTGGAAAGCCCACTCCTACCCTATCTCCAATTCGGCCATATGTAGTATATAAGGAGAGTCCTTCTCCTTATATCAACTACTCTTGTTGCACTGTAAAATAATCTCAGGGTAAAATTAGGGTTTGAGAGCATTCTTCTCCCAAAACCTCAGATCTCACATCTAAAACCTCAAGGGCTCTCCCTATATTGCAAGGCAATTGGAGAGGATTTCTAGCACACGCGGCCACGTCTCAAACTAAGTCTTGGGTGCAAGTTATAGGAGGGAATTTACTTTAATTCCTGTTCTTAGGCCTTAAGCACAAAGGACCAAAGGTTGAATTCTTTTTCTTATCCTTTTAATCTTATGACTATAAACACAACTGTATTTTTCATTATAATCCTGCAAGTTTAGGGTGAATACATGCTTTATTCCCCACAAGTGGTATCAGAGCCTTAGGCCATGAAAATTTTACTTTTGTGTTTTTCATAAGTTTTTTTTTAAAAAAGATTTTGAAAAATCTCGTTTCTGCCGCTGCGTCGGTCGGTCGACCAGTTTTAGCGGTCGGTCGACCGCCCCTGTGTGAGTTTTCTGTTTTTTTTAAAAACAGTTTCTTTTGTGAGAAATCGTGTTCAAAAACTCGGTTTCGTGTCAGGTGGTCGGTCGACCTGTTTTTCGGGTCGGTCGACCATTCTGCAAAAAAAAAAAAAAAAAAAAAAAAAAAAAAAAAAAAAAAAAAAAAAAAAAAAAAAAAAAAAATTTTCGACAGGTGGTCGGTAGACCTGTTTTTCCGGTCGGTAGACCACCCCTGTAACAGACTCGTTTTTTTTATTTTCGAAAATAACATGTTTTATTTTCACATGGCTTAAAATAATATACTATATACGGAAATAGTGTATTATTTAGTGAAACGGTTCACCCTCGTTTGATACATATTGTTTTAAAACAGTTTAAAATAATGGATTATATGTTTGTTAAAATTGGTGATTAAAACGGTATAGTCACTTAATTTTAATCTTAAAAGGTGGTTTGGTATAAATTTATTAATCATAATATCAGTATTATGTCATGTATAAATTGTTTTTAGTTGATGCATTTTATTTATCGTCTTGTGAATGCCTTGAATGCTTTCAATAACGTATTTAATTTTTGCAAACGGTTGTAACTTAGTGTGGCCTTAGAAGATTGTGTCACCGTAATGATGGGACACGATCTTGCTTGTAATTTTGAGATCTTGAATCTCCGTTTTGGGTTTTTGCCATGTAATTACTTTTGTATTTAAATTAGAATGTATCTAGGACTACTTTTGTAATTTAAATTAGTAATTTTGTGAAGACCAAAGACAAGACGGAGGCCGGATGCTCACTCCCGCTGCAAGGACCAAGATGGAACATCAAGACAAGCTTCTAGGGTCCAACAGTGGATTCCAAGTTGTTTTATGTTTATTTTGGTAGGATAGGCCACACTAGGACTTTTATTTACGTTTATTGCATTTATCTTTACGCTTTCATCGATAATAGCTTGCATCATATTCCGCCTAAAAACCAAACCACCTATATCATGCCTGAAAACTGACTCATGTAGAGGTTACGCGTTAGTTTTCTGTGACAATACAGATGTCACATGTCATTATAAAGCCATCACTTTATTTAATTCATTCACGCATTTGCTAGATATTAGTTCACTTAATATGAATAAATAAAAGTTGATGGGGTCTTCCTCGTATAACCAAAAATTGAGACTAGTCTTTATAAATCAGCCTCCCATGAATCCCTTCTTCGTCGGTAGGCATAATATGACCCCTTCTACGTCGGGTAAGTGGGAACAGATGATTTATTTTATCTCAACATCATGGTCACTCGATAATATTCCAGTGACTGAGATGGACTAATAGATAGGATATACGGAAATCTATCGACCAAGAGTTCCAACGATTGGAATTAGCCAAACTGTGGGCTTATCAATATACGGAAATTGAGTCTTGGGATCGTTTATATAATTCTTGAGGGAGATCAATTATATAAATGCATGAGTCTACGAGTTTAAATTCAATTTAATATAGACTTAAAATCACAACAATAAGTTGCTTATATGGTTTTGTTTTATCTTCTTTTCAGTGTAGAACACGTTCATTAAAACTGCTGTAAAACTAAAATGGCTGGTGAAGACCCAATGCCAAGTGCCAAGCTAGCACGTGAATCCTGGCTAAAAGCCTTCATGGACTCCATGAATCAGTCAACTAGACTGAGGAATGATGGGTCAAACTTCTCTGACTGGGAGGCAGCACTACGGAATGCTGCCATTGCTGACGGAAAGCTTAGGTATTTAACTGAGCCAATTCCGGCACACCCAGGAACTGGAGCTAGAGCCAACGATGTTCGCGCTCATAGCGACTTCGTCATGGAAGCGGGTGCGATAAAGAACGTACTCATCTATGCAATGGAATCCAATTTGCAAAGACGCTTCATAACCCATGGTGCAAACAAGATTTTCACCACGCTCACTAACGAATTCTCCAAGGCTCCGAGAATCGTTTCTTATGAGCATACCTGTCGCTTCTTTGAGGCGAAACTCCAGAAGGGCCAAGCCGTTAGCCCACATATTCTCAACATGATTGAGAATATCGAGAAACTGGAGTCCCTAAATTGCAAGATCAGTGAGAACATCATCGTTGATCGCATGCTTCATTCGCTTCATGATGGGTTCGCCCTCTTTAGGGCCAACTACTACATGAACGACATGAAGAAGACTCCTCATGAGCTCCACTCCCTTCTCGTACAGACTGAGAAGGATCTAAAGTTGAATGGGAGTCTTAAGCAGGATGTTCTCATGATCTCAAGTAAGGGGAAAGGTAAAGGGAAGGCTAAAGCTCAGGGCGACCTAGCAGTAGGTAAGCCCGGGTTCAAGAAACCAGGATTTGCTAAAAGTGGGCCAAGTGAGTCGAGTAACTCACAAGGCAAGACAAAGAGCAAGGATACAAGCATGGAATGTCACCATTGCCACAAGACTGGGCATTGGAGGCGCTCATGCCCCATGTATCGCGAGGACATTAAGGCAGGCCGTGTTACTCCTGTTGGTATGTCTTCTTCTTCTTTTATTCACATGATTGAGATTAACCACGCAAGTTGCGGAACTTGGGTACTTGATACTGGTTGTGGATCTCATCTATGTAATCATGTGCAGGGCCTCCGAAACCAAGAACCCGTAACCAAGGGTGAGGTGGACCTGCGTGTCGGGAATGGAGCACGTGTGGCTGCAGTCTCGAAGGGAACATACGTAATCCAGCTTCCAAGTGGATTCGAGTTATTTTTGTATAACTGTTATTATGTTCCTAGTTTATCCAAAAACATTATTTCAGTTTCTGCACTTGACAAACTCGGATTTTCATTTGTAATAGAGAATAATAGCTGTATTTTCTCTTTGCACAATATGATTTATGGCAAGGCAGTTTCCATGAATGGAATTTATGTTTTAGATCAAACTACCGAGATATTACATGTGAATAATAAAAGAATAAAGGTAGGTGACAAAGATCAAACTTACTTATGGCATTGTCGTATGGGACACATAAATGAGAAACGCGTTAAACAGCTCATACAGAATGGAGCTATTTCGCCCTTTGATTTCGAATCATATGGCACGTGTGAATCATGTCTCATCGGCAAAATGACTCGTATTTCCTTCAAAGGTGTTGGAATGCGCGCTGCCGACCTATTAGGACTCATACATACGGACGTATGTGGCCCTATGTCGATCAACGCACGAGAAGGCTATAGGTATTTCATCACTTTCACGGATGATTTGAGTAGATATGGCTATGTCTACTTGATGAAACATAAAAGTGAATCCTTTGACAAGTTCAAAGAATACCAGAATCAGGTACAGAACCAGCTGGGTAGAAAGATTAAAGCACTACGTTCGGATCGTGGTGGTGAGTATCTTTCACACGAGTTTGATCAACACCTAAAAGACTGTGGGATCGTGCTACAGTTGACTCCACCTGGAACACCACAATTAAATGGTGTGTCCGAACGGAGAAATCGAACTTTACTTGATATGGTTCGATCCATGATGAGTCACACCGTTGTGCCTGATTCATTGTGGGGATATGCTCTTTTGTCAGCCGCTCTAATACTTAACCGAAGTCCGTCTAAAGCTGTTGACAAGACTCCATTCGAGTTATGGAAGGGAACGGTCCCTAACTTGTCCTTTATTCGGGTTTGGGGCTGCGAGGCTTATGTCAAGTGGAGACACGAGGATAAGCTCGGCCCGCGATCGGTCAAGACATACTTTATAGGCTACCCAAAGGGAACGTTTGGTCATTACTTCTACTCGCCTACCGAACAACGTGTTTTTGTTGCGGCTAGTGCGACGTTCTTAGAGAAAGAATTTCTCGAGAACAAGTCGAGTAATAGAACCTTCGAGTTATCGGAGATTCAAGAACCAAATATCGAGCAACCATTGGAGGAAACAGTTCCTTCAACCGAGGCTGCGATAGATATTCCTGAGGAACCTAGGAGGTCGGGAAGAGTCTCTATTCCACCGGACAGATACATTGGTATGGTCGAGGAACACGATACAGATGACGTCTTACTCCTAGAGGGTAATGAACCCACAACCTATAAAGGTGCCATGACCAGTTCTGACTCAAAGCTATGGCTAGAAGCCATGCAATCCGAGATGGACTCCATGTATGAGAACAACGTATGGGATCTTGTGGATCTACCTACAAAGGTACGTCCCCTTCAATGCAAATGGCTTTACAAGATAAAGCATGCCGTGGAAGGAAAACAAGATATCCACAAGGCTAGACTAGTTGCTAAAGGTTTCACTCAAGTGCCAGGCTTGCACTATGATGAGATCTTTGCACCCGTAGTCATGCTACGTTCCATTCGGATTATCTTAGCGATCGCCGCATTTCATGACTATGAAATATGGCAAATGGACGTTAAAACCGCCTTCTTAAACGGTTATTTGGAGGAAGAGTTGTACATGGTACAACCCGAGGGTTTTATCGATCCAGCACATCCTAAGAAAGTTTGCAAGCTTAAGCGTTCCATCTATGGACTTAAGCAAGCATCGCGGAGTTGGAATCATCGCTTCGACCAAGTGATAAAAGAGAATGGGTTCATTAGATCAGTCGAGGAACCATGTCTCTATATCAAGTCGAGTGGGAGTAAAATTGTATTCCTAGTACTGTATGTCGACGACATACTCTTGATTGGGAATGACATACCTCTCTTGTCTTCGGTTAAAGCATGGCTGAAAAACCATTTCCAGATGAAAGATCTGGGAGAGGCACAAAGAATTTTGGGCATCCGTATCTACAGGGATAGATCACGACGGATGTTGTCTCTCAGTCAGGAATCTTATATAGAGAAGATTCTGGAGAGATTCAGCATGACGAACTCCAAGAAGGGGTTCCTTCCTATGACTCCTGGGCTTCACTTGAGCAAGACTCAAGAAGCTAAGTCAGTGGAAGAGAAAGAGCGCATGAGTCGGATTCCTTATGCTTCGGCAATAGGATCGATCATGTATGCCATGATATGCACACGTCCAGACGTTGCATATGCATTGAGTATGACTAGTCGATTCCAAGCTCATCCAGGTGAACCACACTGGATGGCCGTGAAAAACATTCTTAAGTACCTACGGAGGACTAAAGATTGGGGATTGACTTTTGGAGGCGACTCGACGCTCTGCGCCACGGGTTACGCAGATGCTAGCTTCCAAACGGATCGAGATGACTCGAAATCTCAGTCTGGATTCGTTTTTACTCTTAATGGCGCTGCTGTCAGCTGGAAAAGTTCTAAACAAAATGTTACAGCAGATTCTACGACTGAGTCCGCGTAAAAGAAGATATTCATCGATAAGATCGCTACGGATGACAACATAGCTGATTCTCTCACTAAAGCATTACCACGTGATAAGCATGAAGGACACATTTATTCCATGGGAATTAGATGTGTTCCTAAGTTGTAGTACTCTTTTATGAATTCATGTCATAATTCATTTTCTCGTGTACTCTATTCAACCTTATTGTTATGATATAAAATGTTTTGTTTTTCATGTGGAATTGTACGCCAATTTTGAACACCACAAAGTGAACTGATTAACATTACATCGTTTTGGTCCTTGATTACCCACTTGAGCTGATAACTCAGGTAATCATTTTGTGACGTTGGTTGATGGTGGGTTCAACGAGCCATAAGTCACGTGGATGACTGACCAATCACAAAGGCGAGTTATACGGATATCTCGTAGGACACCCCGTGACAACGTTATGGAGTCCTAAATGTTTCTAACATTGGGTGCCAGGTCGTGGATAGGACCTCCATAGTGTTCCTTAGAGTCGAGTCTTTTGACTTTCAACTGTTTCTTGAGATTAAGACAGATTTTGGGTAACTTTGGTTTCTTTCCCACGGTCACCGTAACAGGGGCCAAGAGGATTTTTTCTGGGTTATTTCATGCTGGGCGATATCGGCAGGATTCGAGTTGAGGGAAATATCCAAACCCTTATCAGGATTTTATCATTTCTCAGGGCCACTCGAGGAGTAGTAACTGAAATGCATGGCCATGCTCGAATACAGATTCGTTTTATCAGTTAAGTTACTCTCTAGTCGGGGAAACCACTCTTGATACAGATCGCTTGTGAGATACGACCTTTGCGAATGCGGATTTGCAAATTGTCTTACATTGAGTGGGAGAAATTTTAAAAGGATATGAGATTCGGTTATCGCACCTACACTTGTACGGACAAGTGGGAGTTTGTTGGAGATTGTGTCCTCCACATGTAGTGTGATAACGTCATTGAACATACCCTTGTACGGACAAGTGGGAGATTGTTGGGGCTGGTGTCCTTGACAATTAAGTACAATGACTTATTAAATCTCTTTAAGGATCACAAGGGCATACTTCTGTATTATTACCAGTTGATCCACGTTTATCAATAACGGTTGGCTTGCTAGATAAGTTTGATGTTATTGTCATACGGATGGCGGTGGTCAACTGGTCCCTATACGTCACACCTATAGGACACGTTTGAGAGATGTGAAGGTATGAAAATACAGTCACATTTTGCCGGATATGACTAAACGGTTAGTCAGAGGTATTGACTATTAAATTAGTCAATAAGATGTTGAGATTATTATTTAATACGGATTAAATAATTTTAGCTAATACGGATTACATGATTAATTCGTAAATTAAATATAAACGGTTATATTTAATTAAATATTGTATTCGCGTATTAATATAAACAGTTATATTAATTTGGGCAATTATACAATATCGTATTTTGTCAGACCATTATTAATATATCGACTGTATTAATATCTGATAACATGTTACGATTTATAATTATAAACCCGCGAATCATATTTAAGCAATTGGGTCGAATCACGAATTAGAATAAGGTAAGAGTGGAAAGCCCACTCCTACCCTATCTCCAATTCGGCCATATGTAGTATATAAGGAGAGTCCTTCTCCTTATATCAACTACTCTTGTTGCACTGTAAAATAATCTCAGGGTAAAATTAGGGTTTGAGAGCATTCTTCTCCCAAAACCTCAGATCTCACATCTAAAACCTCAAGGGCTCTCCCTATATTGCAAGGCAATTGGAGAGGATTTCTAGCACACGCGGCCACGTCTCAAACTAAGTCTTGGGTGCAAGTTATAGGAGGGAATTTACTTTAATTCCTGTTCTTAGGCCTTAAGCACAAAGGACCAAAGGTTGAATTCTTTTTCTTATCCTTTTAATCTTATGACTATAAACACAACTGTATTTTTCATTATAATCCTGCAAGTTTAGGGTGAATACATGCTTTATTCCCCACAATTGATTCAAAGGAAACTTAAACAAATGTCAAAACTAAGTAGAGATTAGAAGAATTATACCAAAAACAATAGGAAAGGAAGTAGCTTGGATAACAAGTTGAAAGATTCTTTCAAACCCTTCAAATTACAACCCAATGAAATCCTCTACAAATGCCCAAGAACAAGGCTAACTAGATTACTAAAGAGAGATTAACAAATATAGAAATATTAAACAAGGATCTAAAGAAGATTAAAAATATTTAAGAGTGTTTTTGAGTCTAAGTATTAAGTAATGAAACAGTAAAAACCCTAAAAATAAGCTTAAGAATGCGTATATCGAATGAAAGACTAAGTGCGGGTTTATATAGTGTGCGAATTCCTGAAAAGCGACTCCCAGCCGGTCAACCGGCTGCCGGTCTGTGACCGGCAGAGAGTCCAAATTTGGATTTCTGAAAATTTCTTCTTTTTTCTTCAATGCTCAGGTACTGCCAGCCGGTGGACCGGCCGCCGGTTGTCCACCGGCTGGGGATGCGAAATCAAGGGTCTGACTTTAAATCAACAAAGGCAATGGCGAGGGGGTCCCAGCCGGTCAGCCGGTTGGCCACCGGCTGGGGATGCATTCTCCATGGTCTGTAACATTTTCTTCGAAAATAGGCAAAGGGGCTCCCAGCCGGCGCACCGGCCGCCGGCCGACCGGCTGAGGACCCCATTTTGTCATTTCAGCTCTTTTCCTCCTATTTTGCCTTGATTTCACCACGTTTTGCTCCCGTTTCTTCATTCCCGCGCCAAGTCCTACAACATGGCAACCAGACATGTAGAAGAGAGATATCAGGTACAAAAAGGGGCGAAATCGTGCCAAACGGGGGTGAAACGGGATCGAAATAAAAGGAAAACAAGAGAAAATAATGACCAAATTTGGGCTCATCAGCAGCTCTCGCCACGACCCGGCTATTATAAAATTTCCAGAACTCTATAAGCGGTCACTTTACCCGACAGAGTGTCTCTTGCAGTCTGCCTATGTGATCGACTAGTCATCACATATGACTCTATGTCACTTGAACTCGCCATCAGTCGCCTCACATTCTAGTCGCTTTGAGATGTCACCTCATGTAAGCGGCTAGGGGCTATACTAAGTCAATCCAGTTCACTTATGGGGTTCAATATTGTCTCTCTCAACCCATTTGGATTTTGACAAAGTATCTTTCATCTTGAGTTAATTATAACTCAAATAACATTGTCATGCAAAAATAGTCAATACTATTTCATTGCATTTGATGCACGATCATCTATTTGTATTAGTGTTTTGCGAATAAACCCTTTATTCAGGATTGCAAAACTTACAAATTTTGGTCTCCTTCCGACTCATATTATCTCACATAATATGATCTTATTTGAGCACATATCTAGAACCCATTCTAGATCTTGAGATTCCTTTCCTGAGGGAAGCTCCCACTGTTATCTTATAACTCGTGACGTATTGATATACTAGAGGGGTTAAAGAATCACTCGAAATTATCTAGTCACTTATGTGCTGAAATCTATATTGTAGTTATTAATGATTTCATCACTCTTACTATTTTCAAACATCTTGGCTATTTGATCATGATTTTATCAATATGAATCATATCCAACCATTCTCATTTCTAATGGGCGACCTTTTATTTTCAATATAATAAACCTTCCCGTAAAACTCCATCATCGTATGATATAATGTATTTGTTCATCTAGAATTGAAAACCTCTTATTCTTTACACCTTAAAGAATCACCCATCCTCTCTAAATGGTAGGTTCAATTCTTTAATGAATATCGCTCCCACTAGAAACAATATCACTCGATTTCTTAAATTAAAGTTTCATTTCTCGCGTGTGAATCTTTATTATCACTTGAATCATTATCACTATCCCTATAGTGATCTATTTTCATTCAATCAATCATCACCCTCTTTTCATGTCTTCGTTTCCTCGAGACGAATATGACATGATAATTCCTTTATAATTACATTGAGAGAATTGAGATGATTTCTTCTCTTTTATCTTATAAATTTAGAAAAATCATTTATTAAGGAACCGTTTTCCTTCCGATTTCATACGGGGTTTCATTATATCCTCTCTTTGAAACAATGAACATAAGGAACCTTTCCTCTTGTGTCCTCCCGTAGTTTCTTCAGTATCCTCTCGTAGTTTCTTCAATTCATTCATTTAGGGCTCTTCTTAAGACTCTTATGTATGAATCTTCTCTAAGATCCTACATGTAAATCATTGGTTTGCGAGCGAAATATTTTCTCCCACTCTATCCTTTTAACAATAACTTTTACTTGTATAAGGATAGCAATTTCGATTTAACCAATGCATATGAATGTTTGAAGTTTTATAGGTGTGATGTATACATTCTCATTTTCACTTAAAATGATCATCGTATAATGAATTAATGATTTCTTATTTTGATTGAAAGTATCTCATGGGGTGTAGTTCTCCGTTTTAATCAACACTTTTATTATATTATATTGATCGCATCAATGTTTCTTATTTCGTGATGAAATCACTATTTTTCATGTTTTAACAAGGTATGCAATTTATTTTAGAAATCAAGAAATTGATTAAGAACAAAATTAGTGACTCGGGTTGAAAACCAAGTCACTAATATCCAAAATTACAACCATTGTTTTAGGATTTGAATCCTTGTCTTACAAGAAATAAATTGCAAAATATGAAAGAAGACAATATGAAAATTAGAGCCTAGCTCTTCAAGTCTTCGATCAATTGGATGCTACCATAGTCATCAAGGTAAGGACCCTCATGCTTCCTTTTCCTTGCCCTTATCTTTATAAGGTGCCCCTTTAAAACAATTAAAAAGGGTAAATATCAACACATTTGTATCACTATACATAAGTTGATAAATGACATGAATTTAAACGAGAATTATTACCTACGGCGGTTGCCTCCCCATTTTTGAGATCGCTTAAGTATTTGGGGCAATTACGCTTCCAATGACCGATCCTCGTGCAATAATGACACTTGTCTTCGGATTTTGAAGACGAGGTAGAAGCGCCTTTCGAAAAGGTCTTTTCTTTGGTCGCTTTGGGCTTGAACGTTTTCTTGCCCTTGCCTTTAAAGGCATTCTTCTTAAAGCTCGTTTTCCCTTTCTTTTCGATGTTTAAAACATCCTTGGTGGAACTTTCATGAAGTCCCATGTCCCTCTCGGCTTGGACGAGCATCTTATGCAACTCATCCAATGTTGTCTCTTGGTTTCGCATATTAAAATTCACCCGGAATTGAGCATACGATTTGACTTTATTGAGCGAGTGAAGAACTCGGTCAATTATGAGAGAGTCGGGAACATCAACGTCTTGCGTTTTTAGAGTCTCCGCGAGCTCAACGAGTTTGAGCACATGAGGGCTTATCTTTTGCCCTTCCTTCAACGTAATGTCTAAGAAGGCGGAAGCCGCCTCATATTGTATCACCCTTGGAGTTTGCGAAAACATTGTCGCAAGCTTGGTGTATATCTCATATGATGTGGTCAACTTGATCATACTCTTTTGGAGATCTGGCTCCATGGAGAAGATGAGAACATTTTTAAGAGCGGAGGAATCTTGCATGTAGGCTTCATAGGCCTCACGAGTTTGGACCGATGAACGAGCGGTCGGAGCGGTCGGAGCGGCTTCGGATAGGTAACGAGTCTTATCGTCACCTTGAGCGGCCAAAAGTAATTGCGCAAACCAATCCTTAAAATTGGAACCATGCTTATCGAGTTTGCAACGATCCATAAAGGATCGAAGCCATGATATGTTAGTGAGAGGTGGAGCGTTGGTTGCCATTGATGATGTTGAAAATAAAACTACAATAAAAATGAAGGAATTAAAACAACGTCATTTCCGAAACTCGTAAATAATTTTAAACAAGTTTATTCTATTTACTTAATGATCTCTTACCCAATTAAGTAAACAATCCCGAGACCCAAACCCATACTAATTCGGGCACGGTATAGCCGATTAATCCCTAATTGGTATAATTTGGTGGATTAACCTCTTAATCGGTTCTACCTTAGAACTCTCGGTCGACAATTTTCTAAAAATCGTCTTTAGCCCGAACTTATTGCAACTACGGTTACGAATACTTTCGTTGAGATCAACCAAATTTCAAGGTGTAATCTTATTACCCCACTTACCCAACGTGACAATTTTAGTACCCCGGTGTAGCCGAGCCTACGTTCTTGTGAAGAAGGGATTCATGGGTCCATACTTTTTGGTAAGGCTAAGTCTCAATATTTATATGTAAGAGATCTAGTCAAAATTTATTATCTATTTCCGTTTAAGTGAACTAAGTCGGTGAATTATCGATAAAATAATGACTAGGTCGACTAAATCGAAAAATGCATGAGACGATATATGACGATTTGGCTATGCATGCAAAAATATAAAAAGCAAGATAAAAGCATAAAAATAAACCCTACTATGGCCTTTCCTAGAAAATAAATAATAAAAGTACAAATTCGGAAACCAACTCCTTTGGTCCCTTGAACTTCACGAGGCACGCACTTCGAGGTAAACACCGTCTTTTTCGGAACTCCTTTCCGAATGGCACCGTCTTCAAGGATCTCCGGAATTTACAAAAATTACAACTTTTCTAGTCTACTTTATACATTATAAAATAGAAATAAATTACAATTGGGTGATACGAGATCACAAAATTACAACCGAATCGGTAACCCCTTACATTACGGGAAATACCGATTTAAAACTAAGGCCATACTAAGTAAATTACATAATTCCCAAAATTACGTAAATAAATCATGACTTTCATAATAAAATATGTAATGCTTATGAATATATGAACTATCATGCAAACCCTAAGCCAAATCGTCCTATTTAAATATCAATTATATAAATAGTTATCGTATACCTCGGTTTATGGAATTGCGTATTTTAACGTTTAGCAACACTATGCATAATATGAATCGGTATTCATTTTTAAGTTAATCATCCCAACTCTTTTAGGTTTCAAAATTTAGTCTTACTCAAACTTTGAACATCACTTAACTTATTATATTTTAATATTGTTCGGTATATAACTCGGTTTTGCGGGAAAATAATATAAAATCGAAAAGAGTCATAAAATTTCGAAAATTTCAAAATTCAAATTTTGAAAAATCTGGAATGTTCTTAAAATTTCAGAACTTTAAAAATATTAGTATTTATACGGTTTTAACATTTATTTCGAAAATAAGACGTAAAACGAGCATTTTAAGTCGGAAAATTCAATAATTAGTTCCATAAATGCAAATAAAATACTAATAATATTTTTACACTTTCCAAAACACCTTAAGAACATAAAATGGACAGAAAAATAAATTACACACTGCCCAAGTAGCCGAAATATCAATAAATATGACTCTTTTAATTCAATTTTAAATACAACTTTTTAATAATTAAAATTAAATCAAAACAGAAACTTTTGGCTCCCACGAATAATTTAGTGATGAACATATCATATATGAATATTATGGGTTAAATTTTCCGGCCATTTTAACAACTATTGCAAATTTTAACGATTTTCGTCATATATCTTACGATTTTAACCTTTAAAATTATTTCTCAAGCATAAAATAAGATAAAAATCTCGAAATTTTTATACATGCTGGAAATAATATATATGACATCGTGTTAAAGTTTTATGGCCAAATTCCAACTTAAACTATTAAAGTCGAAATAATGTCACTAATTACCCGATTTTTACATTAAAAATCTATAATAATGCAATATATGAGATAAATTTCTGGAAACTTTAGCATTCATTTTAAATATTGCATGTGACATACTCATAAATTTTTATAGTCAAATTCCAAAAATAACAATACAAACCCATTTTTATTCATCTTATTGCATTTTAACATTTAAAATTCATATCACATGTTTTATAAGTCCATAATTTACGAAAATTCATATTCATAACATAGGATATACATGTGAAAACATACTGAAAAATCTCGGCCAAAAGATGATTTTAACTATTTTTCCCAAAATAAACAATTTTTAACCATTAAAAATCAATAAAACCGAAAAATAAAATACCAATGAACAATATATATGCAAAATATATTCCAAATATTCTAAAAACATTTTAGAAACAGTAGGTATTCATGCTTAAATAATTTCGGCCATATGATATATTAAACGAAATTCCAAATTTTATTTTGTTATCCTAATAACTCCGTAAAAACGTAAACGGAAAGCATGCAAACAACCTAGTTGCTCTGATACCAATTGTTGGGTTTTTAGTTACTCATAAACTAATCATTTTTAGTCATACTAATTTTTGGGTTTTTAGTTACTCATAAACTAATCATTTTTAGTCATACTAATTTTTGGGTTTTTAGTTACTCATAAACTAATCATTTTTAGTCATACTAACATAATCTTATAATTAACATTTTAATTATCTCATTATATAGATCTTATGCATGCTTAATAATTCGGAAATGAGAGAGGTTTCGAGTACTTACACTCGGTCCAAACGTAAGCAAGGATGATCCTCCAAGTATTCAACAAGAATACCTCCTTTGGATGCACCAAGACAACCCCTTTAATAATAACCGAAACCTTGAACAAGCTAGCACAAAATCGGTTTTTCCTTAAACAATATAAGTTCTAGTATGAACTTAGTATACTAATATTATATCTTTTATATAATTAGTATTATATTATCTTATAATAATTATTTAGAGGATTTTATGTTGTATTATTTTCTCACCCTTAGAAAATCTAACAAGCATTAAGACTAGAATGAATTATGAGCATGCCACAATATTTATCAAGTGTTGCTAGGGTTTGGTGTGGTCGGGTATGGGGAAGCACAAGAGAGGGAACATCTTCTCTTCTCAATGTGTCTAGGGTGTCTCATATTTCTCTTTTCAAAGCTTGCTTTAAACATCATGTTTAAAGTATAATTAACACCCTAATCATGCACAACTACCTCCACTAGCTGTCCTACTTAAGCAAAAATGGACTTAATTTTATATTTTTGTCAACCTTACAATTGTATGATATGTGACATACAATATGTCACAATGTTATACTTCCTCCATTTTTATATAATGTACCCATTTTATTAAAATACTACACTCGTATATTCAACAAATGGGAACATTATATAAAAACGGAGGATAGTACTATACAGTTGTTTTAATTTAAAACATACATATTTATCAAATAAATATTATTTATAAATTAAATAAATCACATTTATCAAGTTGACAAATAATTCGTAATTACTAATATAAAATGGTCATTTACAATAATCGTCAATACGATCTACAACCTTTGTATTAATTGTAACCCGATTCATTCTAATTTCGATATCATAAAATATCGTTTATTGTTTAACAATTGACACGCTTCAATTTTAAACATAAATCTTACAATAAGATTTAACCTCTGATTTCTCGGTATACGAGTTTAAGGAATATGATCAAATCGTATCAATATACATTTGATCACTTTATCAATTAAGGGAATTGTCCTAAAGGTGTGACCTAAAGGGATCAACTGACCACCACCGTCATACGACAGTAATGTCAAACTCTAGCTAGCCAATCATTACCGATTAATGTTGGTCAGTTGACTAATATAATTCGTATCATCCCTTGCGTATTCTCGTCATGAGATTTAATTACGTGATCGCACTATTGTTGAGGACACATTTCCCAACACATTCAACATAAACATGCCATTGCAATAATAACCAAATCCAATAAACACACCATGCTTAGGTAACACATACTTATTAGATTCATACACTTGCTTATAACCAAGTTTACATAAACAACTACCAGATACAAGGTTTTTTCTAATTCCGGGTACATGCAATACTTTATTTAAATTTACAACATTTCCGGAACTAAGTTCCACCACCACCGTGCCACAACCAACAATAACAGCGGTAGACTCGTTGCCCATATAAAGAACGGATCCATCATTCACTAGTTCATAATCCTTGAACCAATGCCGATTGATGAGGCTGTCGCAACCCTATCAAAAATAACCAAATGGCCTAACTAATGTAGCAGGGAAGTCGGGATCGTATCCACAGGGAGACAAATATGAATTCTAAATGCTAAACTAAAGTCTGTCGAAGTAACCGAATCTGGGGGTTTTGATTGTTGTTTGAACTAAACTAAGAGTAGTGAAGGAAAAAGAGAAAAGAAAAGCGTAAAGAAAAGTAGTGTAAAATAAAATATGAAGGAAAAGGAACCAGGATAGTCGGTTCACCAATGACAAAGTAACGGTCAAGTCTAGGTCAAGAGTCGGTCGCAGGTGGAAATCTAAGGGGTAGTGAAAAGGTCCTCTCGGATCGCTATTCGCCCTAGAATGCTTCTAACGGGCTCTCGCGACTTATTAGGGCACTCTAATGTTTATGACAGGTCTAACCCTCACCAGGCTTTCGATCTTAGGTCGGGGTTTACCATACGAATAATTAGCTACGTCGACTTAACCAATTAAACACAAATAAATGTCATAATTAACAACAGAGATAAATCACCAACGACCGATCTAACCTAAACGAGCATCGTCACATTATCATTGGATCACCTATATCCTAGTCGAGTGGATTAGCTACGCATGATAGAGGGAACGATTGAGATAGAATAAATAAAGGAAAGGGAGTACATTATTGATAATAAAATTGCAAAATAAAATAAAAGAAGGCAAGTAGTAAAGAAAATGAGAATAAAAAGAACAAAGGTAGATTAAATTACCGAATGCAAATGGCAAAGTAGAGTTCTTGAAAGCTAGGAAAAAGCTACTGAATGATTACTGATTACAAGTTTTCTAGAGTAAAATCTAAGAGTAGAGATAAAAAGATAAAAGATAAAAGTGAAGATTAAAAAGTAAAAGTGAAGACTAAAGTAAACTCCAAAAGCTGCTTAAAAGCGAAAATGAACTGATTCCTATCCGACGACCTAATGGGCTTAGGTTAAAATTGGGCTTCGGAAAAGAAACTGGTCGATCGACCTGGGAACTGGTCGATCGACTTTTCTATCGACCAAAAGCGGTCGATCGACTAAGGGAGCGGTCGATCGACTAAGGGAGCGGTCGATCGACTTAGGTATCGACCAAAAGTGGTCGATCGACTGAATCTGTCGAACAGATTTCCTGCAATGCGCACTGAACTTCAAACGGCTGCCATTTCTTTGTTACTCAGTCAAATCAAGCGTTTTTGGTGGCGTTGGAAAGCTAAGAGGATAAGCTTTCATCTCCAATTTGAATTACTCGATTATCATTTCTATAACTCGAGTTATGGCTCTTCAAAGTAGGCACTAGCGGTGTGAAGCTCTTCTTTCGCTCGATAGACTTCCATTACTTCTACGCGCATCTCAAGATGGTAGTAACAAGCTCCGACTCAACTCTTCTACTAAATGCATGCACAGGGACATGTTTTAGGCTTGTTTATGATCTTCTCCGGCTCATATCTGCAAATAACACATGACAAACCAAAGTAGACTATTCGGGGGACATTTGTAGTAAAACACTACGAAATAAGCATGGAAATGCGTGCTAATATGGCCTAAAAGGTTTATATAAAATGCACGCATCAAACTTCCCCAAACCAAAGCTTTGCTTGTCCCCAAGCAAAAAGTGTAACAAACAAGGACTAAAAAGATAGGAGTTAAACACGAACAAGTAATCCGTCGACTCAAACATCTAAAGCAAGTGAATTATCTCTAATTGTCAAATCCTAAGGCAAAAGAATCTAAACATGCTTCATAAAACGGTTGGAGTTTCGACTTTGCAAGATTATCTAAACTGGACTCTCACGGGTCGCTCAATCGCTCAAACAAACACAAGGCGATATATAGTGCAAGATAGGAAGAATCGAGATCACTTACCTAACTGCGACCTATAAGAACATGCATGCAATCTAACATGAATAGAGTCTCTACAACTGTACGTATGCATTCCCACACTTTAATGACCATGACACATGCCGAGGATAGTAATGGGATATGTGAGGCTATGGGTAAGAAGGTGATGAAAATGAATTTGGCAAAAACTGGAGTTAAAAGCCAAGCTAATAACCATGAGAACCAAATTATATATATCTCCCAACTTCATACTCAATACATCAATACACAACAATGTAGATTGGGTGCATCCAACTCTCAATACCTCAAAAACTTATCAACCCCCCCATAAGATACGATATAAAAAAAATGGGAGTAGAAAAATTGTCAGTCGACTTCTTCAACTTTTCACACATGACTTTTTTTTCCTTTTTTTTTCTTTTCTTCTTTTTCTTTTTCTTTTTCATGCCACTTTTCTGCATTTCTCCTTTTCTCCCTTTTTTTTCCTCTTTTTTTTTCATCTTTGTTTCCCTTTTTTTTCTTTTGCATCTCATCTTTTCTCCTTTTTTTTTTCACCCATTCTTCGTTTGACAAGATAAAACAACCAAAATGCAAAACAACACATTCCCAAAATGCTACCATTACTAGCTCGGCTAGGGTGGGCAAAATCATGGATTGTAGCTATATGGGACAATAAATAGGCAAATTTGGCTTTGTGAAACTTACGGGTAAGATGAGAAAAGGGAAACCTCTACCACATGTGTCAACAAACCGCAAACCCGAATGCATACAGGTATAAAGAAGACTGAACTCATGTTTATGCAAATTGATGTTACATGTCTCATAAGGAGTAACTACTCACTTTCCTAGATGAACCGGTCATGAATGTCACCGGTTGTAGGCTCTAATTCCTTAGAAAGTTATTGTAGGTTGCCAGAATATCAAATCCAGTCTACTTGTCCAACATGCTTTGAAACGAGATTCGAGAAAATTGCCAAAAAACTTGCTAAAAGATGTGAAACAATTACCTAGTTTGAGTTTTCTGACGGTTTAACAGCACTGAGAAACTCAAAACTGACTCTATCTAGTATGCAAAAGTAAACGTGAGTTTTTTTTTTTTTTTTTTTTGGTAATTTTAGGATGTAAGGGAAATGATAAAACAATGCATATGTAAATGAAACGTGATAACAGAAATGTAATAAAAACAATATGCAGACCAAATATGGATGCATAACCTCCCCAAACCAAACCGTACAATGTCCTCATTGTACAAAGTAAAGGAAAAGAAATGCAAACTAAAGAGAATGAGTCAGAAACTTACAAGAATGCGCGCACCACGGACCTCCCCAAACCGAACCAGATATGGGAGGTAATCAGAGACTCGATCGAGTCATTTGTCGCATCAGCAAGCGACGAAGTTGCGGCTGATACTTTTCAGCTGACCAAGTGGTTACCCACGAATGTACATAATCAAAACAGCTCAGAGCCCTTAGAAGTCGGTCAAAAATCTGCGCATGTGCTACACAAAAGCATAAGTAGCACCAGCAATTAATAGGAGCAAATAAAAACAAAGTGAAATACCGTATCACCTTGCTAAACTTTCTTTGACAGCTCCTATAAAAATCAACCGAATAATTCCACCCTTTAGCGGAGGGTGGAACACCAAAGCTCAAATCACAGGAAAACAGAGAGTTAAAGACCACAGAAACATTTAACAATGAAAACACATGAGTAGAAATAACCTGCTTAGACGGGTATTCTACGTGAGGTGGAGGAGTCCAGTGTGTAATAAGAGAAGGTGGGTAGTCATCCCAAGGGGCGGTAAAGTCAAATGTGTTAACGGGGTCACCTATGACATACTCATCTATCATATTATCATATGAGTCCCATTTGACCTCTAGACTTTCCAATCGCCCATCCTCACTCTCCTCATCGCAAGACTCGTCACGAAAGGGATTCTCTATGGGGTCCTTCAAGTCTTCCTCACGTGGCTCAATATCTGTAAAAGTATCATAGAGAGGTCCTAGATCATCCTCAAAGAAGGGATTATCAACTAAGCATATGGTATCCTTCTCTATGGTTCCGTCAACGTCATTTTCATTATGTAAAATGGTTTCTACGGTCTCACCCATCCCCTCATCCATGTCTGACCTAAGTGAGAAAGTGGGTATGTTACTCTCAATGACAAACCAGTCAAAGAATTCCAAAAGCTCATTGACAGGTTTCCCACTAAAATCTCCCTTACCTATTGAGCAGAGGTAAGATCGTGTAGGGTCATTCATACCCCATATGATAGACAAGCAAATCTGGAGGGCAGTCAAAGTTCCATAATTCAACGTATCTAGCCACTCCTCGAACCTGTCTATGTAAGCACCAAATGATTCGTCTTCACCCTGTGGAAACTGGATGGAAGACATTAAAATGGCCTCAAGGAACCGAAGTTCCTTGAGACATAAGACAAACTAAAATAAAGCAAATAAAATATCACCGTCTCCCCGGCAATGGCGCCAAAATTTGATGAGGCTGTCGCAACCCTATCAAAAATAACCAACTGGCCTAACTAATGTAGCAGGGAAGTCGGGATCGTATCCACAGGGAGACAAATATAAATTATAAATGCTAAACTAAAGTCTGTCGAAGTAACCGAATCTGGGGGTTTTGATTGTTGTTTGAACTAAACTAAGAGTAGTGAAGGAAAGAGAGAAAAGAAAAGCGTAAAGAAAAGTAGTGTAAAATAAAATATGAAGGAAAAGGAACCAGGATAGTCGGTTCACCAATGACAAAGTAACGGTCAAGTCTAGGTCAAGAGTCGGTCGCAGGTGGAAATCTAAGGGGTAGTGAAAAGGTCCTCTCGGATCGCTATTCGCCCTAGAATGCTTCTAACGGGCTCTCGCGACTTATTAGGGCACTCTAATGTTTATGACAGGTCTAACCCTCACCAGGCTTTCGATCTTAGGTCGGGGTTTACCATACGAATAATTAGCTACGTCGACTTAACCAATTAAACACAAATAAATGTCATAATTAACAACAGAGATAAATCACCAACGACCGATCTAACCTAAACGAGCATCGTCACATTATCATTGGATCACCTATATCCTAGTCGAGTGGATTAGCTACGCATGATAGAGGGAACGATTGAGATAGAATAAATAAAGGAAAGGGAGTACATTATTGATAATAAAATTGCAAAATAAAATAAAAGAAGGCAAGTAGTAAAGAAAATGAGAATAAAAAGAACAAAGGTAGATTAAATTACCGAATGCAAATGGCAAAGTAGAGTTCTTGAAAGCTAGGAAAAAGCTACTGAATGATTACTGATTACAAGTTTTCTAGAGTAAAATCTAAGAGTAGAGATAAAAAGATAAAAGATAAAAGTGAAGATTAAAAAGTAAAAGTGAAGACTAAAGTAAACTCCAAAAGCTGCTTAAAAGCGAAAATGAACTGATTCCTATCCGACGACCTAATGGGCTTAGGTTAAAATTGGGCTTCGGAAAAGAAACTGGTCGATCGACCTGGGAACTGGTCGATCGACTTTTCTATCGACCAAAAGCGGTCGATCGACTAAGGGAGCGGTCGATCGACTAAGGGAGCGGTCGATCGACTTAGGTATCGACCAAAAGTGGTCGATCGACTGAATCTGTCGAACAGATTTCCTGCAATGCGCACTGAACTTCAAACGGCTGCCATTTCTTTGTTACTCAGTCAAATCAAGCGTTTTTGGTGGCGTTGGAAAGCTAAGAGGATAAGCTTTCATCTCCAATTTGAATTACTCGATTATCATTTCTATAACTCGAGTTATGGCTCTTCAAAGTAGGCACTAGCGGTGTGAAGCTCTTCTTTCGCTCGATAGACTTCCATTACTTCTACGCGCATCTCAAGATGGTAGTAACAAGCTCCGACTCAACTCTTCTACTAAATGCATGCACAGGGACATGTTTTAGGCTTGTTTATGATCTTCTCCGGCTCATATCTGCAAATAACACATGACAAACCAAAGTAGACTATTCGGGGGACATTTGTAGTAAAACACTACGAAATAAGCATGGAAATGCGTGCTAATATGGCCTAAAAGGTTTATATAAAATGCACGCATCACCGATCTTTGCAAACATGATTGGTTGCACCCGAGTCTATCCACCATGCCACTACATCATCCTGCACATAAAATGCTTCAGAAATTAGTGGTACATAATTCACAACCGAACTAAAACCATAGTCTAAATCTGACCTTGATTATTAGTGGGTGGACCTTGGTCGTTAGACCCTTGTCCTCTTTGGCTAGTACTTGCACCCTTATTCTTTTTGTGCTTCCTAACCTTGCAATTTGCTTTCAAATGCCCGGTCTTTCCACAAATCCAACAAGCACCTTTTGGTGCCTTGTTAGACTCATCATTGATGTTGTTAAAAGAGCGTTTTTTACCCTTAAACTTGTTATTGGAACCATCTTCCTTTTCCATCATATTGAGAGAATAAAATCCCATCATAACATCCTTACCTTTACCCTTGCCATTATCTTGCGCCCTTAGAGATTCCTCTATACACAAATGGCTACCAAGTTGAACAAGAGACAACTCTTCCTTTTTATGTTTCAACATATGCTATAATAACTTTTTGACAAAGTATGATAATATTGCAAGTCAAAATTTTCTAATGAAACTTAATTATCTAAAAGACTTAATTTCACAAAATGATTTCATTAAGATCATTTTTATTTGGTGGAATGCATGGTTTTATAGAAATGATATTATCTTTAATAACGTTAATTTCAATATAAACAAACTTATTACGTTATGTAATAATAGCATTAAGGCCTGGAACGAAACTAGACATAAAGATCTCAACAATCCTAAGAGAGTAAAGTGTGTTAGAAACACTTCTAGTAAGAAGGAAATCTGGTGGGAGAAACCTAGAAATGGTTTTTTAAAGCTAAATTTTGACGGATCGAGAATAGATGGCAATAAAGCTGCTTTAGGATATTGTATAAGAGATCATAATGGTGAAGTCGTGTTGCTAGGTGCAAAAAAGTGCGGATCTAATAGTATTATTGTCGCAGAAGCACTCGCCTTAAAAGAAGGTATTTTAGCCGCTAAACACTTAGGTATCTCTAAGTTAATTGTGGAGGGTGATAATTTATGTGTTATCAACTCCCTCCGTAGCACTTGGCAAATCCTGTGGGAAATCTCTAGTATTATCAAGGATGTGAAACTTGATCTTCATCTTTTCGATGAAGTGATAATTAAACATTGCTTCCGTGAAGCCAACAAGGTTGCTGACTTCATGGCTTCCGTTGGACATTCATGTCCAACTCTTTCGAGGTGGGTTGAAAGCCGGTGGCTTCAACTTACCTTACTCATTCGAAAGGATGAGATAGGTTGGTCCTATTCAAGAGGATCAACCTAGTTTCCTTACCTTAAAAAAAAAAAATGCTTAAAATCCTTCCAAGAAGAAGGCAACTTGTCTATAATACTAGACACCGAGATAGATTCATTCATCTCCATTTTATGTTGTGCAAATTGTCCCAAAATTCGTAGCAATTCATTGTATTGTTCCATAACCGGTCTAGGATCAACCATTTTATAATTCATAAAATTTCCAACAAGAAACTTCTTTCTGGCAGGTAGATTGAATGTGTATACATCAAATCTATTACACCTGCTCTTGAAGGGGTGGGGAGAGGAGATTCTAATCAAAGATGATCAGTATTAGGCTTCATTTTGTGGAGCCACTGACATGCTCATAGCATACAAAGTGCTCATGTTCTACATAAATTTTAGATTTGTTTCCTCAAAGAAGCTGTAAAGCTAGTTAATTTTGTTCGCAATACTGTTTTGCAGTCAAATTCAGGAAATCACCTTATAACAATAAGATTCACCTGCTAGGATAGTAGAAAATTCCAATAGAATGCAGCCAGTGATCGGGAAAGTAGGCCCATATGAAGTATATGACTGTGAGTGTTGATTGTTAGAACCAATGAAAAAAATTAATGGCAACAGCTCACATAAATTATAAGCAAGAATGCAAATCATCACTGGCGTTTCTCAAATGCTA
The DNA here is from genome assembly GCA_029255685.2 of Silene conica. NCBI lineage: Eukaryota > Viridiplantae > Streptophyta > Magnoliopsida > Caryophyllales > Caryophyllaceae > Silene > Silene conica. The sequence goes on along the minus strand of CM055314.2, from coordinate 56,522,838 downwards.
TGTTACACAAACTTGGCTACACATGTTGCAAAATGCTATTTTTCACATGCACATTCCAAGGCTTGAACAAGCCATGACTAAACTTTAGACATAGGGACTTCGTCCAGAACTGATGTGGGTGCGGAGAGTCCGGAGACACGTTTTCAAAACAAAAATCAACATAAATATATATTGGAGGCTTTTTTCAAGGGACGAGGTAGTCTCCAACTTCTTAAAAACAATGAAAATAAATTTTAAATTTACAATATTCCTATTAGAATTAAAAAATAATTAACTTACATTTTTCCTATTGGAATTAAAAAATTAAATTTTCAATATTCCTAATAGATTTAGAAAGAAATTAATTATTTACAATTTTCCTATTAAAATTCGAAAATTAAATTTACAATATTCCTATTAGAACTTAGAAATAGAAAATTATTAATTATTTACAACTTTCCTATTAGAACTAGAAAATTATTTTTAATATTTGGGCCCTTAATATTTTAAATTTATTAACATTTTATAACTTTTCTATTAGAATTAGACGATTGTTACTTAATATTTGTACTTATATATATATATATATATATATATATATATATATATATATATATATATATATATATATATATATATATAGAGTTAGGATCTATTGAGTCTAGGGTCTTAGGGTGAATCCGTCCTACCATTTCTAGCCATCCGATCATTCTCAATCCTATGGCTGAGATTTAATCTCATGTATTAATTTTTATTTTACACCTCTCTCACTTTTCTCTCTCCTCAACCTCTCTTCTTTCTTCTTTAACAAACAACAAAAATAATAATGTCGTCACCACCTAAACCTCTCTTCTCCGCCGCCACCGCCGCCGCCACTACCGCTTCCTCTATCAAATTCTTATGTAGTTACGGTGGCCGCATCCTCCCTCCTCCGTCTGATGGCCACCTTCGTTACGTCGGTGGCCTCACTCGTGTCGTCTCCGTCCCTCGTTCCGTCTCATTTTCTGGTACGTCTCAACAATTTAATTTTATCAAATTCTTTCGTATAATTGTAAGTATTTCGAGATAACAATTTAACGGATTTAAATTGTTAAGCCTGTGTGATTTGCTTAATCCTCTTAAGTCTTCCTGTGCATGTTTTTAGAAGTGATAAATATATTGCCATAGTAGTTGATATAAGAATAATGGAGATTAATTAAATTAAAATTAAAATTGAAATTAGGGTTACATTTGTTCATCTTCATGATGGAGACGAATGTCAGTGACGATGGAAGCGAGGATAGTTAGGGATGAATGAATAAGAGAGTTGAGTAAGGAATTATCATTGCTGGATTATTGTTGAAGATGTTCAGGGGTTGAGTACGCATACGCTTTCTCTGTTTTTGAATCCAATTTAAATTTATCAAATTCTTTCATTTCCATTGTGTCACTTTTCAGTTGCAGACGACATTCATCCAGGTGTCTCATTATAACATACATATTAGACTATTGTAACATGTATTTTACAGCTACTATAACATTTTACTGAATCTCATATTAAGACTTCATATGTGTGTTATTATAACATACAATGTGTGTTATTATAACATACATGGTACATTACTGTAACATGTGTTATACAGTTATTTATAACAGTTTCCTGAGCATCATGCTAAGATAATGGATTGCGTTATTATAACATACATATTAGACTACTGTAACATGTATTTTACAGCTACTATAACATTTTACTGATTCTCATATTAAGACTTCATATGTGTGTTATTATAACATACACATGTGTGTTATTATAACATACACATGTGTGTTATTATAACATATATGGTACATTACTGTAACATGTGTTATACAGTTATTTATAACAGTTTCCTGAGCATCATGCTAAGATAATGGATTGTGTTATTATAACATACATATTAGACTACTGTAACATGTATTATATAGTTATTAAAACATTTTTCCTGATTCGAATATTAAGATTAGCTCAAAAGGGAGAGCAATGTGCAATTTTTGTAAAGGCTATTAGCTCAAAAGGGAGAGCAATGTGCAAATTTTGTACAAAGGTATGGGTTCGAATCCCATATAGCCTAGTTAATTTAAGAATCTGGTGTTTAGAATTTGTTGAAACGAGATATGTAGTAAAAAAAAAATTGATAAATAAAAACAATAATAATACACGGGATTGCAAAATAACAGCTAGTAAGCGTTACAATAACAGCTAGTAAGCGCTACAATAACAGCTAGTAAGCGTTACAATAACAGCTAGTAAGCGTTACAATAACAGCAACGTGGCATCATCCTGTGCGTCCATGATCTAGATCCAACGGTCTGAAATGGTAGGACGGACTCATTTAAAACCCTGGACTCACCGGATCTCCGCTGTATATATATATATATATATATATATATATATATATATATATATATATATATATATATATATATATATATATATATATGAAAACATTACCCACACAAAGAAAAAAATTTGACGATTTTTGATAAAAAGGTAGAGGTATTAATGACAATGAAACAAAAGGAAGCTATGATATAAGAATAAAAAACTTATACACAAACGATAAAACAAAATTTAACAAGTTTGATTATAAGAAAATGAAGGTATTAATGACTTAAAGACAATAAAATAAAATTGAGAAATGATACCCCCCAAAAAAAAATCATATGCAATAGATATCTTTGATTCAAACAGAAATAGGAGAAACTATATACTTTGTATTTACTATTACTTACGTTTTACAAAGATTTAATAAGAACTATTTAGCTTTGTTGTAGTTTCCTTACTTTAACTAAAAAATCAAACATAAGCTATTAATAACTCTCTATCTTAATATTCTATGTAATAATGGAACGTAGTGAAACCAAGTTATTATCAGATGTAAAACATATTTTTCTTCTTTTTTTCCTTTTTTATGAAAAAACATTACAACAAAGATGGACATGGTAAATTATTTTATATACATTTTTCATTTATAGTTATTAATAATAATACTCGTACTTTTTTAGAATTTGTTTCATTATGGAAATTTAGTTCTCTTCGAATATGAGATGAGAAATAAATTAAAGAATTTACTTTAAAAGTGACACAAAACCCTTAAAGGGGGCTATGTATAAAAAATGGATAAATCGTGTTCATTGATTTCGTACGTGTATCATAGTCAATTTTATAGCTCGAAACATTTAATTTGGTTATAGATTCTTGTGACTAATTTATATATTTATTTTATATTTTGTTAATTGTTTCTAGGTAAAATAAGAATTATTAAATAAATATCAAGTGAGTTATAAGATAATAGTTTTAGTTCCTAAAAGAGATTGATTATAAGAAAATATATATTTTATATTAAGAAACAGAATTTCAGTTAAAGTTAACCCAAGATAATAACCTATACAAATATTAAAATTTAGGAACTCTAAATGAAACTAACCGATCCTTACACACCATAACAAAAAAATACGACTATACTTAAATGGGTCCAATAAAGTGGGTACACTAAGTGTTTGAGGGCGGATTTCAAGAGAGTTGACGACAGACTAAAAAAACATTGAAAAATGAGTAAAAGAAAGACATTATGCCTCCATGGAGTCTAAGTTGACCAAAGCCACCAAGTGATTAATAACGTAAACATCAGAGTAAATCAAGACGAGTTGGCGTCATTGAGATTTTGAAAGAGTCTAGCCTAGAGGTTACTCAAAAGACTGGAAAATAGATTCACAAAGAGAGTTCTACATTATATAAGTGAGATATTTATTACTTTTGGAAATTGAATGATGTTTGATTGGAGCAAAGGTTTTCGAGGTCCATTAGCTCTTTTCTTATCCAAACTTAGCTTATAATAAAACAACTCACTCGATTGTACCACAAAGAACGCTCGCCAGAAATCAGTAGTATTATTGTGTTTTATTGTGTTTTTCGTAATTGAGTTTTTGGGTTACATATTGACTGGTATCAGTAGTATTAGTAGGAATTTCAGGACAGTCAGAAATCAGCTGAAGGAAATCACAACTAAATTGGTCTAAATGCTGGAGATGAAGTTTAGATAAGAGAGGATGAATGAAACCTTGAGGGGATGAAGGACTAACCAAAGGTTGCCTGCCAAGCAAATCCTTAAAAAAAGAAGAGATTTCATCTGCAATTTGAGTAGGCGTATCCAGCCAATTACCATTTCGATCACGAAGAGTTAGTATCTTATGCTTTGTTCCCCTTTGTCTGACGCGGTTGTAGAGAAACGCGTAGGGAAGACATCCAAGATTTCGTATCGAAGTTTACATCGTTGCGACTAGTAGACCCTTTGTTCCTGAAGTAGTTGGAGGCAAGAGGTACGAATTTGTTGATACGTAGATGCAAAGTTCGAGCCAACGATTTCAGATTCAATCACATCCAAGTCTTTTTTATTGCTGCTATTTTCCAAGGCTTAGCTTAGGTTTTTTGAGAGGTTTTCTTAGGGCTTAACTTAAGTAAACGAGGGCAGGAAGTGGGTTTCGAAAATGGGCTTGAAAAATGAGGCAAAATGCATCTGTTTGGGACACCCTAAATATAGTGCATGGGTGGGGCTGAAACGGGTTGCTTTGTGTCGGCTTTGGGCTACGGGTTGGGCTAAGATGGGTGGTGGGTAGTGGGATAGGTGTTGGTGGTTGTGTAGGCTAGGTGTTGGTGGTTTATGTTGGAGTTCGTGTCCTCAACAGTTAGTGCGACAACACGTATAAATCTCTTAAAGGAACATAGGGTATACTTTGTATTTTAGCCAGTTGATTCACGTTTATCAATAACGGTTGGCTTGCTAGAAAGTTTGACGTTATTGTCATACAGATGACGGTAATCAACTGGTCCCTAAGAGTCACACCTAAAGAATGGAATCTGAGAGATATGATTTAATGAAAATGTAATCATATTGATACCCTATACGACTAAACGGTTAGTCAAAAGTAATGATATAATTATTTAATACTGATTAAATAATTTTAGCTAAGACGAATTAAAATGTTAATTCGTGATTAAATGTAAAATGTTATATTTAATTAGTGTGTAATGAAATCATCTAATAAGGATTAAATGATTTAGTTAAATATAAAATGTTATATTTAATTGTTTAGATTATAAATATACGATATTCATAAGATAAAACATTACGCAAAAGAGAGCTTAATAACCGAATTTAAGTATATATAAAAACGGTTACAAAGGCCGAAACTGATAAAATTTCGGCCAGTAGTTGGAGATGCCATAAGATAGAGTTTGTTATTTGTTTAAGTTGTAGTTTAGGTAGAATCAAATACGGATTTGATTATCCTATCTAAACTAGGTAAGGTGGTTAAGAGATATACAGACTATCAAACACCACCCCTATAAATAGCATATGGCACGCCTCCCTATACCTCACGAGTTCCCACGCAAAATCCCTCATCTTTCTCTAACTTTTAATCTTACACAAAATTAAAGGTAATTTTGTAGTTTCTAGCTTATGAAAGGGTATTTCTCAGGACATCTTGGGTGCAACGATTAGGAGAATATCATTATATATATAAAAGAATCTTGTAAAATCGCTTATGTGGCGCAATGTGGTTTCAGAATTAGGCTAACGGAGCTCTCTCATTCAACCTCAGAATTTCAGTTTTTTTCGGCCAATAACGTGAATAATAACAGCCATGTCAGCTTCCATTAAATATAGCTTATTAATTAATGTTCCAACCACATAATTACTTAAATTTCTCTTTTTCACCTTATTTATCTTTTATTCTTTCTCTTTCCTAAATCTTATTTTTATCACTAAATATTTTTCACCCCTTATATGTGATTTCAGCGATCTTGGAGTTTGACTTTTTCTTTTTTATTTACAATCTCACACATTTCCATTGCCTTGCACAATTTGACGTACTAATAAAATTTTAACCACTTTGAAAAATTTCAAAATAAATGTCAAAGTTAAATTACTAAGATACAAAAAATTTAAAATTTGTCGAATATGATATAATTTCTAAATTTTCTATACTCCTTTAGACAAAAAGGACAAATTCACAATTTTTGGACGATCTTATGTTTTTAAAACGAGAGAATTAACGATGAAGTGTATACTAAACTACTTAAACAAATAGTCAAATAATATGAAAAAAATAACTTGACATGACCAACAAAAAATATTGAACGCAGCAATTTATTATTTCACTTAGTTGATAATTTATCTATGGTTATTAGATAATAACATTATCCTAATTTACATTCGACAATTTATTATGACTCCAGACAATTGTTTTTTGTATTCAAAACATAACACAACAATTTTGATCAAATTTGGAGCCGTTAACAAAATATTAACAACTGTGTAAAGATGGCCACATGTTTTATAGAAACAGAAAATTAATTTGGGATAAATGAGAAATTGATTTATAAATACGTAGATTTATTTATGATAAAGTTCTGTAGAAAAAACGGTAATATTGGGAAAAGAGAAATATTAGCGAGATAAAATAATATCTGAGAGAAAAGAATAAAAGATAGTTAAAATAAATAACAGAATCTTAAACATGGATAAGTCTTAATTTATGTCAACGGTTCACACCGTAAAAAAGTTCGCACGGGATCTTGATTATATATATATATATATATATATATATTAATTTTTTTACGTTTTTATTTTAATGATGCATCTTCAATAAATAAATCTTTTGGTTATATAATAAATATAATTTGTCGTTTTCTTTTAAAATAAAAGTATACAACCCCGTGATTTTTTCATGGGTGTTACACTAGAAATAAAATGGTGAAGACACCTTTCCTATGAATGAGAGACCTTCATTTGCCAGGACTGTGTTGGTGTAAGAATGTATTTTAACGCCCGCCATTTTACAGAATTTGAAATATCAACAGTGACAATAACTCACCATTATTTTTTCAATAAGTTTAACAATTTTAAAACACTCACAAAATATTAAACGATCTTGATACAACGAAAACTTCAAGGCGTAATTATGAACAATTTTAGTTATATAATATCTATACTTTGTCGTCTGCTTTTAAAAAAGTACACAACCCGTGATTTTTCACGGGTGTTATACTAGTCTATTTTGATATCTGATCTTAGGCCTTTGCAAGGACATAAGATTAATTCTTGATCCCTATTTTTGTATCTTGTTCTTCGTTTATGACCATAAATCGTACATTATAAATTTGTTATAATCTTGCGTATAAAGTATTGAGAATATATACGGATATTTTCCCACAGTTTAGGTGGGCTAGGTGTTGGTTGTTTGGGTGGTGCTTGTGATTGGTCGAATGAACACGGGTTTGGAGAGTTATTTTGGTGTTGAGGTGTTTGGGCTTGGAATTGGGTTGGGTTATGGGGAATCAAACCTAGATTGAGAGGTTAGATGGGTACATGGGCTAGCCTACTCCAGATTCGTGTCAATTCGTAAAGAGTCCGTGCTTAAAAATCGAGTAAAAAGAGCCCAAATCAAATGATTAATCAAGTTTTGAACTTGTTTTAAACTTTTTAAATTCGATTTTTCAAATAAGTAACACATTTCAAAGTGATTTTTCAAATCAAATAAATATTCTATTTTCATTAAAATAAATTCAAATTAAATAAGTAAAATGAATTTAAAACATCTAATTTAAATATCATTTAAATTAAATAAACGAATAAAATGTTTAAAATATCATTAATAAAACGTTTCATCGACGACGTCCATTGTGCATCATAAAACGAACTCAAAAAAAACATGGTCAACTTAAATCATACATGTTGTGCTATCATTATTGGCTATCTAATAGAATTTTCATAATTACGATATCGACAATACAAGTATCTACATCTTGAGTCTTGACTAAACTAAGTAGTATCTTAAAATTTATCCTAAAAACTATTCTGGTAAGCAAATCAACAATTTTATGGTATGAACATTTACCGATTTCATTAGTGTTTGTATAAGCATAGCTTGGTAAGCAAATCAACTCATTGTCTTATTATATTAATTAGCCTAACATTTTGAATTAGGGCCGAATAATTGGTTTTTTGTGTTCAAACAAGTTAGTTGTCCCCCGTCGTCGAGAACAATGAGTAAATTTTTCGTGCATGCTAAATCCCGCACGCTAATTTGCTTAATCCAACACTTTTTTACCCCAAATTTTCATAATTGTCCTTAATAAAAAAAAAGAATTAAAAAGACTTTTAAAGAAATTTAAAACCCTTCTCTCTCTTTAAACCTAATCAATCAATTATTCGTTCGACTATTATGAATCGATATTTGCACATATCCGACGTAAGTTCGTCGTTTCTTCGTAATTTTTTATTACGTTCCGTCTTTTATTCAAATTAATTGATAATTTTTTTTCTAAAAAGAGGATTTTTTAACAATTAGGGCTTAGATTGATTTGGTGGATGAATCGGTAAGTGCAAACAACTTCTAATGTTTCCCACAACAGCTTCATTTGCAAAAGATTGATTAAGAGTAAGTGCGAACAATTTGCTATGGAGTTTTCACTCTGAGAGACAAGTAGAAATAGCATGATTAAAAGCAACGTCTGATTCTGGAAAAAGGCAATGAAGTTGAGGACGCATGTTGCAATTTCCAATAGCATCAACAAAATTGCAATAAAATCAATTTTAGAACAATTTTTGAAATCCGAAAATTTAAGTGCAGTAAAATTAAAATCTACAGTGAGTTAACGATTGTTGGGAGAAGGAGTTGATTTGGGGATTTTTGGGTTTCTCTTTCTCTCTTGTTTTTGTGGTTGGGATGAAAAAAATGAAAAGGGTATATTCGGAATAAATGTGAAAAATGTGTGGGATTAAGTAAAATGGTGTGCGGGATTTTGCACGTCCCAAATTTTTTTACCGAAAGCGCTCTTAGGTAGGGTTAAGGCCAAAACCCCTTTATTCTATGTTTTCGAGTAATTGATGTAATATTTTTTTATTCTTTTCCTCAAGATCTGTATCTCACGAAATCTATATTCATAAGGGATGTTGGGTTGAATAATTTAAAATTGATTAGAATGGATTTGTCCATTCAAGTGTTTGGTTGGACCTTTTTGAAATGGAGTTTGATATCCAATGGACTTTAAATCCAATCCAACCTTTTGGAATCCTATACCCATGTCTTATCCAATGATTCTAACTCCGTTTCACCCATCCCAAATTACGTATTTTTTATAAAACATTTTATGTGTTTTTTTTTCATAAACTATTTTATGTGGATTTTTTTCATAAAAAAAGTTGCGTATTTTCATAAAACATGTCATGTGCATTTTTTTAATAAAACATTTTATGTGAATTTTTTTCGTAAAACATTTTATGTGGATTTTTTTCATAAAAAAGTTGTTTATTTTTCATAAAACATTTTATGTTGATTTTTTTTCATAAAATATTTTATGTGAATTTTTTTCTTAAAAAAAAGTTGCGTATTTTTCATAAAACATTTTATGTGTTTTTTTTTCGTAAAACATTTTATGTGGATTTGTTTTTGGTCTTAGAATAATTTTGCTATTGTAGTACTATATGAACATAAGTCATTTGAATTTTATGAATTAATTTGAATTTTGGCTTTATTGTAGTTAATTTTAATTCAAAATAATATAATTGCAGTTAACTATAATGAAAAAAATGAAATAATTTGAAATTCATATATTCCAAGTATAAATCAAACAATAAGAATGGTATTTAGAATACATTACGAGATCAAACCAAACAAGCACTAATAAGTATGAGATTCTAACTCCATATCTCGTTGGTATTAGAATCCATTTAATTTCATTCCAATTGTTTGAACCAAACGCCCCCTAAGGGTGTGTTTGGATAACAAATTGGGAGGGAAAGGGAGGGGAGGGGAATGGAAGGAAGGGAAAGGGAAAGAAAGGAAATGGAGGGTGTTGGGAAATTAGCGCCAATATCCCACGTGCAACAGAAGCAACCAACCGACAAGTAAACCGTAAAAGTAAATAAATATAAGCAATAATAAGATGAGACAATATTTAGGGTCAAACCCAGGGCAAAACCTTCCAAGCCGGAAGTAAAACCCACTAGCCAAATAGACTAGAATCCACTATAATAATAGTACCAGTACAACGTAACCGTTCCGAATTAAATACCAACTCGAAACCCACAATAATATAAGATCACAATTTCTAGCCCTCCAATAATAATATTAGTAAATGCCACCATATTACCTCTAGAATAACCTCCTAAATTATTGTATAAAAATACCCGTTATACTGCCTCTCACCCTCAAACTCCGACTTTACAGTCACCTTGTTTGATTATTGTTTGTGAGATATATTTTCTAAAGGAATTGCATCCTTTATATAGCCACGTGAATTAACGTTATAATATACCATCATAAATCATCTCACGTTATACAAACAAATGAATTGAAAACAATTCATAAGTTTTCTGCACATTCTTACGCAAATAAATTCACATTCATTTACTCAAACATGTTACATGTGCATTGTAATAACATTTTTCATTAAACTTTATTGTGTAACTTGTGTTGGATTAATTTACCCAACAGAGGGGAATAAAGAGGGGTTGTTTGAATAGCAAAAATAAAGTAGAGGCTAAGGGAGGAGGATGGAGAAAGAAGGTGATTTTAGTGAGTTGGAGGATGAAGGGAGTTAAGCCAAATTAGAGAAGTATGTAGACATGTCATTTTTAAATAATAGTCAAAAGAAAGTTTTCTTTCTAAATCTTGTCAACACGAGATTATAGTTTGGTGTAATAGAATCCTTCAATTTCCCTCCCCTTCCATTTCCCTCCTTCCATATATTGTAACCAAACAATGAAAATTGAACCTCTCCCTTTCCCTCTCCTCCATTTTCCTCCAATTTTCTCAATCCAAACACACACTAGTTATAACTATAAGATCTAAATCTGATACGAAATTAGAAGATTCATCGGTTGTCATTGTCGTATAGTATTCCTTGGCCTAACCAACATGAATGATGCTTGCTGCTCCTTATACAAAAATATTGTTCGAAAACTTGACATGCATTGAAATTGACATAAAAGAATAAATGAAATTAAAGGTGAATGTCGAAAGGAGAAATTATTCTTCACTATCTAGCTTTCAGAGCATAATATATCCTTGCTTTTATCTACTTATAATCTATGCCATTCCTACGCATTTAGACACAATACACAATCGATTCCACATTTTAACACTATTCCAATGGCTTCTTTATACCGCGCCTTCGGTTCTTCATACACTACCAAGTGTAAGGAACCAGGTGAAATCCCGATATCTAAAGAAAATTACATGTACGGAAACACGGTGAAACATGAACTATTACTTCGAATTCCAGGAAGTATAGTACATTTAGTAGAAGGAGGAGAAATAATAGAGCTAGGAAGAGGTGATTTCTCAATTTATGTGATTTCAGACCAAAATGTTGCCTTAGCAACCACCATTAAGGTGGGAGATTACCTCCAATGGCCGCTAACGAAAGACGAACCCGTCTTGAAGCTTGATGCACTTCACTACCTCTTTACGCTACCTATGAAGGAGGGACACCCTTTGAACTATGGGGTGGGTTTCTCGGATCGAGTCGATAAGAAGTTGTTAGGGTCACTGGATACATTTCTTGGTGAACATTGTTGTTTTTCTTGCCCTTCTACCAAGTTTACAGGGAGGAATAATAATAATAATAATAATGATCTTGATTGGAAGGAGTTTGCTCCCAAGGTTGAGGCTTATAATAGTGTGTTGGCTAGAGCTATTGCTGAGGGAACTGGCCATATTGTTAGGGGGATTTTTACTTGTAGTAATGCTTATACCAATCAGGTTTGTTTTTACCTTCTCGATAACTACTTATTTTCTTAATACTCCCTCCATACACGTCATTTCTTTACATTTTTCATTTTAGGCTCTCTCACTCAATTAGGCTTTAACCTAGAGCTATCCAAATACGGATTTGGGCCTAACATCATGAACTACGCTAAAAGGAAAAAGTATGCTATAAAATTATAGCGGGCGAGTTGGGCCAAAATAGCAGGCCACTTCTCCTTACCCTTACTCGTCCGACTGCTAAATTCGGGTAACCCGTGGACCGCCGGGCTCATATTTTTTTGTTAACTTCTGAGAAATAATTAATTAAGTAATTAATAACGCGATAAACTTACAAAGCCGGTATTAAATTAAGTTCTGAGTTCTTAACATCAATACACAAAATAGAAGGACGACTAACTTGCTAATCTGAATATTAAGTGCCAAAATCCAAACAAGAATAAAAACTAACCAAAAATTAATTATATATTAATCGCTCATATTACTTTAGCGACCGGATGGGTTAGCCGTCTTATATTTCTCTTGTCCATGCCCGACCCATTTACTAAAATGGGATGGGCCGGGTTAGCCCCTGGTCAAGTTTTTCAGAAAAATTATGTCCAAATTCGGTAAAAAATTGGGCCGAATGGGCCGGGTTTCGAACGGTACCGCCCATGAACAACAACTCTATTTTAACCTTCTATTTTCGGAATGCTTTTGAAAAACAATTTGATCATTCAACTTCATTTGATCCACTAATTATCTAATATTTGGCGCATGCCTCCCTTGTTAGTCTTTGTGACAAAATCAAAGATAAACAAATTACCAAGCGAGTATACTATTTATCAGTTTATTTAGTGTCATTACAATTATGATTTTTAAACTTTAACCTTGGTATATCCAAAAAAGTAAAACATCATAATAGTATGATTTTCTCGTTTCAATTTACTTCTCTAGTTTTATACAGTACAGTAAAATACTCTTTTTGCTCTGTCACTTTTTTTCCTCTTTCTTTTTGACTTTATTTAAGTTTTTTAACTCTTTTCTTTTTTAGGCTAACGTGTGTGGTATAAATTTAATTGGTATTTTGTGTGGTCAAAACTTTAATGCTAAAAAGATGAAGTATAATAGAGGAGTAGAACAAAATTTTAGTTTTGAGGGATGTATAAATTTCTTAAATATTTGACTAAAGAATAGAGAAATGATTGTTGGAACAGGTCCAAAAGGGAGGCGAACAAATCATAGAGCTTGCAGTGGAGGAGAAGAAGACCAAAAATGGGAACATCCCAATTTCAAAAACTAAAAGCATGAGCTACATTGACAACCCTTCAAAGAATTCACATACCAATCAAAGCATTAAAAGGTTAATCTCTACCCAAACTTCATTCAACAACGATAAAAGAATGAGCTTGCGTCATTTAACGCATACTAGATTTATTTTGTCACGCTCACGTAGTCCGTAGTCACACGCATAATTGATATCGATAACTAAATATTTAATACTCGACAATAACAATAGATTTGTCGCGGTGTCACCATATCTAGGCGTGAAATAAGTCTGTGAATAAAAGTGGATGACGGTGTTGGTAAAATGGCAGAGTGAGAAATTTGTCGGAAACAACGGAGAAGATGAGCAAAGTAATGCTAAACGGAGTAGGGATAGCCACAGGGTCAGTAATGGGTACTTTGGTGAACTCTAAACAAGGCAGAGCCTTTTTCACTATGGTGCCTGGTGAAGTCCTCCTTGCTTCCTTTGATGCTCTTGGTATGCCTCTATATTTATGGCTCTATCTCATTTATTTACTACTACTTGTATTTGTATGAACTATTTGATGCGTATCGTTGGTGATAATCAAATAAGACGATCAACAAGAATACTAAAGTTGCAGCGGAATAATAATACTTGAATTAGGATGAATAAATAATGTAAATAACAAATAATGAAAGATGAACAATGATGGTGATGAACGACGATGGTGTTGATGATGCTCGGTGGTGACGGTGGTGTTGCACGGTGATGACGGTGATCGTGTGACACACGAGTAGTTGTGATCGTAGATCATTGATGAAAGATTGATGGAACGATGTGTTGTATGTATTGTGAATGATTTGTAGAAGGATAGTTAATAATCTCGCCCTCTAATCCAAGAAGATTTGATTATTCTGCAATTTAATCGAATTCACGACTAAACCTAAAGATCAAGTTCATTAAGATACTTAATCAATAATTTGTAAAGCTCACACAGATACTTTGGGGTTTAAGTTTTCACTCAATAATAATAATTCAAAGATACCTAAAACATAAACTAAGGATGCCTATTTATAGTAAGGTTATCTGTCACAAGAATAGGAAACCTCCGAGTATAATACTCGTCCAACCCAACGACTCACTCGTGTAGTCCTTACCAAATTAGGACTTTCCTAATTCTATCTTATTGGATTAAAATAATCCTTATTTAAAATAAAAGATAAAATAATAACAAGAAAAGATTAAGTTGTAACTAATTCCTAACAACTTAATAACAACCTCTAACAAACTCTAACTAACTTTGTAACAAACTTATTAAACCTAACAACCTTGTAACAAACTTAGTTAAACAAACTAATTAAATAATTAAGACTAAAAATAATACTACTACTAATAATATTAATTAAAAATCAAGTGGCCCATCACACGTCCCTAGGGTGGACGGTTGGCACACTTCCCCATGAAGCTTCTTGGAAGCTTCCCTTGTTCCTTCAATACGTCTTCCCAAGCTAACTTGAATACTCATATTGAACCCAATTCGAACATTTTAAGTTCTCTTTTAGATCGTGGGTCACGATCCTTTCTCCTAGCCCATGCTCCCGCATCACTATTTGTGCCTCATCTTGTCTCTACTCGTCTTTGTGACTCTTCTCATCGTCAACAACACAACTCAACTCTTTAAGGCTTTTTTTTTGGTAAAAAGTAAATATTATTAAGGGAAAGTGGCCAACACATCCAACTGTTTCTAGGCATGACAACCCTTATACAACAAAGCTTCACCAAAATTACATCAATTTATCTATCCATGCTTTATCTTTGGTGGAGAGTTTTCCTCTGATCTGGCTTTTGATTCTCAGTCTCATGTCACTTTTGATTCTGCTCACACAGTGCTCTGTTGTCTGCACTATCTCCTCATACCTGCACATATTCCTCTGTTGCCAAACAAAATATAGGGCAACATTGATGATGTTGTGCAGAATCCCTTTTCTGAGCTTAGAGTAGTGGTTGTTCCATCGTTGTTCTATATCCATAGCCATCCTGACCCTTGTCCAGGTCTGCAAGAGCTGGATAATCCGTCTGCTATACTAGCAATTGAAAAACATATGTTACACAGTTTTATCACTCTGATCACAGATGTAGCATATATATGTTATCAGAACATATATTCAATCTGTGCAACTTCTCCTTAGTATTAAACCCATTCTGATAATACAACCAAGTAATATAACCATGCTTAGGTAGAGTCCATTTGTTCCAGATGTGATGATGCCAAGGGACCTCAGACTGATCTGCTGACAATCAAGCATAACTCTTCTTGACAGAATATTCCTTAAATGGGACAAATCCCAGATATGTTGATCATAAGCATTCTGCATATCAGTTTTTAATCTTACAGATCTTTCTCCAAGTCCAACTTACTTGAGATGGTGGACAATACTCCTTCCAAGGGGTGCCTTTCAGATAGACATGATGAACCCATTGAACCCATAATTTAGAAGGATTAGCATGTACCTACCAGACCAGTTTGCCTATATAGGCCTTGTTCCATATGTAGTCTACTTTGAGACCCAACCCACCATGTTTTTTGTCATTATAGATCTTAGACCAGGCAATTCAACTGTAAGAGTTCTAGTGTATTTGGTACCACCATCCCAAAGGAAGTTCATGCATATTGCTTCAATTTTTGCAAGGACACCTTTAGGGATAATGAAAATAGAAGCCCAATAAGAGTGGAGGGCTTTGTACACAACGAGTTAAGACTAGTCTCCCAGCATAAAACAACTTCTTATTGCCCAGTCTTCTCACTCTTTCAAACAACTTATCAATAATAGGTTGGCAATCCTTAACATAAATTTGAGCAGGTTTTATAGGCACTCCAAGATATTTAAAAGGCAATTTACCTTCAATGCACCCAGAGATGTGAATAATGTCTTGCTTAATCTCTGAAGAAACCTCATTGAAATAAACATTTGATTTACCATGACTCATTTTAAGCCCAGAAGCTTTGGAAAAAGTAGCAAAAGTCCTTAGTAGAATCATCATGGACTCAGTGTCACCTTTGCTAAACATCAGAAGATCATCAGCAAACATCAAACTACTCAGTCTCATAGGTTTACACAAAGGGTGAAATTTGAACTTCATGGTTGTTGTTGTGTAGTGCAGCAATCTAGTGAGGTATTTCATGCATATTGTGAATAGAAGGGGGGGATGATGCCCTTGACGAAGCCCCCTTTTTCCCTTGGAACCAGCCAAAGCAATCACCATTCAGATTGAGAGTATAAGAAGCTAAAGTCACACATTCTCTAATTAAGCCAATGAAGTAATCAGGAAAGTTTAACTCCTTTAATATCTGAAATAGGAATGACCATTCCACAGTGTCATAAGCTTTTTGTAAATCAATCTTAAATAAGCACCTTGGGGAAACATCCTTCCTTCCATACATCCTGATCAGGTCTTGGCAAATAAGAATGTTTTCCATAATGCTTCTACCTTGGATAAATCCACCCTGAGTGAGAGAAATCAAATGAGGTAGCACCAAGGCCAATCTAGAACATAGAAGCTTAGAGATACATTTTGTAAATCACATTACAGCCAACAATAGGCATAAACTGCATAACAGGTGTAGGATTTGGGACCTTTGGGATCAGAGTAAGATTAGTGGCATTCAATTGCTTCTAGGGGTGAGCAAATTTAGGTCCGGACCGAAAAAATGGACCGGAACGGACCATTTGGTCTGGACCAAACCCGAACCGAATTAATTTGGTCTGGTCTTCGGTCCTCATTTTTTCAAGTTTTGGTCTTCGGTCCGGTCCGGTCCAAGACCGGTTAATTTAGGTCCGGTCCGAATGGACCAAAGTACATGTTTTTTAAGAGTAATCATTAAAATATTTTGAATTAAATTGACATTTTATCTTCAAAAGACCTTACAAATTAGTATTGTCAATAATTTCATAAAAAGTGTCATCTAATTATTTAAATGCATTTTATTTATCGGAATTAAAATGTAGGTATCATATACTTCCATTTCGGTCCAAGACCGGACCGGACCAAAAATTTCGGGTTTGGTCCGGTCCAAGACCGAAATTTTTAGGTCCGGTCTTTGGTCCACCAAATTTTTAAGTTCGGTTTTCGGTCCGGTCCAGTTTGGTCCGGTTCGGTCCGATCTTGGACCGATTCTCACCCCTAATTGCTTCAGTAATCTTCCATTCCTAAAAAATGCATGGACAACTTCCCAAACATCAGGGCCAATGGTATCCCAACAAGCTTTAAAGAATTGACTTGAGCCATCTAGACCCGGACACTTGTCATTAGGAATGCTAAAAATAGTACTCTTAATTTCAGCATCAGTAACAGGCTGCATCAATATCTGATGATGGGTGTCTTCACATATTTTACCTTGATGGATCACTGTTTTATTAATAGGAGTAGTGTTCTGACTCATGCCAAGAAGGTGAGTATAAAACTCAATAAAGCTAGTGTGTATTGCATCTTTGGTGTTATGCATATTGCCATGTTGATCCTCAATTTGAAGCAACAGAATATGTTTCCTTCTGGTTCTCAAGATCCCATCAAAGAAGGATGTGTTAACATCCTCTTCACCAAGCCATTTCTGCTTAGCTTTCTGCTGAAGATACTGATGTTGGGCAGTAGCTAGTTGCTGATAAGTTGCTCTGAGATCATTCTCTTGCTGGATCCATTGGATGTCATGAGGATTAGTCCCCAGTTGCTCCTGGATGACATAGAGTTTGGTAAGAGCAACATCAGCAGACTTATTAATATCTGCAAACTCAGCCAAGTACCCAGTGTAATCGATCGAGTACCCCAACTAGCAGATTAGAAACGATTCTATCTGTTGGTACTCGGTCGAGTGACTATGGTTCTTGGTCGAGATGCAGTACTCGGTCTCATTGTTGGCTATTCGATCGAGTACAACATAACGTAAACCTTTTAAAATAAAAACCCGATACAGACAACATCCTGCAATCACAAATTTGTTTCCAGAGCTTAAGTGTTACTCAAGACTCATCATGGTTAGTGCCTAATCACGCATGTAGTATACACCAGTTACCTTCAATTTTTCCTTTAATCCAGGTAATATCTCAACTAATTTAACACAAGGCTACACTTCTAGCATAGCAGCTTATGTAAACTACACACATAGTTGTATCACAACCAAATCACCACTTTCTGCATTTCAATAGTACATGTTTGCCCAACCCTTACCACTAGAACTTAATTCGGCCCGTACATTCTTTGCTTACACAATTATTAAACCCAACAATAATCTCCTTTAAGTACTCATCAACATATTGAACACATCTTAAACACCATATGTTCAGGGAAAAAAATAAAATCATTCCAACACACTCATCATCGAATGCATATCAACACCAAACATATTTAGAAGTTTTATCAATTTAGTCATGACATTCAATACCAAAAAAGTGTATCATATCAAAGCACACATCTAAACAATACTAAGGTACACAAATGTTTTAACCCACCACAATGTGATTGATTTAAGTGTGCTAGGGTCGGGATTCCGAAATGAGGGCGCCTTCTGACTCAAAACAAAACAGGGGGCTCCTAACACACATACAACAAACTCATTTTATTAGACTCTCTCTAGGTTCATTAGATCTTTGGTTAAGGTTCCAAAATCGTCGCTCTGATACCACTTTGTAAAAATCTGAAATACGAAGAAGCCTTAAACCAAACCTTCCTTAGAAAGGAAGGACGCTACCATCTCGGTTGGTTGACGTAAGTATATATCAGATAGACCATCAAAGTACGATTATAGTATAAGTGTATAACATATGTGTACAACGTTACAAATGAAATACGTCATTAACAAACCCTACACTATAATTCATAGCTACTAGACCACCGCTAACGACATCCGAGTATATCGTTATCGTTCCGACCTTGCAACAAGACCAACAACAACAAAGCACTTGAAACATATCTATCTGACTACTGATCATTTGCGGACAATATCAAATGGTTCACCGCAGACACTGACAAGGAGAAGAAGTTACACAAAACGCCACCAAGTCTGTACAGGTTCTCAATAAGTAAAGTAACATATAATTGTAAAATTAACGAAACACAACAACCTGAACTCCCACATCATCTAGTAATGACTACACATCACAACGTGTAGCCCTGTCGGATTACCTATCGCAACAGGTAATCCACTCCGCTAGTGGGGACCACAGCTATACCACCTTAGGTCTGCTCATCGCAACTAGGGTACCTAGATCATTAATGTGCTCATTTATCTCGTGACGGAAGCCACGGGGGGCGAACATGGAGATGGAATCATCTCCCGACAATGATCCCAAAACAACATCATCAACATCAGAATATCATAATCATCATAACATAATAAATTCATCTCAAACATATTATATACTAACATTATCACATACACATCAATAAATCGAACACTAACTGGGTAGGGAGAACCTACCTTTCGCAAACGTCATCGCAACCAAGCCACAACGCAGTTACGACGTCTCCTACATCCAACCAAAAACAAAGCTACTACCCATTACTAACCCCAATGGTATATCTAAAGTCAAGACTACGATAATAAACTTATCGGTAACCAACGAATTGTGGGGAATATAACATGTATTCGCCCTAAACTTGAAGGATTATAATGAAATTTACAGTTGTGAATATTGTCATAAGATAAATAAAAACATGAAAAAGAATTCAACCTTTGGTCCTTGTGCTTATGGCCTAAGAACAGGAATTAAAGTAAATTCCCTCCTATAACTTGCACCCAAGACTTGATTGAGATGATGCCGCGTGTGCTAGAAAAATACTCTCCAATTGTCTTGCAATATGGGGAGAGCTTTTGAGGTTTTAGATGTGAGATCTGAGTTTTGGGAGAAGAATGCTCTCAAAACCCTAATTGTGAGAATTATTAATTACCAGTTCAACCAAGAGTCCCTGACATAAGGAGAAGGGCTCTCCTTATGTAGCCCTGGTTGGCCGAATTGGATATTGGGTAGGAGTGGGCTTTCCACTCTTACCTTATTCCAATGCGTGATTCGACCCAATTGTTAAAATATAATTCGCGGGTATTTATTATAAATCGTATACATGTTATCAGATATTAATGCAGTCGATGTATTAATAATGGTCTGATAAAATTACGATATTGTATAATTACCCAAATTAATATAACTGTTTATATTAATACGCAAATTCAATATTTAATTAAATATAACCGTTTATATTTAATTTTACGAATTAATCATGTAATCCGTATTAGCTAAAATTATTTAATCAGTATTAAATAATAATCTCAACATCTCATTGACTAATTTAATAGTCAATACCTCTGACTAACTGTTTAGTCGTATTCGGCATAAATGTGACTGTATTTTCATACCTTCACATCTCTCAAACGTGTCCTATAGGTGTGATGTATAGGGACCAGTTGATCACCGCCATCCGTACGACAATAACGTCAAACTTATCTAGCAAGCCAACCGTTATTGATAAACGTGGATCAACTGATAATAATACTGAAGTATGCCCTTGTGATCCTTAAAGAGATTTAATAAGTCATTGTACTTAATTGTCAAGGACACCAGCCCCAACAATCTCCCACTTGTCCGTACAAGGGTATGTGCAATGACGTTATCACACTATATGTGGAGGACACAAGCTCCAACAAACTCCCACTTGTCCGTACAAGTGTAGGTGCGATAACCGATTCTCATATCCTTTTAAAATTTCTCCCACTCAATGTAAGACAATTTGCAAATCCGCATTCGCAAAGGTCGTATCTCACAAGCGATCTGTATCAAGAGTGGTTTCCCCGACTAGAGAGTAACTTAACTGATAAAACGAATCTGTATTCGAGCATGGCCATGCATTTCAGTTACTACTCCTCGAGTGGCCCTGAGAAATGATAAAATCCTGATAAGGGTTTGGATATTTCCCTCAACTCGAATCCTGCCGATATCGCGCAACATGAAATAACCCAGAAAAAATCCTCTTGACCCCTGTTACGATGACCGTGGGAAAGAAACCAAAGTTACCCAAAATCTGCCTTAATCTCAAGAGACAGTTGAAAGTCAAAAGACTCGACTCTAAGCAACACTATGGAGGTCCTATCCACGACCTGACACCCAATGTTATAAAACATTTAGGACTCCATAACGTTGTCACGGGGTGTCCTACGAGATATCCGTATAACTCGCCTTTGTGATTGGTCAGTCAGCCGTGTGACTTATGGCTCGTTGAACCCACCATCAACCAACGTCACAAAATGATAACCTGAGTTATCAGCTCAAGTGGGTAATCAAGGACTAAAACGATGTAATGTTATTCAGTTCACTTTGTGGTGTTCAAAATTAGCGTACAATTCCACATGAAAAACAAAACATTATATATCATAACAATGAGGTTGAATAGAGTACACGAGAAAATGAATTACTACAAGAATTCATAAATGAGTACTACAACTTAGGAACACATCTAATTCCCATGGAATGAATGTGCCCTTCATGCTTATTACGTGGTAATGCTTTAGTGAGAGGATCAGCTATGTTGTCATCCGTAGCGATCTTATCAATGAAAATCTCCTTTTGCTCCACGTAATCTCTGATTAGATGAGCTTTCCGTTGTACATGCCTAGCCTTGTTGCTAGACTTATGCTCCTTAGCTTGGAAGATGGCACCTTTATTATCACAATAAACGGTGATTGGGTCATTCGAACTAGGCACTACTGAGAGTCCTTGTAAGAATTGACGCATCCATATTGCTTCCTTAGCTGCTTCTGAGGCGGCATAGTACTCGGACTCAGTCGTAGAATCTGCTGTAACACTCTGTTTAGAACTTTTCCAGCTGACAGCAGCGCCATTAAGAGTAAAAACGAATCCAGACTGAGATTTCGAGTCGTCTCGATCCGTTTGGAAGCTAGCATCTGCGTAACCCGTGGCGCAGAGTGTCGAGTCGCCTCCGTAAGTCAATCCCCAATCTTTAGTCCTCCGTAGGTACTTAAGAATGTTTTTCACGGCCATCCAGTGTTGTTCACCTGGATGAGCTTGGAATCGACTGGTCATACTCAATGCATATGCAACGTCTGGACGTGTGCATATCATGGCATACATGATCGATCCTATTGCCGAAGCATAAGGAATCCGACTCATGCGCTCTTTCTCTTCCAATGTCTTAGCTTCTTGAGACTTGCTCAAGTGAAGCCCAGTAGTCATAGGAAGGAACCCCTTCTTGGAGTTCGTCATGCTGAATCTCTCTAGAATCTTATCTATGTAAGACTCCTGACTGAGAGACAACATCCGACGTGATCTATCCCTGTAGATATGGATGCCCAAAATTCTTTGTGCCTCTCCCAGATCTTTCATCTGGAAATGGTTTTTCAACCATGATTTAACCGAAGAAAGGAGAGGTATGTCATTCCCAATCAAGAGTATGTCATCGACATACATTACTAGGAAGACAATCTTGCTCCCACTCGACTTGATATAGAGACATGGTTCCTCGACTGATCGAACGAATCCATTCTCTTTTATCACTTGGTCGAAGCGATGATTCCAACTCCGCGATGCTTGCTTAAGTCCATAGATGGAACGCTTAAGCTTGCAAACCTTCTTAGGATGTTCTGGATCAATAAAACCCTCGGGTTGTACCATGTACAACTCTTCCTCCAAATAACCGTTTAAGAAGGCGGTTTTAACGTCCATTTGCCATATTTCATAGTCATGAAATGCGGCTATCGCTAAGATAATCCGAATGGAACGTAGCATGACTACGGGTGCAAAGATCTCATCGTAGTGCAAGCCTGGCACTTGGGTGAAACCTTTAGCAACTAGTCTTGCCTTATGGATATTTTGTTTACCTTCCACGACATGCTTTATTTTGTAAAGCCATTTGCATTGAAGGGGACGTACCTTTGCAGGTAGGTCCAAAAGATCCCACACGTTGTTCTCATACATGGAGTCCATCTCGGATTACATGGCTTCTAGCCATAGCTTTGAGTCAGAACTGGTCATGGCACCTCTATAGGTCGTGGGTTCATTACCCTCTAGGAGTAAGACGTCGTCTATATCATGTTCCTCGACCATACCAATGTATCTGTCCGGAGGAATAGAGACTCTTCCCGACCTCCTAGGTTCCTCAGGAATATCTACCGCAGCCTCGGTTGAAGGAACTGTTTCCTCCAATGGTTGCTCGGTAGTTGGTTCTTGAACCTCCGATAAATCTAAGGTTCTATTACTCGACTTGTTCTCGAGAAATTCTTTCTCTAAGAACGTCGCACTAGCCGCAACAAAAACACGTTGTTCGGTTGGCGAGTAGAAGTAATGACCAAAAGTTCCCTTTGGATAACCTATAAAGTATGTCTTGACCGATCGCGGGCCGAGCTTATCCTCGTGTCTCCACTTGACATAAGCCTCGCAGCCCCAAACCCGAATAAAGGACAAGTTGGGGACCGTTCCCTTCCATAATTCGTATGGAGTCTTGTCAACAGCTTTAGACGGACTTCGGTTAAGTTTTAGAGCGGTTGACAAAAGAGCATAGCCCCACAATGAATCAGGCACAATGGTGTGACTCATCATGGATCGAACCATATCAAGTAGAGTTTGATTCCTCCGTTCGGACACACCATTTAATTGTGGTGTTCCAGGTGGAGTTAACTGTAGAACGATGCCACAGTCTTTAAGGTGTTGATCAAACTCGTGTGAAAGATACTCACCACCACGATCAGAACGTAGTGCTTTAATCTCTCTTCCCAGTTGGTTCTGTACCCGATTCTGGTATTCTTTGAACTTGTCAAAGGATTCACTTTTATGTTTCATTAAGTAGACATATCCATATCTACTCAAATCATCCGTGATAGTGATGAAATACCTATAGCCTTCTCGTGCGTTGATCGACATAGGGCCACATACGTCCGTATGTATGAGTCCTAATAGGTCGGCAGCGCGCATTCCAACACCTTTGAAGGAAATACGAGTCATCTTACCGATGAGACATGATTCACACGTGCCATATGATTCGAAATCAAAGGCCGAGATAGCTCCATTCTGTATGAGCTGGTTTACGCGTTTCTCATTTATGTGTCCCATACGACAATGTCATAGGTAAGTTTGATCTTTGTCACCTACCTTTAATCTCTTGTTATTCACATGTAATATTTCAGTGGTTTGATCTAAAACATAAATTCCATTCATGGAAACTGCCTTGCCATACATCATATTGTGTAATGAGAAAATACAACTTTTATTTTCTATTACAAATGAAAAACCAAGTTTGTCAAGCGCAGAAACTGAAATAATGTTTTTGGAGAAACAAGGAACATAATAGCAGTTATATAAAGATAACTCGAATCCACTTGGAAGCTGGATCACGTATGTTCCCCTCGAGACTGCAACAATACGTGCTCCATTCCCGACACGCAGGTCAACCTCACCCTTGATTAGGGGTTTTTGATTTCGGAGGCCCTGCACATGATTACATAGATGAGAACCACAACCAGTATCTAGTACCCAAGTTCCGTAACTTGCATGGTTAATCTCAATCATGTGAATAAAAGATGAAGAAGACATACCAACAGGAGTAACGCGGCCTGCCTTAATGTCCTCACGATACACGGGGCATGAGCGCCTCCAATGCCCAGTCTTGTGGCAATGGTGACATTCCATGCTAGTATCCTTGCTCTTTGTCTTGCCCTCTGAGTTGCTCGACTCACCTGGCCCACTCTTAGTAAATCCTGACTTCTTAAACTTGGGCTTGCCTACTGTTAGGTCGCCCTGAGCTTTAGCTTTACCCTTACTCTTACCCTTACCCTTACTGGAAATCATGAGAACATCTTGCTTCACGCTCCCACTTAATTTCAGATCCTTCTCGGTCTGTACGAGAAGGGAGTGGAGCTCATGAGGAGTCTTCTTCATGTCGTTCATGTAATAGTTGGCCCTGAAGAGGGCGAACCCATCATGAAGCGAATGAAGCATTCGATCAACGATTATGTTCTCACTGATCTTGCAGTTTAGCGCCTCCAGTTTCTCGATATTCTCAATCATGCGAAGAATATGTGGGCTAACAGCTTGGCCCTTCTGGAGTTTCGCCTCAAAGAAGCGACAGGTATGCTCATAAGAAACGATTCTCGGAGCTTTTGAGAATTCGTTAGTGAGCGTGGTGAAAATCTTGTTTGCACCATGGGCTATGAAGCGTCTTTGCAAATTGGATTCCATTGCATAGATGAGCACGTTCTTTATCGCACCCGCTTCCATGACAAAGTCGCTATGAGCGCGAATTTCATTAGCTCTAGCTCCAGTTCCTGGGTGTGCCGGAATTGGCTCAGTTAAATACTTAAGCTTTCCGTCAGCAATGGCAGCATTCCGTAGTGCTGCCTTCCAGTCAGAGAAGTTTGACCCATCATTCCTCAGTCTAGTAGACTGATTCATGGAGTCCATGAAGGCTTTTAGCCAGGATTCACGTGCTAGCTTGGCACTTGGCATTGGGTCTTCACCAGCCATTAGTTATACAGCAGTTTAATTGAACGTGTTCTACACTGAAAAAGAAGATAAAAACAAAACCCTAAGCAACTCATTGTTGTGATTTAAGTCAATATTAAATTGCATTTAAACTCGTAGACTCATGCATTTATATAATTGATCTCCCTCAAGAATTTTATAAACGATCCCAAGACTCAATTTCCGTATATTGATAAGCCCACAGTTTGGCTAATTCCACCGTTGGAACTCTTGGTCGATAGATTTCCGTAAATCCTATCTATTAGTCCATCTCAGTAGCTAGATAGTATCGAGTGACCATGATGTTGAGATAAAATAAATCATCTGTTCCCACTTACCCGACGTAGAAGGGGTCATATTATGCCTACCGACGAAGAAGGGATTCATGGGAGTCTGATTTATAAAGACTAGTCTCAATTTTTGTTATACGAGGAAGACCCCATCGACTTATATTTATTCATTTTAAGTGAACTAATATCTAGCATATGCGTGAATGAATGAAATAAAGTGATGGGTTTGCAATTGACATGTGACATCTGTACTGTCACAGAAAACTAACGCGTAACCTCTACATGAGTCAGTTTTCAGGCATGTTATAGGTGGTTTGGTTTTAGGCGGAATATGATGCAAGCTATTATCGATGAAAGCATAAAATAAATGCGATAAACGTAAATAAAAGTCCTAGTGTGACCTATCCTACCAAAATAAACATAAAACAACTTGGAATCCACCGTTGGACCCTAGAAGCTTGTCTTGATGTTCCATCTTGGTCCTTGCAGCGGGAGTGAGTATCCGGTCTCCGTCTTTGGTCTTCACAAAATTACTAATTTAAATTACAAATATAACCCTATTTACATTCTAATTTAAATACAAAAGTAATTACATGGCAAAAACCCAAAACGGAGATACAAGATCTCAAAATTACAAGCAAGAATGTGTCCCATCATTACGGTGACATAATCTTCTAAGGCCACACTAAGTTACAACCGTTTGCAAAATTAAATACGTTATTGAAAGCATTCACAAGGCATTCAACAAGACGATAAATAAAATGCATCAACTAAATAAAATTCATACATGACATAATACTGTTATTATGATTAACAAATTTTTTTACCAAACCACCTTACGGGATTAAAATTATGTGATTATACCGTTTTAATCACCCAATTTTAATAAATTTATAATCCATTATCTTAAACCGTTTTAAAATAATATGTATCAAACGAGTGTGAATCGATTCACAAAATTAATAATATACTATTTCCGTATATAGTATATTACTAAAGGCCATGGGAAAATAAAACAGGTTATTTTCGAAAAATAAAAATAAAAAAAACGACGTCTGTTACAGGGGGGGAGGTCGACCGACCTCAACACGGGGTCGACCGACCTCCAGACGAGAAACAACAAATTTTGCAACAGCATAATCGGTCGACTGACCTATCAGTCAGGTCGACCGACCAACAAACAGCAAAAACGAGTTTCAGAAAACGCAAAACGCTGGATCTTTTGACATCAAAACAAGTTTTTACCTTTTTATAAACTTTGATTAAAACGAGTAAATCAAAATAAACATCAACAAGGGTTCACATATTGTTAAGAATATCGATTAATTAACAATATGTAAACAAGAATCGAAAAACAAGATCGATATCTCACAAAAAGGAAACTGTCAAAAAAACAGAAAACCTATGCTGGTGTTGGTCGACCGACCGCATAAATAGGTCGACCGACCCACACGCCGACAGAAAACGGATTTTCAAAATTTTTAAACCTTATGAAAAACACAATTGTAAAATTTTCATAACCTGGCTCTGATACCACTTGTGGGGAATATAGCATGTATTCGCCCTAAACTTGAAGGATTATAATGAAATTTACAGTTGTGAATATTGTCATAAGATAAATAAAAACATGAAAAAGAATTCAACCTTTGGTCCTTGTGCTTATGGCCTAAGAACAGGAATTAAAGTAAATTCCCTCCTATAACTTGCAACCAAGACTTGATTGAGATGATGTCGCGTGTGCTAGAAAATACTCTCCAATTGTCTTGCAATATGGGGAGAGCTTTTGAGGTTTTAGATGTGAGATCTGAGTTTTGGGAGAAGAATGCTCTCGAAACCCTAATTGTGAGAATTATTAATTACCAGTTCAACCAAGAGTCCCTGACATAAGGAGAAGGACTCTCCTTATGTAGCCCTCGTCGGCCGAATTGGATATTGGGTAGGAGTGGGCTTTCCACTCTTACCTTATTCCAATGCGTGATTCGACCCAATTGCTAAAATATAATTCGCGGGTATTTATTATAAATCGTATACATGTTATCAGATATTAATGCAGTCGATGTATTAATAATGGTCTGATAAAATTACGATATTGTATAATTACCCAAATTAATATAACTGTTTATATTAATACGCAAATTCAATATTTAATTAAATATAACCGTTTATATTTAATTTTACGAATTAATCATGTAATCCGTATTAGCTAAAATTATTTAATCCGTATTAAATAATAATCTCAACATCTCATTGACTAATTTAATAGTCAATACCTCTGACTAACTGTTTAGTCATATTCGGCATAAATGTGACTGTATTTTCATACCTTCACATCTCTCAAACGTGTCCTATATGTGTGACGTATAGGGACCAGTTGATCACCGCCATCCGTATGACAATAACGTCAAACTTATCTAGCAAGCCAACAGTTATTGATAAACGTGGATCAACTGATAATAATACTGAAGTATGCCCTTGTGATCCTTAAAGAGATTTAATAAGTCATTGTACTTAATTGTCAAGGACACCAGCCCCAACACGAATTGTCGACAGTAAAGAATCCGACTTATCAAATCCTTGCTCTTGCAATAAATTTTGCGACGGGTCTCATCAAGGTGCGAGAGAGGATGAGAGGTGGAGGAAATAGGCAGAAAGTCGATTTAGGGTTATCATGTTTAACGTAAATGATCTATAAAATGGTTTCGATTAAAACCTCCGTTAACTTAATAACCCGTTGGTCAGACCGTACTCGGTCGAGTACATTACGCCGCACTCCTCAGTACTCGACCGAGTACCACGTAGTTGGTTGAGTACCTCTTTACCAAGGAGGTACAAAGGTTATCCCTTCCGCCTGTCACTAAGGACTCTCTCTACGTCATGGGTCGGTCAGCTGGTCCCTAAACGACGGGTATTACACCATTAATGAGCTTCCATTTTCTAGTACCAAAGTACTTCATAAACCCAGTGTCGTAAAGTCTACCAACGGACTTTATATTAAGCCGCATATCAGGTATGTGTCTCACATCTTTCAACATAAGCTTACAATCGGTACTAATTACCAATTGAATATCTCCTAAGCAAACAATTTTGCTCGTGACTTCATTTTCCATTTTCACTGTGCCAAAATCATCTTTCTTGTAGGAAGAAAATAACCATTCACCGTAGGTGATATAAAATGATGCACCTAACTCGACAATCCGTAAGCTTTCATTAGAAGTTAAATCGAGATAATTGTCTTCTCCTATTGTAAATATACCAGTTTCTTCTTCAATATCGATAACGTTGGTGCTTGGTTTTTTCTTCTTTGGGTCAACTTGATCTGGCTTGAGTGTACCATTTTTTCTGGTCTCTCTTCATATCTAGACATTCGGCCTATCTATGGTCCGATTTACTATAATAATAACAACTGACATTGAATCTTGAACGAGATTTGGATTTTCCTCTTGACTTGTTATAATGGTTGTTTTTAGACGAATCACGATTTTCACTTTTTCCTATGGGTTCGACAACATTAATATCTGAATGTGTTGAAATGTCATGCTCCTTTCTCCCCGTGTTCTCATTTAGAAGACTGTCAGCAATGATATCCATGTCGTGCTTTCCTTCAAGGGACGAGTTACTGAGTGTAACAACTAAAGTGTTTCAACTCTCAGTAAGAGTGCTTAAAAGCAATAATGCTTATAACTCATCATCAATGTTCATATCCACCTTGGTTAACTAGTTTACAAGGCTCTTTAAATTGTTCAAGCATTCAATCATGTCTTGACTAACTTTATAATCTAACTTTACTAATTGTCTTACGAGAAGAGCTTTATTTTTAGGAGTTTTCTTTTGAATCATAAATTCATGTTTTGTCCATAATTCATGGACAGTAGTGAAAGTAGCCACATGCTCAGATAAATTTTGGTTGACATATTTACTTATCACAGCGACTACATTCCGGTTAAGGAGATCTCAATCTGTGTCCGATTTTCCTTTCGACATGTCTTTATTAAATAATAGTCTCATACAAATCTTTACAATATAAGTGATCCTGCATTATTGATTTCCAACAAGAATAATTATCTGCCGTGAGTTTAAACATATTACCATCAAAATAAGTGACGTTAGTCTCCATAATAACACAAGAATTTGACAAGCCCACTAACGTGACTTTGATACCACTGTCGGGAAAAACTCGTATCTCCCTTTTTGTGTAATTACAGAAAAATAAATAAAATATTAGTCAGAGACACAATAGAATTTTTGGTTACACGGAAAAACCAATGAGTTAAACAACCGCGGGCCTAGTTATCCAATTATTCCACTCTAATATTTGTAGTAAGATTACAAGTCGCCACCTTTATAATAAGGTAGATATTTCTCACTATTAATAGTGACTTTCTTTCTCTGTCAATGAGGATAAGTCTCTCAATAATAATACTAGTTATTTAATAATATATGTTTTATGTTTGTGGTTGATAAGAATATTTTTCAAATCTCGGGTATTTATAGGTGATTATGGAGAGAGAGTAACATTGCTATTGAGAAGCTCAATGAATGTTTGTCATACATTCAATCAATAAAGAGTTTTGTGCATTTGTATTATTAACGCATGCATCTCACTAATTCATTCAGTAGCTAGAGGAGTTTCATCGTATGTGAAATATTTTGTATTTACAGTGTTAATTCTATCAATTAAAAAGAGAATAACCCAACAAAAACTAATTTGAAATTTGCCGCAATTAATCTGCTCGCAAATTTATTTATAGTCGTGGAGGATGAGTAACTAAAAAAATAATTGGCAATAACATGCTATAGATGTAACCCGTCGATATTAATTTGAGTGACTTATGGTGTCAAAATCTAAATATTTATGCAGACAAGATAATATGTGCCGCTGAAGCTGCTGAAAGACAAACTCTTAGTGCCACTTCGACCGCTACTACTAGGATGGTTAGCAACAGGTAATAGCATACTTTGATATATTTCTATGTGCATGTTGATAATAAAATTTTGGAGAAATTTGTTTTAATGGTATATCTTTATGTTTTAGGTTTTCTAAGTTGTACTCTCTTTTTTCCATATAATTTACTCTTGAATTTTATATTTTGCCATAGTGACCTTTTCTAAATCTTCATTAATTTTCTCCTTTTTACAACAATCGTTCTTGAACCTTTATCCTCTTTTCATTAAAGCCGCATGGCCTACATATTGCAAAAGCATCATAAATCACCTTTAACAAGTAAAAAGTAGTATTAAACTCTTGATTTTGAAGTATTAAATGAGAATGAGGTTGGATATTTCCGGAATCGTTAGGTAGGTTAATGGAAATTGGTCGACTAACGAGCATTTGGCAAATTAATAGGTAAATAATTAGGTTAATGGTAATCAAAATGGTTAATGGGTAATCTGACAGATCAACTAAGAAACTAAGTTAGCGGACACAATATATTCACTAAGGTCATGATATCGACTATTAGATAGAGCTTAAGAGTATATATAAAGTTGTAAATGAGTTGATTAAACCCGGTGGAGAAGCCCTAAAATTAGCTTGTGCAAAGCTTGATTCAAACTCGAGTTTGAGCTAGAACCAAGCTTAACCAAATATGATCTGATCCCGAGCTCTACATAGCTCGGTTCGATTTTCTATATACGAGCCTATCATGAATTAAAGTATTAGAGCTTGGTGTTGGCTCGGTTCGGCTACATATCTATGAAAATCATAGAATAATAAAAAGAAAAGGATAATGATACGGCATCACTCGGCGGCGTTAATTTTCGACGCCACCTTCTCATACATACCTCATTTTAATTTATTGGGTTTTCATTTATTTCATGTGATTACCGATTATTATTGGGATCTTACTTATTGGTGAGAGGGTGACGCCGAGATTGAGCGCCATCGGAATATGCTCACTCGTTTTTCTAAAAAGAAAACTGGGATGTAGTTTATTTGAAAACTTCGATTACACCCTAGCGACAACATACAATTTAAAAAAAAAAAGGGTTGCATACAACTTCGAATCCTGAAAAGCTCATAATTATAACATAGAATTTCAAAAAGAAAAACAAAATTCCGACTATAATCTGAATAGTTAATAGAAGTAAGAATTTCGATCCGATGTTAAAAAGTAATTGTCTTCAATTTATGTAAAGACTTAATACGAGGTAACAAATGGCTAACATTATTACATGATGAAAACCCCGAAGAGAAGCAAATAGATCTTATTTTAGGTGATAAAAACAAATATATTAGTTTTAGATTTGATAGTGTTATAGATGATAAGAGGAGTAAGAAATTTGATGAAATGCAGGTATGGTGAAAAAGCAGGGGAAACAACAGAAGATGTGCTCGCAACAGCAGGGCATTGTGCAGGCACCGCTTGGAATGTCTTAAAGATTAGGAGGGCAATTAATCCGGCAGCGGCTACGAAGTCAGGGATGCTTAAAAATGCAGCTAAGAGCTTCAAATATTGAATCTTTACAAAAATTAAATGAGATGGATGAGACTGAAAGATGTACAATATTAATACTCTCTGAGCATTACTGTTTTTTCTGTGTGTTTAAAAGTTAGTTTGTGTTGTTGGATTTTTATGATTAATTAATTAAATATTATTATTAATAATATTAATAGTCTTATACAAATCCTAATTATATGTCCCATTAAAGAGACAGTCATACTATGGACTCTAAACTGTCTCTTAATTCTCTCCCATCTAGGAAACTACTCCCTTTATTTGAGTTGTGTTCAAACACTGCTCTTTGATGGAAAGAGCAGTATATAAGAGAATACATATTCTGATTAATTAGGTCACTAAATCTACTCTCCCTTAAGAAAATTACACCATCTAAATAAGTGAGCAGTGAGGGTTTGGAACCGAAATCAGAAATTCAGATTAATACTTTGGGGTTGATAAAGCTGTTCAGGAATCCGATTAGCAATGGCTGGAGGTTTTATTTTCGATCTTATTTATCGCTTCCGCTTTATTTAATCAGTTGTATGTTATTCAGTAATATTAAACATACTAATTAAGAATAAATAACTTACATTTGGTATCAGAGCCTTAATGGCCTCTGTCTTGTTTTTCGGTTTCCGTCGTTTGTTTTGAATTCTGGTTTACAAGTTAATTGCTTGACTCGTGGAGTCGTGGATGTTTAGCTTATGTTCGTATAGCGTTGGACTAAAGTTGAGACATCAATTGCCGAATTGTTTTTTATAATTTATACTTTGCTCGACCGCAAGATCTGTTTCTTGTGAAGGCTTTGACTTCGTAAATCGATGTATAAATTGTACTGCCAAGAGATTAAGCAACATCAAGTCACGATGAATTTGGCAATTTTAATATTGTGGTTATTGCTTATTAGATCTGATTATCCTTGTCGATAATTTATTTGTGTAATCAGTTTCTGGGATTTTTTTTCCTGGATTTTATTTTGAAGTTTGTCGGGGTTGAAGATGAACTTTTTTTTTTCTTTTTGGGGAGTTGTTGCTGGCTCATTTGTTTGATTTGTGTTGTCTTTTGAAAGCCTTTTAGTTTTGCTTGTCCTTTCACGAAGGTAATATTTTATTTAATAATGGCCTACTTTGTACTTATACGTGGACATTGGTTTATTATTGTTTTCCTATTTCTTTTACCTTCTAATGCTAGCATGTGACTACTTTGTACTTATATTCTTTTTTTTTTAATAGTAAAATACTACTAGTATATGGTAAGATAGTAGTCTTTAAGATGAGTTAAATCTCGTTATTCACATGCTGAGTTTTTTATATTATTGTTTTCGTATATACATAAAGTCAATTGTATATATTAATGTTAATGATTTTTTATTTTTTTTTAATGTCGAGTGATTTTAAATTTATTAATTAGAGAGTAGCCACAGCATCTTTAATTGATCAAAATTTTATTCGAAATCACATGTGGAAATTAGACATTTAATTGTAATTAATTATACGTAATATGATTAGACTTACCCGCAGGAATCTTGTTGTATTTGTATGAATTAATTAGGGTGTTATATTAAATTATGTTTCTTAATCTACCCACAGGAGTTAAGAAATGAATATGATTTAATAGTTTCATCATAAAGTTTAATTTTTATGCATCTAATTTGAGTAGACTTTAGCCCACAGGCAAGTTTATGTCACTAGGTTCATATGAGCATAATTTACATTGGTAAGTTGTGATAAAATTAAGTCTCAAATTTTGTTACTAAGTATGTATATTTAAATTTGCAGCAAGTTTACCTGGAGGTTCCTTTGATGTCAAAATTGACGTTCCTGAATTAACTGGTGACAATTTTAAGGTGTGGAAAGAAAGAGTTCTGCTACATTTAGGGTTCTTGCGTTTTGATTACGCTATTCAGAATGATGAACCGGCTGAAATAACTGAAAAAAGCACACCAGATCAAGTAGAACTTCGTGAAAAGTGGGTGAAATCCAACTATCTTTGCACGTTGTTCATTAAGACTAAACTGTGTGCTAGTATCAGAGGTTCAGTCGACAAGCATACTAAAGTCCGGGACCTACTTAAGGCTATAGATGAGCAGTTCGAAACTTCTGATAAGGCTTTGGCAAGCACCTTAATAATGAAGTTCACATCTTTGAAACTTAATGCCACTAAAGGAGTGCGTGATTTTATCATGCGCATGAGGGATACTGCAGCCCAACTTAAGGAATTGGAAGTTACTATGTCTGACACTTTCTTAGTGCATTTCATCTTATGTTCTCTCCCAACTCAATATGCCCCATTTAAGATCTCTTACAATACACATAAGGATAAATGGTCTCTCAATGAATTATTGACCATGTGTGTTCAAGAGGAGGGGAGGTTATTATTGGAAGAAGGTGAAAAGGTGAATTTAACTACTTCTACTGATAAAGCATCATCCAGTACGAAGTATAAGGCTCACCATAAAGATAAAGGAAAGGGAAAGATTCCAGCTGAGCAAGTAATTAAGAAGGAGTCGTCGTGTTTTTTCTGTAAAAAGAAAGGACACATGAAGAAAGACTGCGTAAAGTTTAAGGCTTGGCTCAAAAAGAAAGGTAATTTTCATGCGTTTGTTTGTTATGAATCTAATATGGTCAATGTTAATCATAATACTTGGTGGATTGACTCTGGTACTACAATCCATGTTTCAAATACCTTGCAGGGTATGACAAACCTTCGGAAACCAGTGGCAAGTGAGAGCGCCATCTATTCAGGAAACAAGATAGGCTCGCACGTTGAGGCCGTGGGGACATGCAATTTAATTTTAAGTACTGGTTTTATTTTGATTTTGGAAAAGACTTTTTACGTTCCGAATTTTGCTCGGAATTTGATTTCAGTTTCTAGACTTGTACCTTTCGGATATTCTTTTAACTTTATGGACTCTGGTTTTAGTATTTGCAGAAATTCTAAAGTTATTGGTAATGGTATTTTGTCTGATAATTTATATCGTCTTTGTTTACAAAATGATACCACTCAAAACACTATGCATGTTAGTACTGGTTTAAAAAGAAGTATTATAAATGAGGAGTCCTCTATGTTATGGCACAGGAGATTGGGACACATCTCCATTGAGAGGGTCAAGAGATTGGTAAAGGAAGGGGTACTTAGTACTTTAGACTTTACCGATTTTGAGACTTGTGTTAGTTGCATTAAGGGAAAGCAAACTAACAAATCTAAGAAAGGTGCTAAGAGGAGTTCTGACCTACTAGAGATCATACACACGGATATATGTTGTCCGGATATGAACGCTAACGATCCAAAATACTTTATTACCTTTATTGATGATTATTCACGATATATGCGTCTTTACTTACTTCGTTCCAAAGACGAAGCTTTAGATGCCTTTAAAATTTTTAAGGCTGAAGTAGAGAAACAGTGTGATAAACACATTAAGATTATGAGATCAGATAGAGGTGGTGAGTACTACGGTAGATATACTGAGGATGGACAAGCATCTGGTCCTTTTGCTAAATTTCTTCAAGAGCATGGGATTGTTGCCCAATACACTATGCCTGGTTCTCCGGATCAGAATGGTGTAGCAGAAAGAAGGAATAGGACATTAATTGAAATGGTGCGTAGTATGAGAAGTAATATTAAACTTCCTTCATTTTTGTGGGTTGATGCGCTAAAGACGGCTGCGTATATATTAAATCGAGTTCCTTCCAAGGCCGTCTCTAAGACGTCTTTTGAGTTATTCAAAGGTTGGAAACCGAGTTTGCAACATATACGCGTTTGGGGATGTCCGTCTGAGGTGAGAATTTACAACCCACAAGAAAAGAAACTAGACCCAAGGACTCTTAGTGGACATTTCATTGGATATGTCGAAAAGTCCAAAGGTTATAGGTTCTATTGTCCGTCTCATAGTACCAGAATTGTGGAATCTAGAAATGCAAAATTTCTAGAGAATGACTTGATCAGTGGGAGTACTATAGGAGTTGAACCTGAAAAGGATCAACATGAAGCTTCACCCTCTGTTTTGAGTAACAGGTTGGTTATTGATCACGGTCCTGAAGTACGACCGGAGGTTCAACAACCAAATACAGAAATTCCACAAAATGTCGATCAAAATATAGTAGATCATAATGAGGAAGAAATTCCATTAAGAAAATCTACTCGAGAGAGGAGATCGGCGATTCCTGACGACTATGAAGTATATCTACAAGAGTCGGATTGCAGTGTTGGAGCTGATAATGATCCTATGTCATTTTCACAAGCCATAAGTTCTACATATTCAAACTTATGGATGGATGCTATGAAAGATGAGATGAACTCTATGGCATCTAATCGAGTTTGGGATCTCGTCGAGTTGCCCAATGGTGTAAAAACCATTGGATGTAAGTGGGTTTTTAAGACTAAAAAGGACTCACTTGGCAACATCGAGAGACATAAGGCAAGACTCGTTGCTAAAGGGTTCACTCAAAGAGAAGGGATTGACTACACAGAGACATTCTCTCCTGTGTCTAAGAAAGATTCTCTTCGAGTTGTCATGGCATTAGTAGCTCATTTTGACTTCGAGCTACATCAGATGGATGTGAAAACGGCGTTTCTTAATGGCAATTTAGAGGAAGAGGTTTACATGAAACAACCTGAAGGATTCTCCTCTAAAGACGGTGACCATTTGGTTTGTAAGCTAAATAAATCCATATACGGTTTGAAACAAGCCTCCCGACAATGGTATAAGAAGTTCCATGAAGTAATTTCTTCATTCGGTTTTGAAGAAAATATCATGGACCAATGTATATACCTTAAGGTCAGTGGGAGTAAGATTTGTTTCCTTGTGTTATATGTGGATGATATTCTGCTAGAAACCAATGATAAGGGGTTGCTATATGAGGTGAAACAATTTCTTTCAAATAACTTTGATATGAAAGATATGGGTGAGGCATCTTATGTCATTGGCATTAAGATCCATAGAGATAGATCCCGAGGCATTTTAGGCTTGTCTCAGGAGGCCTATATCAACAAAGTGCTTGAAAGATTTAGAATGAAAGATTGTTCACCAAGTGTAGCACCTATTGTGAAAGGTGACCGATTCAGTTTAGACCAGTGCCCAAGGAATGATTTGGAAAGAGAACAAATGAAAAATGTTCCTTATGCTTCAGCAGTTGGTAGCATTATGTATGCTCAAGTCTGTACCAGACCTGACATTGCATATGTTGTTGGAGTATTAGGCAGATATCAGAGTAACCCAGGCATCGATCACTGGAAGGCTGCAAAGAAAGTGTTGAGATACCTTCAGGGTACTAAAGATTACATGCTTATGTATAGACGGACTGATAGTCTTGAAGTGGTGGGGTATTCCGACTCAGACTTTGCTGGTTGCATTGATTCACGAAAATCCACATCTGGATATGTGTTTATGCTAGCTAACGGAGCTGTATCATGGAGGAGTACTAAGCAGACATTGACAACCACCTCTACTATGGAGGCCGAGTTCGTTTCTTGTTTTGAGGCTACCTCACATGGTGTTTGGCTGAAAGGTTTCATATCTGGGCTAAGAGTTGTTGACTCTATTAGCAGGCCGATTCAAATGTATTGTGATAATTCAGCTGCGGTATTTATGGCTAAGAATAACAGAAGTGGAAGTCGAAGTAAACACATCGACATTAAGTATTTGGCCATAAAAGAGCGTGTTCAGGAAAAGAAAGTGATCATAGAACACATTAGCACTGAATTGATGATTGCAGATCCCTTGACTAAAGGCATGCCACCTAAGGGTTTTCAGGGTCATGTAGTGAATATGGGACTTGGTCCCATAATGTGATACATTCATTTATATTATGTTTTTCGAAACTTTCATTTAGTTGGATATTTTCTCTTTTAGTTATATACGTACGTTCTTTGGTTATTTATTTTATTGAGAAATATCATTATGTTTTGACCTAGAGTAAACATATGGTTTATTCATTAAGTTAAGTATGAGTGGTGAGAGACTAAGTATATCGTAATACATGGAAGATTAATTCTCGTCCCAGAGAATTCGTCGCTATGATTCGTATATGAAGTTCCTCTCTGTTAAATGGGCCAAGTGGGAGAATGTTGGATTTTTATGATTAATTAATTAAATATTATTATTAATAATATTAATAGTCTTATACAAATCCTAATTATATGTCCCATTAAAGAGACAGTCATACTATGGACTCTAAACTGTCTCTTAATTCTCTCCCATCTAGGAAACTACTCCCTTTATTTGAGTTGTGTTCAAACACTGCTCTTTGATGGAAAGAGCAGTATATAAGAGAATACATATTCTGATTAATTAGGTCACTAAATCTACTCTCCCTTAAGAAAATTACACCATCTAAATAAGTGAGCAGTGAGGGTTTGGAACCGAAATCAGAAATTCAGATTAATACTTTGGGGTTGATAAAGCTGTTCAGGAATCCGATTAGCAATGGCTGGAGGTTTTATTTTCGATCTTATTTATCGCTTCCGCTTTATTTAATCAGTTGTATGTTATTCAGTAATATTAAACATACTAATTAAGAATAAATAACTTACATGTGTAACTAATATTTGATTAATGGTATATGTAATTTGTAATAATGAAATGATTTATGAGGACAGACATTTGAAATACACAAATTCTTATTTCAGACGGACTAATTTTTTTGTCTAAATAATACGGACTAAATGTAGCCATTTTACAATAAAATGTTACCAATTTTTGATAAAATGTTACCATTATTTCTAGGGTAAAAATTGACGACTATTAATCATTTTAAAGTTATAACATTTTGTTATTAAATGATTACATTCTATTAAAAAGATGGTGACATTTGATCCGTCTTATTTTTGTCCGTCTGAAGCAAAAATTTCTCGAAATTAACTGGCTAACTTATGAATTATGATATTTCTAACCAATATAGTATATATTTAAGACTTTTAATTTATAACTAGTTTAGTTTCTCGTGATTTTCACGGGACTATTTTAAATCTTTGTAGCTTTCGCCAACCACTCGATAATGATTGGGCCGCATTTTCGATATACGAAATGATACTATGATTTTTCATTAATTCATCAATACCTACCCCCAGTTGTTTGATAAGGTATATGAGGTTACAGGGACGTAACCTGTTTCTTTTAGTGGGATAGGAGAGATCGCGCGCTAGGTTTCGAGTCTTTCTGTAGCTTGTTGGTTGGCCTTGTCGTATGTGGATACAAAGTTTGCTTTAAAGGTAATGAACGTGTGTATGTGTGTTTGTCACATGTTATGCACATGTTACTTGTGAGTCTTGTGTTTCAAGGCAGTGGTTGTGAACTTCGAGGACGAAGTTTGGTTCTAAGGGGGAAAGATTGAACACCCCTCCTTTGCGTAGCTGAGTTGTGACTCAACTCGGCCGAGTTAGGCTAAATCGGTCGAGTAGGTCTAACTCAACCGAGTAGGGTCAACTCGGTCGAGTAACTGTAACTCGGCCGAACTAGTGCTACTCGACCGAGTTGCTCCAATCCGGTCGAGCTGGCTCTTCTGTGTTTTGACCCGCGGTTAATTATATATATTATTCCGAGGTTAAAACCTCATTTACCCTAAATCAGAAAAGACAAAACCCTAATTACCTGCCTCCCTTTCACTCAAAAACCTCCAAGAGTCCTTAGCAAGAGTTTAGAAGCGCCGATCATCTAGCCTACCGTTGTTAGCAAGTAAGTTTCGTTTTATCATCTCTTTATCATTAGGTTTTTACTTATGCCTTGTTGAATAATATAAATATATAATTTCTAGGAGGAGGATTCGTAGAGGAACGTTGGTGGAAAGCTTAGGATTTTTCATTCATGTGATTGTGCTTTGAGGTAGGGTTTCCCTACTCAAATATGTGTGAATATGGATGTGACGGTAATGTATTGTTTATCTGATATCACTGCATTCTTGAGATTTGTATTGGAAATATATGTGTGGGACCGTTGCGGAAACGGTCTCACTCCTACGATCGCTCTTCGTGGGACACGCCGCGGAAGGGATGCACTGTAAAACCCCTCGCGGCAACGGAATGATAAAACATACAAATGTATGAAATTTGCGCGGAATTAAAACTTTTGACATCCTTTAAAATAACATGCGAGGTGAATTACGATGACTGAAACGCGGAAGAAATAAAACTTAGATAAGTATAAAATAATAATTACAAAACAACAGCCCGGGATAGGATATTCCTACAGGCATCGAAACTGTATAGTCGAAAAGGTAATTCTAGCTACGCGATATGATAAATGTCATGTCCATGAAGATAAATCGGTCGCTAGCCCTCAACGGATCCCCCTGTACATAGCTGCACCAACCTACATACATGAAACATGTACGGCACAGTTTAGGTTGGCAATGGGTAGGGTCTGGGTAGGGTCCAACAAGACCTGGACCCGACCCTAAGTCACATACCTTGGACCCATACCCGACCCAGACCCTAAAGGGTCTGAAATTAATGGACCCATACCCGATCTGAGGGTCCGGGTTCGGATAGGGTCTACCCTAGGGTCTGTTGTTTTTTACTAAACAATTTTTTCCTTAAATTATATCATTTACCCAGTACTCAAACTTATCATTTTCATAAATTTCCTCATTATTATTAATGGATATTTGGATATGCGTATAGATATTAGTGATAACTAATAAAGGTCGTTTGTATGTGTATATTATTTGGGCTATTGACGTTCGTATATGTGTTTATTTTCTTTTTTTAATAAATATAAGAGTCTAAGGGTCGGGTAGGGTCCCAACACCAAGACCCGGACCCGTACCCGAACTTTTTATATAAGACCCGACCCATACCCGAGAGGGTCTCAAAAATTCAGACCCATAGCCGACCCGTTAGGGTCAAAACCTAAGGGTCTTGGTCGGGGACTCGATCCACTGCCATCCCTAGCCACAGTCAGTGGGAAGTGTATAGAGGTTCTTCCAGCCACTTATTGTCAATAAACACGTAAACATGTAATCATATAACCAACCATACATACTTCAACGTAAACCATAGCATGTGAAGCATGCTACTCATGAACAACTATCATAAGTATACTTAACATCCAAAACTCAATCATGCAGTACTCATATTAATCAATTTTATAAGCATGCAATCATCATCATACTCAATTACTGGTTCAACTGTAAAACCCCTCGTCGCAGCGGAAAAATAAAACATTCAAACATGCTAAAATTTACACGGAATTTAAACTTTAACATGCATGATAAGAACGAGGTGAATTAAAACAAACTATACAAACTAAAACAAAACAACAATAGATAAGTATGTAAGTCTAAGTACAAAAGTATAAGTACAAAACTCAGCCTGGGATGGCACATCCCTACAGGCACTCAAATGTATATCAAAAACTAGGTCTAGCTAGAACGATAAACGGGTGTGTCATCGATGATAGGATCATCGCTCGCTAGCCTCCGTAACCCTCCAAAGCCATCATGTACCTACATACATGAAAGCATGTACGCCACAATTAGTGGGGAGTGACTAGAGTTCTCCTAGCCACCTATTGTTAGCAACATGTAACATATACGAACATCCAACATACTCCAACATTTATAACATGCGAAATATATATATATATATATATATATATATATATATATATATATATATATATATATATATATATATATATATATATATATATATATATATCGACCTTCATATCAACATGCTTTACTTTTGCAAAGGCTCTCAACTAACTTCAGAAACTATTTGAAGTGAGAGTCGGTCTTCCTTCCGGTTGCCCGGCCGGGGGGTCTTTCCCTTCAAACCATTTACGAACTCAGAATAAGAGTCGTCCAATGCCTTGGACGAACAATAACTAATAAACAATACTCTTAAACAAACAATCATTCAAAAACATCTGACATTGTACCCCAACTCACGCAAGCAGATGCAAACAACAGTATCTAGAACTAACCCTAACTCAGGAAAGAACTAAACACATTCAACAATGTCCAAGTCACACCCCAACTCAGGTAAACTTGGTACACAAGGTCAGCAAGCATACACCCGTGAACCCCAACTCAGGCACGAATGGATACCAATCAGCTAATAATGGGTCTTGACGCAACTCAGCCAGAACCATTACCCTTCGTAGTGAATCAAATCCCAACTAAGATTCAATTCACCACGGTTATACAAAGACACGGAAGGACATTGATCCCAACTCAGACATCTCCTACCGCATCATCCATACACGTCACGGTCCAGAGGTCCCAGCTCAGACATGTCCGCCACACCACAAACACTCACATGTCAAAC
The DNA here is from genome assembly GCA_029255685.2 of Silene conica. Classification (NCBI taxonomy): domain Eukaryota; kingdom Viridiplantae; phylum Streptophyta; class Magnoliopsida; order Caryophyllales; family Caryophyllaceae; genus Silene; species Silene conica. Next base: position 56,480,327 of record CM055314.2, on the reverse strand, counting down.
TAGAGGTCCCAACTCAGACATACCTTGACATGCATCAGACATCAGTACATGTCGTACTCTAGCGGTCCCAACTCAGACATATTCCGATATGTACTACAACCAAGTCCTTAGTCCTAACTTTACTGACCTCTAAACAATACTTAATTGACCCCAGGAATTAAGTTAAGGGAGAGCCGGTTTCCCTTTCGGTTGCCCAACCGGGGGTCTCTACTCTCTATCCTCACTCCATTCCCGAACCCAACATAGTGCCGCCCGAACTCCGGGGACCTCAAACACACATACAAATATAAGAGAATGACCAATTTCAATAAAAATTACTAGCAACCTAAGACTGTTGTCCCACAAGCCTAAGGGTCACCATTCAACTAGCTAGGTTCAACAAGCCTCATAACAAATCTACGAATTAATTAGCTTAAGACAATGAATAATCACTTACTAATTATTGCTCATTATATTGCCCATTACAAATTAAGTATATATATCAACTAAGTGTCCTCCACAATAGTGTGTTCACGTCAATAATATAATTAATTGACTAATCTCTATAAAAGAATATTCATGGGATCATTCTTTATCATAAGTCAACTGGTCAACATTAATCGGTAATGATTGGCTTGCTAGAGTTTGACATTACTGTCGTAATGACGGTGGTGACCAGTTGATCCCTTTAGGTCACACCTTTAGGACAACTCTCTTAATGATAAATGAAATAACTGTATATTGATACGATTTAGTTCATTTCTAGTTTCTGAATAATATAAGGAGAAAATTTATAATAAGATTATAAATTAAAATATATTAGGGATTGAAATGTCATCACTATTATTTATATGTTTATGAAACATAAAGTTGTTTGAATGAATTATTTAAAACTACAATTGTTGTAGTAACAAAGTACGATTAAATTAGATATAAGTAATTAATTGAATTACTTTTGAATTTACGATTAAAGAGTTTAAAAGTTAAACTGCAATTACGTAAACTAATATGGTCCTAGCTAATATCACGTATGAGTCCATTTCTACCATGGACCGTGTGTTATAACACACACACATACAACATTACATATTAGATGCTAGGAAAATTCTAAGGACATCTAATTTAATGCTTGGGCAAAGTGGGAGACATTGTAGGAGATAGAGGTACCCATCCATTGGGCACTCTAACCACACCACTCGGCCGACCCATTGAGGAGAACAAAAGAGAGTTTTGTTCCCTCATTCTCTCTAACTCATTCATTCATCTTGGTTGCTAGGGTTTCACATTAGAGAAAAGAAAAAAAAATTCTCTCTAATTCTAACATCAAAACCGTGCACCCTTCTTAGTGAACTAGAGATTTTGTATCATGTTTTCTAGCAAAAATACATACAAAACATTGAGTGTAGTGTGTCTTGGTGTTCATCTTTTGGAGGTCATCTCTTTGAAGGCTCAAGGAGGATCATTCCGTGTAATAAGCTCAAGAACAAGTGAAGAAGGTGTCTTCACTTGTGCCCTAATTAGCCGTGACATACAATGTAAGGAAGCTTGTTCTTCCTCTTGAATCTCGTTTCATTATTGTTAAGCATGCATAAGTTCGTAACATTATAAGATAATAACATTAGTATGACTAAAGAAGGTATTTAAACCTAACAATTGGTATCAGAGCGGAGGTTGTTGCACATGCTTAATCGGTGATTAGTTTTTCCGAGTTTTTGAGACTTAAAATAAAACTATTAATTTCGAGATTCATATGATAAATCACTCGACATTTTGGCATGTTTATAAATCTGGTCCTAAAATGTTTTTAGGTTATTTAGATAATTTATGAGATTTAAATATTGTTCATTATATAATTTTTAATCATTTGTATGTATTTTATGAGAAAATCGAATTAAATGGTTAAAATAGATAGAAAACGTTTCTAGCCTTGTATTTTCTACACGACCTCACATGCATATTTTACTTAATGTATGTAAAATTTGGTACAATATGATGTTGTATAGCATGTTTTACGATTTTATTAGACAAAACCGTATTAAGAGGTAATTTTGGTCATTTATATATGATATTTCGAGTTAATTTTCGAAAACCGTGACCAAAAGTTTTTTGACATTATAAATATTAATGTAATATTTCAGAATGTTTGTGAAAATAAAATCCAAATTTCGAAAATTTTGCATTTTATTTGGATTTAATTCGTAAAGAGTTATGTAATTTAAGGCATTATGAACAATATATAAACATAATTAAAGGGTTAATTATAATCAAAATTATTTATGACTAATTTTGAATCCTAAAATGTGTTAGGATATTATTTAGAACATAAGTTTATTTATGTTTTAATTTATGCATTTTAACGGGTTAAAGTTGCAAAATCTCATAAAACCGATTTATAGTTAACCTAATAAGTTATTAGGGCGATTTGTCATCTAAAATGAACATATTCATAACATTTATATTGCTGCGTTTTTCTTATGAATGTCATATTTTATTGCATTATTTTGAATCATGTAATTATTCTAGTATGGCCTTAGTTTAATCGGTAATTCCCGTAATGAAAGAGGTTATTGATTCGGTTGTAATTTTGTGATCTCGTATCACCCAATTGTAATTTATTTCTATTTTATATTGTATAAAGTAGATAGAATTAAGAATGTAATATTTGTAATTCGGAGTTCCCAAGGCGTTGCATTCCCGGAGGAGTCCAAGACAGTGTTCCTCAAGTGATTGCCGAGAAGCCCTAGGGACCAAAGGAGTTGGTTTCCGAATTGTATTTTATTTATTTTCTTTTAGGAAAGACCATACTAGGAATTTTATTTTTGCTTTATTTTGTTTTAATATGTTGCATGCATAGCCAAATCGCCATTAACATGTCATGCATATCGAGTATCGAGTCTTCAATGTATCATTTTATTATCGATAATTCACCTAATTAGTTCACTTAAAAGGAGATAGATAATATTTGACAAGATCTCTTACGTATGAAATATTGAGACTTAGCCTTACCAAAAAGTATGGACCCATGAATCCCTTCTTTACAAAAATGTAGGCTCGGCTAAACCGGGGTACTAAAATTGTCACGTTGGGTAAGTGGGGTAATAAAGATTACACCTTGAAATTTGGTCGATCTCAACGAAAGTATTCGTAATCGTAGTTGCAATAAGTTCGGGCTAAAGACAATTTTTAGAAAATTGTCGACCGGGAGTTCTAAGGTAGAACCGATTAAAGGGTTAATCCACCAAATTATACCTATACGCGTTGAATCGGCTATACCGTGCCCGCATTAGTATGGGTTTGGGTCTCGGGATTGTTTACTTAATTGTGTAAGAGATCATTAAGTAAATACTAAGCTTGTTTAAAAATGTTTAACAAGTATTAATATAACGAACGTTAATTTTTCCTTCATTTCCGTTTTGTAGTTATTTAATCGCAATGGATTCATCCAACCCTATCACTATTGATTCTTGTCACAATGTTTTCGACGATGTTTGCAACCAAAACAACATTGATACTACCAGAGAAGTTCATTTCGGAACGGGTCCGGATGGCAATGTTAACTTCATTACTTCTATCCCACCTCCCAAAGGTCCACTTCTTGACACGGCTAATATAGATGAGCTAAATGAAGAATTGGATGCCTTATACTTGAAAGAAAGGGCTTATGATGAAGCTAGTGGGAGCTCTAGCAAGAAAAGTCTTGCAAAGATAAAGAAGAATAAAAGAAAGTTACAAAAGGGGCGATGCCACTATTGTAGTTGTTGGGGCTGGTGTCCTTGACAGTTAGTACAATGACTTACTAAATCTCTTAAAGGATCACAAGGGCATACTTTAGTATTATTATCAGTTGATCCACGTTTATCAATAACGGTTAGCTTGCTAGATAAGTTTGACGTTATTACCATACGGATGACGGTGATCAACTGGTCCCTATACGTCACACCTATAGGACACGTTTGAGAGATGTGAAGGTATGAAAATACAGTCACATTTATGCCGGATACGACTAAACAGTTAGCCAGAGGTATTGACTATTAAATTAGCCAATAAGATGTTGAGATTATTATTTAATACGGATTAAATAATTTTAGCTATTACAGATTACATGATTAATTCGTAAATTAAATATAAACGGTTATATTTAATTAAATATTGTATTCGCGTATTAATATAAACAGTTATATTAATTTGGGTAATTATACAATATCGTAATTTTATCAGACCATTATTAATACATCGACTGCATTAATATCTGATAACATGTGAGCGATTTATAAATAAAACCCGCGAATTATATTATTAGCAAACGGGTCGAATCACGCAAAGGAATAAGGTAAGAGTGGAAAAAGCCCACCCTTACCCAATACCCATTCGGCCAACCTAGGTAATACAAAAGGAGAGTTGTTCTCCTTTTGTCAACTACTGGTTAATCACAATCTCAAGAATTAGGGTTTTGAGAACATTATTTTCCCAAAACTTAGATCTCACATCTAAAACCTGACAAAAGCTCTCCGCATATTGCAAGGCAATTGGAGCGTATTTCTAGCACACGCGGCATCGTCTCAATCAAGTCTTGGGTGCAAGTTGTAGGAGGGAATTTGCTTTAATTCCTGTTCTTAGGCCTTTAGCACAAGGATCAAAGGTTGTATTCTTTTTCATGTTTTAATTATCTTATGACCATAATTCACAACTGTAAAATTCGTTATAATCCTTCATGTTTTAGGGCGAATACATGCTATATTCCCCACAAGTGGTATCAGAGCCAAGGCCACGAAATTTTACTTTTGTGTTTTTCATGTGTTTTAATTAAAATTTTTTGAAAATCGTTTTCTGTCGCCGTTTGGGTCGATCGACCTCCTGTTGCGGTCGGTCGACCGCCTCCCGTGTAGGTTTTCTGTTTCGGCAGTTTATCTTTTGTGAGTAATCGATCTGTTTTTCGATTCCTGTTTACATATTGTTAATTAATCGATATTTTTAGCAATATGTGAATTTTGTTGTTGTTTAATTTTGATTTACACGTTTTAAATCAAAGATAAAAAAGGTAAAAACTTGTTTTGATTTTAAAAGTGCAGCGTTTTGCGTTTTCAGAAACTCGGTTTCTTGTTTTGTGGTCGGTCGACCTGTTTAATAGGTCGGTCGACCATACTGCTGTTACAAGAAGTTTTTTTTCCGGTCAGAAGGTCGGTCGACCCCGTGTTGAGGTCGGTCGACCTCGTCCCTGTAACAGACGTTTTATTTTTCCCGAAAATAACTTGTTTTTATTTTACCTTGGCCAAAAGTAATATGCTGTATACGGAAATAGTATATTATTTTTGTGAAACGGTTCACTCTCTCATGATACATATTATTTTAAAACGGTTTAAGATAATGGATTATAAAAGTATTAAAATTAAAGTGGTTAAAACGGTATAATCAAATAATTTTAATCTCGTAAAGGTGGTTTTGTAAAATTTGTTAGTCATAATAACAGTATTATGTCATGAATGAATTTTATTTTTAGTTGATGCATTTTATTTATCGTCTTGATTGATTGCCTTTGAATGCTTTCTATAACGTATTTAATCTTTTCAAACGGTTGTAACTTAGTGTGGCCTTGGTAGATTGTGTTACCGTAATGATGGAACACAATCTTGTTTGTAATTTTGAGATCTTGTATCTCCGTTTTGGGTTTTTGCCATGCATGTAATTACTTTTGTATTTAAATTAGAATGTAAATAGGGTTATATTTGTAATTTAAATTAGTAATTTTTTGAAGACCAAAGACGGAGACCGGATGCTCACTCCCGCTGCAAAGACCAAGATGGAACATCAAGACAAGCTTCTAGGGTCCAACGGTGGATTCCAAAGTTGTTTTTATGTTTATTTTGGTTGGATAGGCCACACTAGGACTTTTATTTATGTTTATTGCATTTATTTTATGCTTTCATCGATAATAGCTTGCATCATATTCCGCCTAAAACCAAACCGCCTATAACATGCCTGAAAACTGACTCATGTAGAGGTTACGTGTTAGTTTTCTGTGACAATACAGATGTCACATGTCACATGCAAAGCCATCACTTTATTTCATTCATTCACGTATATGCTAGATATTAGTTCGCTTAAAATGGATAAATATAAGTTGATGGGGTCTTCCTCGTATAACCAAAAATTGAGACTAGTCTTTATAAATCAGACTCCCATGAATCCCTTCTTCGTCGGTAGGCATAATATGACCCCTTCTATGTCGGGTAAGTGGGAACAGATGATTTATTTTATCTCAACATCGTGGTCACTCGATACTATCTAGCAACTATGATGGACTAATAGATAGGATTTACGGTAATCTATCGACCAAGAGTTCCAACGGTGGAATTAGCCAAGCTGTGGGCTTATCAATATACGGAAATTGAGTCTTGGGATCATTTATATAATTCTTGAGGGAGATCAATTATATAAATGCATGAGTCTACGAGTTTAAATACAATTTAAAATAGACTTAAATCACAACGATGAGTTGCTTATATGGTTTTGTTTTTATCTTCTTTTCAGTGTAGAACACAATCAATTAAACTGCTGTATATCTAATGGTTGGTGAAGACCCAATGCCAAGTGCCAAGCTAGCACGTGAATCCTGGCTAAAAGCCTTCATGGACTCCATGAATCAGTCTACTAGACTGAGGAATGATGGGTCCAACTTCTCTGACTGGGAGGCAGCACTACGGAATGCTGCCATTGCTGACGGAAAGCTCAAGTACTTAACTGAGCCCATTCCGGCACACCCAGGAACTGGAGCTAGAGCTAACGAAGTTCGCGCTCATAGCGACTTCTTCATGGAAGCGGGTGCGATAAAGAACGTACTCATCTATGCAATGGAATCCAATTTGCAAAGACGCTTCATAACCCATGGTGCAAACAAGATTTTCACCACGCTCACTAACGAATTCTCGAAAGCTCCGAGAATCGTTTCTTATGAGCATACCTGTCGCTTCTTTGAGGCGAAACTCCAGAAGGGCCAAGCTGTTAGCCCACATATTCTCAACATGATTGAGAATATTGAGAAACTGGAGGCCCTAAACTGCAAGATCAGTGAGAACATAATCGTCGATCGAATGCTCCATTCGCTTCATGATGGGTTCGCCCTCTTTAGGGCCAACTATTACATGAACGACATGAAGAAGCCTCCTCATGAGCTCCACTCCCTTATCGTACAGACCGAGAAGGATCTGAAATTAAGTGGGAGCGTGAAGCAGGATGTTCTCATGATCTCCAGTAAGGGTAAGGGTAAGGGGAAAGCTAAAGCTCAGGTCGACCTAGCGGTAGGTAAGCCCAGGTTCAAGAAATCAGGATTTACTAAGAGTGGGCCAGGTGAGTCGAGCAACTCACAGGGCAAGACAAAGAGCAAGGATACAAGCATGGAATGCCACCATTGCCACAAGACTGGGCATTGGAGGCGCTCATGCCCCGTGTCTCGTGAGGACATTAAGGCAGGTCGTGTTACTCCTGTTGGTATGTCTTCTTCTTATTTTATTCACATGATTGAGATTAACCATGCAAGTTACGGAACTTGGGTACTAGATACTGGTTGCGGTTCTCATCTATGTAATCATGTGCAGGGCCTCCGAAACCAAGAACCCCTCATCAAGGGTGAGGTTGACCTGCGTGTCGGGAATGGAGCACGTGTTGCTGTAGTCTCGAGGGGAACATACGTGATCCAGCTTCCAAGTGGATTCGAGTTATCTTTATATAACTGTTATTATGTTCATAGTTTATCTAAAAACATTATTTCAGTTTCTGCACTTGACAAACTTGGTTTTTCATTTGTAATAGAGAATAATAGTTGTATTTTCTCGTTACACAATATGATTTATGGCAAGGAAGTTTCCATGAATGGAATTTATGTTTTAGATCAAACCACTGAAATATTACATGTGAATAACAAGAGTTTAAAGGTGTTGGTAACAAAGATCAAACTTATCTATGGCATTGCCGTATGGGACACAGAAATGAGAAACGCGTAAAACAGCTCATACAGAATGAAGCTATCTCGACCTTTGATTTCGGATCATATGGCACGTGTGAATCATGTCTCATCGGTAAGATGACTCGTATTACCTTCAAAGGTGTTGGAATGCGCGCTGCCGACCTATTAGGACTCATACATACGGATGTATGTGGCCCTATGTCGATCAACGCACGAGAAGGCTATAGGTATTTCATCACTTTCACGGATGATTTGAGTAGATATGGCTATGTCTACTTGATGAAACATAAAAGTGAATCCTTTGACAAGTTCAAAGAATACCAGAATCGGGTATAGAACCAACTGGGAAGAAAGATTAAAGCACTACGTTCTGATCGTGGTGGTGAGTATCTTTCACACGAGTCTGATCAACACCTTAAAGACTGTGGTATCGTTCTGCAGTTAACTCCACCTGGAACACCACAATAGAATGGTGTGTCCGAACGGAGAAATCGAACTCTACTTGATATGGTTCGATCCATGATGAGTCACACCGTTGTGCCTGATTCATTGTGGGGCTATGCTCTTTTATCAGCCGCTCTAATACTTAACCGAAGTCCGTCTAAAGCTGTTGACAAGACTCCATACGAATTATGGAAGGGAACGGTCCCTAACTTGTTCTTTATTCGGGTTTGGGGCTGCGAGGCTTATGTCAAGTGGAGACACGAGGATAAGCTCGGCCCGCGATCGGTTAAGACATACTTTATAGGCTATCCAAAAGGAACATTTGGTCATTTCTTCTACTCGCCAACCGAACAACGTGTTTTTGTTGCGGCTAGTGCGACGTTCTTAGAGAAAGAATTTCTCGAGAACAAGTCGAGTAATAGAACCTTCGATCTATCGGAGATTCAAGAACCAAGTACCGAGCAACCATTGGAGGAAACAATTCCTTCAACCGAGGCTGTAGTAGATATTTCTGAGGAACCTAGGAGGTCAGGAAGAATCTCTATTCCTCCGGACAGATACATTGGTATGGTCGAGGAACATGACATAGATGACATCTTACTCCTAGAGGGTAATGAACCCTCAACCTATAAAGGTCCCATGACTAGTTCTAACTCAAAGCTATGGCTAGAAGCCATGCAATCCGAGATGGACTCCATGTATGAGAACAACGTGTGGGATTTTGTTGACCTACCTGCAAAGGTACGTCCCCTTCAATGCAAATGACTTTACAAAATAAAGCATGCCGTGGAAGGTAAAAAAGATATCCATAAGGCAAGACTAGTTGCTAAAGGTTTCACCCAAGTGCCAAGCTTGCACTACGATGAGATCTTTGCACCCGTAGTCATGCTACGTTCCATTCGGATTATCTTAGTGATCGCCGCATTTCACGATTATGAAATATGGCAAATGGAAGTTAAAACCGCCTTCTTAAACGGTTATTTGGAGGAAGAGTTGTACATGGTACAACCCGAGGGTTTTATTGATCCGGAACATCCTAAGAAAGTTTGCAAGCTTAAGCGTTCCATCTTCTGACTTAAGCAAGCATCACGGAGTTGGAATCATCGTTTCGACCAAGTGATAAAAGAGAATGGTTTCATTCGATCAGTCGAGGAACCATGTCTCTATATTAAGTCGAGTGGGAGCAAGATTGTCTTCCTAGTACTGTATGTCGATGACATACTCTTGATTGGGAATGACATACCTCTCCTATCTTCGGTTAAAGCATGGTTGAAAAACCATTTCCAGATGAAAGATCTAGGAGAGGCACAAAGAATTTTGGGCATCCGTATCTATAGGGATAGATCACGACGGATGTTGTCTCTGAGTCAGGAGTCTTATATAGATAAGATCCTAGAGAGATTCAGCATGACGAACTCCAAGAAGGGGTTCCTTCATATGACTACTGGGCTTCACTTGAGCAAGACTCAATAAGCTAAGACATTGGAAGAGAAATAGCGCATGAGTCGGATTCCTTACGCTTCGGCAATAGGATTGATCATGTATGCCATGATATGCACACGTCCAGACGTTGCATATGCATTAAGTATGACTAGTCGATTCCAAGCTCATCCAGGTGAACAACACTGGATGGCCGTGAAAAACATTCTTAAGTACCTACGGAGGAGTAAAGATTGGGGATTGACTTATGGAGGCGACTCGACGCTCTGCGCCACGGGTTACGCAGATGCTAGCTTCCAAACGGATCGAGATGATTCGAAATCTCAGTCTGGATTCGTTTTTACTCTTAATGGCGCTGCTGTCAGCTGGAAAAGTTATAAACAAAGTGTTATAGCAGATTCTACAACTGAGTCCGCGTAAAAGGAGATATTCATTGATAAGATCGCTACGGATGACAACATATCTGATCCTCTCACGAAAGCATTACCACGTGATAAGCATGAAGGGCACATTAATTCCATGGGAATCAGATGTGTTCCTAAGTTATAATAGTCTTTTATGAATTCATGTAATAATTCATTTTCTCGTGTACTCTATTCAACCTCATTGTTATGATATATAATGTTTTGTTTTTCATGTGGAATTGTACGCCAATTTTGAACACCACAAAGTGAACTGAATAACATTACATCGTTTTGGTCCTTGATTACCCACTTGAGCTGATAACTCTGGTAATCATTTTGTGACGTTGGTTGATGGTGGATTCAACGAGCCATAAGTCAAACGGATGACTGACCAATCACAAAGGCGAGTTATACGAATATCTCGTAGGACACCCCGTGACAACGTTATGGAGTCCTAAATGTTTTATAACATTGGGTGCCAGGTCGTGGATAGGACCGCCATAGTGTTCCTTAGAGTCGAGTCTTTTGACTTTCAACTGTCTCTTGAGATTAAGACAGATTTTGGGTAACTTTGGTTTCTTTCCCACGGTCTTCCGTAACAGGGACCAAGAGGATTTTTTCTGGGTTATTTCATGCTGCGCTTACATCGGCAGGATTCGAGTTGAGGGAAATATCCAAACCCTTATCATGATTTTATCATTTCTCAGGGCCACTCGAGGAGTAGTAACTGAAATGCATGGTCATGCTCGAATACAGATTCGTTTTATCAGTTAAGTTACTCTCTAGTCGGGGAAACCACTCTTGATACAGATCGCTTGTGAGATACGACCTTTGCGAATGCGGATTTGCAAATTGTCTTACATTGAGTGGGAGAAATTTTAAAAGGATATGAGAATCGGTTATCGCACCTACACTTGTACGGACAAGTGGGAGTTTGTTGGAGCTTGTGTCCTCCACATGTAGTGTGATAACGTCATTGCACATACCCTTGTACGGACAAGTGGGAGATTGTTGGGGCTGGTCTCCTTGACAGTTAGTACAATGACTTACTAAATCTCTTAAAGGATCACAAGGGCATACTTTAGTATTATTATCAGTTGATCCACGTTTATCAATAACGGTTGACTTGCTAGATAAGTTTGACGTTATTGCCATACGGATGGCGGTGGTCAACTGGTCCCTATACGTCACACCTATAGGACACGTTTGAGAGATGTGAAGGTATGAAAATATAGTCACATTTATGCCGGATACGACTAAACAGTTAGTCAGAGGTATTGACTATTAAATTGGCCAATAAGATGTTGAGATTATTATTTAATACGGATTAAATAATTTTAGCTAATACGGATTACATGATTAATTCGTAAATTAAATATAAACGGTTATATTTAATTAAATATTGTATTCGCGTATTAATATAAACAGTTATATTAATTTGGGTAATTATACAATATCGTAATTTTATCAGACCATTATTAATACATCGACTGCATTAATATCTGATAACATGTGTGCGATTTATAAATAAAACCTGCGAATTATATTATTAGCAAACGGGTCGAATCACGCAAAGGAATAAGGTAAGAGTGGAAAACGCCCACCCTAACCCAATACCCATTCGGCCGACCTAGGTAATACAAAAGGAGAGTTGTTCTCCTTTTGTCAACTACTGGTTAATCACAATCTCAAGAATTAGGGTTTTGAGAACATTATTTTCCCAAAACTTAGATCTCACATCTAAAACCTCACAAAAGCTCTCCCTATATTGCAAGGCAATTGGAGAGTATTTCTAGCACACGCGGCATCGTCTCAATCAAGTCTTGGGTGCAAGTTATAGGAGGGAATTTGCTTTAATTCCTGTTCTTAGGCCTTTAGCACAAGGACCAAAGGTTGTATTCTTTTTCATGTTTTAATTATCTTATGACCATAATTCACAACTGTAAAATTCGTTATAATCCTTCATGTTTTAGGGCGAATACATGCTATATTCCCCACAGTAGTGTCATGGGCCATTGGAAGAGGAATTGCTCTAAGTACTTACGTCATATCCAAGAAGGTCTTGTGATTCCGTTAGGTAATTCGAAATTTTAAAATTTTGTTATTGACATTAATTTTACATTCAACACAACATGGGTATTGGATACTGGTTGTGGTTCTCACCTTTGTAATCGTTTGCAGGGTTTAAGAGAAGTGGAGAAAGTAGACAAGGGTGATATGGATCTCCGACTAGGAAATGGAGCTCGGGTAGCGGCCACTTCAAAAGGGACTTGCACTCTTGCCTTGTCAAGTGGATACGAGTTATATTTAAGTAATTGTTATTTTGTACCGTCTCTTTCCAAAAACATTATTTCTGTTGCAATGTTAGACATTGGGGGATATAATTTTTCCATTAAGAACAATTGTTGTGTAATTTCTAAGAATGACATGGTTGTTGGCCATGCTAATTCTATTAATGGAATCTATGTTTTGGAAACTTCGGACTCGTCTAAAAATGTCTATAACATTAACAACAAAAGGATAAAGACAAATGACCCAAATGAATCGTATGTTTGGCATTGTCGACTTGGTCACATAAATGAAAATCGTATTAAAAGATTGGTAAAGACCAATATAATTAAACCATTCGAATATGAATCTTATGGTACATGCGAGGCTTGCCTTCTACGAAAGATGACTCGTAATACTTTTAGTGGTAAAGGGACACGAGCTAGTGAGTTATTAGGACTCATACATACGGATGTATGTGGACCACTAACAATCACCGCTAGAGGCAACTATGACTATTTCATTACCTTCACCGATGATCTAAGTAGGTATGGGTATATCTACCTAATGAAGTATAAGAGTGAAGCCTTCAAGAAATTTAAAGAATTTCAAAATGAAGTAGAAAACCAACTCGACAGAAAGATTAAGACACTACGATCCGATCGTGGTGGTGAATATCTTAGTAACGAATTTGATTCACATCTAAAAGAATGTGGCATTGTGTCACAACTTTCACCTCCTGGAACGCCACAACTTAATGGTGTGGCAGAAAGGAGAAATCGAACCTTATTGGATATGGTCCGATCAATGATGAGCCAAACTGACTTACCTAATTCATTTTGGGGATTTGCGATCCTCAGAGCCATTAAGTCGTTGAACAATAGTCCAACGAAAGCGACCGATAAGACTCCATATGAGATGTGGAAGGGAAAGGTTCCTAACTTATCCTATATGAAAATATGGGGATGTGAGGCATATGTCAAGGTAAAGACCGATGACAAACTTACTCCACGATCCGAAAAATGCATTTTTGTTGGTTATCCAACCACCTCACATGGCTACCACTTTTACAAACCTCATGAAAACAAAGTGTTTTGTGTCTTCTGAGGCTGTCTTCTTAGAAAATGAGTTTATTTCTAAGAGACAGAGTGGGAGAAATTTTGAACTTAATGAAGTTCGAGAAGTTCAAGAGCCACAAACTGAAGCTGAGACAGATGAAGATGTTCCTTCTTCTCCCGCTTCGGTACCTATTCAATCCAGGAGGTCGAGTAGGGTTCCACATCAACCTGATAGGTATGTTGGACTAATTGAGGAAGATGGTAGCCTAGACGTATTACTTTTGGAAAGTGATGAGCCTACCACTTACAAAGCTGCAATCTCTAGTCCCGACTCCGCCAAATGGCAAGAGGCCATGGCATCCGAGATGGATTCTATGCATCAAAACCAAGTATGGGACTTGGTAGACTTGACTAAGGAGATGAGACCTCTCCAATGCAAGTGGATCTTCAAGGTGAAAAATGGCATAGAAGGACATGATGATGTCTATAAAGCTAGGTTAGTAGCTAAAGGGTTTTCCCAAGTTCAGAGTCTTCATTTTGATGAAACCTTTGCTCCGGTAGCCATGCTAAGATCCATTAGGATAATGTTAGCGATTGCCGCATTTCATGACTATGAAGTGTGGCAAATGGACGTCGAAACCGCCTTCTTAAATGGGCATTTAAAGGAGGATGTGTATATGATACAACCTGAGGGTTTTGAAGATCCTAAAAATCCGAACAAGGTATGCAAGCTTAAGAGATCCATCTATGGTCTTAAGCAAGCATCCAGGAGTTGCAATCATCGCTTCAATGAAGTCATAAAAGAAAATGGTTTCACTCGAAGTATTGAGGAACCTTGTCTGTATATGAAATTCAGTGGGAGCAATGTTGTATTCCTAATCTTGTATGTGGATGACATAGTACTCATTGGAAATGATGTTCCAATGCTTTCATCTGTGAAAGGATGGTTAGGTAACCATTTTCAGATGAAAGATCTAGGAAATGAACAATGCATATTAGGTATCCGGATCTATAGAGATAGACCCAAGAGGATATTGGCACTAAGTCAAGAATCTTATATCGATAAGATTCTACGACAGTTCAACATGGGAAATTCCAAGAGAGGGTTTATCCCTATGGGAAGTGGTATTATATTGAGAAAATCTCAATCTCCCACGGAGCCCAAGTATGTTGAACGCATGAAAATGATCCCTTATGCTTCCGCCGTGGGATCCATCATGTACGCCATGATATGCACTCGTCCAGATGTCTCGTATGCTTTGAGCATTAATAGTAGATATCAAGCAAATCCAGGTGAAAGTCACTGGATTGCAGTCAAGAATATCCTTAAGTACTTAAGAAGAACTAAGGATTCATACTTAGTGTTTGGAGGGGAAGAAGATTTGTGTGTAAAGGGTTACACATATGCAAGCTTCCAAACAGATAAAGACGATTTTAAATCCCAGGCTGGATTTGTCTTTATCTTGAATGGTGGTGCCATTAGTTGGAAGAGCTTCAAAGAACCAGTCGTTGCGGACTCTACAACGGAAGCAGAGTACATTGCAGCATCAGAAGCTGCTAAGGAAGCAGTATGGATAAGGCAATTCATCGAGGGACTAAGGGTAGTTCCAAATGATGAAGATCCTATCACCCTGTACTGTGATAACAGTGGTGCTGTCTTTCAGGCTAAGGAGCCAAAGTCTAGTAATAAGTCTAGACATGTACCAAGAAAATATCATGTAATTCGGGATTTCATTGATAGGAAGGAAATAGCGATTTGTAAGGTTGGGACAGACGATAATGTGGCTGATCCCTTAATCAAACCCTTGTCGCAAGTTAAGCATGATTCTCATGCTCGTTCTATGGGTCTTAAGAGTTTACCCAATGTGTAATCGATTATGCGATATGAAATGAAAAATGTTGTTTTTACGTTCATATAAGATAATCTTGTTCATCATTTAAAGTTTTATATAACTTATTTTATTTTATATACTTTGTTAAATCCAAACAGGATTGTATGACAATTGATGAACCCTGTGAAAGTGAACTGGATTAACTTAGTAATGCCCCTAGTCACTTATATGAGGTGACGTCTCGAAGTGACTAGATTATGATGCGATTGATGGTGAGTTCTAACACCATAGAGTCATAAGAGATGACTAGTCGGTCATATAGACAAACTGTAAGGTACACTTGTGTCGGGCAGTGACCGCTTATAGAGTTCTTTAGAATTCAATGGAGCCTGGTCGTGGCAAGAGCTGCTATATATATTCTTATGAGTCGATTCTTAGACTAGAGACTGGTTGCTCTAAAAGTGACATAATTCAAAGTGACTTTGATTTATGCTCTACGATCTTCCGTAAAAGGGGTCAAATGGGCATCTTTCGGGTCACAATGGACGATGTTAGCCAAGGAGAACAGTCGGATAGGAATTGTTCTATCCCTTGTCAGGGTTATCTTAAATCTCAAGGCCACTCGAGGAGTAGTGAACTGGAAATGCGTGGCCACGCTCGGAGAATATCTATGGTAGATAATTCCGGTCTATCAGTTACACTCCATATCGAGAAAAACCACTATTGATTTGATCACGTGCAAGTACGACCTGTAAGACACCTTGCATTGAGTGGGAGATGATGTAATAGAACAAGAGAATCGGTGATCCACACTTGTGAGGACAAGTGGGAGATTGTTGGAGCAAGTGTCCTCCACAATAGTGTGATCACGTCAATAATATAATTAATTGACTAATCTCTATAAAAGAATATTCATGGGATCATTCTTTATCATAAGTCAACTGGTCAACATTAATCGGTAATGATTGGCTTGCTAGAGTTTGACATTACTGTCGTAATGACGGTGGTGACCAGTTGATTCCTTTAGGTCACACATTTAGGACAACTCTCTTAATGATAAATCAAATAACTGTATATTGATACGAGTTAGTTCATTTCTAGTTTGTGAATAATATAAGGAGAAAATTTATAATAAGATTATAAATTAAAATATATTAGGGATTGAAATGTCATCACTATTATTTATATGTTTATGAAACATAAAGTTGTTTGAATGAATTATTTAAAACTACAATTGTTGTAGTAACAAAGTACGATTAAATTAGATATAAGTAATTAATTGAATTACTTTTGAATTTACGATTAAAGAGTTTAAAAGTTAAACTGCAATTACGTAAACTAATATGGTCCTAGCTAATGTCACGTATGAGTCCATTTCGTGCCATGGACCGTGTGTTATAACACACACACATACAACATTACATATTAGTTGCTAGGAACATTCTAAGGACATCTAATTTAATGCTTGGGCAGAGTGGGAGACATTGTAGGAGATAGAGGTGCCCATCCATTAGGCACTCTAACCACACCACTCGGCCGACCCATTGAGGAGAACAAAAGAGAGTTTTGTTCCCTCATTCTCTCTAACTCATTCATTCATCTTGGTTGCTAGGGTTTCACATTAGAGCAAAGATAGAACATTCTCTCTAATTCTAACATCAAAACTGTGCACCCTCCTTAGTGAACTAGAGATTTTGTATCAAGTTTTGTAGCAAAAATACATACAAAACATTGAGTGTAGTGTGTCTTGGTGTTCATCTTTTGGAGCTCATCTCTTTGAAAGCTCAAGGAGGATCATTCCGTGTAATAAGCTCAAGAACAAGTGAAGAAGGTGTCTTCACTTGTGCCCTAATTAGCCGTGACATACAATGTAAGGAAGCTTGTTCTTCCTCTTGAATCACGTTTCGTTATTGTTAAGCATGCATAAGTTCGTAACATTATAAGATAATAACATTAGTATGACTAAAGAAGGTATTTAAACCTAACACTTAGATCACCTAATTTTAGTAGGAAACTAGTATAGAAACAATACAAGCAATTCTGCATAAGCTACGAGCAAACAGCACAAACCCGTGTAAACCGCAGCCTGCGTTGTTTGGCCGCAGCCTGCATAAAACAGGCCACGGGCCTGCGGTGAACGCCACAGCCTGCGGTATTCACTGCAGTCCGCGATAAAATTCCAGCACAACACGAATTCATCCCCAATTTCGCCATGTCCGTTCTAAGCTATTCCTCAACATAATTTCACCTATTCTATAGCCCATAATCCCAACAATATCCCAAGTGTTACTTTTCTCATCAATCTTAAACATAAGGATATGAGTTTCAAGCAATTAAACAACAATCAAGCGAGAACTTAACATTTACGACGGATATACAATGTTCATCAAACATCCTCATAAACCCAACTAAAATACCACAATACATTCTGAAATTTGCCATTAAACATTCCCAACATGCTTATAACATCAAACAACATTAAGAAACATATAAGAAACATCAAATTCAAGCATCATACCAAAATCCCCAAAATTCAACCCATCTTTATGTATACTCCCAAATTCAACCCAAATGATAAATTCAACATAAATCAACAACAACAATCTGTATAAAAAGCATACTAAACATATTTTTAAACTATCTCACGCCTCTAAACATAAGAACACATCAATCTTAACATAAAGCTTGCTAATTTAACAAATAGGCCGAATAAGCTCATTATCGTCACCTCAAGCGTCTTGTGCTCCAAATTCTTCCTCTACAACGTAAGAATCAACCTCGGGATCGTCTAAGGCAACTCCTAAGACCATAAAAACGAAAATTAGGGGCTTAAAACGAATTAGGGCCAAAACAGCCCGGAACGGAAGTTCGAGAAACGAAAATTAGAAGTGATAGAAAGATCACAAATTTCGAGAGGATTCCGAATATATAAATTTTACCTTGATTCGAGTTGAAGAAGGGTTTGAGATGATCTTTTGAAGCTTTCTTAAAGAACAGGAAATGGTGTTTGTGTTTAACAGTGGAAGGGTTTTGTGAACAAATGAAATGTCGATGGAAGGGAATAAGGATGTGTCCTTTTATTTACTTGTGTCGAATTTGCTTTATTTAAGTGCAACGGAACTTAAGACGGGAAATGCCAAGCGAGCTAACATCTTAAGATTAAAAGAAATCCTAAGATGGAACTTCCGGAAATCTTAAATTAAAACTTACGAAATGTTATTAAAATAACATTATATTCCGAAAAATACTTTAAAAATATTAAAATATTATTTACGAAAATAAGGGATGTTACACTCACCCCAACTTTCAAAAAGTTTCGTCCTCAAAACTTGAAGACGGAAATAAGTACGAAAACAACTCTAGCTATCAAAACGTACTACGTGGGTTTCGGTAAACCCAAACTTTATCTTTCGAAAAGGTTTCAAGAAGAAATAGATTCCAAGGCACAAGTTTTTGTCAATAGACACTGGGGTTCTCGTTACGTATTCAAGAGCCCGACATTCTAAATCGGAGACCATTCCCAAAATTAAATCAGCTAAAATTCAAAATCTAGACCAATCAAGTGTCGATAAGCATAGTACCGGTCATCAGACGTCTCCGATAACCAGTTCTAAAGGCGATTCGACACTGTAACTAGTCAACTCAAAAGATGTTCTACTCTTTAAAACCAAACTTTTTAAAAGCAACCTTTATTTTCAAATCTTCAAAGGATAAAAATTGTAACAACGACAAAAGACTACTTCCAACAGGAGAGTGAGCAGTTTCAAATTCTCAAAACAAATAAGATTTTCTAAAAACTGCAAACTTTTAGGGTAAACAATAGGGAACCATTCTGAAATGGTCACCGGGAGCGCAGAAACAACCATATAGATTACTATTAACACAATGACCAAGAGCTTTCGGTTTCACAACAAGCGAAGCACAACAGGGAGGATCGAAGGAACGAAAACTACCAGGCTAAAGATCAAGGAAGACAACAACTCTGCAGAAGACGGGAACACTCACCACTCAATCCACGTACGAAACATCGTGACAAAGATTCCTCATACACTCTGTGGAGGGTGATCCAAGTTGTAGGATAACTCATAGTCTTACTAGTTTACCAATTTATTAGTCCTACTAATAATTTACTTATTAATCTCATATTAATATATATATATATATATATATAGGGTTGGGATCCGGTGAGAACCACCTTACAATGAAAACCGGTGAGAACTCTTCCTTACGGAGTTTTTTTTAAAAAATTAATGATATAATTGGATTCGGCATGGAATTTTATGGCCAGAGAACAGATTTCTTGGTCTAGAAAATAAATACTAGTGGCGGAAAAATGATAGATACGAAACAATAGATAGTAGGTGCATGCAAATAAATAAAACGTATCTCACCTCTATTTCCGTCACTAGTATTTATTTTCTAGACCAAAAAATATGTTCTCTAGCTATAAAATGTCATGCCGAATCCAATTATGTTATTAATTTTTTTTTAAAAAGTCCGTAAGGTAGAGTTCTCACAAGGTTCTCATTGTAAGGTGGTTCTCACCGGATCCCAAGTCTATATATATATATATATTTATATATATATATATTGATCCTTATGCATGCAAAATGTAAATGCGGAATAATAACGGAAAGGGCCTTACAAACGGTCTGAATGAGTGCTAGGGCGATCCTCCACGGAGCAACCAAAATAGTTTGCCTCCTTTACGATGCACCAAGACCTGCCCTTAAAATGAACCAAAAACCGAACCCGAGCTAGGAGACGGAATTAGGTTTCTTAAAACCGTAAACTAATACTATTATTAGTATACTAGAAATATTATCTAAATAATATTTTAGAGGTTGTTGTAATTTTATTTCTTACTCTAGAAATAACACTAATAAGCATAAGTCATAGAATAAATGTATGAGCAAGTCATATATATGGGAGGAGTATGGTTAGTGTGGCGTGTGAACCTTGCATGGCAAGGCCAATTTAGATGCCTTTTGTCTTTACATAAGGTTAGGGCTGCATGCCTACTATTAGGCATCTTACCTCTCTAATAATTGTGTTTCTATTGTCCACTAATTTAAACAAATTAGTCTTTCTTACATACACAATCACACGCCACTTTAGGGTGTAAAATGGTGTTTCATTTTACAATTTGTAATTTGTACAATTGTGTAATATGTAACATCTTATGTGTCATAATTGAATTGTATTAATTTAAAAAAAATATTTATCACATAAATAATATTTCTAAATTAATTAAATCATATTTAACAAATTATTTTAGTAATTCGTAATTACCGTCCCAATATATGGTTATTATAATTATCGTCAATACGATATACAACGTTTGTTATAACCATGAACCATTCATATTCTAAATTTGATATTTCGAAAATATCGATTAATATTTGACAATTGACACATTTCAATTTCAAATATCAATCTTACATTAAGATTCAACCTCAGATTTCTCGATATATAGTTTTAAGGAATTCGATCAATTCGTATCATATATAATTGATCAATATATATATTTAAGGGGTTAGTCCTAGAGGTGTGACCTAAAGGGATCAACTGACCACCACCGTCATACGATAGTAATGTCAAACTCTAGTCAGCCAATCATTATCGATTAATGTTGGTCAGTTGATTATATATCATATTGGATCATCCCTTGCATATTCTTATCATAAGATTTTTGACAATGATTATTATCATTGACGTGATCGCACTATTGTTGAGGACACATTTCCCAACACAAGTGACCTCTAGACTCACAATGGTTTCACGATCTCTCTTACCATCAACTTATTCACAAAACAAGGCATTTCTCATCAAGAAGGGATTCCAAAACTCTCATTCGACTCACACTAACCGGAAATTCCAACGGAAATGAGGTCAGCCATGTGGATTAGTTCACACTAAAACTCTTTCATCAACGGTCAAAGATTTCTCACTCAAGGGGGAAAGCTTAAGCCTATATTCCAGATCAAGGTTTGCGCCCTTCCAAATTTTTAAACCAAAATTCCATTACCATAGCCTCGCGCCTCAAAACTCAGGGTACGATGTTCTCTATCCTGTAACTCTTTCCCATTGAGGGGCCGTAACAAAATCGTCCATAACCTTAAATTCTAAACAAATCGATTCCATCAAACTCATTCCACTAAGCACTTCGAATCCTAAGTTCCCAATCTATTACCATAAAGTGAACATTCAAAGATAAGGCCTCACTAAAGCAACAACTTCCAAATTTAGTGAGTCGATGATCGGTTCTCACAAACATTTCCTCAAAACGATTTATATACCATAATCCTGCAAAACTAAAACAATGTCATCCTTCCAGTTACCTATTCCCAGAAGTTTTAGATATCACATCCCTGCCAGTTCCTCGAGTGACAATTCAATAACAATCTCAGGCTATCAAACTCATATGTTATATCTACTTCACTTACATTACTGTCCACTAGATAACCATTCTTTAATAATCGAGTTTTCGAACTTTCATCCCCCAATGAATTACTTTATACTATCCACATACCGGTGGTGCATCCTCAAATTTCCCTTAAGTCCTTTAATAGATAAATGCCAAGATCTATTAAGTATCCTAGGGTCAAATATAAATGCTCAGTCAACTCCACAAGTCAAATTGTAAATGTCCTAACATTTTCACACTGTTACCAATACTCTCATTCCTCAAGTATGTGGTCCATTTCTACCTTCAAGAAGTTCCTCAAGATTACGTAGCACTACTTACCTCATTCATCTATTTGATAACCAAAATTATCTCAAGCATGTTCCTCTAAAATCATCTAAGACTCCAAGTTTATCATTTAAATCCTCAAATGGTACTTCCAAATCTGCAGACACTCACGATTCAATAGGGTCCTCGTATCTAAATTCCACAGAAGGCCATGTATAAAATCTCCACTTAGCGTAAGTACTCCATCATTCACTTTCACTCTTCCAATTGGTAAACATATAGACGCTAGGATCACCAAAACATGTCTCACAACGCTTCCTAGGTTTTCCTCAATTAACAACGCTCTCTGAAACACGGTTTACGGTTAACCTCAAAAATTTCCCCAAGTCCGTCTAAGGTAGGTTACCTTACAAGGTGACTCAGGAAAACAAGACACCAGGTGAAGTCGAAAGAACATGAAGATAGTTTTTAAGGGGGGTTAAATAGAAGTCTAAAGAAGGAGACTAAGATCTTAACGGTTACATGTACACCAGATTTTGAATAAAGCAGTAATATGTACGTACCAATAGAAGGGTCACGGTGAACTCCAGTCTCAGCTCGACTCTGAACAGCTCTGGCTCCAGTGGTCTCGGCCTCAGGGTCAGTAGTGACAGCTCTGCGGGTAGCGACATTCCTCTCAGGACACTCAAAGAAGCGATGTTCGGGCTTCTTGCAAGTATAGCAAAAGTAAGGGTTGTCGTGGCAGTCAACCCTAGGATGAAGATCCTTGTCACAATTGAAACACTTTAGGAGAGCATCTGGTGAGAGGTCTATGTCTCGAACCTGAGAAGTCTTAGCTCTTTTGGACTTCTTCCTCTTTTGGTTACACTGATCGGAGAGGTGTCCGGGCTTCCTACAACGGTAACAGATACGCGGTCTACCAAGGCGGTCTATGTCCGGCCTAACCGTAAAAGGTTGCTCAGTGAACAATGGGTGCTTTCCTTTTCCAGGAGGAGACGAGGAGGAAGGAGGACTAAGAGGTCTCTTGCCTCGACAGCTATGCAAAGGTGGTTGGGGAGGAGAAAAAGCTCTAGCTCCTTCACAAAAGATCTGGTAGGGGTCCTCCGCTCTTAAGACACTGTAGTAACTCTGAAAGTAAGAAGTCGGGTCGCCACAGGTTATACTCCTAGTCTCAGCATTAAGCTTGCTCCGAAATAGGTAAGATTTATCCTCTTTGTTCTCGACTAGCTGTGGGACAAAGTGGATTAGCTCCTCAAACCGATTGGTAAAGGCTTGGACAGAAAGGGTTCCTTGGCGAAGGTTCATGAACTCGGTCATCTTATGTTGGCGTATATCCTTATGGTACAACCTCATGCCAAGAAGAGTCTTGAAACGGCTCCATGTGAAAGAAGGGTCGCGATTAGTAGGAGAGCTGAACGTTATCCACCAACGTCTAGCCTCACGAACCAAGAACTGAGATGCTACGCGGATCTGATCCTCAGGTCGAACACCATATATCATGAAGTTCGTTTCCATGTCAAAGAACCACGCAGTGAGGGCTACATAACCGGTCTCTTCGTCGAAGGTCTGAGCCGCATTCCTCCACATCTGAGTGATAATCCAAGCCAATCCTCCAGGTTGGTTGCCTTCCGATGTTTGCAACGAGGAAGACGGCCCACCCGCCAAAGTTACATAACTCTGGAGAGTTTGAAGGATGGCATGCGCCAAAGCATTCTCAGCATCGGTTGGCTCCGTCATTCTTCAATCACAAAAGACTAAACCGTTAGACGTATTCCTAACCAGACACAAGCAGACTACAATAATAAGTCCTTAAATCTACCCCATTTCTCATTCATTATTCAATTATATGGTCAAATTAAGATTGGGGGCTACATGAGTGCGTCGGGAGCGATAACGCTCTGATACCAACTGTAAAACCCCTCGTCGCAGCGGAAAGTAAAACATTCAAACATGCCAAAATTTACGCGGAATTTAAACTTTAACATGCATGATAAGAACGAATTGAATTAAAACAAACTATACAAACTAAAACAAAACAACAATAGATAAGTATGTAAGTCTAAGTACAAAAGTATAAGTACAAAACTCAGCCTGGGACGGCACATCCCTACAGGCACTCAAATGTATATAAAAAACTAGGTCTAGCTAGAACGATAAACGGGTGTGTCATCGATAATAGGATCATCGCTCGCTAGCCTCTGTAACTGTAATACCCCGTTTTCCATTTTTAATATTTATTATTTATTTTGACGATTCGGGAGTATTTGAGCGTTGGTATTAGTTAATTAATTTATCGAATAAGCGCTTTTATATTTTATATGTTATTAGTGATACCTCGTTTTAATTTAATTGAGACACGGGTTTTGACTCGAGTTTAATGATACAAGTTCTATATTATATTATCGTATATAGAACTAATCGCTATCGTAAGTATATCGACCAAGCTAATAATAATTTTACGTGTTATATTATATTTATAATATCGCGTTGAAACTAGTTCGTATTATTTAAGACGAAGCTCCTTTTGTAATGGGTCAAGCCACGACATACTCCATACGCAAAACGCAACCCTACCTTGCTTCTTTACGTTATAACCTACCACCGATCTAAACCCTAAACGTAAAATAAGAAAAATAAGAAACTACTCTTTGTCCTCATCCTTGTGGCGGCTGCATCTGAACGAAATTGGGAGAGGGTGACAACGGTAGTCTAGGGCGTTTACGGTGGTGCTCAAACCTAGCCACGCGAGTGAAAGGTGAGTCTCTCGTTCACGTTAGGATTTTATTTTATTTCATTTTTATAGGGTTTTTATCGTGGTTAGGATGTCGCCGGAGTCAAGTCGACTTGGTGGCTGCGGAGTTGCGAGTGTTAGGGCGAGGGTGTTGGCGTGGGTTGAGTGTCAGCGGTGGTCATCGGTGTCGGCGAAGGTTATCCTTCTTTTTGGTCTGTTTCGGGTATAAGGTTGGGGTGGTGCCACCGTTGACTCGGGGGAGGTCGACACGGTGGTACCACGGTTGTCGTCGGGTGTCAGGAGTCGTGTTAGGGGTGGTTCAGGTCGTTGTCGAGTTGCGAGGGGTGGCCGCGGGGTTCGGCAGTACACAGGTCACGGGAGTCAGTTGGCTAACCGGGCTTGGCTACGGCTGTGGTGGCACACGCGTATTGAGGTGAGTACGGTTGGTGGTGGTTACGACAATTGTGGTGTTGGCAGTAGCTGGATGGGTGGGTTTTGTCGCAGGCGGGTAAAGACGTAGGGAGGGGGAGCGTGTATGGATGTATGGATTATTATTATTATTATTATTATTATTATTATTATTATTATTATTATTGTTATTATTATTATTATTATTATTATTATTATTATTATTATTATTATCATTATTTCTTATTATATTATTATTAGTATTTCTCATTTTTATATTTGTTATATTGTTTTGTCAATATATTGTTGTTAGTAGTTTTAAGTTATTGGTTGTTTTAATTTAAGGCGGTATGGGTCGGGAAAGTTTCCTTTTAAAGAAAGTTGTTATTTCGGGAAAGTTACCAATTTAGGAAACTTTCCACTTATAGAAAGTTACTAATTACATTAAGTGTGAGTTGACTCAAAGGGGGTTTAGGGAGTTTATTAATTCGTTATATATACATGTTTAGGTGACGGGTTTCGCGTGGAATACTTCTAGCAAGCTTGTGATTGACTGTGCTTCTGCGCTTTGAGGTAGGGGAATACCGTATGCCTGGCGATGAGTAATTTGATTATTAATCGTTGTTAACAATGTTCATCTTATTATTGTATGAATGGTTTATTGCTTTATTTGATTGCAAATTTCTGTGATACGATTTGAGGTGATGAATAATGGGTCTTGTGATTGGTGCGGAGTTAATGGGTCTTGTGATTGGTGCGGAGTTAATGGGTCTTGTGATTGGTGCGGAGTTAATGGGTCTTGTGATTGGTGCGGAGCTAATGGGTCTTGTGATTGGTGCGGAGTTAATGGGTCTTGTGATTGGTGTGGAGATAATGGGTCTTATGATTGGTGTGGAGAATAATGGGTCTTGTGATACGGAGTGGAGATGATTGACTTTCTATTTATAGTAATGTTTGACAGTTTATTTTTCCTCTACTCAACCTCGTGGTTGACCCTGTGTATTCGTGATCACCTGTGATGAACCAACTTATTGGGGAGCAGATTGACAGGTGCTTGAGACTATGGGAGCTAATGGGAAGAGAGAGCTTGGATCCGGACCAGACTAGAGTTTAGATCGCCATAGTCGTTTGTTATGAGTTGTACTTTATTTATAAGACAGTTTGAGTTTGGTTGCAAGAACTTGTTTTGAGTTTAACATTTTATAATAAAGTATTGTATTCTTTTATTTGTATCTACTGCCTCGGGAAACCGAGATGGTAACACCCTTACTTATTGGGGAGTCCTAGTACAGACCCCTAAATAAATGGGGGTGTTACAAAGTGGTATCAGAGCGAACGATTCTCAGGCCTAAACCAACTGAATAATAATGAACGTAGGAATAGTCTAATAAAATGAACCGCGAGATGAAACTGATTGGAGCCCCAAAAAGGAACGGGATGAGTTAGGAGCCCCCCTCACACCAAACCATGGGCCCTTTCGGTTCACTCTCGGGAACCCAATGAGAGTAATTGAAGAGTGGGGTAGACTATATAGTGACCTAGTTATATTGTACTAACATTCTTAAAGGAGAAGAATGAGGTAATGGTACGTTAATTATTGTTAACGATATTATTGGAAGTTTATGATCGATATTGAAATGTGGATCGAGCTGGATGATTGAATTGAAATTTCAATTAGGATGGATGTGTAATTGTTGAGCAATATTTAAAAGCAATGTGATCATATGATTTTGGTATTTTTGAATGTTCATACGATTATCTGCTATTTAAATGACTATCGTTATTATATGATATTGGTGTTTAACTCCTTGTAAAGACGAGTAATTCTGTTGATTTACCTTGTTGATCTTATCATATGTTATGGTAATCCATGTCTAGTGATATGCGGAATGTGTTGCCCTAAGCCATGAATGTATATAGTTATGTGTTGCATATATCGTACTTAAAATTCTATGCCTATTATACGCATTTAAATTCGTTATGAAGTTAGTCACCAATAAGGGATACGTAGTAGTCCCTAGTTATATTTCCGTGCTTGGATAAGTTGTGATTGTGCGATGGTAGAACCTAACTTATTTAGATACACATGTATAACTATCAAGTTATTTAGTTGATCCTATTTTCAGTTTCGAAATCTTTACCGTGTTCTAGATGACAACTATGGTTGAAATGAGGAATGAATGTTAATATGGTATAAAGTGATGTATATGCTTCAAATGATATGTCAACGTGTTTTGGCAGGAAGAATGGTTGAGTTTTGATGTAGTAATGTGAATTGTAACAGAACCAAAATTTTAATTAAACTTCCAGAATGTTACCTTGTATGTACGGGCTGTCAATTTTAATGTGTTCTATATTTGAGTATGAAAATAAAACCTTTAGTTGATAGTGGTCAGATTGTTACTGCACAGTCCCGTTTTGACCCAACTTTTTCTAAAAGAGATCATTTAAACTTGTTTATTGTTTATGCATAATTCCAACTCTACTGTTCAGAAAATTCGTTCACGTTTTCAAAATGATAAGTCATGTAAAATCTTAACGAGTCGTTATTTAATTATAATTTTTGCAAGTTGCCCAATTTTCTGTTGAATTTCTGTAAAGTTCTTATTCAGACCAATTGAGTTGTAAAAATTTTATTAAATGATTCCCTTGAGATATGCATTCGATTCTTTTCCTATGTTTAGCTAATTCTTTATATTTTCTAAAAACTATAATCGCTCGCACGATAGCTAAGCGGTTATTTAATTATGATTTTTTTAAATTGCTGCATAATGGTTATTTGGTGGAATTGCGAGTTATGTAAGTTTCATATAATCAAATGTGAATTATGTGATGTGGCTATGTGATATCATGATATAGTATCAGTAACATGAATAGTAGACATATAATATGAATATGAACCTTAGTAAATGATAATGTGACCTCCTTTATTTTGTCAAGTTTTATATAAAATAGTTTCAATTATACCGACACTCTTAGTTTCTAGGGTTATGCCTCAAAATAATTATGTGATGTTCGTATGTAATGTTAAAATCATGTTATCACAGAATGATCTTGCCAGGTGGTAGAATGAAATTGGACCGGCAAACTTGATAGCATGATATAGCAATCTAATTGTTATAAGTAATGGTGATTATTTTGAACAAATTTAATCGTATTGATGTCCTTTCATATATTTATGGTATATCACTGACTAGTTCACTGAGCTAATAATCTTTACAACACCTTCATGTATATTGTATGTCACAAACCGAATTGATCTGCTATGTTTAAAATCTGATCATAATATATTGAATTATTAACTGGTTGACATGTGATTTATGGAAGTACTAGTCTGGTGAATTCGTTTACTTTTATCGTTAAATTTTCATAATTAATGAGCTACAATTTACCAGAAAAAATGTTTTAGTAAATGAGAGTCAAAATGTCTCCGCGTAGTCTTGTTTCGATCTATAGCTTGTAAAATTGCCTTTTGATTCATGTTTATAAATTGCCACAAATTACCACTTCAAGGTTTCCAATGTTTCAAAATGTTTTTCCAAGTGAAGATTATCCATGATAACACTTGATGTTTTGATAATTATAGTGATGGGTTGCAACATGACGAATTCTGTAGCTACGTGTTGATGAAATCCTACCGGATGTTTAATTGCTGCATATTATATAAACCCCTTAATTTGCAAATCATATATATTACCAGTTTCATGATAAACGATGTAATGTGAGTGGATGAGGCATGTACCTAAGTGATTTCAACCTATTGATATCTAGGAATGTTAAACGGTCTTGTTAGTCTATGATTTGTGTATATCTTATGACATATGTCAATGCTCCATGTTTAATTACGTTAACTAATTTTGCTCTATGTATTTTATAAAACATGATTTGCTCCTATAATACGATTATGAACATGAAATGTTTTAATTTGTCAATTATGAACTACGAGTTTGTTGATTGTCTACATTGGTGTATATACGTTAACCTTGTGTTAAAATTTCAAGAGTATATCAGTGTTAGCTACTCTGATTCTGTTTTACTGCGCAACATGATTCTATCAATCTTATTATTTTAGTCTTGTACGGGATATATGTATATGAATTCATTGATTTGCCGGAGTCTATGTGCTTCAATCTTCATTCAAGCTGGCATGTATGATGACTAATTATATGTTGATAATTATAGAGGAGTTGTTATTGTGAATGTTATTGAATGTATAGTAGTATCCATATTTTATGAGTCACCGATTGTGCTTTTATTGTGAGAGTGTGGTTATGCTATAAGGAGGATAAAGAGTATGAGATATAGTGCATAGATATAAGATACCCAAGCAATTGATTTTATAGATGAGCCTAGTGTGGAATACTGAAGTTAACACTAATAGTTGTGCGGGAATGTGAGCATTTGGCTAGTTTACAGATGGAATTGTCTTGCAATATATGAATATTGATATTAGTTTGGTTGTGTTAAGAATGAAAACGAGTATTTCTACTTGAGAATCTTTATATTACTTGTTTATGACCGAATTGGAGTATACGGCTTACAGGGGTTGATATATATTGGATTGTGGCTTATTGGTAATGTAAAATTTTTTTTTCTTTACAATCGTTCTCTCGACCTTAGCTTGTGGATGAGTAGCTTAAAGATCGTACTTTAAGTGTTGAGCACAGATCTGTGAACCCTTGGCGATAATGATATTGATATTGATACGGACTTCGTATGGAGATTGAGATTGCAGTTCAGTGTTTATCGAGTTGTCGTATTCCTTGACCTTGACTCGTGGGTGAGTAGCTTCGAGTTTTGCTCTCTAAAGTGCTGAGCAGTTCCTTTAATGGAATATTGGATAATATTGATATCGAAATTGATATGAGAATTGGGTTACTGGTTTTGAGTTATGAGTTATGAGTTATTAGGCCGTGGTGCTATATTGTGTTTGCGGTTCAGGGTGACCGTGGTTACTGAGTTATATTTTTATGAGTTGGAATCGATATTGAGAAGGAAATATTGTTTTGCTGTAATACCTCGAAATTTTTATTACGTTTTGTTGTGTTGATGGTTTTTTTTTATGATTTAGGTATTCGCTAAATTGGTTAAAAGGGGGTTTTGGTGATTTGTGTTCGTAAGGAGGATCGAACTTGAGACCTCATGTGCAAGTATGGGCTTTGGTTTGCACGTAATCTAGGAGCCCACACTTAGTTTTTTTTAAAATCTTGTCAACCCTAATTATCATGCCGTCATATTTAGTGTGTTTTTACCCTAGCTTAGACTACCCTAATTCACATCTCAATCACCACACATCCCAGCCGTCACAGCAAGGCCTAAGCACGTAGTCTCACGGTGGTCGGAAGGCAGGCTAGGGTCGGTCGTTTAACGCGAGAAGTAGGTATGTGTATCACTGTTTTAAGCGTCTTTCACACCTGCTGTTTGTATGCGTTTCTGGGTCGTGTATGTGGTCTATCAACTCGGTTTCTTTTGTGTAAAGCAATCTATGGGGTGTAGAGGTAGTGTCTGACACTCGTCGTGGTGGTATCAACCACCGTACATCAACAGTATAGGTGGTCTTCAAGCGTCTGTCGCGGGTCTGTTGGTTATTTTAAAAATAACGAGTCTGGCCTATTAATGTTTTGTTGGTGTCGACGTCTGATTACAACTCGTCGTGGTTGATGGTGAGAGTGAAAGAGTAGATGGTGGTCAGATGAGTGTTGGGGTGGTTGCCAGGGTGGTTTCTAGTGGTGGTTACAGCGTCGTTTTGGGTTCCTGTATGTTGTTTGTTGGTCTGGTTGTTCGGGGTGGCACCACCGCTGACTCGGGGGAGGTCGGTGCGGTGGTACCACCATGTTAGGGTGTCTGGTGTCGGGGGGTGACAATGGTGACATAAGGGAGTCGTTCTGGTAGCTGGAAGGGGTGTCGACGAAGGGGGTTTCAGGTCTGGTCTGCTACTGGCGCGATGAACCAGGCCTAGTGTTGGCCCTGGTTCGCCGTGTCAGGGGTGGTCGAAGGGATAGACGGTGGTCGTGGTGGTAGGTGGTGGTCCTGAGTCCAAGGTCTGGTGGTTAGTGGTGGCTGCGGAAGGGTTTCGGTGGTGTTAGGAGGGTAGGTTTGGTGGTGAGTCGGGCTATTTAAGGGGTGGACTGTTTTCGTGTTTTCGATTATTACTTATTGATATTATTATTATTATTATTATTATTATTATTGTTATTATTATTATTATTATTATTATTAAAATTATAATTGTTATTGTTATAATTTTAGTAGTATTATTATTATGACTACTATTTTAATTTTAGCCGTCTTTCGTTATTTCAAGTTAATTGTTATCGTGTAATTGAAGCTTATGAGTCGGAAATCAATGAGTTAAGGAAAGTTTCTATTTAAGGAAACTTTCCATTTATAATGGGTTTCTATTTTTGGAAATTTTCCATTTATGAAAGGTTTCTATTTATAGTATGTATAGGAGGTTATGGGGTTTCGGGAAGGTTTTAATTTGTTGCATATACGTGTTTAGGTAGCGAGTTTCGTGTGGAACACTTCTAACGAGCTTGGACGTATCTACATTTCCTGCTATTTCAGGTAGGGGAACTACTGGTATATGATGATGTGTAATCTGTTCTTATTTGATATCAAGCATGTTTGTTATTTATTATCACGTGATCGTTATATTGTGTTATTTATATCATTCTGTGATATACTACGAGGTGATGAGATAATGGGTCTTGTGATTGGTGCGGAGGATAATTGGTCTTGTGCTTGGTGCGGAGATAATGGGTCTTGTGATCGGTGCGGAGTTATGGGTCTTGTGATTGGTGTGGAGAATAATGGGTCTTGTGATCACCTGTGATGAACCAATTTATTGGGGAGCAGATTGACAGGTGTTGAGACAATGGGAGCTAAGGGAAGGGAGAAGCATGGACCCTAACCTGCCTAGAGTCTAGATCACCTTAATAGTTGTTTTACGAGTTGTACTTTTATTTCAGCAAGACAAACTTTATATTTCAGCTGTATGAACTTGTTCTTTGAGATAACTTTATCAATTTAAAGTACTGTTTATCTTCCTTTGTATCTACTGTCTCGGGAAACCGAGATGGTAACACCTTTATTTATCTGAGGAGTCCTAGTACAGGCCCTTAAATAAATGGGGGTGTTACATTTGCAGTTTATTCAGCCAGTTCACTCACCCCTTGTCTTTGGTCTTAGGTACGACGATGAGAATACGATACTTGGTTGCTAGGAGTAAGATTTTATGAGATAGAGTAACGAGTGAGACAGAGTAATGAGCCGGAATTTCTTATGATGAGGTTACGGGGACGTAACCATATTTTAAGGAGGATAGGATTGTAAAAACTTAATGGTTTATGATATGGCTAGTTGTTATGACATGGCTATTTGATATGCCGTGATTGTTTGAATATATTTGATAACCCTGCTACTTCTGTTATGCACTATATCGTGGTTGTTGAAGTGTCATGTGTTTCTGTTGTATGTTAAACTTTGGGACAAAGTTTTCTTAAGGGAGATGGAATGTAACATTTCACGTTTCTTAAGTGTTACTTGTGATTTTCATGCTTGCTACGTGTTTTCTTTACCGGTAAGGGGTGGTGAACTTCGGGACGAAGTTCATTTTAAGGGGGGAAGACTGTAATACCCCATATTCCATTTTAATATTTATTATTTATTTTGACGAGTCGGGAGTATTTGAGCGTTGGTATTTGTTAATTAATTTATCAAATAAGCGCTTTTATATTTTATATGTTATTAGTGATACCTCGTTTTAATTTAATTGAGACACTGGTTTTGACTCGAGTTTAATGATACAAGTTCTATATTATATTATCGTATATAGAACTAATCGCTATCCTAATTATATCGACCAAGCTAATAATAATTGTACGTGTTATATTATATTTATAATATCGCGTTGAAACTAGTTTGTATTATTTAAGACGAAGCTCCTTTTGTAATGGGTCAAGCCACGACATACTCCATACGCAAAACGCAACCCTACCTTGCTTCTTTACGCATAACCTACCTCCCATCTAAACCCTAAACGTAAAATAAGAAAAATAAGAAACTACTCCTTGTCCTCATCCTTGTGGCGGCAGCATCTGAACGAAAGTGGGAGAGGGTGACAGCGGTAGTCTAGGGCGTTTACGGTGGTGCTCAAACCTAGCCAGGCGAGTGAAAGGTGAGTCTCTCGTTCACGTTTGGATTTTATTTTATTTTATTTTTATAGGGTTTCTATCGTGGTTAGGGTGTCGCCGGAGTCAAGTCGACTTGGTGGTTGCGGAGTTGCGAGTGTGAGGGTGAAGGTGTTGGCGTGGGTTGAGTGTCAGCGGTGGTCGTCGGTGTCGGCGTAGGTTATCCTTCTTTTTGGTCTGTTTCGGGTATAAGGTTGGGGTGGTGCCACCGTTGACTCGGGGGATGTAACACCCCCATTTATTTAAGAGCCTTACTTAGCAAGACATTCTCAAATAAATAAAGCTGTTACCATCTCGGAATATCCGAGGTCGTGAATAACAAAGTAAGCAAACCAAAGTACTTTATAAAAAAAAACTGATTAAATTTAAACTTGATATTGCAACAACTACGAGGTCCAAACTTGATAAAATAAAAGTACAACTGAAGATATCTAAGTGTGATCTAACTCTAGGTAGGTCCAAGCCATGTCTCTCTCCATGCCCAAGCTCCCAATCCATCTGTCACTGACCTGTAAAATCTATTCCCATTCCGGATCATCGTAGGTGTCACACGAATACACAGGGTCAACCGCGAGGTTGAGTAGGTAAAACAGATAAAACATAAATAACAGAAGAACCGTATCCTCCTCCGTCTCCATATCATTCGATCATCCACCATACCTCCATCACTCTACACCTCCATCACACCACACCTCCCATCATACCACACCTCCCATGGCCATATCACAAGTCCCGTATCACAAGACCCAATATCACAAGACCCAATTCACAACCTCCGTCCTCCACAACAATCAGTAATAACAATCAATCATAATATATTCACAACTTAATATAACATTCATACGATAGATATACTCATGTCAATTCACAACCACCAATATAAATGTTCCCCTACCTCGGAGCTGCAGAAAGGCAAAGGCAACGAACGACTGCTACTAAAAATGTTCCACGCGGAAACCGTCACCTAAACATATATTGTATAACGATCACTAATCTTTCACTTAACCACTATTTCAGAATAGTAAGGATACAATGTGGGGAATAAAGCATGTATTCACCCTAAACTTGCAGGATTATAATGAAAAATACAGTTGTGTTTATAGTCATAAGATTAAAAAGGATAAGAAAAGAAGTACAACCTTTGGTCCTTGTGCGAAAGGCCTAAGAACAGGAATTAACACAAATTCCCTCCTATAACTTGCACCCAAGACTTAGAATGAGACATGGCCGCGTGTGCTAGAAATCCTCTCCAACTGCCTTGCAATATTGGGAGAGCTATTTAGGTTTTTAGATGTGAGATCTGAGGTTTTGGGAGAAGAAAGCTCTCAAAACCCTAATTTTTCCTTGAGATTTTGTTTTTGCAGTGAAAAACAAGAGTACCTGACATAAGGAGAGTCCTCCTCCTTATGTAGCTCTTTTGGCCGAAATTTCCAATAGGGTAGGAGTGGGCTTTCCACTCTTACCTTATTCTAATTTGTGATTCGACCCATTTAGCTAAACTTTATTCGCGGGTTTTGTTTATAAATCGTATGCATGTTATCAGATATTAATGCAGTCGATGTATTAATAATGGTCTGATAAAATTACGATATTGTATAATTACCCAAATTAATATAACTGTTTATATTAATACGCGAATACAATATTTAATTAAATATAACCGTTTATATTTAATTTTACGAATTAAACATGTAATCCATATTAGCTAAAATTATTTAATCCGTATTAAATAATAATCTCAACATCTTATTGACTAATTTAATAGTCAATACCTCTGACTAACTGTTTAGTCATATCCGGCAAAATGTGACTGTATTTTCATACCTTCACATCTCTCAAACGTGTCCTATAGGTGTGACGTATAGGGACCAGTTGATCACCGCCATCCGTATGACAATAACGTCAAACTTATCTAGCAAGCCAACCGTTATTGATAAACGTGGATCAACTAGTAATAATACAAAAGTATGCCCTTGTGATCCTTTAAGAGATTTATTAAGTCATTGTACTTAATTGTCAAGGACACCAGCCCCAACAATCTCCCACTTGTCCGTACAAGGGTATGTGCAATGACGTTATCACACTACATGTGGAGGCACAAGCTCCAACAAACTCCCACTTGTCCGTACAAGTGTAGGTGCGATAACCGAATCTCATATCCTTTTAAAATTTCTCCCACTCAATGTAAGACAATTTGCAAATCCGCATTCGCAAAGGTCGTATCTCACAAGCGATCTGTATTAAGAGTGGTTTCCCCGACTAGAGAGTAACTTAACTGATAAAACGAATCTGTATTCGAGCATGGCCATGCATTTCAGTTACTACTCCTCGAGTGGCCCTGAGAAATGATAAAATCCTGATAAGGGTTTGGATATTTCCCTCAACTCGAATCCTGCCGATATCGCCCAGCATGAAATAACCCAGAAAAAATCCTCTTGGCCCCTGTTACGGTGACCATGGGAAAGAAACCAAAGTTACCCAAAATCTGTCTTAATCTCAAGAGACAGTTGAAGGTCAAAAGACTCGACTCTAAGGAACACTATGGAGGTCCTATCCACGACCAGGCACCCAATGTTATAAAACATTTAGGATTCCATAACGTTGTCACGGGGTGTCCTACGAGATATCCGTATAACTCACCTTTGTGATTGGTCAGTCAGCCGCGTGACTTATGGCTCGTTGAACCCACCATGAACCAACGTCACAAAATGATTACCTGAGTTATCAGCTCAAGTGGGTAATCAAGGACCAAAACGATGTAATGTTAATCAGTTCACTTTGTGGTGTTCAAAATTGGCGTACAATTCCACATGAAAAACAAAACATTTTATATCATAACAATAAGGTTGAATAGAGTACAGGAGAAAATGAATTATTACATGAATTCATAAAAGAGTACTACAACTTAGGAACACATCCAATTCCCATGGAATGAATGTGCCCTTCATGCTTATCACGTGGTAATGCTTTTGTGAGAGGATCAGCTATGTTGTCATCCGTAGCGATCTTATCAATAAAAATCTCCTTTTGCTCCACGTAATCTCTAATTAGATGAGCTTTCCGTTGTACATGCCTAGCCTTGTTGCTAGACTTATGCTCCTTAGCTTGGAAGATGGCACTGCAATTGTCACAATAAACGGTTATTGGGTCATTCGAACTAGGCACTACCGAGAGTCCTTGTAAGAATTGACGCATCCATATTGCTTCCTTAGCTGCTTCCGAGGCGGCATAGTACTCGGACTCAGTCGTAGAATCTGCTGTAACACTCTGTTTAGAACTTTTCCAGCTGACAGCAGCGCCATTAAGAGTAAAAACGAATCCAGACTGAGATTTCGAGTCATCTCGATCCGTTTGGAAGCTAGCATCTGCGTAACCCGTGGCGCAGAGCGTCGAGTCGCCTCCGTAAGTCAATCCCCAATCTTTAGTCCTCCGTAGGTACTTAAGAATGTTTTTCACGGCCATCCAGTGTTGTTCACCTGGATGAGCTTGGAATCGACTTGTCATACTCAATGCATATGCAACGTCAGGACGTGTGCATATCATGGCATACATGATCGATCCTATTGCCGAAGCATAAGGAATCCGACTCATGCGCTCTTTCTCTTCCAGTGACTTAGCTTCTTGAGTCTTGCTCAAGTGAAGCCCAGGAGTCATAGGAAGGAACCCTTTCTTGGAGTTCGTCATACTGAATCTCTCTAGATTCTTATCTATATAAGACTCCTGACTGAGAGACAACATCCGTCGTGATCTATCCCTGTAGATACGGATGCCCAAAATTCTTTGTGCCTCTCCCAGATCTTTCATCTGGAAATGGTTTTTCAACCATGCTTTAACCGAAGATAGGAGAGGTATGTCATTCCCAATCAAGAGTATGTCGTCGACATATAGTACTAGGAATACAATCTTGCTCCCACTCGACTTGATATAGAGACATGGTTCCTCGACTGATCGAATGAATCCATTCTCTTTTATCACTTGGTCGAAGCGATGATTCCAACTCCGCGATGCTTGCTTAAGTCCATAGATGGAACGCTTAAGCTTGCAAACTTTCTTAGGATGTGCTGGATCGATAAAACCCTCGGGTTGTACCATGTACAACTCTTCCTCCAAATAACCGTTTAAGAAGGCGTTTTTAACGTCCATTTGCCATATTTCATAATCATGAAATGCGGCGATCGCTTAGATAATCCGAATGGAACGTAGCATGACTACGGGTGCAAAGATCTCATCATAGTGCAAGCCTGGCACTTGAGTGAAACCTTTAGCAACTAGTCTAGCCTTGTGGATATCTTGTTGTCCTTCCACGGCATGCTTTATCTTGTAAAGCCATTTGCATGGAAGGGGACGTACCTTTGCAGGTAGGTCCACAAGATCCCACACGTTGTTCTCATACGTGGAGTCCATCTCGGATTGCAAGGCTTCTAGCCATAGCTTTGAGTCAGAACTGGTCATGGCACCTTTATAGGTTGTGGGTTCATTACCCTCTAGGAGTAAGACGTCATCTGTATCGTGTTCCTCGACCATACCAATGTATCTGTCCGGAGGAATAGAGACTCTTCCCGACCTCCTAGGTTCCTCAGGAATATCTACCGCAGCCTCGGTTGAAGGAACTGTTTCCTCCAATGGTTGCTCGGCAGTTGGTTCTTGAACCTCCGATAACTCGAAGGTTCTATTACTCGACTTGTTCTCGAGAAATTCTTTCTCTAAGAACGTCGCACTAGCCGCAACAAAAACACGTTGTTCGGTTGGCGAGTAGAAGTAATGACCAAAAGTTCCCTTTGGATAACCTATAAAGTATGTCTTGACCGATCGCGGGCCGAGCTTATCCTCGTGTCTCCACTTGACATAAGCCTCGCAGCCCCAAACCCGTATAAAGGACAAGTTAGGGACCGTTCCCTTCCATAATTCGTATGGAGTCTTGTCATCAGCTTTAGACGGACTTCGGTTAAGTATTAGAGCGGCTGACAAAAGAGCATAGCCCCACAATGAATCAGGCACAACGGTGTGACTCATCATGGATCGAACATATCGAGTAGAGTTCGATTTCTCCGTTCGGACACACCATTTAATTGTGGTGTTCCAGGTGGAGTTAACTGTTGCACGATGCCACAGTCTTTAAGGTGTTGATCAAACTCGTGTGAAAGATACTCACCACCACAATCAGAACGTAGTGCTTTAATCTTTCTACCCAGCTGGTTCTGTACCCGATTCTGGTATTCTTTGAACTTGTCAAAGGATTCACTTTTATGTTTCATCAAGTAGACATAGCCATATCTACTCAAATCATCCGTGAAAGTGATGAAATACCTATAGCCTTCTCGTGCGTTGATCGACATAGGGCCACATACGTCCGTATGTATGAGGCCTAATAGGTCGGCAGCGTGCATTCCAACACCTTTGAAGGAAATACGAGTCATCTTACCGATGAGATGATGCCCGTCGTTGAGGGTACCAAAGATAAAATTTATAATTCCTAACTTTAACAATAGATAGTGAAAGTCAGGGTCGAACCACAAGGAGGTGGGGAATGTTTATTGTCTTAATGTTAGTGTTTAAATGTAACAAATTTGGGGGTTGATTGGTTGATTACTATATCTAAAGCAAAGATTAAAACAAAACAAGAATTAAAAGATGAGAATAAAATATAATAAAAGAGGATGCTAGGATGTTTGGGTAATAAATAGCTAAGGTAAAATAAATCCTAAGGTCAACATGTATTGCAGTCGCGTAAGGGGTGTAACATATCCTTTCGGTCTATGGTACCTAATAGTTCCTTTCGGCCTATGCTATTAGTTCCTAGGTCTCACAATTATTGGGTGTCAACAATAAGGGTGATTCCTAAATCCCAGGTCACATACCTTTCAGCCTTCAGTAACCTATCCGTCTTAAGGTGTAAACCAATGCCCTTCCCGTATCTTTCAATCTTGGGTAGGTCATTACTAACATCCTACAAGTCTCCTTATGGTCTCATTGCAGGATATTATAATTGACAAGAAAAGACGAAATAAGAATACATACGCGAGTGGTCGACCGACCGGCTACTCCAGTCGGCCGACCACGGCCTCGGTCGACCGACCGACTATTCCAGTCGGCCGACCGTGGTCCTGCTACGAGTCGGTCTTTCGAATTTTAATTACCTACGCATATTTATCCCCTACATCCTAACATATGAAAATTAGCTACTCATGATTACTGGAACAATAATAAAAACGAGATTTGATATGGAAAACATGGTGAACGATAATCTAAACATGCAAGAATTAATAAAGCTTGGGATTCTAACTTAAACCGGATGCGATAAAAATAAGAACAATAATAAAACTAGATTAAAAGAATAATTACCGGAAATAGGATTAAGGCAGAAAAGGAACAAACTTTATTGATGAATGTTGAAAGATTGAAGAACGAACTAAAAGTGTTGAGAATTATTGAAAGATTGTAATTGAACTAAAGACTAAATAAAACTCTCTAAATAAGACTTGATTCTTCTGAATTAGGGACTGAATTAGCTTATATAGGCGGAATTAAAGAGTTTCCTAATGACCTAAACACTTGTATGGGCTTTTCGGAAACTTCTGGGACTGCGCTGTGGTCGGTCGACCAATATTTTCGGTCGGTCGACCGCTTTACGGATTTTATGCAATTTCTGGGCTTCAGGCAAATTCTGGGCTTTTCCAATAGGAACCTGGTCGATCGACCTACTTTGTTGGTCGGTCGACCAACTGTCGGGACTGCAGCGCGCATCGTTCTTAAAACAGCTGCCATTTCTTCGTTACTTATCGAAATCAATCGATTCTCGCGGCGTTGGAAAGCTAAGAGGATAAGCTTTCACCTCCAACTGGAATCACTCCATTATCAGCTCTAGAACTCGAGATATAGCCATTTGAAACAGGCTGCAATGTCGTGGATCGATTCTTTGCTTGTAAAAACTATCTTTAGGCCTTGAAATATGCGCTAGGCTTCGTTCCTTCTTGTCCTTAGTCATAAAAAGTCCAGAGGGCATAAATTTGGTATAAAATCGTCCCTTTTCCGCATAAATCTGCAAAAGAGCATAAAAAATACGAAAGTACACGATTGTTGGGAAATAAGGGCTAAAACATAGTAAATGAGCGACCAAATGCGTGTAAAAATAGATGAAAAACATCATAAAATAGACACGCATCAAATTCCCCAAACCAAACCCTTGCTTGCCCTCAAGCAAGAAATAGACTCGATCTTAACTAATGGAACGATTTCAATCTCAGAGCGAAATTTACATGTAAGCCTATACCAATGCTAAGTACAAAATGAGATAGTATTCAAACCATGCAAACGAGTTATGGTGTCGTCAAACTTGCAAATATAGAAACTATAGAGACTTATACCATGGACTCTCGCGGTATGCTCGAGACACTCATGAAGCAAAGGGTGAGTATATGTAAAAGATAGAAAGAAGTATATTTGCAATGACACTCACCTAACTGCGACCCATGAAAACATGCCTGCAATCTAACATGAACAGGAATTCTACAACTTTGTATAACAATCTCATTTAAGTGGCCTAGATACATGCAAATGAGGTAATGAAAGATATGTGAGGTAAAAGGTAAAAGTGGTTAAGATGTTTTTTGGAATTGTGGGGTTAGTAGCCAAGCTAGTAAAACTGATTTCCAACAACAAACTTCACACTTTTGATATTAAGAAAGTGCTCTTTTGTAGCACAACTCTCACATTAAATATAAGAAAGGACTCCCAAATATTTTTGAATGAAGTACGGGAGTGATAACACATAAAAGAAAGGGAATTTTGGAACGAATTTTTTTTTCATTCTGATGCTGTCAGGTGGTCGGCCGACCTGTGCACGCGGTCGGTCGACTACTTTTCTTTATGCTTTTTGACTCTTTTTTTTTTCGTTTTTTTTTTTCTTTTCTTTCTTTCTTTTTTCTGAATTTTTCTGTTCTTTTTCTTTTCTTGCTTTCTTTCTTTCTTTTCTCTTTTTGCTCATGATAGCATACAAACCAAGATGCCTCAAAAAATAGACCAAAGACCACAGATACTAGCTTGGAAAGGTAGGCTAAGTATGGGATGTAGTTTTTTTTTTTTGGGGAAATAAAAAGGCAATTTTGGCTATGTGAAGCTTATGGGTAAATACGAGAAAAGGGATCCCAAATGCACGTATCAAGACTCACAAAACGAGAAAGTAAAACAAGTATATAGCAATTCAAGTTCATGTTTATGCATATTGATGTAACATGTTCCAAGGGGAGTACTACTTACATCCTAGACGACTGGTTTAAGAATGAAACCAGGAATAAGGCTCTAAAACTTAGAATGTATAGTAGGTTGCCAAGGTATAAGTCAAGTCTCAAGAAATACAAATTGACAAAAACTCGTAGATATGCAAAAGACTCTCATACTAAAACAAGTTGACAAGGCAAGGTAAAGGCATGAACATGTGAGATAGCTAAATCATCCTTGAAATACTTTCGTTCCGACTCGACCTATATGCTAAAATAAACGTGCATTTTTGGAATTTTTTTGAATTTTTTCCATTTTTTTGGATTTTTCTTGTATATGCAAGGAAAATAAAGAAAAGAACAATGCAATACGGAAATGCAATAAACGTGTGACAGAATGCAATGCATGTGACACGAAACCATTCCCCAAACCAACCCGCACAATGTCCCCATTGTGCATTAGCCTAAGTAAAGGTTTCAGAAAATTAAAGGAAAGATGCAAGGAAAAAAAAACAAAGGAAAACTGGAAAGAACTCACTGGATTATGAAGCGCATGAGAAAAACCTCCCCAAACCAGCGTAAGCTGGGAGGTTTTGGTGGCCAGCAGTGCCACTCAAGTACCAAAGACGGTTACACGGTTCCCGAGGAAGAAACGAAAGACTGCGACGGACGGGTAGGTCGACCGACCTAGAGGACAGGTCGACCGACCTTTCCTGCAGAAAACAGGAATTCAGCGATACGGCGGCTAGGTCGACCGACTGGTGTATCTGGTCGGTCGACCCTCTGAGTCTCAACGATCTCCGTTTCTTCGTAAAAACCTGAAAAAGCAATAAATATGCGCCCAACAAATGCGCGAGATCCCAGAACAAGTCCAAAAAGTCTTAACTACGCAAACACAAAAAAAATTGTCCTAAAAACTTAAAGAAAGCAAGCAAGAAAATCTTAGCAAAACAAAAAAAATATCTTAAGAAAAACAGAAACGAGCAAAAAGAAGAAGTCATCCGCGAAGGATTCGGCGTTTCTTTGACCAAGGGCTCTGACTACAGGCTACTCCTTCAGCTATGGTGATTTGGGTAGATGATTTTCTCTCCACCATGTAGATGGGTGGGTCATCATCCACAGCTTTAGCCATCCATCTCCCAGAGTTGTCGACTCCCAAGTCGTGGGTCGACACCTTCCTGGGTTTCTTCTTCTTAGGGCTCTTTTCTTTAGCCAAATGATCACTTGCTTGAGTGACCTCGTTCTCTACATCATTTGATCGAGTAAGTGGTACTACTCGACCGAGAACACCTCTCTTTCTACCGCCTATAGACTCTGCCACTAGAGTTGCAATTTCTGGAGCATCCAAATTAGCCTCCTGAGCAAGAGATTCACCTGCACATGCCTCAAAACACATCAAAGCCTCCGAAGGATCCTTTGTGAAGGATCCTTGTACATAACA
Organism: Silene conica; assembly: GCA_029255685.2. Taxonomy (NCBI): domain Eukaryota; kingdom Viridiplantae; phylum Streptophyta; class Magnoliopsida; order Caryophyllales; family Caryophyllaceae; genus Silene; species Silene conica. Next base: position 56,437,260 of record CM055314.2, on the reverse strand, counting down.
TTCACTAATATTATTAAAAACATCAGGAATGTCAGAAAATGAATCCTGCAAAAAACAAGGTTCATCAACCGAAGGTTCAAACATGTCAGGAACATGTTCATCACTAACACCTACAGAAATAGGTTGGTCAGTCAAGGGGTAAATTTCTAACTCATCATCTGTATCTAAATCCAAGTCAGTATCATCAACGGGGAGGCAGAGGGAATCAAATAACCTATCATTCTCATCCTTAAGAATGAGTGACTCTTCAGTAATGGGTGTGATAGGATCACACTCAACAGGAATATCTGGGTTACTAATATCAATGCCCTCATACCCCTCCGTATCTGCACCGGCTCGCATTAGGTGTTTGAGAAGCTCCCATTGCTTCTCACAGGGTAGGTCTAAAAATTCCCATTCGCAATTTCTCTCAATCTCGATCAAGGTCTTAACAGTAACTCCATCATATAAGATACGACAAACCTCCCCAATACTAATAGGATAGCCAAATTGAGAAAGGAAGGAGATTAATCTATCACAATAGAAATACAAAGGTTCATGGTCGAGTTGTGGGAAAGGGGCGATGGTCATGACAGCGAAAGAAAAAGGGAAAACATAAACAAAAAACAATAAACACTGGCGTCACCTCCCCGGCAACGGCGCCAAAATTTGATGCCCGTCGTTGAGGGTACCAAAGATAAAATTTATAATTCCTAACTTTAACAATAGATAGTGAAAGTCAGGGTCGAACCACAAGGAGGTGGGGAATGTTTATTGTCTTAATGTTAGTGTTTAAATGTAACAAATTTGGGGGTTGATTGGTTGATTACTATATCTAAAGCAAAGATTAAAACAAAACAAGAATTAAAAGATGAGAATAAAATATAATAAAAGAGGATGCTAGGATGTTTGGGTAATAAATAGCTAAGGTAAAATAAATCCTAAGGTCAACATGTATTGCAGTCGCGTAAGGGGTGTAACATATCCTTTCGGTCTATGGTACCTAATAGTTCCTTTCGGCCTATGCTATTAGTTCCTAGGTCTCACAATTATTGGGTGTCAACAATAAGGGTGATTCCTAAATCCCAGGTCACATACCTTTCAGCCTTTAGTAACCTATCCGTCTTAAGGTGTAAACCAATGCCCTTCCCGTATCTTTCAATCTTGGGTAGGTCATTACTAACATCCTACAAGTCTCCTTATGGTCTCATTGCAGGATATTATAATTGACAAGAAAAGACGAAATAAGAATACATACGCGAGTGGTCGACCGACCGGCTACTCCAGTCGGCCGACCACGGCCTCGGTCGACCGACCGACTATTCCAGTCGGCCGACCGTGGTCCTGCTACGAGTCGGTCTTTCGAATTTTAATTACCTACGCATATTTATCCCCTACATCCTAACATATGAAAATTAGCTACTCATGATTACTGGAACAATAATAAAAACGAGATTTGATATGGAAAACATGGTGAACGATAATCTAAACATGCAAGAATTAATAAAGCTTGGGATTCTAACTTAAACCGGATGCGATAAAAATAAGAACAATAATAAAACTAGATTAAAAGAATAATTACCGGAAATAGGATTAAGGCAGAAAAGGAACAAACTTTATTGATGAATGTTGAAAGATTGAAGAACAAACTAAAAGTGTTGAGAATTATTGAAAGATTGTAATTGAACTAAAGACTAAATAAAACTCTCTAAATAAGACTTGATTCTTCTGAATTAGGGACTGAATTAGCTTATATAGGCGGAATTAAAGAGTTTCCTAATGACCTAAACACTTGTATGGGCTTTTCGGAAACTTCTGGGACTGCGCTGTGGTCGGTCGACCAATATTTTCGGTCGGTCGACCGCTTTACGGATTTTATGCAATTTCTGGGCTTCAGGCAAATTCTGGGCTTTTCCAATAGGAACCTGGTCGATCGACCTACTTTGTTGGTCGGTCGACCAACTGTCGGGACTGCAGCGCGCATCGTTCTTAAAACAGCTGCCATTTCTTCGTTACTTATCGAAATCAATCGATTCTCGCGGCGTTGGAAAGCTAAGAGGATAAGCTTTCACCTCCAACTGGAATCACTCCATTATCAGCTCTAGAACTCGAGATATAGCCATTTGAAACAGGCTGCAATGTCGTGGATCGATTCTTTGCTTGTAAAAACTATCTTTAGGCCTTGAAATATGCGCTAGGCTTCGTTCCTTCTTGTCCTTAGTCATAAAAAGTCCAGAGGGCATAAATTTGGTATAAAATCGTCCCTTTTCCGCATAAATCTGCAAAAGAGCATAAAAAATACGAAAGTACACGATTGTTGGGAAATAAGGGCTAAAACATAGTAAATGAGCGACCAAATGCGTGTAAAAATAGATGAAAAACATCATAAAATAGACACGCATCATGAGACATGATTCACACGTGCCATATGATTCGAAATCAAAGGGCGAGACAGCTCCGTTCTGTATGAGCTGTTTTACGCGTTTCTCATTTATGTGTCCCATACGACAATGCCATAAGTAAGTTTGATCTTTGTCACCTACCTTTAATCTTTTATTATTCACATGTAATATCTCGGTGGTTTGATCTAAAACATAAATTCCATTCATGGAAACTGCCTTGCCATAAATCATATTGTGTAAGGAGAAAATACAGCTATTATTCTCTATTACAAATGAAAAGCCGAGTTTGTCAAGCGCAGAAACTGAAATAATGTTTTTGGACAAACTAGGAACATAATAACAGTTATATAAAAATAACTCGAATCCACTTGGAAGCTGGATCACGTATGTTCCCTTCGAGACTGCAGCAACACGTGCTCCATTCCCGACACGCAGGTCCACCTCACCCTTGATTAGGGGTTCTTGGTTTCGGAGGCCCTGCACATGATTACATAGATGAGAACCACAACCAGTATCAAGTACCCAAGTTCTGCAACTTGCGTGGTTAATCTCAATCATGTGAATAAAAGGAGAAGAAGACATGCCATCAGGAGTAACGCGGCCTGCCTTAATGTCCTCGCGATACACGGGGCATGAGCGCCTCCAATGCCCAGTCTTGTGGCAATGGTGACATTCCATGCTAGTATCCTTGCTCTTAGTCTTGCCCTGTGAGTTGCTCGACTCACCTGGCCCACTCTTAGTAAATCCTGGTTTCTTGAACCTGGGCTTACCTACTGCTAGGTCGCCCTGAGCTTTAGCCTTCCCTTTACCCTTTCCCTTACTTGAGATCATGAGAACATCCTGCTTCATGCTCCCACTTAATTTCAGATCCTTCTCAGTCTGTACGAGAAGGGAGTGGAGCTCATGAGGAGTCTTCTTCATGTCATTCATGTATTAGTTGGCCCTAAAGAGGGCGAACCCATCATGAAGTGAATGAAGCATTCGATCAACGATTATGTTCTCACTGATCTTGCAGTTTAGGGCCTCCAGTTTCTCGATATTCTCAATCATGTGAAGAATATGTGGGCTAACAGCTTGGCCCTTCTGGAGTTTCGCCTCAAAGTAGCGACAGGTATGCTCATAAGAAACGATTCTCGGAGCCTTTGAGAATTCGTTAGTGAGCGTGGTGAAAATCTTGTTTGCACCATGGGTTATGAAGCGTCTTTGCAAATTGGATTCCATTGCATACATGAGTACGTTCTTTATCGCACCCGCTTCCATGACGAAGTCGCTATGAGCGCGAACTTCGTTGGCTCTAGCTCCAGTTCCTGGGTGTGCCGGAATGGGCTCAGTTAAATACTTAAGCTTTCCGTCAGCAATGGCAGCATTCCGTAGTGCTGCCTTCCAGTCAGAGAAGTTTGACCCATCATTCCTCAGTCTAGTTGACTGATTCATGGAGTCCATGAAGGCTTTTAGCCAGGATTCGCGTGCTAGCTTGGCACTTGGCATTGGGTCTTCACCAGCCATTTAGTTATACAGCAGTTTAAATGATCGTGTTCTAGACTGAAAAAGAAGATAAAACAAAACCATATAAGCAACTTATTGTTGTGATTTAAGTCTATATAAAATCGAATTTAAACTCGTAGACTCATGCATTTATATAATTGATCTCCCTCAAGAATTATATAAACGATCCCAAGACTCAATTTCCGTATATTGATAAGCCCACAGTTTGGCTAATTCCAATCGTTGGAACTCTTGGTCGATAGATTTCCGTAAATCCTATCTATAAGTCCATCTCAGTCACTAGATAGTATCGAGTGACCATGATGTTGAGATAAAATAAATCATCTGTTCCCACTTACCCGACGTAGAAGGGGTCATATTATGCCTACCGACGAAGAAGGGATTCATGGGAGGCTGATTTATAAAGACTATTCTCAATTTTTGGTTATACGAGGAAGACCCCATCGACTTATATTTATTCATATTAAGTGAACTAAAATCTAGCATATTCGTGAATGAATGAAATAAAGTGATGGCTTTGCAATTGACATGTGACATCTGTATTGTCACAGAAAACTAACGCGTAACCTCTACATGAGTCAGTTTTCAGGCATGTTATAGGTGGTTTGGTTTTAGGCGGAATATGATGCAAGCTATTATCGATGAAAGCATAAAATGAAAGCAATAAACGTAAATAAAAAGTCCTAGTGTGGCCTATCCTACCAAAATAAACATAAAACAACTTGGAATCCACCGTTGGACCCTAGAAGCTTGTCTTGATGTTCCATCTTGGTCCTTGCAGCGGGAGTGAGCATCCGGTCTCCGTCTTGTCTTTGGTCTTCACAAAATTACTAATTTAAATTACAAAAGTAGTCCTAGATACATTCTAATTTAAATACAAAAGTAATTACATGGCAAAAACCCAAAACGGAGATTCAAGATCTCAAGATTACAAGCAAGACTATGTCCCATCATTACGGTGACACAATCTTCTAAGGCCACACTAAGTTACAACCGTTTGCAAAATTAAATACGTTATTGAAAGCATTCATTAGACATTCAACAAGACGATAAATAAAATGCATCAACTAAATTAAAATTCATACATGACATAATACTGTTATTATGATTAACAAATTTTTACCAAACCACCTTTTAGGATTAAAATTATGTGATTATACCGTTTTAACCACTTTAATTTTAATAAGTTTACTATCCTATTATTTTAAACCGTTTTAAAATAATATGTATCAAACGAGGGTGAACCGTTTCACAAAATTAATAATATATTATTTCCGTATATAGTATATTACTAAAGGCCATGTAAAAATAAAACATGTTATTTTTGGAAATAAAAAAAACGAGTCTGTTACAGGGGTGGTCTACCAACCCAAAAAACAGGTCCACCGACCACCTGACGAAAAAAAAAAATTCTTCTTTTTTTTTTTTTTTAAAGCAGAATGGTCGACCGACCCGAAAAACAGGTCGACCGACCACAAAACACGAAACCGAGTTTCTGAACACGATTTCTCACAAAAGATAAACTGTCGAAACAGAAAAACACGCAGGAGGCGGTCGACCGACCGCAACGGGGGGTCGATCGACCGACTTAGCGGCAGAAGACGATTTTTCAGGTTTTAAAACTTACAAAAAACACAAAGGTAAAATTTTCTTGGCCTGGCTCTGATACCACTTGTGGGGAATAAAGCATGTATTCACCCTACACTTGCAAGATTATAATGAAAAATACAGTTGTGTTTATAGTCATAAGATTAAAAAGGATAAGAAAAGAAGTACAACCTTTGGTCCTCGTGCGAAAGGCCTAAGAACAGGAATTAACACAAATTCCCTCCTATAACTTGCACCCAAGACTTAGAATGAGACGTGGCCGCGTGTGCTAGAAATCCTCTCCAACTGCCTTGCAATATTGGGAGAGCTATTTAGGTTTTTAGATGTGAGATCTGAGGTTTTGGGAGAAGAAAACTCTCAAAACCCTAATTTTTCCTTGAGATTTTGTTTTTGCAGTGAAAAACAAGAGTACCTGACATAAGGAGAGTCCTCCTCCTTATGTAGCTCTTTTGGCCGAAATTTCCAATAGGGTAGGAGTGGGCTTTCCACTCTTACCTTATTCTAATTTGTGATTCGACCCATTTAGCTAAACTTTATTCGCGGGTTTTGTTTATAAATCGTATGCATGTTATCAGATATTAATGCAGTCGATGTATTAATAATGGTCTGATAAAATTACGATATTGTATAATTACCCAAATTAATATAACTGTTTATATTAATACGCGAATACAATATTTAATTAAATATAACCGTTTATATTTAATTTTACGAATTAAACATGTAATCCGTATTAGCTAAAATTATTTAATCCGTATTAAATAATAATCTCAACATCTTATTGACTAATTTAATAGTCAATACCTCTGACTAACTGTTTAGTCATATCCGGCAAAATATGACTGTATTTTCATACCTTCACATCTCTCAAACGTGTCCTATAGGTGTGACGTATAGGGACCAGTTGATCACCGCCATCCGTATGACAATAACGTCAAACTTATCTAGCAAGCCAACCGTTATTGATAAACGTGGATCAACTGGTAATAATACAAAAGTATGCCCTTGTGATCCTTTAAGAGATTTATTAAGTCATTGTACTTAATTGTCAAGGACACCAGCCCCAACAATCTCCCACTTGTCCGTACAAGGGTATGTGCAATGACGTTATTACACTACATGTGGAGGACACAAGCTCCAACATACAAAACACGGTAACTTTCTAAAAGTGGAAAGTTTCCTGAAATAGAAACTTTCCCGAAATAGCAATCTTGCCCAACATAGTAATTCCCAAGAAAAAATAGTAACGTCACTTAACGTAATACTTCATGCTAACATACTTCCCAAATGATCATATAATAATAGCAATAACATAAGCGATACTAATAATGATATTTGTTACTAACATAATTATTATCATATAACTACAATAATAACAAGGCAAATGGTAATAATAAAATGATTATGATACAACAACCACAATATATTAATAATAATAATAATAACTATAAACTTATTAACATTACCACTAACAACCACGCACCCTAGCAAGCCCCTATCAAAACCGTGTTCAACAACCGTTAACAACCCCTTCGACACACTACTATCCAGCCCCTTTTCGACACCTCCTCGCTGCCTTAACCACCACCACACCACCGTGACCACCTTCCTTGGACTATGGTGCATTAACCACCACCTTCCTCTACCCTAGACTCTACCCCAACAGCCACCAACACAGTCCCCAAAAACCCTGGTCACGACAGACACCCCAGACTTCCTGCAAAACCGTGTGTCCACCACCTGTAACCACCCTTTTTCCCACCTCGTAACACCACTATCACCACCACCAATCACCACCCCCGACGCCCCCTACTACCCACAACCCCCTGATGGTAGGCACCAGGCTTCGACCCCAGTAGGCTCCCTGAAACGGACGTCTCAAACTCCCTCACACAACCGTGTTTCTTCTAAACTCTATTTCAGACTCCCTGACAACGACTGTTCCCCTCGGCTTCCCAACCACCACACGCCATCCCAACACCACCACTGTACCCTACTAACACCCTACCAGCAGTACCCAAACCCCACGACAAGAATTAGTACCAAAACACAACACTCGAGCAATAACGAATAGAGACAACCCAGGTGTACATAAACAGAGTACATAAACAACAACTATGAACGATTTTCATGGTGGTTTTGGTGACGATTATGGTGACCCTATGGTGGTTTAGAAAAGGTAAACATATTATACATACAACAAAGATTGCTCACAACCATAAGACTCAGATTCGAAGGTTTTAAAGTACGATAAACATGGTATTAACTTACAGGCTGCGCGCGGGAATAAAAACGAAGATGGTGATGGTCGTGTTGCTACTGTTTTCGTCTCTTCCAAACCACGAATTGCCATCATAGATTAAGGTCCTTGTTTAGTTGGTTTAGGGGAGGTAGATGGGATGATGGAGCAGACGAGATGGTAGAGGGGTAGGGTTTTGTTGAAAGTCGATGGAGGCAAGTATCGATGAATAGGGTTTCATATGTTAAGGTCGATGGATGTGTTGATAGGGTTTGTGTTTTAAGAAAACGTGGGGTGGGTTTGTGTTACACGGTTCCCACCTTCAACCCGAGCCCAAGCCCGTCACCTTACAATCACAACACGAGTCCAAAAACATCACGCCACTCGAGGAATTATATGTTTACTCCGTAATTTAAAATAACGAGTACGTATAAATTATACTTAATAATTAAATTATGTACTTGTGTTAGTAATATAAGATTATTAGCATTTATATACAAAAAATAAAACAAGTATATTTGAGGAATAAATATATTTAATTATAAATATATTATCAAAATAAAGAAATATGAAAGAAATGTCATTATATGAATTAATCGTTAAATATAAAATGATTACGAAATACGAACTAATCGTAGAAATACGATTTATAAACAATAATTATTTACGTAAAATACTTCATAAACATTCTTTTTGAAATACTTGTATAACACAGGGTTTGATAGCTGTTGACTGCGGCTAAAATACGGAGTATTACAGTCTTTCCTCCTTAAAATGAACTTTGTCCCGAAGTTCACCATCTCATGGTCAATAACAAACTGGTCACTAGGCACGTAACGAACACTTAATGTGACACCACATAACATCAAATGCTAATAAAAGTACTTCAAAACACGAGTTGTCACATTCTACCCTCCTTAAGAAAACTTTGTCCCCAAAGTTTAATGTATAACTAAGTTAAAGGATACCTCACGGAACACAATTAAACTAAAATTGCACAACAGAAGTAATCGGGATTATCAAATGTATTCAACAATCACAACATACCAAATAACCATGTCATAACAACAAGCCATACCCTAAAATCATTAAGATTTTACAATCCTATCCTCCTTAAAACATGGTTACGTCCCCGTAACCTCAGTATAAAGTTTCTAGCCCCTTACACCGTCTTACTCATTACTCTATCTCATAAAACCGCAAATCAATATATCCATCTCAATATCTATTTCAAACTCTGAACAGACTCAACAACCAAGGTCATACTGGACCGTAGACACAATGTGGCACAACGGCCTAATAACTCATAACTCAAACCAGCAACCGATTCTCATCCCAATCTCGATATCAATATTGTCAAATATTCCATTTAAGAAACTGCTATACCAAACAGACCTTATCAACTCAATCTCATCAGTACTTACCTTCAAAGTTCATTGACATACTTGTATCTATACTCATCATTCCACTATTCATAAAACACGAACGTGTACGCCATAAAACAAGAACTTGTACATAACTCAGACTAATCAGTTACTAAAAGTTTTCCCATCTCACAACCAAAAGAATTATCACATCAATAGAAAATATTAACTATCAGAATAAAAGGACAACTACTAATATTCAACTCAAATCAGTACTCAAAAGAGACTCATATCAACTATCATATAACATATAACCTCGAACAATAATAAAGTATTAGGGTCGGTAGGATCGTGTTATGCAGTAAAACAGATTCGGAATAGATAACACTTACACACCCATGAAATTTCAACGCAAGCTAGTATTTACAACTACATAAAAAATCAAGAAAACTCATAGTTCATAATTGACAATTTAAAACGTTTCATGTTCATAACCATATTTTTGAAGCAAAACCATATTTAGGAAAAGACATAGCGCAAAATTAATTAACGTAATTAAACATGGAACATTGACATACCTCACAAGATATACACAAATCATGGACTAACGAGACCGTTTAGCATATCTAGGGATTAATAAGTTAACCAGATCACTTAGGTATAACTCTTCGTACATCATCTATCATGAGACTAATAAAATACATGTCTTGTAATATAAGGGTTCATATAACGCGCAACAAATAAGCATCCGGGCAGGCTTTCATCAACACGTAAGTACAGAATTTGTCATATTGCAAACAATTACTACAATTATATAAAAAAAAAAAAAATCAAGCGTCATCATGGTTATTCATCATCTTGAAATACAAATTTCAAACTTTTGAAACCTTTGGAAAAACTTTTGAAACGCTGAAATGGTAGTTTGTGACAATTATAAACACAAGCAAAGGGCTATTTTTCAACTACAGATCGGACTTAAAACTGCACGGAGTCATTCTGACTCTCCTTTACTAAAACGTTGTTCTCACAAATTGTAGCTCATGGATCATGAAATTTTAACGATATAAGTAAACAATCACAAGGCTTATACTTTCATACATCGTATGTCAACGGTTAGTAATTTACACGGCGTGATCAGATTCTAAATATAACTATATGCAATTCACTGAATGGTATAACAATATACTTGGAAAAGTTATACAGGTTATAAGCACAAAAACTAGACAGTGGTAAATCATCAACATCCGAAAGAACATCAACCTGTTTTACATGAATCAAATCCTCACAATTACGTTTAACTATTAGATTACTCTATCATGCTGATAAACTGACCAGTTAAATTTCATTCTGTCACCTGGCAAGACTCCCCTCAAATAAACAAGCTTTTGACATCACACACGAGTAGCACGTAATCATGTTGAGGTCGTAAATTTTGACATATAATGGAAACAATTCTATATTAAACTTGACGAAATCACAAGGTTACACTATCATATAGTGAGGGTTCATGCTCATACCATACGCCTATTAGTCATGTTACTAATGCCATATCAGGATATCACGTGATCACATCACATAAACCACATTTGATTAAACTTTTTGATACGAAACTTACATACCTTACAACTTCACTAACCAAACGTTATGCAACAACTTTAAAAAATCATAATTAAATAACAACTTTACAACATTTCAACAGAATTTTAGGCATCTTGCAAAAAAAAAAAAAAAAAATCACAATAGAATAACAGCTCGTTAAGGTTTTACATGGCGTAAAATTTTGAAAACGTGGACGAACATTCTGCACAGTAGAGTTGGATCTATGCGCAAGCAATAACCAAGTTTTTAAATTATTTCAGTTACAAAAGATAGGTCAAAACGGGACTATGCAGTAACAGTCTGACTACTGTCGAATAAAAGAATTATTTCTCCAAAAGTCATAACCCATATCTAGATAAAACGCTAGCATTGTAAACCCAACTCAGAAGGTTATCATACATTTTCATCCTCAAATATGAAACACGTATAAAGTGACAGCCCGGACAAGCCAGGTAACATTCTGAAAACTTATTAAAATTTTGGTCCCTTTGCAACTACACATTACTACATCCACACTCGACCTTTCTCATCCAGACACATTGACAAGCATTCGAAGCATAGACATCACTTTGTACCATATTAACATTCATACCTCATTTCAATTGTAGTTGACATCAAATTACGGTAAAGGTTTCGGAACTGAAAATAAAATCAATTAAATAACTTGACAGTTATACCGGTGTATCCAAGTACGGAAATATAACCTAGGGTCTACTACGTATCCCTTATTGATCACAAACTTCATAGCGAATTTAAATGTATATAACATGCATAAAATTTTAAATACGATATACGCAACACATGACTATATACATTCATAGCTTAGAACACACATTCTGCATATTACTAAACATGGATTACTATGAAATATAATCATAAGGTCAACTGAATTCCTCATCTTACAAGAAGTTAACATCAAAATTATATAATAACGATAGTTATTTAACATCAGATAAACGTCTAAGCATTTCAAAATACCAAGATCATATTATCACATCACCCTTAACTATTGCTCAGCAAATACACATGCATCCTCTAGGAATATCAATTAATCATCCAACTCGATCCACATTTCATATCTCACATATTCTTCTAACGCACGTTATTACTCACACACACATATTACTTACCTCATCCTTCTCCTGCAAGAACGTTAGTACAATATAACTAGGTCCCTATATAGTCTACCCCACTCTTCAATTACTCTCAAAGGGTTCCCGAGACAGAACAGAAAGGGCCCAGGTTTGGTGTGAGGGGGCCCCTAACTCATCCCGTTCCTTTTTGGGGCTCCTATCAGTTTCATCTCGGGGTTCATTTTATTTGACTCTTCCTACGTTCATTATTACTCGTTTAGTTTAGGCCTGAGGATCGTTCGCTCTGATACCACTTTGTAACACCCCCATTTATTTAAGAGCCTTTAGCAAGACATTCTCAAATAAATAAAGCTGTTACCATCTCGGAATATCCGAGGTCGTGAATAACAAAGTAAGCAAACCAAAGTACTTTATAAAAAAAAAACTGATTAAATTTAAACTTGATATTACAACAACTACGAGGTCCATACTTGATAAAATAAAAGTACAACTGAAGATATCTAAGTGTGATATAACTCTAGGTAGGTCCAAGCCATGTCTCTCTCCATGCCCAAGCTCCCAATCCATCTGTCACTGACCTGTAAAATCTACTCCCCATTCCGGATCATCGTAGGTGTCACACGAATACACAGGGTCAACCGCGAGGTTGAGTAGGTAAAACAGATAAAACATAAATAACAGAAGAACCGTATCCTCCTCCGTCTCCATATCATTCGATCATCCACCACACCTCCATCACTCTACACCTCCATCACACCACACCTCCCATCATACCACACCTCCCATGGCCATATCACAAGTCCCGTATCACAAGACCCAATATCACAAGACCCAATTCACAACCTCCGTCCTCCACAACAATCAGTAATAACAATCAATCATAATATATTCACAACTTAATATAACATTCATACGATAGATATTCTCATGTCAATTCACAACCACCAATATAAATGTTCCCCTACCTCGGAGCTGCAGAAAGGCAAAGGCAACGAACGACTGCTACTAGAAATGTTCCACGCGGAAACCGTCACCTAAACATATATTGTATAACGATCACTAATCTTTCACTTAACCACTATTTCAGAATAGTAAGGATACAAAACACGGTAACTTTCTAAAAGTGGAAAGTTTCCTGAAATATAAACTTTCCCGAAATAGCAATCTTGCCCAACATAGTAATTCCCAAGAAAAAATAGTAACGTCACTTAACGTAATACTTCATGCTAACATACTTCCCAAATGATCATATAATAATAACAATAACATAAGCGATACTAATAATGATATTTGTTACTAACATAATTATTATCATATAACTACAATAATAACAAGGCAAATGGTAATAATAAAATGATTATGATACAACAACCACAATATATTAATAATAATAATCACTATAAACTTATTAACATTACCACTAACAACCATGCACCCTAGCAAGCCCCTATCAAAACCGTGTTCGACAACCGTCAACAACCCCTTCGACACACTACTATCCAGCCCCTTTTCGACACCTCCTCGCTGCCTTAACCACCACCATACCACCGTGACCACCTTCCTGGGACTATGGTGCATTAACCACCACCTTCCTCTACCCTAGACTCTACCCCAACAGCCACCGACACCGTCCCCAAAAACCCTGGTCACGACAGACACCCCAGACTTCCTGCAAAACCGTGTGTCCACCACCTGTAACCACCCTTTTTCCCACCTCGTAACACCACTATGACCACCACCAATCACCACCCCCGACGCCCCCTACTACCCACAACCCCCTGGTGGTAGGCACCAGGCTTCTACCCCAGTAGGCTCCCTGAAACGGACGTCTCAAACTCCCTCACACAACCGTGTTCTTCTAAACTCTGTTTCAGACTCCCTGACAACGACTGTTCCTCTAGGCTTCCCAACCACCACACGCCATCCAAACACCACCACTGTATCCTACTAACACCCTACCAGCAGTACCCAAACCCCACGACAAGAATTAGTACCAAAACACAACACTCGAGCAATAACGAATAGAGACAACACAGGTGTACATAAACAGAGTACATAAACAGCAACTATGAACGATTTTCATGGTGGTTTTGGTGACGATTATGGTGACCCTATGGTGGTTTAGAAAAGGTAAACATATTATACATACAACAAAGATTGCTCACAACCATAAGACTCAGATTCGAAGGTTTTAAAGTACGATAAACATGGTATTAACTTACAGGCTGCGCGCGGGAATAAAAACGAAGATGGTGATGGTCGTGTTGCTACTGTTTTCGTCTCTTCCAAACCACGGATTGCCATCATAGATTAAGGTCCTTGTTTAGTTGTTTTAGGGGAGGTAGATGGGATGATGGAGCAGACGAGATGGTAGAGGGGTAGGGTTTTGTTGAAAGTCGATGGAGGCAAGTATCGATGAATAGGGTTTCATATGTTAAGGTCGATGGATGTGTTGATAGGGTTTGTGTTTTAAGAAAACGTGGGGTGGGTTTGTGTTACACGGTTCCCACCTTCAACCCGAGCCCAAGCCCGTCACCTTACAATCACAACACGAGTCCAAAAACATCACGCCACTCGAGGAATTATATGTTTACTCCGTAATTTAAAATAACGAGTACGTATAAATTATACTTAATAATTAAATTATGTACTTGTATTAGTAATATAAGATTATTAGCATTTATATACAAATAATAAAACAAGTATATTTGAGGAATAAATATAAAATTATAAAAATATTTAATTATAAATATATTATCAAAATAAAGAAATATGAAAGAAATGTCATTATATGAATTAATCGTTAAATATAAAATGATTGCGAAATACGAACTAATCGTAGAAATACGATTTATAAACAATAATTATTTACGTAAAATACTTCATAAACATTCTCTTTGAAATACTTGTATAACACAGGGTTTGATAGCTGTTGACTGCGGCTAAAATACGGAGTATTACAGGGGAGGTCGACACGGTGGTACCACGGTTGTCGTCGGGTGTCAGGAGTCGTGTTAGGGGTGGTTCAGGTCGTTGTCGAGTTGCGAGGGGTGGCCGCGGGGTTCGGCAGTAGACAGGTCACGGGAGTCAGTTGGCTAACCGGGCTTCGCTACGGCTGTGGTGGCACACGCGTGTTGAGGTGAGTACGGTTGGTGGTGGTTACGACAATTGTGGTGTCGGCAATAGTCGGATGGTTGGGTTTTGTCGCAGGCGGGTAAAGACGTAGGGAGGGGGGGAGCGTGTATGGATTATTATTTTTTTTTTTTTTTTATTTTTTTTTTTAAAAAAAAACCGGGATTTTTTATTAAAATTAAATGAATAATTACATGAAATTTGTGGGCACCCGCGAAACTAACTGGGCACCCACTCCCTTAGCTATAGCAAAACTAAGGCGAGAAAAAATAAAAGCAGCGCTCCGCAATCCGGCATCTTGGGACACAGAAAACCTCTGAATCCGCTTGAGCAAGGAAACAACATCCTCCCCTAATTAATTCCCCCAAAGAAGAGAAGGAGAAAGGGAAGAAACCATAACCATGTCCCGCGCACAAGTCCTATACTTGGCACACTTCCTCCTAGCAGCATCAACCACCACCCCTCCTGGCACAAAATCAGCCATGCCCGACTGAGTCAAAGAAGAGGACCCAACCAAATCCACACAAACATCGCGTCCCCTGTCCCAAGAATAGAGCAGCAAATCAGCAGGCCGCAAAGATCCCCCCGCACCATCGAGCAACCCAATATCCACTTCCCGACCAGATGAGATCCCTGACCGGTAGTAAATATCCAAAAGAGTATCACGAACAAGGTTATGCCGATGTTTGACACCAACAGCACTAACGCAAGAGACAGCGTTATCCCCGAAGATATCGCCATCAAAAACCCGGGAACAAGTCGAACAAGGCAAGGACACCGGAAACAGCGGAACCCCCAAACGATAGCTGAGCACGCACTGGTAATGTCGGGAATATAGCATGTATTCGCCCTAAACTTGCAGGATTATAATGAAAATTACAGTTGTGATTATTGTCATAAGATAAATAAAAACATGAAAAAGAATACAACCTTGGGTCCTTGCTTGAATAGGCCTAAGAACAGGAATTAAAGTAAATTCCCTCCTATAACTTGCACCCAAGACTTAGATTGAGACGATGCCGCGTGTGCTAGAAAATACTCTCCAATCGCCTTGCAATATGGGGAGAGCTATTGAGGTTTTAGATGTGAGATCTGAGGTTTTGGGAGAAGAATGCTCTCAAAAACCCTAATTGTGAGAATTATGATTCAACAGTTTCAGTAGTCTGAAAAAAGGAGAGTTCTCCTCCTTATGTACTACTTGGCCGAAATATTAGAGTAGGGTGAGAGTGGGCTTTCCACTCTTACCTTATTCTAATTCGTGATTCGACCCGATTTGCTAAAATACAATTCGCGGGTTCTTAATTATAAATCGCATACATGTTATCAGATATTAATGCAGTCGATATATTAATAATGGTCTGATAAAAACGATATTGTATAATTACCCAAATTAATTTAACAGTTTATATTAATTCGCGAATACAATATTTAATTAAATATAACCGTTTATATTTAATTTACGAATTAATCATGTAATCCGTATTAGCTAAAATTATTTAATCCGTATTAAATAATAATCTCAACATCTTATTGACTAATTTAATAGTCAATACCTCTGACTAACTGTTTAGTCATATTCGGCATAAATGTGACTGTATTTTCATACCTTCACATCTCTCAAACGTGTCCTATAGGTGTGACGTATAGGGACCAGTTGATCACCGCCATCCGTATGACAATAACGTCAAACTTATCTAGCAAGCCAACCGTTATTGATAAACGTGGATCAACTGGTAATAATACTGAAGTATGCCCTTGTGATCCTTAAAGAGATTTAATAAGTCATTGTACTTAATTGTCAAGGACACCAGCCCCAACAATCTCCCACTTGTCCGTACAAGGGTATGTGCAATGACGTTATCACACTACATGTGGAGGACACAAGCTCCAACAAACTCCCACTTGTCCGTACAAGTGTAGGTGCGATAACCGATTCAAATATCCTTTTAAAATTTCTCCCACTCAATGTAAGACAATTTGCAAATCCGCATTCGCAAAGGTCGTATCTCACAAGCGATCTGTATCAAGAGTGGTTTCCCCGACTAGAGAGTAACTTAACTGATAAAAAGAATCTGTATTCGAGCATGGCCATGCATTTCAGTTACTACTCCTCGAGTGGCCCTGAGAAATGATAAAATCCTGATAAGGGTTTGAATATTTCCCTCAACTCGAATCCTGCCGATATCGCGCAGCATGAAATAACCCAGAAAAAATCCTCTTGGCCCCTGTTACGATGACCGTGGGAAAGAAACCAAGGTTACCCAAAATCTGCCTTAATCTCAAGAGACAGTTGAAAGTCAAAATACTCGACTCTAAGGAACACTATGGAGGTCCTATCCACGACCTGGCACCCAATGTTATAAAACATTTAGGACTCCATAACGTTGTCACGGGGTGTCCTACGAGATATCCGTATAACTCGCCTTTGTGATTGGTCAGTCATCCGCGTGACTTATGGCTCGTTGAACCCACCATCAACCAACGTTACAAAATGATTAGCTGAGTTATCAGCTCAAGTGGGTAATCAAGGACTAAAACGATGTAATGTTATTCAGTTCGCTTTGTGGTGTTCAAAATTGGCGTACAATTCCACATGAAAAACAAAACATTATATATCATAACAATGAGGTTGAATAGAGTACACGAGAAAATGAATTATTACATGAATTCATAAAAGAGTACTACAACTTAGAAACACATCTAATTCCCATGGAATGAATGTGCCTTTCATGCTTATCACGTGGTAATGCTTTAGTGAGAGGATCAGCTATGTTGTCATCCGTAGCGATCTTATCAATGAATATCTCCTTTTGCTCCACGTAATCTCTGATTAGATGAGCTTTCCGTTGTACATGCCTAGCCTTGTTGCTACACTTATGCTCCTTAGCTTGGAAGATGGCACCTTTATTATCACAATAAACGGTGATTGGGTCATTCGAACTAGGCACTACTGATAGTCCTTGTAAGAATTGACGCATCCATATTGCTTCCTTAGCTGCTTTTGAGGCGGCATAGTACTCGGACTCAGTCGTAGAATCTGCTGTAACACTCTATTTAGAACTTTTCCAGCTGATAGCAGCGCCATTAAGAGTAAAAACGAATCCAGACTGAGATTTCGAGTCGTCTCGATCCGTTTGGAAGCTAGCATCTGCGTAACCCGTGGCGCAGAGCGTTGAGTCGCCTCCATAAGTCAATTCCCAATCTTTAGTCCTCCGTAGGTACTTAAGAATGTTTTTCACGGCCATCCAGTGTTGTTCACCTGGATGAGCTTGGAATCGACTGGTCATACTCAATGCATATGCAACGTCTGGACGTGTGCATATCATGGCATACATGATCGATCCTATTGCCGAAGCATAAGGAATCCGACTCATGCGCTCTTTCTCTTCCAATCTCTTAGCTTCTTGAGACTTGCTCAAGTGAAGCCCAGTAGTCATAGGAAGGAACCCTTTCTTGGAGTTCGTCATGCTGAATCTCTCTAGAATCTTATCTATGTAAGACTCCTGACTGAGAGACAACATCCGTCGTGATCTATCCCTGTAGATACGGATGTCCAAAATTCTTTGTGCCTCTCCCAGATCTTTCATCTGGAAATGGTTTTTCAACCATGCTTTAACCGAAGAAAGGAGAGGTATGTCATTCCCAATCAAGAGTATGTCATCGACATACAGTACAAGGAAGACAATCTTGCTCCCACTCGACTTGATATAGAGACATGGTTCCTCGACTGATCGAACGAATCCATTCTCTTTTATCACTTGGTCGAAGCGATGATTCCTACTCCGCGATGCTTGCTTAAGTCCATAGATGGAACGTTTAAGCTTGCAAACCTTCTTAGGATGTTCTGGATCAATAAAACCCTCGGGTTGTACCATGTGCAACTCTTCCTCCAAATAACCGTTTAAGAAGGCGGTTTTAACGTCCATCTGCCATATTTCATAGTCATAAAATGCGGCAATCTCTAAGATAATCCGAATGGAACGTAGCATGACCACGGGTGCAAAGATCTCATCGTAGTGCAAGCCTGGCACTTGGGTGAAACCTTTAGCAACTAGTCTTGCCTTATGGATGTCTTGTTTACCTTCCACGGCATGCTTTATTTTGTAAAGCCATTTGCATTGAAGGTGTTGGGAAATGTGTCCTCAACAATAGTGTGATCACGTAATTAAATCTCATAACGAGAATGCGCAAGGGATGATACGAATTATTAGTCAACTGACCAACATTAATCGGTAATGATTGGCTAGCTAGAGTTTGACATTACTGTCGTATGACGGTGATGGTCAGTTGATCCCTTTAGGTCACACCTTTAGGACAATTCCCTTAATTGATAAAGTGATCAAATGTATAGTGATACGATTTGATCATATTCCTTAAACTCGTATATCGAGAAATTAGAGGTTAAATCTTAATGTAAGATTTTTGTTTAAAATTGAAACGTGTCAATTGTTGAACATTAAACGATATTTATAATATCGTTATTAGAATGAATTGGGTTGAAATAATACAAAGGTTGTAAATCGTATTGACGATAAATGATCATTTTACATTATGTAATTTCGAATTACTTATTAATTAAATAAATGTGATTTATTTAATTATGTAAAATATTTATATGATAAATATTTATATGTTTTAGATGTACTAATGCTTTTTATATCTTAAAGACATATAAGATGTCACAAGATTATACAATTTCTACAATTGACAAAATGTAAAATGGATAACCATTTTAACCCTAAATGTGACGGTTTGGGGAGGGTTTGAGGAGTGTTTAAGAAGCACACTTAATACCCTATTAACCTTATGATTATAGTGTGCCTTGATAACACTACCTAAGGCCAATAAAATTGCATAGGAAAGGGAAGGTGTTCCCTCTTGGGACTCCCTATGCTTCGGCCATCCCAAACCCAAGACCACACTATTAAAGTTGTGATCTTCCTATCACATTACTAACACAATTCATTTCTAAGAAAACCCTAGCAAATTTTCTAGAGAGAAAATTCTAAGAAAACCTCTAAAATCATATTATAAGATAATATTGACATACTAATAGTAGTATTGTATTTATATTCTAATAAGAGTGATTAGAATTACTTTAAGGAAGAAACCGATTCTAGTCTAGCATCTACAAGGGTTCGGTTTATTAAGGGGTTGTCTTGGTGCATCCAAAGGAGGTATTCTATTTTGGGTACTTGGAGGATCATCCTTGCTAAGCTTGGACCGAGTGTAAGAACACGGTTTTCTCCTTCTTTCCGCATATAGTAGCATGCATAAGATCATCATAATATGTTAATTAAAGAGTTAGTTAAAAGATTATGTTAGTACGACTAAAATTAGTTTATGAGCAACTAATAAAACCTAACAATTGGTATCAGAGCAATAGGTTGTTTGCATGCTTTCCGTTTACGTTTTTACGGAGTTATATAGATAACATAAATAAAATTTGGAATTTTCGTTTTGATATATGATATGCACGAAATTTATTTGGCATGATACCTACTGTTTTCTAAAATGATTTAGAATATTTGGAATATATTTTGCATGAATATTGTTTATTGGTACTTAAATCTCGGATTTTATTGATTTTTAATGGTTAAAAATGTTTATTTTGGGAAAAATAGTTAAAATAAGCTTCTGGCCGAGATTTTTCATTATGATATCACATGTATTTTCTATAATTTGAATATGAATTTTCGTAAATTATGGACCTTTAAATCGTGTGATATGAATTTTAATGGTTAAAATGCAATAAGATGGATAAAAATGGGTTAAAATAGTTATATTATGAATTTGACTATAAAAATTTATGAGGATGTCACATGCAATATTTAAAATTTATGTTGAATTTTCCAGAAATTTATCTCAAATATTGCAATATTATAGATTTTTAATGTAAAAATCGGGTAATTAGTGACATAATTTCGACTTTAATAGTTTAAGTTGGAATTTGGCCATAAAAATTTAACACGATGTCATATATATTATTTCCAGCATGTATAAAATTTTCGAGAATTTTATCTTATTTTATGCTTGAGAAATAATTTTAAAGGTTAAAATCGTACGATATATGACGTAAATCGTTAAAAATTTGCAAAAGTTGTTAAAATGGCCGAAAAATGTAACCCATATTAGTCATATATGATATGTTCATCTTGGAAATTATCTTGGGAGCCAAAAGTTTCAGATTTGATTTGATTTGATTTAATTTTATTTTGTTAAAAGTAGCATTTAAAATTAAATTAATAAGAGTCTTTAATTTAAAGTTTCGGCTTGGGCAGTGTGTAATTTATTTTTTCTGTCCATTTTGTGTTCTTAAAGTGCTTTGGAAAGTGTAAGAATTTTATTAGTATTTTATTTGCATTTATGGAGTTAATTATTGAATTTTCCGACTTAAATTGCTCGTTTTACGTCTTATTTACGAAATAATGTTAAAACCGTGTAAAATACTAATATTTTAACTTTCTGAAAATTTTAAGAACATTCTGGATTTTTCAAAATTTGAATTTTGAATTTTCGAAATTTTAATGACTCTTTTGGATTTTTATATTATTTTTCCCGTAAAACCGAGTAATACCGATCAATATTGATATATATTAAGTTAAGTCATGTTCAAAGTTTGAGTAAGACTAAATTTTGAATCCTATAAGAGTTGGGATGATTAACTTAAGGATGAAAACCGTTTCATATAATGCATAGTGTTGTTAAACGTTAAAACACGCGATTCCATAAAACAAGGTTTACGATAACTATTTAAATAAGTGTTTTAAATAGGACGATTTGGCTTAGGGTTTGCATGATAGTTCATATATTCATAAGCATTACATATTTTATTATGAAAGTCATGATTTATTTACGTAATTTTGGGAATTATGTAATTTACTTAGTATGGCCTTAGTTTTAAATCGGTATTTCCCGTAATGTAAGGGGTTACCGATTCGGTTGTAATTTTGTGATCTCGTATCACCCAATTGTAATTTATTTCTATTTTATAATGTATAAAGTAGACTAGAAAAGTTGTAATATTTGTAAAATCCGGAGTTCCTTGAAGACGGTGCCATTCGGAAAGGAGTTCCGATCAAGACGGTGTTTACCTCGAAGTGCGTGCCGCGTGAAGTTCAAGGGACCAAAGGAGTTGGTTTCCGAATTTGTACTTTGTTATTTCTTTTCTAGGAAAGGCCATACTAGGGTTTATTTATGCTTTTATTTTTGCTTTTTATATGTTTGCATGCATAGCCAAATCGTCATACATCGTATCATGCATGTTTCGACCTAGTCGACCTAGTCTTTTATTTTATCGATAATTCACCGACTTAGTTCACTTAAACGGAGATAGATAATAATTTGACTAGATCTCTTACATATAAATATTGAGACTTAGCCTTACCAAAAAGTACGGACCCATGAATCCCTTCTTCACAAGAACGTAGGCTCGGCTACACCGGGGTACTAAAATTGTCACGTTGGGTAAGTGGGGTAATAAGATTACACCTTGAAATTTGGTTGATCTCAACGAAAGTATTCGTAACCGTAGTTGCAATAAGTTCGGGCTAAAGATAATTTTAAGAAAATTGTCGACCGAGAGTTCTAAGAGTTGAACCGATTAAAGAGTTAATCCACCAAATTATACCGATACGGGTTGAATCGGCTACACCGTGCCCGGATTAGTATGGGTTTGGGTCTCGGGATTGTTTACTTAATTGGGTAAGAGATCATTAAGTAAATATATAACTAAACTTGTTAAAAGTTATAGTTTAAATTATGAATTTAAAATGATGTTGTTTATCCTTTTATTATTGTAGTTTAATTTTCAACAAACATCGACTATGGCAACCAACGCTCCACCTCTCACTAACGTATCATGGCTTCGATCCTTTATGGATCGTTGCAAACTCGATAAGCATGGTTCAAACTTAAGAATTGGGATGCGCAATTACTTTTGGCCGCTCAAGGTGACGATAAGAGTCGTTACCTATCCGAAGCCGCTCCTCCCGCTCCAACCGCTCGTTCCGCGGTCGGAACTCGTGAGGCCTATGAAGCCTACATGAAAGAGTCCTTCGCTCTTAAAAATGTGCTCATCTTCTCCATGGAGCCGGATCTCCAAAGGAGTATGATTAAGTTGACCACAAAGTATGAAATTTACACCAAGGTTGCGACCATGTTTTCGCAAACTCCTAGGGTGATTCAATATGAGGCGGCTTCCGCTTTCTTTGACATTACATTCAAGGAAGGGCAAAAGATAAGACCTCATGTGCTCAAACTAGTTGAGCTCGCGGAGACTCTAAAAACTCAAGATGTTGATGTTCCCGACTCTCTTATCATTGACCGAGTTCTTCACTCGCTCAATAAGGTTAAGGCGTATGCTCAATTCCGGGTGAATTTCAATATGCGAAACCAAGAGACCTCGTTAGACGAGTTGCATAAGATGCTAGTCCAAGCCGAAAGGGACATGGGACTTCATGAAAGTTCCACCAAAGATGTTTTGAACATCGAAAAGAAAAGGAAAATGAGCTTCAAAAGAAATGCCTCTAAAGGCAAGGGCAAGAAAACGTTCAAGCCCAAGGCGACCAAAGAAAAGACCTTTTCGAAAGGCGCTTCCACCTCGTCTTCAAAAGAGCAAGACAAGTGCCATTATTGCACGAGGATCGGTCATTGGAAGCGAAATTGCCCCAAATACTTAAGTGATCTCAAAAATGGGAAGGCAACCGTCGTAGGTAATAATAATTCTCGTTTAAATTCATGTCATTTATCAACTTATGTATAATGATACAAGTTGTTGACTATCACCCCTTTTAAATTGTTTTAAAGGGGTACCTTATGATGATAAGGGCAAGGAGAAGGAAGCATAAAGTTCCTTACTTGGATGGCTATGGTAGCATCCAATTGATCGAAGACTTGAAGAGCTAGGCTCTAATTTCATATCGTCTTCTTTCATATTTTGCATTTATTTTAGAACAATTTACTTTCTTGTAAGACAAGGATTAAAATCCTAAAACAATGGTTGTAATTTTGATATTGGTGACTTGGTTTTCAACCCGAGTCACTACTTTTGTTCTTAATCAATGTTTTGATTTCTCAAATAAATTGCATACCTTGTTTAAACATGAATAATAGTGATTTTATCACGCAACAAACTATTGATACGATCAATATAATCAAAGAGTTGATTAAAACGGAGAACTACACCCCATGAGATAAATTCAATCAAGATGAGACTATATCAGTTCATTATAAAATTTTCATTTTAAGTGAAAATGAGAATGTATTCATCACACCTATCAAACTTCAAACATTCAGATACATTGGTTAATCGAAATAGCTATCCTTAAACGAATAAAGGTTATTGTTAGAAGGATAGAGTGGGAGAAAATATTTCGCTCGCAAACCAATGATAAAAACAAAGGATCTTAGAGAAGATTCCTTCTTGGGAGTCTTAAGAAGAGCCCTAAATGATTTGAAGAAACTACGAGAGGACACTGAAGAAACTACGGGAGGACACTCGAAGAAAGGTTCTTTGTGTTCATTGTTTCATAGAGAGGAAACTTGAAACCCCGTATGAAATCGGTAGGAAAACGGTTCCTTAATAAATGATTTTTCTAAGTTTATAAGATAAAAGAGAAGAAATCATCTCAATCCTCTCAATGTAGTTATAAAGAAATTATCATGTCATTTTCGTCTCGAGAAAACGAAGACATGATAAGAAGGTAATGATTGATTGAATGGAAACAGATCACTATAGGGATAGTGATTGTGATAATGATTCATGTAATAGTTTAACATACGAGAAATGAAAGGTTCATTTAAAATACCGAGAGATATTGATTTTAGTGGGAGCGATATTCATCAAAGAATTGAAACCTACCATTTTGAGAGAATGGGTGATTCTTTAAGAGTAAAGAATAAGAGGTACTCAATTTAGATGAATAAAATAATTTGTATCATATGATGATGGAGTTTTAATGGGAAGGTTTATTATATGGATAATAAAAGGTCGCCCACTAGAAGTTAGAATGGTTGGATACATCATTCATAACGATGAATGAAACCATTATCAAATAGCCAAGATGAGTGAAAATTATAAGAATGATGAAATCATAAATAGACTACAATAAAGTTTTCAGTACATAAGTGACTGTATATCGATACGTCACAAGTTATAAGATAACAGTGGGAGCTTTCCTCCGGAAAGGAAACTCAAAATCTACAAAGAGTTCTAGAAATGTACTCAAATAGAATCATATTATACGGGATAATATGAGAATAAAGGAGACCAAAAGTTGTAAGTTCTGCTATCATGAATAAAGGTTATTCGCATGAATAAAGGTTATTTGCAAAACACTAATACAAATAGATGATTGTGCATCAAAATGCAATGTAATAGTGTTGACTATTGTTGCATGACAACATCATTTGAGTTATGATTAACTCAAGATAAAAGATACTTTGTCAGAATCCAAATGGGTTGTATGAGACAATATTGAACCCCATAAGTGAACTGGATTGACTTAGTATAGCCCCTAGCCGCTTACATGAGGTGACGTCTCAAAGCGACTAGAGTGTGAGGCGATTGATGGCAAGTTCAAGTGCCATAGAGTCATATGTGATGACTAGTCGATCACATAGGCAGACTGTAAGAGACACTCTGTCGGGCAATGTGACCGCTTATAGAGTTCTGGAAATTTTATAGCCGGGTCGTGGCAAGAGCTGCTATAGTATTCTTGTGAGTCAATTCTTAGACTAAAGACTACTCTCCCAAGATGGTACAGTTTAGGCATAACTTTGATCCATTCTCTACGACTTTTCGTAACTGGAGTCAAATGGGATTGTTTTGGGTTGTGACTAACTGTGACTAGTTGAAGGAAGTAGTGCGATAGAAATTGTCCACCCCTTGTCAGGGTTGTTCAAATCTCTGGGCCACTCGAGGAGAAGTTAACTGGAAATGCGTGGCCACGCTCGTAAGGTATCTATGGTAGATAATTCCGGTCAGACAGTTATTCTCCAGATCGAGGAAACCACTCATGATATGATCGAATGCAAGTACGACCTTAGAGAGACACCTTGCATTGAGTGGGAGATTGTAATAGGACAAGAGAATTGGTGACGCACACTTGTCGAGGACAAGTGGGAGATTGTTGGGAAATGTGTCCTCAACAATAGTGCGATCACGTAATTAAATCTCATAACGAGAATGCGCAAGGGATGATACGAATTATTAGTCAACTGACCAACATTAATCGGTAATGATTGGCTAGCTAGAGTTTGACATTACTGTCGTATGACGGTGATGGTCAGTTGATCCCTTTAGGTCACACCTTTAGGACAATTCCCTTAATTGATAAAGTGATCAAATGTATAGTGATACGATTTGATCATATTCCTTAAACTCGTATATCGAGAAATTAGAGGTTAAATCTTAATGTAAGATTTTTGTTTAAAATTGAAACGTGTCAATTGTTGAACATTAAACGATATTTATAATATCGTTATTAGAATGAATTGGGTTGAAATAATACAAAGGTTGTAAATCGTATTGACGATAAATGATCATTTTACATTATGTAATTTCGAATTACTTATTAATTAAATAAATGTGATTTATTTAATTATGTAAAATATTTATATGATAAATATTTATATGTTTTAGATGTACTAATGCTTTTTATATCTTAAAGACATATAAGATGTCACAAGATTATACAATTTCTACAATTGACAAAATGTAAAATGGATAACCATTTTAACCCTAAATGTGACGGTTTGGGGAGGGTTTGAGGAGTGTTTAAGAAGCACACTTAATACCCTATTAACCTTATGATTATAGTGTGCCTTGATAACACTACCTAAGGCCAATAAAATTGCATAGGAAAGGGAAGGTGTTCCCTCTTGGGACTCCCTATGCTTCGGCCATCCCAAACCCAAGACCACACTATTAAAGTTGTGATCTTCCTATCACATTACTAACACAATTCATTTCTAAGAAAACCCTAGCAAATTTTCTAGAGAGAAAATTCTAAGAAAACCTCTAAAATCATATTATAAGATAATATTGACATACTAATAGTAGTATTGTATTTATATTCTAATAAGAGTGATTAGAATTACTTTAAGGAAGAAACCGATTCTAGTCTAGCATCTACAAGGGTTCGGTTTATTAAGGGGTTGTCTTGGTGCATCCAGAGGAGGTATTCTATTTTGGGTACTTGGAGGATCATCCTTGCTAAGCTTGGACCGAGTGTAAGAACACGGTTTTCTCCTTCTTTCCGCATATAGTAGCATGCATAAGATCATCATAATATGTTAATTAAAGAGTTAGTTAAAAGATTATGTTAGTATGACTAAAATTAGTTTATGAGCAATTAATAAAACCTAACAGAAGGGGGCGTACCTTTGCAGGTAGGTCCACAAGATCCCACACGTTGTTCTCATACATGGAGTCCATCTCGGATTGCATGGCTTCTAGCCATAGCTTTGAGTCAGAACTGGTCATGGCACCTTTATAGGTTGTGGGCTCATTACCCTCTAGGAGTAAGACGTCATCCATATCATGTTCCTCGACCATACCAATGTACCTGTCCGGAGGAATGGAGACTCTTCCCGACCTCCTAGGTTCCTCAGGAATATCTACCGCAGCCTCGGTTGAAGGAACTGTTTCCTCCAATGGTTGCTCGGTAGTTGGTTCTTGAACCTCCGATAAATCGAAGGTTCTATTACTCGACTTGTTCTCGAGAAATTCTTTCTCTGAGAACGTCGCACTAGCCG
This sequence comes from Silene conica, assembly GCA_029255685.2. NCBI lineage: Eukaryota > Viridiplantae > Streptophyta > Magnoliopsida > Caryophyllales > Caryophyllaceae > Silene > Silene conica. The sequence continues at coordinate 56,409,578 of CM055314.2, read as the reverse complement.
CAACAAAAACAGGTTGTTCGGTTGGCGAGTAGAAGTAATGACCAAAAGTTCCCTTTGGATAGCCTATAAAGTATGTCTTGACCGATCGCGGGCCGAGCTTATCCTCGTGTCTCCACTTGACATAAGCCTCGCAGCCCCAAACCCGAATAAAGGACAAGTTAGGGACCGTTCCCTTCCATAATTCGTATGGAGTCTTGTCAACAGCTTTAGACGGACTTCGGTTAAGAATTAGAGCGGCCGACAAAAGAGCATAGCCCCACAATGAATCAGGCACAACAGTGTGACTCATCATGGATCGAACCATATCGAGTAGAGTTCGATTTCTCCATTCGGGCACACCATTTAATTGTGGTGTTCCAGGTGGAGTCAACTGTAGCACGATGCCACGGTCTTTAAGGTGTTGATCAAACTCGTGTGAAAGATACTCACCACCACGATCAGAACGTAGTGCTTTAATCTTTCTTCCTAGTTGGTTCTGCACCCGATTCTGGTATTCTTTGAACTTGTCAAAGGATTCACTTTTATGTTTCATTAAGTAGACATAGCCATATCTACTCAAATCATCCGTGAAAGTGATGAAATACCTATAGCCTTCTCGTGCGTTGATCGACATAGGGCCACATACGTCCGTATGTATGAGTCCTAATAGGTCGGCAGCGCGCATTCCAACACCTTTGAATGAAATACGAGTCATCTTACCGAGGAGACATGATTCACACGTGCCACATGATTCGAAATCAAAGGGCGAGATAGCTCCATTCTGTATGAGCTGTTTCACACGTTTCTCATTTATGTGTCCCATACGACAATGCCATAGGTAAGTTTGATCTTTGTCACCTACCTTTAATCTCTTGTTATTCACATGTAATATCTCGGTGGTTTGATCTAAAACATAAATTCCATTCATGGAAACTGCCTTGCCATAAATCATATTGTGTAAGGAGAAAATACAGCTATTATTCTCTATTACAAATGAAAAACCGAGTTTGTCAAGCGCAGAAACTGAAATAATGTTTTTGGACAAACAAGGAACATAATAACAGTTATATAAAGATAACTCGAATCCACTTGGAAGCTGGATCACGTATGTTCCCCTCGAGATTGCAGCAACACGTGCTCCATTCCCGACACGCAGGTCAACCTCACCCTTGATTAGGGGTTCTTGGTTTCGGAGGCCCTGCACATGATTACATAGATGAGAACCACAACCAGTATCTAGTACCCAAGTTCCGTAACTTGCATGGTTAATCTCAATCATGTGAATAAAAGAAGAAGAAGACATACCAACAGGAGTAACGCGGCCTGCCTTAATGTCCTCACGATACACGGGGCATGAGCGCCTCCAATGCCCAGTCTTGTGGCAATGGTGACATTCCATGCTAGTATCCTTGCTCTTTGTTTTGCCCTGTGAGTTGCTTGACTCACCTGGCCCACTCTTACTAAATCCTGAATTCTTAAACTTGGGCTTGCCTACTGTTAGGTCGCCCTGAGCTTTAGCTTTACCCTTACCCTTACCCTTACTGGAAATCATGAGAACATCTTGCTTCACGCTCCCACTTAATTTCAGATCCTTCTCGGTCTGTACGAGAAGGGAGTGGAGCTCATGAGCAGTCTTCTTCATGTCGTTCATGTAATAGTTGGCCCTGAAGAGGGCGAACCCATCATGAAGCGAATGAAGCATTCGATCAACGATTATATTCTCACTGATCTTGTAGTTTAGGGCCTCCAGTTTCTCGATATTCTCAATCATGTGAAGAATATGTGGGCTAACAGCTTGGCCCTTCTGGAGTTTCGCCTCAAAGAAGCGACAGGTATGCTCATAAGAAACGATCCTCGGAGCCTTTTAGAATTCGTTAGTGAGCGTGGTGAAAATCTTGTTTGCACCATGGGTTATGAAGCGTCTTTGCAAATTGGATTCCATTGCATAGATGAGTACGTTCTTTATCGCACCCGCTTCCATGACGAAGTCGCTATGAGCGCGAACTTCGTTAGCTCTAGCTCCAGATCCTGGGTGTGCCGGAATTGGCTCAGTTAAGTACTTAAGCTTTCCGTCAGCAATGGCAGCATTCCGTAGTGCTGCCTCCCAGTCAGAGAAGTTTGACCCATCATTCCTCAGTCTAGTAGACTGATTCATGGAGTCCATGAAGGCTTTTAGCCAGGATTCACGTGCTAGCTTGGCACTTGGCATTGGGTCTTCACCAGCCATTAGTTATACAGCAGTTTAATTGAACGTGTTCTACACTGAAAAGAAGATAAAACAGAACCATATAAGCAACTCATTGTTGTGATTTAAGTCTATATTAAAATGTATTTAAACTCGTAGACTCATGCGTTTATATAATTGATCTCCCTCAAGAATTATATAAACGATCCCAAGACTCAATTTCCGTATATTGATAAGCCCACAGTTTGGCTAATTCCACCGTTGGAACTCTTGGTCGATAGATTTCCGTAAATCCTATCTATTAGTCCATCTCAGTCGCTAGATAGTATCGAGTGACCATGATGTTGAGATAAAATAAATCATATGTTCCCACTTACCCGACGTAGAAGGGGTCATATTATGCCTACCGACGAAGAAGGGATTCATGGGAGTCTGATTTATAAAGACTAGTCTCAATTTTTTGTTATACGAGGAAGACCCCATCAACTTATATTTATCCATTTTAAGTGAACTAATATCTAGCATATGCGTGAATGAATGAAATAAAGTGATGGCTTTGCAATTGACATGTGACATCTGTATTGTCACAGAAAACTAACGCGTAACCTCTACATGAGTCAGTTTTCAGGCATATTATAGATGGTTTGGTTTTAGGCGGAATATGATGCAAGCTATTATCGATGAAAGCATAAGATAAATGCGATAAACGTAAAAAAAGTCCTAGTGTGGCCTATCCTACCAAAATAAACATAAAACAACTTAGAATCCACCGTTGGACCCTAGAAGCTTGTCTTGATGTTCCATCTTGGTCCTTGCAGCGGGAGAGAGCATCCGGTCTCCGTCTTTGGTCTTCACAAAATTACTAATTTAAATTACAAATATAATCCTATTTACATTCTAATTTAAATACAAAAGTAATTACATGGCAAAAACCCAAAACGGAGATACAAGATCTCAAAATTACAAGCAAGACTGTGTCCCATCATTACGGTAACACAATCTACTAAGGCCACACTAAGTTACAACCGTTTGCAAAATTAAATACGTTATTGAAAGCATTCACAAGGCATTCAACAAGACGATAAATAAAATGCATCAACTAAAATAAATTTATACATGACATAATACTGTTATTATGATTAACAAATTTTACCAAACCACCTTACGGGATTAAAATTATGTGATTATACCGTTTTAATCACCCAATTTTAATAAATTTATAATCCATTATCTTAAACCGTTTTAAAATAATATGTATCAAACGAGGGTGAACCGTTTCACAAAATTAATAATATACTATTTCCGTATATAGTATATTACTAAAGGCCATGGGAAAATAAAACAGGTTATTTTCGGAAAAAAAAAACGAGTCTGTTACAAGGGGGGAGGTCGACCGACCTCAACACGGGGTCGACCGACCTCCAGACGAGAAACAGGAATTTTCTGCAACAGCATAAGCGGTCGACCGACCTATCAATCAGGTCGACCGACCACCAGACAGTAAAAACGAGTTTCGGAAAACGCAAAACGCTGCAACTTTTGAAATCAAAACAAGTTTTTACCTTTTAAACTTTGATTAAATCGAGTAAATCAAAATTAACATGAACAAGGGTTCACATATTGTCAAGAATCTCGATTAATTAACAATATGTAAACAGGAATCGAAAACAAGATCGATTACTCACAAAAGAAAGACTGTCGAAACAGAAAAATACGCAGGAGGCGGTCGACCGACCGCAACAGGGGGTCGATCGACCGACTTAGCGGCAGAACACGATTTTTCAGTTTTTAAAACTTTATGAAAAACACAAAAGTAAAAATTTCATGGCCTGGCTCTAATACCACTTGTGGGGAATATAGCATGTATTCGCCTAAACTTGCAGGATTATAATGAAAATTACAGTTGCGATTATTGTCATAAGATAAATAAAAACATGAAAAAGAATACAACCGTGGGTCCTTGCTTGAATAGGCCTAAGAACAGGAATTAAAGTAAATTCCCTCCTATAACTTGCACCCAAGACTTAGATTGAGACGATGCCGCGTGTGCTAGAAAATACTCTCCAATCGCCTTGCAATATGGGGAGAGCTATTGAGGTTTTAGATGTGAGATCTGAGGTTTTGGGAGAAGAATGCTCTCAAAAACCCTAATTGTGAGAATTATGATTCAACAGTTTCAGTAGTCTGACAAAAGGAGAGTTCTCCTCCTTATGTACTACTTGGCCGAAATATTAGAGTAGGGTGAGAGTGGGCTTTCCACTCTTACCTTATTCTAATTCGTGATTCGACCCGATTTGCTAAAATACAATTCGCGGGTTCTTAATTATAAATCGCATACATGTTATCAGATATTAATGCAGTCGATATATTAATAATGGTCTGATAAAAACGATATTGTACAGTTTATATTAATTCGCGAATACAATATTTAATTAAATATAACCGTTTATATTTAATTTACGAATTAATCATGTAATCCGTATTAGCTAAAATTATTTAATCCGTATTAAATAATAATCTCAACATCTTATTGACTAATTTAATAGTCAATACCTCTGACTAACTGTTTAGTCATATTCGGCATAAATGTGACTGTATTTTCATACCTTCACATCTCTCAAACGTGTCCTATAGGTGTGACGTATAGGGACCAGGTGATCACCGCCATCCGTATGACAATAACGTCAAACTTATCTAGCAAGCCAACCGTTATTGATAAACGTGGATCAACTGGTAATAATACTGAAGTATGCCCTTGTGATCCTTAAAGAGATTTAATAAGTCATTGTACTTAATTGTCAAGGACACCAGCCCCAACAGGTAAGTCCTACTGTTCATAGTCTGCCCCAAACCGGAAATAGGAACGACACGCAACCAATCAGATGAGTGTACTCCCAGCTAGGACTTCCAAAGCGCAACCTGACGAGGGGTCAACGAGAAAACCGACTCCGCTGAAGCAACAACCGTCGTGAAATAAACATCTGCCAATTTCTTCATAAGTTTGGTGGCAACGATCTCACTAGGGTTGCGCAGAAAGTCAAAACCCGAAACCGTAGCAAAAGCATCCATAGCTGACCGAAACGATGGTCCGGGGTCATGGACACCCGAAACCCGAAGGAGCCTATTCTGCAGATCAACAGACTGTAACCGAGAAGCCAGGAAAGCATAGTGCAGAACGTCACTGGCAGCGTACACGCCAAGTCCACCAAAGGTGAAAGGGAGGGTGGCAAGCCGCCATTGCCAGTCACCAAAACCCGGTCCTTAAGCAGTGACAATACGCTCTAGATAAGAACGCAAAGCCGCGTCAAAAATAGGCGCAACGGACCCGAAAGCATCAGGTGAACAAGTACGCAAAGCGAAGAAAAGCTTCGAGATACCGGTACATGCCCGGAGCAAAAGAAGCTCACATTGCGGATCATCAATCAGAGAGACGGAGTCCATGAGCCCAATAGTCTGTGCCACTCTCCCCATGACAACCTCACTGCGAAAATCTGGACACACACTCACCGGGCCACCAAGGACCTGGACACCGCGCAAAGGGCGAGCAATATCAGAAGGAAAAACACCCAAATCCCTACTTCGGGGGTCTTCAGAAGGCCAAAATACCTCAGTCTTGCCAATATTAAGATGGAGACCCGATCGCGGCCCATCCTCCATAATCATCTCCAAAACCTTCCCCACAATCACGGTATCCCCGACAATAGTGCCATCATCAAAATACCAAGCCTGTAAACTCAAGTCGAAAGAGTCACGGATCTTACAAGCCAAAGGATGTAAAACCAGCGAAAAAAGCAAAGGGCCCAAAGGATCCCCCTGCTGAACACCCTGACAAGACCATAAGCTATGCTCTCCATAATATAAACGAGCAGGTCGGGAATAGCAAAACTCCACCCAACAAGAAAGAGCGGGACACTGACTACGCACCTCCCGCAACATGACCGCCCTATCAACCATGTTAAAAGCGTTCTGGAAATCAACCAACAGCATCGAAAGACCCACTTCATCACCCCAACTCTCAACCAACCGGTTCAAGGCATGCAGGATAGCCTCGCCCCCACCAGAAACACCAACCCCAAATTGAAGCCCATCAAAATAACCACTCAAAGATGGACCAATCAAAAAAGCACCAACCTTGGATACAAGGCGCCTCCAAATCGTACCCACGGCAATAGGACGGATACCACCACCCGGCTTAACAAGCGGGGTCAGCGGTGCACTGGCGATATACTCACTAAGAACCAGCGGACACCGGCCCTCCAGAAAGAGATTAACCACCCCAGTGATAGAAGCCAGCTGATGCGTGTCTATTTTATGATGTTTTTCATCTATTTTTACACGCATTTGGTAGCTCATTTACTATGTTTTAGCCCCTTTTTCCCAACAATTGTGCACTTTCGTATTTTTATGCTCTTTTGCAGATTCATGCGGAAAACGGAAGATTTTGCACCAAATTTATGCCCTCGGGATTTGTTTATGACTAAGGACAAGAAGGAACGAAGCCTAGCGCACATTTCAAGGCCTGAAGATAGCTTTAACAAGCGAAGAATCGATCCACGACATTGCAGCCTGTTTCAAATGGCTATATATCGAGTTCTAGAGCTGATAATGGAGTGATTCCACTAGGAGGTGAAAGCTTATCCTCTTAGCTTTCCAAAGCCACAAGAATCGCTTGATTACGATAAGTAACGAAGAAATGGCAGCTGTTTTAAGATCGACGCGCGCTGCAGTCCCGACAATTAGGTCGGCCGACCTACTAATTGGGTCGACCGACCACAGCACAGACCCTGAAGTTTCCGCGAAGCCCATTAAAGTGTTTAGGTCATTGGGAAACTCTTTATTTTCATCTATTTAAGCCGAATTTTGTGATTAGGGTTATGGATTCAGCTTTACCTATCAAATCTCACATCTAGTTTAATTTTAGTTTTAATCTTTCCATAATCATCAAACACTTTTCTTTAGTTTTATATTTTGTTCTTCATTAATCTTTCAACATTAGTCAATAAATCTTGTTCTTTTCCGACTTAATCATTATTTCCGGTAATTCCTCTCTTAATTTATGTTTTATTATTATTAGTTTATAATTATTACATACGGTTAAGTTAGAATCCCAAGCCTTTATTTCTATTACATGTTTAGATTGATGTTCTTTATAATTTCCATGTTTATTACTATTTTCATTATCGTTTCAATCTTCATGAGTAGCTAAATTTCATATGTTCGGATGTAGGGGATGAATATGCATAGGTAGTAGAAATTCCGAGACCGACTTGTAGCAGAGCCGCGGTCGGCCGACTCAAATAGTGGGTCGGTCGACCGAGGCTGTGGTCGGCCGACTGGAATAGCTGGTCGGTCGACCACCCGCGCATGTATCTTGTTTCGTCTTTCCTTGTTGACTATAATATCCTACAATGAGACTGAAAGGAGACTTGTAGGACGTTAGTAATGACCTACCCAAGATTGAGAGATACGGGAAGGGCATTGGTTTACACCTTAAGACGGCTAGGTTACTTAAGACTGAAAGGTATGTGACCTAGGATTTAGGAATCACCCTTATTGTTGACACCCAATAATTGTGAGACCTAGGAACTAATAGCATAGGCCGAAAGGAGCTATTAGGTAGCATAGACCTAAAAAGTTATGTTACACCCCTTACGCGACTGCAATACATGTTGACCTTAGGATTTATATTACCTTAGCTATTTATTACCCCAAACATCCTAGCATCCCTTTTATTATATTTTATTCTCATCTTTATTTCTTGTTTTATTTTAATTCTTTGCTTAGACTTAGTAATCAACAATCAAAACCCCCAAATTTGTTACCTTTAAACATTAACACCAAACAATAAACATTCCCCACCTCTCTGTGGTTCGACCCTGACTTTCACTATCTATAGTTTAAGTTTAGGAATTATAAATTTTATCTTTGGTACCCTCAACGACGGGCATCAAATTTTGGCGCCGTTGTCGGGGAGGTGACGCCAGTGTTTATTGTTTATTGTTTATGTTTTCCCTTTTTCTTTTACTGTCATGACTATCGCCCATTTCCCACAACTCGAGCATGAACCTTTGTATTTCTATTGTGATAGATTAATCTCTTTCCTTTCTCAATTTGGCTATCCTATTAGTATTGGGGAGGTTTGTCGTATCTTATATGATGGAGTTACTGGTAAGACCTTGATCGAGATTGAGAGAAATTGCGGATGGGAATTTTTAGACCTACCCTGTGAGAAGCAATGGGAGCTTCTCAAACACCTAATCCGAGCCGGTGTAGATACGGAGGGGTATGAGGGCATTGATATTAGTAACCCGGATATTCCTGTTGAGTGTGATCCTATCACACCCATTATTGAAGAGTCGCTCATTCTTAAGGATGAGAATGATAGGTTATTTGATTCCCTCTGCCTCCCCGTTGATGATAATGACTTGGATTTAGATACAGATGATGAGTTAGAAATTTACCCCTTGACTGACCAACCTATTTCTGTAGGTGTTAGTCATGAACATGTTCCTGACATGTTTGAACCTTCGGTTGATGAACCTTGTTTTTTGCAGGATTCATTTTTTGACATTCCTGATGTTTTTAATAATATTAGTGAATGTTATGTACAAGGATCCTTTACAAAGGATCCTTCGGAGGCTTTGATGTGTTTTGAGGCATGTGCAGGTGAATCTCTTGCTCAGGAGGCTGATTTGGATGCTCTAGAAATTGCGACACTACTGGTAGAGTCTATAGGCGGTAGGAAGAGAGATGTTCTCGATCGAGTAGTACCACTTACTCGATAAAATGATGTAGAGAACAAGGTCACTCAAGCAAGTGATCATTTGGCTAAAGAAAAGAGCCCTAAGAAGAAGAAACCCAGGAAGGTGTCGACCCACGACTTGGGAGTCGACAACTCCGGGAGATGGATGGCTAAAGCCGTGGATGATGACCCACCCATCTACATGGTGGAGAGAAACTCATCTACCCAAATCACCATAGCTGAAGGAGTAGCCTGTAGTCAGAGCCCTTGGTCAAAGAAACGCCGAATCCTTCGCGGATGACTTCTTCTTTTTGCTCGTTTCTGTTTTTCTTAAGACATTTTTTTTTGTTTTGCTAAGACTTTCGAGCTTGCTTTCTTTAAGTTTTTAGGACAACTTTTTCGTGTTTGCGTAGTTAAGACTTTTTGGACTTGTTCTGGGATCTCGCGCATTTGTTGGGCGCATATCTATTGCTTTTTCAGGTTCAACAAAGAAACGAAGACCGCTGTGACGCAGAGGGGTCGACCGACCAGATACACGGGTCGGTCGACCTAGTCCCTGTAATATTGGAATTCCTGCAGTCTGCAGGAAGGTCGGTCGACCTAAAATATAGGTCGGTCGACCTACCCGTCCGTCACAGCCTGTTCGCTTCTTCCTCGGAATTCGTGCACCATCTTGGGTACTTGAGTGGCACTGCTGGCCACCAAAACCTCCCAGCTTACGCTGGTTTGGGGAGGTTTTTCATGCGCTTCAAAACCCAGTGAGTTCTTTCCAGTTTTCCTTAGTTTCTATTTTCCCTGCATCTTTCTTTTAATTTTCTGAAACCTTTACTTAGGCTAATGTACAATGGGGACATTGTGCGGGTTGGTTTGGGGAATGGTTTCCTGTCACATGCATTACATTCTGTCACACGTTTATTGCATTTCCGTATTGCATTTTTCTTTTCTTTATTTTCCTTGCATATACAAAAAAAATCCAAAAAAGTGAAAAAAATTCAAAAATTCCAAAAAAATGCACGTTTATTTTAGCATATAGGTCGAGTCGACACGAAAGTATTTCAAGGATGATTTAGCTATCTTACATGTTTATGCCTTTACCTTGCCTTGCCAACTTGTTTTAGTATGAGAGTCTTTTGCATATCTACGAGTTTTTGTTAACTTGCATATCTTGAGACTTGACTTATACCTTGGCAACCTACTATACATTCTAAGGTTTAGAGCTTATTTCCTGGTTTCATTCTTAAACCAGTTGTCTAGGATGTGAGTAGTACTCCCCTTGGAACATGTTACATCAATATGCATAAACATGAACTTGAATTGTTATATACTTGTTTTACTATCTCGTTTTGTGAGTTTTGGTACGTGCATTTGGGATCCCTTTCTCTTATTTACCCATAAGCCTTACATAGCCAAAATTGCCTTTTTATTTCCCAAAAAACTACATCCCATAGTTAGCCTACCCTTCCAAGCTAGTATTTCTGGTCATTGGATTATTTTTTTGAGGCATCTTGGTTTGTATGCTATCTTGAACAAAAAGAGAAAAGAAAGAAAGCAAGAAAGAAAAACAAAAAAAGAACAGAAAAAGAAAGAAAAAGAAAGAAAGAAAAGAAAGAAAAGAAAAAAAAATCAAAACGTACATGAAAGAAGTCGACCGACCACCTTCTTGGGTCGGCCGACCACCTGACAGCATCAGAATGAAAAATAATCGTTCCAAAATCCCTTTCTTTTATATGTTATCACTCTCGTACCTCATTCAAAATATTTGGGAGTCCTTTCTTATATTCAATGTGAGAGTTGTGCCACAAAAAGAGCACTTTCTTAATTTCAAGAGTTGTGAAATATGTTGATGGAAACCGGTTCTACTAGCTTGGCTACTAACCCCACAAATCCAAAAACATCTTAACCACTTTTACCTTTTACCTCACATATCTTTCATTACCTCAATTGCATGAAACTGGGTCACTTAATAAGATTGTTATACAAAGTTGTAGAATTCTTGTTCATGTTAGATTGCAGGCATGTTTCCATGGGTCGTAGTTAGGTGAGTGTCATGACAAATATACTTCTTTCTATCTTTTACATATACTCACCCTTTGCTTCATGAGTGTCTCGAGCGTACCGCGAGAGTCCATAGTATAAAGTCTCTATAGTCTCTAGTGTTGCAAGTTTGACAACACCATAACTCGTTTGCATGATTTATATACTTTCTCATTTTGTACTTGGTATTGGTTTAGGCTGACATGTAAATTTCGCTCTGAGATTGAAATCGTTCCATTAGTTAAGATCGAGTCTATTTCTTGCTTGAGGGCAAGCAAGGGTTTGGTTTGGGGAATTTGATGCGTGTCTATTTTATGATGTTTTTCATCTATTTTTACACGCATTTGGTCGCTCATTTACTATGTTTTAGCCCCTTTTTCCCAACAATTGTGCACTTTCGTATTTTTATGCTCTTTTGCAGATTCATGCGGAAAATGGACGATTTTGCACCAAATTTATGCCCTCGGGATTTTTTTATGACTAAGGACAAGAAGGAACGAAGCCTAGCGCACAATTCAAGGCCTGAAGATAGCTTTAACAAGCGAAGAATCGATCCACGACATTGAAGCCTGTTTCAAATGGCTCTATCTCGAGTTCTAGAGCTGATAATGGAGTGATTCCATTTGGAGGTGAAAGCTTATCCTCTTAGCTTTCCAACGCCACAAGAATCGCTTGATTACGATAAGTAACGAAAAAATGGCAGCTGTTTTAAGATCGACGCGCGCTGCAGTCCCGACAATTAGGTCGACCGACCTACTAATTGGGTCGACCGACCACAGCACAAGCCCAGAAGTTTCCGCGAAGCCCATTAAAGTGTTTAGGTCATTGGGAAACTCTTTATTTTCATCTATTTAAGCCGAATTTCGTGATTAGGGTTATGGATTCAGCTTTACCTATCAAATCTCACATCTAGTTTTAGTTTTAATCTTTCCATAATCATCAAACACTTTTCTTTAGTTTTATATTTTGTTCTTCATTAATCTTTCAACATTATTCAATAAAGCTTGTTCTTTTCCGCCTTAATCATTATTTCCGGTAATTCCTCTCTTAATTTATGTTTTATTATTATTAGTTTATAATTATTGCATACGGTTAAGTTAGAATCCCAAGCCTTTATTTCTATTACATGTTTAGATTGATGTTCTTTATAATTTCCATGTTTATTACTATTTTCATTATCGTTTCAATCTTCATGAGTAGCTAAATTTCATATGTTAAGATGTAGGGGATGAATATGCATAGGTAGTAGAAATTCCGAGACCGACTTGTAGCAGAGCCGCGGTCGGCCGACTCAAATAGTGGGTCGGTCGACCGAGGCTGTGGTCGGCCGACTGGAATAGCTGGTCGGTCGACCACCCGCGCATGTATCTTGTTTCGTCTTTCCTTGTTGACTATAATATCCTACAATGAGACTGAAAGGAGACTTGTAGGACGTTAGTAATGACCTACCCAAGATTGAGAGATACGGGAAGGGCATTGGTTTACACCTTAAGACGGCTAGGTTACTTAAGACTGAAAGGTATGTGACCTAGGATTTAGGAATCACCCTTATTGTTGACACCCAATAATTGTGAGACTTAGGATCTAATAGCATAGGCCGAAAGGAGCTATTAGGTAGCATAGACCTAAAAAGTTATGTTACACCCCTTACGCGACTGCAATACATGTTGACCTTAGGATTTATATTACCTTAGCTATTTATTTACCCCAAACATCCTAGCATCCCTTTTATTATATTTTATTTTCATCTTTATTTCTTGTTTTATTTTAATTCTTTGCTTAGACTTAGTAATCAACAATCAAAACCCCCAAATTTGTTACCTTTAAACATTAACACCAAACAATAAACATTCCCCACCTCTCTGTGGTTCGACCCTGACTTTCACTATCTATAGTTTAAGTTTAGGAATTATAAATTTTATCTTTGGTACCCTCAACGACGGGCATCACCAGCAACTCATCGGAAACGGCAGCCGCAGCACCACTCAAACAATCCAGAAGATGTTGTGCACGAAAACCATCCCTCCCACAAGAAGTACCACGCGGAAACCCCCGAATCATACCCAGGACAGCCGAGACGGAGGCAACAAGAGGAGGCTGACCCGTAGGCTGGGAAGGCAAAATAGGTGAAGGGACAATGGGGTGCTTATCTGCCAAAGCCGCAAGAGTAGCCGTATTGTAAGGGGCAACTCCAGAAGATGATAGCACACGAACAACAGCAGTGTAATGACCATCACAAATCTTCTTCCGACATTGCTTAACATTAGCCTCACCTAGGTCAAGCTCCTCATCACACCGAAAAGAAGGAGGAGACACAGCTAAGGTATCCCGAAGAACCTGCAACATGCCACCAGGCACACCCCAAGAACAATTAGCGCTGGAAATGCTCTCCTCCTGCCGCTGACGCCGGACAGCAGCACGACACTCACGACTACTCCGCGGAGAAAAAGTCTTGAGAATACAAAGGGGTAAAACAAGCAAGGCAACCCAAGATGAGAGATCAAAAGGAGAACGGATCACAGCATCAAGAGCTTATTTTAAGAACCCGAGAGAAACCAAGACGACACCGAGGGGGGATGGACTTCACGGTTCGCAACCCCTTAGACAACAACCGATCAAGCGAACTAGCAGTGAAACCACCCACAACCTCATGCTCAACACCATCTGAATGCAAGGGTGGGTCAGACTCAGATGGTCTAGGGAAGTCGTAAATAACGAAAGAGACAACCCCATCACCCGAATCCGGTGCCCCAACAAAGGACCCATCCCCATGCAGACAACGCTTACTATGGGCATGCGTTTTAAAACAAACCCCACATAACCAAATACCCATACGACGAAAGGTAGTCTCAGCCTCATCAAAAATAGACAAAGAAGTAAGAGATTGTCGAGTAATAACCTGAGCATCACCGGTACAATGTCGATCACGCAGATGAGTGAGCATGGGAGCTTTTTTAAGACCATTGCCACGACCATCTTGACACCCAGAAAATCCCACAAAAGGACAATGGTACCGAACGACGTCCGTCATGACACGTACCAAAAGCGTGTCTCCCCGAAACAAACAGCCCCGCACCCGAAAACACTCCACGAAACAAAACGTGCAATCCCACCCTTGCCACAAATAGCAACAAGCAGCGGCAACCCCACCACGTGCAACCACCATGAAGAAAAGAAATCGCCGAAAACCCGCAAACTTCTCCCGCACTGAAACACCACCAGGAAACACCCAACCGGCAACTCACGGACAGGACCAGAAAGAACCGACAACACCAAACACCACTTACAATGTGCACCGGTGACCCAAAACACCACCGCGCAATACAAAACGCCAAAACGCCAATAAGCACCTGTAAAACAATATAGGGGTGGAAAGCGAACCACCACCCACCACAGAAGGCACCGACGGACTCAAACCCACCGCAAACCAACAGTAACGCAACCTGAAAACACCACCACGCGCGACCGTAATGTTGAAACCTAATCTGCCGAAAACACGCGCTCTCACACACAGGTACACAACCACACGCGGATGACCGTCGATGACGTAAGGTTGACGACAGGGAGGTAAATGGACGACGGCAACGTGAGGTGGCCGCCGGCGGTGGTGATGACGAACCCTAAAAACCTAAAAACGCAGAAACGCCTCTCTCACCCTCACAATGGAACACCACGGACCACAATTTGCACGCCGGCGACGGGAGATGGCCGACGTGTTGATGGGTGGGACACCGGTGACGTGAGGTCACCGGTGGTGGCCGTTGATGACAGGTTTCGAAAAAAACGCACGTAACATCTCTTCGCACCTCACCTCTCTCGAAAACCCTAAACCCTAAACGCACGGATCATAATAAGAATTATTATTATTATTATTATTATTATTATTAATATTATTATTAATATCATTATTACTTATTATATTATTATTAGTATTTCTCATTTTTATATTTGTTATATTGTTTTGTCAATATATTGTTGTTAGTAATTTTAAGTTATTGGTTGTTTTAATTTAAGGCGGTATGGGTCGAGAAAATTTCCCTTTAAAGAAAGTTGTTATTTCGGGAAAGTTACCAATTTAGGAAACATTCCACTTATAGAAAGTTACTAATTACAGTAAGTATGAGTTGACTCAAAGGGGGTTTAGGAAGTTTATTAATTCGTTACATATACATGTTTAGGTGACGGGTTTCGCGTGGAATACTTCTAGCAAGCTTGTGATTGACTGTGCTTCTGCGATTTGAGGTAGGGGAATACCGTATGCCTAGTGATGAGTAATTTGATTATTAATCGTTGTTAACAATGTTCATCTTATTATTGTATGAATGGTATATTGCTTTATTTGATTGCACATTTCTGTGATACGATTTGAGGTGATGAATAATGGGTCTTGTGATTGGTGCGGAGTTAATGGGTCTTGTGATTGGTGCGGAGTTAATGGGTCTTGTGATTGGTGCGGAGCTAATTGGTCTTGTGATTGGTGCGGAATTAATGGGTCTTGTGATTGGTGTGGAGTTAATGGGTCTTGTGATTGGTGTGGAGAATAATGGGTCTTGTGATACGGAGTGGAGATGATTGAATTTCTATTTATAGTAATGCTTGACTGTTTATTTTTCCTCTACTCAACCTCGTGGTTGACCCTGTGTATTCGTGATCACCTGTGATGAACCAACTTATTGGGGAGCATATTGACAGGTGCTTGAGACTATGGGAGCTAATGGGAAGGGAGAGCTTGGATCCGGACCAGACTAGAGTTTAGATCGCCATAGTTGTTTTTTATGAGTTGTACTTTATTTATAAGACAGTTTGAGTTTGGTTGCAAGAACTTGTTTTGAGTTTAACATTTAATAATAAAGTACTGTATTCTTTTATTTGTATCTACTGCCTCGGGAAACCGAGATGGTAACACCCTTACTTATTGGGGAGTCCTAGTACAGGCCCCTAAATAAATGGGGGTGTTACAGTAACCCTCCAAATCCATCATGTACCTACATATATGAAAACATGTACGCCACAATCAGTGGGGAGTGAATAGAGTTCTCCTAGCCACCTATTGTTAGCAACATGTAACATATAAGAACATCCAACATACTCCAACATTTATAACATGCGAAGTATATATATGAATATATATCGACCTTCATATCAACATACTTTACTTATGCAAAGGCTCTCAACTAACTTCGGAAACAATTTGAAGTGAGAGCCGGTCTCCCTTCCGGTTGCCCGGCCGGGGGGTCTTTCCCTTCAAACCATTTACGAACTCAGAATAAGAGTCGTCCAATGCCTTGGACGAACAATAACTAATAAACAATACTCTTAAACAAACAATCATTCAGCAACATCTGACACTGTACCCCAACTCAGGCAAGCAGATGCAAACAGCAGTATCTAGAACTAACCCCAACTCAGGAAAGAACTAAACACAATCAGCAGTGTCCAAGTCACACCCCAACTCAGGTAAACTTGGTACACAAGGTCAGCAAGCATGCTTCCGTGAACCCCAACTCAGGCACGAATGGATACCAATCAGCTAATAATGGGTCTTGACGCATCTCAGCTAGAACCATTAACCTTCGTAGTGAATCAAATCCCAACTCAGATTCAATTCACCGCGGTCATACAAACTCACAAAAGGATAGCGATCCCAACTCAGACATCTCTTACCGTCCGCATCATCCATACACGTGATGGTCTAGAGGTCCCAGCTCAGACATGTCCGCCACACCACAAACACTCACATGTCAAACTAGAGGTCCCAACTCAGACAAACCTTGACATGCATCAGACATCAGTACATATCGTACTCTAGCGGTCCCAACTCAGACATATTCCGATATGTACTACAACCAAGTCCTTAGTCCTAACTTTACTGACCTCTAAACAATACTTAATTGACCCCAGGAACTAAGTTGAGGGAGAGCCGGTTTCCCTTTCGGTTGCCCGACCGGGGCTCTCTATCCTCACTCCAATCCCGAACCCAACATAGTGCCGCCCAAACTTCGGGGACCTCAAACACGCATACAAATATAAGAGAATGACCAATTTCAATTAAAATCACTAGCAACCTAAGACTCTTGTCCCACAAGCCTAAGGGTCACCACTCAACTAGCTAGTTTCAACAAGCCTCATAACAAACCTAAAAATTAATAAGCTTAAGACAATGAATAATCACTTACTAATTATTGCTGATTACATTGCCCATTACAAATTAAGTATATATATCAACTTATATCACCTAATTATACTAGGAAACTAGTATAGAAACAATACAAGCAATTCTGCATAAGCTACGAGCAAACAACACAAACCCGTGTAAACCGCAGCCTGCGCTGTTTTGCCGCAGCCTGCGTAAAACAGGCCGCAGGCCTGCGGTAAACGCTGCAGCCTGCGGTATTCACTGCAGCCGGCGATAAAATTCCTGCAGAACACGAATTCATCCCCAATTTCGCCATGTCCATTCTAAACTATTCCTCAACATAATTTCACCTATTCTACAGCACATAATCCCAACAATATCCCAAGTGTTACTTTTCTCATCAATCTTAAACATAAGCATATGAGTTTCAAGCAATTAAACAACAATCAAGCGAGAACTTAACATTTGCGACGGATATACAATTTTCATCAAACATCCTCATAAACCCAAATAAAATACCACAATACATTTTGAAATTTGTCGTTAAACATTCCCAACATGTTTATAACATCAAACAACATTAAGAAACATATAAGAATGCATGATTCACGGATATTAAAAATTTTATATGGAGAGAGAAAGTTCTGACTTCTCTCTAGGTTTTTGGGGATTTTAGGTTTCGCTTTTCTGCAGATGGCAAAAAAGAAAAAACCACAAAATCAACCTAAAAAACAGCAATCAAAAAAACAACAACAATCAAAGGCAAAACTTCGTCTTTCATTTAGTAACTGCAGTAATCTTAACTTAGATATGGATCCTCTTGAGCAAGTTTCTGGGAATTCTCAGAAAGAAGGAGAGCATAACATTCCGTCTTCGTCGAATGCGAGAACAACCAGAACTGTGGGTGATATTGTAGGAATTCCTGTGCTCAACCTCTCTGATCTTGTTCCTGACAATCCGGATGATGATGCGGGTTGGACGAGAGTTACGGGTAAGCATAATTCTCCTGTTTCATTGCCTAATCCAGTTCCTAAGTTGCAACTAACCGATGAAGATATACTTCCTGAAATTGATTACTGGTCTTCAGCTATTGTTTGTTATGTGTTGGGTGGTAATCCTCCATGGGAACTATTATCTGGTTTTATTAAGAGGATATGGGGAAAATATCACTATGATAAAGTTTCGTTTTTACCAAATGGTGCATTCTTAGTTCATTTCCCGACCCTAGAGTCTGTTAATCTTGTTCTCCAACAGGGGTTCCCAATGTTTGATAGTAAGCCACTTATTGTTAAGCCTTGGACTGAGAACTGTACTTTGGCTAAGGAGAGGGTTAAGTTTGTACCTATTTGGGTTAAACTGGTTGGGTTGCCTTAGAAGTTTTGGGGTGGTTCTAGTCTGGAAAAAATAGGCTCATTGTTAGGCAAATTTGTTAGATGTGATAATGCTACTCTTGGGAAAACTCGTTTGGGTTATGCTAGGCTTATGATAGAAGTTGAAGTTGGCCAACAGTTCCCGGATTGTGTTAACTTTAATGATGAGAAAGGAAATGATGTGTATGTTCCTGTTGAATATGAATGGAGGCCTGACGTGTGTACTGCTTGTAAAGGGATTGGGCATACTGAACTGATGTGTAGGAAGAAAAAAGAGACTATACATGTGCCTAAACCAAAACAAGTTTGGAGACCAGTTCCAAAGAAGGTGGATTCTACTGAGCAACCCATTCCTGTGGATGAAGACACTGATCTTCAGGACACTTTTATACCACCTGATTCTGGGCTTTCCCCTACTGCTACATCTTCAGCTCTTAGACACGAATTTCATACTGGAACTGGGAGGGTTTCTTATGCAGAAGTAGTAGGAGGTTCACCAAGGATTTCTGAAGGGGAGATGGCTGACCCACCTGGAAGTTTGTTTAATGGATAGTATAGGTAGCTGGAATGTGAGGGGAATGAATAAAATTACCAAACAGTTGGAAATAAAGAGGTTCTTGAATAATAATAGATTGGGGCTGTTTGGGCTAGTAGAGACTAAAATAAAAAGGGTAGATGGTAAGCATATTTTGAATGTTTTTGGACAGCATTGGGATGGAGTGAATAATTTTCTTTATCATCCAGGGGGTAGAATCTGGCTTATTTGGTTGACAAATATTTTTAAGGTCACAATTGATAGTATGGCTGATCAACATATTACTGCTAAGGTTCAGGAAATTGCATCTGGGCATCAGTTTTTGTTCACAGTGGTGTATGGCTCTTCTGAGGATGCTGAAAGAATGAACTTATGGACAGAACTTAAGAGAATTAAGGATGGGTGGAGTGGTCCTTGGTGTATATGTGGAGATTTCAACAACTTGCTAGACTTTAATGAAAGGATTGGTAAGCCTGTTATGTGGGCAAACATTAAAGATTTCAGAGAGTGTGTAGATTACTGTGAAGTGATGGATGTTAAGGCTCAAGGGGCCTTCTACACTTGGACTAATAAGCATGATCCCTCTTCAAGAGTTTTCTCTCGGTTGGATAGGTTTATGGTTAACACAGAGTGGCTGACCAAATATCCTGATTGTTATGCCTTTTTTCCTCCTGAAGGACTCTTTGACCACAATCCTTGCATCTGTTATAGAAGGGTGCAGAGGATTCACAAGCCTCAATTCAAGTATTTTAATATGTGGGGACAGGATAGGAATTTTAAGGCTCTTATTCAGCAGAATTGGAAGATAAGAATAACAGGCTCATGGATGTTCCAGGTTGTGTCTAAACTGAAGGGTCTCAAATATCCTTTAAAGAGTCTAAACAAAAGCAGATTTTCAGATATTGACAATGCTTATGGGCTTGCTAAGAGGCAATTAGAAGATATTCAAATCCAGCTTCAGACTGATGCTAGCAACAGTGAGTTGATTGCAAAGGAGGTTATTGCAGGAAGAGAATTCAGAGAGATAGCTAAAGCCCATTGCAGTTTTATTAAACAGAAGTGTAAGGCTGAATGGCTTTGTGAAGGGGATGATAATACTAGATTTTTTCATAGCCACTTTAAGGCTAGAACTATGCAGAACAGAATTCTTCATATTAAAAACCAGCAGGGTCTCTATCAGTCTGATCATAAAGGAATTGAGGATGCTTTCTTGGAATTTTATGAGCAGCTGTTAGGGTCTAGTAAGGCTGTTAATTCTGTCAATGTATCTACTGTGAGAGATGGGCCTTTAATCTCTGATGGCCACTGCAACATTCTGATGCAACCTATTTCTCATGAGGAGGTTAGGCAGGTTATGTTTAATATACCTCCTAACAAGTCTCCTGGTCCTGATGGCTTTACAAGTCAGTTTTTTATTGATTCTTGGGATATAATTGGTAAGGATGTTTCTGAAGCTATCATGGATTTTTTTTAAAACTGGAAAGCTCCTAAAGCAGGTTAATTCTACAACTCTTACTCTGATTCCTAAGGTTACTAATCCTGAAAGTGTGTTAGAATATCGACCTATTGCTTGTTGCAATGTCATCTACAAGTGCATTACTAAATTGCTTTGTAATAGACTTGGTAAGGTTTTGCCTGATATTATTAATATGAGCCAGGGTGGGTTTGTTAAGGGGAGAAATATTGTAGAAAATGTTTTAATTTGTCAAGACTTGGTTAGACTTTATAACAGGAAGGCTGTTTCTCCTCGATGTGTTATCAAGATAGATCTTAGGAAGGCCTATGATTCGGTGGAATGGTCTTTTCTTTATCAGATAATGATTGCTCTCCAGTTCCCCCATGAGTTTGTCCATTTGATCATGAGTTGTGTTACATCTCCTACTTATTCTATTCATGTTAATGGGAGTAATTTTGATTTCTTTAAAGGGAAACGAGGACTTAGACAAGGGGATCCCCTCTCCCCTCTCCTCTTTGCAATTTGTATGGAATATCTCTCAAGAATTCTTACTAGTGTGGCTAAGCAGAACTCATTCAAGTTTCATCCTATGTGTGGGCATATTCGCTTGAATCATCTTCTTTTTGCGGATGATTTACTTATGTTTTGTAAAGGGAATGCCACATCCATTATGTGGCTTCTGAGAGCCTTCTCTACTTTCTCTGGAGCTTCTGGTCTGAGTTTGAACAAGGATAAATCTGATATTTACTTCAATGGTGTGCCTCAAAGTCTTATGGATGACATTGTCAGCATCTCTGGGTTTAGGGTTGGTAACCTCCCTTTTAAATATCTTGGGGTGTCAATATCCTCTAAGAAGATATCTAAATTGGAGGGTCATAAACTGACTGAACGTATAGTTTGCAAAATAAGAAGCTTGGGTGCTAAACATCTTTCGTATGCTGGTAGATTGACTTTGGTTAGGAGTGTTTTATATACTCTTCATTCTTATTGGGCATCTATCTTCTTAATCCCTATGGGCATTATGAGGAAGGTTGAAGCTATTTGTCGCAACTTCTTATGGGGTGGTTCTGATATTTACATGCGTGCTCCTAGTGTTAGCTGGGAGAAATGTTGCTCCCCTAAAGATGAAGGAGGATTGGGTATTCTGAATGCTATTACCTTCAATAAAGCCCTTCTTGGAAAGTATACATATTGGCTTGCATCAAAGAAAGACCACTTATGGGTCAAGTGGGTGAACCATGTTTATATGAAACATACTAATTGGTTTGATTATTCTGCCCCTCTTGATTGTAGCTGGTCTTGGAAGAAGATAGTGGAGATAAAGGAGGTGTTCAAACATGGGTATGTTGATGATTGTTGGATTAGTAGACCAAGTGGGTATAGTGCTGCTTCTGGATATAACTGGCTTCGACAAAAGAATCCAAAAGTTCCTTGGAGGTTCTTGTGTTGGAATGCTGTTAATATTCCTAAAATGGCTTTTATTTTCTGGGTTGTTTAGCATCAAAGGCTATACACTCTGGACAGGATTGCGCGGATGGGGGTTAGTAGTGAGAAAACTTGTTACCTGTGTGGCTCTTGTGATGAATCCCATAGTCATTTATTTGGCCATTGTGAGTTCTATAAGAAATCTATGAATGTGTTGCAAAGTAAGCTGGGGATTAAGATCAGTGGACTGGATATTGTTAAGTGGTACTCCAAGATCAGAGGCAGAACAAGACTTCAGAGAACAGTGATTGGGGCTTGTGTAATGGGAGTGTTTTACTCGGTTTGGATGGCGAGGAACAAAGCAAAATTTGATCATATGGTTCCCTTACCTGTTGGAGTCGTGACTAAGCTGTGCCAGGAAGTGAAGATTCGCTGGATGCACAGGAATAGGAAAGCTATAACTCCATTAGAACAATCTTGGTTGGCAAAGTTGTAATTTTTATTTGATGGTTCTGTAACTCGAACTCGGACTGTGTGGATGTACTCCTTATTATTTGATTCTTTATATACTTACCTTTTACCCAAAAAAAAGAAACATATAAGAAACATCAAATTCAAGCATTCATACCAAAATCCCCAAAATTCAACCCATCTTTATGTATACTCCCAAATTCAACCCAAATGATGAATTCAACATAAATCAACAACAACAATATGTATAAAAAGCATACTAAACATATTTTTAACCTATCTCATGCCTCTAAACATAAGAACACATCAACCTTAACATAAAGCTTGCTAATTTAACAAATGGGCCGAGTAAGCTCATTATCGTCACCTCAAGCGTCTTGTGCTCCAAATTCTTCCTCCACTACGTAAGAATCAACCTAGGGATCGTCTAAGCCAACTACTAAGAACATAAAAACGGAAGTTAGAGGCTTAAAACGAATTAGGGCCAAAACAGCCCGGAACGGAAGTTCGAGAAACGAAAATTAGAAGTGATAGAAAGATCACAAATTTCGAGAGGATTCCGAATATATAAATTTTACCATGATTTGAGTTGAAGAAGGGCTTGAGATGATCTTTTGAAGCTTTCTTAAAGAAGAGGAAATGGTGTTTGTGTTTACCAGTGGAAGGGTTTTGTGAGCAAATGAAATGTCGATGGAAGGGAATAAGGATGTGTCCTTTTATTTACTTGAGTCGGATTTGCTTTATTTAAGTGGAACGGAACTTAAGACGGGAAATGTCAAGCGAGCTAACATCTTAAGATTAAAAGAAATCCTAAAATGGAACTTACGGAAATCTTAAATTAAAACTTACGAAATATTATTAAAATAACATTATATTCCGAAAAATACTTTAAAAATATTAAAATATTATTTACGAAAGTACAGGATGTTACATCAGCGGTCAAATCTCAAGATATAACCAAATCATAACATATAACAAGTAAAGGGCTTAGAGGTGAAATCTCAACACATATCTTAATACTACACATTTCACAAATAAAGGCTTAGAGGTGAAAATTCAACACATGTCCTAAACTCAACATTCAGCAAGTAAAAGGCTCAAAGGCGACATCTCAACGCATGTCCTAATACCAAATATTCAGCAAGAAAAAGGCTCAGAGGTGAAATCTCAACACATGTCCTAATACCAATTCACTCAATCAGTAAAGGACTCATAGGCCACATCCATACACATATTGGTCTCAGAGGCGACATTCATACACATATTGGTCTCAGAGGCGACATCTCAACACATGTCCCAATATTCGACACATTGTTCACGTATTAAACTCAAAGACCAACTTAAGGCATACTTTAATACGCATCATCACAAATTACATCCAACATTAATTTAGTTCATTATTTAGACTACCATAAGACTCATTATATAATTATCAACATATGGAAAGTAACCCACTTAAATTAAGTTCATTAATTATCTAGGACACATATTTAACAAGTCTATACAAATGCCATAACTTAATTAACTTTGTCCGATAAGTTATATAATCATGTAGTTATGAATTAATCAGCTAAGATAAGTGACTAATTACTTTCCTAATTCTCACCTAGCTAAAATATACATTTTCAACTAAGTAATTTTATCACATAACATCACTCAAAATATATTATAACCAACTAATAATATTAATGTAACACCCCCATTTATTTAAGAGTCATTAGCAAGACATTCTCAAATAAATAGGGATGTTACCATCTCGAAATACCGAGGTAGTAGATAACAAAGGAATGAAACACATTACCTTATTAAAAGTTTATAAAGTCAACAACTGATAAAACAACTGTCTCAAAACAATAAAAAAGTCCGAGCAACTCGTAAATAACTACTATGGTGATGTAGACTCTAGTCTGGTCCGGATCCAAGCTCTCTTCCCATTCCGCTCCCATAGTCTCAAGTACCTGTCAATCTGCTCCCCAATAATTTGGTTCATCACAGGTGATCACAAACATACGGGGTCAACCACGAGGTTGAGTAGGAAAATAGACAAAATAAGAATAACAATACAATAATATACACTTCCACCTTCATACCGCCTCAACCACCACTTACCGATCACACACCACTTCTCATTCACCAGTCCCTGCTCCTTCAATGGCCATATCATGTCCCAATATCACATGCCCCAATATCACATGACCCATAATCCTCCTCTCCGCATCATATAATAATACGTAAAACAATGCCATCTCAACAACAACAATAATAACCAATAAACATCATATACTAATCTCATAATAACAAACGATCTTATTTCACAACACAATTATAAGTCACAGTCGATTCCCCTACCTCAATTTGCAGAATGACAAGCAACAGCTGCTAGAAATATTCCACGCGGAAACCGTCACCTAAACATATAATATTTAACGATTACAACCCGTCACTTAACCCGTATATTTAGAATAGTAACAAATTGCCAAAAATAGTAACTTACTAAATTTGGAAACTTTCCCGAAGTGGAAATTTCCCGAAATGTAAACCTTGTCCAAAGCGTAAACTATTTAAACTAAAATTGAGTAATAACAATTATTATAATAATAATAGTGGTAATAATAATAATAATAATAATAATAATAATAATAATAATAATAACAACAATAACAATAATAATAATAATAATAATACCCATAATACTACCCCACTCCTCACGACTCCCTCCAAGCCCCGCGGAACCCAATCCCCCATTCACTACCGTCATACCCACTACCGGCAACCACCACCCACACACTCGCCCCATCTTGCCCCACCACCGACACCCCGAGGTGGGTCGACTCCAGCTGCCGTGTCCAACCATCGCAGCCACGGCCAACACTAACCCCTCCAACCACCACACGCCATCCTAACACCACCCAGAACCACCACTGACATCACCCTCGTCGACAGACCCACAACACCATGGTACCAACATGTCGACCTCTCCCGAGTCAACGGTGGCACCACCCCATCCCTATACGAAAACGATTCAAACCCATCGACCTCACTGCCGCCACCATTTCTGACACCCACGACCACCACTTATGTTCAGACCACCACCAAGACCCGAACCCAGTGATGTTTTGCCAAGATAGACGCGAAAAGGAGCAAAAATAAAAGAGAGAACGACACTCACCTTGGGTTCGCCTGAAACCGACTCGAAAAATTCCCTGAAAACACCATTGACCACCGCCGTCGCCGCCCCCCCCCCCCCCCCCCCCCCCCCCCCTCTCTCTCTCTCTCTCCTGTGACGGATGTTGTTGTTGGTGTCGAGTGGAGGCAGGTGAAGGAAAGTAGGGTTTTCGAATTGGGGGAGGGGCATACGGGTTTATAAGGTTGTGCGTGTATGTGGTAGGGTTTGTATGGGGTAGGGTTTGTATGAGGATTGGGATTGGGTCGTGTAAATCTTGGCCCAATCACAAGTCATAGATTATTATGACCATTCACACAACTTCTTTACGTAAATCGAACCGCGCCCAACTAGTTATATACGTATAACTCGTAACATTATTATTAATTTCATATATCTACTTACGATAGCAATTAATATAAAGCCGTAACATAAAATAAAACCTATAACGCAAACTCCGAGTGAAAACCCGAGTTTCGAAAATGAGAGGTACTACAGTCTTCCCCCCTTAAAATGAACTTCGTCCCGAAGTTCAACCACACACATATAGCGCCTTACTCATACTTAAACATATATCACGTACCCAATATAGACTCGAAACATGATAACATCAAAGCAAGGCACGAAATAGGCATGAAGTGTTACATTCTACCCCCCTTAAATAAGAGTTACGTCCCGTAACTTACCTCAAAGAAACAGATGCGGGTAACGCTCTCTCATGGATGTCTCAGCTTCCCATGTAGCTTCCTCCATGTTATGATTGGTCCACAAGACTTGTACTAACGTTGTCTCCCCATTCCGAGTCTTCCAAACCTTCCTATCCAGAATTTCCTTCGGAGTCTCGACATAGGATAATTGTTCATCTACCTCAATCACCTCAGGGCTCAACACATGCGATGGGTCACTCACATACCTCCTTAACTACGAAACATGGAACACATTATGGACCTTGGATAGGGCTGGAGGTAAGGCTAATCGGTATGCCACCTCTCCAACTCTGTCCAAAATCACAAATGGTCCAATAAACTTTTGACTCAACTTTCCATGCTTTCCGAACCTCATCAGACCCCTTATTGGAGATACCTTCAGTAGTACTTTCTCTCCTGTATCGAACGTAATATCGCTCCTTTTGAGATCTGCATAACTCTTTTCCCTATCCTGGGCAGCCCTCATCTTCTGTCGGATTATCTGAACTTGCTCCACCATCTTCTGGATCTTCTCTGGCCCCAAGACCACAGCATCAGCTTGGTCATCCCAACACACAGGGCTCCGACACTTCCTCCCATACAAGGCCTCAAAAGGAGCCATCCCAATGCTAGCATGGTAGCTGTTATTATACGAGAACTATATCAACCCTAGCCGATCCTCCCAAGATCCCCAAACTCCAGCACACAAGCTCTCAACATATCTTCCAAGGTCTGAAAGTCCTCTCAGTCTGGCCGTCTGTAGCTGGATGGAAAGTTGTACTCATCTTCAACTAAGTGCCCAAAGCAGATTGTAACTCCTGCCAAAATCTGGATATAAACCTCGAGTCTCGATCTGAAACAATGTCTTTGGGTACACCATGCAATTTGACCACATTCTGCACATAAGACTTAGCTAACTCGGCTTTGCTCCAGGTATCTTTCATTGGAATATAATGAGCGGACTTAGTCAACCTGTCAACAATCACCCAGATCATCTTGTTGCCCCTCTGAGTCCGTGGCAACCCCACGATAAAATCCATAGCGATATTCTCCCACTTCCATTCAGGTACGTCTAAAGGCTGAATTTTCCCATGAGGTCTCTTGTGCTCCCCCTTTACCCGTTGGCAAGTCAAACACCGAGATACAAACTCAGCAACTTCCTTCTTCATATTAGGCCACCAGAAAGTCTTTTTGATATCTTTGTACAACTTATCACCCCACGGATGAACGAAATATGGCGTAGCATGAGCTTCAGTAAGGATCTTCTTTTTCAATTCTTCAGTTATCGGGAACGCACCTGAAGAGTCTATTTATCTAGATATACTCAAGAAGGGGGGGTTGAATTGAGTATGCCAACTTTTTCGATTCTTCTTCGATGTATGTAAACTAGCGCGGTAGTGGTGAGTAGAGAGTAAAAACAAATAAAGTAAGAGGAGACACGATATTTTGAAGTGGTTCAGTTTCACAAATTGAAACCTACGTCCACTATTCTCGATTAATAAAATTAGTACCTTCTCTGGATTACAATTTTATCAACCCTACTCGTACAACTTTGATATTAGTTGTAACTCAATCTAGATACTGTGAAATACCTAGCTATATCAAGCACCGCGAAAAACTTGATTACAACGAGTACCGTTAAATACTCAAACTATATTAAGTAAATAAAATAAATCTTCAACGAACTCTTGAGTTCAACGTTCTTGAACTAATAAGAGCAATCTTCAATTACTTGTAGTATTTGTAACAGAATATGACAATTCTTGGCACGATTTACGAGGCGCATGTGAGGTAGCATTCATCTTCTTAATTGAGCGTATTTTGCGTGTGTGTTTCGTTAGTTATTTAACGTGTTACTAATGCCGTTTATATAATAAATTAGATCTAGGTTTTTTTTCAAACCCTAGATGTTTTAGGAATATTACTTTAACTAGAATTCTTGTTTCTAGGTAATATTCTAAAACTAATCTTATTTGAACTAGGAAAGACTTATATAAGATATTATTATAATTAAGATATAAGATCAAATTTCCCAAACCTATTCAATCTAGGAAATAGCTTATCTATAACCCTTATAAATGTGTGAACTTTCACTTAAGGGTGAATAGTAGAGCTGTACCACATGAGTGAAGCACGTGATGAGCAGTCAGCTGCTTGTCTTCTTCCTCCAAGCTTCACTATTAGTGAGAACTTTGTTGTACAACAGCAGCTATTCCAGGTAATTTTCGGTGTTTTTTATTTTTACTCTCAATCACTAGACACTCCATCATCATCAATTCCTCAACACCACCTTTAGCATAATCATCAACAACAATCTGGATCAAGTGAGTATTATTCCAGTTATTTCATTTCCAAATTTTTATAATTATGGAATTCAGGTATAAATGTGAGTGGTATGATTTTGTAATTCCACTTCCTTTTATTCCAGTTATTTCATTTCCAAACTTTTTTCTTCTTCATCTACCTCACTCCGATCAATTTTTTAGGGTTCATAAAATTCTCAAATTATCAAATCACTGGGAAATTCAAAACCCTAAATTGAAAGAGGGGAAACTCAATGCGAGAGATGAACAAAGATTTATTCGACCCGAGAACAGTAGGGGGGTTGGTATTACCATCGATTTTGATTTTCTAATTATAGTATAGTTCCTTTAGTTTTTCTTGGCAGATTCTTTAACTTCCACATTCATCTTTTTGCAGTTGTTTATTCTGTTCTCTTATGCAGTTTCTTTCTTCATAGAGAGTAGTATTTTAGCTCTTTTTAAAGATTTATTCGACCCGAGAACAGTAGGGGGTTGGTATTACCATCGATTTTGATTTTCTAATTATAGTATAGTCCCTTTAGTTTTTCTTGGCAGATTCTCTAACTTCCACATTCATCTTTTTGCAGGTGTTTATTCTGTTCTCTTACGCAGTTTCTTTCTTCATAGAGAGTAGTATTTTAGCTCTTCTTAAAGGTACTACTGTTGTTAATTGTTGATGCGCTGTGGTTAATTATTCTTATCAAGTTTTTGTAGAGTATCCTTTTTATCATTTTGTTGTTATCCATGTGTTGATTATAGTATATTGTATACCAAATAATCTGAAGCTTTAAAATATAGAGTCAAGAAGGAGCCAAGGACATAAGGGGAGTGAGAGGAGGAGGGGGGAGGTGGTCTATTTTTGGTTTTGGTTACTGAACACCCCGAATGTATTGTGATGTCAGCAATAAGACTTTGTGCATCCAACCGACCTACCTTGATATTTGCTGATCGCTTGATATATGGGGTAATGTTGTTTGTCATTGTTATATGTTGGATACTGGTAGTTGAGATTGAGCAACATAGTTTTTATGTGGTGATACGTTATATAAGCATGGAATGTGGTGTTTTCTTTTGAATAATAATGTGGAATTGCTTAACCGAGAAAATAGAGGTTCAACTCATTTGATTTAGGCCCTTGTTTTCGTTTTCTGGAGTAGTATAAATTGAGCACCTGACTTACTAACTGTCTAATATGCTGAAACCAATAGGTACCAGTGGCAGCTATCGTAATTATAGCCTGCTATCGCGTTGATTACTTGGAAAGAACTGTTAAATCAATTTTGAAGTATGTCTCTTGTTTCAAGTTTAGCTTCCATAGTCATTGACGATCACTCAGTCTCTTATCTGCCAGAGATTTTAGTGACCTTGATTCCGTATTGTGAATTTGTGATTAACCTACCATTCTTTTCCTCCTTCATTCAAATTGCATTTTGCAAACTACTCCTGTCCTAGCCAGTAGCCAGTAGTTTACCTATTCCAGTCTGGTCAGTCCGAGCCAACATTCTGCATTTCCTTCAGTAGTCTTCTGTGTGGGGAAAATGAGTGTGGGACTCCCTATTCCACTTTGTACGTGGTTACCTAAATCCTTGTCTAAAAGCAAACACAAGTACTGGTTGGGACAAGAGTTTTCACTTTTTGTTATGCAGATGACGTGATGGTTAGCTGGTTAAGTTTGAAGGCTTTGCTAACCAAGCGCTATTTAATAATACCTTTACCTAGAACTTTGGAAATGGGACTGATTATTGTCTCGAATAATACCTTTTATAGTTGTCACTTTGGAAATGGGACTGATTATTATCTGAATAAAGCTTTATAAAGCAAATTCTGAGAAATTTAACACCATTTATTCAAGATTTTTAAATACAGAAATAGAATGAGAGAATTGATTATACTTTTCACTCCGCTTTACCCTACCCTCTGTTTAACTAATTCCCACCAACTCCATACTACTCAAACTTGCCATATGGATCATAAAATCCCGTCTCAGCTTGGGGCGACCAGGACGGACCAGCTCCGCCATCACCAGAAAAACTTCATCTGGGAAAAACCCATTTGCTGAATCTAATGAATTCAGTTGAATAATTAATCTTATTAAAAATATGATCAATAGTCAATAATTACACCCTAAATGAAATGAACCGGGGATAATTTGGGGATTAAATAATGGATTTGGGATTGAATAAGATTATTGTATTATTGATGTCATTTTAAAGAATTCTTCTTGCAAAGGTTAGATGTCATTTTTATATTTATGACCACAACATAACCCGAGTGCCTCAATAGCTCCCGCTAATTGCTAGGTAACGGGAGTCGATATAGAAATGAATTTCTGAGATGGGTTATGGGGTATTGGAAACAATCTCCCTATATGCCTACCCAACCATTGTAGAACCCCTCAATGCACAAGGGTCTATGAAATTTAATCTATGATTTTCAGGGGATTGAGGATGCTCTCATTAGTATTGGGGTTGGGCATCACTGATGCATCTGTTGCTGCTATAGCTTACAGCTTCACAAAGTTAGAGTTGCTAGACTTGAGTGGCTATGCTACTACATTTCCTCTTCAGTCTCCTAAATGTTAATCATCGACTAGCTGGATTATGTTCTTTTATCTGCATGAAAAGTTTATGTCTATCTTTTTGGTTCAGGTCCAGCATCAGTGATAGTGGCCTTGGAATTATATGTAACGTGGATTCTCGAATACTTACAAGACTTCTCCTTGCACTTTGCCCTAATGTCACTTCAAGTAATTTCCTTCTCTTATATTGTCTTTGGTGTTAATTATTTTTCTCCAGTCCATTATAGTTTATTCTGAACTTTGTCTATTGCACTTTACAATGCTCCTCATCTCGATTATTTATTCTGTGTGAGAATTAATATGTTTTTTCATGTACACAAAAACCTGTATAGTTGTATGAGACGGTCTTACATGTAAGACCAACTAATTAGCCTTGCAAGGAAGTGAGAAACACCTAATTTTCTTAGATGGTCTGGCATATGTGACCATCTGATAGTATTAGATTAACTGTTTCATGTATATGGAAAGTAACATGTTTCAATTGTTCATCTCGAACTATATATAATCAGGTGGTATTCAATTTGCTACGGCTCAATTACCTTATCTGGAACTAATGGACTGTGGAATGTCCATCTCTGATCCAAGTGACGCCTCTGTGAATGAAAGTAATGAGCACCAACTGCAGAAAAGCAGTAAATCTCATCACATCTACCAGAAGCTTATAGTCAAACATAGCCGAGTGAAGAAACTTAGCCTCTGGGGTTGTTCTGGTTTAGATGTGAGTTTTTGTGACTCATACATATATGTTGTTTTCAACTTTCCTTTTTAAGACAGTAAATGTAATATGAGGGAGAAGAGAAAGAATTTAATAGTACTTCTATTTATGTGATATTCATTTTTTATTATTTCAATCTGAAGTTTATAATGATTACGGAGAATTTTGCAGGCCCTATACTTGAATTTTCCAGAGCTGAAAGATCTGAATTTAATTTCCTGTAGAAATTTGCATCCAGGTATGTTTCCTAGGGTGATCAGATTACCAATTGTTGCTACATACTGCAACATTTTTAGACAAAAACAATAACCGAGGCTTTTGCTTTCTATTCAGGGAGGATAGTTCTTGAATGCCCGAGCTTAGAATGAATTCATGCTGCAAATTGTGTGAAAACATTGCATGAAGTAGTCGACACTCAGGTAAGAGCTCTACCTCAGTTCGTCTCAACATAGATGTGTATTGATTCTTTAGTGGTGAGTGTGTAAGGCAACTAAGCAAGTATAGAAAGTTGCAAAATAATTGTACTTTTCAACTCTTTGCACCCTTGTCTTCAAACTTCAATCAGTTTACTCATTAAACTAGCTCACAATTGAACTGAGATCTCCTTACAGGAATTTAAGTGCGGATGATGTTAATTTGAGATAACTCTACTGACATTGTTGCAGGTTAATAATAATAATCAAACAGAAAGCCAGATACTAAGCAAGCGCATGGCTAATGGCTTTAAGCGCGTTAGAGTTCCTCACATGGTCTTTTAGCTGGTGAGTCTTCTATGTTTAGCACAACACACATTAAATTTTATTCCTAGATTCATCATTGCTCGATTGGTCCATGAGCTAATTCTTCAAATTGCTGCAATACCTACACAAGCATAACCTCAGTTAAACAGTGCCAAGATTCATGCAAAATGCAGGAAAAAATAAATTGTACATATGCAGCCTCGCTGTGGTATTAATAAAACAAAACGGTTTCCAAATGACCGATAATGAAAAAGAATCTGAGCTACATCCAAGCTATTGACAATATTAGACAAGACAATTGTTGACTTTGTCTTGAGCCATAAGAATGTAAAATTACCAGTGTCCCTGAGTTAGATGCACAAACCTATGTAAACATATGATATCCAGTATATATAACATGGAACTATCTGAGTTTTATCTTATTGATGCAGCCTTCTGATGATACCAAACAGACGGAAGCTCGAAAACGAAGATGTATTGTATCTACCGGATGAATCCCAAACTGTGAGAGTTTCATGTTGTACATCAATGCAAAAACTTTGTATTTGATTGTGAAAACTGAAAATTACAAACCATTGTTTAAACTTGGGGACTATCAGGTCAACAGACTCTCCCTAAATTTACAGAAGTAACCCTCTTTGCTATTTAAACATTCGGAGACATTTGGGAAACATTTTCTTGAAAGTCTGTTTATGTAGTTTATGAATTAAATAAAACTGAATAAATCCTATGTAATTTCAGGTATCATTTTAGTTAATTCTTTTGCATGTTTTACACCTTTACCAATACATTGATTTAATAATAAGAATAATTATTTGATTTTACATATTAGTTTCGTTGAAGTAATGGCCTGAAAATCCTTGCATTACATTTATTGGTTTGTTTTACATGTGGATTTATACTCTACTTTGGAGTTTATAATTTATATAATAAGGAGAGGGCCTGAAAAACATGCATTGGGTTAAGGGATGGAAAACATGATCTATTAGTGAAATTAGTTGGTGCTAACAAATTGTTGCAAGGAAGATTAGAAATTGTCTCCCGACTATTGCGAGAATATGGAGTATTAATTTACATGCATTTGATGTTATGCTGGGAATTTTCATTGGTTTTGCACCATAGGTGTAATATAAGGAGAATCTGTTGTTCATTTAGTTGAATCTTTTCACCAAAAAAAATTTAGTTGAATCTTTGAATTTAATTAAACATGACTGCCTTTTGTTGTACAATTTTGCTAGATGTATAGCCATGTAATCTCTAATGGTGTTTGCGAAATAAGAACAGTATTAGAGCTGAAAACTTGGAAGTACATAGTAGTTTGAGTAGGGGGAGGACCTGTTACTTTCTTGTTCTAAAATTGGAGTTTTTTGCGGAATTCCTTAGCAGCTGATGTTTTCGACATGCTCATTGGATGCATGATCGGTGCTAGAAAATACAAAATACTATGGACCTCAAGCTTTTAATTATTATTTAAGCTGAATATTCTCTTAGCTGCTCAGCTGATATGTCCTTAAATTTGAGAAGGGCGTTTGGAGTTTGCTTCACTTGTCTACTTAGAGATGTGTTTGGATTGAAAAAACTGGAGAGAAGGGGGGAAGAGGGGAAGGAAGGAAAGGGAAGCGAGGTAAAATGGATGGGATAACCTATTTCCCCCAAATCTAACATATAGTGTAGCAATGGAGGATCCATTAACACCCCACAATCATCTTGTTAACCGAATAAGGGAATTAACTCTCTCCAAAGTAGGTTGATGATGAGGGTTCATACTTGTTTTGTTCTAACTTTGTAAATACACGATCTTTTATTCTTTACACATTTTCCTGTCTTTTGTATGTGGTGCTGGTTTTGTATTAGGATTTAGGAGGGATTGGCCATTGTTATAAATTATGTTAGTAATGATACAAAGATTTCGTTCCTTGGACTTTAATTGCATCAAGTTTTAAGGGTGTTGAATGGCATTTCCAAATTGTGTATCATAATGTTGGTTCATTCCAATATAATTTTGTCAACTTACTCGCTTTAAGTTACAGTTGTTTTGCTGCCTTCAAACTCATTTATGGCACTGTTTCCCATCATCTATGAATTTCAGGTGGTCGTAGGGAGGATGATTAGACTTGCCCGGGCTGTGCCAATGTCAATTTCTCATTTAGAACAACTTGCAATATGCGTAACTGTACCCAGCCGAGACCAGCTGATCACAATGGGGTAAGACTGCAAAATTTGTCTGTCTCATATTTACACGGGTGAGGTTGATTTCTGCTTGGCCTTGTATGTTGCAAGTGGACCTAGGTTCAACTTCAAGTCTTCAATGGTCTGATAAGAGCATTATTCTCCCTTACATCTTCAATAGCTTGACTGCTTGTGCAATATTTTTGCTGTTGTGTTTATGGAACCAACATTCTTGTCACTTTGCGACTGGGTTTAGATGCAAACCATAAGTTGTTTGAAATCGGTTGTCAACTCACTCAAATCTTATTTCTGTTTTACGTTTGGAGACTGCATTAGACATTGAACTTTCTCCTTCAAAGGCGTTACGAGCTGCGAAATTGAGGAGTCAGTTTGTTGCCACAATACTCAAGCCCCAAAATAAGACACTTCTGCAAACTGTAAGGGTAAATTTATATCTCACGATAGGCTCTGATTAACTAAGTAAGCAGTTCCTAAGTAGTATTACGATACGGGAAGTTTGAAGAAGTTTTGTAAATTATAACTGAAAACTTCAAAAATTCCAATGTTCAATCAGCTCCCTAATTCCGGGTGTTCCAATTAATTCACAATGAAGCTTTTTGTTTGAATTTCATGTTGTGTTCAAATAATTAATTCTCCGTTTCAATCATTTATTTACGTTAGATTATAATAACTTGACAATAAATAAACAACCAAGAAAAATGATTAGGACGGAAGAAGTAATATTGTTTGTTGAGTTCTGTATTTGAAAATTAAAATCCATTTTTTAGTATTTTTGTAATTGTTTTGCTAATTAGAGTTGTCTTTTACTCGTTTCGGCTGTTTTCGAAATGTCTGAATGCTAATTATTTACCATTTTTTGTTTGATTCCACTGTTAATTAGAATTGTCAACTGGGGTATACGAGTTGAGTAATTTCGAGTCTATTCATATTCCATGTCAATTTCCGAATTGTTGTGTTTGGTTAAGTTACGAGTCAGGTTAGTTTCGTTGTTATTATTTCATATTTCATGTATAGTGAAAGAATAGGTTTAGTGTGTTCATATATGTTCTATTGTTGGGTAAGATATACTGCATGATGATCGGGTTGGTGGCGTATAGGGAAAGAAGAAAATCAGCGAGGGTGAGAACGTGAGTTTGGTTATAGAGGAATAGATTCAGGAATTGTCTAAGAAGCTTGTTGATCTGCAGAGGAGAAGTTCAGAGCTGAAAAGCCTGGAGCTTCAAAACTGCAGTAATTTCGACAAGTAAGCATCTGAGCTTCAGAAACAACTTAAGGAATACAATGA
Organism: Silene conica; assembly: GCA_029255685.2. Taxonomy (NCBI): domain Eukaryota; kingdom Viridiplantae; phylum Streptophyta; class Magnoliopsida; order Caryophyllales; family Caryophyllaceae; genus Silene; species Silene conica. The sequence goes on along the minus strand of CM055314.2, from coordinate 56,373,585 downwards.
AATGGATCAAAACAATGTCTGTGTTGAAGAGGTGGAGGATTTGCCAGTAGCTAGCCTTTCAACTGAATGCACAACAACAATAAAGATGACGGCGCGTGGTGGTTCTAATCGTCGTTCAATCAACTGAATGTTAGAACTTAGATATGCAACTCAATGAACAGGATAACGGTTAAGACAAAAGACGACACGAGACAACCTTTGATTTTAAGTGGGTTGATATGCTTCTTAGAAAGAGTTTCTAACTGAAAGTCCAAGTCATTAAGAGCTTGCCTAGCCTTCTCTTGGTCCACCTCGAACTTTGGTTCTTGTTCTGTTGTTGAAACCCCCCATGGATGACAGTTTCTTCTGTTAATTGTCGGCGTAAAAGACGAGAAGACGAGGTTATCAGTATTAGTATTAGTATTAGTATTTGTATTATGGGAGCTAGTGTATAGAATGGTAATGGTGTTTGAGGAGAAACAAAGCAAAGATGATGCATTTCCTGAATAACGAAATGTTTGTTTTTCACCACCCATTCAAACGTTGTAGATAGATAACGGTTTTGTTTGTATCCCATGATTCAATTAGAGTTAGTATATTCCCTTTTGTAGTTCTATTTGGTTTCTTGGCTTTTAGAAGTTTGGACAATTCTCATGGTGTAAACCATTCATTTTAGTTTGGAATCAATTGTGGTGGGATCATTCGTTTCTCAAACGCTATGCAAAATAGGGTACTTTTACTGCATATGTGGGAGGTGTGGCGAATTTTAATATTTGAGATAGTAACTAAACCTAAGAATGGTTATCTAGCGACTATTAAGGTGTGGCGAATTTTGATAGATACGTCATTCATCAATTGTCGACATGTTAGATGTAATTATTAACAATAGAATAATTACACTATTTAATTAGGTACTTATTACCAAGCCGTATCTGTATATACGGATTTCATATACACTATTTTGTAAGTACCCGAAAAACTATATCTTCACTTTGAATTGTCATGGTTGACTCACAAGTATGGGCTCATAAGCCCCACGTTGAGCTGCCAGGTATCCATGAAAGCAGTTATATTCTATATTTTGTTGATAGTTTTATTCTTTTGTCACGAGTATGGTCTTCGCTTCAAATTGCTTAGAACTGCTGCCTATAACAACGATAGCCTTATGACTTTTAGTTAGTCATTCTGTATCTATACACTCTTGTGGTTGAGTGCCAATGCAGTTATGCAGCTCCGCTTACCAGTCATCTGAAAACAGCCTTTATGTGTTGACATTGGATAATTAAGGGCTTAAGGGTTTCGCGAACATATGGATGCGCCTTACAGTCTTTTGGTATTGAGATCTTAAAGTACTGCTTCATTCTGTTATTTGGAATTCCCCTATTTGCTTTTACACAGATGTTAAAGAGGGCGATTTAGACTTGCTACTGTATTTCTCCTGGATTTTCGTTTCTTCACTCATTTTCCTTTTCTACTTGTATATTCTGTAGAGGTGACAACTGTGATCGTGAGGAACTTACTGTGGCTGCGTGGCATGCATGTTACAAACGCTGATCTTGAGAAGGAACTCAAGAAATTCGGCAAAATTAAACCGAACGGTGTGAGCATCAAGAGGAATCCTGTAAGTGCACACTATTTATATTGTGTAAATTTCTTAATCAACTATGGTTTGAAGTATAATTAACTCAATATGGGTGTATTTTGCGGAAAAATGGTGTTTGCTTTGCATTCGTTGAGTTCGAAGATTTGTCTGGTGCTCATAACGCAATTAAGGCATACCCCCTAACTTTTGTTACTACTGTATGCTTCTACGATAAAATTTATGTGTTTGGTCTGTACGTCGCGTGGCCGCGTGTAATCATATCATCTTTTACAGCAGTCACACTAATTTCCGAGGATTTTCTTCAATTTTCTTAGTTTCACTGTCTGACTGAAATCTTCAAGACCTATCATTTCATTACCATCAAGATTACTATTTAATGTTTTAAACGTAAGTCATGATGAAATCAGTTGGGTTTACGGATAAATAAATGCTTGATTGCTCTTGTAATTGTTTAGATTAACTTGATGATTCAATCCCACAAGCTTATTAATGGCGTGTGATTGTGTGAATAACCGAACACTGAAGTTTATTAACATGCTTGTTCTCACGTTTGTTACCGCTCAGTTTGCAGGTTCAGCAGCATGGCTAGGCCGAGGACTTTCATGTGTGTGCACTCAGAGAAGAGACAGTGAGGCTCAGCCGTCTTTTGATCTGACTCCAACTCAGGTTATTTATGTGAGATTAAGCAGCTGATAGTGATGCCGCAACTCTAAGTACCGAAGAGACAATCTGCCACTTGCTATAATTGTTTTACAACCATGTTAATCCGTCGTAAACTATTCATCTGGCAGACCCCAGAAATCATTTTTCCGGCTACTATTATGATCTTGAGTATTCTTGACTACATACAACTGATACAACAGCCACCAAAAATATCCACAGTCCACGAACAAGAAATCTGGCAAGACATTAGAAAGATAATGACGATACACAAGAAGCGGACATGATGCAACATCTCCAAGAAGAGGGTTAGGTATGTTAAAACTTGATTCCACTAATGCATGAGTAGTTTTGAATCAAATAAGCGACAGATTTCTAAAAATTCAGCAGACTACACTTTGTGTCACAAATGGATTAAGAATCAAGTTTAAGGATATGATCAGTGACTTTACAGGGTTAAGGGATAGAATTGTGAATGATCACAGGGGTGACTTGAGACGAAAGTACTTCAACGCGACCGGAGAGGCCCCCAGTGACGAGGTTGTCAAGAAACTGATGTCAGGCAGTGTGAAAATCGAGGCTTTTGAGGGGAAGATAATGATGGGAGGATATACTGATTTGTAGGAAAAGGAAAGGTATGATCTGAAGTTGTTAGGGATATTCAGAGAAGTTTGAGTAAATTGCAGCAAGTGTTTCTCGTCACGGGGGTGTTGATTGAGAAGCAAGCGGAGCAAATCGACAATATTGAGCAGAATGTGCTGAATGCCAAGGAGTTCATTAGCGGTGAGACTAATACTTCAGTATGCCAAGCAAATGGAGAAGAAGAGTAGTTTGTAGGTTTACTTGGTTGGGGCTGTTGAGTTTATCATTTTGCTGGTTTGTTTCATCTATGTGCTTGCATCAAGAATCAAGATGACGAGGTTTCGGAATTTTAAGTCAGTAGGGTTCTATCATTTGTACAATGTAACTTTTAAAGTTTGTAAATTGTAAAACTTATGCAAAATCAATATGATAGATCTTGGAAATTAAGAAAAGCAGGGAGAAGAGAGAAGGAAGTATACAAAAATCGTTTCTTTTGGTTGGTAAAATAGATAAGCTTGCTCAAAATCTCAGGACAATGAATACATGAAAATGATATACAAAATACAATGAAACTTATCGACTTTTTTTTTTTTATGAAACTTGAAAGGTAAGAAGTATATATCACCAAAATCAAATTACATGGGGCTTCTATATCAGATACAAAAATAACTAAGCTAAAGCTCTGCCTAATGCATCTGCGTTGATGAGGTCTCTTCCCCAAAGTTCAATACCTTACGTGAACCTGTCCACACAAACCCCAGTCCAGACACAATCAGAAGTAACTCTGCCGCATCTCATAGCCCCAGGCCTGTTTCTAACTCACCATTTTCCTGCTATCTGCACTTCCTCCTATTGCCAGTACCATTATTTGCATTACTCTTGCCTACAATATCAGTAGCCCTAGGCGACTGCAATACATCCTTAAAGGTGAGGATGTCCTTAAACGAATTGGCACCAAAACCAGCTGCATTAGTCTGCTCTTCCTGCACACTGATCACCCATGTCTGATATGCTACCTCCATGTTCCTCAGTTCCTGAACGAGGAAATGAGTCAGTCCTTTGTGCCTTCAAAAACTTATCGACTTCCATCCCTCTGAAACCTATACAGTCGGTGAAACTTCGAGCAGAGAGTCTTCAGAAGCTTATTACTCGTATGATTGAAGATATGGAGTTTCTCTCTCATTCTAATGCGCTTCTGAAATGGTGCGTGCGTTTGTTCGTCTGTTAGTTTGATTTTGAATTGCGTTTGATTGAGTTTTGATGTAGGAACTAGAAAGTGTAATTGTTGTTGATTTTGTTTTTAATTTGATTAGATGATGATTTTTTGGGAAAATAAGATTTTTGTTGTTAATGTTTTGCTAATTTAGTGATCGGTTAAATGTTGTGATGAATTATAAATGTGCAAGAAGATAGTAATTTACTTGTGTTTGCATAGAATTCTATATCTTGTGTAGAAGTTTGTATTGAATTAGATATAGAATTGCGTTCTTTCGATTTTTGTTTTATGATCGTAGTTTGGATGATTAATGCTGTCTTGTTAGGACAGTAATTGATTTGTATTTGCATTGAATTCTATATTTTAATAGAAATATTGAAATATTAAATTGGATATAGAATTGCATTCGCTCGAGACCGTAATTACTAATTTGCATGTTTCAGGAGAAAAGAGGTTTTGTTTTTGTTAATGTTGTTGATTTAATGATCGGGTGAAATGTTGATGGCTCATTGTTGTGCAGTGACTCAGTGAGACAGTAAATTATGTACTTCCTCCATTTTTATCCAAATACCATATTTGCTTTTTGTACACTATTCATCAATCAACTTTCAATCTCAATTTTCTCTCAATACGTAAGAAAAAATATATTCATGTGGGGTCTTGTTTAATTCGTCTTTACGAGTACATTGAAAATATATCTTTTATAATTTTTACAAATACGTAGTTAAAGATATTAAACACGCAAAACTTGCGTTGGCAAACGTGAATAAAGCAAATGGGGTATTTGGATAAAAATGGAGGAAGTATATTTTGTGAAGAAACCCAAAAGTCCCACATCTGAGGATTGTCCCACATTGATAAAAGAGGAGAAGAATTATCATAATATAAGGCAAGGGGTTACTCCCTCTATTACCAATTGGTTTTAGAGTGGAACCCTCTTGGGTTTATATTGTGGATTCTTTCTCCTCCGTTCGGGTGTGGCCCAGACCCGTTGTTGAATTTAACATGGTATCATAGCCCATGGCTAAAGACTTGGGATTCATGGCCCAGAGTTTGCAGTAGGACGAGCAAAGAAAATTGCTCAGTTGAATTTGTCCAGTCTGTGTGTAAGTGGGCCTCACATGTGAGGGGTCTGAGTTGATACTGGGCCAAGTTTACAGCTGGACGAGCAAGGTTGCTCAGTTGAATTTATCCAGTCTGTGTGTAAGTGGGCCTCACATGTGAGGTGGAGTGTGAAGAAACTCAAAAGTCCCACATGTGAGGATTGTCCCACATTGATAAAAGAGGAGAAGAATTATCATAATATAAGACAAGTGGTTACTCCCTCTATTGCCAATTGGTTTTAGAGTGGAACCCTCTTGGGTTTATATTGTGGACTCTTTCTCCTCCGTTGGAGAAGAATTATCATAATATAAGACAAGGGGTTACTCCCTCTATTGCCAATTGGTTTTAGAGTGGAACCCTCTTGGGTTTATATTGTGGACTCTTTCTCCTCCGTTCTATTGCCAATTGGTTTTAGAGTGGAACCCTCTTGGTTTTATATTGTGGACTATTTCTCCTCCGTTCGGGTGTGGCCCAGACCCGTTGTTGAATTTAACATATTTTGCATTGAATTCTGTATCTGGTTGCTTAGATATTTGTATTGAATTGGATATAAAACTGTGTTTGCTCGATTTTTATTGTGAGCATTGTAGTTGTGTTTGATTGTGGGTTTGATTCTGTTAATAATGTTATTAATTTAGTGATCGGTGAATTAAATTTCACCAATTTGGAACACCGTGTTCGATAGGGCCACAATTTCACCCTAGGACAACAATTTCAGTGACTCTCGTCCCTGACATACATATGAAACTGAAAAACGAGCAGAAATCATTCTGATGTACTATTTTCGAATTGAAAGCAAATGCGGTTTTTGAAATAAAAAAAATAATGACGAAGCGAAATGAGGCAATGAGCGTATGCATAATGCCATTATCCATGTTTAGAAAATGGAAACTATCCAGTCTTCAGGCTTGTACTTGATAGGAAAAAAAAACGGATGAAGAAAATTCCAAAACATTGATGAAGAAATTCCAATATCAGCTGGTATTGTCTCGGAGCTTTGGATTACAAATCTGATCACAAGCTTATTTTTTTTACTTTTGCAGATAGAAGACGCCCAATGTTGCTTCAGCCTGGTGCTGTATACTCTAGATCATTTGTATCGTGTAGTACAAAAACACGCTAAAACAACTGGGGAATGGTCATGGTTAGTTCTTCAGAACCCTATTACTCGGTAGCTCATCCTGATTCTCGTAGTACCTCATTCCCTAACCACTCTATAATATTTTGCAGTTTCAAGCAGGATATCAATGATTCGGCAAAACCACAACTTCATACTACGTATAAGCTGACTATTACTTCACGAATGGAACGAGTTTATGATTGCTTGCTTCCTTCCCTTGGGAAATAGAGGAGATTTTGTTTTCAGCTATCTTTCAATATGCGCTGGTCGCCAATGTGGAGTAAAAACTTAACCAAATAGATCAACTACCGAAGGAAAATTTTCGGGTTTTCTGCAAACTCTTCTGCTGGAATTTAATGAATTTCTGGAAAAAATTAGTTGTACTTGAAAAAATATCGAAAATTAGTACTTGCAGTACTATAGGAGTACTCTTAAAAGAATTGTAAAACTTACAATTAGATTCGGGATTTGAAAAGGTATCGAAAAAGTGTGTACGTACTACTTTGTTCGGATGCATTGAGATTTGTGAGATATTTGTGAGACGAGGTTCTTAGCATTCTCGGTAACAAACATGACACTGTGAACTCCCCTTTTTCTGCTTTTATAGATCAACATTTGATTTTGTGCTTGTAATGGTCTCTGATCTAAATCATAAACCCTTTAGGAAGACGAGGAGAAGTTGAACTGACAGTAATGGTGGAGAGGTTGGAATATGGCAGGCAGAGGAGAGCATTGTAATGTCCTACTTGGGGATTGTGTCTCTCAGTTTGACATGAGGGATACGATTTGCTGTATAGTCCTTGATTAAGCACCTCGCTCAAATAGTATCAGCACCTTCACTTAAGATGAGAGCATTGGTGACAATATTGAATCATTGGCACTTTCAAGATCGTTGCATTATTAGTTCAGGAGGAGGCTCGGTTGGGTTAGTATTGTTTAATCATAAATTAACTGTGGTTTTGAATCTTCACACGTAGAACCTGCAATCAATATATTAGTTCATGAGATATATTCATATAGTCAGGTGTGTCGTACCATCGAAGGACTACTTCAGCATGTTTAACCCAACAGATCAACACACTTTTAAGGTACAGTCACTTCAATCGTATTCCATACGTCCTAAAATCTGCTTGATTTTTTTGCACTTCAATCTCATCATTTATCCAAACCATCATCGTTTTCTTCTGTTTAAAGTCTCTAGCTTCAATGTCTAATTTATGCAACTAGACAAGTATGTCTCCCTGTGCTGGTGTTGTCTACTTCAACAAAAAAGACAGGCGTGAGTTTGAGCATGATTACATACAATGGAAAAACGAGCAATTCAGATCAAAATCAATGTTTAAGACACAGTATGTACTGAAAGAGACGAAGGAAAGTAGTAGAATTCACCATCTATTGCCCAGTTCTGATGAGTTAATGACCAGCATTTTCAGAAGTCTCAATCATCAGGACAGACGTAGCATGGCTGAAGTATGCAAAAGGTGGGCTTCTTTGTTTGCAGTTGGCACAGATACATCTAAAACGGCGGTTGATTATAGAAGTCACGTGAAGAGCGAACAGAGTGGCGGGGTAATCATCAGGGCAAGGTGGGGTCGCGTGTTTTCTATCTAATGTAGCTGTCTTGATCTACCAACAAAAGAAGCAAGATACATCTACAACGTTTGGATAGAGGGAAATAGGGACTTGGACGATTTAAGTGTCTATGAAGAAGGCCCTGTTACTATATTGTCAGAAAGCGAGGGGTACTACGAATCAGACTGATAAGCGTGTCGCAATAAGTTTGATGCAACACTGTTTAATCTTAAGCTGAACTATTGTATTCCAGTAACTTTTAGTTGAAGTTGTTCTTGAATAAAAGCGAATACCTGTGGGTATAAACATATTACATATTCTCGTATATTAGTCTGTGTTACGATTTAGTACATTTGGAGGTGCTGGATTCGTGTAAAATTGATACTCTGCATTTATGCCTAACTTCTGAATTCCTCATGAAAAATGTTCCTTTACTATTCCTATTCATTTTAACCTGTTTTGATAGTAACTATCGGGATAGAGAGTTTGTTGCGTATGTATAAAATCATGACAAGATTCTCGTGAGCCAATGTTTACGTAACTTACACGTGATAGATAGACTATATGATTATAATCAAATATGTTAGTCATTCAGTATATCAAAATCACTCTACAACAAATCAACACGCCACATGAATATGATCCGAACAAAAAAAAGTACTATGTTGAAATTATGAATATTTACATAATGATAAATTACGTCCCTTGGAATTCCGCGCGCATCGCGCGCGGAATAACAACTAGTATTATAAAATATTACATCTTATTTAAAATCAAATTCTTAATTCTTATTATATCTTTTACCAAATCCTAGGTAACTTAAGGTAAATTAAATAAACACACATTATTTATTTAAATAGACCAAAAGATAATTGGAAAAACGTGTCACTTAAACTTATGAAGCGTTTTACACGTTTCCCTAGGACTATGGAATTTGACAATGACGGTTAGAATAAATTCTTAGTATATTAGGATAAACAATTAACTCATAAGATAATTATTTTAATCCTTTTTCACCATAGAATATTTTTACTCTAAAAAACCGTTTTTAAGATTACTAATTTTATATTCGACAATATAACAACCATTGATTATAGACACATACACAATTCTACGCATTTCTTGTTTCGTGCATTTCTCATTGCTTCACTGAATTATAGATACGAACTATAACTTTGATCTATATGATTCCGTAATATGACTCTTATTCTTACAAATCTTCAAAAAGACTTGATATGAGCTTGTGATCTTTCTTCAACCAAGATTAAATCTACGCTTGACTTAAAACAAGACCTTCTCTCAAAAAATAATTGTACACTTAACACACGATTACACGTACACGTATATAAAATATATTCACTGGACTTGTCATTATTAAAACATAAAACAATATATTAAACATATAATAATATATGACTCAACAAATTCCCCCTTTTTAATGATGGCAAGTCTTATCTAGAATCGTGTCTAAGTGTGACGTTGCCCCTCAACATAATATTGTTCATTCATAATATGGATCAACTTAGGGTTTCTATTTTTATGTTAAACCAAATACTTAAAGAACTATGAGAGACAACGTGTTACGAGAAGGAGCAATCTTAGGCAGATGCGTATCTAGGTCGCATTCTTTTCCCCCTCTTGACATCATTGAAAAGACATAAACAAAGACATAAAACGACTAGAATAATACATTATGAAACATAAACTAAGCATGCAATTTTAACAAAACACACAAACACGACAAATATTGTACACAAACAAGATACGAATGTTAAAGATGACACACAACCAAGCGTATTAAGCTTATGGGCCGAATGTTAAAAACAAACAAAGTAGGTAATATTGCAAATGGGCCGAATGAAAAGAGAGTGTGCAAGTTGGGCCATAAATCTCGGCCAACAAAAGATAGGGCTAAAAGTTTTAGGATTAGAAAAGTAAAGGAAGGAAAGTGAACGGCAAGTGAGTAGTATATACGGGTATCCACCAAGAAGTCACCCAAAACACATTCCGTCACCTTCACCAAACCGGATCCTGCACGCAAAACGAGACAAAACTGAGGTGATACCAAAGCCTATTCCGGATGTCGGATGATGTGCGGGTTAACGAACTCGGGGCTAGTGCGATACTCCAAAGTGGATAACCGGTCCAAACAACTCTCGATGTTCCGAGCTTGAGCATCCACCGCACGTTCAAAATTAATAACCTTGAGGGAAAGCACCTTAACCGCGGCCAAACATTGACCTCCATCCTCACGCAATAGCCGACTATCACGAACAAGAGCACCTCCTTGAGTCGTGAGGAATTGGTGACGGTCACTAATCGCAAACACCTCGTCTTTGACATCCTTAATGTCACGACCCATTTTCTCAAGAAGCCCATCAACCCTTTGCATCCAACTCCGCATCGCCGTATCAATACTTGGCCCTCGACAATTTTCGGCCTTGACGTTACTAAACCCGGAGATTAAAGAAAACAACTTATCGACCTTGTTTTCCAACCCATCCATACTCGCACACGGTTTTCCATCCCCTCCATTCACCCGACCAAGTTGTATTTCATGCTCGTTATTTAGAATTCCCATCAACTTCATCAACTTATCGCACATGCGATCTCGAGGCACAACCCCATAGCTACACACATCCACCACTCCAGCATAAAAACAATAATTCGGAGACCCACATGCCATATGGAATGTCCAAGGTTGTACAAAACCTTTCTTTGACCAAAATGCTTGACACATGCACGATTTTCACGAAAAACAGAGACGCGGGGTTTATTTTCGAACCCACTAGCCAATTATAAAGAACAACCTCTTCACAACCAACTCAATTTGTCCCGGCCTCCACGTCGTGGTAACACGAAATTCCACTGAAAATTCACAAGAAATTTAAGTTTAGGATTGAATGAGTTTGTAAGCAATGGACTCGTTTCAGACGCATCATCATCAAAGTAACGCTTAATTTCCATTTTATCATCACGGGATACGATGGACCATTCTTTGCTAGGGTCGAGTTTTAACCCCTCATCTTTTAGTCTAAAAACGCGACAGTTATCCGCAATAGAGATCACGACATCACGCCCATTTACCACAGCCCTTAACCCATTTTCGACACTTTTCACAGAAGCAAAAAATTGCACTAACTCAATTGGGAATATTAAACCAGAAAAGTTACTTATATAGACCCAATCTTGAAACACCAAGAATTCCTTAAAGAACCATAAAGAAAGAGACCCATCTATCCATGAGGTTGGATAAAAACGACCCGCATGTATCGAATACGGAAGTAAACGTTCGATTAACATACCTTCGCTTTTTGTCATCCTAACCTTTTCAAGTCCTTCTTTTGTAGCTTCCCCCGAAACATCACGGAACAGAGGACGGGGGGATTGATCAAAATCTGGGAAATCCTCTTCCATAACTGATTTTCCTTTGTCCAATTTTCGTCTCTTGCTTGCTTCGGATTTCGGAACGGTGACAGAAATATGTTCAGGGGACGGTGGTGGTGAGGGTGTTGGTGTTGGGGGCATCGGAGAGTGGGGCTTGTGGCGGTTTGAGCGACGGGCAGAGATAGGTGGTATTGTGGTGTTGAGAGTATGAATTAATTTGAGCTTGAGTGTCGGATTTTTGAAGCTTTTAATGGAGATTTTTCTTGAATTTTTAGTTTTAATGGGTTTGTTGGGGTTAGTGTAATCTTGGGGACGGTCATGAGGGTGAGGGTACAGTGTGATAGTAGAAAAGGTGGGGTAGGCACGTGGTTAGGTAAGGGTATGTTAAAAGTAAATGCTTATTACGTATTTACTTGTTACGTAATTTTGGTACGTAAATTTTTGTAGGTACGGGTTATATGATATTAGGATATAATTTGAGTGAGAATTAATTCGTTGTGTACATTCGTATAAAGTATAGCATAACAAAATCGAAGTTTGAGCATTTTAATCATAAATAACACACATAGGCATGCAGCGGAACATACGGACACAGTTATACAATTCTTTCTGTATATATCAGTCATTGGGTTTATTTTTTGCTCGAAAGATCGATTAGGTGTCACCGATTAAACCAATTTCCAATCGCCAAGTCTCAAATCGTTCCCTAGCCAATGGTTTGGTAAAAATATCCGCCCATTGTTTTTCCATACTACAAAATTCCAACTTAATGTTTTTCTTTTCTACATGGTCGCATAAGAAGTGGTGTCGAATTTCGATGTGTTTAGTTCTCGAGTGTTGAGCTGGGTTTTTAGATATTATTATCGCACTCGTATTATCACATAAAATAGGTACACATCCTACGTCATTGCCATAATCAAGCAATTGTTGTTTTAACCATAGGAGTTGGGAACATACCAGTGCGGCTACAATATATTCTGCTTCTGCAGTTGACAGAGCGATAGAATTTTGTTTCTTGGATGCCCATGATATAATACATGGTCCAACGAAAGTAGCAAGTCCTGAAGTACTTTTCCTGTCTAAAGAACAACCTGCATAATCCGCATCTGAATATCCTAGTAGGTTAAAATTACAATCTAGGGGATACCATAAGTATAATTTCGATGTTCCAATTAGATATCGTGGAATTCTCTTAACCGCAATCATATGTGATTCTTTTGGTGCAGATTGAAATCGGGCACAGACGTAGACACTAAACATTATATCCGGACGACTTGCAGTAACATAAATGAGTGAACCAGTCATACCTCTATAGGTGGTTTCATCTACTGACTTACCGTCTTCGTCTTTGGTAAGCTTCTTATCTGTAACCATTGGAGTAGGCATAGGATGAGAAGATTCCATTCCGAATTTCTTTATTAATTCTTTGACGTATTTTTGTTGATGAACTTTGATACCCTCATTCGTTTGTTGGATTTGAAGTCCAGGGAAGAATTTCAATTCTCCCATCATACTCATCTCGAACTCGGATGTCATCAACTCTGAGAAGTATTGGCACAACTTTGTGTTGGTTGAGCCAAATATGATATCGTCAACGTAGATTTGGACTACTAATAAATCGGAATTTTCACTTTTCAGAAATAATGTTTTGTCCACTGATCCTCTTTTGAATCCGCTATCAAATAGAAACTTTGATAATTTGTCGTACCATGCTCGAGGTGCTTGTTTCAGGCCATAAAGAGCTTTGTCCAATCTGTATACATGATCCTTGAGTTTGTTGTCAGGAAATCCAGGAGGTTGTTCGACATAAACTTCCTCCTGAAGATAGCCATTAAGAAATGCAGTCTTAACGTCCATCTGAAACAGTTTTATTCCTTTATGTGCAGCAAAGGCTATGAGCAAACGAATTGCCTCAAGACGAGCGACTGGAGCGAAGGTTTCGTCATAATCGATTCTTTCTTGTTGGTTGTATCCTTGAACAACTAGTCTGGCCTTGTTTCGCACAATGACTCCAGAGTCATCCAGTTTATTTCTAAATACCCATCTCGTTCCAATTACTGATCTGTCTTTAGGACGAGGAACGAGATGCCAAACTTTGTTTCTTTTGAACTATTGAAGTTCTTCTTGCATGGCAACTATCCAGTCAGGTTCTGCGAGTGCCTCTTTTATATTTATAGGTTCAATTGTGGAGACAAAGGAGTAGAATGAGCAGAAGTTGTTCAAGCTTCTTCGATTGCGGTGACTTTCGGTTGCCATTTTTTGGTAAGGCTTCTAAGGACTTTTCTAACTATGTCCTCAGAATCATACTTCCTACCAAGGTTCCGTAGTTCATTTAATATGCAAGAAAACCGTGCAGACATGCTATCAATCGATACATTCTTTTCCATAGTGAAAAGTTCATATCTTTGAATTAGCAAGTCTATGCGATGTTTCTTGACTACGGAAGTTCCTTCATAGGCAAGTTCTAGGTCGTCCCATATATCTTTGGCCGAATTACAAGAGGAGAAACGATCAAATTCAGAAGTAATCATACCGTTTTGAAGTAGACTAATGGCTTTTGAATTTTTCTCAGCAATCTTGTAATCTGCTTCTACATAGTCACTTTCCATCTTTTCATATGTGGTTCCATTTGCAGCGGCGACCAAGATCTTCTTTGGTCTAGTTTGAATTATCTTCCAGCATTCCCAGTCACATCCTTTGACGTAGTGGGTCATCATATTCTTCCACAAGCTGTAGTTCTTTCCATCGAAGATAGGACACTTAAGGTGCTTGGAATCCATGGAGAAATCAATAGAAGGATCAATCTCAAGCTGTGAGGCTGTCAAGAGCACGAGGCTCTGATACCAATTGAAGAGTCTATTGATCTAGATATACTCAAGAAGGGGGGGTTGAATTGAGTATGTCAACTTTTTTTCGATTCTTCTTCGATGTATGTAAACTAGCGCGGTAGTACTGAGTAGAGAGTAAAAACAAATAAAGTAAGAGGAGACACGATATTTTGAAGTGGTTTAGTTTCACAAATTGAAACCTATGTCCACTATTCTCGATTAATAAAATTAGTACCTTCTCCGGATTACAATTTTATCAACCCTACTCGTACAACTTTGATATTAGTTGTAACTCAATCTAGATACCATGAAATACCTAGCTATATCAAGTACCCTGAAATACTTGATTACAACGAGTACCGTTAAATACTCAAACTATCCTAAGTAAATAAGATAAATCTTCAACGAACTCTTGAGTTCAACATTCTTGAACTAATACGAGTAATCTTCAAATATTTGTAGTCTTTGTAACGGAATATGACAATTCTTGGCACGATTTACGAGGCGCGCGTGAGGTAGCGTTCGTCTTCTTAATTGAGCGTATTTTGCGTGTGTGTTTCGTAGTTGTTTAACGTGTTACTAATGCCCTTTATATAACAAATTAGATCTAGGTTTTATTCCAAACCCTAAATGTTTTAGGAATATTACTTTAACTAGAATTCTTGTTTCTAGGTAATATTCTAAAACTAATCTTATTTGAACTAGGAAAGACTTATATAAGATATTATTATAATTATGATATAAGATCAAATTTCCCAAACCTATTCAATATAGGAAATAGCTTATACTATAAAATATAACATCTTATTTAAAATCAAATTCCTAATTCTTTGTCTAGATATAATAAATTATATCTTTTACCAAATCCTAGTTAACTTAAGGTAAATTAAATAAACACACAATATTATTTAAATAGACCAAAAGATAATTGGAAAAACGTGTCACTTAAACGAATGAAGCGTTTTACACGTTTACCTAGGACTACGGAATTTGACAATAACGGTTAGAAAAAATTCTTAGTATATTAGGATAAATAATTAACTCATAAGATACTTATTTTAATCCTTTTTCAACATAGAATATTTTTATTCTAAATGACCGTTTTTAAGATTACTAATTTTATATTCGACAATATAACAACCATTGATTATAGACACATATACAATTCTACGCATTTCTTGTTTCGTGCATTTCTCATTGCTTCACAGAGTTATAGATACGAACTATAACTTTGATCTATATGATTCCGTAATATGACTCTTATTCTTACAAATCTTCAAAAAGACTTGATATGAGCTTCTGATCTTTCTTCAACCAAGATTAAATCTACGCTTGACTTAAAACAAGACCTTCTCTCAAAAAATAATTGTACACTTAACACACGATTACACGTACACGTAAATAAAATATATTCACTAGACTTGTCATTATTAAAACATAAAACAATATATTAAACATATAATAATATATTACTCAACAGCACCATCTCCCACTGAACCTCAGACTACCGTCAGAATGGATACTGAATTTGGATTCGACCTCTCCACCAGCTCCCTCGATTACCCCACGCCACTTCTGGATTCTCACATCCTCTTTTTGCAACTCTCGAATCTCCCCATACAGTACTGGCTCTATAGTCAAATCACCTAGAGTATCTCCCTTCCGAATCATATAAATCTCCATCTCCCTTAGCTCGCTGTACAATCTCACTCTCGATCTGGCACTATCTAAAGCATGGATGGACTTCCTACTTAGGCCATTTGCCACCATATTTGCCTTGCCCTCATGATAGAGAATCTGCATCTCATAGTCACCAATCAACTCTATCCACCTCCTTTGTCTCATATTCAACTCTCGCTGGGTATATATGTATTTCAAACTCTTGTGATCCGAAAACACCTTAAAAGTGGCCCCACAAAGGTAATGACGCCACAATTTAAGTGCAAAGACCACTGCTCCCAACTCAAAATCATGAGTAGGGTAATTTTCCTCATAGGTCTTCAGTTGTCAGGAAGCATAAGCGATCACCCTCCCATTCTGTATTAACACACACCCTAGGCCATGCTTGGAAGCATCGATATAAACCTCGAAATTATCACTCCCATCAGGCAAAGCGAGGATAGGAGTTGTCGTCAGGCGTTCCTTAAGAGTTA
Source organism: Silene conica (assembly GCA_029255685.2). Classification (NCBI taxonomy): domain Eukaryota; kingdom Viridiplantae; phylum Streptophyta; class Magnoliopsida; order Caryophyllales; family Caryophyllaceae; genus Silene; species Silene conica. The sequence continues at coordinate 56,357,381 of CM055314.2, read as the reverse complement.
AGAATGCCTTCTCACAACTCTCATCCCAGAAAAAACGGTTCTCCTTCCTCATCAAAAATGTCAAGGGTTTTGCTATCTTCGAGAAATCCCTGACAAATCTCCTGTAATAACCTGCCAGTCCCAAGAAGCTTCGAATCTCACTCACATCCTTCGGGCTTTGCCACGTAGTTACTGCCTCGATATTACTAGGGTCTACAGACACCCCCTCCTTGGAAATCACATGCCCCAGAAAGGCAACCTTCTTTAGCCAAAATTCGCACTTGCTCAACTTGTCATTCAGCTCATTCTCCTCCAAGATCTTTAGCACCTTTATCAAGTGCTCCTCGTGTTCCTCTTCATTCTTGGAATACACCGGGACATCATCGATAAATACAACCACGAACTTATCCAAATATGGGCTGAATACCCGATTCATCAGATCCATGAAAACTGTCGGGGCATTAGTCAACCCGAATGGCATTACCACGAACTCATAGTGGCCATACCTCGTTCTGAAAGTGGTCTTAGGAATGTCTTCGTCTTTGATTCTCAACTGGTGATACCCCGACCTCAAATCAATTTTAGAGAACACCCAGCTCTAATTAACTGGTCGAACAGGTCATCAATCATGGGCAACGGATAACGGTTCTTGATGGTCACATTGTTCAGCTCTTGATAGTCAACACAAAGCCTCAGACTCTCATCCTTCTTCTTCACAAATAATACGGGTGCTCCCCAGGGCGACACACTAGGTCGGATGAACCCCTTCTCAGCCAATTCATCCAACTGCTTCTTCAACTCATCCATCTCTCTTGGTCCCATGCGATACGGTGATTTAGATATTGGTCATGCTCAAGGCTTTAGATCAATGAAAAATTCCACTTCCCTCCTTGGTGGCACCCCAAAATATCATCACGAAATACTCCCTCAAACTCTCACACAATAGGTATCTCGCTAGCTTTAGGGGTCTCTGTTTCACAATCCCACATCTGGCATAAGATCAAACTATCACCCTTCCTCAGGCTAGACTTAAGGGTATTAACAGAAATGAATTTGACCTTAGGTTTGACCAAGAATCCCTTGTAAGACACTCTCACTCCCTTAGGTCCTCTCAAGGAAATATTCTTCTGGTGACAGTCGATAAAAGCTCTATACTTCCCCAACCAATCCATTCCCAGAATCACCTCAAAACCCCTCAATGGAAACTCTATAAAATCACAATCGAAAACCACTTCCCCAATAATGATAGGCACACTCCTATAGACTCTACTACATGACACAGACTCCCCAGAAGGTATAGTCACTGAATCCGCAATCAAATCATAGATCTCAAGTTCTAAAACCCTAGCATGCTCTCTAGATACAAAGAAATGGGTGGCTCCAGAATCGAAAAGCACAAATGTAAGTTTAGAGTTCACAAGAAAAGTAATAGTCACCACATGAGCATCATCTTTAGCTGCTTGCTTCCCCATGGCAAAGAGTTTGTCACTGGATTTAACCCCACTCTGGCTGGTAGTAGCTGCTCCAGTCTGCTGATTCCCTTCGGCTCCGGTCTTCTGATTATTTCCACCCCCGTTGTACTGACTATAGTGAGAACGGTTCTGGTAGCTGTTGTAGTTCTTCTGGTAAGTACCGCTAACCCCAGACTTCGCACCCCCTCCATAGCTTGTCATGGGATTACGATATCCACCACTTCCAGGTGTATGCATGCGCGACCCACTATGTCCAGATGTTGGTGTTCGGTAACCCCCAGACTGGTACCCTCCAGATGATCGACACACTGCCTGCTTGTGTCCTATCTTCCCACAGCCATAGCAAACCAACCCAATCGAACTAGCTCCCGAACCTCCACTCTTGTAACTACTACCGCTCTGGTTCCTCCTACCTCCTGAGGCACTGTTAGTGAAGTACCCACTGTACCTGTTGGAGTTCTACTTCTTCGATCCAGTATTTTCGCTTACTGCCTCGGCTTTACTCTTATCAGTCTTTGCCTTCTTCTCCCCTTTGATCATGTCGAAGAGCCTCTCCGCCGCCCCAGCCCTCAAGTAGATGTCATGGACTGTGGTGGGCGGAGCTGCAATGAGCCTCTTCTTGATTGTTATGGTCAGCCCCCTTTCAAATTTCATAGCCAGCATTGCGTCATCGAATCCCATCTCTCCCACATGACTCAACAATTGAATGAACTTCCGGTAATAAATCTCCACTGTCATATCCTCCGTCTTTCGAAAGGTATCAAACTCCTCCCTCAACGTGCTCTTTTGGAACTCAGGTAGGAACACTTCATACAGAATTCTCTTGAATGCAATCCACTCCACATGATTGTTTCCATCTTCCCTAGCAACCTCACGAATCTCTAATTTGCTCCCGGTCCACTAGTCTCCGGCCATTCCTCTAAGGTAGTGGGCAGCTTGGTCAACCCTCAGCTCTTCAGGACAATCCACTAGCTCAAACAGGTTACTGAATTCCCGGCACCACTCTCCCAATAAGCAAGCCTCCCCCTCCCCAGTGAATTGAGTAGGGTGATGTCTCGCAATTATCGTACTCATCTTTGCATAATCCAAACGTTTGGCCTTTAAAGCCTCATTCTTAGCCAGCAGTTGATCTAGTTCCTCTTGCGTGATGTTAACAACATTATTCCTTCTCGGAGGCATCTCTATAACATACAAGGAAGAAGATGAGTCCCAGCTTATGTAGGGGTACTCACCTAGGTTAGGGTTATATTCCCTAAGCACCATAAGCCCTACTTATATTAATACAAACAAATATGTCTTACTACTACTTATCTATAAACATGGCTCAGGGATCACATCACCGCATATCACTAGACATGATATAATACTAATACAATACTGATCATCTCATGCATTCACATCATTACATATTATGCGTAACCCCAAGCACATAACATATTCATTCACATACCATTAACTTCATATTCCCACCATCAACATATCAACGAATTCTTATAACAATTTTATCATATTTCACCTCCTAAATTTACTTCTCTTCCAATTCTACCCTTTCTCTCATATGCACTCGAGGTACCCGGGTAAAACTGAGAGGGTCAATGGTTCGGTGTGAGGGGCCCCATAACTCATCCCTTACCTTTAGTATGCTCCTAACAGTTCTATCCCGGGGTTTTTTATTTAGACTCTTCCTACGTTCATTGGGTTTATTAGGTTGGGCCTGAGGATCGTTCGCTCTGATACCACTTTGTAACACCCCCATTTATTTAAGGGCCTTTAGCAAGACATTCTCAAATAAATAGGGCTGTTACCATCTCGGAATACCGAGGTAGTAGATAACAAAGGAAGGAAACACAGTACTTTATTAAAAGTATAAATTCAACAACTGATAAAACAACTGTCTCAAAACAATACAAAAGTCCGAACAACTCGTAAATAACTACTATGGTGATCTAGACTCTAGTCTGGTCTGGAACCAAGCTCTCTTCCCATTCTGCTCCCATAGTCTCAAATACCTGTCAATCTGCTCCCCAATAATTTGGTTCATCACAGGTGATCAAGAACACACAGGGTCAACCACGAGGTTGAGTAGGAAAATAGACAAAATAAGAATAACAATACAATAATATACACTTCCACCTCCATACCGCCTCAACCACCACTTACCGATCACACACCACTTCTCATTCACCAATCCCTACTCCTCCAATGGCCATATCACATGTCCCAATATCACATGCCCCAATATCACATGCCCCAATATCACATGACCCATAATCCTCCTCTCCGCATCATATAATAATACGTAAAACAATGTCATCTCAACAACAACGATAATAACCAATAAACATCATATACCAATCTCATAATAACAAACGATCTTCTTTCACAACACAATTATAAGTCACAGTCGATTCCCCTACCTCAATTTGCAGAATGACAAGCAATAGCTGCTAGAAATATTCCACGCGGAAACCGTCACCTAAACATATAATATTTAACGATTACAACCCGTCACTTAACCCGTATATTTAGAATAGTAACAAATTGCCAAAAATAGTAACTTACTAATTTGGAAAGTTTTCCGAAGTGAAAACTTCCCGAAATGTAAACCTTGTCCAAAGCATAAACTATTTAAACTAAAATTGAGTAATAACAATTATTATAATAATAATAGTAGTAATCATAATAATAATAATAATAATAATAATAATAATAATAATAACAATAATAATAATATCTAACATAACTCTAACACAGAAGACTTGGGATGAGAGAGAATATAGAGAGAAGATTCTCTTAAATTCAGTTATGTTAAGCTTCGAGCAATGGCTAGGAAGAAATCAAATTCTCAATCTAAGTCTGGTGGATCTAATTCAAATGATAATAATAATTCATCAATTAATAATAATAGTACTAATAATTCTAATAATCATAATCATCAAATTTCTAATAACAAAAACATAACAATTTTGAGATTCGAGTGGAAACAATAATGGATGAAATTGCGTATGCTAAGGAATCGGTTGAACAACTAATCCAGACGGATGTTCATGATCCTGATGATACGGAAGGATGGCAGGAAGTAACAAATAGAAGGAAGTTAGGTAGTTCGTCTTCTCGGATGGCACCAATTATGGAGGAGGACAATGAGAAAATACCAGCCCATGTCTTGAAATTGTCACTTGATAATGTTCAGGAAGGGATTGACTACTGGAAGGATGCGTTTTATGGTTATGTTATGGGGGCGAATCCACCATGGGAAGTGTTAGAAGGATATCTAAAGCGTACTTAGAGTGCTTATGATATTGATCAGATATCATTTCTTCCTAATGGATTGTTTGTGGTAAGGTTTGCTAAAACTGAACATCTCCATTTGGTTTTAGAACATGGATTATTTCATTTTGATGGGAAACCTGTTATTTTAAAGCAATGGGATCCTTATGTTCGAATTACTAAGATGTCTGTTAAGACTGTACCCATATGGATTAAATTGCTGGGTTCGGACCTGAAATTTTGGGGTCAAAAATGTCTGGAAAAGTTGGCCTCTCTGATTGGAAAATTCCTGAAAATTGATGATACAACACTTCGTAAGAAATTACTAGGTTATGCTAGAATTATGGTTGAGGTTGAAATTGACCAAGAGTTCCCTACTCAAATTAATTTTGATGATGAGGTTAAGGTTCTAATAGGGTATGATTGGTTGCCTGTAACATGTTAGAAATGTAAGGGGATTGGGCATGGTACTATTGATTGTAGAAGGAAACCTGTTGGGAAGCAAATACCACCAAAACCAAAACAGATGTGGAAAATTAAAGATCTTGTTGCTCCTGTCCTTGACCCTGTCGATTTCCCTCATTTACAGAGTATGAAAGTGTTGATGCAGGTGTTGTGAGTACACCAGTGGTTACCCCTGCACAAAATCCAACTAGTTCGATCGATTTTTACTCCTGCGAGAATCCTAACTAGCTAGAATGACGAGGCAAGAAGCTCGTGCAGGGAATGATCCTGCTGCTGGTTTTTCTGTTAACTTTGATAGTGAATTTGATGAAGTAATGACTAGTGTAGAATTGGTTGATAAAGGTGGAGGAGTTCCCTTTTATCCACCAAATGATTAGTATGATATTGACTTATTTGGGAATAAACTGGGGATCTGTTTCAAGAACTTCAACATCCACCCTATTACTCCTCCACATAACCCAAATTCTTCCACCATGATGCACACCAATATTAGTGACATATTTCCATCCATGACACACATTATTAGCTACTTTTAGACGAGACTGGACTTTCACTCTAGTCTCAAGGAGCCCAAATAAGTCAATATCATGTTGATGTAAGGTGTTGGCCCGGAAAAGAAAAAGAAACCTTTCAAATTTTTTAACATGTGGATCAATGCCCCTGAATTTATGGATATCATTGAGAGTGTGTGGCATAAGAAGATTCAAGGTCCTACCATGTTCCAAATTACAAAAAAATTAAAATTTCTGAAGAATAAGTTGAAGGTGCTGAATAGAGAGTTATTCTCTGGTGTGGAGAAGAATGTTGATATTGCCTATTCTATGTTAATTGATTGCCAACTGCAACTGCAGAAAGATCAGTACAATACTAACATTATGGATAAGGAAGGTCAATTAAGAGCTTTTTATCAGATGTTGGCTAATGCTAAGGAGGGGTTTCTGGCTCAGAAGGCAAAGGTAGCTTGGGCTACTAATGGTGATGTTAACTCAGCTATGTTTCATCAAGTTATTCGTCAGAGGCAAATTCATAATAAAGTGATTCAAATTGAAACCAATGAAGGGGTTCTGGTTAAGCAACCTGATGATATAGCTCAGGCTTTTATATATTATTATGAGGGGCTTATGGGGGCAAGTACTCCTACAACAGGCTTCTCTAGTGCTATTGCAAAGTAAGGGGCTCTGGTGGATCATCAGGATTGGGAAGGATTGTGTAGTATTCCCACTAAGGAAGAAATAAGAGAGGTGGTGTTTTCAATCCCGAATGATAAAAGCCCAGGACCAGATGGATATTGTAGTGGGTTTTTTAAAGCTAGTTGGAAGGTGATTCATGAGGATTTTTGTAGTGCCATTATTGATTTCTTCAATACGGGCAAATTGCTAAAAAAGATTAATAGTACTACGATAGCACTTATCCCAAAGATTGAGCAACCAAGGACTGTTAAGGAGTTCAGACCTATTGCTTGTTGTAACACTATATATAAGGTGATCTCCAAGTTGTTGTGTAATAAAATGGGTAAATGCTTTCTTGGGCTTATTAATCCTGCCCCATGTGCGTTCATTCAGGGTAGAAGCATTTTAGGCAACATCTTGATCAGTCAGGATCTTGTTAGGCTCTACACGAGGAAAAATGTTTCTCCTAGGTGCCTAATGAAGATTTACTTGAGGAAAGCCTATGACTCCATTGAGTGGTCTTTTCTGAGACAGATGCTTCGATGTTTGAATTTCCCTCCCAAGTTTATTCACTTGGTCATGCAATGTGTTTGCACCACTTCCTTTACTATTGGATTGAATGGGCAAAATCTTGGGTTTTTCAAAGGGGCAAAAGGCTTGAGACAAGGGGAACCTATTTCTCCTTTGCTCTTTACTGTATGCATGGAATATTTGAGCAGGTTATTGAAAGCTACTAGTGCTATCTCTGGATTCCATTTTCATCCATTATGTAAAAGCCTGAGTATGAATCACTTAATGTTCGCAGATGATTTCCTCCTAATTTAAAAAGGAGAGTTGAGGTCCATCAGTATTATGTTGGAGGTGTTCAAGAAATTTTCACAGGCATCTGGTCTTTATATCAACAATGAAAAGTCTGATATTTATACTGCTGGCATGAATGAGGATGTAGTCCATCAACTGATTCAGAATACTGGGTTTATCAAAGGGAGTCTACCTTTCAAATATTTGGGGGTAAAGATTTCACATAAGAAACTTACTCACTCTTACTGTAGTATCCTTATTGATAGAATGATTAATAGGATAAGAGGGTGGAATAGCAGGAAGATATCGTATGCTGGAAGGCTCGTTTTGGTTAAATCTGTGTTGCCCACTATCCATTACTACTGGGCTCAGCTTTTCATCTTGCCAGTGGGTGTCATGGATAAAATTAAAGTTGTTTGCAGGAATTTTTTGTGGGCTGGTACTGATAACTACTCGAAAGCACCTCTTGTTGCATGGAATGTTCTGTGTAAGAGTCAACTGAAGGGTGGATTGGGGATTATTGATAGTGCAATCTGGAATACAGCAGCTATATGGAAGTTAGTCTGGTGGATAGCTTCAAAACAGGATCACTTGTGGATTAAATGGATCAATTGTATATATTTAAAAGTTACCTCATGGATGCATTATGTGCCTTCTGTCCATAGCTCTTGGGCTTGGAGGAAGATTTGTGACACTAGGGATGCTTTGAGGGATGGTTATGTTAATGGGAGATGGAAAGGGTCAAATGATAGGTATACAATTGCAGATGGGTATTCCTGGCTTATTAAGGATAATGACCCAAAGGTGGAATGATATTCTTTTGTGTGGAAGAGGTATAATGTACCTAAATGGAGTTTCAATCTTTGGTTGATACAACAAAATGGACTGCTTACCCTTGATAGATTTAGGAGAATGGGGCAAGAGGTGCCTGAAGAGTGTTATGTGTGTGGATTGACTAGAGAGACTCACCAGCACTTGTTTCACGAATGTGTCTTTACAAAAAAATGTGCTCTGCTGATTGCAGAATGGTTACATGTTGAGGATTGGAAGGTGACAGAATGGAAGGTTATTCTACATCAGAGGTAGATACCTATGCTGGCGAGGCAGATTTGTGTAGCAACAACAGGAGGGTTATTCTATTGGATTTGGCGTAATAGGAATCTATGCAGGGTGGAAGGATATATAGTTCATCCTAAGACTGTGTTGCATTCCATTCAAATGGATTGTAGGAGTAAAATTCAAGGGAACTACACGGGTAGTCGTAGTAGTGCAGATAGGAATTGGTGCACTAGTAAGAATCTGATGTAAGGTTGCAGTGATTAATGTTTACTAAGCTGTAATCCCAGTCTGTTGGGATGTTAGCTATGTTGAAATAGTTGTAATAGGGCTTTATGCCTCGTGCTTTCATGAGTAATACTACTTACAGTTTACCAAAACAAACAAAAAAAATAATAATAATAATACCCATAATACTACCCCACTGCTCACGACTCCCTCCAAGCCCCGCGGAACCCAAACCCCTATTCACTACCGTCAAACCCACTACCGGCAACCACCACCCATACACTCACCCCATCCTGCCCCACCACCGACACCCCGAGGTGGGTCGACTCAAGCCGTCGTGTCTAACCACGGCCATAACCCGGCCTGATTCGTCCCCAACCATCGCAACCACGACTAACACTAACCCCTAAAACCACTACACGTCATCCTGACACCACCCAGAACCACCACTGATATCACCCTCGTCGACAGACCCACAACACCGTGGTACCACCGTGTCGACCTCCCCTGAGTCAACGGTGGCACCACACCATCCCTATACGAAAACGATTCAAACCCATCGACCTCACTCTCGCCACCATTTCTGACACCCACGACCACCACTATGTTCAGAACACCACCAAGACCCGATCCCAGCAATGCTTTACCAAGACAGACGCGAAAAGGAGCAAAAACGAAAGAGAGAACGGTACTCACCTTGGGTTCGCCTGAAACCGACTCGAAAGCTCCCCTGAAAACACCCTTGACCACCGTCGTCGCCGCCTCACACACTCTCTCTCTCTCCTGTGACGGATGTTGTTGCTGGTGTCGAGTGGAGGCATGTGAAGGAAAGTACGGTTTTCGGATTGGGGGAGGGGCATACGGGTTTATAAGGTTGTACGTGTATGTGGTAGGGTTTGTATGGGGATTGGGATTGGGTCGTTTAAATCTTGGCCCAATCACAAGTCATAGTATTATGACCATTCACACAACTTCTTTACGTAAACCGAGCCCAACTAGTTATACACGTATAACTTGCAACATTATTATTAATTTCATATATCTACTTACGATAGCAATTAATATAAAGTCGTAACATAAAATAAAACCTAAAACGCTAACTCCGAGTCAAAACCCGAGTTTCGAAAATGAGAGGTATTACAATTAACTACCCCAAAACAACCCGCAGGACTGCAAACAAACAGCGCATTACAGGCATTTGCACAGCCTGATTTAGACAAATTGTGCTTCGAATTCCTAATCCTCCAGCACCCTTTGGTTGAGCTAAAACCAAATTGCTGCACCAGTGAATAGTTCTACCTTTCCTTAGCCCCGCCCACCAGAAATGTGAAATCAAAGAGTCAATTTTTGAAGCCACGCTTACCGGAATTTTAAAAACCGATAGAAGATAACAAGAGATGGCAGACAGGACTGAGTAAATAAGAGTTAATCTACCAGCAGCTGAGAGATTTAAAGCATTCCGAGAAGATAACCGAATTCTTATTTTTTCCAGAATATAATTATAGAAGGTACTCTTATCACGTCACATAACAAAGAAAGCCCCTAGATACTTGCCAAAATCATTAGTAGGTGTAATACCAAGCAAATTGAAGGTGTCCTTTGTCAAACTCATTGTAGTATTTGAAGAAAGTGTGACAGATGATTTGTCTTTGTTGATTTCTTGCCCTGATGCTTCACAGTAGCATGTCAAAATATCCTTAAGCTGTAGAAGTGATGTCATAAAATTTTCCATGAAAAAAATTGAGTCATCCGTAAAAAGCAGGTGGGCTTACTCCCATGGGTTACTTTAATTCCTTTAATAAGCTTTTCATTTTGCACCTTCGGCAAAAGTCTTGATAGGACCTCCGTACATAAAACAAAAAGATATGGTGATAGGGGTCACCTTGACGTAGTCCTCTTGTAGGTTAAAAACGCTCAGTTGGTAGACCATTAATTAAGATGTTATATGAAACCGTTGTAACACATTTCATAATCAAATTTACCATAATATCCGGAATTCCCTGAGAAATCAAAACCCCTCGAATAAAATTCCAACTCAATCTATCATATGCCTTGCTCATGTCAGCCTTCATTGCCAGATAACTATGTTTCCTTGTTTGACTATTCTTGATTTTTGTCATGATTTCATGAGCAATCAGAATATTATCCGAAATGGCTCTCGTAGGGACAAAAGCATTTTGAAAGGGACCAACCATAAAGTTCATATAAGACTTAAGCATATTCGTAATACATCTTGTCACAATCTTCATACTAACACTACAGAGACTGATAGGCCTGTAATGTTCAGCTTTCTCCGGATTGTCAACCTTTGGAATTACCACAATGAAAGTACGATTCATTTCATTAAGCATATAGTCTGAGTTGAGAATATGGAGAACCGCTTTTGTGACAGTATGCCAACATTTTTGATAAAAAATTGCTTGGATACCATCTAGGCCAGGAGATTTTAGTCCTCCTAATTGAAAAACCCCAGAACTTACCTCTTTAGCTGTATAAGGTGCACTTAAAGAATCAGCTGAATCAGGCATAATTTTCCTTTCTTCAGGAATACAATAAAAAATCCCTCCGTGATCGGTCCAGTAAGAGTTGAAGCTTCTTTGTTGTTTCCTCGCTTCAAATAAATTTTGAAACAAACAGTTGAATTCCTTCCCAATTTCTCCTTGCGTAAAGGTCTAGCCATAGTCCTTAAGTTTCATTCCTTTTATAATATTCCTTCCTCTTCTCCCTTTGACCCAGTTGGAAAAAAAATTTGTGCAGTTGTCCCCATCAACATCCCATTTTAACTTAGCTCCCTGCCTCCAATAAATAGCTCTATTCTTAGCAAAATCAAGCAGTTGATTATGAGTTTCATTATAACCTTGTATATTTCCATCCAAAAAAGAGGAACCCAAATGTTGTTGCAATTGATCATCGAAGTTTGACCATTGATAGTTCATTTCCTTCTTCCGATTCATCGACCATGCCTTAACTTGAGTACGTGTATGTTGTATTTTCCAAAATAAAACAAAAGCTTTTGTGCCATTATATGTTTTTTTCCATGCTTCCTTAATCAACTTCTCCAGACTCCAAGCTTCTAACTTATAAGACTTATGGCCATTAGAAAGTAGGAAATTGGTTTTTAGAATTATAGGTGCATGATCCGAAAACTGAATTGGTAAATGTAGTAAACCTGTATTAGGATAAACATCCAACCAATCATGTGAACCGTAAGCTCTATCAAGACATTCAAATAAGAGCTCACAGTCATGTCGCTTATTACACCACGTGAACCTTGGCCCTTTGAACGGAATGCCCATCAAACATAAACTAGTCTTCCATTCCACAAAGTTGGAAAGTCCTTTAATTTTTGCAGACTTACCCCCTAGCGTGTCCCAAGAATATTCGACTTGATTTATGTCCCCAAAAATAAGAAAAGGCCTATCTAAAGATTGTAACCATTCCAAAGATGTTTCCCATACCTTATTTCTTTTGGCCAAAGACGGTTCACCATATAAGAGGTACAAGTACTAGAAACAACATCCTCCTTCATTAACTTTGAGGATCAAAAAGTTTTGAGAAATTTCAACAACATCAAAAAAAGATTTATCCTGAAAACCTACCCATAGTCCTCCTTTAGACCCATCTGCATCGATTCCATAGCTATAAACAAAACCTAACGACCTAAACCTAACCAGGGGAGTTGTTTACTCATGATTCGTTGTCTGTTATTGCATTATTATAATTATTGTCTACGTTGTTGTCCCGGTCACATTGTTGTTGTTTGTCGTGTATAATAAATTTACGAGGATAATTAGCAATGGGTTATGATAATTATGTTAAGGAACATGTTTATAAATAATATAATTTGTTAATCGACTCCCGAATAATTAAAATACGACTTGTTATTTTAAATTTCACATACATGTTAATTTTCGTATAAAAAGTATATTTATAAAATATGAAATGTTAATTTATTCTTGATTGTCCCTTTCTTGAATGAACCGCATGAATTTACAATACGAGGCTTATTATCTAATTTCCGTTCATTTCATTTCCGTAAGAAATGTGAGCTTATGAATTATAACATGTTTGTTTGTTATTGCGAGTTTAATGAGGTAATCCTTATGTTGGTTTTCGGAAATTGATTTGAGGCAAAAGACCCCGTCCGGGAAATCGGAAGGGAAATCGACTCTCCACGGAAAATAATTTCCGAAGATTGGCTTAAGGGTTGTCTCATTTATCGCTTTTGGCCCATGTATGGTTATTAAGTTGGGTAACGGTTATGTTGCCTCTTGCTTGTATTTGGGTGACGGCTTTGTCATTCTAAATTGTGTTGGTAACGGTTATGTTGCCTTGTTTGTGAATAGATAGCGGTGGTACGATTTGTGTATCATTGTAATGAACTAATGCCACCCAAGTTATGAGATTTTAGCTATGTTCGGGATTGGTCGGAGGTCGTGTTATATGTGCTCCGGTCCCCATGCGTCGTTCGGTGTAGGTTATTACATCGAGAAGTCTGTCAGGTCTTAAGCATATAAGCAGTGGTTATACGCTATACATAGTATTCGGAGGTAGTGGTTTTACGCTCTGGTAGCTAGGGCGCGGTTATACGCCCTAGCCTGTTAGTGGAGCGGTTATGCTCCCTAACCGTCAGTTGTATCGATTATACTACCTGATGACGTTCATTCTATTCTTGGTTGCTTGCTTGTGTGATTGGACATGCCACCTAGTTGTTGGCCTCTGAGTCGATCACTTGGTTGATTACCTGATTGTGATATCATTTCATATATTGACTTTGATTTTGTTTCACATGTTGATTCATGTTGTTTTCACATGTTTTGACTTATCGGTCATGCCTTGATCATGTTGATTATGTTTGGGAATGCATATATGATTGTTTATTAAATTATATACATGATCATATGTATAAGATGTTTTGTATTACCGTTTACATGTTTTCTGACAAAAAGTGGTTGGGAGAACCTCGAGTTACTCCCCATTGACTGTGGCATACATGTTTCATGTATGACAGGTATATAGTTGGTGTTGTTTGGGGAAGACGTGTGGCTAGCGAGAATTGTTGATCATTCGACAATTACCCCTTTACGATTAGTTTAGATTTAAATTATATTGCTATCGTAGGATGTCTTTTCCCTCGTTTATTTAAATTATCTTGTATAAGTTATACCTTATTAGTAGTTTTAGCCTTCCGCATGTTGTTTTGATATTTCGCGATTAAGTTTTAATAAAATGTCAAAAAGTTTTTAAAAGTATCGTATTTCCGCTGCATTTTACTTTTTTATCTTTATGTTATATCGCGGGGTGTCATATTTGGTATAAGTTATACCTTCTTAGTAGTTTAAGCCTTTCGCATGTTGTTTTGATATTTCGCGATTAAGTTTTAATAAAATGTCGAAAAGTTTTTAAAAGTATCATATTTTCGCTGCATATTACTTGTTTATCTTTATGTTATATCGCGGGGTGTCACATAAAAGTTATTTAGAAAGCTAATTAGAATGTCCAATGGTGGGATTATGAACCCTTCAGGCGTAACAATGGTGTATGAGAGAGAGATAAGTTGATGAAATTTTGCGAGGAAGAAGATGATTGTGTTTTAAGTTTAAGGATTGGTGGAGAGGTTTAGCTTGAAAATGGGTCCATAGTGATTCTAGGCCCAATACTCTTAATGTTGAGTCGATATCCATCCGAGTACGCCTCAAGCCTACTATAAATTAAGACGGACATTATTATATGTAAAGCTATATTTTATGAAAATAAGCATTAAAAAAATATAAACATCTTCAATAAAGCGATTAAACTATATTAAAACTATTTTACGAAACTTGTGGGCATTACACTAACATCTCACACACATACAATCATTAGCATACAAACAACATAGACGATTAAAGAATAAGATCGCTTGAACCCTTTCTCTAAATAACTACGTGGTCGAAAATACCAAAAGAAGAGGTATCCCTTGCTTTTTTGCCTCATCGACCATATCATTCAAGATATCAATAAACAAAATTCTATTAGTATCATCTACCATAACATCAAAACATTCACCCCTATAATTCATCTTTAACTTAACATTCTTCATCCTACAAACATACCATAATCCGCCTCAAATATCCACAAATTTCACATGACAGCAAAAACTAATTGAATAAACTAACAACAAAGTTAAACAAATGAAGACTTAGGCTTTGTTTAAAAAGGGGAATTTTGAGGGAAAGGGAGGGATCAATTTTCCCTTGTTTGGATACAATATTTAGATTGAGGGAAATGAGGGGGGAAAGAAATGAAAGGAGTTATTTTCTCTCATTTAAACCAAATTAAATTCTTTACTTGAGAGGTAAGATTTGGAAAGAAAACTCATTATACTCTCATTTAAATTATGAAAAGACATTTTGCCCTTATTAAAAAATTATAATACACTCACAATTGGGAACAATCATATTATGTTGGATATTTTTACCTCATCATATTTCATAGCATCTTTCATCCAATATATCATGTCCTCTTTTATCCCTTTCATTTTCCTCTCAACAATTTTATTATCCAAACAACCACATTTCCCCTCCCTTTCCCTCCCCTCACCTCACCTCACCTTCCTTTCCCTCTTAAAATTGTATCCAAACACACCCTTTTAAATATACAAAACTTTGGATTAAACTACAATATAATGTAAAAGGATAACCCATTGCTTTCTAAACCGTCAACTTAAGACATGTCGTGGATCGGTCTTTGAGGACTTTCGGATTTCCGAAGGTGTTGGCTAAATTGATTATGCGGTGTGTTTGTTCGGCTTCGTACGAGTTGTTATTTAATGGTTCTCCACTGAAGAAGTTCTTGCCAAGTCGTGGAATTCGGCAAGGTGGCCCTCTCTCGCCGTATATGTTTATTTTATGTATGGAAGTCTTATCGCAGAATGTCATTAGGGCTTCGGAGGTTGGTGATTTACATGGTATCAAGCTTTCTAGGGATTCTCCTTCTTTCTCACATCTTTTCTTTACAGATGATTCCATTTTCTTCTTACATCTTAAGGATAATGCTTTTTCTAATCTTAAGTTGATTTTGGGCCGATTCTGTGAACTTTCGGGGAAAGTTATGAACGAAAGTAAGTGTTAGGTTTATTAGTTGCTCATAAACTAATCTTTTAGTCATACTAAACTAACCTTCTAATTAACCCTTTAATTAATATATTATTAAGATCTTATGCATGCTAAAACAAGCGGAAATAAGGAGATTTAGACCCTTACATATGGTCCGAATATAAAGCAAGGATGATCCTCCTAATACCCAAATAAGAATACCTCCTTTGGATGCACCAAGACAACCCCTTGAAAGATCCGAAATCTCGATTTGGCTAGCACAAGAAAACGGAATTTCCTTAAACAATATAAGTTCTAATAATATGAACTTAGTATACTAATTTATATCTCTTAATATAATTAGTATGAATATTATCTTATAATGTTACTAAGAGGATTTGATGTTGATAAATTTTCTCACCCTTAGAAAATTTCAAGCATGAGCATTTGTATGAATTATGCACAACTTACATATTTATGTAAGTGTGGCTTAGGGTTTAAGGGGGCCGGGTATGGGGAAGAACAAGAGGGAACATCTCCTCTTTTCTATGTGGCTAGGGTGGCTCTAGGTTGGTGTCTCAAGGATAATGTCTCAACATAATGATTATAGTGTGTTTAATACACTAATCACCCACACAACCACCTCCACTAGCCGGCCACTTAACCCATAAAATGGATTCCATTTTACAAGTTTGTCAATTGTATAATGTGATATCTTATATGTCACATAGTAATAAAATTATCTTAATATAAATATTTATCATATAAATATTATATATATATATAATTAAATAAATCATATTTATCAATTGACAAGTAATTCGAAATTACAAATATAAAATGATAATTTATCGTCAATACGATTTACAACCTTTGTATTAATTTCAACCCAATTCATTCTAATAACGATATAATAAAATATCGTTCAATGTTTAACAATCGACACATTTCAATTTTTAAACATAAATCTTACATTAAGATTTAACCTCTAATTTCTCGATATACGAGTTTAAGGAATATGAGCAAATCGTATCAATATACATTTGATCACTTTTATCATTTAAGGGAATTGTCCTAAAGGTGTGACCTAAAGTGATCAACTGACCACCACCGTCATACGACAGTAATGTCAAACTCTAGCTAGCCAATCATTACCGATTAATGTTGGTCAGTTGACTAATAATTCGTATCATCCCTTACGCATTCTCGTCATGAGATTTAATTACGTGATCGCACTATTGTTGAGGACACATTTCCCAACAATCTCCCACTTGTCCTCGACAAGTGTGCGTCACCAATTCTCTTATCCTATTACAATCTCCCACTCAATGCAAGATGTCTCTCTGAGGTCGTACTTGCATTCGATCATATCATGAGTGGTTTCCTCGATCTGGAGAATAACTGTTTGACCGGAATTATCTACCATAGATACCTTCCGAGCGTGGCCACGCATTTCCAGTTAACTTCTCCTCGAGTGGCCTTGAGATTTGAACAACCCTGACAAGGGGTGGACAATTTCTATCGCACTACTTCCTTTGACTAGTCACAGTCAGTCACAGCCTGATGCAATCCCATTTGACTCCATTTACGAAAAGTCGTAGAGAATAGATCAAGGTTATGCCTAAACTGTACCATCTTGGGAGAGTAATCTTTAGTCTAAGAATTGACTCGCAAGAATACTATAGCAGCTCTCGCCACGACCCGGCTATAAAATTTCCAGAACTCTATAAGTGGTCACATTTCCCGACAGAGTGTCTCTTACAGTCTGCCTATGTGATCGACTAGTCATCACATATGACTCTATGACACTTGAACTTGTCATCAATCGCCTCACACTCTAGTCACTTTGAGATGTCACCTCATGTAAGCGGCTAGGGGCCATACTAAGTAAATCCAGTTCACTTATGGGGTTCAATATTGTCTCATACAACCCATTTGGATTCTGACAAAGTATCTTTTACTTTGAGTTAATTATAACTCAAATGATGTTGTCATGCAACAATTGTCAATACTATTACATTGCATTTGATGCACGATCATCTATTTGTATTAATGTTTTGCGAATAAACCCTTTTATTCATGATTGCAAAACTTACAAATTTTTGGTCTCCTTCCGACTCATATTATCCCACATAATATGATCCTATTTGAGTACATATCTAGAACCCTTTCTAGATTTTGAGTTTCCTTTCCGGAGGAAAGCTCCCACTGTTATCTCATAACTTGTGACGTATCGATATACTGGAGGGATTAAGGAATCACTCTCTTTAGTCACTTATGTACTGAAATCTACATTGTAGTCTATTTATGATTTCATCATTATTCTAATAATTTTCATTTATCTTGGCTATTTGATAATGGTTTTGTTCATCATTATGAATAACTTATCTAACCATTTTAATTTCTAATGGGCGACCTTTTATTATCCATATAATAAACCTTCCCTTTAAAACTCCATCATCATATGATACAAATTATTTTATTCATCTAAATTGAGTACCTCTTATTCTTTACTCTTAAAGAATCACTCATTCTCTCTAAATGGTAGGTTTCAATTCTTTAATGAATATTGCTCCCACTGAAAACAATATCCTTCGATTTCTTAAATGAACCTTTCATTTCTCGCATGTTAAACTATTACTCGAATCATTATCACTATCACTATCCCTATAGTGATCTGTTTCCATTCAATCAATCATTACCCTCTTATCATGTCTTCGTTTCCTCGAGACGAAAATGACATGATAATTTCCTTATAACTACATTGAGAGAATTGAGATGATTTCTTCTCTTTTATCTTATAAACTTAGAAAAATCATTTATTAAGGAACCTGTTACACCCCCATTTATTTAAGAGCCTTTAGCAAGATATTCTCAAATAAATAGAGCTGTTACCATCTCGGAATGACCGAGATAGTGAATAACAAGTAAACAAACCAAAGTACTTTATATAAAAACTGATTAAATTTAAACTTTTGATATTACATCGATTACGCAAAGAATAAAAGTACAACTGATAACATCTAACTATGTGATCTAATTCTAAGTAGGTCCAAGCCATGTCTCTCTCTCCTTGCCCATGCTCTAGTCCATCTGTCTCTGACCTATAGAATCTACTCCCCATTCCGGATCATCATAGGTGTACACGAATACACTGTCAACCTCGCGGTTGAGTAGGGTAACACAATAATTATAATGCAACAATTATGATATGCAAATGCAATGATATGCTCGAGCTCAATCTCAATCACAAATCTCAATCTCAAACCCGTAACACCCAGCCATACCGAACCTCCCGGCAGACTATAATCGGCCGTCGCCGAACACGAGCTCAAAAGCTGATAAGACACCAGGCCTGGTCTACAGAACCATCCTGGGCTTTATATCAGAACAATATCTGACCATAACTTTCTCAGTAACCAATGCATATGCTATGTCCATGAATGCAACGATATAACTATTCAATCATGCTATCAAATAATGAAATGCTCATACCATTATCAATAATCCACAATCAATCCAACCAAAATCATTCTCATATCAATCGTACTCAGCATCCATAACACACAATACCGCATCCATTCATACACATCATAGAGTATAAGGTCAATGTATCTTACCTGGATAGCAATATGATCCAATAGCAAGCCAGCAAGTAAACAGAATTATGCCACTTCAAAATCGTCACCTAACAAATATAATATACGTAATCACTAACTAATACAATAACGCAAATTAAAATAATATATCAATTATTTAAATTAACTATTTAAATAATATATTACGCATAACGAGACAGTATTAAACCCGACTACTTCAATTAACTTGACTAACCATCTTTATTACTTTTATAACTAACTTCAATTAAATAACCGAACATAGAAAAAGAACTATTCATAACCGTCACAACACTATTTACACCAATTAACTAAACTAGTTTAACTAATCAAACTAATTAATCTCAACTATATAAACATGAAGTAAACAAATTAACTATTAACAACATTAACATAAACTAATCAAATAATATTAATAATCATCACATAATTATTATAAATGCTTATAATAAACTTTTAATAACAAAACTACTAATAACCTATTATAATAATAACAACAAGAATACTAAGTAATAATAATAATAATAATAATGTAACATACGTAAAAAAATAAACAACTAAGAGCACTAATACTAATAATAATATAATAATCATCAACATAAACATACAAACACGGCAGCACGAAACAAAGACACTTCCTATTACAGCCGCGCACCCCACTTCAGGACCACGCCACCACCGGCTAGGCCACCTATGGCCGACTTCAATGGTCCCATCCTCTCCCCTGCACCGCGAAGCACGCATCCCACGTTCTGGTCACCTTTGACAGTCCTCACGACCACCACAAAACTCTGCCCTAATCTACCTGTACGAAATGCCGAAACGGTTTATGTCTGAGTTCCTGCTCCGGCAATTACCACGCAAAACACCAACACCCACCGCCCAATACGCTTACCCATAACCGTAAGACCCCGACAAACACCCACTCATCAACCACCAGCCCCTATCGTGGTTCCCACCACGAGAGCATTCCCCTTATCCCTCACTAATAACTCTCGTTAACCTCCCTGCCACCACCGGCACCTTTGGCCACCACAGACTCCACCATCATAGTATAATACTACCCAGACCGAACCCACCGACCCTAGGGCTATTCACCCACGACAAGGGTGTAACGAGAGGATAGAGTTTGTGGTCCCTGTTTCCCGCAGCCCCTTTCGATGGTTGAAGAACCGCCCTTAAAACTACCCCAACTACCACCACGGATCTCCCTATGCACGGTTGAAGCCCCCCTTCACATTCCCTGACCTGACCCTAAACACAACTAGACCATATGATAAACAAGGTAAAAAAAAAAAACTTACCGAGGTGGTCGGGGATAACTGCGCCGTTTACGACGGCTTTGAACAGCGTTAGAAACGACTCGTAAATGTTAGGGTAAGGGAGGCAGGTTATGGTGTGAGGATGATTAGGGTTTTTGGTTTGAGAAGCATGTCGATGTGTGTGTGGGTGAGCTGTGGAGTATTAGGGTTTTTTTATAGTCTTTGTGTCACGTTCTAATAATTTATTCGAGCCCAAAACCATCACGTTCTCAAGGTCTTAAACTCCGTTCTCAACTCGTAATTTAAATAAACGAGTACGCATAAATTATTTATAATAATTAAATTATGTACTTTAGTATTAGTAATTATTAATTAAATAATTTATAAGGATATAAAATTATTAGCACCTATAAAAGTAATAAAACAAGTATATTTGAGGAATAGATATAAAATTATAAATATATTTAATTATAAATATATTATCAAAATTAAAGGAATACGGATGGAATGTCATCTTATGAAATAATTATCAAATGTAAAATAATTATGAAATACGAAATTATCGTAGAAATACGATTTATAAAAATAACGGTTTACGTAAAATACTTTATAAACATTCCATCTGGAATACTGGTATAGAATATGGTTTGACCGCCGTTGACCGAGGCTAAA